>CM037879.1:165473020-166967848 GCA_021292165.1 Shinisaurus crocodilurus | reverse complement strand
TTTATGGCTTTTTAAAATTCCAAGATACTGGTAAGTTGACGAATCTCCTCCAGCAGGCCATTCCATAATCTGGGAGCAGCAGAAGAAAAGGTCCTCTGAGTAATACTTGTCAGCCTAGTTTTGGCTGACTGAAGTAGATTCTTCCCAGAGGACCTGAGTGTGCAGGGTGGATTGTACGGGAGAAGGCGATCCCGTAGGTAGCCTGGACCCAAACCATGTAGGGCTTTAGAGGTAATAACCAACACTTTATACTTCACCCGGAAACTGATTGGCAGCCAGTGGAGTGCTTTTAAAACTGGTGTGATATGGGCACCCCTAGGTGCACCAGTAACCAGTCTGGCTGCCATATTTTGCACTAGTTGAAGTTTCCGGACTAGGTATAAAGGTAGCCCTATGTACAGCGCATTGCAGAAGTCGAGCCTTGAAGTTACCAGCGCGTGCACTACCGTCTTTAGGTCCTCCGACTCTGGGAAGTGGCGCAGCTGGCGTATCATCCGAAGCTGATAGTAGGCACTCCTAGCCGTCGCATCTATCTGGGATGTCATTTGGAGCGACGGATCCAGAAGCACCCCCAAGCTGCGAACACAGTCTTTCAGGGGGAGTGTAACCCCATCCAGAACTGGTTGACATACCTCCAAACCCAGATTGTGGCCTTTGACAGCAAGCACCTCCGTCTTGTCTGGATTCAGTTTCAGTTTATTTTTCCTCATCCAGCCCATTACTGCCTCCAGGCATTCATTCAGAGGAGACACACTGTCCTTAGCTGATGCTGTTGCCGAAGGCATAGAGAAATATATTTGGGTGTCATCAGCATACTGATAGCACCCCGTCCCATGCCCCCGGATGATCTCTCCCAGCGGTTTCATGTAGATATTAAATAGCATTGGGGAAAGAATAGCTCCTTGTGGCACGCCACATAGCAGCTCCTTTTTGGAGGAGCAGCTATCCCCAAGCATCACCATCTGGAACCTACCCGAGAGGTAGGACCGGAACCACTGGAGCACAGTGTCCCCTGATTCCCAGTCCCCTCAGGCGTTCCAGAAGGATACCATGGTCGATGGTATCGAAAGCCGTTGAGAGGTCCAAAAGCACCAACAGGGACACACTCCCCCTGTTGGTACTCAGGCGTAGATCATCTACTAAGGCAACCATAGCAGTCTCAACTGTGTATCCTGCTCTGAAGCCAGTTTGAAATGCCAGTCTAGAAAATCGGTGTCATCCAAATGATCTGTGATAACAGACTCTGGAAAAGATCCCTGCCTGAGAGCCAAGAAAACTTCCACCTGCCAGAGCACACAGCGCAGGCAGCTTCGTGTGTTCAGTGTTTTAGGGCCAGACTCCATGTTACATTAATTGCATAGCATGGAGCTGAGTCTTGCCTTACTTTTTACTCTTGTGTAAGCGACTAAGCGTGCATGGCCCCAATTTGGATTGGGACCATGGCACTCCAGAAGGGGAAGGCTAAACCTTCTGCCACACCCATTCACCACCACCCCCGAAATCCCCCCCCTGAGAATTTAAAAGAACAACATGGGTGGGATTTCAGGGGAAAATGTGCATGGAGGGAAGGTAGAGGGAAGGTCCTGACCTGAATCAGGGCCATGCGTACTTACATGAGAGTAAAACACAGGGCAAGCCTCAGCTACACACTACAGGCAGTCCTCATGTTATGAACAAGTTCTGTTCCTAAGAATGTCCTTAAGTTGAATTTGTATGTAAGTCAGAACACCATAGCGTTCTATGGGGGGGGGGAATCGACATTTACGCAAATTGCGTAACTTACACAAATTGTGTAGTATTACTATGCTATGTACACTACGTAAACGACCCAGAAGTCCGTTCTTAAGTATGGGTCGTCTGTAAGTGCTGGGGGACCCAGAAGTCCGTTCTTAAGTATGGGTCGTCTGTAAGTCGGATGTACTTAACTCGGGGACTGCCTGTACTTGATTCACATAACATGTAGTTTGGCCCTCTGTCCACCACCACAGAGGTTTTTGATGAGAAGTATTATAAAAATCAGTATGAGAAAAAAGTTTGTAGCAGTGGTTTTTGGGACACCAAGGACCTTCCTCAGTATTTGTTCAACTCTGAGAAGAGCAAGAACTTTTTGGAAAGTAATGCAGTAGACTTTTCTTGTTGCGCATACAAAATATATCGTATTTTATATATATATATATATATATATATATATATTGGGGGTATGTGTGAGGTTAGATACATTGATGTTTGCTTGACATTTAACTGAACGTAATGAGATGAGCTTTCAGTTGCCTCTGAAATGTGCAGTGTTACACACTCCATTGCACACATGATTTAGGTTTTTGTTTTGTTTTTTAATTTGTGCAAGCTGACAAGGGGGGAAAAACTTTATTAGGCTAATGAACACCCCAAGGCTCATTAGCGGACACCTTTCTGATTTATAATGATGAATTTTTAGAAGGTTTTGAAGAATAACATTTACTTTATGACAGACCACCCTAACACTTTGACTTCTGTTGGCTTGCGTGGTATGGCAGGTGGTTAAAGACAGTAAAAACATGGCACTATGAAAATCAAAGCAGACTGCCAAATTCGTTATAGAGGAATTCAGGGCTGGAAATAATTTTTATTCCATAGAATATAATTTATGTAGCTTAGGTTTTATGAAGCCTGCTATAGAACTGAGTGTTCTGCTTTGGGGGGGGGGATGTTTAGTGTTGCAAAGATACATAATGTTGACTAACAATCAAGATGGGTCTTTTTCCTAACCATCCTATTCAGCAGTAGAGCTGTGTGTGAGTTTGAGTGCATATTTACCTTTGTTTAGGCCTGCCTGAGGTAGATTGGGCTGAGGCAGGAGAGATGTTTAGAAACTTTTTACCTGTTGCATCTGGCACGAGAAGACATGAAATACTCTATTAGTGTTCTGGCAAAGTCTTTCTGCAGACATGACGTTTGTGGAAAAGTAATTAAAATGAGGAAGAAAATGTGATTTAAATATGAAAATATTAGCCAAGATCACTGCCCACCTCAAAATCCCAGAACTGCTTCATGCAAAGATATAAGGAACTTTACCTTCACATCCTCACCACCATCCCTTGCTGCATTTGGTGATGTGTACATCTTGGTCTTCATATGGCTCATTTATTTATTTTGCTTGCTTTTAAAAGCAGATTTGGGGATAGTAGACTGTGCCAAGCTGGAATGTCATTAATCTATTTACGCAAGTTTAATACCATCAGTGATGACCTCCTTCTGTCATTCATACTAGTCTGACAGTGTGAGTATACTTTTCTCCAATACAGTCCTCTCAAACTTCTTATCTAGGGGTCAGAAGCAGACATTTCTTTAAATCCGTATCTAGCAGCTATGTCTCTCCCCCCCCATTTGTATTCTAGAATATGTGCAGGGCCCCCAGCCTGAATCTTAAAAGCCCCCCACCTCCCATGCTAAAGTCCTGATCTAGATCAAGTCTACTCTGCCTACTCTAGATGTAGCTGCTAGATATGGATTTAAAATAATGTCTGTTTTGGCCCTAGGATGCAAATTAAAGCTATTTTGTATGAGGGGATGCACCAAAGTGGGGTAACATTTCCTGTTATCCAGTGAGACTGGTATTCAGATGAACCGTTCTTCACTTGGTATATTATATGTTTGTGTCTGTCTACCATATTGGTATAAATTGCAAGGAATACTCTAGTTGTATCTAGGTAAATGATCTAGTCCAGTGATGGTGAACCTATGGCACGGGTGCCACAGCTGGCACGCAGGGACCTCTCTGCGGGCACTCAAGCCATTGGTCACCAGATCGCGAAAAGACCGTCCCCTTCTTCAAAACACCAATGATCTTGTTCTTTCTCACAGTGAGGAACAGAATGATTTTATTCTAGAATTCCTGTTACAGAATTCTTTTCTACATTGTTATCACATTTAAAAGATTTTGAAGAATGATGCACAGAGCATGGCTTGGATGTAAAGCCCTAACAGTTGACCTGAGTGCTGCATGTGTTGCTCTCAAACTAACGGAGTATGAGCCAAGGTTTGACAAATTATCAGCATACATGGAATAGCAAAAATCACATTAATTGTGCAAAAGCATGCCCAATGCAAACTTTTACCTAATGCAGTGTTTGCAGTTCAAGACATAAAGTGTTTTAAATGTATTAAGCACGTTTAGTTTTCTTGTTTATCTTGCTCATCCTAGTACAGGTTGACTTTTACTTTTACTAATCCGACACCTGTAGAAGCAGAGGGAAAGGACCCGGGGTAAAGCTTGCCCCATACAATTTCAGTCTGGCATATAATCATATTACAAGTTGAGAATCCCTTATCCAAAAATACATGTGCCTAATTATTTAAAAAGTTTGTATAAATTCCCTTCAGGCTATGTGTACAATGTAGTACTATAATAATTTTTTGAGTTGATTTTTTTTTTCAACAAAAAACTGTATAATTGAAAGCTCTGTTATTGTGTTTTTCTGTTAAGACAAAAGATGTTAATTAGTTCGGACAACTGTATGTGTTGTTTTTCTAAAACTTAACACCTCGGTATTCAGGTTTAATTGCAGTGTTGGCACTTTGAAATAAATAAGTTGGTTTTGTGTTGCAGTTTGGGCACTCGGGCTCAAAAAGGTTTGCCATCACTGATCTAGTCAGTCCTGGACAGAGATAACCTTGCCCCAGTTATATCCCTAAATGTTCATTTAACTGGGGAATCAACATACTGAGATTCTTCCAAGATTGATAATCTAGGTAGAAGGGCTAGGATTCTGAATCATATTGGAAGATGAATAAAAAATTGATCCATGATAGGTTGTTGGTAACATGCATGCATGCTCTGACATGGTTACAACTGTTTGCTCCCTTTCAACTCTTATCATTCTATGTGGATGGTATTGGTTCCCCACTGGGTACTTGTAACATGGAATGGTAGCTTCAGTTGCCTGATAGCTTCAGTTGTCTACACTCCATGTGTCTACTCCAGTGAGCAGACGCATATGGGATTTAGCTCCACCACTCTGCCACTGACAGCCATCCAGCTCCATGGTGGGGGATGAAACTAGAGCGAGCCATAGGACAGGATACCATATCATATCCATATTGCCTAAAAATGCATCTGCTAAGAGCATGACCTTAACAGCTGTCATTTCCCAGCATTTTAGAACTTGAGCGAACATAGGAACCCTTAACACAACACATAAACTGACAGGGTTTTGTTGTTCTTGTTGTTGTTGTTGTTAATTGAATTGTTAATATTGTCCTTAAATCACTGACAGCATAGTTTCATTCCAAAAGCCATATTAGTATAAATATCTTTATTGGGTTGACTCAAAGGTCAGCCTAATGTGCAAGCTTGGGAGATCCCTAGATTTCTACATCAGGGAAGATGTTACAAAAAGTAGGTGTGTGTGTCGGGGGGGGGGGAGAAATAGGATGTTGGCAACTGACTTGATGTTGAAGTCATGGTCAGAGTCCCAAGATGGGAGAGGAAGGTTTCAATTTGGGCTCTACCAAGTGATGTGATGGTTTCAGGTTTCACCTGGATTCCCCCCCTAGGACTGCTGGGAACAAGAAAGAAGCAAACAATGGTTGATCTCCCATTTTTGAAAATATGAAATCAGAACTTAGAACTGTTTCCCATCCTGGGCATACCACTATGGTTCCTTGAGCGGTGGAAAGCAGAAGAAGAGAAAAACTAGGCAATCTTTATATTAACACAGCTGGAGATAATATTAGATCCTGTGCTAGGTTAAAAAAAAAAAAAGTCAATAGAAACCAAATTGGGTAGCGTTTACATAGTAGTTGGAGGAGGTGGACCCACAGAAAATAAAGTCCTAGCTTCAGGTTGTATAAAGTCCTCTTCAGTATAGGGTCCCACTGCTGAACGGCTAAATTTGGTATTCTCCAAGTCTCACAAAAAGCAAAGGTAGCTGTGTTGTGCTGGCCAAAAGCAAAATTCCAAAATCTGTATTAGTGTAATACCTTTATTAGGTCAGCTCAAAGTTCACAAAAAATGTGCAAGCTTTTTGAGATCTCTTTGTCTGGCAAGATGTTACGAAAAGGGGATAGGAGGGGGGAAAGGTTGACCATGTTGAAGTCATGATGACGATGTTGAAATCATGATGATGTTGAAGTCATGATGGTTTGTGAACCTAGATGGAACAATCCTGAGAGTATGCTATATTGTTTTCCCATGGACCTCAGTTTTTGAGATGTAGATGGAACCTGTCATATTAATCAAAAGTAGATGAATAGCTCTTGGGTAGGTTATTGTAAATGTAATAGGACACTTGGAGAGCTACCTGAAAAGCATGCCTTAAGGTAATTTAGCTTGTGGTTTAGTTCTTTCTACATATTTCAAAAAGGACTTACGGTTATGCGAGAGTTGTTTAACCCTTGCACAACCCACCCTTGCTGGGTTCGAACGACAAAACAAGCTGCAGTTGTGGCTTGAATATTCAAAAGCTGCCCAGCATGCGCTGGCACACACTGCAACCCATCATGGCTTATTTAAGCCACAGCGATCGTGCGAAACAGGTCAATCTCTCTCCCAGTTCTGTCACTCCCATTCTCCAGTAGCTTATAGCAGACATGAAAAGAATGGAAGTATTGGCTGTATAATTAAATCCCATTTTTTTCTTTCTCTCTCTTTTTGCTTCTGCACCTGTAGCGCAGAGGTATAGTAAATCTAGAAGCTGCTGCTGCTAGTAACTTGAAGAGTAGTTCACTTGGGAAGGGCAATCAGTCAGCTAACTGAAACAAGAGGAAATCTCATAGAAAAGCTGTAACTTCCAGGCCAAAGCTACTGTTAAAGTTCCCCAAATCTTTGCAATTGGAATAAGCATTAGTCTGTAGGATCACTTTTGCATACTCCTCGTTCTGGCTAGATGCTTTGCTAATGGGAGCCACATTAAGAAATTTGGCTACATTTCCGAAAGCTGCAACTCTTCTGCACATGATTATGCACTTGCAGTTCCCACTTAAATTAATGGGACATCTGAGTGTAATCAGAATTGCAGCGTTATAGCATGATCCTGCACATGTTTACTCAGAAGCTATTGTAATTAAATGGGACACCCATGTTCAGAGGCAGAGTACCTCTGGGGAGCGAACAATGGGGAACTATAGTTGTTTTCATGCCCTGCTTATGGGCTTTCTTGAAGTATCTGGTTGGTCATTGTGGGAAACAGAATGCTGGACTAGATGGACCCTTGGCCCTTGATCCAGTAAGCCTCTTTCTACATACTCCTTTTATATTCACTCCTATTCACCACCCAGTAGGAGGATGTTCTTTCAGGTGGTTCTGTAAAGAGAAAGGTCCTTATGCACTTTTGGCCATTCTGCTCATATAGGCAGCTATGCTTGTATGGATGACCTTACACCAAAGTATCAGTGCTCATGTAAAAATTGTGCAAAAAAAAGTGGAACGAGGGGGGAAGGCACCAATAAGTGAAAAAAATGGAAGAGAAAGAATCTTAGGTGCCTACTGAAATATTTATTGCCCAATGCGTTTCGGCATATACCTTCGTCAGGGGCAAAAAAATTTCAAGTGCTGCTCGAAACGGAATGCTTCAGCTATCTCGTGAGTTTTTCTGTGGGTTGGACACCTGACGAAGGCGTATACCGAAACGTGTTGGGCAATAAATATTTCAGTAGGCACCTGAGATTTTTTCTCTTCCGTTTTTTTCCACAAAATATGTGCAGCCACCTATTCATTTTGCTCTTCTGCATTCACTTAGAATTGCATGCAGATGCAGGATGTTTGTTTGATCTAGATGTTTTGAGGTTAAGTAACTACCAAAACCACAAAACTCAGTTCATTTCACCAAGGGCTCATAACCACCATAGCATACGCTATAGAGCAGGGGTGGGCAACATGTGGCACTCCAGATGCTTTGGTCTACAACTCCTATCATCCTGCACCATAGGCTGTGCTGGCTAGGGCTGATGGGAGCTGTATGCCAAAACATGTGGAGGGCCACAAGTTGCCCACCCTTGCTATAGAGCTTTAACCTGAGAAAGAATTGTCAACTACTAGCGACAATGCTGTGTTGCTCATCAACACCAGTCTCACCTTCTTTCCCTTCCCCATTTTGGGCGGGGCATGGAGGCAGAATTTTATACTGCATTCCCATAAGCAGACATTCAATATAGAAATTGGCTTCTGCTTCTCTATACTTGGTTTTCAATTTTGCTTGCCACTAGTACATAGACAAAATCAAAAGCTGGAGAATAGATTACAATACTCCAAAGACCGGAAAATTAAAAAGAAAGGTCTTTTGCTAATGGGTTCAAGTGTGAACACCACTCCACCTGGAGATGAAGGATAAAAGGCTGCATTGATACAAACTCGCTCTTGTTTGGGAAGCCAAGTAGCAGCAGTGGCTGCCATGTCACGAGTGATTCAGGAGGTCTTCCTTACTTTGGATTAATCATATAAAAGGGGTGGGGGTAGGGAATGAGTAAATGATATCCTGTTGGAAAGTATATTCTGTCTGAGAGGCACATGCATTGATTTTATTATGGTGTAGTAGCTGGAAGTTCTTAGACATCTGTGTGATGAATCATGCTCCACAGAACAGGAGCAATTAGCTACATTTAGGCCAGGAAAGGTCTTGGAAGGTGTCTAATTGAGTGACTTGCAACAGTGCCAGGAAACAATGTGAGTTTGACAAGAATCCCACAATTCATTTCTACATTGGCCCTTGTGGGACATAATTTGCTAGCATGTACATATTACCCTAGATAACTAATCCAATCCATTCAGCGGCCACCAAAGCCAGACATGCTTGGCTAACGATTTTTAAAAGTAAAGGATATAGTTAAAGGCAAATCACTTTACAGGCTATTATTAAATCTGTGATCATTGAAATGTTAAAAGGATTTTAAAAAATGGCATTCAAGGCCACGCATACTATGGGGAACAAGTAAAACAACTTTAAAAAAACAAAGGTGTCCAAAATGCACCAGAGTTAATGAATTTGAAGAACTGTGTTAGCCAAATACATATTCATTTTATGACGAATATAGAATTTTTTAAAATAAAAATGTTTTTAAAAGGTAGATTATATTAGGGACATGTGAAACATTCCAATTTCTGCCTTCTCCAGTGCCAGCCCTGCACGGTTTTTTGTTTTAAAATGGAAAATCAATTTTTATGGACATCATTTTTATTTTTATTTTGCTATTCCTAATTGATCCCTGTTTAAAAAAGTGACTAGATATTTTGCCTTGAGATGGGTTATTGCTCATCATCAGCACCACAGTGTAGAGACAGAAGCATGTTGTTGTGGTGCATTATGCAGGGTTGTTTCTGATCCGTTTCCCACTCAAGGCCCTGACTCAGCTGGCTGTTACATGTCTGAACTGTCCCAATGTCTGTGTGTCATCAAATGTTGATTCCTGTTCAGTCATGTGCTTTTTACGAGGTGTTGGCCAAGTTGTCATTTTGATCACCTTTCTCCAAGTGTAAAATGTAAATGTTAATGACCTACCTCACACGGCTTTAATGAGAATTTACAATCTTAATTTCTGCCCAAGTACTCAATATTAGAGTTAGATGGTTCAGTCTATTCCTGGGCTGTGTCTGTTTTGCATGCCTCAAAGGACTGGAGAATGGCCAATGTAATGCCAATTTTTAAAAAGGGATCCAGGAGCGATCCAGGAAATTATAGGCCTGTTAGCTTAACATATCTTCTGGGTAAATTGGTTGAAAACATGATAAAAGATACTGAAGAAAAATCAACATGGCTTCTGCAAAGGTAAGTCATGTCTCACGGAGGTCTTTGAGAGTGTCAATAAACATGTGAACAGGGGTGATCTAGTAGACATTGTTTACTTGGACTTCCAAAAGGACTTTTATAAAGTCCCTCACTAAAGACTCTTAAGCATACGTAGCAGTCATGGAATAAGAGAAGAAGTCCTCTTTTGGATCAGTAACTGGTTAAAGAACAGAAAGCAAAGAGTAGGAATAAATGGTAAATTCTCCCAATGGAGGGATGTAAACAGTGGGGTCCCACAAGGATCTGTATTGAGACCAATGCTTTTCAACTTGTTCATAAATGTTCTGGAACTAGGAGTGAGTAATGAGGTGGCTAAGTTTGCTGATGGTACCAAATTATTTAGGGTGGTTAAAACAAAAAGGGACTGCAAAGAGCTCCAAAAGGATCACTCCAAACTGGGAGAATGGGCATCAAAATGGCAAATCCGGTTCAATGTACCGGTAATCAAGTGTAAAGTGATGCATGAGCTCCGGTGGAGTTTAAAATGGAGATCTGACGCTTCCTTGAATTCGGGGGAGACCGACATGACGTGAAATCCAGTCAAGAGGCTATCCTGGCTGGGTATTCTCCTCCGAATAAGAGGATGATCTAAGAGTGATTCCCAGCATATCTCTAAATGCTTTCTTTGTGAGTTTCACAGTGGCTCGGGCTGCTGCAGATTCTCTCAGGGAGGGGTAGAGAGTGGGAGAGCCCATCATCGCTCGCCGTCGTGTCTGGAGTTCTTTTTTTAAGAACCTGAAGATCGACAACTCCATTTCTTAAAGATTTATTGCCAATTAGCAACAAAGAGAAATTTTTATCCACAATAAGGACTAAATACCCTTTTCTTGGGAATATTAAAAAGAAAATAAATGTCAAAAACTGTATAATCAGAAGATCAACAAATGTGCCTTGAAATGAGAAGGAAAGAGGTATTGTAACTCCTTTTACTTTGGATTTTGGAAATGTATAAAGCAGTATTAACAGGCTGTTAAATTATACTGTGTCACAGACAAGATGGCTACTTATGACTTACTACGGGATTTGGCCGAAGAACTTTTGTTGTTGTTTGAAGAATTTAGAAAAAACCTGCTGGGGAATGTACAAATAAATCAAAAATTCCAGGAGACTACAAAGGGTGACCGATTTGTGAAGTTTGAGCAGAACGGGGAGGACGAGGCGAAGATTCCTGCATTGAGCAGGGGGTTGGACTCGATGGCCTTGTAGGCCCCTTCCAACTCTACTTTTCTATGATTCTATGATTCTATGATTGATATACTGGATGAGATAACAACTGCATTTTCAAAGAGAGACAGAAAGAAAGGGGGGGTTGCCACTGAATCAAGCAAGAAGCCATTCACAAAGAACTGGGAAGGTGACGGCTGCCGGGCTATTTGGAGGAAGCCAGATATGGGGGGGGGGGAGTTATTTGTGGAGCATGAGCCGGAAAAAGATGTATATTGTGAACACTGTGTTTGATCGGGGAAAAGGGTTTGTTGACTTTTGGATGGGATAAATGGTTTGACCCATGTTATGAAAAAATTGTTTGCTGATTATTGGATGGAAAAAATGGTTTGACTTATATTATGATGATTGCTGGCTAATGGTGGAAGGGGGAAGTTCTTATAAAAAAAGTAAGAAGGTTCAGTTTCCCAAATGGATTGGTGAGGGAAATCCAAGTGGGAGAAATTTAAAGGAACATGCATAAATCTGAACATAAGGGGGGTGGGTGAGAGGAACCCCTTTGAGAGACAGGAGAACTTCTCCAGAGTGAGGTGGCTTTTCTTTGTACTTTTCATTAATGTGGTGGCTTGGATCTTGAAGGGTACATAGGTAGTTAGGATTAGTAAAAAGATTAGTTGCTGAGTAAAATAAGAATAAGGATTAATATTGAATTAGAATCTGAATAATAATTGGTTATTGGTAAAAATGTATTGAGTCTGGATGAAATTTAGTACTGACAATGATTAATGGAAAGGAACTAACTAAATGTGGATTAAAATCTAGGTTGTGAAGTAATGTGAAAAGGTGAAATTAATACTATTATTATTATTATTATGGATTAATATCTATGTTTAGGAGTAAAGTGCTGTAGGATTTCAAGGCTTTGTGAATTTGTGAAGTTGATAAATAAGAGAGGGGGGAACTTATATATATACATATTTGGTTTAAGAAAAAAAAAAAGCAACTTTTATAATGATCATATAGAAGATTTGATATACTTGGTTGTGGAAAAATTGGAAGTCCTTTTTAGTTCAATGTTGTTTGGTCTTGGTAATGTATGTTTGTTTGGTTTTTGTTTTGCTCTGTTTTCTGTATTTTGTTTTTATGGATTTTAAAATTCAAATAAAAAATTTCCCAGAAAAGAAAAACAAACAAACAAAAAAAACAGTGTAAAGTGATGCACGTTGGGGCAAAAAATCCCAACTTCACGTATATGCTGATGGGATCTGAGCTAGCAGTGACTGACCAAGAAAGAGATCTTGGGGTTGTGGTGGACAGCTTGATGAAAATGTCGACCCAGTGTGCAGCTGCTGTGAAAAAATCAAATCCTATGTTAGGTATAATTAGAAAATTATACACCTTTTATCATTTTATGGTGCGATCAGACTTGGAATACTGTGTACAGTTCTGGTCACCACACCTAAAAAAGGATATTGCAGTGTTGGAAAAAGTGCAGCAAAGGGCAACTAAAATGATCAAGGAGCTGGAGCAAGTGCCCTACAAGGAAAGGTTACAACAACTTCTGGGACTGTTTAGCTTAGAAAAGAGGTGAGTAAGGGGAGACATGATAGAGGTGTACAAAATTATGCATGGTGTGGAGAAAGTGGATAGGGAGACATTTTTCCCCTCTCTCATAATATATAGTCCAGTAACATCTGGGGACCCAAGGTTGGGAACCACTGGTTTAAAGGGTGCGACACAATGGCCCTGTTCACATGTAGCAACAATTCTTCTGTTTAAAAACCGATGGATTGTCGTGCATGAGTGGGTGCTCTGCCTGCAGCACACCCACCTCTTTCACTGTACCACACAACCCACAATTGGCTTCTTCATAGATTGTGCAGTGTGATGCAGGGCTTTTTTTCTGGTGGAACTCACCGGAACTGAGTTCCAGCACCTTTTCTTCTATTAATTGCATTACAATTTAATCACCATCTACTCCCGAGGAAATGTAATCCAAGAGTTCCGGTACCCTTTTCTCCAGAAAAAAAGCACTGGTGTGATGTATGGTTAAAGTATTGAAGTAGAGTCTGAATCCAGACTCCTGGTTTGTTTAAGGGCTAAACAACCCAGCAGTTAACAACAAACCATGGGGTAACCACTGGGTTGTTTAGCCCCTAAACAACCCAGCACTCCGGGTTCACACATCACGCTGTACAACTGACGGAGAAGCCAATCATGGGTTGTGTGGTAAAGTGAAAGAGGCCTGCTTGTGCACAACAACCCATCAGCTTTTAAAGAGATGGGTTGTTTGTTGACAGCCGCAAAGCAATTAATAACAAACAATTGGAAGACAGCTCGAATGCTGACATTATCTAGTTGGAAAAAGAAAATATGGGATATAGCAATTAATGAAAAGTTGACACAAAAGTTAAGAATGTATTGAGGAATAAAGAAAAAATATACTTTTAAGAAGGATTGGCAAAAGTACATAGAGTATATGAAAAAAGATTCAAATAGATTAATGTTGATGGAAGTGTATAGAAAATTGTGAGATTCCTGAAAAGAAGTTTATAAAAAATGAAATAAGATAATTTAATATGGATTAAGCTGGGGGAGGGATTGGGATGGTATTAATATTGTTAGGCTTTATTTTGTTTTGTTTTTGTATGTATTTTCTCTTCGAAATGTAATAAAAAATATAAATTAAAAAACAAACAAACTGATGGGTTGTTGTTACATGTAAACCAGGTCAATGATAATGGAAGTACACCCTGCACTATATACTATTTATTCTGTGCTGTACTAAAATAATAAAGTTTTTTTTAAAAAGGCTTAAAAAACTGCTCAAGGCATTAGGACACGGGAAACTGTTACTTATCAGCAGTAATATCACAGACACTGTCGAATAGGTGCATATAACATCCATACACATCAACTGAAGAAATATTGACTATGCTGTCGGCAGCTAGTTTCAGCATTTCATACTAAAACTAAATTTGATCAGAGACCATAAAAGTGTACTGCAGGATCTGTAGCAGGGGCAAACAACCTGGTGCCCTCTAGATGTTTTGGACTACAGTTCCCATATGCCCCAGCTAGAATGGCCAGAGACTGTGGGGGTTGTAGTCTGAAACATCTGGAGGGTACCAGGTTGCCTACCTGCTCTGCAGTATCAGCCCCGAGCCTATACACAGCCCAGCTTAATAGCTCCCTTTTTTATGGATGTGTGGGGTTTCCAAAAAGTGTCCGCGAACAATGGATGCTGCATAGACTGAAGCTCTTTCCAAGTTATTTCCTGGATATTGGCAAGTTGTACCTAGGAGAGGGTTTTTGTCTGCGTAGATGTCTGCATTTTCAGTGACGATGTATACGTTGTTTATTGTGTTGTGGCTCTTGCTGAGTAAAGAATCCACTCATCAATGTGGCTGCACTGTCATGCTCAAACGTTAGTGTGCATGCCCAAGTCACTGGCAGTCATGACTGCAGAGGGAAAATGGGGAATTAATTGTCAAACAATTAAAGCATCTTTACTTCATCTTCCCACAGTTATTAGTGAGCTGTCCCCACATCCTTTTTCCGCACTGAAGCCTTCCTGGCTGCCTCCAGTACTGATGCCTTAGGTCTATGAGCCACTTCTGTACAACTTTATTGCTCCTGTGAAATCTCATTGCTCTCATAGTTAATATATTTGTTCCATTTCACAGTGGGATACTGTCTGTTTCCAGATGTCTGTTTAAGTAAGCCATGGGGGCGTATCTGAGACTGACATCTGAGTTTTTCAGACACAGAAGTATGAGGGGGAGTTGAGTTAGAAGGTGCTGCTGCTCAGTAGAATCAGGAGCTCTTTGATGTGTAGCGCATCTGTTCATCAATAAAAATATTCTTTTGAAAAGAATACTATAATCACAGGCATTATGTTGTGTTGAGTGCAATACTTATGATTTTAAAAAGCAGGAGGAAAAAAGAGGGATAATATTGTCCACAGAGAGACCGGCATATGTAGTTTAGGAAAATTGTGTTGCTTGGGTGAGCCAGTTAAATTTGAGCATTAAGAAGCTCTGTGTTTATCATAAATTCTGTCCAGATGTGAAGTTCACTAGCCCTTGCTTCAAATGTATGGCAAATGCTTTGTGGCTTAAGTAGGTGTTGTACAAATGGAACAGAAAGCAATAGCTATAGATTTGTGATGACAAGTTGAAGGAACAGAGGACATTTAGCTTTGAAGGAATAGATGGGGGCAGATTACAGCATAGCAGATTTCAAGCCTATTATCAGTGCAATCCACAAGATGGCAACAGATTCTTCTCTAATGCCACTAATAATAGGACAAGAGAGAATGGCCTTGAAATGGAAGAATTAATAATTTCACTTAAACAGAAAGAAGAAACTGTAGGGACAAAAGGAAAATCATCCCAATTTGAAGTCATCACTGTGAAGAACCTTTTAAAATAGGTTCAGAATAGGAGATGCTGATAAACTGCAACGTTTTGTTGCTGGTCCTAACAGCAGTATGCCTGTTCTGGGCTCCAGGAAGCCGTATAGTGCTTTTCTGGGCTCATGGAGGGGTATGTGTAGGGAAAGTTTCAGGAAAGAAAAAAGGACAGCTCCCGCTCCTCCATTCTCTAAAAACATCCCCTGCTTTGCTATGTAGCACTGAAGGGCTCAGGTTTGGGGTTGGCTGTGAGCGCTGAACCTGAGTTCTTTATTGCTATAGAGACAGTGACCGGGTTCAGACAACACAATAACCCACACTTGAGTGTGGGTTGTCATTGAACCTTGAGTTGTTGTTGAACCATGGGTTATCGTGTTGTCTGAACCAAGCCGAGATAACAAACCATGGTGAACAACCCACAGTTCACAACCCAACAACAAACCACAGGTTCTCTTCATGGGTTGTCCATGGTTAACAAGCCATGGCTTGTTAGAGCAGCTGGGTCCAGACAACATGATAACCCACATTTCAACAACAATCTACAATTCAACAACAACCCATACACAACCCTTGAATGTGGGTTACCATACTGTCTGAACCCTGTTAGTGAGCAGGTTTTGGAGAGTGGGAAAAGAAAAGGGTGTTCTTTTTCTTTTCCCCCTCTTCTGAAATCTCTACGTATTGTGCAGTGAGGAATCCCTTCACATTTTCCTTTTCAATGGACACCCTCAACACTCTGTGGCTCAGCTGCCCTCAACATTCTGTAGGAATGATCTGGAGGATCGCAGGTTCTTGCTGGGCCAATGTGGTTGTCTGTGGGTGTGTTTTTCAAGTTTCTTTTTCCCGTCAATGTACAATATCTAGGGAGTCCCCCCAATACATAGACACTACTGCCTTATTTTTGGATGGCCCTGTTTTTGCTTCCAAACTCATACGCACAGGATCACCCAAGTTTAGTATGAGAGGGAATGATACTTGCATGAGCAGGGGGGAGGGCGAAAATGCCTTGGAGTGACTGAGAGGTAGGAGCTGAACGTGGCTCACAAATGAATGCATCAGATTCTGAATCATAAACCCCAGTGTGCATGGGACTTTTGCCTACTATTCATTTCCTCCTAGTCCTTTTTCCCTCCTGCCCTGCCAAGTAGAATGAGTAGAGAGTGTTGGAAGAACAAGGCAAAATGGTTCCTGCACTAGTTAGTTTAGATCAGTGTTCTCCAACCTTGGGTCCCCAGAGGTTTTTGGCCTACAACTCCCAGCATGCCCCAGCCAGCATAGCTGGCTGCGGCATGCTGGGAGTTGTAGGCCAAAAACCTCTGGAGACCCAAGGTTGGAGAACACTGGTTTAGATTAAAAGGGAAGTACTTTTGTTATCAACAATGTAGCGGAAAAGAACAAAGAAGAAGCAGTTCAGGAACTCAGTGATGTTTCTTCAGCAATTCAGGGGGTGGGGTTTAAATATATCTAACACTGGAACCTTCTCAGAATTTAGCTTTAAGAGGTCCTGAGGCTTAAGCATGCCCTCTGAGTGGCCAACTTAAACTGACAACAAAAATGAGCCATGTTTAATTTGAACTCTTGTGTACATGGCCAGAGGCACAAATATGGTGACCAGACATGAAGTCTGTTGATCGTACATGTGCTGCTGCAGTGTTGGTAAAAAGATGTGAATGGCTGTGGATAGAACCAACTTTTGCAACATGAATAACAGGTGACAATGGGATCGAACTCGACTTTGTTTAATCTTACTGTTTTGTGTTGTCACTATGCAAAGTAATATTAAACACACACACACACACACACACACTGCTTTGCCCTCCAGTTGTAACAATCCCTTTCATCCTATTTATACTAAGCAGTCAGCAGAGCTGGCCAAGGTTAAACTGTAGCTTGCTTTGTGACGAATTATTGTGCTGTAGAAAACAAGTGGCATACGGGACGAATTAAATCGGCTTATGTTTACCGCTAGACACTGATATCTCCCCGTCACTTGTTGTAGGGAGATGGGATTCCCTTTCTGTTGAGACTGCAACAGAGCAGATCGGTGTTCCGTGTTTTTCTAGGCCGCACTCCATCTCTGCTGAGACCAGGAAAGCAAACAAACAGAATCTCCTTGCTGTGTTTAGCATGGAGCTGGGATTTCATTGCCTGCCTACTGTGTGTACAGAGTTATTTTCACACTCTGGGAGAGTCCAGCTTTATGCCAATACAGTAAAGAGATGGAGACCTCTCTTTTCTTGGAGAGTGTTCAACAGTAATCAGGGATTGCCTCCTCCCAATACATACACACACACACACACACACACACACACAGCTTCCTGTTTAGAAACTAGAGTGCTCATAGAATTGTAGCCCTGGTTCATACCCCATTAATATAGCTGTGTGGAGGAAGTAAAAGTGTGAGCTGGGCATTTGCACAGGCAGCTGGCTGACTCTTGAAATGTCCCGCTCGCTCATTCGTTTTCTTCCTCTGAATAAATACCTAGATGGATGAATGGAGCAGGGAGCGTGGAATCCGGGGGATTAGATGTCAGCATGGACAGCCCATCTCAAATATTACTTCTCCCATGTGGCTGTGGTAGAATTTCAAAATGTATGATCCCAGGGCATTATGTAGTTTATTCAGTCTTATTAACCTCCTGAGGCATGGCATTCTATACCTGAAGTGGAGGGTGGGCAAGCCATGGCCTGTTGGCCGCATACACCCCTGAACAGTTTTGTGGGTCCCACTGCCCCGCTGTGGAATTAGCCAACAAAATTTGGTGGCGCAGCATGGTGGAGCGCACACCTTGTTTTAAAGCGAAGTCACACTCCTATAAAGCAGAGTCACACTGCCTGGACACTTCCCCTTTAACACAAGGCACCCCCCACACACCTTGTGTTAAGGGGGGAAGTGTTCCCCCCCCCCCACTGTCATGAGACAAAATTTTGGCAACAAATTCAGTAGTACAGAAGCAGGCTGTGGCCCTCAGTGGATTTGGAGGGGGAATTGGCCCCCAGAGGTTGCTCACCCCTGACCTAAAGTATCTTTTGATATCTTTGGAGGGCCTTCTCCTTGGCAGAAATGAAGTGAATTTTGTTAGTTTCCCAGCGGGGATTCTAGGGCTGGTCATCAGAATCCCAGCTCCAGCAAGGAAAAAAAAAATCCCCCTGCCATTGAGGCATGGGGGAACAACTGGTAATACTGCCACCTTCCCTTTCCCTGACCCAGGTAAGTCGCTGGGCCCTTGGGGAACATGAGAAGGGGGAGCTGGGGGAAGGCAGCATTTGCAGGGTCTGGCTCGCAACATCCTTAATTCCTTAGGTGTCAGGTCCAGTAATTCTCCTATACTTTCAGGCTCGAAATTTCTGTACGTCTTTGGCTTTCCGGGAGTTCACATTTTAAAGTGGCATTTCTTCCAATACTAAGATTACTTTCTTGCTATTTGGGGTTATTTCTCTCCTTTTGTCTTACGCATTTTGACCCTTGAGTCCTCTGGAGTGCTCTTACCTTGTTCCCTGTATATATGCGTGCTCCCTTTTCTCAGGATTATGATGAGACTGTAGGAAGGAGAGTGCAGTTTAACTTTAGGTAAAAAGAAAAAAGACTATGGGAAATGTGTGGTACTCGGAGATTGTGCAGGATCTAAAAGAATTCTAGGGAAAGTACGGTAAATGAACAAAATGCAGGGCAGGAGAGAGGAAACAATGGCAATAATGAGGTATGTTGCAGAACAGTTTTCCATACAAACATGAGGGATGCTGTGGCACATCATACCACCATATTCCATGTAATGTGTCACTACGAATAAGAAGCTAGTATGGTCTCCACATTTGCTCCCATGATTGGTCACTGATTGTCCCCTTTTAACGCTCTGTCTGCTTCCTAGTGTCCGTCCCCCCCACCCGCAAAAGTTAGTATTTCATTAAAGAGATACAAGTCTGCCTGCGATGAATATGATTATTTTAGACACACAAAACCCGGTAAAATCGAGGCCACAACTGAAACAGGAGGAACTGGGCATGTGTGGAACAATGTGCCAAAAATGTGTTGGGGGACAAAGATGAAATGTGACAAGGAGCACAGATGTAAACACATCTTTAGTACCTGCTGTGTTGAGGTGCAGACTGCACAGTCTACTCCTGTCCTGGTACTATTTTTGGGATTAAATCACACACAAATATTAGCTTGGTGCAAATACCCTAAATTACCAAAGAAAAGCAGAGAGAGAGAGAAAGGAAAGAGTTTGTTTACTTATCTTATTTAATAAATTTATATAACTCACCTTTCCATCCACTTTTAGGTCCACAAAGAAGCCAACCACCATAAAGTATTACATCAAGTCAAAATACCATAATAAAAGACATTATAAAATCTACACACATACACACACCCCACACACACAGCAGAAAATCAAAGCATCACCTGTTCACTATGAGCTCCAACAGTTGTCAGTTTGTTTCTGGGCCTAATTGGAGGTGCTGGTTCTTCGCTTTAAATCCCTTCATGGTCTGGGTTCATGTTATTTGAGGGAGCACTTTCTTCCTGATGTTTCTTCCTGCTCTTTGAGATCTAGGGACAAAACCCACTGGACAGTCCAAGCATCTATCACATTTGTGGCCACCAACAAACATTTGTTTTCAGTGGTGGCCCCCAAGCTCTGGGCTCAGTTGCCAAATTCAGTGTGAGATATCTCAGAGACCGGCTCTTTTTAAATCTCAGCTCTCAAGACCTGTCTATTCAAGGAAACCTTTTATTACTAAGGTGTTGTTTAATGCTACCTGTTTTTAATCCGCAACTGTAATAATGATTTATTGTCACTGCTGCAATTTTATTGGAACTGTATTCTTTCTTTAATTGTAATCCTCTTTGAGAACATTTGTTGAAAGACAGACTATATAGGTACTTGCCAAATATTGAATCAGCAAGGTGTTCATCTTTTTTTCTTTAAGACCAGAAGGAAGCCAGCAACGACGTCTCCAGCATTCCATAACAAGGATGCCACGACTGAAAAGGCCCTGCTCATTGTGGATGCCAGCCTTGTGGAGAGAGCATCTGGAACAGATATAGAGTGGCCATGTATTGTCTGTTTTAAGAGCTGTCAGAGGACCATCCTCTATTTGAAGATGTCCTCTGTTTGAAGGGCTGTCCTGTCCAAATCCATTTTAAAGATAAAGAACCACCAGAAGGAAGAGCTGGGCCTTGGTTGCCCATCAGCAGCACCTGGACAGAGCAGACAGGACAGGCAGGCACACACAGGTCATCTGGTCACAGTCTTCCACACTATGGTGAGATGTACTACTGTATTTATATTTAAAATTATAGTAATTTTCCAAATTTGAATCTATGCATATAGATTAGCATATGTAAAGTTGATGCAAAGCAGTGTCGTTTTTGGGTGATGCCTTTCTTCTTTTATGGCAATTCATAACTGACCATCCTAGGAGCAGGGCCCTCCCAGATGACCTAAGCATCCAGTGTTTGTGTGGAAGGAGACATTTTCTAAGATACCTGTGTTAAAAGCTTGGATTGCCTTTTGGAAAGGTTGCCTTGAGCTTTTAGGATGAATCAAAGCCAGAGAATTAGATTGTCCCTGGATTTCTAGGATTAAGGGACGATTTTGAGACTTATGGGAGAATGAACAAAATAGGAAATTCCTTTCATCCCTCAGGAAAGCAGGCTGCTGTTAGATGAAGGAGAAACCTCCCAGGAGAAAGGCAATGTTCCCACATCACAGAGGAGGGCTATGCCTCTAATCAAGTTATCCATTCTTGAAAGCTCTCCTTCTGTTCGTGCTCAAGGTATCATTTGTACAGGTGCATACCCGAAGAAGGTGTTCAGTACCAACAAGGAATCTGTCCAATCAATAATTCCTTGAAAGTCTCACTAGGTGGGGTAGTATGTCTTGGAAAACAAAAATACAGGCTGAGAAGACGTGCCAGTTTTCTTTAGAGATCTGTAGAGGAAAAGACGATTTGGCCCTCTGTTCCACACGTTCTGGGGTGGTACCTGCATCAGGCTTCCCCCTCCCCCTTCTCTCTCATTTTTAAGGCTCACCTTTTGAAATGTGAGTGTTAGAAAGACAGCACTCTTTCTGACCATTTGAACAAAGTTACCAGGGCAAGTGTTGACTGTAACAGGTACTTTAATTATGAATGGCATGAATGAGCCATCACCCTTGTCCTAGCAAATTGGTTCTGTCACATGGAATCCAGCAATTTTTGGGAGGAAATCAGCTTTCCCTGCAGGCTGCCAAGTCCAAATGAGTTTCATAAAGCACCTGCAGATCTGAGCGTCAAGCAATTATTTCACTATCTTGCCTAAAAACAAAAAGGGCCCTGGCCACCTTTAACCTCTGGCCTTCTACAGCTAGCATAAACTAATTATATTTGCAGTGTGGTGGGGAAATCTCTCTGCAGTTCTCCCTGGGAGTTGTCACTCATGCTTTGTGCAGCGTTGTCAGATGAGCATCGTTCCATTGAAAATATGGTGCCCTTCATCAGCTCACAGCTCTAGAAAGCTGGGTTGTTTAAGTGCTTAAAGAGATACAAGCCGTGGGCTGAAAGTTGCCTCCAACAGAACCTCTCTCACCCTGGCCAGTTCTATGACAATGGTCCTCGCTGCTTACGCTGCCCCTTTAGTGGTGGTACAAGAGCCTCATTGTTCAGCATCACTTAGCCGCAATTACAGCCCGTCAAAACAGTTTTTGTTTTATGACAACGTGTTAATGGGCCCACGGTTGGGTGTGAGAAATAACCCAAGCCGCATGCATTAAAGCAAGGTTAGAGGTTAATTAAGACTTTCTAACACAGCGCATGAGATTTTTGCAACCTTTTCCAGAGAGGAAAATTGCAAACAAAAAGGAGATAATGTGATACAATTAGTTGGGAAGCAGGAGGGTCAGAATTCCCAGATGCAAAGGAAAACTGGCCAAGTGAATCAGGCCAGACGGGCCACCTGGACCCCAACGAGTGCCAAAAAATAGCTGCAGTCATATATTTTTTTAATGCCTAGTGGATGAGCCAGTAGGTGGTAGGCCTGTCCTTCACAGTGTTTACGGGATTAAAAATAAATGTTAGGCCAACTTCATGAGTGATGGTAGCACGTTGAAATTTGTATTCCAGATCCAGGATAATTAATGTGCTGTGCAGTGTCTTATGTGAGTCCCGAAAGACATCTCACTTGAACCAAGTTTCATGATGTCAGACATGCTTGAGGTGTTTCTCTGCGGCTAAGACTTCCTGACACATTTCCTCCCTTTTACACAGTGGTGTAGTGGTAAATTCTGAAGCGCAGGCACTCATCATGACAGTCCCCAAGGAGAGTCCCAAAATTCCGGCAGCTGCATTGATCCATATCGACAAATCAGTTCTAGCCATTTTCATCTCTACTAGGAGCAGATCTTTTGTACAGCAAATGGGTTTTAATTGGCCATTCAAGACCAGGCCACCTCAAATACTTCCCATTACAACAGAAAACAATATACTCTTGTTGCGAAAATTCATTTCCTCCCAGCTACTGTGAGGATTGCTGCTAAGCTCAGAGGGAAGGGGGAATTATGGGCGTGTGGGGCGTGTGGCAGTCTATTAGCATCCCTGCTAATAAAAAAACAAAGGCCTGGCACTGCATCCCTCTGAGCCCCGGCTCCACTATACCACCACATTTAGAGCATTATTTAACTCAAGTATTAATACTTGAAGAACAATGGTTTTAAAGGGTAGATGGATAGGTAGGGCCGCCCTAAGACATTTTGCTGTCAGGAATCCTCTCTCCCCACATCAAGGTGCACAAATACTCAAGGCAGGTCAAATTATTTTGGCCTGAGGCGGCAAATCCCATAAGTGCCTCTCTCCCTCCTCCTCCCAGCAGTAGAAAGGTAAGAATACTAAGTTAAATACCTAACCATCTGCTGCTTTTCCGTGATACTCAAAATCAGCTGCCTGAGGCGGCTGATTCACTCTGCCCAATGGTAGGGATGGTCCTGTGACATGGCAGCTTTTAGTAGTACCTCCATGTGCAATCCTATGGGGATGCCCATAAACCTTCGAACTTGGATTCTGGGCATCCTATGGAGGGCGGGGGGAGCATGGAGGCGAAGGTTGCCTCTACGCTCCTCTTACTTTGCAAAGCACTTACATGGTCGATTTTGGCCGTCTAAGCGTGGTGCCTCGGAGCGGGAGGGAAGGAGGCCGAGGTGCCACCAGGCAGACCTCAGTGGGGAGAGCATTTCATAACTGGGGGGCCCACCACTGAGAAGGCCCTCTCCCTTGTTGCCACCTTCTGAGCCTCCCTTGGAGGAGGCACTTGGAGGAAGACCTCTAATGTTGATCGTAGTGTCCGGGTAGGTTCAGGTCGGGAGAGACGCTCTGTCAGGTATTGTGGTCCCAAGCCATGTAAGGCTTTATAGGTTAAAACCAGCACCTTCAATTGGGCTCGGAAACATACAGGCAGCCAATGCAAGCAGGTCAGAATTGGTGTTATATACTCAGATCCTCTGGTCCCTGTTATTAATCTGGCTGCCGCATTTTGCACAGCTGCAGCCTCTGAACAGTTTTCAAGGGCAACCCCATGTAGAACACATTGCAGTATTCTAACTTGGATAGAAAAATGGTTTTAAAATGCATGGCTAATTTTTATTTTTTTTAAAAAAGGGGGTTTGCCTGTTGCCTAGTCTTCAGGAGCAAAACTCTGACACCAATTTGTACTAGCTGATGAACTGATCCTATATTTGCACTGAGAAGCAAATATGAAAGTCAACATTGAGGAAGGTGGGGGGAGTAGTACTTGGGCCATTGCAGATTATTGATTGATTATTGGGGATGTATAGTTTAATGTCTGCTTCTGGGGTGATAGTTGAGAATAATCACATGACTTTCCAATTCGCACTGGGGATGATTTGCATAATAATTTAAATTTGCACAAGCCTAAAATTGTCATTCCTCAAACTTTATTTCTGTTCAGACTGATTTTTAGAGACATGGGTTACTCTGTTAGATAGCTTTAGTCTGGGATACATTGCAAAACAATGTATTTCTTTTTTTTAATGGCCACTCTAGATCTGCCATCAACAGTCTGGCATCCCTGACCTCCTCCCTGTAGGTCTGGCAACTCAAAGTGGGAGCCACTGATGGATGGGAGGTTAAACTGCCACTTCAACAAAGTAAGGAATTCTTCATTGACTAGCCAGCTCATAATGGAATGTGTGAGATTTCATGTGAATCAAGCCTAGGAACTGTAGTTGTTTACTTAATGAAAAGAAGGTTCGTATTGGTCAGGGCCGGCGCTACCGCTAGGCGGACTAGGCTGCTGCCTAGGGCGCGCGGCTAAAGGGGGCGCAGAAACGCTCCGCTCCTGCGCCTTCCTCCTTCCTCCCTCCCTCCCGCGGAGGCCGCCGCTGGTGGCGGCGGCAGCAGCAGCAGCAGGAGGAAGCTCGCTCGCTCGACTCTTCCTCACCGCCGGGACTGCTGGGCTCAGGCAGCCGCACCAGGAGCAGCAGCCGCCAGAAGAGGAGCGCGGCGGGCAGCCAGCCCCTAGCTCCTCCCCGCCGGCAGCACATCCCCCGGGAGCGAGTGGGCACCTGGGCTAGGCTAGACGCCCCCGGCCGTGCCCGCCTCCCCCCCCACCCGCGAAAGCCCAGCACGCTCTCCGCAGCTCCGCCGCCCCCTCCTAAATGTTTTAAGGCTCTACAAGTCCCCCCCAAAAAATAATAACAAACAAAAATCTTACCAGTGTTTGATTTGGCATTGGAGGACCAAAAGAGTTATTTCACAGTCAAAAAGACTAATATTGCGTGCCTCCCCCACCCCAGCAAATGAAAACCAGTTTTTTAAAAATAGGATGTCAGATCCCTCTCTTGGTTTAAATACTTTTGTTTGGTCAGGTAATTAGAGAGCCTGAAAAACAAAGTCTCTCTTGCAATACTACAAAGGTGTCTCCATCCGGTGAAGCGGCTCTCCTGCATTTGTCCCGGAGGATGCTGGTTTCCCGCCTCCAACGCTGTCCACGCCCTGCAGCGATTTTTCATTGGATGCCCACACGAAGCCCCCAATGCTTCCTCTCTCTTTTTTTTTTTTTTGTATGGCTCCTACAAATCTGAAAGCTTTCTGGAGTGAGGTAAAAAAGTTGGGCCCTCCCCCCTCCTAAAAACTTTCCCAAACTTGGCGCCGCCTCCTCCAGGCCTGTGGAGGGCTGCTGGCCCCGGTGGCAGGGCCAGGGGGGGGCGCTGGGCAAGCAGGCGTTTCCTGGCTGCTTTGCTCCGGAGCCCCCCCTGGAGGGAGGGAGGGCTCAAGTGGGATGGGGGGGCACTAAATCTGATTTTGCCTAGGGCGCCAAACTGCCTTGCACCGGTCCTGGTATTGGTTGTCTTTTGTGATAGTGTGGCGTAGTGTGGCCAGTGTGGCGTAGTGGAGTGTTGGACTGGGACTCGGGAGATCTGGGTTCTAGTCCCCGCTCGGCCATGAAACTCACTGGGTGACTTTGGGCCAGTCACTGCCTCTCACCTAACCTACCTCACAGGGCTGTTGTGAGGATCAAATGGGGAGGAGGAGGATTATGTAAGCCGCCTTGAGTTCCCTGCAGGAAAAAAGTCAGGGTATAAATGTAATAAATAAATAATAAATAATATTATAAAGTAATATGCAATAAATGCAAGTAAAAGCTTGCATTTATTGGATTGTAGATCTCTGCTGATTCTACCTTGGAGTTGCTACAACCTGTGCTGGCCAGCCCTACCAATAGGCAGAGGGAGGTGGCTGCCTCAGGCAGCTGATTTTGGGTGTCATGAAAGAGAAGCAAATGGTGAATTATATAATTTATTATTATTGGGCAGTATCCTATTCGACATGACCGCTAACATAAATTATGTTGTGCTAGTGTAAGCGACCTCTAGCTCATCACCAATATCATTTGCTGGCTGAATGGGTTTCCCCAGAAAACCTGTTGTGCCAGCAAATGGTATTGGCATTGTGCTAGAGGTCGCTTTTGCTAGCGCAACATAATTTACCTCAGTGGTGGTGTCAAATAGGATGCTGCTGCCCACTGTATTTTTCCTGCCAGGGCAGGGGAGAGGTGTTTGTGGGATTTTCTGTCTTAGGTGTGAAAATAATTTGGCTGGCCTTGGAAACTATGTGCCTCATGTTCGGTAGAGGGTGCCATTTGTTGCTGTGCCTCAGGCAGCAAAATGTCTTGGTCCAGCCCTTTCTGGCTACCATTACCACTTCTTCTCACCCTGTATATTTTTAAATGAGCAGGGTCTTATTCTTAAAGACACCAGACATTTCCAGAATGCTCTCCCTTAAGAACAAGAGATTCTGCACAGACTTCCTTTTGCTTCCGATCATCTGGGGATAGGTAGCAAAGTAATGTTTTAGTAGTACATAGAGTGGTGTCCAGTAGCAGTCGGCTAGCATGGTTGAATAGTTTGCATGCTGGACTTAGGCCTGGAAATGTCCTGCGTTCAAAGAAACTGAGCAACTCTGCTAAACCAGAGTAAATTGATATCCGTTGGCCCAAGTTCCCCACTTGTAAAGTGGAAAGGTTTACTGGCCTCCTTCATGACATGAATGAGGACAAAGAACTCTAAAACACTATAGATATTAATATGTATTCACTATTGTAAATATTTTTTTGTAAGTACAGTCATGCCTTGGATTGAGAGCATAATTTGTTCCGGAAACGTGCTTATAATCCAAAACACTCTTATATCAAAACGAAATCCCCCCCAAAAAAATTGTACAGAGATTTTTAATTTAAGCCGTACTACAGTACTTGTATTGCAAGACGTCGCTTGTATATCGTCAAAAATAAATAAATAAATATTTAAAAATTTGCTTGTCTTGCAAAACGCTCTCAAACCAAATTACTTGCAATCCAAGGTATTACTGTATTGTTAAACATCTTGAGGCCTCAAGCTTTGTATGGGTGAAAATCCTCAAGTGACAACCTTGTATAAGCCACACAGGCTGTGACTTACGTAGCCGTCTTATGGCTGAGGCTGACTCTCCAGTCAGGTTTTGGCCTATATAGGAATGGATCCCATGTCTACATATACGGGAAAACATAATATGAAAAGGGATGATGCAAATTTGAGTCATGAACAGACCTGTGAAATCCAGAGAGATATAAGACTAAGATTCTACAGATAGAGCTTTTGAACTTCTAAAAGGGCTAGTCAGATGAAGGCTGGACCAAAAATGTTGAATGAGGAAGAGCCATAGTTAGGGAGGAAGGGCCGTAACCCAGTGGTAGAACACATGCTTTGCAAGCAGAAGATCCTAGGCTCAAAGAATCCTGCCTGAAACCCTGGGGAGCCATTGCTGCCAGTCAGTGTCGACAATACTGGGCTAGATGGGCCAGTGGTCCAACTCCGTTTAAGGCAGCTTCTTATGTTCCGGGGAGCTCAGAGTACTTGAAAAGCATCACGCTACCTGCTATGGCATCACTTGAGATTAGCTGGCTTGTGTTCTGACATTGGCTGGAGTTATTTATTTTATTTAAATATTTATGCCACTTTTCCTGCTTAACAACCTAGAATAGGGTTCACAATTGTAAAATCCATACAACAGTGAATCACAAAACCTAATACAACCTATTAATGGAGTCACAAAAATAATACTCAAGGGTCTCACTCACATATCTAGCATGGTGGGGAAAAGGCTGGAAGGGATGCCATAGCACTGTGAAGCCTTTTGAACAGAGAAAGCAGCCCTTTCCCCATCGCTGCTCCCCCCACTGCATTGGTCAAGTCTGTATACAGGAACTACCTGAGACTGGTGGATGATGTGATTATGACTCGAGCCAGTACTGCTTGCCCCCAGGGAGGGCTGGTGTTGCAGTAGGTGGTGACCACATCGTTTGCACAATCCACAAGTGTTTCTGTGTACAGCTTTTAATGGTGTGGCAGGGAAGTGTTAACCACACTCTGCAACAGCAACGTATGAATTGGCTCTTGTCAGTGTTGCTTGATATTGTTGTTGTAGATCAGTGGTGCATTGACCTGTTTTTCCTTTCCTGCTTCCCTTCCCTGGCAGTGGCAGCCCATCCTTTGTGCGCCTCAAGGAGCACCATATCCCTGTCACTTGCTTAGCTCCATGCCTGAATGAGAGCGAATTCTCCCAGCCCCAATTCACACATTGCAGATACAATCTCTGGTTTGCCACTGAGCATATCCTCCAAAAAGGACCTGCAAGCCAGTTGTAGCTTCCCTGACAAGGGTACTTGTATGATAAGGAGTAGGCGGGTGGGTGCAAAGCTTTTTACAAACCTAGGTGCCAGATTTTCTTTGAGCCAGCTTAGAGGAATGGAGATGGAGACCTGAATGAATCCATGAGTGGAAGGATCACGTTCTCACTGGTACATTTTGATTAGGAATGTGCGAATGGAGAGAAAGTCGCTCCACCAGCAAATTTCAGATTTTTGGGCAACTTTCACTCCGCTGTCCACCAATTTGTGGATTCGGAATTTGTGCAAATGCTTTTGTGCATATTTGCGCAAATTCGAATTTGCGCAAATTCACGCTCCTGAAAATGCGCTAATATATATGATCTTAAACACTAAACTCTTAATTCTGATATTCATGCATAGCTTATCTTAAGCTTCAGAGTGCAATATTGTGTGTGTTTGACCAAACAGAAGCCAACAAAGTAAGTATTCAAACTGATCAGAACACTGGACTTGCAGATTTGGTCTAAAGATAAATGGTTGATCCAGTTGGTATCTCTGTTCTTCTGATGGAAGGCTCTTTGATCCACTAAAGGCATCTGTCAGGGGAATGAGGAGAGAAGAGATTCCCCCT
Source organism: Shinisaurus crocodilurus (assembly GCA_021292165.1). Lineage (NCBI taxonomy): Eukaryota > Metazoa > Chordata > Lepidosauria > Squamata > Shinisauridae > Shinisaurus > Shinisaurus crocodilurus. Next base: position 166,938,737 of record CM037879.1, on the reverse strand, counting down.
TTCCCCTGCAGCCTCCCACACCACCTTCCAAACTGTTGGAAAGGGTCCCCCAACACTCTGGAGCATATTTGGGGTGGGGCTGCAAGGAGAAGGGGGCATTGCTGAACATTTCCTCCACCATTCTGCTAACAGAAGCCTCTGCTAGATCAAAGAGCCTTCCATCAGCAGAGGGACACCAGTTGGATCCAATCCTTCGTTTCAGAGAGAGCTAACCTTCTTGAGAATGCCAGCTATGCATGTTTATTAAGAAACGCAGGCTGACTTGCTGACTTGCAATTCCTCATGATGATGATACAGACATTCCCAGTCTTGTGTCTCTCTCTGCATTTGCTATCTATCAGGCTCTCCACCATCACCATAAAGCCTGTCACCATTAACACATGCCTTTCTCTAGAACGTAAATGACAGCATATGGAGAAAGCAGGTGGTCAGTGTGCACCTAGTTGGCGACTGTCCCATAATTACCCTGAGCTTCAGTGTTGCTCCCACTGAAGAACAGTCATTAGGGATTCTGCAGGGGAAAGTTATGCCTCACCAGATTATTAGAATTGTTTGACACTCCCAAAAATCATGTTCAGAGGAATGAGCCAGTAGATATATACCAGGGGTGGGGAACCTCTAGTTTGCAGGCCAGATTCAGCCCACCAAGCCTCTGTATCTAATCCGCAAAGCTTTCTTGGGTCAACCCCCCCACCCTTGGCTAACTTGCTTACCTTTCCCCCCCCTTTGTTCCCTCTTGCCTTCCCCCCCGCTTCTTTGATTCCTCCTCAACATTGACAGAACATGATCGGTGCCCTTTGAAACCAATCTGGCTTGTACCTGTCTTCTTTCTGACCTTTAGGGACTTTCCCTCACATTTCTGGAGCGCCTCTGTGATCTTTTCCCTTCTTTGGAATTGCTTCCTCTTTTTTTGCTGTCTTCACTTTGGAAAGATTTGGATCTCTTTGACGCCATTCGTTATTCGCAAGAGCTGCTGCACGTCCATAACCTCCCGTTTGGTTGTGGGTAAAGCTTTCCTCTTTACTCATGAGTAGACATGTATAGTCTGATTGATAGATGATTTCAGTATGTTGCTTGTGCAATTTCTGTCTGTACTTTGGCTGGATTTGCTGCTGCAGAGAACGTCTGAGTAGACATGCATAGGCTGGTGACAGATGACTTCTGTATGGGGGCGGGCTGCCTAGATCTGAAAGTGTAATTTTGAATTTGGTTTGCTGGTTTGGATTTGAGGATGCTGTTCATTCCGTTCTATGCTCACTTACCTGAGACTGGGAGCATGTTCTTACTTCTGAGCAGACATGCATAGGATTGCGCTGGGTAAGTGCAACGTAAGTCAACCTTTGGAAGGAGTCTGTGCTTTTCTGATTGGCAAGTGCCCTTGAATTGTGGTGGCATGATGTAACATAGATTCTACTTAAAATAGATAAGAATCACATTTGTTGCCTTTGACTCCCCCTTTGCTGGACTGTGGACCCCAAGACGTTTCCCACATTAGAATTTGGCCCTTGGGCTGAACAAGGTTCCCCATCCCTGATATATACTGTACTTGGGTTTTCAGAAAGCTTTTGACAGAATCTCTCACCAAAGCCCCCTGATGGAACCTAACAGTCATGCCCTTTGAGGACAGATCCTCATCATCCATCCATCCATCCATCCTATATCTCACCTTTTTATCTACAGAAACTTCAGGTGGATTACAAACCAAAAGGTCATAAATCAAGAATAAAACTAATGAATAAACTAGCACAACAGCAACATTTTGTATTGATTGGTAGTCTTGGAGTCTTGGTATCATAGATGAAAGCTTAGTGAGAAAGTGTCCTGTGCTTCTGTGGTTTAAAAAAAAAGCAAATGCAGTTAGCGTAACCCCATTTTCCCTGCTCACTTGGCAGAATCAAGAGCATGTTCAAACACATTCTGCATACCAAAACATAATTGCTTGCAATACTAGAATCTCTCCCCTGTAAGTACTGATTACCTGGAGATAAAATAAGACTTGCTTTAGATGTTCAGAGATGAAGGTTGAATAGGAAGTACAAATAATTGACATTTCCTGTGTCTCCCCCCCCCCCATGGTGTATTCCCCTCCTTCCACAGCAGTTGAAGGTGGGGGATTTGAATTGGGCAAAAGGCATGGGGGGGGTTTTAAACACCCAGCTTCCCTCCACCCCCACTGCTGTGAGCAAACTTGCAGAGCCCCACGTGACTTTCCAAGGTCTCAGGAAAAGATATCTGCCAGACCTGGAACTGGAGATCTTTTAACCTGGAAATGCCATGGACCAAACCTGGCAGTGAGGTATGGCCCCTTCCTTCACTCACTGCAGCAAATATTGTGTGCAGCGAGTGGCAGTTTCCTTTCCAGCAGCTCTTACACTAAATGGCCCAAACTGCTTTTCAAGCCTGAGGCAATTTATCGCTTTTGTAGAAACCTGCATTGTCTCCTGTCCTTACATGCCAGTTACAAGAAGGCTCAGTGTTGACAGGCCACTGCCGTATGCAGATTTTTAATTTAAAAAAAAAAATACAAAGCATCCTTCAGATAGCTTTTCCAAAATGTGGTTTGAGTGAAAGAGTTCTGAATTTGTGGGTGAAGCAGGTGGTTGTTTCGCTTCACACCCAAGCCCTAATTTTTCAGCTCAAACAGATACCTTAACATTTATTTATTTATTTATTATATTTATACCCCACCATTTTTCCTGCAAGGAACCCAAGGCGGCTTCCTCCTCCTCTCCATTTTATCCTCACAACAACCCTGTGAGGTAGGTTAGGCTGAGAGTCAGTGACTGGCCCAAAGTCACCCAGTGAGTTTCATGGCCGAGCGGGGAGTAGAACCCGGATCTCCCGATTCCCAGTCCAACACCCTCACCACTATGCCACACTGGCGTACAAATAGTACACATAGTACAAACAAATGAATACTCAATTTATAGAGTTGTACTATGAAGCCTCGGCAGGGCAGAACGAGGCCGAACATGGCCCCGCTCACGCCGCGCCAAGGCCTTACCTTTTTCTTCGGGCGGCTCGCGCGCTCCGCGGAGAGCCGCCCATGCCGCTCATTCTGGTGTGTGCTCCGCGGAGAGCCGCCCGCGCCGCTCGATCTGGGCCGTCGCGTCACTTCCGGTACCGGAAATGACGCGACGGAACCCTGCGCAGGCACAGTGGACCCCTATGGTCCTTTCTGCGCCTGCGCAGGGTCCATTTCCGGGCCCGAACGGCCGAAGAGGAAGGGAAAAATCGTTCAAGCGGCGCTGTGCACTGCTCGAAAAAAATCAAGACAAATAAAATCATGTAAATTGGCCTTTGGTTTATGTTAGCCCTACTTCGCATGATGCAGAGTGTGTCTTCAGGCAAGTCAGACAGATGTAGACAGTGATGTGCTATCCAATTCAACTTATATCGTCCCAAGGGGTTTTTTTGTTTTTGTTTTTTTTAAAGCTTCCTGTTGCAGTTAATCATACATGTTAAAAGCTTAACTTTTACTGAAGCTGAAATGTTCAGGATCCTGGGAATGTGTATCAACATCTCTGCACAAATTGGCCTGCATCCACAAAGTTGGTCTTGCTCAAAATGGTTGCCTCTGGGGTTAGTGTAATCTTATATCTCAGTCCTAAACAAATGATATTATACTGATTATAAGAGATTATACTGATAAGAGATGATTCCATGATACTTTCCATCAATAATTGTAGCACTAGAGGGTGTTTCTAAAAAAAGGGGGGGGAGAGGGGGGAAAAGAATATTTATGCCTCAGCATTTATTCACAGTGTTCTACTTATCACAAGTGATGTTTAGTTTCCCTACCCGAATTAGTGATGCAAGCACACTGAAAATAGAGAGAATGCAAAATGAATGTGGAAATCCATCGGTGAAATCCAGTGTCATCTGAGTGGACCTCTGTTGGTGCAATGGGACTTTTCCCTCCTCTCCTTCCCCCTACAGCCCCCAAAATCTGCTCCAGAGAGGCCACCAACCCTCTGGAGCAGATTTTGAGGGGGCAGAGGGGGCTACAGGGAGGGAGGGACAATTGCCCCTCCTGCCCCATTCTGCTGACAGAAGCCATTCTGTGAATGGGAGAGGCTTATCGAATACAGCCCTCTACCCGGAAAGAGAAGACTTTATTGGAGATATGAATAGACGTACTTCTAGAACTGTATGTCGTTCTGGAAAAAAGACTCATGATGAATGTGACTGAGGTGTTGAATCAGAGCGAACAGATGGAATGCATTACTAGGTCACATGTTCCTAGGAGTTCTCGTTCTCTTTACCAACAGTCTTTAAATAGACTTCAGACAAATTAGTGCCTGAATGCAGAGGAAGTCTTCAGTAGTATTGGGGAATTGCTGACTCAGTCCGTTCTCAAAGACAACCCCATTGGGACTTATTATTCTACCTTTTGGCATTTCCACCATGCATGGTGATTCCTTCACAACCAATTACATTATTCTCAAATGTCACCTTAAGTTTAATGACTCTAGTTAAATGTGGAGTTACTTATGAACCATAGTTCAACAGATGGCAAGCACTGCTAGCATAAGCCAATATATGTATTCCACTAAAAAAGTTGCGTATGAGCTCAGCTGAGGTATGTATATGCTTTCTAAATATGGAAATGCACATTATTCATCTGGTTACTATACAGCTCATTGCTTATAGGCTGGACAAGGTTTTCTATACTATCGATTGAGAATTTGCCTATTTATTAGTATAGTTAATTGGCATTGGGGATGCTTTTATACGTAGGGCCTGCACAGAGGTCTCACATTCAGACTCATCTGCAGCACTAAACAACTTACAGTGATGCTAGGTAACCAGGCTCTTCAGTAGTGTATGCTTTCACTCATCATGGGCTCCAGTGAGAGAGTTCATAGAATCATAGAAAAGTAGAGTTGGAAGGGGCCTACCAGGCCATTGAGTCCAACCCCCTGCTCAGTGCAGGAATCCAGGTCAAAGCATCCCCGACAGATGGCTGTCCAGCTGCACCTTGAACGCCTCCAGAGTGGGAGAGCCAGCCCACCACCTCCCTAGGTAGTTGGTTCCATTGTCTTATTGCTCTAACAGTCAGGAAATTTTTCCTGATGTTTTGGTGGAATCTGGGTTCCTGTAACTTGAGCCCATTATTCCGTGTCCTGCAAACTGGGATGATCGAGAAGAGATCCTGGCCCTCCTCTGTGTGACAACCCTTCAAGTACTGGAAGAGTGAGATCATATCTCCCCTCAGTCTCCTCTTCTGAAGGCTAAACATGCCCAGTTGTGTGCCTCTCAGCTGAGTGAAGGCTTTGTGAATGCTGCCAGAGTCAATGCAATCATGCTCTTTGCCAACCTCCTGGTCCTGGAAGCTTTAAAAAAAACCACACACACACACACACACACACGGTAAAGATTAGTGCTGTGCACGGCCCGTCTGATCTGATTACGATTACGATCTGTGTAATCAGGATCGGGCCTGATCACGATTCCATCTGATCTGTATCTATCCCGATCCGATTACGATTACACGGAATCGATTATGGTAATGGAATAAATTCCGTCTAGTTTTTTCCATAGACTTGCAGTGGGGGAGGGGGAATGTCTTTCACTTCTTCATTTTAAAAGATAGAAACATGAAACCTGGTGAGATTGCAGATGTCCTCGAGCTGCTTATGCCCCCCTAAATTTCAGACCCATGGGTCTTGTGGTTCCCCTGCAGCCCTCCCCCCCCAAAAACAGGAGATCTTTAACAGGGAAGTTTTTTTGGACTCTCTCTGTAGGCCGCTATACTAAGCCGCTGCACTAATCCTTTCTTTTGGCATGCAAATTTCCCCAGCCACCTGGAGAACACATCCCTATCGGGCAGTCAGGTTAGCAGCAACAGGGGCACCCCTTCTTTTAATAAACCCTAAGCACAGCGTGGAGCCACGAACAGCAAGGATGCAGGAAAGCTGACAAGCACCATAAAGAAAACAAGGTGGGACATAGACTAATTTGGGGCAGGCATTCCCCTTCTTCTACCCATTCACCCAAGCCCCCAGCAGGGACTACAGAACAGCAGGCAGGCAGGTAGCCTAGACACATTGGGGGGAATGCCCCTTTTTCAGGGCAGTCAGCCTAGCCCCCCAGAGGGTGGCTCTGCCTGAGCCTGCGCTGTCTCCTCCTTAGTGGTATCCATGAACCTGAAGGCAGGGGCACCTCTCCGCCGCCTCTCCTCTCCGTGGTGGCGCCCCCGCCGTCTCGTTCTTCCGAGCGGCGAGCAAAGAAAAGATGTCATGTTCTCAAATGGAGTAAAAAAAAAAAAGCTATCTAGCTTTTCTGCCCCTTATAACTGCATTCTGCTTGTGCTCATTTTGTATGATCACAGACATCTTTTCTTGACTCCATTTGAGAACATTTGAAGAGCCATGGTGAAATCAGGCATAGGGTCCGTCTAATCCAGCATTCTGTTCACACGGTGGCCAACCAGCTGCCCACGGGGAGCCCACAAGTAGCACACGAGTACAACAGCACCCTCCTGCTCATGGGACCCCAGCAACTGGTACACGCAGAGGCATACTGCTTCTGATACTGGAGGTGGCATATAGCCAGTGCTTGCTCCAGGTTTTTGAGGGCTGTTCGGCAAGACACCGTCATTGGGCCTCCCTCCCTCAGGGAGTCTACCTACCTTCTCACCGCCATGATGTCACCAGTTGCTGTTGCTCCTCCTCCTCCTCCTCCTCTTTCCTATCATTGCTGCCACTTGCTTACTTGACTGGTAGAGAGCCAAGGTGCAAGGAGGCAGTGGCGTCTGCTGCTCCTCTTTATCAACACCTCCAGTGCCTGGGCCAGAGCAAGAGGTAGATGAACCAGCAGGATGTAAGGGTGGAGCAAGTCCAGCAAGTCTCTTGTCAGTGGGCCCCTGCTGGGGTTGTGGGCCAATGGCAGGTGACACTTCGTGACACTGGCCCTGATCATCATCAAAGATGAGGTAGATATGACAGATGTGTACGGTGGGCCCTTTCAGTGTGTGTGTGGCAGGGATGGGGACTCGGACTCCGGGACTCGACTCGTGAGTCGCCGGGCTGAGTCCCCCCGCTGACTCGACTCGGGCTCGACTCCCAGTATTTTTAATGGGACTCGGGACTCGACTCGGGACTCGAGACCAAGGACTCTTCAACATCCCTGGGCTGTGCCAGAAGGAGTGGAGAGGAGCGTGATCGCCGGCGAAGATTTTATTTTTTTAAATCCTTTTCCGTTGCAACCTTTCAGACATTTTGGGTTTGGCTGCCTCTGCCTGCCTGTCTGGGGTTCCCAGCCTCCTCTGCCTGCCTGGTCTCTTCTTGACCAGTTCCACAGTTTGAATTGTCCAAGACAAAGGCCTCTGCCTGCCTGCTTTGGGGTTCCCTGCCTCCTCTGCCTGCCTGGTTATTTTGGGTTTGTCTGCCTGGTCTGTTCTTGCCAAAATCAGTGGCAGAGTTTTGAAATAAAAAGGCACACTTGTGCCTAGAATTTATTTAAGCCACACATCTGAAATAGCCTTATTTTGTTGGGGGGAAACCCCATTGATTTTAATAGGGACTTGTGGAGTCAGCTTTGGGAGTGACTCGTGACTCGGGAGTCACCATTCTGGACCAAGGACTCGGACTCGGACTCAAGACTCGGGTCCAAGGACTCGTGACTCGACTCGTGACTCGAGACCAAGGACTCTTCAGCATCCCTGGTGTGTGTGGGGCTCTGGAGGGGGGCTATAGAGCTGTTAAGTTCTCTGTGTTGTGGTGGAACAGGAAATAGACGCCTGTCTCTCTGAGCTTTTATATGAGAGTAAAGAAAACAATCAAACAAGTGCAGGGCCTCAGAAGGGAACATGTTTCAATCTGGAGAACTAGACTCGACAACCTAGTTCAAAGTACCTTCCAGCTATTTAGTCCTGTCTGCGATTCTGTATTAAACAAGAGATGCTTATCACTTGCATGTCAGTGTAATAGGACACCAGGCTTTCTTCCAAGAGGAATGATCATTCAGGCAAAGATGTAAGAAACCATTTAAACTGTTTTTCTATATCAGAAATAAATAAAATGTAACCTCTTGGTTTTTAAGGCTCTCTGATTTGAGGGGAAGCTTTTGTTTCCATTTCAAATCAATCTGTTAACAGATAAGGGAAGAACAGAATTCAACAAGTAATGAACCAAAGTCCTTCTTTGCCTCCGAGAAAAAAGTTCCCATGCTCGAGTAGACAAGTATTTCCCTGGTTGTGTGTACTTATGTATGTGCCTCATGTTTGGGGAACCACCCACAGCTTCTCAAGTGTTTCATGGTGGGTCCCCCCCCCCCCGCCGCCGCCTTCCACAGTATCCAGCTGGATGTGTGTGGACCACTATTATAATATACTGGCTGGAAGAGCTAAATTGTATGTATTCAACAAACAGCCTATTTTTGAATTAAAATGCATAGGTATTTTTAGAACTTTCACTTGGGTTTCTTGCTAAAATCAGCAATAGTGGCACATACTAATTTTCCTGGTTAGGGCAGAAGTTTAAAACATTGGGTTTTTGTGCTCATGGACTATTTTCAGCTACAGGTAGCCAGTGTTTATGTTTTAGCTGTGTTGCTATTAAAAAGAAAAAGAAAAGAAAAAAAGAGCAACTGTATTTTAAAAACCTGCGCAAATTAATTCTTCAAAAAAGGAGAAATATCTCCCTGAGCTTTAGACTCCTGGTTAGTTTTTTCAGCAGCCAGGAGAGGAAATGATTACCAGGATATTTATTGCAACCTAAATAGTACTGAATGTGAACACAGGTAGTTTTTGAAGCACTGTTTAAATATGGGGTCGTCCCCCCACCCCCGCAGTGGTGGGTGAATATGTCAAGGTTTTATAAGGGTCAGTTCAATGATGACCAGCTACTATTGGCTGGAGTAATCTGAAACGTAGCAGAAAATGAGAACTTTCTAGAAGATTCCTGATCATACTTGTCTGCTCCACTGCAGATGGTGTGTTACACCAGACATGTGTAGCAGCATCCCATAGAAGGCGGTGTGCGTATCCTTGAAGCCGGAGGATATCCTTCAGGAAATCTGTGGCATAAACCAAAAGTAGGATGTCTTTTTGGTTTGGCTCTTCCTGCCCTTCCTCTTTCACTGTGGCTGCCAAAAGAAAAATTGGTTGCACAGCCTTCCTCCAAACCACAGCAGGTGACTGGAAATGTTTTCCTGACTGCGTATTTCAAGAGCTGGAGGACCAATTTGTATGTGTTTATTGGATTATTGATTGCTTGGAGGTGCTTAATATGTCCATCTCTATTAGTCAGGACTCATTGGGAGGTGTATTTTCCATTCTGTGCAACTCTCTCCATTTAAAAATCAAGCAGTTCAGAACCAGGGACAGTTGCTCTAACAGTCTAACCCAAATCTGGCTGCCATTTTGTATGTTGAAATACTGACTATAAGCACGGGATTGAATTTAACAGTGTTTGTGATACACAGGTGCACACAATGTATTGTGGACAATAATGAAGTTCTGTGAATGTCCACTTGGAGTAAGGCCTTCTCGCTACTGGCACCAGGTTTGCCAATCCCAGAGTGGTCTGCTAGGCCCCAACACTGTACTCCTTCAGGCATCAGGCCAAAACCCAGCTTTTCTCTTCCTTGAAACCCACCTTTTCTGTGAAGCCTTTGGCTCAGCTCCCTAATACTCATGCCATACTGGAACTAATCCTAAATACATGGAGCTGAATTAATTCTCCTGTTTACATCAGCCTCCACTTTCCTTCCATCCCTCTTTGTTTTCCCCTGTGTTGAAGAATTTTAGATTGTATGCTCCTCAGGGCAAGGGCCTGCCCTTTTGTACTCTGTAAAGTGCCATGAACATTGATGGCACTATATAAATAAACAATAAGCCAACCCTGCTATATTTAGATTAGTTTCCAATATAGTGACTGCTGGTGCTGCTGTGTACTGTTAATTGAGTCTCTTGTGCTGTATACAATGTTAGTCTAACTTGAGGCCCATTCATTTCAATGGGTCTACTCTAAGTAGGAATGTCATTGGATGCAACCACTTCTTGTTGTTATTTTCCTGCTGGGAAGGGATTTTTATTCTTGCTGCCACTTAATTGTTTGTATTGTGTTTCTGATGACCTTTGTTTTAATTTTTCACTTTGTAAGCCATTTTGAGTTATCATTCACGAAGAGAAAGCAGGATATAAATTATTAAAATAAAATAGACTGAAGTAACTCACTTGAAATCCTTCACTTGACTGAAATGGATTCTAAAGTGAAGATCCAATATGGCCTTCAGGAGTAGAGAAGGTTTAAGAAGAAGAAACAAGGCCTTCCATTAAAAAACAAAACAAAACCATAACATTTTACCAAGAGTTTCTGGTGATGTAGTCGCTGTCTGTCACAGAGGCACTGAAGATGACTTGGAAGTGGTTTCCCCCTATTCAGATCATAGGAAGAAAGAGAACTTGGGAAGAACTACAGGTTACAGGTCTCCCAAATCCAGCCTTTTGGCTCAGTTTCCAATAGTACCTAGAGCTGAGTTGAATGTTCTTTCCAGTAAATATTTTTACTTTAGAAAGGGATTTTCAGAGACCCCAAAATATTTCCAATGAGACATCAAAAAGTACACCTTTCTTATACTGATTTGCTTCTGTCAACAGCTGTAACTTTTGGAGCTATTTTTGGTTTGAAATTAGCCCTTCTTTTTCCTAGTAACAGTGACATCATCATGACATGTAGGCAATCAGATTTGGCTATGTGACAATGTCAATCAGGGCTAAAAAGCAGGGATGGGGACTCGGACTCGAGGACTCGACTCGTGAGTCGGACTGAGTCCCCCCTCTGACTCGACTCGGACTCGAGTCCCAATATTTTTAATGGGACTCGAGACTCGACTCGGGGCTCAAGACCAAGGACTCTTCAACATCCCTGGGCTGTGCCAGAAGGAGTGGAGAGGAGCGTGATTGCCGGCGAAGAGCACATGGAAGCGAGGTGTGCCACTGCTCGGCCACTATGGACGGCTACCAGGAGTGCAGCCCCAACAGTGTGTCAAGATTTATTTTGATTGATGTGTTGCGTACTTGGGAGAGGCAGAAGAAGGACCTGAGATTACTCTGTGTGGCTGCTCTGAGTGTGTTTCTGGTTCCAGCAAGTTCATCACCAGTGGAGCGGGTGTTCAGTGATGGTGGAATTGTGATGAGATCTCACCGTTCCAGAATGGGGGCCAAACATTTAGAAAAAATCATGTTCCTCAAATGCAACATGGATAAGTTTTAGGAAGTACAGCAAGTTTATTTTTTAAAATCATTTTTCTAAAATGCAACCTTTCAGACATTTTGGGTTTGGCTGCCTCTGCCTGCCTGTCTGGGGATTCCAGCCTCCTCTGCCTGCCTGGTCTCTTCTTGACCAGTTCAACAGTTGAATTGTCCAAGACAAAGGCCTCTGCCTGCCTGCTTTGGGGTTCCCTGCCTCCTCTGCCTGCCTGGTTATTTTGGGTTTGTCTGCCTGGTCTGTTCTTGCCAAAATCAGTTGCAGAGTTTTGAAATAAAAAGGCACACTTGTGCCTAGAATTTATTTAAGCCACACATCTGCAGTAGCCTTATTTTGTTGGGAAAACCCCCCATTGATTTTAATAGGGACTTGTGGAGTCAGCTTTGGGAGTGACTCGTGACTCGTGACTCGTGACTCGTGAGTCACCATTTTGGACCAAGGACTCGGACTCGGGACTCGGGTCCAAAGACTCATGACTCGACTCGTGACTCGAGACCAAGGACTCTTCAACATCCCTGCTAAAAAGCTGGTTCAGAGGATGGTGCTTCCTCAGTGAGGTGTTGCCCTCACTCTGAACTAGCTTTGTTTGCTCTGAGTGATGTTATCATGTAGCCATATCTGATTGGTTGGAGAAGTGCTGCCTGAATACCAGGTGTTTCATGCTATTTCTCTACATTTCCTCACACGGCATGCATGCATGCATGTATGCATAAATAAATAAATAAATGTTTTAAAAATGAAAATGAAAAATGATGAGAAACATCTCTAAAAATGGAAGAGCATTTCACAGGGAGAAAGTTTGCATACATACACATACACATACTCTTCAGCTCAGCCTTAATCATATCTTTCCTTCCTGCACAAGTGAAGCCGTTCAAGAGCAGGCGGACAGACTTTCAGACATGTGGAACATTATAATGTCAGAGCTGCAGTTTTGTTTCTTATTTATTGTTCTTTTCACCAAATAAAGCTACCGGTATTCTGTGCTTTTTTTGTTAGCTGAGTGGAAAACATTAACTTACGATACATTTGTGCTACAAAGATGAGATAGTTTCATATAAATACAGCTGTTAGGGTTTTCCTAAGCAATCATGGTGGTTGTAATTATTTGTATCATCATCATCATCATCATCATCATCATCATCCTTATAAAGTGCCTAAAATGTTTTAAGCTTTGTACAGATATTAAAAGATAAGATGGTCCCTGGCCATGGGTACACAGTCTAATAGATATGATACAACAACAACAAAAAAGGAATGGGGAGGGAAGAGGAAGAAATCAGTCAAATTCAGGAAGCAAAGAAGCAAGCTCCTTGCAGCTGCTCCTTCTCTGTCTAATGGATAGGACCAGGATTCTCTTCCTTTTGTCGTGATGTTTTTCCTGGGAGGCAAGGGGTGCAGCCTCCCAGTGGCCCTTGGTCCCCTGATGGATGACATCAATGGCAGAGGCCATGGTGTGCTGCCCTTGTGATAGTGTGTTGAGAATGGTCATATACTGACCTTATGGCACATGGGGTAATATTACCAAGTGAAAAAATCAGAAGCTGGAGGGCAAGGGGTGTCCCATGCTCTGCGTGGCTTTGCCCCTCCTTGTGACTAGCAGACTCAGAATGAGTTATGCAAAGTAGCAAATTATATCGTGGATTTGCTTTATTTGCATGATCAATACAAGCAAAACAGCTTTTCTTTTTTTTTTTTAAATATTTTATTAAATTTTAAAACAATACAAAGAAAATAACATACACACATAACTAATATTGTGCTCCTATCACCATGGGACCAAACAATCCAATAACTCTATAATTGTTCATTATTCCAAAAATACAATAAATCTTGACAGGGTAAACTCCCTTTCCCCCTTTTAAACACATATTCCAAAAATAAACCCCAAATATCCTTAAAATTATTTTTCTTTAATTGACCCCTTTTGCATTTAATATTACAAGTCAACATATCATTCAAAGCCATATCCCATACTTCCTTATACCATTCATTAATAGTGAAAACTTGCTGGATTTTCCATTTCCTTGCTATCATTAGTCTACCTGCCGTTAACAAATTTATGATTAATTCTTTAACATTTTGAGAACCGATCACCTTTTCCGTTATTGTTAGCAAAGCTAGTTTAGGGCATACCTCTAAATCAACTCCAACAATTTCTGATATTTCCTCAAAAATCATTTTCCAAAAATCCATTACATTTTTACAACTCCACCACATATGAGCATATGTACCCAATTCCTGACATCCTCGCCAACACATTGGAGAACATTTATTATCTATTCTATTTAATCTCACTGGGGTCAAATACCATCTCCAAATTAGCTTATAAAAATTCTCTTTAATTCTTATAGACATATTTTTCAATATTCGCCTATCCCAAATCTTATTCCACTCATCCTTTGATATTTCCTCTTCAAACTCTGTATCCCAAACTATTTTAAGATTTTCTGCTTGCTCTTCTGATTTCTGCAACATTTTATATAACATCTTTGTAAGACCCCTAGCTGATGCATTTCCTTCTACAAGTTCTCTAGACATAACCACCTGCTCAAATGCAGTGAAATCCCTTTCATGCTCATGTCTCCTCTTCCATTTCTTACCCCATTGTACTAATTGAATTAAATTTAACCAAGAAATTCTTCCTGCCCCAACCCTATCAATTATTTGCTGTCTTGTCTCCATTTTTTCCAGCCAATCCATTAAAGTTATCACCTTTTTCTCTCTAAAAATTCGTTCCAAATGTCTAACATTCTCGGGAAAATCTTCCATAACCACCACTGGAGTAAGCGGGGATATACCTGGTAAAAATATTTCCTTATTTCTACCCCAAATTTCTAACATATTTTTTAAAAAGGGATTTTCTAATCTTTTTGTCATAATATGTCCTTGTTTTGTAAATAAGAATTTATCCACCCTATTACCCAATTCAAATGCTTCTATTTCCCACCACATAAAATCTTTTCTAACAATAATATCCATGATATATCTAAGTTGATTAGCTATATAATACCATTTTAAATTAGGGAGACCAAGTCCCCCTATTTTTTGAGCTTTATACCATCTATTCTTAGTAATCCTTGATTTTTTCCCCCCATTACAATAGCTATTTAACATTACTTGCCACTCTTTAATTTCTTTCTCTGATATCTTATATGGTATCATTCTAAATAAAAAATTAAACTTCGGTAAAATCTTCATTTTAATCAAAGCTATCCTACCAAACCACGATAATCCCAATTTTTTATAATCCTCTATTTGATTTTTAACTTCATCTTTTAGTTTTTTAAAATTACATTCCCCTATTTTATCCAAATCTTTTAATATATCAATACCTAAATATTTAATTATATTTTTTATCTTTATATCCACTCCCCTTTGTTTAAATCCCCTTTCCTCCAGTTTACTATAATTAAATGTCATTATCTCCGATTTATCCCAATTAACTTTTAACCCTGTTACTTCTCTAAATTCATCTAAATGTTTCTCTATCCAATCCCAATTTTCTATAGGCCTTTCTAATGTTAACAAGATATCATCTGCAAAAAGGTTTATCTTACATTTGGTCTCTATTCCTATCCCCAGTAATTTCTTCTCCTGTCTTATCGAATTCGCTAACAATTCCATAACTAACACAAATAATACTGGGGAAAGGGGACAACCCTGTCTAGTTCCGTGGCCTAGGCTAATAGTTTCTGTTATTCCATCGTTTACAATTACCGACGTGACATTATGAGTATATAATTGGTTAGTAATACCTATAAATTTTTCTCCAAACCCCATAGTTTTTATTAACATCTTTAATGCAGGCCATTCCACACAATCAAAGGCTTTAAAAATATCCAATGCAAGAACCCCCGCTTTCAAATTATTTTTCTTTATTAAATAAATTATATTCAGAACCCTTCTTGTTAAATCTGCCATTTGTCTTCCTTGAATAAACCCACATTGATCTATCCCTATATACTTATTTAAAAAACTATTCATTCTTCTAGCTAAAATTGCTGTCAATAGTTTAGCATCTTGATTAATTAATGATATTGGTCTATAAGAACCTGGTTCTGCTAAATCCTTCCTTGGTTTCGGGATTAAAATGGTCAAGGACTGTTTCCATGACGGGGGGATCTCTCCCCCCTGTAAAATATCATTAAACAACCGTTTTAACTTCGGAATTAACATTTTTTTAAAGACTTTATAATATTCCGCCCCCAGACCATCCAGTCCTGGCGTTTTCCCCTGTTTTAATTTATTTATAGCACTTTCTATTTCAATTTCTGTGAATGGTTGCTCCATTTTCTCTCTATCTTCATCCTGGATTTTTATTTTTAAATTTTTCTCGATATATCTTCTACTCTCAGCTTCCGACCATTTTCCTGCCTTATATAACTCCGTGTAATATTCATGAAAAATTTTCAATTTATCCTTTACTAGATTATATTCTTTACCCCTCTTATCTTTAATCATCCCCACTAAGCTTTTTTCTTTTTTTTTTTGTGCTAATCTAGCCAACATTTTAGAGTTTTTATTACTATTCTCAAAATACTCCCTTTTTGTGTAAATCAAATTCCTTTGTACCCTGTCCAGTTCTTTATTCTCCAATTCTTTCCTTTTACCCTGTAATTCTGCAAAAATCTTTTTATCCCTCTTCTCTAAATACTTCTTTTCCAAATCCCTAATCTCCCCCTCTAGCTTTTGATAAAAAACTTCTTGTTGTTTCCTCAAATTTATTGCCTCTCTCAATCCTATTCCTCTCATTACACTCTTCATTGTATCCCATATTATCGCTTCAGTACATTCTTCTGTTTGATTAAATTCCCAAATTTCCCTCAATTCCTTCTCTATTTTCTCTGTTAAATGTTTATAACGAAAAATATTACAATTCAATCTCCATCTTTTCGCTTCTCTATAATCCTTATGTATCTTCAAATCCATGTTAACCAAAGCATGATCTGTAACTTTTATCACTCCTATCTCTGTGCCCAGGACCCTTGAAAACAGTGTCCTGGACACAAAAATAAAATCTATCCTAGAATAATTCTTATTTGCTGATGAGTAAAATGTATATCTTTCCTCATTCCCCTTGACCCCTCTCCAAACATCTAGCAACCCTTCCTTACTAATTAACTTATTCAAGATCGTTAGATTATTTTTCTGATCTTCTCTCGTCGGATTGGATTTGTCTTTTCTTCTATCCAATACCATGTTAAAGTCCCCAGCCATAATAACCCTTTGATTTTGAAAATTACCCATTTCTTTAAACACATGTTGATAAAATTCTCCTTGATTTTGATTGGGAGCATAAACATTAACAATAACATATTCTTCCCCTCCCAAGGTCCCATACATTATAATATATCTACCTGTATCATCCTTTTTCACCTTTAAAACATTAAAACCACAATTCTTTGAAATTATAATTGCTACTCCTCGCGATTTAGATGATCCACATGCTATCTCATATATTCTAGACCACCTCAATTTCAATTCATTGACTCCTTTCCTTGCCTGGTGCGTTTCTTGCAAGAATATAATATCTGCCTTATCCTTCTTTAGAAGTGCTTCTATTCGCCTTCTCTTAGTAACTGAACCTAGCCCCTTAACATTTAAAGTTGAAATTCTTAACTTATAATCCATCTATTAACATCATTTTTTCTTTTTTGGTCCCCAAAAGTGAAAATAATACACAATAACATACCCCTTAACCCACCCCCACATTCATCTAAACTATCCCCCCTGCTTAGCCAGGGCAACTTGCCCCACCCTAAACCTACCCACCTATCCCAGGGGGGCGGGAAGGACCCATCACCAGCCCGAACAGCAGCCCCTCATTCCCTCCCGGATAACTTCTTTATAAAACATTTTCTATTTCTTTTTTCTTCTCGTGTTGAAACGACCTCTTATACAATTCCTCCACTGGCTCCTTCTTCTTCCAGTTGACCCATCGATTCTGGACCCTCCGCATCATCATGAAGCCCCAACTCTCCCAGCAGGCCCATGCCTTGATCACATGATGAGATCTTGTATCTCTTACTGTTCCACACAAAAGTAAGAAAAACTGGGTAACCCCAATTGTATTGTAATCCCTTTCTGATCAAGACTGCTGTACACGGTTTAACACTTCGCCTCCACTTTATTGTTTGCTGACAAAGATCATTGTAGATTTGCAAAGTAGCCCCCTTAAAAGCTACTTGA
Source organism: Shinisaurus crocodilurus (assembly GCA_021292165.1). Taxonomy (NCBI): domain Eukaryota; kingdom Metazoa; phylum Chordata; class Lepidosauria; order Squamata; family Shinisauridae; genus Shinisaurus; species Shinisaurus crocodilurus. The sequence goes on along the minus strand of CM037879.1, from coordinate 166,921,329 downwards.
CCTTTCTTTCTAATCTCTTTCATGAAGACATCCTTCTTGTATAAATTTGCAAATTTCAGTACAACATCTCTGGATGTCATACCACGCCTTAATGCTCCCACTCTATGCACAATCTCAATGTCCATATCATCCCAAAAAATTGTTTCTCCAGAGACAGCTTCATTCATCCATTCCAAAATACTGCCTCTTAACTTATATCCAGTCTCCCCCATCTCCATGGGGAAGCCTCTAATCCGAATGTTGGAACGACGTTGCCTGTCTTGCATGTTAATCATCTGTATTTCCATCTCATTAAATTTCATTTCATACTTTTCAAAACTTTTTTCATCCTTCACCTGGAGTTTTTCCACCTTATCCACTCTAACTTGCAGCAATTTAACTTGAACCCCTAAATGATCTATGGTCTTTCGCATGTGCTTCATATCCTCTTGATGCAGATTTTGAAATTTCTCAATTGCTTCTATTTGTTTCTGCTGGCCTGCTTCCATAGAGCTTTGAAACTGTAATAGAATTTTCTCCCAATCTGGTGCTGCCCCTTTAAGCTTGGCTGGAGATATTGACTTTGGCTTGGCACCAGCAGGGAATTTGCCAGCTGAATCCGCCATTTTTCCGCCCTTCCCCCTCGCTGTCTCGGAACTTTCACTACCTCGTATCTTCTTATCAGGACCCAGTTGCTCAGTTTGATAAGAACATTCAATATCTTTAGTGTCAAGGATCCTAATTAGCCTTTTCAAACTGTTATCCGAGGGATGCGCCCGATCGCGTTTCCAAAGAGGGGGTAGGGACTTTTTCACCCGTCTGGAGCTCATAAACAATCCAGAGCGAAGCACATCAAAAGAAAGCTATTCTTGTTATTTCTTTATTAGCTCTATATCTGCATACCTTCCAGAAAGTAAACAGCAAAGGAGTTTAAACTCACGATTTCTCTTTCCTGTGTATTTGCAGATGTTTTCAAATCATTCCGGGAGCTCGGCAGAAAAGCTACTGCTCCATAGCCAGCGAAGGCTCCTCCCCCCCAAAACAGCTTTTCTTGGCACAGCATTTTGACTAGATTAGCATTGATGGGGGGAAACAAAATAAGACTTGAGAGAATCATTACTTCACTGGATGCTACCCAAGATCCATATAGTCCAGCATCCTGTTTTCAACATCAGCCAGCCTGATGCCTTAGAACAGCGGTTCCCAACCTTGGGTTCCCCAGATGTTGCTGGACAACAGCTCCCAGCATACCTTGCCAGCATGACTAATGACCAGGGATGCTGGCAGCTGTAGTCCAGCAACATCTGGGGAACCCAAGGTTGGGAACCACTGCCTTAGAAACTCACAAGAAGGGCCTGGAACTATGATGCACACACACTGTCTGCTGTTTGTCCCCAGGACCAAGTACTCAGAGATATTCTGCCTCAGAATACAGAGGCAAAAGCTATGGTGGCTGGCATAGCTAAACCCATTGTTCCCTTAGTGTGTGGTGGTAGTGAATGACCTAAGTTCATTATGGAGTGTGTGAAGTACTTTCTTTTCTGTCTGAATTTACTGCCAGTCAGTTTGGTGTTGCTTGACCAGAGTTCTGTGTTATGAGGGATGGGGAGAAAGAGATGGATATCCAGGGCTGGCACCAAGGGTAGGCATGATTGGGCACCTGCCAAGGGCCCACACCCCAGCAGGGGCCCACTGACAAGAGCCCCCTGGAGTTGCTCCTCCTCTTCACCATGGCAACCTGCTTGTTCATGTGCCTCTCGCTCTGGACCAGACAACGTTGGCTGTGAAAAGGAGGAGCAGTCGACGCCACTGCCTCCTTGCTCCCTGGCTCTCTGCCCGCCAAGCAAGCAAGTGGTAGCAATGATGGGAAAGAGGAGGAGGAGGAGCAAGAGCAGCTGGTGACAATGGCGGTGAGAAGGTAGACTCACTGAGGGAGAGGGCCCGTTGAGGGTGTCTTGCCCAAGGGCCTTTGAAAGCCTGAAGCGGGCACTGTGGATATCCATCCTCCCCTCGCTGCTCATAATTTTACAAATCTTTGTATTGGTACATCATAGGGGGATCCACACACATATTGCTTGCTTAATCAGGGCTCTCAGGTGGAGATCAGATCCAAGTGCGGATGCTGTCAATGATCTCCACAGTATTACTTTCAGTGGAATGTGCATTTGAATGTGCACCTCCCATAAAACAATGCAATAAGAGCTGGATCAGGGGTGTTCCAGAATGCATCCCTATTAAGTCATTTTGGGGTGTGTGTGTTTTTTTAAGTGAAGAGCCCCACTCTCTGTAACCTTTCTTTGTAGTTAAATTGCTCCAGTTTAATGTAATTGATAGCAAGAGTTCAACAGTGTTCAAAAGAAAATTGGGTTGCTTGGTGGAGGAGGATCAGGCCTTTCCAGTGAATCATCATTTATTTTTATTTTCTTTTAAAATTTATACCCTGTCACACATCTTACTTTGAATCTTCAGGGCAGCGTACGAGATTAAAACATGCTAAAAAGCAACAGCAAAAAAGTAAAATACAAATAAGGCAGAAGAGCAGCTTAAAAGAAACCAGCTAAAAGCTGTAATCAAAGCCTGAAAAAAAAAGGGGGGGGGAGCCTGCCAAAGATTAAATCAAACTTGTTGCCAGCATGTTTTATTTATAGAGATTCAAAGAAATAGTGTCCACAGGTTCACATAATGTTTCATGTATGGGTACGGGAACTAAAATTACATACCCCAACTATGGCTCATGTCTGTTTATAATAATGAGGGCTGTTTGGAGTCAGCTTTGTGGGCACTAGAAGCCAAGGTGGTGTTTATTTTATTCCTTGAGCTCAATGTTCTAGCATCTCTGTCCTGCAGTGCAAACATTGTTGGAGCATTTGAATATTCAATTTCTCTTGGGAGAGAAATTTTATAGCATGGGCTTGATTATTTACTTTGCCACAAGATGTTTCTATTTCATTCTGGCTGCGCTTTCCACTTTCTTTTTAAGCAGATGTGTTCCCCCTGATTGAAAGATCTCTTTTGTTGCCCAATGGGTTATGGTATGAGACATTGATGCTGAGATCCATGCATTCTCAAAACCCATCCTGACAGTCAGCCCACTGTAGAAGCAGCTTTGTTTGTGAACATTTTCTGCCCATCTCAATGTCTCATGTGTAAAATAGAGGGAAGATAATACTGGCCTAGCATTTAACTGACAATAATGTATTGTTGAATTTATATGTGGACAAACAACATCCCTATAAGTGAAACGTTGAGCATGCCAAGTCACCATTAGCTTACGTCAAATTAGTTCTGTTCCAAAATTCATCATGTGTTTTGAAAAGGAGCCAATGACAGGGCTGAGTCCACCTTCATGGGGAAGGCATTCCACATTGTTGGGGCAACTACCGAGCTGGCCTTATTCCTAGTAGATCCCAGTATTGCATCACTAAAGGATGGAACTCTTTAGTAGGATTCCTCTCTATCATATTTCTAAGCATGGAGAGGGGGAGAGCTCATTCAAGAGAAGACCTTACCATCTATATCTATATCTATATCTATCTATATATATGTGTGTGTGTGTGTGTGTGTGTGTACATGTGTGTGTAACAATTAGGGCTTTTGCTTTCACAAACGTGAGGGCGTTGTAATATAAATAGAGAAGACTAATGATAAGGGTAAGGTGTTTTGTGTGTGTGTGTTTACATTATTCAGTTTTAGGGGTGTTGTGCAGCAAGATCATAATCAGCTATCACTCATGTAGTGCTCCAGGGACTTCACAGTCCAGATGGTAGCGCACACTTTGTAACATGCTTTCCTTAAACAGAGGAAAATCTAGGTGAAGAGGAGAGACGTTGAGACTTGCACAAGCAACAAAGGATGAATTGACTAGCATTTAGCTATTTGGGGTACTGTGGTTTGTTTCCCCAAATCCCTTTCTTGACCTGGATATTAAAATTGTTTGTTCTCCTTGGTATTTTGGGAAGGAGCAGGGTGGCCTCTTAAACCCATTTTATGAGTCTTTGAGTTGTAGCTTTCACATTTTATTCTATAAACATCCACCTAGACTCAGTTGACTTTTTTATTGTTGGGTCACAGTGTTCAGTCCATTCTATTTTATGTGTCCAGTATAGAATGAATTAAAATTCCTTTTCTGGATTGGACTGTTTGATCGCTTCTACTCTTCTATAAAACACAAGTGCACACTCAACGACAACCCTTCCCCCCCCCCCAATATTACTTATTTACAGAGGTCTTGTTGTATCTTATAGCCGAGGTTATCTTTTTGAAAGTTCACATTGAAGAACCCAAATAAATCAGTGTTTCACTGGTAATATGGATAATAAAGCAAGTTTTATAAATTTGTCACAAGCCTTAAAAAGTGCTGGCAAAAAAAAAAAAAAAAAAAAAAGGCTCCGAAGTAACTTGTGTTTTATTTGTGTCTATGCTACTTCACACTTTCCCTTCACACATTAGTTATGGCTTAGTTCTGTGGCCGTCTAGTGCATTTTTTCCTGATTAAATTGTTGCACTGCATAAAATGAGTCCTTACAGTTCAGGATCTAACACTCGCAAAAAGTGTGCCTGGTTATGGAATCACAGAATAATAGAGTTGGAAGGGGCCTACAAGGCCATCGAGTCCAACCCCCTGCTCAATGCAGGAATCCAGGTCAAAGCATCCCTGACAGATGGCTGTCCAGCTGCATCTTGAATGCCTCCAGTGTGAGAGAGCCCGCTACCTCCCTAGGTCACTGGTTCCATTGTTGTATTGCTCTAACAGTCAGGAAGTTTTTTCCTGATGTTCAGCTGGAATCTGGCTACCTGTAACTATGGTCGAGAAGAGATCCTCGGCTGGCCCTCCTCTTTGTGACAACCTTTCAAGTACTTGAAGAGGACTTTCATATCTCCCCTCAGTCTTCTCTTCTGAAGGCTAAACATGCCCAGTTCCTTCAGTCTCTCCTCATAGGGATTTGTTTCCAGTCCCCCGAACATCTTTGTTGCCCTCCTCTGAACCCTCTCCAGTTTGTCTACATCCTACTTAAAGTATGGTGCCCAGAACTGGATGCAGTACTCAAGATGAGGCCTAACTAGTGCTGAGTAGAGGGGAACTAGCACTTCACACTATTTGGAAGCTATACTTCTATTAACGCAGCCCAAAATAGCATTTTTCTTTTTTGCAGCCACATCACATTGCATGCTCATATTCAGCTTGTGATCTACAACAATTCCAAGATTCTTCTCGCTTGTAGTATTCTTGAGTCAAGTATCCCCCATCTTGAAACTGTGCATTTGGTTTCTTTTTCCTAGGTGCAGAACTTGACATTTATCCCTATTAAATTTCCTTCTGTTGTTTTTCTGCTGAAAAAATGTAGGATATAAATGTAATAATAATAATTATTATGATAATTATAATGATAATAAATATCAGTCATCTTCATGTTTGCCTTTCACTTTCTTTGCATGTCACATATCAAAGCTATTTTTCAGTCATTTTTGGTGGATTTTTCTATAGGAAGTATATGTATAGAGAGCAGGTGTGGCGTAGTGGTGAGAGTGTTGGACTGGGACTTCGGGAGATCCGGGTTCTAGTCCCTGCTGGGCCATGAAACTCACTGGGTGACTTTGGGCCAGTCACTGACTCTCAGCCTAACCTATCTCACAGGATTGTTGTGAGGATAAAATGGAGAGGAGGAGGAGGAGGATTATGTAAGCCGCCTTGGGTTCCTTGCAGGAAAAAAGGCGGGGTATAAATATAATAAATAAATAAATAAATAAATGTGCTTCATAGCAAAGCAAACAAAATATAGATTCTACAGGGAAGCTTTTTCTGTGCTAAGGAAACTGGTGGTGCATATATCAGGTCTGCATGCCTTTATAACCCACCAAACCAAATGCAGCACATACTGCAGCCTTCTAGATGTTTGACAACACCTGTGTTTTTGTAGCCCCAGGTAGGCAGCAGAAACTGGAGGTTTATTGAGCGCTGGTGGACTGCTATAGATGGTTAATGGGTGGGGTACTAGTTGTGTTGCACTCCAGCCTTGTTACTATAAAATATTAAAAGTAAAACATGGATGAGGCCAGATTTTGGTGCCATATATGGAACATTAGCACAGCCCATTGGACCTTGGTCTGGTGGTGTCTCCTACCTAATTGTGCCTGATCTCCTGGCCTCCTTCACATATCTAAAGGAGTTTTAGCCAGCTTCCCCTTTCTCAGGGCAAAGCTTAATCCTTCTTCACAACTTATTTTGGTGAGCCCACAAAGTTCACCTAGTCATATAGGCTGGCTCAACTCCTTCCTGGCCTTTTGCATGCACATATGTTGAGGGCTGGAACTGCCACCTTGAACCTGCTCCCCTGTTTATGTGTGTGTGTGGGGGGGGGTTGGGGTTGGGTCAGGTCATAACCAGATGTGACAGACACTATTCAAGGTGCATCTAGCCTTATTTTTTGGGTTGTAACCAATTTTAGCTACAACTAGGACCTAATTAGGGAAACAGTGGCAGCTAAAAATGACTGCATTTGGATAACAAACAATGAAATAATTATAAAATGTTCTGTTTGTTTCCCTGAAAATCAGCATGGGTTGGGAGATTAGCTGTGATGCCAAGATCTAAACGCTGGAACAAAATAGAATGAAATTCTTATTCCAGTGTGCTCTTTCCATGGTTTGAAAATATGCCTCCCCTTGGTGCTTGGGCTGGGTCGCAGGCGCAGCCTATTGTTAGCTCCTGAATTCAAAGGAAGGCAAGAAAAACATAGGCATCTAAAAGCCAACATACCTGTTGAATATTGCCAATGTTCACAGAGAGTATTCTACTGCCTAATCACTGAAAATCAGGTTAATTATAACACAGATTCTCTGGAGGATGAAAACACGAGTTATAAGTATTATATAGTCCTGCACACCTGGATGATACAAGAGAGAAAAATGTAGCCTGATGTGAAAAGAAACAGTAACAAAGCAAGAATTTCTATTGCATTCCTGTTAACCAGCCAAGAGTCTGGCCCATTAATTAAAGTGGGCATTACTGGGGCCTAGAATCAATGGGAACATCCGTATGCTGAATGTTAAATATGCTCCAATCCTAAAACTTGCTGAATCAGCACATAAGGGGTTGGAATGGGGTATGCTATTACAGTCCTCTTTCTTACAGGATTTTTACATTTATCTGTACCAAAGGTTATAGAAATGTGAGTCAGATCCACATTGGTCATCTTCTAATACTAGATTGGTCCCTATTGTTGTGTGATGAACAAACAGGAAAAATCTCAAATACCAATTTTTAAAAAAAACCACCCACAAAAACACACAAACAGTGATGGCAGTGTGGCTGTCACTGATAATCTAAAATCTCTCCTGAGCAAACCTGCTCAAGAAAGAAGATCTGGATTGGAGATTTTTCTCCATACTCAGTCTGCCTTTGGAGGTAATGTGGGTGGCAACAGGAGAGAGGGCCTTTTTAGTGGTGGTGTCCTGTTTGTGGGATGCCCTACTAGGGAGACCTAACTGGACATTTTATTTGCCCTGGCATTTTAGTAGGGATTTTTACTGAACAGTGACCAATTGATGATAGATTTGTTTTAATCCAATGCCCAAGTGGTACTTTGGAGTGGCTGTCCATGGTTGCAAGCAAACCATTTTTTTTCAGGACCCCCAATGTGCGCCAATATTGGTGCTCATTATTTTTAAAAAAAAATTTTTTCACTCTTTCATAAGTGTGCACCTGCACACTTACAGAGGTCCAAACAATGGGCAGCCTTGCCTGGGCAATATCCAGGGAGGTACTTGCTGCCAAAGTGCAGAAGGTACCAACTCTGGACACTGATCCAGAGAAGCTCCAAATTGCCTTGTTTTCCCATTTGGTATGGTTTGACAGCTGTCAAAAGGTGAGCTGTCAAGCCAAACCAAAGGCACGAGTGATCTGTGTTTGAGAAAAGAGGGTGGTGGGATTTACACCCCCTTCGTGGCAAGATCCTCTTTTCTTCTTTTTTTGGAAGAGTGCTCTCACTTTTCCACTTGTTCCCAAGACTCTAGATCAGTGTTCTCCAACCTTGGGTCCCCAGATGTTTTTGGCCTACAACTCCCAGCATGCCCCAGCCACCGTGGTCCCAGCATACCCCAGCCACCGTAGTCCCCAAGGTTGGAGGACACTGATCTAGATAGTTGGGAAGATGGAAAAGTGCAGCACACACACCCCTTTTACTGGAGCACAGAGGTTTGACAGCTAGCTATCAAAACATCAGTTCCTTTTAAAAGGGTTTTTTTAAAAAAACAGTGCTCCCCATGATTTTTTCACAGGGACATATGCTGGCATGAATACATATCCCCCTGTGAAAAAACCATGGGGGCAATGAAGGGGAGATAAGCTGCTGGGATTTGGTCCTGCCGCAGTGTCCCCTGGATGAGCTGCAGGAGGACCAAGGGGAAGGGAGGGGGCAAACAACCCATGGTGAGCCCAATCATCTGTCGGGTGCACCATGAGTTGTGCGCACAACAACCAACCCACTGTGGAATATTACCAGGGTAGGTTATCTTGTCGTGTGAACTCATCCATAAAGTCCAAAAAGTCACCAGCATAAGCAGTGTCAAGGAAGCTATTACAAAAAAAGAGAAGGCTTTCTTCAGAAAACATTACCCAAACAAGGAGAACAAAAAGGAACACAAACTTGCACAAAAGAAATGCAAGGAGGCAATATGGGATGCAAAAGAGGATTTTGAGGAACGTAAGAACAACAATAACTATATAGATAGATAGATAGATAGATAGATTTCATAGATCATAGAGTTGGAAGGAGCCTACAAGGCTATCGAGTCCAACCCCCTGCTTAATGCAGGAAACTAGAGGAGGGGTCTCCCATCCATCTAATAACCAGGCTTGACTCTGCTTAGCTTTCCACACTCAGACAAGCTGAGCCAGCGAAACCAGGTAGGGAGGTCATTGGACTGTTGGATGGCTATGGAGTTAAAGGAGTACTAAGTCAGGATACAGAGATTGCAGAGAAGTTGAATGAATTCTTTGTACTAGTACCTGAACTGATATTTTCAGGAAGGGAGTCTGAGGAAGTGAGGTAAATAGTGGTGACAAGAGATGAAGTTCTAGACGTTATGGACAAATTGAAAACAAACAAATCACTGGATCCATATGGCATCCATCTAAGTGTTCTTACAGAACTCAGATGTGACATTGTTGATCTTTTAACAAAAATATGTAGCATGCCCGTAGGAGCACCCTCAGTACTAGAGGACTGGAATATGGCCAATATAATATCGGGGGGGGGGGGGGTGTTGTTTGTTTTTTTAAGCATTCCTGGGAGGATCCAGGAAAGTACAGGCTGGCTAGCCTAAGTCTGTTCTGGGTAAATTGGTAGAAAGCATTATTAAAGATAAAAATTTCAAGCGTATGGATTCTATATTATAAAAGAACAAATCCTTGTGAAGAAGAATCAAGGTAATTCCTGTCTCACTATCCTTTTACAGCACAAACCCATGGCCACTAGACAGCATCTAGATGGCCAAAGGATTTTTTGAAGACCCAGCTACGAGGTCGGAAAACAGCTCTAACCTCATAGCTCGGTCTCTATGCTCGGAGTGCCTGCCCCCCCTTGTAGCCAGGGCAGAAAGAACCACACTGGCTGGGTCTGTGAGGTTGCAAGAGCGACCTCTGAGTCAGGGTTTAGGGGGCGTTCTGGCAGTAGGGAGGGGAGGAGACTGACACCACCAAGATGAGGTATCCTGGCGGCACCTCAGCCTCCTTCCCTCCTGCTCCAATGTGCCTCAGCTAGATTATTTATTTATTTATTTATTATATTTATGAATCACCCATCTGGCCAGACATCCAGCCACTCTGAGCGATGTACAATCCAATAAAATACAAGAGGGGGGGGGGAACACACACACACACAGTATAAAACACAAAAACAGTACAAAACTTAAAAATCCTAACCCACCCCATATTCCCGCCTGAAAAGCCACGTTTTTAATGCACGGCAGAAGCTAATCAAGGAAGGGGCATGGCGGAGGTCACTGGGGAGAGAGTTCCATAAATTGGGGGCTGCCACAGAAAAGGCCCTCCTCCTAGTCCCCACCAGCCTGGTTTCTCTGGCTGATGGGACAGGGAGAAGGCCGTCCGTGGCAGATTGTTGAGCAGCCTACTTGATGTTGCTGGAGGCGCTCCTTGAGATAATCTGGACCGGAGCCGTACAGGGTTTTAAAGGTCAACAACACCTTGAATTCGGCTTGGCAAACAACTGGTAGCCAGTGCAACTCTTTGAGCACTGGAGTGATGTGATCACTCCGGCGGAAGCCTTTAACCAGGCGAGTTGCTGCATTCTGTACCAGTTGCAACTTCCGAACCGTCTTCCAGGGTAACCCCACAGTAGTCTAGGTGAGAGGAGACCAAGGCATGAACCACTGATGGGAGCAGATTATTAGGAAGGTAGGGGCGCAACTGCCGTATCAGATGGAGCTGATACAGCGCCGCCCGGCTCACAGCTGACACCTGGGCCTCCATGGACAGCTGGGAGTGTAGAATGACTCCCAAGCTGCGGACCTGGTCCTTCAGGGGTAGATGTACCCCATTCAGCACCAGGTCAACATCCCCTAACCTTCCCTTGTATCCCACCAGAAGTACCTCGGTTTTGTTGGGGTTCAGTTTCAGCATGTTCCTTCCCATCCAGCCACCCACTGTCTCCGGGCACTTGGACAGGGTTTCAACAGCCAACCTTGGTGAGGACTTGAAGGAGAGGTAGAGCTGCGTGTCATTTGCATATTGATGACAGCGCACCCCAAACCTCCTGATGATAGCTCCCAGCAGCTTTAGGTAGGTAGATGTTAAATAGCATCAGGGAGAGGATGGAACCATGCGGCACCCCACAAGTGAGCGGCCGAGGGTCCGAAGCCTCCTCCCCAAGAACTACCCTCTGGTACCTTCCAGAGAGGAAAGACCAGAACCACTGCAATACAGTGCCTCCCATGCCCAACCCCTCCAGGCGGTCCGGGAGGATACCGTGGTCAATGGTATCAAAAGCCGCTGAGAGATCGAGGAGGACTAGAAAAGAGCATTCGCCCCTATCCAAAGTCCTCCTCATATCATCCACCAAGGCCGTCTCCGTCCCATGTCCAGGCCTGAAGCCCGACTGGCATGGATCTAAATAATCGGCTTCATCCAAATGTGCCTTCAACTGAGCCCCCACCACTCGCTCAATCAGCTTGCCCAGAAATGGCAAATTGGAGACTGGCCAGAATCAGCAGTCTAGCTGAGTTGCAGGACGGGAGGAGCACAGAGGTGGCCTTCCCCTCCGCGCTCCTCCTGCCCTCCATAGGATGCCTGTAGTCCTCCAGGTTCAGAGGGTTACGGGCATCCCAGTTGGATTGCACCCTTAGAATGCTTTGAGAATGTCAGCAAGCATGTAGATTGGGGTGATCTGGTAGACATGGTTTATTTGGACTTTCAAAATGCTTTTAACAGAGTCCCTCACCAAAGACTTCCTGAGCAATCATGGGATAAGAGGAGAGGTCTTCTTACGGGTTGGTAAGTGGTTAAAGAAAAGAAAACAAAGAGTGGGAATACACTGAGAGTTCTGACAATGGAGGGATGTAAGAAGTAGGATTCCCCCAAGGTTCTCTATTCAGACCAGTACCGTACTTTTAATGTAACTCCTGCTTGATCTGGAGTTATGGGTGAGCAGTGAAATGGCTAAGTTTGCTGATGACACCAAATTATTCAGGGGGAACAAAGAGGATCCAAAAGGATCTCTCCAAATTGGAGGGATGAGCATTAAATGGCAACTGCAGTTCAATGCGAACAATTGCAAAGTGATGCACATTAAGAGCAAATTATTATGCAATAACTGTGGCATGCATGTTGATGTAACTGTGGTTATTTCCACACTGGTCCTTTTCTCTGAAAATGCCATCATTGACCCAGTTTTGTTTTGTTTTTACAGAGGGTTGTATCCAGTGGTGTCTGTCCAGTGGTTTAATTACCATTTTTTAATTACCATTTCCCCTCATTTTTTATTTTATTTTATGAGGTAATAACACTATTCACCTCCTTGGAGAACAGAAACTGACTATTGTGGGGGCAATTCGTTACTAATCCCTCTAGCTATGCTGAACAGGAAACAATAACAGCCAGTGTTAAGAGCCAGTGTGGCGTAGTGGTGAGAGTGTTGGACTGGGACTCAGGAGATCCGGGTTCTAGTCCCCGCTCGGCCATGAAACTCACTGGGTGACTTTGGTCCAGTCACTGACTCTCAGCCTAACCTACCTCACAGGGTTGTTGTGAGGATAAAATGGAGAGGAGGAGGAGGAGGATTATGTAAGCCGCCTTGGGTTCCTTGCAGGAAAAAAGGTGGGGTATAAATATAATAAATAAATAAATAAACATTGGAAAGGCCCTTGTGGGTTAGCGCGATATAGAATCAATCCATGTGTGCATGTCCCTGTACAATATGCATAAAACCTTTTTTAGAAGACGTTGGAATCATGAGACTAGACCAGTGATGGCGAACCTTTTTGAGCCCGAGTGCCCAAACTGCAACACAAAAACCAACTTATTTATTTCAAAGTGCCAACACTGCAATTAAACCTGAATATCGAAGTTTTAGTTTTAGAAAAACAACTCATACAGTTGTCCGAACTAATTAACATCTTTTGTCTTTAAAGAAAAACACAATAACAGAGCTTTCAATGATACAAACTGTTTTTTGTTGAAAAAAAAAATCAACTCAAAAAATTATTATAGTACTACATTGTACACATAGCCTGAAGGGAATTTATACAAACTTTTTAAATAATTAGGCACATGTATTTTTGAATAAGGGATTCTCAACTTGTAATATGATTATATGCCAGACTGAAATTGTATGGGGCAAGCTTTACCCCGGGTCCTTTCCCTGCTTCTACAGGTGTCGGATTAGTAAAAGTAAAAGTCAACCTGTACTAGGATGAGCAAGATAAACAAGAAAACTAAATGTGCTTAACACATTTTAAACACTTTATGTCTTGGACTGCAAACACGGCAGTAGGTAAAAGTTTGCATTGGGCATGCTTTTGCACAATTAATGTGATTTTTGCTATTGCATGCATGCTGATAATTTGTCAAACCTTGGCTCATACTCCGTTAGTTTGAGAGCAACACATGCAGCACGCAGGTCAACTGTTAGGGCTTTACATCCAAGCCATGCTCTGTGCATCATTCTTCAAAATCTTTTAAATGTGATAACAATGTAGAAAAGAATTCTGTAACAGGAATTCTAGAATAAAATCATTCTGTTCCACACTCTGAGAAAGAACAAGATCATTAGTGTTTTGCAGAAGGGGACGGTCTTTTCACGATCTGGTGACCAATGGCTCGAGTGCCCACAGAGAGGTCCCTGCGTGCCAGCTGTGGCACCCGTGCCATAGGTTCGCCATCACTGGACTAGACCATGTCTGAATGTGTCTCCTTACTGTGGAACTATTAGTCATGATGAATGCCTTTTAACCAACTTTACTGAGCTCAGTATGTGGGATACTAACAGATGTCAGCCTGAGCTATTTGCACTTGAAAGCCCTCTTAAAATGGGACTGTTGTGCCTTGCAAATGCAACAATCCTACTTGTAAATCAGGTTACATAATCCCATGGCAAGGGAGAACCCAACCTGGCCCATCCATTGGCCAGCTGCAAGGAACAGCTGTAGGGAGCATGCTTCCCTCCTTCCCTGACAGAAACAACTTTCAGCTCCAGCTGAAAGTTGCTCTGGGACTGCAGAGTTGAAGGGCTTCCTCCATCAGCCAGGGGACTAAAAGTTGCTGGGTTGTGTGTGGGGGGTGTATGTGTGTGTTATTATTGCAAACTATTGCAAGCTGCCTTGAAGATCATTCAATCGAAAGGCAGGATATAAATCTTCAATAAATTAATAAAAGTATTGATTTAATTATTGCATATTACATTGTTCATCTTAAAAAAGCTGCTCTATCTCTATTCTACCTTTTATTGCATTATTATGATCCCATTGCTCATTTAGCCAGATTCCAAGATGTTTATATTTATCAACCTGCTCCACACTTTCATTTTCAATCTTTAACTGAGAAGAAGACAACTGATTGATTGATTGATTATTTAGTATTATATTTATATCCTACTTTTTGAATTGAGTTCTCAAAATGGCTTATAATATTTATAAAATACAACAGGCACAGTAAGAATCACATGCTAAAAAAATAATAATAACTGAACAACTTGGGACCAGGTTACTTGAGAGAGCGCCTCCTCCCATACCAACCTGCCCAGTCACTGAGGTCATCAGATGGCATGCTCCTGGTGGTTCCTCATGGACCTTTGGCCCGACTGGAGTCCACCAGAAGAAGGGCCTTCAGTGTGGCAGCTCCATTTCTGTGGAACTCCCTGCCTCTGGAGGTCAGGCAGGCTCCAACATTGTGCCGCTTTTGGCACCTGCTGAAGACCTCCTTGTTCCGGGAAGCCTTCTCTGCTCTCCAACCACCAATGTAATGTTACTTTGTTTTCAATGTATTGTTTTTGTTTCTTTTATCTGTTTTTGTCTTTTTATTGTTCACCGTTCCAGAATCTGCTTGATATGAACGGAATAAGTTCCATTGAATTTAGTGGGGCTTGCTTCTGAGTAGACATCCATGGGATTGCACTGTTAGGGTAACATTTCATTCATTGATGTGATCCTCAGTTTTGAACCTTTATACAATTTGTTCCCTATTGTTCCGTAATCACATTCACATGATTTGCAAACAGGAACAGAATTCTTGTACATCCCTACCGGTTCTGCATACAAAACATGTGCTCTACCACTGAGCTACACCCCCCACCATAAATATGGGAAGAAACAATGCATCAGGTATCCCGATCCAAAAAGTTACCTTTTCTGTGCACAAATTATCTTTGTTTCTTCGTTATATTTATATCCTGCCTTTTTTCCTGCAAGGAACCCAAGGCGGCTTACATAATCCTCCTCCTCCTCCTCTCCATGTTATCCTCACAACAACCCTGTGAGGTAGGTTAGGCTGAGAGTTAGTGTCTGGCCCGAAGTCACCCAGTGAGTTTCATGGCTGAGTGGGGATTTCAACCCGGATCTCCCGAGTCCCAGTCCAACACTCTCACCACTACACCACACTGGCTCTCTTTGTTTATTATACTTTTATAAATTATACATTTTTAGTTTCCCTAACATTTCAGTGCATGGGTGAACATGCATGCATAGTGCTAAAATTTGCACTGGATTTTTTTAGCATGATGTGATGTGCTGGTAGTTCTGGTGTTTACAGATGAGATTTCAGCATTATAAGAAGGCATACTGGTTAAAGTGGTCATAGCTCCATGTAGAAGTTTTTTGAAATATGGTTATATTGATGGCTTTTTCATAGCTTAAGTACAGAAAAATTCTATGTGGTCAAAAACTTCATCATAATTAACTAGCTGTCAAATTTCTGGAAGCATCATACAGGAGGTAGTTAGGAAGTGAAAGTACGATGTGTTTTAAATCAGAAAACATAAGGATTTTTTTAAAAGCAATAAATCTATATTGTTCAGATCAATTGGCTCTTTTTTTTTTTTTGCTGTTCTTTAATGTAGCACCTGCATTTCCTGTCTGTGAATAATAATTCATTTTTTGAATGCTCAAAGAATGGTTCAAGAGTTTGTCTGCAGGCTCAATTCAGGAGAACAAAGCCAGATTCCTATGCTGTACACTAACTGCACTTTTTTTAAGAGAGATTTCATTTACAGTCTGTTTGATTTGTAACTCAAGTCGTTCCAGGCCAGAGTTAATGGTTAGACCACAGCCACCTGAAGCCTAGCCAGATTGCAAATGGAGGAAAATACTTGAGGTTTGCTAAATGCAGTTAATATGAAATTATGGACTATACATTTTATATGGAGGCATGAACAGTAACCTGTAATAACCAAATATAAAAATGCCTGTATTATTGAAATGAGAGAGGTGCATATGATTTCTGGATACAGAGATATTTTTTTTGCAATCGTAAAAGATCAGTGGATGAGATAGAATGGAGAACACTTATTTTAAGATGATTTTTTCTAGGGCTGGTAGATCATTCAAGATCGAACAGGGCTTCTGTACCTTTAAACAGTTGCCTAGAAATTAGGACTGTACCGAATTGACAAGCATGATTTCTCAGCTGTTTTGCCCACCTCAAAATCCACTGTTCTGTTTTTGTATTTTGCGGGTGAGAAGAAATTATTTTTTGGAGAAGAGAATCAGAGTGGCCGCCATTTTGTTTTCTCGAGAAAGCCCTGTTCTGAGGTGGTGTTTGAATTTTGGAAAATTGAAAATGGCTCCTGCCATTTTCATTAACACTTGCTTTTGACAGCTGTCAGAAGAAAGGGTTTCTCTGAAAACAGGGATGTAGGCAGGTCTAGACAGGGTAGTTTGGCAGGGAAGTATACAGATTTCATCACTGTTCACGTTCTCCAGAAAAAAAGGAGGGAAAGGGGGGGGAAGCTGCAGCAAGTGAAAAAGGGCTTCCGATCATGGCAGGGGGAGAGGTGTCAAGTTGGTCCTGCCACAGAGTCCCCTGGGATATCTGTGGGAGGACCAAAGGGGAAGTGGGGACAACCCATGGTGAGCCTGATTGTCTGTTGGGCACACTGTGGCTTGTTCGGGCAACAACCAACCCTCTATGGCTTATTGTCGGGGTGGGTTAGTGTGACGTGCAAACCTGCCCAATGTCATGCTCCTGCTGGAAGAGTTCAGGGGAGGAGGTAGAACTCCCAGAGACACGCAGCAGCCCATGCCAGAAGACCAGGAGGAGCCTGAGTCCTTGGAGGAGATGCCTGCAGGTCCATCCCTGCAAGAGGAAGGGAACCCCACCTCTGAGACAGAGGCCGAGTGACCCCCTAGCCCCCAAGAGCATCAGCGCCTCCAGAAGCAGGCCAGAACAACCCCTGTGAGCAGTGCCTGTTTGCAAAGGGAGGCTCCTCATGAGTAAAGGACTCCTTGTGAGTAGGGCCCTACCCCTGAGGAGGACTTCTTCGAGAAGTTGCTGTGCTGCTGCAGCTGAGTCCTGGATGAGGCTCTGCTACTTGCTGGAACAGCACCTTATTTCTTTCAGTTCCCACTACCTTGGAAACCTGGACCCTGCTTCTCCTTGGAGTGATCTCTCACTCCTGCTCACCCCTGGATTCCTGATAAGCCCCTGTTTCTTGGATTGGTCTGTTTGCCTGTGCTTCTGACCTCTGCCTGCCCTTTGACCTTTGAGATGGATTTGTCCCATAGACTGTCTGAGGACTGAGCCTGAACCAGCCTGAACCAGCCAGAGCAGGACAGAAATAAAGGTAACCAATGGCTTCTGTTGCCCTGTCTGGTTGCCTATGATCCTCTTTACTCTTCTACAGTCCCCTCCAGCCTAGCTTATGTATATTTGTTTTTAATGGGATGGATGTAATGTTCAGCCAGGGTCTACAGCCCCACTGAATTTTACCCTGACATACTTCAGAGCAGAGAAGGTTAGGATTAGGCTGCAAAAGTCCATTACCCTTGGGAGGACAGTGTTTTTGCTTCTCTGTGGTGCAGAGAAGACACTGTGTGGATGAGTGCAGTGATAGCATTGCCATATAGCCCATAAGCAGAGGCATTCGTGGACTCTCAGTATTTCCTAAATCAGAGGCAGGGAGCCTGTAGCTCTCCGGATGTTGTTGGATGACAGCTCTAAATTCATTTCTGAATATCGGCCATGCATGCTGGCTGCGGCTGGTGGGAGTTGGAGTCCAACAGCATCTGGATTGCCAGAGGTTCCCTAACCTCTAAATGCTGCAGTACTGGTGTGTGTGTGTGTGTATGTTCTAAATGTCTGCTTTTTCAAAGGTAAATTTAAGTTCTCATTCTTAAATGGAGGACAGGATACCTGATATTCTGAAAAAGGAGTGCCCTTCTCGCCCCCGTTTTTCTGTTCTCACCATTGAAATTTCTGGTCTGATGGACAATGAATAAAAGCAATGAAGAACACGGGGGCTTTCGGGTGTCACAGGAAGTGTTATCTTTATACCTGTTCCCTGCCATGACCATTATGATGACAAAATGTACAGTCATGCCTTGGATTGGGAGCATAATTCGTTCCGGAAACGTGCTTGTAATCCAAAACACTCTTATATCAAAACGAAATCCCCCCCCAAAAAAATTTGTACAGAGATTTTTAATTTAAACCGTACTACAGTACTTGTACTGCAAGACGTCGCTTGTATATCAAGTAAAAAAAAATTAAATAAATATTTAAAAATTTGCTTGTCTTGCAAAACGCTCTCAAACCAAGTTACTTGCAATCCAAGGTATTACTGTAATTGTGAAACTGACAAATTTATCCCGCCCATCAGCGGCAGCAAGTCCAGAGAAGCCTGGTGAAACTGACAAGAGCTGTAGTTGGGGGAGTCTTGTTTACTTCACCCAATGTGTTTTTTAAACCCATGTGCTCCAACACTGATGTGCACACATGTGGAAATCAGTGTCATTAAACTTAATGAAAGTTTACTTTGAAAGAACACCTTGCTATCTTGGACTGTGTGTTTAAAATGCAAGTTAAATCTTTTTTTTAATGGTGATTTGTGCCTTATAACATTGTTGAATGCACTTTCATGGGTTTGTTTTTGTTTTAACAAGTGCATAATCATGGTTGTCTTTGCAACAGATGGTCATGGTTTTTGAACTTAGTTCTATTTTTTTGCTCCCATCAGCTGTTGTGTAATTTTGAGCTTGAGGGACCAGAGGAAGAACTGAAATTGTTAGGCTCTTCCAGGAACAGGTCTTCTGCAAAGTAAGAATACTAGCAGATATCTTCTAGGCAACGTAACTATCTTTTAAATAATATAAATTGAAACTGACATGTATGTATGCTTGGTAAGAGTTTTCAGTAGGAAAGGGATTGGAAGTATAACACATTGGGGGAAAGGAGAAGGTACACCTAGCAATAACAGTGGCTGCCCTAAAGATTTGACACACTCTAAGAATGAGACAAAAGCAGTAGAATGGCATGTTTACTTTTACTGACAACTGTCTAATAAGATATTTAGCAAGGAGAATGAGGGGTGTTTTTTAAAAAAAAAAATGTGAAGAGCATCAGATAAGCCCCAGCTCTTCCTTTATGATCAAATCCAATAAATTTTCAGTGTAGTTGAAATTCGCTCCAAATTATGAGTCCACATACGCCTGTTGTCATATGTCATCAAGGCACTTCCACACAGGATTTTTGAATGTTACGTGGTACTGGTCTGGGGTTGCCCTGATCCCCATGCTGAACCCTGAACTCTGCTAGTCTAAAAACCACAAACTGGGAGGCTTAGCAAGATTAATGTGGGAGGCCCAGTTCAAAAGAGTGATTATAGTACAAAACCTTTGTACTGCTTACTGCTTCCTTGTAGTACATTTTCCTCCTGCTTCTAGTTTAGCACTTCAGGACTAATTCAGCAATGGGGGAAAGCTGCCATCTGGGTGCACTGCAGCCTTAATTGCATAGAGCTGCCAGACCTCATCTTGGACAAGGTTCCTGTTTCTCTGTGAGAAGGGAGCTGTTCAGTCGATACAGCTTCTCTCAACCAAATCAGGCCGCTTAACCATTTTAAAAATATTATTATTTATTTATTTTTGCTGCTTTGGAGGGAAACCTTTCCAGGATGGAATCAGTCTGTCGATGCTACAAAAGTGACTTGTCCAGCATTATATCCAATGGACTTTGACTAGCTTCTTGTCTAATGAACTAAATGCACACTTGATGTCTGAAAAATTGGAAAGTGATTGTTCAGAATGAGTTAATTAAATTAATCTATGACGTTGAGGAAATAAACACTTCACGTGTGTGTGTGTGTGTGCGCGCGCGCGCGCGCGCACACACACAGTGCATTATATCGGAAGCCACTTCATGGAAATCCATGTGTTCCTTGGCAAAGTGTGGCAACTTCTTTCAATCAGCAGTGGGAACGGGTGTCATTAAGATAATGTCTAATCCATATGCTGGAGAGGAAAGTGGCTGTATGACTAGACAGAGTATATTTCCAAAACATACCTAGATGCAAAAGTTAGACGTCTCCCCGCCTTTTTCTATTTATGGAAGCTTTAAAAACCTTTCCAGCTATTCCTCTACCTGCTGTTCTTCATAAAGACTTCACTGGATGCTTGCCCTGTGACAGGCCACAGCTGTTTAGCTACGCAACTTCTGTAATTTAAGGAAGCCTAAAGTACATGGGGAGGAAAGAACAGGATGTCTATCAATACCTAAGCAGAGCTAGGCTGATATTTACTCACTGATGTGAGGCAGATATAGCTAAAGGCATGTTGAAGCACTGGTTTGAGCGCAGCTAGTCTACTGAGGCTGCAATCCTATACACACTTACCGGGGAGTAAGTTCCATTGAGATCAGTGGGATTTATTTCTGAGTAGACATACCTAGGATTGTACTGCGAGTGACTCCCTTGGTAGGAAGAACTGATGTAGCTGGATTTGATACCTTCTGTGTTGGCTCTGCGAATTTGCTTCAAGCATTTCTGTGGCAATTTCCTACTCTGGTTTTAAAATACATGTCAGCCCAAAGTGTTTGCTCCTTGATAAAGAGATGTGTAGAGATGGAACTGTTCAGAGTGGCTTGTGTGTACCGAAGCCGGTGTGTAAAGAACTCCATCTATTTTGGCATGTGTATATGTGGCAGGAACCTGCTGCCCATCAGGGGATTCCTGCTGCATGATGAAATAGACACAGAAATGGTAGACATATGTGAGTATCCACTTTCTCAGCCTCCCCAAAGAAAATTGGCCTCATCTTGGGAAAAGGGGAGGAAATACTATGTAAACAGGGGCCTGACCATGCCACAATTTAGAAGGACCACATCACCCTTGCTATGCTGGACCATTCCAGCTAATTTTCAGCAGCAGCCTTACCCGGTGTGGTGCCTTCTAGATGTTTTGGACTACAACTCCCATCAGTCACAGCAAGCATGGACAATAGTCGGGTGGTGGGAGTTGTAGCCCAAAACATCTGGAGAGCATCAGGTTGGGGATCACTCCACGACACCTCTGCAAGCCTTGCCTCTTCCCACAGGGTAAATTTCACACACACACACACACACACACACACACACGAGATGTAAAATTTCCAGAAATGTTGAGGCTGGGGTGCACAGGGGTTGGGGACATGACCTCTTACTATGCTACACCGGCTCCCAGATGTCTTGAACTCCTGCCATATTAGCTTTGGCCTTCATTCATGGACAAATAAGGATCTCTTCAGAATGCTGGAAACATCACTTTGCTTTCTAGAATTATCCAGAACATTCCCCCCTTTTTTTAAATATGTAAAACATAGGAGAGAGTCAATAATGTAAACACTGTAGTAAGAAGGTTTTATTTATTTATTTATTATATTTTTAAATCGCCCATCTGGCTGGTCACCCAGCCACCCTGGGCGATGTACAGTCAAGATAAAATACAATTAAAACACCATTAAAACAATATAAGAGGGTTTTTTTAAAATTAAAAAATCCTAACCCACCCCATTTTCCTGCCTGAAAAGCCATGATTTTAAAGCCCGGCGGAAGTTCATCACAGGAGGGGGCATGGCGAAGGTCACTGGGGAGGGAGTTCCATAACTTGGGGGCTGCCACAGAGAAGGCTCTTTTCCTAGTCCCCACCAGCCTGGCTGCTCTGGCTGCTCTGGCTGATGGGACAAGGAGAAGGCCGGCCGTGGCAGACCTTGTTGAGCGGCCTACTTGATGTTGCTGGAGGCGCTCCTTGAGATAAACTGGGCCAGAGCCGTATAGGGTTTTAAAGGTCAAAACCAACACCTTGAATTTGGCTCGGCAAGCAACTGGTAGCCAGTGCAACTCCTTGAGCACTGGTGTGATGTGATCTCGCCGGCGGCTGCCTTTAACCAGGCGAGCCGCTACGTTCTGTACCAGCTGTAGTTTCCGAACCGTCTTCCAGGGTAACCCCATGTAGAGCGCATTACAGTAGTCTAGGTGAGAGGAGACCAAGGCATGAACCACTGATGGGAGCAGATGATTAGGAAGGTAGGGGCGCAGCTGCTGTATCGGATGGAGTTGATACAGCACTGCCTGGCTCGCAGCTGACACTTGAGCCTCCATGGACAGCTGGGAGTCTAGAATGACTCCCAAGCTGCGGACCTGATCCTTCAGGGGTACCCCATTCAGCACCAGGGGTAGATGTACCCCATCCCCTAACCTCCCCTTGTCCCCCACCAGAAGTACCTCGGTCTTGTCGGGGTTCAGTTTCAGCATGTTCCTTCCCATCCAGCCACCCACTGACTCCAGGCACTTGGACAGGGTCTCAACAGCCAACCTTGGTGAGGACTTAAAGGAGAGGTAGAGCTGTGTGTCATTTGCATATTGATGACAGCACACCCCAAACCTCCTGATGATAGCTCCCAGCGGCTTTAGGTAGATGTTAAATAACATTGGGGAGAGGATGGAACCCTGCGGCACCCCACAAGTGAGCAGCCGAGGGTCCGAAGCCTCCTCCCCGAGAACCACCCTCTGGTACCTTCCAGAGAGGAAGGACCGGAACCCAGCCTATAAGGTCTTCACAATATAGGCTGTGTATAGCCTTAGAGGGGTCAAACCGTGTAAGTGGTACTGAGCACTGAATGAGTGTTCATCAAAGCAAATTACACTGAATTTTGAGGTGGTGGGGTGAAAAGGCATTTTGTGCAGAGATGAAATATAAGGTATTGACAGCTTTTGACAAACATACCAAAAAATCCCAGCAAGTCATTGTCATGTCAATTGCTACCCATACTTAATTTGTGGTGCTTGCTAGTGAAGGCCTGGAAATCTGCTTACTACCAAAGATTGTTTTGCAGATGGAAAAAAATATATTTTTCCAGGCTTTCTAAAGCACTTCAGCTCTATTTTTATCTCCAATTTGGCTTCTGTCAGTGCATGCTGCCACCTGTTTTTTGCAGGTTCCTTTCAATACTGAAATGAAAAGTCCTCCATGGAGAAACATTTTAGTTTCTCAAAGGGTAATGAAAATGTGTACAGAACCAACTTTGATTTTCACATCCCCCGATCATCTCTTTTGAACCGTGCTGATCTTGGTCACTGAGAAAAATGAAAGTGAGCTTGTTTCCTCTACTCAAAACGAATGCAAGGAAAGAGAGGAACTTCTATGGATATCCCAAAGGGATTTAGTCCAGAACAAGGCTTAGTGCAGTCTTCCCCAGGTGGGTGCCCTCCACATGTTTTGGATGTTGAGTCCCATCAGCCCCAGCCAGCATGGCCAATGGTCAGGAAGGCTGGGAGTTGTAGTCCAAAACATCTGGAGGGTGCCAGCTTGGGAAAGGTTGGTTTAGTGAGGGCAATGAGTCCATATGGGCTTACTCCAAGATAAGTGACTATGGGATTGTGGCCTAAAAAGGTAAGAGAGCTCACCTCAGGCTAGTTCGGCCATCTGTATGGAAGTATATTATGCTGTTTGGTCCTGTGGTGATAGTTAAACATTGAGATAGATAAAAGATCCTGTCTTCACAGTTCTTTTTCATTCCACCCTAAAACAAATCCAGTTTGCTAAAAGCAAACAAGCATTTAAATCAGAAGGGTTTAATGCAAAAGTGAAGTGTGCAAAAGGAGGGTGTTATGCCTATTTGGGGTGTGCCACTGGTGGCAGTGCCTTAGGCATAGAACTTTCCCTTGTCATGGCTCTGGGCAGCCAATTCAATGGGTGTGCCTTGGATGGCTTGATTGCATTAGGAACCTGGCAGAGATTAAGGCCTCTGCATATTCTGGAGGTCTCACACCCTTTGCATGGAGTTAGCCACTCCTGTCTGTGATCTGTTTTAATGGAGGACAGTCAATCTACACCACGACTTTGATTTCTTGTCCTGGTAATCCTAAATCTTTGCTTAGGCTACCTTCCCAGACAAAATGGAGATTTTGGACTAAAGTTGCTAGGGAGATGCTAAGCAGAACAGCCTCACTGCCACTTTAAGCAACAGCTAACTTGGAGTTATCTGGATACAGCTGCATTCTATGGATATTTGCTCATTGCCCATCATGAGTGGCTGAAACTTGCACCCCAAATCTGTATTTGATTTGACATAAGTCAAGCATCCATTGGCACTCTAAAAAACCACCATGTTAATATTTTGCCATATCGGCTACAGTATGACTAGTGTGGCGTAGTGGTTAGAGTGTTGGACTGGGACTCAGGAGATCTGAGTTCTATTCCCCGCTCGGCCATGAAACTCACTGGGTGACTTTGGGCCAGTCACTGACTCTCAGCCTAACCTACCTCACAGGGTTGTTGTTGTGAGGATAAAATGGAGAGGAGGAGGAGGATTATGTAAGCCGCCTTGGGTTCCTTGCAGGAAAAAAGGTGGGATATAAATATAATAAATAATAATAATAAATAATATGCTGGAAAAGAGATAGGCAGCCTGGTGCCCTCCAGATGTTTTGGCCTATAACTTCCATAAGTCCTAGCCAGCATGACCACAGGTCAGGTATTATGGGAGCCGTAGTCCAAAACATGGGGAGGGCGTGCCCCTGTGCTGGAAGAATGACTGTGAATTTGGAGCTCCCATTTACTGACCCTTTCGTAGTCTGTGACAAATTGCACACACACGTAAGTGAGAGGAGCCAGCTATTTCCATAGATAATATTTCTTTCATAAACAAGAACCTTTTCCATGATTTTAGGGGGAAAACATATCTATAGATGAATACAATTGGGTAGGCATCACAAAATATGCAGGATTTCAGAATACATTTTACAGGGCAACATCACCCCCACCCTGGTCAATCAGTTTAGTATTCTCATCTAGTATCCAACAGTAGTTATAATGAAAATTCTTCCATATGGAGGTTTAAAAACTCTCTGTACACTGGGGTGAATTAAAAAGATGTAAATGCCTTATAAAATGCTAAACAACAGAATGGTCCTCACAGAAGAATCGGATGTATCAGTCCACAAAGAATTCCAGCTGTGGTAGCCTATGGAGCAAAGAAAGCTCTTGGCTTCAGCATTGATTGTATGCTTCTGAAGTCGTCAATCAAGTAAGCTGAAGATCTTGACCAGATATGTTCAGATGGCTAAACACTCTCCCACACAAGTACTCCTATCAGCTTGACAAATCCAATAAAAATTAAATTTGTTCCTGATGGCTTAGAAGGAAATGGTACATAACAAAATGATAACATTATATTGTTTCTTCTCATGTAGCTACTTGCCCTAAAGTGAACTTGCCCATTCTGTTACCATTGGAAGTTTAGAAAATCAACTTCTTGAAGAGCTCTCTTGCCGTAGAATGACTGGATTGAACCCAAAAGGTGATTCCTGCCCAAGCCTCTGCTCCCACAATACTCAATGGCAACAAAAGCACCAAAGTGTTATGAGAACTGCATTTCCTTTTTGATCTTGATGCTTACAACTGATCAATTCCTGTCCCCACTAGCTAGCATTAGATCCTAAGAAGAGCCATGCGGGATCAGACTAAAGGCCTACCTAGTCCAGCATTCTGTTCCTACAGTGGCCAACCAGCTGTCTATGGGAAGCCCATAAATAGGACATGTGTGCAATAGCACCCTCTTACTCATATTCCCCAGCAGCTGTTATTCAGAGGCATATGGCCTCCAATACTAGGGGTAATACATAGCCATCATTACCGGTAGCCATTGATAGCCTTCTTCTCCATGCATTTGTCTCTCTTCCTTTTAAAGCCATCCAATTTGGTGGCCATCACTACATCTTGTGGAAGTGAATTCCATAGTTTAACAATGTGCTGCTTGCAAAAGTACTTCCTTCTATCTATCCTGAATCTCCCACATTTCAGCTTCATTAGATGACCCCGGGTTCTCCACACCATACGTAATTTTGTACACCTGTATCATGTTCCCCTTTACTCACCTGTTTTTCCTAAGCTAAATAGCTGTAAACATTGTAAACTTTTTCAAGCTCCTTCCTTCATAGTTTTGTTTGCCCTCTTCTACACCTTTTCTAGCTCTGCAATATCCTTTTTTTGAGGTGCAGTGACCATAACTACGCACAGTATTCCAAGTGCAGTCACACCACAGGTTTGTACAAAGTCATTATGATATTGGCAGTTTTCTCCTTGATTTCTTGTAAGCTTAGCTCTGCTCTAAGGAAGCATACATGTAATAAAACACTCAGGGAAGTCTGCTTCGACAACAAGGTCTATACAGGAAGGTCGCACTTTCAGCTCCCAGAACACTCAGTCTCGTATAAACCATTCATCAGATGTATCTGAAATTCATAAAATAACAATACAGAGCTTCTTCTTCTCTCTATTTTTCAAACTACCCACAGGCATATCATCTCTTACTAATATGCCCCAGCAGTATAGAATATGCTGTGCCACTTCAAAGCAAGCTGTAGTAAATAGAGAAGGGAAATGACTGACAGGGATAAGCCACACTGAAATGCATTTGGGAAGTCCTCAATCTTTGATTCTTGTATATATGCATCTGACTTCAAAGCAAAACTGTAATCTGTCAGATGCGCCTTCACCTCTGCAAAGAAGGGAGAGAAAATCTTACTGTCAATCAATGTGATAATTAGATACCACAGTAATGCATTTCAGCTTAGTGCCTGCTGCAATGCTTGATCATATGCTGCACTTAGATGTGCAGGCCACATCACTCCATGTCTTTAATTATGAACCCTATCAGGGAAAATGAGAGGAAAAGCACACTTTTTCTGAGGATGGGGAATGGGAGTCTCTTGATTTATTTATTTGAGGGTAAACGTTCAGTGAAAATAAAAGCTGATGTCTTAAACATATATAAAAAAGAAAAGACAAGATACATAAAGTTTTTATTTCTGCTAAAAAAGTAAAGGAGCCATAGCAGGTCCAAATGTTAAGCTAACTAAGTCATTTGGGTATCGCTGCTTTATTACTGTTTCAACTCAAGAAAGGAAAATATTCATGTAGAAAATCTCAGGTGTCTGTACATGTCTCTGACTAATATAAATGTTCTGAAATTTCAGATATTCAGCACAGAATTCAGAGATGAGGGCATTGTTGCAAGTTGCAACGACTAGGATTGGTCTTCCTGCTTAAGCAACCAAACCTTGGTTCCATCAAGGACTTCTTCCAGCCAAATAATTTTACCAAGTGCATGGAAGAACATGTTAACTGAGCAGTTAGGCTGCCTCTTCTGAAGTCACAAATATTCAGAGAACCCCACAGGATTGTAAACACAAATTGTAGCTCTTGATCAAAAAGATCTTTATTAGGAACACACATAGAATCCCGTTTGTTAGGAAATATAGTTCACAGTAAGAACTGTTGATAGGATTAGAGGAGGTTTTCCATATAATTTTAATTGGTAAATCAAGTTCCAGGCAAACCGATGACCAGCTCCCTAGATTTCATGATATGAGGAGGCTCTAGAAACATGTTCCTAGTAAACCACAGTCTTTCTTGTAGTGATGCTGATGCCATTGCTTGTTATTGTTGTTGCCAGTCAGACTTGTAGTAAACCTACTGTAATGTGCCACTCAACAGTTGCACAAACCTTCTCCCCCAACCACCCATTTTTTATATCACCCATTAAAAATATGTTTTCTGGATGATGGACAGAAAGTTAAAACCGTAAAATGTTTAAAAAATACATTAACATAACATTAACACCAAGTTAAAACAGCATCAAAATAAACCCAGCAAAAATAGTGACCAAGGTGTTTTGAAAATGGAAAAGTCTGGGAAAATAAAGCCTGGGAGAAGCTCATTTCACACCCAAAAGACCACAAAGTAGGCACCAGGCAAGCCTCTCTGGGGAGGGCATTCCACAACTGTGGCACTAACACTGAAAGGTCCTCTCCTTAGTTGCCACCTGCCTAACCTCATTTGGTGAGGCCACCTAGAAAAGGGTCTCTGAAGATGATCTTAGGCTCTGTGCAGGTATTTATGGGAAAAGACGATTCTTCAGGTAACCTGGCCCCATGCTGTTTAGGGCCTTAAAGCTTAATACCAGGACTTTGGATTGGGCACAGAAATGGATTGGAAGTCAAGCTAACCTTTAATGCTCAAGATATGTCCTTTTAAGTGCCAAGGACAATAAACATCTTGAATTTCACACTTGTAAAAGCTGAGGACAGGTTTTTTGTTTCTCATGTTTTAGTTTTAAGTGAAAGGAGGAAAATGTCCTTGCTTTGATATAATTTACTACTAATTATTATCGTGCCTTTTTGTCCCCTTCTGATTGGCAGTGCTTCCTTTTCCTTGGTATAATGTAGAAGTTGTATGAGCCTTCAGGTCCCTGCCCTTAGATTTTTACAATCTAAACTTTGACACAGAAGAGGCAGTGAAGGTGAGGAGGGAGGAGGACGTGAAGGTAAATGGGGGAAGAATATTTGTTCTTAATTGTAAGGTGACACAAACTTTTTTGGTAGGGGTTATCATGAACTAGTAACCTAGGCCTTCGTTTTGACAACTTGCCTGTCATTTTCATTAGTAGCTGAATTCCTTGCTTCCCTCTTTTTGCTAGCCAAGAAAACAGACTTAAACCATTTTACACTAATTGGTATTGCTTTGATGAGGGCAAATTGAAGTCATGCCTCCTTTTTTCATAATGACCTGTTAAAAACAAGACTTAGTGTTATGTCTGACATGTAGGCCTAAAAATACCTTTTTTTTAAGAAGCCGGTAGACTAAGAACTAGCAGAAATGTCTCTTCCCCAGTCCCCAGTATACACACACGCACACACGCACACACACATTTCAAGTTGAATCACCACAGGCAAAACTCATTTCCTTCTCTGGATGCCTTTTTTGGAGGCTAGATAGATGTGCTACTTTCAGGACAATTGCTTGTGATTCAAATAGCTATCAATGGAGTAATCCAGAGGTGGTTCCCATATGTTCTGTTAAGGTGGGGGAATGGGCTAGTTCTGTTGGAAATGGTAATGTTGCCTGCTTAAATCAACGAGGTAATGCAACCACTAGTTATAGTGGGAGGAAAGGGTTAATTGAACAATCCCCGGGGTGCATGTCTTTGTAACCCCTCCTCCCTACTTCCGGCTTCTCCATGGCCAGCTCTCCCTCTCCAACCTGATGGACACACAGTCTGAGCTGGCTTCCAGCCAGTGATCTCCAATGAAGCAGACTCTTAACACCAAAGACTCTAATCTACCTATATGCATCCTGCATATATGAATAAACGGACTGTAAGTAAAACTAATACATACTAATACTAATACATACGCTGGTGATGGGCAAACTATAAGCAATGGGCATTTCTATGACTCTAAAAGCAGCTGCGGAAAGCTGCAATAAGGCTCCAAAAACCACCAAGTGTGTGTGTGGGGATCTGTTTAATCTTTTCCCTTCCTACCATTTGTCCACTCGGATCCCCTCTCCCAGCTGTTATCTTCCCTACCTCATGTGTAAAAGATACAAGGATCCTGTATCGTTTTCCCTTGAGCATGAAAGTATCTTTTCCCCTCAAGGACTGAGTAACAGGTGGGGGTGATTTTGAGTAGGCAAACAAAAGGAGGGTAAATGG
The DNA here is from genome assembly GCA_021292165.1 of Shinisaurus crocodilurus. Classification (NCBI taxonomy): domain Eukaryota; kingdom Metazoa; phylum Chordata; class Lepidosauria; order Squamata; family Shinisauridae; genus Shinisaurus; species Shinisaurus crocodilurus. The sequence goes on along the minus strand of CM037879.1, from coordinate 166,891,878 downwards.
GTAAATGGGTCTCCCTCTACCAGTCCTCAGCTCCTGATTTCAATCTTCAGTGGCTGATTTTTTGTTTAAAAACAAACAGGTCAGGAGGAAGCATGTCATGGAATTGCCTATCACATGCAGTTTATTCCTCAGGAATCATGTGTGTTGCAAACTGGTAGAGGTCCAGCTCAGAAACCTTGCATCACTAATAGAGAGCTTCGAACTATTGGGTGGTATAGAAATAAAATTAATACTAATACTAATACTAATACTAATACTAATACTATCCAGTGCAGTTATCCAAGATCTACTCTAGCATGGATGGGGAATGTGTGTCCCTCTAGATGTTGTTGGACTGCAACTCCTGTCAGCTATAGACAGTATAGCCAGTGGTGAGGGATGATGGAAGCTGCCGTCCAACATCTGGAGGACCACACATCCCCCCATCCTTGTGAACTCTGCTGTGAAACACCATGCCATTACAAAGTTTCTCTCTCAAAATACATATTTTTAAAAAATCCGTACAGTCACAGGTTAGAAAGTTTTCTCCAGGATAGAAAGCTTACCTTCTGTTACACTATATGAGGATAACAGCTCCCAGTGGTTGACTTTTACTCAATAAAATCTGGAAACTCCTAGTGCAGTAAGCCGCTTCATCTGGTCCCAGGGTCTCTACTGCTCTTTGGAAATTTTTCAATTGACTAAATACAGTGTTATTTCTGAGCAAGCTTGAGTATCTTCCCCACCCTCCTCCATCCCTAAATAGGTCATTTTGGAGGATTCATCCCCTTTTGAATCCAGCTACACCAGAGCAGAAAGAGTAGGAGTACCATGAAATCTTTGGAGGTGCATAAAACCCAAATAGGCTCAACATACATGATCAGATCCAATCCTTGATAGTAGACTTTGTATCTGCTTTTACAGAGGACAGTCCTCTATCTGAAGGGCTGCCAAAGGATTGTCCTCTATTTGAAGGTGTTCTATGTTTGAAGGGCTGTCCTGTCCAAGTCTGGTTTAAAGAACCACAAGAAGAAGCCAAGAAAGCAGGGCCTCTGAAATTTCCCATCAGCAGTTAGCACCTGGACAGCAGACTGGACACACAGGTCACCTGGTCACTGTTTTCCCCAGTATGAAACTGTATTTCTATCTAAATTATAATAATTATCCCTTAGATTTGCATTTATATATGTAAACTGGTACATGCAAATTTTATGCAAATCAGTGCCCTTTCTTTGTTGGCGCATTTCCTCTTTTTTGGTGATGCATAAGTGGCCACCCTAGCATAGACTAAAATCACCAGGTCCCAGTTATTCCTTATTGGATCTCTGGCATCTTTTTCTATACTTGTGACTCCCCACTCTTCCCACCCACCCAGCAATAGCCAGGATACCAACCCCCCACCCCTATAATGAGACACAAAATATTCAAATCCAGGAGTGAGGGAGGAAAGGGAATTGAAAATTAATTTGCACCTCACACACATACACATGCCTTGGGATTTTTTCTTATGAAGGGTGGGATATAAATAGAATAAAAGAAAGAAAAACACGTTTATTGATGCAGATTTTTTTTTCATAATGTCATTTTCAGCACATAACTTGAAACCCATTCTCTAGCTGCTGCAGGTGCACAGATCTTGGTTCTCTACTCTTGCAAAATATGATTCTGTGGTCCTTTTTTTTACTTTTGGTTCCAGCTCTTGTTTTACACACAAATTCATCATAATGAAGCCCACCATGAGGATCTTGAGGAACTGGCACAATAATCCCATCCCTGTTGTCTTTATATCTTCTGTTCTGAGTTCCTGGTTCTCTGGAAACTCTGAATGGAAAGGATTTTCTGAGAACTAATTTTAGCTCTGCTGCTGGTTTTTCCACAGGAGGGCATGACTTGGTTTTGCAGTGCCTGAGAAGGAGTAAAACAGAAGATGCATGGTTTTGAACAGTGTAGCAAGGAATCCCCTCAGGCTCCCATTTCAAATAAGAAATGTTACAACTTGTGGAATCTTGGATTATAGCCTTCACTGCTTTAGCATTGCTACCTGATAAGGCCACAATACTCATTTTTGTCTGTTTCCACTAGTACTACGGCACCAATTTTTCTCCAGCTTTGTATTTCGGGATGAAAAGGGGATGGCACACAGTGGTGTGTGTGTGTGTGTGTGTGTGTGTTCCTGTAAGCCCCTACCACCACCACTGTTTTTGTGCTAGTTCACTGGTGTAGCAGAGCTGACTGGGCTGCTGCTTTGGTGCCATTTTTTAAAATCATTTCTACATCCTAGAAACAGTGAGGTCATCAGCAAGGTCATCATGTGCAGCCAATCAGATCTGGCTACATGATGACAGCACTGAGGCCAGATTAAGTATTCATAGTTAAGGGCATTGCCCATAAACTTCATTTGCACTTGATAATGTTATTATATAGACAAATCTGACTGACTATACAGTGACCAGACTGCAGATGGATTTAAGAGGATGCCAGAAATGCGAGGAGCATTCATTCATTCATTCATTCATTCATTTATTATATTTATATCCCACCTTTTTTCCTGCAAGGAACCCAAGGCAGTTTACATTATCCTCCTCCTCCTCTCCATTTTAGCCTCACAATAACCCTGTGAGGTAGGTTAGGCTGAGAGTCAGTGACTGGCCCAAAGTCACCCAGTGAGCTTCATGGCCGAGTGGGGACTAGAAGCCGGCTCGCCCACTACGCCACACTGGCTCTCACCACACTGGTGTTATGGGGCATGTGGCAACAAAGGGGTGCACACACTGAAGTTGGGGGTAGTACATGATCACAGGGTGAACATTCCCCCAGTCACCCACCCCTCCACCCACCCACCCCTCCCCCTTTTGTCCCTGCCTGAACAAAATCAGCAGAACAGAACAGGGCATTTCACAGGGAGAGAAAATGCTGCAAAACACCCCTGCCCCCGATTCATCTCCACACCATCACCCTAATTCTGGTTTCAGCTCAATGCTAAGGGTGCTTCCAGACGGAGGACTCCTGGCGCTTCCAAGGAGCAGGCCTTGTACCGCTATTCCATCTTTTCTTTCTTAGTGGATTTTCTGCACTAAGAGAGAAGATGGAAGAAGCGGCGGGTGGTCACAGGAGGGTTATGAGTCTCACTGAAAAGGGCAGCAGCCTGTGGGCAGAGAAGCAGCAGGCTCAGGGCCAGGGCTCAGGAGAGGTGGCAGGCGGGTACCTCAGCTGGTTCAGGGCTTCTAATTGCAATGAGTACCCTGGTGGGGGGGAACCAAAGTTGCTGGAGATTATGGAGGCTGCACAGGAAGGACAGCAGCAGGCCAGTATAACTGCGCAAAAACACTTGCAGAGTCTGCCAGAGATGGGCACAGCTTGAGACGCAGAGAGTGCCGGACGTGACAGATACAGCAGGGCTTGAACTTCCAGTATGTGTACCCTAAGGTGAAGATTCAGAGAGAAAAACCAGGGGGCAGCTGTGGAGCTGCAGCAGGGGACCGCAGCAGGCACCGTCTGCCACCCCAGAGACTTCAGGGCATCAGCTTGCAGTATATGCCCCAGTGGGGCAGGAGCAGATTAGGAGAGAGAAACTAGATGGTGGCTGGTTGCCACAGGAGCAGCTGAGTCTAAGGGGAAATGAAGGAATGGCAGGGGGCAGACAGTATTTGAGAGGGAGCAGAGAGGGTGGAGGGGTGTGTGAGCAGGAGGAGGAACGCTTGCCCTGGCCCTTACAATGCGCTACTCACCCCAAGGCAGCTTGGGGAATCCCAGCAGTGGAAGACTGATCTTCAAGAACACCAGCTGCTAGGGAAGGGAAGGGGAAAACAAAGGAAAAGATTACGAAGAGCAGCAAGGTACAGAGCGGGGGTTGGTAACTTGTAGGTCAAAACATCTGGAGGGCCACAAGTTCCCCACCCCTGGTAAAGAAGGATACAAGCAGACTGAGATGGGGAACTTCCAGACACAGGGCTCCTAGTGCTACCAAACAAAATACATCGCACAGCTATTCTATCTTTCTCTCCTCTACAGATTTTCTGTGGTAAGAAGCAGTGGGAAAACACAGGAGTGTTTCCCTCTGTAAAACTCTGTGAATGAGGCTGGGTGATTGCACAAGCCTCGCCTGGAAGCACCCTGGGAAAAGATCAAAATGGAAGTTAAAATTCATAATAAAAACATAATACGAACTAGGTAAAACTAAAGCTGGGATGAAAGTTCTCCAGTGAATTGCCTCTTTTTCTGTTTCATATCCCCTTTCATGCCCCCACCATGCAGTTTTCCTGGTAGCCACCAGCTAGCAACCACCATCCATGACCCTAGATCAGTGATGGCGAACCTATGGCACGGGTGCCACAGCTGGCACGCAGGGACCTCTCTGTGGGCACTCGAGCCATTGGTCACCAGATCGCGAAAAGACCGTCCCCTTTTGCGAAACACTAATGATCTTGTTCTTTCTCACAGTGTGGAACAGAATGATTTTATTCTAGAATTCCTGTTACAGAATTATTTTCTACATTGTTATCACATTTAAAAGATTTTGAAGAATGATGCACAGAGCATGGTTTGGATGTAAAGCCCTAACAGTTGACCTGAGTGCTGCATGTGTTGCTCTCAAACTAACGGAGTATGAGCCAAGGTTTGACAAATTATCAGCATGCATGCAATAGCAAAAATCACATTAATTGTGCAAAAGCATGCCCAATGCAAACTATTACCTAATGCAGTGTTTGCAGTCCAAGACATAAAGTGCTTAAAATGTGTTAAGCACGTTTAGTTTTCTTGTTTATCTTGCTCATCCTAGTACAGGTTTTACTAATCCGAGGACCCGGGGTAAAGCTTGCCCCATACAATTTCAGTCTGGCATATAATGATATTACAAGTTGAGAATCCCTTATCCAAAAAGACATGTGCCTAATTATTTAAAAAGTTTGTATAAATTCCCTTCAGGCTATGTGTACAATGTAGTACTATAATAATTTTTTGAGTTGATTTTTTCCCCAACAAAAAACTGTTTGTATCATTGAAAGCTCTGTTATTGTGTTTTTCTTTAAAGACAAAAGATGTTAATTAGTTCAGACAACTGTATGAGTTGTTTTTCTAAAACTAAAACCTCGGTATTCAGGTTTAATTGCAGTGTTGGCACTTTGAAATAAATAAGTTGGTTTTGTGTTGCAGTTTGGGCACTCGGGCTCAAAAAGGTTCGCCATCACTGGCCTAGAATGACCCCGGGACAGTGCTATACTCCCCCTTCCCTCTCCTCCTCTTTCACACCTGCAAGGAGAGTGTAAACTTCTGCTTTTGATTTTAAATTAATTGCAGTTCCCATGCCATCCCAGTTTGGGAAATGGTGGTTTATTATTTCAACTATGGTTAGTGAGAACAAGCCAGGATTGGAAATCACAGTTTATTCCTGGATGGTTCTCACTAACCATACTTTAAACAAACCATAGTTCCCCAAATTTGGACATTACTAGGAACTCTGGTTAGTTTGAAACCAGAAGCTTTTTACAAGTATGAAAGAAGAGAAGGGGTGTGCTCCTGGATCCACAACTGTCACTCGAGGCACAGGTGAACTCAGTGGCACAGAGCACCTTATCAGCTTAGGCTGATATACCAACTATGTCCTTATCTGGACAGAGATAGCCTAGCTACAATTATCCATGTTCTGGTAACCTCTCGTTTGGATTACTGAAATGCGTTATACGTGGGGCTGCCTTTGAAAATGGTCTGGAAACTTCAGCTGGTCCAAAATAGGGCAGCGAGATTGTTAATGGAGACTGGCCGACGTGAACATATTATGCCAGTGCTCTCTCATCTGCACTGACTGCCAGTCTGTTTCCAGGCCTGATTCAAAGTGCTGGTACTAATATTCAAAGCCCTAAATGGCTTGGGGCCAGGGTATCTAAAGGATCGTCTCCTCCCATATGTACCTGCCCGGACACTAAGATCTGCATCAGCAGTCCTTCTCCGAGAGCCCCTACCAAAGAAAGTGAGGCAGGTGGCTACTAGGAGGAGGGCCTTTTCTGCTGTGGCACCCCGGTTATGGAATGAGCTCCCCAAAGAGGTTCGCCTGGCGCCTACTTTGTATTCTTTCCGGTGCCAGGTGAAGACCTTTCTATTCTCCCAGGCATTTTAATCATCTTAATCATCTTAATCTTGTAGTTGTTTTTAACTCCATTATTGTAACTGCTGCTGCTAGCTCTGCTGTTTGTTTTTAATCTGTGGTTTTAAATTTTATATTTATTTTATGTCGTATTTTATGGTTTTAACTGTTGTAAACCGCCCAGAGAGCTTCAGCTATTGGGCGGTATGAAAATGTATTAAATAAATAAATAAATAAATAAATAAATAAATAAGAAGGGAAGCTGAAATCTGCAAGGCAAAGGCTCACCGTGATTCATTCTCAGAGCAGGAAACCATGGTTTCCCATTACAGCTGAACTGAGCCTTTCTGTCAGATGCGTTGGGAATGTGTTATGCTTAATAGTTTAATTAAGCTATTTCCTTTACTTATCAGAATATCTCTTTTTGTGCCTTGGATCTGTGGCTCTGTCGTCTTCTGTGTAGCAATATATGCATTAGCCGTGTGGAAAGTCAAATGCTATCAAATAGCTTTTTTACCCACATTGAAATGGTCATGGTTTCCAACTATATTTATATTAAACAGCAGCATTGACTAAAGCCACACTGTGTTGGGTCCAAAGTAATATGTTCGTCATTATTAGTAATTTAAATATAAAGTCATTGGAGGCTTGGAAATGCATACTATACATCCAATGCCTGAATTTCATTTACTGACACGTCAATGTTTGCCCAAATGGATAGATACTTATATATGAACTGTGAATTATTCATCTCTTTTAGACCGAACATCCTGGCTTTGACACACAGGCTTTTTTTCTCAAGAGGTGGGGGGGAAGAGCTGTTCACGCTTTTACATAAAGGTTTTCTTTCAATTTACCACCTTGCTTGGTTACCTTTAAGTTCCCTTTTTCCACCTTGATCTGTTTGCACATCAGTGGAAAGGTTTTTATAGAAAGTGCTATACATCAGTCGTGCAGAAATCATTTAGAGTGATTTAGAAGTCAGTTCAGAGGTCAAAATATGAAAAGCTCTCCACAGAGGGAGCCGTGGAAAAGAGCCAAGAGGGCAGAAATTAAATTATTTTCTGGAGAAACACTGTTTCCAATGGTGCTTTCAGGCCCTGTTGGGGTGAGAACTGTTGTATCTAATGTGGGAGTCACAGACTTGGGTGCAAACTCACCCTGCCCCAGTTCCCCTGATGAAGAATGTAAAGCAAGGGTAGGCAACATGTGGTCCATGGGCCGCATGCAGCCCCCTAGCCTTTTTTGCGGGCCCCCAAGTGCCTCTCCACTGCCACTAACCCACCAACAGGAAATAAGGCTCCTTTAAAAAGGCAGCAAAAAGATCTTTCTTTCTTTCTTTCTTTTCCATTACTGATGGTGTCCAGGGCGGGCAATGTGCCCCCCTGGACATTGCCCACCCCTGATGTAAGGTATATGTCAGTGCATTTCCAAGTTCCTCTCTTTTCTAAATCTCTTATCTGTACCTCTCTTTTCTTTCAATCTGGGTATCTATAGTGGGTTGAAGGAGACCCCCAGGAGAGATGACCTTCGTATTGAGCTGACTTCCATGTTCCTTCCTTCCTTCCTTCCTTCCTTCCTTCCTTCCTCCAGATCAAAGCGGTGGTGTGGGTGGTCAAAGCTGCACAGATGCACGTCCTTCAGGACCTTGCACACTTGAGAGACTGCGTCTTCTCAGATGTGGCCAGCCACCCGCTGTGCTCTGTAGGGTGGTCCTTCCTCCATGTGCCCACATCCGGTGAGGACCTCTGTGGCAAGAGGTTATGGGCTGGCCAAGTGTCCTACTTTACAGAGGGCAGTTCTCTATGTTATGTAAATTGGTGTCCTCTTTTTGTTCTCTTTTTTGGCAATGCATTTCCTCTTTTGGCCACCCAGCAAGGGGAGCACCAGGACCGTTACTACAATTGCACTGATGCTGTGGAATGACCTCCCCTGACAAGGTTCAGATCTGCTCTGGTCTTGCGGCTTTTCAGTGGGAATATAAAACCTCCTTTTTCCGCAAGGGTTGCGGCTGCTAAGTGGGGCATGTGTGCCCTGCCTTGTGTTGCTGCTGCAGCTGCTTCTGTTGCTTCTGTTCTGCTTACTGATTATTAGTGGTCACTTGTTTGGTTGCTGGTTTCTTTTTTTCTTTAACAGGGCGGGTTCGCACGACATGATCAGACCGTTGCAGTCTGGCTTAGAAGCCACCAGGGGAGGCTGTGGTGACTCCTGTTTTGGTGGGGCTCCTGTTCCATTGCAGGTTTTGCAGCTTTCATTCAGAGCTTCATAGCAGCTATCCAGGGTGCTGAACTCCACCTCCAAAATAGGTTCACCACCACGGATAGCTCCTAGGAAGCTCCAAATAAAACCTGCAAAACCTGCAAAGGAAAAGGAGCCCCACCAAAATAGGAGTCATCACCAGCCTCCCCTGAAAGCCACCCTACCCCCAATGCACCCGGTCAGACTATCAGGCGCATTGAGGGTAGGGCGCACTGTGCCTCCCCCCTCAGTCCTCCCACAGATATCCCATGGGACACCGTGGGAGCACTGAGGTTTCCCCCCTCCCAGCCACCACTTGTCAGCGGGAGGCAGGGAGCAGGGTTCGCTGACAGCCCTTAACCGTGACTCGCGAGGAGAGCTCATGGGCCGCAGTGAGGGCTGTCGGTGAGGCTGCCAATTGGAGGGCGTGTTGTGTCGTATGAACCCAGTCAGTGTGTTGGAAGCACCTCAAGATGTGGCCATTGAATAAGTTGTCTGCATGAATTTGTCTATTACTTTAAAACAGGGCTCGCTCTCCAACCTTGGGTCCCCAGATGTTGCTCCCAGAATCCCTTGCCATTAGCCATGCTGGCTGGGTAGGCTGGGAGCTGTAGGCCAGCAACATCTGGGGACCCAAGGTTGGAGAGCCCTGCTTTAAAAAGAAAAGAAAAGAAGAAAGCCATCTAAGCTACTTATGAAGGGGGAGAAGAGGGAGGGATAGGAAAGCCCCTGACTTTAAATGCTGGTGGAGTCACACACCCTTCATATGTGAACAAGGCAGACACGTGCATTTTATGCACATGTCTGCCCGGTCAGCTCTTGCTTGGCCCTTAGGAATAAATCTGTATTTGCCCACAAGGCTCACAATCCCTGTTGTTCAGTCAGTGCTGTATGGAAGAAGCTTTTGGAGCGAGAAAAACTTTAAGGGGCGGGGAGGGAAGGGATTGCCTCGCTTGCCCTTGGGTTCACCAGCCACTGCTGCCGCTGTCAATGGGTATTTAATTAATAACTATTTTCATGCACTGCCTTTGGCCTCAAAGCTATTTGTCTCCACCTGCACCAGGTTCTGCTCTGTGCTTTCCCAGACCAAATCTGGAGCAGCCAGCCAGATAACAGCAGGAGTGACACAGAAGCAGCTGTGTTTGTTTGATCTTCTCAGTGCCAGGTCTTTGGTCTGGAAGAGCCTTCACAAGCTACTAACAGAGGCAGGACTAAGGCAACACACAGAAGAGCTCCAATGTTGCAAATAACAAGTATAAATAAAGGCAAGCCAGGAATGAAAAGCACAAGGCAACTCTGGAAACGAAAATGTAAACACAAACAGACCCTGCCTGTTGCTACGGCAGCCTCCTGAGTTTCCAAAATGTTGTAGGTGCGCTGACTTGAGTGTTGTTTTCCTAGTCCTTGACAGGAGAATGTATTAGCGTTCTCCCCCTCCCATGAGGGTGTCTGCTGGTTTTACTTGCAAGATTGTGGGGAAGGAGCAAGCAAAATACAGTGGAACTGGACTGGGAAACCAATATGAATGAAGAGTTTTGAAATGGCTGGAATCAATGACAGACATATGTCCACATAGAGATGTCTTTCAGTATTGCTTTTAGCACCTTAAAATTGCTTCATATTGAGGCTATTGATGGCTTTATTCCCCCAAATATTGGGCACTTGGTAACTACAGGGAAAGTGCTAGAAAAGCTTGCATGTATTAATTCTTAGTATGTGGCGAGCTGCCTGTGTGAACCTGCTGCATCCAATAGGATTCTCCTTCTCCTTCTCCATATTATTATTATTATTACTAGTATTAATTTTATTATTGGCACCTATAGCTGCTAGATGCTTCACATAGAACAAGCAGACACAGCCTCTACATGTAGACATGCCTGTTCTAAAGTAAGCACTACACATGAGTAAAGTAAGGGAAATTGAAACTAGGATATATTTATGTGTTGGTTGGTTGTTTTTTTAAAATGATTTTTATTTATTTATTATATTTATACCCCACCTTTTTTCCTGCAAGGAACCCAAGATGGCTTACATAATCCTCCTCCTCCTCTCCATTTTATCCTCACAACAACCCTGTGAGGTAGGTTAGGCGGGGAGTCAGTGACTGGCCCAAAGTCAGCCAGTGAGTTTCATGGCTGAGCGGGGAATACCTTAAAGCAGTGTTCTCCAACCTTGGTTCCCCAGATGTTTTTGGCCTACAACTCCCAGCATGCCTGCCTTAAAGGGTACCTTAAAGGGATGAGAGTCTGAGTCAAAGGCTGTAGGGAAGAAGCTGTATGAATTGATGATTTAATAAATGAAGGGCAGCGCAATCCAATGTGGCTGCCCGTGACCCTCTGAACTGTTACCCTCTGAGCTTCTCCTGCCCTGCAAAAGACTTAGATGGCCGATTTCGGCCATCTCTTTCACCCCGGCTCATGAGGAGGAGATGCTGGGGCACTGCCAAGATACAGCATGCCGTGGCGGAGCCTTTCCGAGTTCTGAGCTAGGACTCCAACCTTTCCTATGGCTGCCTAAATTGTCTAGTGGCCATAGAATTGTGCCCTGACTGATTTAAATCTGGTTTTTAAAAGTTGTGTTGTTTTTGTTGTTGTCTTTACATTTTCAGTTATATTAAGACTCTCTTAAGAAAAAATGGCCTGTTTTAAAATGAATTTGGACTTCATTTTAAAAAAAAAATATTAAGCAAAGACTCCAATTTATAATCTCTTGAAACTGAATCCATGAGCAACGATTATTATTTTATTTAGTAACTATTGAACACATTTGCTCCATTCAGACACCATGCCAATCTCCCACACCATGACTTGAGCTTCCAAACATACAACAGGCAAACCATGGTTTAGAGGTGCCTGTCTGTTTTTATTGCCCATACTCCCAGCACTCAGTTTCATGAATTCACTCCCACCTCCGTGGTACAGCAGCCTCAGAATAACAGACTTAACTATGGTTTGTCAATTTGGACATACCGCCAAGCCATAGTTAGAACAAATCATGGTTTGCAAACCCACGTCAAACCATGTTCTTTGGCTCTCATTAATGTCTGAATTGAACTGAGCCATTTAAGACTGCTTTTCTATGTAAAGAAGGAACTTGGGGTGGAGGAAGAGAGAAAATTTCAAACAAAAACAGACATCATATCATTGAAACATAAAGAACAGATTAAAAACACAATTAAAATGCACCAATAAATCAGCAACAACCCTAACAATGAAAACCCCTTCAACAGCAACCCAGCTTCAATACCAACAGCCTGTCTGCATAAAAATGTCTTTGCCTGCCAGTGAAAGGGCAACAGAGTCAGAGAGGGAGCCACTGCCAGCTTAGCCTCCCTTGTCAAAAGAGTTTCAGTGCCGGTGGGTGGCATCGCAAAGGCCCTCTCTCCCTTCCCCACCAAATGTGCCTCCAATGGCGGTGGGAGCAATGGAAGCACCTGTCGTGAAGATCTGTAAACCCAGGCAGGCTCGTATAGGAGAGCACAGTCTTTCAAATAATTAATCTGTGATCTCTGTGGAATTGTGTCTTGCTGTTAAATAACTAGAGACCCACGAATTTACCGAAACAATTGTCCAAGGCACAAATTATCTAGTAGAGGACTGTATGTGGTCATTGGAAGTTTAAAGCTTCAAATCTGTCTCTTGAGTGAGGGACAAACTAGATGTGACATGGGTGAGCCGATCATGGTAGCTGCAGGAGGTGGGAGGCAAAACTGGATCAGTGCAGTGGCACTGGGGGAGGGAGGGATAAATCCCCCGAGCCATTTTCCCAATCAAAATTATGCCTCCCAATCTTCTCTTTGCTTTGCAGAGGGAAAAATATAGGTACTGGTATCCCCCCCCCCACACACACACATCCACACACTTGTGGGATGAACAACAGCTGAAGGGACCATATAGATCGGGGGAAGTGGAATGGGGGGGAAGTGCTAAACATCTTCCACCCCAAAGTCACTTCTCCAGTCCAATTCAGAGCCCCCTTTGGCTGCTTTTAAGAGGAAAAAGGAATAAACTGATTACGGCTCACCTGCATCATGTGCAGTTTGGTCCTGTGACTACATCTGGATAGGCCAGTCAGGTCAGGTTCTGGAAACGCCACTTGTCACTTTGAGAAGTCCAGAAGCAGCAGGAGGAATTGCAGCCTATCATCATGTCCTACTCTTAGCTCTTAAACCAAAAATCAGCCTGCAGGTGGCATCTCGCCTCTAGAAAGCCGCCAGCTGACCTTAGGCTTGGATTTCCTGCCACCACTTGAAGCAGCAGGAACAATGATGGATGGGTTTAGTGCAGGGCTTCTCAACCAGGGAGGAATTCCCCTGGGGGGGGATTTTAGGGTTGGGGGGGAATTGGGTCCGCAGACTCAAACTGTTGGAATACTGATCTTTCTACATATTACAATTCTACAGATTGTACATAATCTACAGAACATCTTATTGTATGGCACAGATTAAGTCAGACAATCTTGGAAAGGGGGGAATGGCATTATGACATATGGTGAAAAGGGTGCATGGGGCAAAAAAGGTTGAGAACCACTGGGCTAATGGTATAACTTTGCAGCTAGCTCCATACTAGCTGAATTTAAATATAGTTAATCCAAAGATCAAAATCTTTCCTGGGCATTTGCTGCCCATTCAGACCTCATCAGAGTGCCATGAAATTAACAAGTATTTACAGTTGTCCCAGAGTACACCACTTTGCTCTTCCATAGAAACTCATACTTTGGGAACCACAGTGTTTACTCCCCTCCTTTGTGAAAACTGTCAATTTATTTCTGTCCTTTGCTTCCTGTTTTTTTAAACAGCTACCATAAAAGGACCTGCCCTCTGACCCCTTACCAAAGATCCCTAAGAAAACTTACCATTTACTCTGTCATATGACTTAGGCTGAATGCACTTGCCTGCGGGCAAGTCCCATTGAACTTGGTGGGAGTTACATCTGAGTGCATTGTATAGAACAGGGGTACAGAAGAACCTCAGGCTCGGGGGCCAAAGTAGGCCCTTCAGAGTTCCCAGACTGGCCCTCCGGTCTTTGCCAGATGGCCACACCCTCTTCCCATGGACCTCACCCCTTTTCCCTGACTACCAATCGTTGGGTGTTGAAATCCCTCTCCTAAGGCTTAGTTACTGGCAGCAAGAACATCAAGCTGAAGTACATTGATATTTTTGTCCCTTGCTTCCTTTTGCCTTTGGCCCCAGCCCCCACTGGAATGGGGGCCCCAAGAGCTTTTCCAAAATGGAATTTGGCACTTGGGCTGGAAAAGGTTCTGAACCCCTGCTATAGAATGCACCAAGTCAAACAAGTCTTCTGCTGTACTTTTTTTTTTTGTCTCCAGCCATTGTCCTGCCTCTCCTGTATTATTATTAGGCCATTTGCTTCCTCTTTTTCGCTTTCTTTCAATGTCAATTTGTGTGATTAAACAGTCATTTGGGCACCTTGATCATTTGCCCTGCTGATGCCTTTTTGAGTGGAAGTGAAACCCAAGTGCTTTGTGATCTTGTCTTAATATTCTCCCCTCCTCCTCCTCTTAACTGGGAACACTCTTCAGCACACTGAACTCAAATGTGGGTGATGGTGGGATTGCATGGGTGCAAATTGTGCAAGACCCAACAGTGGGCAGTATCCAATGGTGACCTTTCACAAGCAGCCAGCCCCGCTGACTCCGCTGCACAAGCTGGGCTGACAGCTTGCACAATGGAGATGTAGCACTTCCGAGGGCAACCCAAAACGAGCAGAAACACTCAGTTCTAGAATGGGGCAGGTCGGCAGAGCTCACATAAGGGAGCTCCACCAACCTGCCCTGTTCCAGAAACAGCTGACACCAAAGGAGAATCACGGAAATACAAGTTTTACCAAAAAAAAGTGTGAAAACACCACCGTGATCAGAACTTTCTTTCATCTGTGTTTTAAAAAAATTATCACTTTTTACAATGCATATTGCAATATCAAATTTATTGTATTAATATAAACTTTTTAAATTAATATTCAATAATCAAACTTTACAAATTCTTCAATACTCATGCTGTAACATAGAGTCTAAAACATGTGTAATTATACAAATAACCAATGGTAATTACCCCCCCTACAATTCAGGGGTTTAGCATCCACCAAACCTGCTGTATAGAGTTAATGAAAACCTTCCCCTGTTTTTTCTTTTTCTTTATAGAGTTGCTGCAGCCTTTACTCTTATTTTTTGAGATGGCCTTCAAATAAGCCTTCCTCTCGGGTTTTTCTTTCTGAGTGGCTTAAAGCATTATTTCTCCTTGGAATGGTTTCCAGAGTCCTGATATTCACCGTATCCTCATTTATTTTCCCCAACAAGAAACCGGTTTGGAATTCTTGTTTCGGGGGGGTAATTACCATTGGTTATTTGTATAATTACACATGTTTTAGACTCTATGTTACAGCATGAGCATTGAAGAATTTGTAAAGTTTGATTATTGAATATTAATTTTAAAAAGTTTATATTAATACAATAAGACTCCTGGGAGATTCCTTGCCCGCTCCATACTGCAGTCTTGATACATAAGAGTGGTGGTGTCAACATTAGCAACACTCGAAATGAAATCCCTGATTGTTAGTGGTCTCTTTTCACAAGCAACAACAACAAAAATCAGAGCCATGCCCTCCAGGATTCCAGTGATTCCAGTACAATTTCTGTACAAACATACTGCCCTTTCCTTCATTTTTTGAAAGCGGAGCTCTTGCATGGGCTGATCAAAATCTTTCCTTAAGGTATACTGCAAAGGCCTGCAAGTGAGCTTAGTATGAACTTCCGGAAGCAGCTGCAGTGGCTATCAAAACCCTGACTGTAGTCAACCAGTAAACTTCACCATCAGAACAAGAGCACTTCTGTTAGATGGGTGTGTTGACCTTTTGCTGCTCTTTCCATGGCAG
This sequence comes from Shinisaurus crocodilurus, assembly GCA_021292165.1. Classification (NCBI taxonomy): domain Eukaryota; kingdom Metazoa; phylum Chordata; class Lepidosauria; order Squamata; family Shinisauridae; genus Shinisaurus; species Shinisaurus crocodilurus. Next base: position 166,876,689 of record CM037879.1, on the reverse strand, counting down.
GCAGGTGTGGGCCCAATACCTGTTTGTTAAGAGTCATACGTAAAAAGGTTCAGGAAAGCAAAAATCTGAGTCACTGTCTGCTCAACTCCCAACTAAAATAATTTAATTTTCCTACCAGTTCAGTTTTCCTTCGTTTAATTCTGAAGAAGAAAAACAAAGATTCTTACCCTGAACCCCTGACCTTTTGGATGTATACCCCCCCAGTCCCAGATGATTCATCTGTTTACCTTAAGACAATTAAATGTGACTCAGATTACATAACCTTTAAAACTAAAGGAACATGTGCTAAAAACAGACCAGATCCCACCCTATCCCATGCCAAGGACTGAGGCAACTAGTATCAATGTTGATCAGTCCCTAGGGGAAAGCTCCAAAGAAATGGAGGCAGGGTGACAGTCAAAAGAAAACGTTGATATTATTTAGCAAGGGGCCCCCCAGCAGGTGGTGCTGTTTCAGAAGAATCCACTTGTCTGCTGCTGTGTTCACATTCCTTAATGTTGCAACACACTTCCATCAGAAATCCAAACCGTTGGTGTGCTGTGCTGCTCCTTCACATAGTAGTGGATCTGAATGTCTCAGCCGAAGGCAGTTGAATTCAATTGTATTCCAGTTGACAACAAAGCTCTTGCTAGCATGTGAAAGATTGCAGCGCTAGAGGCTGGTCAAATAGAAGCAATCTGTTTCATCATGAACAAATTAGCCCAGTGACAGAAAATTTGTTTTATTTTATTCTTTAGTATTGTTGCTCACAAAATTTGTAATGTGGGCTTCTAAAAATTCAAAAGTGTTTAAAATAATAATAATAACAACAGGCTGAAAACATGTTCCAGGTTCTATAGGATGATCGTCATTTCTTTTGCACAGCACATTTGTAGTCTGAGATGTTTTGTGCAGCGTTGCCCTATGCAAGTTTATGCAGCAGTTAAAACCCACTGATTTAGTATTTGGTAAGTGTGTTGAGGATTGCCACCAGAATCTCAAAGAGTTCTGCCTTCATGATAGAACTCTTTTGGAGGGGTTTGTAGTTCAGTTGTAGAGCACATGCTTCACATGCAGGAGGTCCAGTGTGTTCAGTCACTAGCATATCCATAAGAAGAGCCATGCTGGATCAGATCAAGGGTCCATCTAGTCCAGCATCCTGTTCACACAGTGGCCAACCAGCTGCCCATGGGAAATCCACAAGCGGGACATCAGTACAACAGCACCCTCCCACCCATGTTCCCCAGCAACTGGTGAACGTAGGCATACTGCCTCTGATACTGTAGGTAGCATATAGCCATCAGGACAAGTAGCCATTGATAGCCTCCTTCTCCATGAATTTGTTCAATCCCCCTTTAAAACCATCCAAATTGGTGGCCATCACTACATCTTGTAGAAGTGAATTCCATAGTTCAGCTATGTGCTGTGTGAAGAAGTACTTCCTTTTATCTGCCCTGAATCTCCCACAAATCAACTTCATGGGATGATCCCAGGTTCTAGCATTATGAAAGAATGAGAAAAATGTCTCCCTATCCACTTTCTCCACACTACGCATAATTTTGTACACCTCTATCATGTCTCCCCGTACTCGCCTTTTTTCTAAGCTAAACAATCCCAGCTGTTGTAACCTTCCCTCATAGGGGAGCTGCTCCAGCCCCTTGATCATCTACTTACAAGGATCTTAGCAGGGCTATGAAATTGACAATAATGAGCTAGGCGGGCCAATGCACTGACTTTCTATTAGTCAGGTTCATATGCCTTTGTGTACCATCTAATTGTTTGTCTGGTTCACAAATCACCTGGCCAGCTTTAGACTTCAGCAGGGATGTTTGAGGAATTCAGTCTTTGTGAATTCACAGTATGAATGGTCCTGATCCACACCTCCCGGACAAATGTGTAGTTCAGAACGTAATTATCCTTCGGATTTTGCACTTCTCCAAATTTTGCGATGCAGTTCTGCGCTCAAAAAAATGTACCAAAATGGATTTTAAAATGTGTGTTTTAGGATTTTAAAAAAATGTTTAGAAATGTGTACTTTGAGATAAAATGCATTAAGAAATATGTACTTTACCCTTCTCCAGGGAACAAAGGAACTTGTACCACTTCAGGTCTGGAAAACAGTTTATTGCTAGCAACAGGTTCAGGGGATTTACCATCGCCAAACTGAACGCCGAATACATAAAAGCAGTTCCTTATATTAAAGCATTATACGTCATCAATTACTTGCTTGCTCTCTGGCTTGTTTTCCGGCTGTTTCTTGTACCTTTGTTATTTTTACATTCTGCTGCGCAGGCTGTCTTAACTGACTTCCCTAAATACAGCGGGACTATAATTTATTGCCATGTAAGCAGTCTGTTAAGGAAGGGGGGTCGGTCTGTTCCCAGGAGGGGGGGGGATCTTTTTCTGCCTCAGTTTTCTTTCCATCTTTTTCCCACTTCATTCCCTCCTTTTGAAACTCTATCTTACTCTTCACATTGAGTTTCAATCATCGGGATGGGACGGTATTCCCACATTGCCAGGACTTGCGCAGCAGCTTTTCTTTCGGCTATTAAGCTGAAGCTGTTTTGGAGGGAGCGCATGAGCATTGGAAGGATGCATGGCAGGATTATGCATCCTACGGCCACTAGGCCAATCAGGGCGACTATGGCCTGTAAGCCTGGCAGCTTGGGAAACCACCCAGCGAAAGCTTCTCCGAAGTTGAACCCATCCCAGGTCTGCACTGGAACATGGGCCAACGTTTCAATGCGTTTTGTGATGCTTTCGATTATTTCTCCTTGGTCATCAATTTGCAAACAACAATTACTTAAATTGAATTTTCCACAGACACCTCCTTCAGCTGCTAACAAGTAATCTAAAGCTAAGCGGTTTTGATAAATTGCATCTCGGAACTTTGTCTGCTGCTTTGCTAATATTTTAAGCGCTTGCGAAGTTTCATTAGATATTAATTCTACTACAGCCTGTAACCTGATTAAGCGATTCAGCATATAAATGGGAGTGCGATACCCATAAGTTCCATCTTGTGCCAACCGAGCTCTGCACCACATGTGGTTGGCCAATGGGCCATTTTGCACAGGTCAAATATTAAAGACCCTGAGCTTGTAGCCGACTTTATTTGTGTTTGAGCTACTATGTGACCTTGGGCAGAACCTCATGCCCGTGCTATTAACTATGTTTGGGCCGGATCTACCTTGGGGTCAAAGCAGTGTCCAGTTTGAACACACACCGAGTACCATACATTTTTGTAACAACACTTTTTCACTGGCCCTGTTTTGCACCTGTAATGGGTGTGGTACACTAAGGTGGTAATCAGGGTCTGTCCTTCTAGCACTTGCTTTTGACAACTGGTACAGTCATTGGTACATGCCCATCCTATTGCTACTATACTATATAAAGCAACCCATTTTAAAGCGTTTGGCGCCGACATCCTCAGGCTTCTCCCGAGCGATGGACGTCAGCTTCCGGGTGTGACGCCTGCTAGGGCTAGTTGTCTGGTACGCGACTTTTTGTTTTCAGGGGAGAGGTTACTAGCACTTGCACCCTGAATTGCTGGAGGCATTATTATGGCCTCGCGGTTTGTTAACCGTACAATTCTTTGTCTATGTACAGGCCGACTCCGGCTGGGGCTTTAGGTTCAGGCCTTCGGCGGAGTTTCAGCTTCAAGGCTATTTCACCTTCTGGGACTGGCTGGACTTTCCACACTGGTTTTGAGTGAGCAGCGGGTTTCACACGCGTCCAGTGGAGCCAGGGTTTGATTTCTGCTACCTTAACAGCAAGGGGAGAACACATGACAACAGTATACGGTCCTTTCCAGCAGGCTTTTAAAGGCTCAATTTTCCAGTCTTTCACCCACACTGAATCTCCTGGGTGGAATCTGTGCACTTTTATAGTGAGCAGGGGTTTTCTTTGGCTTATTACATGCTCTTGTATGTCCTCCACAACTTGGCTTAGGCCCTGTATGGTTTGCAGAGTTTGCGTAACTCCTAACTCCCTTTCATCTACCCACCGGGGCCTGACTAATTGTGGAGGCCTTCCGTACATAAGCTCAAAAGGAGACAAATTGAGTTTTTTCCGAGGAGTGCACCTGACCGCCAACAGAGCCAGGGGCAAAGCGTCTGGCCATTTTAGGTGCGTTTCTTGACATATCTTTGACAGTTTTGTTTTTAAAGTCCGGTTCATGCGTTCTACACGTCCGCTTGACTGAGGGTGGTAGCTGCAGTGCAATTTCCACTCAATTTTTAAAGTTTTTGCCACATCTTGCACTACTTTTTGGGTGAATTCTGGTCCATTGTCAGATGACAATCTCGAGGGAATTCCGTACCTCGGGATAATGTCTCTCAGTAGGGCCCGTGACACTTCTCTGGCTTTCTTTGTCCTGGTAGGGAAACATTCAGGCCATCTTGTATAATTACAAACAACCACTAGGAGTGCATTCAGTCCTCCTGCCCGTGGCATGTCGGTGAAATCGATGGTGACTGAGTCAAACGGCAAGTCTCCCTCTGGTTGCCTGCCTGGTGGAAGCAGGGGCCCTTGACGAGGATTGTTGCGGGCGCATGTTAGGCATTTCTGTGTAGCGTAATTGGTTAACATGTGGATTTTGTCTATGAGTACTTCTCTGTTCAGGGCCTGAGCGAGTGCAGTTTTCCCCATGTGTGTTTGTTGGTGAGCAGTCTTGACTACTTCCCACCCAAGGGCCTCAGGAATCCACACTCGTTTGTCAGGCAGTACGTACCATCCATTCTTCAGGGTGGCTTGTAATTCTCCTTCGGCTTTAGCCACTTCTTTCTGGGTATACACTGGTTGTATCTGAGATTCTGGGTTCCACAGAAGTAGGCATCGGGCTTGCGTGTCATGCTGTCCTCTGTTGGTTTCAAATTCTCTCCAGGGCTCGTGAGCTGCCCTTTTTGCTTCTTGGTCTGCTTTTCGATTTCCTCTTGCTACTTTGTCATTTCCTCGCTGATGCCCTCGGCAGTGGACAATGGCCAGTTTGGTTGGCTTCCACACTCCATTTAGGAGAGCTTGGATTTGTTCTCCGTGTTTTATAGCTTTTCCTACTGAGTTTATCAGTCCTCTTTCTTTATACAAGGCTCCATGTGCATGAGCTGTAAGGAATGCGTATTTGGAATCTGTCCAAATGGTCATGCGTCTGCCTGCCCCCAGGTGTAGAGCTCTTATCACTGCATGCAATTCAGCCAACTGTGCACTTGTACCTGGGGCTAAGGGTCCACTTTCTAGCACCTGGTCACAAGACACTACTGCATAGCCTGCTTTTCTGAGTCCATTTTCTATGAAACTTGAGCCATCTGTGAAGACTTCTAAATCAGCATTTGGCAGGGGAGTGTCTTTGAGATCCGGGCGCGACGCATGAGTCTGGTCAATGACTTCTACGCAGTCATGATTCATCTCTCCTGCTTGTGGCTCTGGCAACAAAGTGGCGGGGTTGAGGGCTGTTGACTGTTGGAGTTCTACTAATGGATTGTGCGTAATCATGCTCTGGTATTTTAACATACGCGGGTTTGTTAGCCACAGGTGTCTTTTGGCTTCTAGAACGGCCTTTAATGCATGTGGAGTTAGTACAGTTAGTGGCTGTCCAAAAGTCAGTTTGCTGGACTCTTGGACTAACAGAGCTGTCCCTGCTAGCGCTTTCAGACAATTTGGCCATCCCTGGGCCACTGAGTCTAATTGCTTTGATAGGTAGGCCACTGGTCTTTGCCAAGATCCTAGCCGCTGGGTAAGAACTCTGACCGCCACATTTTTCTTGGTGTCCACGTATAAGTTGAAAGGTTTGTCCAGATCTGGAAGGCCTAAACTCGGGGCCTTTAGCAAAGCCTCTTTCAGCTGGTTAAAGGCTTGGCTCTGAACTTTGGTCCATTGAAATTCCTCAGTCTCTTGCCCCCTGGTAGCTTCATACAGGGGCTTGGCGATTAGACTGAAGTTTGGTATCCATATTCGGCAAAACCCTGCCACTCCTAGAAAGCCTCTCAAGTCTCGACGCGAGACGGGCGTTGGCAGCTGGCAAACCGCTTGCTTCCGTTCAGGTCCCAAAGTCCTCTGCCCTTGTTCGATGTTGTATCCCAGATATCTCACTTGCAGCTGCACTAGTTGGGCCTTTTCTCGCGAAGCGCGGTATCCTTTTTCATCTAACAGTTCAAGGAGTTGCTTGGTGTTTTTCCAACAGGTATCTTGCGTGTTCCCTGTCACTAGGAGGTCGTCAACAAGACTTCATTTTTGTGGCATGGTTTATATTCTTCTAGGTCTCCTCCTAGAGCGGTCCCAAAGAGGGTCGGTGAGTTCTTGAACCCTTGTGGGAGCCGTGTCCACGTGTACTGAGTTTTTCTTCCGGTTTTGGGGTTTTCCCACTCAAAGGCAAACAGTCCTTGACTCTGCCTGTGGATGGGTATGCAGAAAAATGCATCTTTTAAGTCTATTACCGTGAACCATTTGGCGCTGGCCGGCAACAGACTTAAAAGAACATATGGGTTTGGGACTACTGGGTGAATAGTCACTACAGCTTCATTTACAATTCTTAAGGATGTTTTAAAGATGTTTTTAAGATGTTTTAAGGATGTTTTTAAGATGTTTTAAGATGTTTTTAGGATGTTTTAAGATGTTTAATAGTATATATTGTGTTGTTTTAGTTTAGGTATTTTATATTTTCTGTTGTTCCCCGCCTCGATCTAGATGGAGAGGCGGGTAATAAATAAAATATTATTATTATTATTATTATTAAATCTTGAACTGGTCTGTACTTTCTGTTTGGCTTGGGAATTGGTAGGATCGGGGTGTTCCAGAATGACACAATGGGTTTTATAATGCCATGTTCTAAGTAGGAATCGATGTATGATTGGATGGCTTGCATGATGGGGCGTGGGTAAGGCCTTTGCCTTATTCTTCTGGGCCGTGCCTGGGGCTTTACTTCAATTATTAAAGGTGGCAGGTGTTTGGCATAACCTGGTGAGTTGTCTTCTGCCCAGATGCCGGGGACATCAAACTCTTTCCACTTGGCTGTAGCCTGTGAGTCTGCTTCGAGTGGAATAGATGCCAACATTATCCTCCACATTTCATTCATTGAAGCTGTAACGTTTACTGCTGTTTCTTGGGGCACATGCAGCTTCATGTTTTAGTTCTGGTCAAAGTAGATGTGGGCTTGCATTTTGCACAGGAGATCTCTTCCTAGCAGTGGAACAGGGCATTCTGGCATGTGCACAAACTGATGGGTCACAGTTTTGTGGGCCAAATCACATTCCAGGGGCTTGAGCAATGGCCGGTTACTTGGGGTTCCGGTAGCTCCCTGTATTTTAATAGTCTCGCCGGAGCAAGACGCCAATGGTTGTGTAAGAACAGATCTAGTAGCTCCTGTGTCTACTAAAAACTTGACTTTATGGCCCCTTCCTTTTAAGGACACCATGGGCTCGTGAGGGCCCACGATCAGGGCAGGGTCCCTGTTGTCGGGTATGGCTGGCCACTGGGCTTGTGCCTGTCCACAAACATGCAGGCTTGCCTAGATTTCGGCTGTGGGGGGGGGTGCCCGAGGGGAGAGCTCATCCACTCTCTGTCTGCTGGGGTGGGTGTCTCCTGGGGAGGGACTCCGGTACTCTGGTGGCTCTGATCAGCTATCTCTTGTTGCCTTTCTTCCTGTGGTTGCCTCCCTTCGGGTGGCTTTGGCAGTGGTGGATACAGCGGGACGTATGGCGCAGGAGTTCCTTCCTCCGTTTCACTGAAAATCTCTCCCTCCTTTTCTGTGGGCTTCGGGCGGGGGGGGGGGTCGGCGTAGAAGCATTAGATGTGCCACTTCTGCTTTTGCTTTACATTCTTTGAGCCAGGGCGGATTTTTTCCAACATTCTGCTGCCACTGATCTATGTATCAGTGGCCACCAGACGCCTGGGTCACTTTCTGATGGACCTTTGAGATGATTTGAGGGTCAAAGGTTCCCTGAGCTGGCCACCCTACCTGCATTGAGGGCCATTCTACTTCACATAGGACTCGGAGTTTCTGTTTGGTGAGCTTTTCTCCAAAGTCCCTATTGAATCCTCTTTTAAAATTACTTAACATACATTGCAGGGGCGTCTGAGGGACGCTGCTGCCACCTCCCATTTTCTTCCCTTGGACACAGACAATTAGGGTGGGGAACGGACAAGGAGTAAGGGGTCTCCTTGTTCAGACAAAAGGGAATCACACCACTCACGCCCTACTGACCTAAGGAGCCGGACGTTCCAACGGTCTCCTGTAGGAACTGCAGCAGGCTAGCACGTGCACACACACACACCACACTCACTCCACAAACTCCCAACTCTTTTCTCTTACTTTACTTAAGGATATCTCTCAGTTCGGACTCACGTTCCGCCTCGTAGAGAGATCTCCTGTGGAAGCTCTCAGTTCGGACTCACGTTCCGCCTCGTAGAGACACCTCCTGTGGAGGGTCTCAGTTCGGACTCACGTTCCGCCTCGTAGAGACACTTCCTACACTTAAGGATACCTCTCAGTTCGGACTCACGTTCCGCCTCGTAGAGAGATCTCCTGTCAGGAGGGTGATCAAGCCTCCTCTTCCAGTCTACTGACTGGGCTCCTTTCCTGTCACCCGGGTGCTATTTCATACTTGCCTCTTCCTGCAGATCCGGATACACCTTGCTGTTGAGTTCCAGCCTGAGTCTTGTGGTTCTTAGGCTCGCTGTCCGGTCACCCGCTCCGCTGGGCCCCTCGTTCGGAGATCCCCAAAGGGAACAGTCCTTTGTGCGCGCTGGGACGTCCGCGAGGCCTCACCCAGGGGGCTGGGCACGGAGAATGGCCAAGAAAGCCCCAAGGCTTCCAAGTCCCTTCGTGGTCGCCAGAAATGTTGCAGAAAAATCACCCTTCTCCAGGGAACAAAGGAACTTGTACCACTTCAGGTCTGGAAAACAGTTTATTGCTAGCAACAGGTTCAGGGGATTTACCATCGCCAAACTGAACGCCGAATACATAAAAGCAGTTCCTTATATTAAAGCATTATACGTCATCAATTACTTGCTTGCTCTCTGGCTTGTTTTCCGGCTGTTTCTTGTACCTTTGTTATTTTTACATTCTGCTGCGCAGGCTGTCTTAACTGACTTCCCTAAATACAGCGGGACTATAATTTATTGCCATGTAAGCAGTCTGTTAAGGAAGGGGGGTCGGTCTGTTCCCAGGAGGGGGGGGGATCTTTTTCTGCCTCAGTTTTCTTTCCATCTTTTTCCCACTTCATTATGAGAAAATATATTCAAGAAGACATATTTAAATATTTATTTAAACAAATTTCATGCAGTTTAAAAACACCACAAATTAATGCATAAATGAGATGAAACGGATTTATGAATTAATGCATGGAAAACTGACATATACTGGAAATAGACTGATCTGTCTGCCCCGAGTCATTAATGTTTCACTGATAGTGTACCTCACTGTTTGCAGCCTGGTCATCTACAGGTTGGTTCTGACCCACCATTTTGGAAATATACGTATTGGAACAGATTTCTGACCCCATCTACTTGCAACTGTCTTGTTGGTATCAGTAGTCGTCACCCTGCAGTAAAGTTGCAGTAAACTATCCAAAAAGGATAATTGTAACTGAATGGAAGTATAAAGCCAAAGTGGAGTGGCTGAGAGAAACTGGAAGATGTCTGATTGCTTTAACCACCCTGCAGTAGTGGTCACCCTGCAGTAAAGTTGCAGTAAATTATCCAAAAAGGATAATTGTAACTGAATGGAAGTATAAAGCCAAAGTGGAGTGGCTGAGAGAAACTGGAAGATGTCTGATTGCTTTAACCATAGGAGCAATCCATTTAACCAATGCTGGGTTTGATGCTATATGTACCTTAGAAATCCAGAGGCTAACTTTTATTCTGAAAAACAACTAACATCAGATCACTGATTGTTCCCCTCCAAGTGCCCTCCCTGTACTTTGGTCAGTGCATGGAAATTTTCTTCATGCACTTTCATTTGTTCAGTGTGTCAGACTAGAAGAAACAGCATAAAAAGGAGACAAGGAGATCACAGGAGCTTTAGAAATGCAATACTTTTATTGGCTATTACTAGATATGTCACCAATGTTTATAATATTGGGTTTGGAATGCAGACCGTGGAAACTTGTAATTTCACTGTCAGTATAAGAACGAAAGATGACTGGGGGCCTATGTAGTCCAGCATTATGTCCATTACCTCACAAGGTAAGTGGGTTTGGGGGCCCAAAAAGGAGAGGCACAGCAATTACAAACAAATGTAGAACTCTCAGGAAAAAAAATATCCCCTCTACCTGAGCATTCTCCAGTGTTGCTTGTAATTGCTGGTCCCAATCCAAGCCTGAGGGAGTTAACCTATCACACCAGGGAGTTAACTATTACGTTGTTTAGTTTGCATTGCATGTGGATTGATTATGATTCAGACCAATAAATGTTCAGTAACACCTTTGACACACCTGAACTGGCTCACATAGGGAAACTGAAATAATATTCACTTTACACGGCTGACTGTAACTCTCTCAAAGCCTGGGCCAGTGGTAGGCTGCTGCACTCCACAGTGTTATGGACTCTGGATGCCACAATGACCACAGATACTGCCTATCCCATATGGCAGGGGTAGACAACTTGTGGCCCTCCAGATTTCTGGCCTACACTTCACATTAGCCCTCTCCAGCATATTCAATGGTGAGGCATGCTGGGAGTTGTAGGCCGGAACAAGTTGCCCACCCCTGCTGTAAGAGAACTCAAAATTACATGCACGTCTATGTGAATGCCTCTTGGAAAGAGGTTTCAGCCACATCGTCCATCAGAACACTCTGTCAACACGGCTACCTTTACTTTTTGTGAGGTTAGGGTGAGGCTATGAGCAGAAATGCTTCTCTCCCGCATCCTTTGCTAAACTGTCTTCCCATAAAGCAGCCAGTCTCCATTCTGCCCAGTCCTTTCCAGCCCTTGAAGGAGGCAAAGCCCAGAATTTATAAAAATCCTCCCAGATAGTACTATTTTTATATGCTCATGATTCATTCTGGTTGGGGCCAATGAGTGTACCACCACATTACATGCTTTTCCTTTCCTTTCCTTTTTTTTTTTTTTTTTTTTGACAAGTTGTTATTCTTAACTAGTAACTTGCATTTTATTGTTTTAGGTTTTGTTCTGTTCAAGTTAAAACAGAAACTTTCAAATAATAGTTCAGGATCATTTCTGGTTTAGGAAAAGAAAGGTAAGGTGTTGGTTTGACTCCACATTTCTTAAAAACCATTAGTGTAAACGGTGCAACCAAGAGGATACTTGTCAATTATCAATCCTGGTTGTTGTCATATTTGAGAAATAGGTTAGTATTTCTCATTACTCAATTACTGACAGTGCAATCCTATACATGTCTACTTGGAAGTAAGTCTCATAGAGTTTATTGGGACTAATTCTCAGGTTTATCTGTATAGGATTGCAGCCTGTTATTTTATTATTTATTCATTATATTTATACCCTGCCTTTTTTCCTGCAAGGAACCCAAGGCGGCTTACATAATCCTCCTCCTCTCCATTTTATCCTCACAACAACCCTGTGAGATAGGTTAGGCTGAGGGGCAGTGACTGGCCCAAAGTCACCCAGTGAGTTTCATGGCAGAGCGGGGACTAGAACCCGGATATCCCGAGTCCCAGTCCAACACTCTCACCACTACGCCACACTGGCTCTTAGGTGGCTTGTTGTTCCCCCACCCCCTGGGAGGGAAATTAAAAAGAAAAATATAAAAACTTTGTGTGAAAAAGCCTTTCCCAATTTGGTGCCCACCAGATATTTGGACTACAACTACCAGCATTTCTCACCATTGGTCATGCTGGCTGGGACTGATGGGAGTTGGAAGTTGAAAACATCTGGAGGGCTCCAGGTTGGGAAAAGCTGGTCTAAAAAATTGTTAGGGCTAGCTGAAACTTGCAGGAGGGATCCAGTTTTGAGTTTTGTTTCTATTCCCCTCTACTGTAGGCTCCTACAAAATTGGGTCGATTCCAATTTTGGCTGGGTACAGCTGTTTGGTGGGGGTGGCCTTTTAGGTGTAGCAGCTTGCATTAATTCAAGAACCCATATATGTGTGTAAATTTTCACTCATTGGATCAATGCATCATAATGTCTGTAGTCTTTAAAGCCACATAAGCATATACACAATCTTCTTGTGCATTTTTAATCATTACTAGACTGTATCATGACTGCATGAACGTGTAATTCCCATTTGGAAGATAATGACATAGAATTTCAGAATAACTGAGATGTTTGGGTGGCAACAGGTCAGAATAACATGAGACTACAGAATCCTTTCTGTCATGGTACTGAAAACTTTGAAGTTGTGAATAATGGACATGCAGCGCATTCAGTGAATTTAGATGAGGCTTCCTATAATTTCTAATTAATATTCTGTGTTAATGAGACTGCAGGTTTTGATTTATGTTCATTCAACAAATGTGGTGGCAGCCCTACTGTTTGTAGGGCTCATTTTGTACAGTAAACCAAGGGTGGAATTACTGCTCCTTCTGTCTGGTCTGAATTCTGGAGAATGAGGATCTCTTACCAGTATACACCAGCCTTCCCCAACTTGGTGCCCTCGAGATGTGTTGGACTACAACTCCCAGCATTCCTGACCATTGGTCATGCTGACTGGGGCTTATTGGAGTTGTAGTCCAACACATTTGGAGGGCACCGGATTGAGGAAGGCTGGTATAGACCATCATTGTCTGCTGACTGCTGAGCCGAAAGGCAAACTTTGGAAAGAATTCTCCATTAATAGACATCCTTTCTTTTCTGCTTTGACAACTCCCTTCTGTTTGGAGGCACAGAGTTCACTGACTGAAGATGTGTCTTTAGGACGCAGCCCCATTACACCCACGAATTTGGAACAGAGGAAGTTTGCTTTGTTCCTGGGTCTCTGCGCTCTGATTCTAATCTGAATGAATACCCACCAGCTTGGCGTGGGTCTCTGGTACTCTCCAGTCCTGGCCACTTACGTTAGATGTAGAAAAGGTTTCCTGTGCCCTCTGGATTCTTCTAGGCAACATGAAGCTGCTAAGATTTTGATTCAGGTTAAATACATTATAATTCTTCTAATCTAAAATCTGTCCCCAAGTTGAACTTCTGTGCACATCTGACTCTGTGATAACTCCTCTGTCAACCCTGTGTTCACGGTACATCTGTTTACTCATATGTCTGTATTTTGGCTGGAGTAAGCAGCAGCAGACATTCTCGGTTAAGCATCCCCTTTATGCCACATCCCAGCCTTTCAGGATACATCATACCTCCCAGAATATGAATATCCAGGGCAGGGGCAAACTACCTTCGGGATAGCATTCACACAAATGTAGATTAGAACTGGTTCCTTCCAAATGCCAAGCAACACTATCGATATAACTATACAGTGCTCTTCTTGTTGCATGTAGAATAACTTGGAATGCACCCCCAAGAAATTCAGCCAGCCTTCCTCATGCTATTCTAAGACCATATACTTTCCTGTCAGCAACTCTACAGTCCATTTTAGCCTCGCCACCAGCATTATGTCTGAAAATGATTTCAGACTATTTGGTCATCGTCACTTACGCATCATCTATCCCAGCTTTACACCTACAGTTATGTAAACTGTGTCAACTTCTCCCAGTGAGCACATGGCCTCGCTTGCGTAGAGGAACTGCGCAAAATGGACAAAACAAGGGCCTGGGCTTTAAGCATGCACGTCCTTGGAATTGATGACACACGTCTAGCAGGAGGAAACCTTTGTTGATCTTGAAACATGTTCTTGTCATATATACACAGGTTTACTGTTCCACATTTAAAAATAGTCTGCAACATCTTTATGAAGGAAAAGAGGATCTCCCCTCCAAATCTTTTCTTCATCTCGATGCGCTTGTAAAATGCAAAAGCATGTATTTTAATATAATCAAATGGATTCCTTTAGACCTTTTTCCTATCCTGCTATATAGAGCATCAGTTTTCACAACTTTCAGCACCTGGCTAGAAGAGATAATCTGGGGGAAATGGGGTATGGGGAGAGGAATAGACTTCTAAAGGGGTGGTAACTTGGGGGGGGAGAGCATGTTCTGTAAACTCTCTTCCCCCTTGCTCCATTCAAATTGCTTTTTTTGCTTTTTAAATTTAACCTCTATAGTAGGATATAGTAGGGGGTAGTAGGATTCACAGTAGGCGTATGCGGTTAGTGGGGCTGATCTCTCCCTAGCACAATGGGTCGGTATCTGGTATCTTTTCCTCAGGGCAGTTGGTGGAAGATGGCCCTGGGGCAGGGGGAGTCCAGCTGGAACAGGAGCAGGTATCTGGTGTCATCCTTATCTCTCCTGGAATCTTTCCCGCTGGACAGTTGATGGTAAATGGCCCAGTTGTGGTGGTGGTGGGAGTCCAGCTGGAGCAGCCCCTGAGGCCTTCGGCACCTGCCTCTCTCTCTCTCTTCGGGAATCCTTGCCACGGGGCAATTGATGGTATATGGCCCTCTGTGTGTTTGTGAGGGGGGTGGGCGTGGAGTAGACCAGCTGGAGCAGCCCCTGAGGCCTTCGGCACCTGCCTCTCTCCTGGAATCCATGCCACAAAGTTTTAGGCAGTGCCTTTACGCTGAAAGTACTGTATTTTTCTCTGTATAACACGCCCCCATGTATAAGACTGCCTTCCACTGGGCAGTTTCGCAACCACACAGTTCTCTCTTCGGCTTACTTCCGTGTATAAGACGACCCTCAATTTTTAGTCTAACGATTTTAGGAAAAAGTATAGTCTTATACATGGAGAAATACTGTAAGTAGAGAGGTTGGAGAACCCCTGCCCAGAAGCAAAAAGACTTTTCAAATGCAGGAAAGGAAATTGGTGAGGTGGGGCCAAAATATCTGACTTCCCCCCTTCCCACCAGCAGAAGGAGAAGGTAAATGCAGTTGGTATGATTTAAAGACATGCACATATCTTCAGTAAGTCACAATCATGGGAATTCTTTCACACACACACACGCCATCAATGAGTGGCTAAAATGATTCTGTTTTTCCTTTTTAAAGGGTCTGGCGGCCAATAATGGCATGGAAAAGACAGGTGACGGTCGGTGGTGCTTAGTGAGATATGGGCATTCTTCATGTAATCCCTCTGCTCCCAGTACCCGTTAGGTCAACTAAACATTTAACATGCTGTGTTTATTCTGTCTCTGACACTTCAAAAAAAACCAAAAAAAAACCCACCAAAAACACTCCACCAAAGGAGGATCACAGGACCTGTGTTAAAGCCAAAAGGGAAAACGTTTGACACAAGGTTGTAATCATCTGTGTCTGAAGGGATCAAGCCTTCTCATCTCTCCTTTTTATTTTTTAGCAAGTTGGAACAAGTTGGTTCTTTGGATGAATCGGGTGTTAGGGGAAGGTGAGCAAGTGCCACTCTTGCGGTTTAATTAAGGTCTTTGGCGAGGAGGTTCTTGCCAACGTATTGTTATGCCCGGTGGGGCTCTCTCTGTGCACTGAGGCACGGGATAGCTCTGAAGGGGAGGGAGAAAGTAGTGTGGGAAGATGGTGGCGCTGTGTGGCAGCTGTGAACGACAAATACCATTCTAGCTCATGGCTATGTGTTCCAGCCCCGTTGGAAAATTACGTCTTAAATAACAGATCATGAAAGAGCAACCCTGACGAGGTCTGTAATTTAGTCTTGAGAGGAAATTCTTCATTCATCAAGCGTACAGGAGGCTAAATTAGGTCTCTTTGGAGTGAGACTTTGTTGGCAGTTTTCGGCTAGGCTAGGGTAGCTTCTACCTTTTGGAATAGATCTGGCCAAGAAATATTGTTTCCAAGGGCTGCTCCACTTCTCAGGTCTACAATTAGGGGTGGGGGAGGGGGAGAGAGATAAGGAAAGAGAAAGAAAGAAAGAAAGAAAGAAAGAAGGAAGGAAGGAAGGAAGTTTTTTCTCCAAACCAGCCCCAGAGCTGCCAAGAGGCTGTCTTGATAGGTTGAGTTTGCACATTTCTCGAGGTTTAGCGAGTGACTGGGAAGCTGCCCTGTGGATGAAGGTGCTGGATAAATACTTTGAAAGGCAAGTGAGCCGTGTCGTTCACATGCAGACCTTTGAAACACAGAATTCAATTGTTGATTATGATGTTTAAGAAATCTAATTATAATGGCACACAATTTATAAACCTGGTTGTATACGTTGCATATAGATCTCACACTGTGACATTTATTCTTGATCTTTGGAGTAATGCAGTTTGGTTGCAATTTCCCCCTGGTTTCATATTGTCCAGATCAGGGGCACTGAACCTCTGGCCCGCTTGGGGTCTCAGTTCGGCCCTTTGGGGGTCCCCAGGCCTCACCCCCTTTCCCCAACCACAATTGTTTGGTGGTTTCCCGGTTTTTGTGCAGTTTTTCCCCCCATTCTAAAAGGTTGAGATGCCTCTCCCAAGGCTGAGTTACTGCTAGAAAGCGCTTTAGGCTAAAATATGCTGGTATTTTTAGCCCTGCCCCTTTTGCCTTTGGCCCTGCCCGCCACTGGAATGCAGCCCCCAAGAGCTCCTCTGAAATTGAACCTGGCCCTCGGGCTGAAAGACATTCGAAATCCTTGATCAAGGTTGTGCTGCAAGCCATACATATCTTAGGCGTATCTAGATTCAGACGATATTGCCCAAGTGCAATGATGGACTAAACCAGTGTTCTCCAACCTTGGGTCCTCAGATGTTTTTGACCTACAACTCCCAGCATGCCCCAGCCAGCGTCGCTGGGAATTGTAGGCCAAAAACACTGGACTAAACCAACCAAGAGGCCTCCAAAATGCAAGGCAAAGCTCTAGAGGTATAACCAGTTATAAAGGGAAGCAGGTCAGCCTACTACCCACTGTTCTTGTCCTGAATGTGTTCTTATCACATACTATGATAACTGAAACACGACAACAGAGCTGGGCCACTTGGTCACGTCACATTTTGTCTTACTTGTGTCTCTACGTTGGTGTCACTCCACTGTATTCCTGTATATAAATAGTTGTCCTGAGGACTGTGGATTTGGTCGTTGTTTGTATTTAAATGGCTGTGGACACCTAGGCAAAACCGTTCCTTTAGGTGCCCTGCATTTAAAAAGTGAGTCAAAAACTGAAAAAGATCTCTGTGGCATTGTGAAGCAGTCAAGATTGTGAAGCTCTGAAAGAACATCCTCCCTCGGTTTAAGAGAGATCACAAGTAGCCATATTAAATGGATGTAGTATATGTGTGCAATTGTACCTTTTAAAGAAAGTTAAACATCGTGCTGCTCACGCTGGCTCAGCTTGTCTGCGTGTGGAAAGCTAAGCAGGGTCAGGCCTGGTTATTACTTGTATGGGAGACCCCTCCTCTAGTTTCCTGCATTAAGCAGCGGGTTGGACTTGATGGCCTTGTAGGCCCCTTCCAACTCTATGATCTATGAAATCTATGAATCTATGATCAAGGGGCAGGCAGGATAACGCTGGGATGAGCATACTGGAAAAATATTTCCTCAAATAAAATGTTTAATTTCACCTTTTCACAAAGTGTAATGCACCTTTAATAAAGAAACTAGGAAGCAGGGCACTGATCATGTTTATGAAATTGGATGATGTGAACACTGTACAGGTGCAGTGTAGATACAGTAGCCATGTGCCCTACTTTACAGAGGACAGTCCTCGATTTGATGGTTTCTTCTTTTTGAGCGCTGCCCAATCCTAGTTCCTTTTAAAGATAAAGAACCATAAGAAGGAGGAGCAAGTAGGGGCCTTGAAGTTGCCCATCCACTGTGAGCACCTGGACAGCAGACTGAGCAAGGCACACAGGTCACCAGGTCACAGTCTTCCCCGGCATACTGAGATGGATTGGATTGTATCTCTGTCTAAATTAGAGGAATTATTTCTAAATTTGCATCTCTCCATACAAATTAGCATATGATATGAAAATGTTATGCAAATCTGTGTCCACTTCTGCTCCATTTTTTAGGCAATGTGTTTCCTCTTTTTGGCAATACCTAAGTGTCCTACAGTTACCACACACAATTTTGAATGACTGACTTTGGAATGTGGAGCAGTTTTTCAAGCAATCTAATTTTATTCTACCCCGCCTCTAAAGAAATATAGCAACTTTCTTATACCAATGGAGAAATTGTTGAATGAATGAATGAATGAATGATTGGTTGATTCGTTTTGTTTATAGTAAAATCTTGCCTCTCTCTGCAAAGCAGACCAAAATCACCCTACAACAAAATTAAATTTAAAAATCACAATGAAAGAGTATTAAAATACAATAAAAGACCAGATAATTAAAACAACACAGAGCAAACTAAAGCAATACAACCACAAAATCTGAAACGCTTTAACTAAAAGATCCTCATTGAAATAACACTGTTCTAAATGCCTGTTTAAAAGTTTGAAGTTGTATTCCATATTCCTACATAATTCAGACACTTCTCCAGGAAGATGAAGAATTAGTTTTAAAACAATTCTTGATTATTCTAAGACTGATGGGTGAATGCGGGGGGAGGTTTGAACTAAACAAATACAGTCATGCCTTGGATTGAGAGCATAATTCGTTCCGGAAACAGTGCTTGTAATCCAAAACACTCTTATATCAAAACAAAATCCCCCCAAAAAATTTGTACAGAGATTTTTAATTTACGCCGTACTACAGTACTTGTATTGCAAGACGTCGCTTGTATATCAAGTAAAAAATAAATAAATAAATATTTAAAAATTTGCTTGTCTTGCAAAACGCTCTCAAACCAAGTTACTTGCAATCCAAGATATTACTGTACCAACACAAGAATCAACAGTAATGTATTGGGGGCTCAGAGCTAAGTTTATTTTATTTATGTATTTTTTAAATATTTTATTTTATTTTATTGGTTTGATTTCTACCCCGCCTTTCTACCAAGAAAAATGGCACTCAAGTCCATTTAAGTTGGCAAAGTCTGGCAAACTATTAGTGATATATTAATGTAATGAAATTTAGACTTCAGGAGGTAGGCAGAGAGATTATATTTCTACAAAAACCACTGGAGAAGACAGTAGAAAGAAGCAGGGGAGAGAGTGTCCTGGGATTGAATTATCCAGTCTCCTGCATTTACCTTGACCCCAGTTACAAACAGCTTCTCAACTTGAAAAAATTCTATATTACAAATGGTGACCTTGGTATAGTTTGACTTTTTTCTTTTTCTTTTCTTTTCTTTCTCAGAGACATCTGGCTAGTGAAGATTACTCCCTTGAGCTATTCCCCAATATGTGGGAATTCCTAGTAAAAGAGACTTGTTCAAAGCGAGGGGGCACACAGGTATTAGTCCCTCCCAGTTTTCTTTTGTCAATGAGCATTCTCTCAATAAAAATAAACACATTCTTATCTACTGGGGGAGAGAGAGAAAATGATCCGAACTATATCATATAACAAAAGTGATGCAGGCTCCCCCGGTGCTCGATTGCCTCAGGCCCCCTTCTTACATTACCCCAATGGCGTGGGAGGTGCAATAGAACATAAGAGCAGAGTCCAAGGACAGGGTAAGGAGGGCGCTGCATCAGTGCAAAATTTCATGGATGGTGGTCACACTGTACAGAATTTGAAGCGAGGGGGAGGGTTGGAACACATGAGGCGTTACAGGTTTTATTGAACCAACTTGCAATTTCATCGTCAAAGAAGCTTTTTCAGTGTATAAAACTGACACTAGTCAATCATTCGGATTGAATGAAAAGGCTGAATGAACATGGCTGCTTTTTTCTTTTTTTGTAACATTGGAGTGCATTGTGGCACCTTATTCCTCCGTTTTAAGAGGTAGCGTCTTATTTAGTAAACCTGCTGTTTGCTTGTTTTTGCCAGGACAGCCTAGAGCCCATCATGGTAAATGTGTGCTAGCAAGCACTGGCAGCTTCCCAGAGTTTGTGAGACTCTTATAGGAGATGAGCACTGTAGTTCTTGAATCTCTGTAGGAGTTCTCAAACACAGTGTAACACAATGTAATTCCTTTAAACAATTTAGGTGGGTTTTCTTTCTACACATTCTTTTGATCAGCTTTATAATGTCACAGAAACATATTCATAAGTATTGGTGAAAAGCCAGTGTGGTGTAGTGGTTGGAGTGTTGGACTGGGACTCAGGAGATCCAGGTTCTAGTCCCTGCTCAGCCATGAAGCTCACTGGGTGACTGGGCCAGTCACTGATTCTCAGCTAACCTACCTCACAGAGTTGTTGTGAGGATAAAATGGAGAGGAGGAGGAGGAGGAGGATTATGTAAGCCGCCTTGGGTTCCTTGCAGGAAAAAAGGCGGGGTATAAATATAATAAATATAATATAATAAGTCTCCCTTGGGGAAGCTTTTCATTATGGCTCTCAGAGTTTTTAAAAAGTTGCAATCCTGTACTAACTTACCTGGGAGTAAGCTCCATTGAAATCAATGGTTCTTACTTCTGAGTCATCAAGTATAGGATTGCCCTGTTAATCGCTTAAAAAAATGTTTTTAATTGGAGGTTTAGAGTGTGTGTGTTTGTATGTGTGCACACATGCACATGCCTATATATTCTTTATATACTTCTTACCACAGTGAATTTGTCTTTTCTATATATAATTAAATAATTAAAGCATGAGCTCTGAGAAGTGATTCAGCTCAATCAGCACTAGGAAGCTGTGAGACTTCTATTATTGTTGTATGTTATGCAGAAGCTTTGCATCTAAATTGGCTCTTGATGAAGATCTCCAGAAAGGGGGTTAAGTGACTGATTTTAACTCTCCGGTTACAATCATACATTATGGGTAAACTCTACTAAACGCATAAGGCCGACTTCCAAGGATTTTGCTGTTCGACAGTGTTCAAAGAATTTTTAGCTCCTGTGTCTTCATCCATATAATCTGAGCTAACTTTCAGCACAGATGTTGTATTTATTAGAAATAGCTACGGTATATTTATAAGAAGATATTACTTGCACATTATGTATTTCAGGGATGGGGACTCGGACTTGAGGACTCGACTCGTGAGTCGGACTGAGTCCCCCCTCTGACTCGACTCAGACTCGAGTCCCAATATTTTTAATGGGACTCGAGACTCGACTCGGGACTCGAGACCAAGGACTCGTCAACATCCCTGGGCTGTTGACGAGTCTTCTGGCTGTGCCAGAAGGAGCGCGATCACCGGTGAAGAGCGCATGGAAGCGAGGCGCGCCGCTGCTCGGCCACTATGGACAGCTACCAGGAGCGCAGCCCCAACGATGTGTTGAAATTTATTTTGATTGATGTGTTGTTGTGGGGGGTTTGGGTTAGAGTCAGACATTTTGGGTTTGGCTGCCTCTGCCTGCCTGTTTGGGGTTCCCAGCCTCCTCTGCCTGCCTGGTCTCTTCTTGACCTGTTCAACAGTTGAATTGTCCAAGACAAAGGCCCCTGCCTGCCTGCTTTGGGGTTCCCTGCCTCCTCTGCCTGCCTGGTTATTTTGGGTTTGTCTGCCTAGTCTGTTCTTGCCAAAATCAGTTGCAGAGTTTTGAAATAAAAAGGCACACTTGTGCCTAGAATTTATTTAAGCCACACATCTGAAGTAGCCTTATTTTGTTGGGGGGAAACCCCATTGATTTTAATAGTGACTCGTGGAGTCAGTTTTGGGAGTGACTCAGGACTCGTGACTCGTGAGTCACCATTTTGGACCAAGGACTCGGACTCGGACTCGAGACTCGGGTCCAAAGACTCGTGACTCGACTCGTGACTCGAGACCAAGGACTCTTCAACATCCCTGATGTATTTCTGATTTGTTACTTCTAGTGGTTCTCTTCTGTTTCTTTGTTGATCTTTGCGTTTGTTCCAGGATCCATGCACTTAAGTAATACCAGGACTTACATGACTTCTGCAGTTGCAACAAGAGAGACTAATGTATGAGGCAATATGAGCAGGTGCTGGATGGAGCTGTCTATTTCCAGCCCATGCCAATTTCACATGTGTTCATTCATAGGTCCATTCCATCCTGTTTCTGTATTAATTTGTGTTTTTAAAATATCAGCAGAAATATTTGTATTTAAATACATATTTTTTTAATGTCTTTTCTCGTAAAACATGCATTTCTAAGGGCGCAATCCTATCTATTTGCCCTTGATGCTCGTAAGCCCCTGAACTCTGAGACTTACAAGCATCCAGCGCAGAATAGGAGGAGCAGCAGATGCAGTCTTTGCCTCCCCGCACCTCCTGCTCTGCATTTCAGCTAGATGGCTATTTTCCAGCCACCTAACCGAGGTGCTTCGCAGGCTGGAGCATTGTCAGGATAGCTCATATCCCGGCATCCCCCCCTCCCTGTCCCCCAAAACAGCCCCTCTCCAAGGTTGCTTTCCCGACCTTGGATAGTAGCCTGTGCAGTTCTTTCCTCGCCAGCTGTGAGGGGAGGGAGGGGGGGGGGATCAGAGCGCTGTCTTCAACCTCGGATCTGGGAATCTGAATTATCCTATGCCCCCCTAAGACGCTGTCTAGGGGGCATAGGATCGCTCTCTAAATGTATTTTATCTCAATGTAATAATCTCTTAATGTAGTATTTTATCCTAAATTACGCATCTTGCTATGCTTTTTGAGCCAAGAACAGCATCACAAAATTTGGAGAAGTGCAAAATTCAAAGGGGAACTGTGTTTTGATCGGTACATTAGTCCAGGAGGGATGGATCGGGTCATTTCATATCAGAATTTGCAAAAGGACTTGATCCTGAATCATTGCTCATATGGTCTGGCTGCCGCTTTGCCGTGAAGTCCAGTCTGCCTACCTACACAGATTCCATTTGTGCTTCCGCATGCCGTTTCCAATGTTGCTGCAGAGGATTCTCTGAGTGTTGAGCAGCGTGCGGATGATAGTTAAAAAGGGGGAGACATCAAAAGCCCTAGGGCAGGGGTGGGCGGGCCTCACGCGGCCCTCAGCCCCACCCAGTGCATCCCCCGACGCCCACCAGTGCCTTCCATACCTTCAATATGATCAAGCCCCGGCTGCATGGAGGAAAAAGAAGAAGCACCAGAAGGCAGGCAGTCTGGAAGATGCATGAGTTTGGAGGCCAAACCCCAGAGCATGGCCCTCCAGGCCCCACGCCCTGCAGTTTGGCCGCTGAGCTTACGCATGTGCCCTGCCTGCCTGCCGGCATCTCATCTCTTCTCATTCTCCTCCTGGCAGCAGCTTGATAAAAGCAAAGGTACGGAAGATGCCAGGGGGCACTGGGGGCCGCACTGAATTAGGCATCCTGTTCTGCCTCCTGAGAGGAGGGGAGAGAGCTTGGGAATTGAACCGCCCGCCTGCTGGTCTCTCTCAGCTTGTAACATTTTGCGGTGTCTTCAGAATTGTCTGGGAAACAGAGGATGAGAACAAAAGGAAAACAGAAGTTTAAGACAATGCTTGAGTTTAGGGGCAGCTTGTGTGTGTGAGAGAGAAAGCGGGGTGGGGGAGGGAGGGGAATGGATGATAAATGGAGAGGAAATGGAAGATATATGAATGGGATCTGCTGCCCTGCCCACTGCCAGTATGTGGCCCCCAACCACTTTCTCCTGAGGGAATGAGGCCCTGAACTTCGAAAATGTTGCTCACCTTATTAGGTGGGGACAAGGAATGAAGAATTGTTTTGGTTCTTTCCTATGTGATTTTGGGTATATATAACAGCTTACTTACTTGATCACTGAAAAGATGTGGTGTGTGTATGTTTGTGGTGTGTGTGTGGTTCTTTTCCTTACACGGCTAGTAATATTTACGTTCTTGCTTTTTCCTTTACAAATCCCATGCTGTGCTGAGCCAGTTCCTAATGCTGCAGGCCTGAGCTCTGTCTACCTATTTCCTCACTTCCTATCCCAGTCAGTGGGAGTTACAGTGCATTTATAATACGTCAGATGTTGGAACCATCTCTCCCGGCTCTCATTGAACCTGTTCTGTGACACTAGTATCCTGAAGTAACCAACCGCATTGTGCCGGGCGGCATAGTGTTGGTTCAGCTTCGGAAGGAGTAGGCCTCAGTCACTGGCGGTGGCCTTGTGGAGTTAGCCAAAGCTGCTAAGCCGAAAGGGCTGGAGAGTAGCTGTGGCGGTGCAGGCCTAAAGCGATCTTGACTACCGTGGAACCCTGCCTTTTGGTCCAAATAGGCAGCCATGATCAATATAGTAGTTTCTTTACAATGTTGTTAGAAATGAAGTACATACAGTGCAGTTGTGTATATGAAGCGATAAACTCAGTCTCTAATATAGCCACTAGGTGGCATTATCATTGTTGCAGTTGAGGGTAAGCTGGAGATTTTCCTTTGCTTCGGAGTGTGCTTCCCTAATGACGATGATGGATGTCCTTCTGTATGTTTTGAAGTCATATTTGGATTAGACCATGTCCTGTATAACTGCCATGTAGTACTCTGCTGATGATCCTCTGTGTGCTGTTGCAGCTACACACAAACCTTTAAGATTGTAATGATTTCCAGAGGGAATCCGTGTGTGAGTCTATTACAGCAAAAACAATGGAGCCTTCTAGCAACTTAAAGACTTAACAAATTTATTTTGGCATAAGCTTTGAAATGCATCTGATAAAGTGGGCTATAGTACACGAAAATTGTTTGTCTTTAAGGTGCCACAAGCCTCTTTGCCACCATTTGTAATGTAATGTAGTGCCATTGCTATGTTGATGTGTGAATACTGGCTGAGCATAAGATACTGACCACCTTTTATTGATGGTGCAGCTAGGTGCACTGAGAGCCAGTGTGGCATAGTGCTGAGAGTGTTGGACTGGGACTCGGGAGATCCGGGTTCTAGTCCCTGCTCGGCCATGAAACTCACTGGGTTACTTTGGGCCAGTCACTGACTCTCAGCCTAACCTACCTCACAGGGTTGTTGTGAGGATAAAATGGAGAGGAGGATGAGGATTATGTAAGCCGCCTTGGGTTCCTTGCAGGAAAAAAGGCGGGGTATAAATATAATAAATAAATAAATAATTTTAGACCCTGAACTTAATGGTCTTATGGGGGTGCGGTGGCGTTAAACAACCATGTGCATTACTTCAGTTGTGAAGCACACAACAAACCTTTCTTTTCTCCCCCTCTCCGCCATTCCATGCCTTACAACTGCTTCTACAGTCCTGATACGTTAGAGCAACAAGCAAACAAAAACTGTTTGCCAACCCTGATAATTAAAAACAAAATACTCTGAGCACGTGCAAAAAATAAGCATCATTTTGTTGTAAAAAAATAATATACTGTTAAAGTAACACACACACACACACACCTGCAACCATGTACCTACCCAGTTGGCCCTTCTCTGTAAAACGCTTTTTAAAAAATAAGAAGAGAGAAAGGGTGGTGCAGCAAACATCATCGATCCTGGTGGGCCATGGTCGGTATGCCCATGCCAGCCCAGATGCTGACACATGGCCTGTTTGCTGTTGCTCCGATTAAGTGCTAACTCTGGGTAGGCATTCGGGGGACCTCAGCCCTAGTGGCATCACTGGTTTTTATCATTGTTGCAAGCGAAACTGCATTGGCAGCTGTCATAGTTGGGCCATTGGGTGGGGCTGCAAATTTGTAGTTAATTTGGCCAAGAGATTGGGCTGAAGTCGCCATTAACCATATGGAACCATTTTGAGTTCCTTGGAAGAAGAGTGGCATATAAATATATAACAGATAAAACCAAGATGTGCCGCCCGCACGAACTGATTATTCATCAAGTGAACATATTGTTCACTTTGGATGCTGGTTTTGTCAAAAAGAGACAGAAGTTTCAATGAACTGGCTCGAAAATGTCTTTAGCAGAGTTTGCCAAACCCCACATGGAACAGCACTTGCTGTTATAGCTAAGCAGCCCCATCTTTGACTTGTTTTCCTAGGAGAAAGTCTTGAATATTAATTTTGTGTGGATCTCTTATTTGTAGCAAGGGTTTGATAGTGTTTGAATAAAACCAGATAAAATTACTCCTGTTTGGAGCTTCTTCTTTTTTTACTATTAATATTAATAGTATTTCTTATAAAATATCACCAGGGTGAGGGGTTTTTTTTTGTTTTGTTTTTTAATGTTCTAGGACAAATACACTCCATATGCAGACAAAGGTCCTTTCAGAGAAAGTACTGGATCCATCATAACTTGAAAGTAGTGGGGAAAAACCTATACAGTATATATCCAGATGTGAAGGGGTCTCTGGGGTAAATTCCAGAGCAACAAAATAGCAACCTTCTATAGTATTTATATTTTAATATAAAAAAGAATCTGTAGTTCTGAATGGGTATATTGTATGTAACTGCAAGGAGTGTGCTTGATTTCAGTGAGATGCCTGAAAATTGTGCTCCAAAAATTAAAATAAGGTAGATACAAATACCTCATTTCCATTCACATATGCTTACTATCCAAACACATTTGGGCCACTTTATTCTGTCAAGTAAAATGCACGTAAAATGGGCTTTTCTGTTAATATCTATATGAAAGGCTCACAATTCATTTTCGGAAATATGGCTCAGATTCAAAGCACCATGCACTGTGCCCTGCATCCTTTCTTTCCCCCTCCCCAAAAGCAACTCCTAGTGGTTGGGGAAATTTCCAGAACGGCGTGCAAGATGGCAAGCTACAACATGAGGGAGGGGGCAGCAATCAGCAGAAATCAGTCTCCCCCTTCCCCAAATGTAGAATGGGAAGTGCCTTCAATTTGCACAAGAGGCAGTTTGCATTGAAGTCTATGGCTGGGTTCTCATGATCACCAGGGAAAAGAAGCCACAGTGGCTTCTTTTCCCCACCCCCATGTATGCAGGTCATGTGCTGCGCAATTTGCCTATTTACTGTCATGGTGCATGGCTTCCCGTTTCGTCCAAACCCAGTGAGGTGCACGGCGGGGCTGGCTTCCAAACCACCCCATAACCCATGACTTGTAGGGTTCTGGGGTGGTTTGGAAGCCCCTCCCCCCATCGCACACCTTGCTGGGTTCGGACAACATGGCAACCCACGCACCGCAAGAGTAATTAGGCAAATCACGTGGCACATGACCACCATGCGGGACGTGGGAAAGAAGCCACGGTGGCTTCTTTTCCCCAGTGACCATGCAAAACCAGCCTGTGTCTGCATTCCGAATGTGACTGTAGGATTGTGCCAGATTTCAATTTAACTTGGGTGCAAATGGTGAGGAGAACTCACTATTCACTGCTGGGCCAGGTTAAAGGTTTTGGTACTAGTGTATAAAGCCCTAAACAACTTGGGACCAGGATACTTGAGAGAGCGCCTTCTCCCTTACCAGCCTGCCTGGTCACTGAAGTCATTGGATGGCATGCTCCTGGTGGTTCCGCATGGACCTATGAACCCACTGGAGTCTACCTGGAAGCCTTCTTTGTTTGACCAGCCACTGTTTTTGTTGACATTCTGTTTTTAATATTGCGTTTTACTCTTTTTGTTTTTTTTGCCTTTTTATCGTTCACTGTTCCAGAATCTGTGTAGATGTGGAGTGGTATATAAATGTTGTAAATAAATAAATACATAAATTTGGGGGAGGGGGCAGGGAGGAGGTCTGAGTGATCCCATGGCCCATTCTCCATCCCTAACATAGTTTTATTGTTAGGTCTTAACAGTGCCAGAGTGTTGTCTTCTATTCTGTATTTTGAATAGATAACTTTTTTTGTCTACTCATGCCTTCCTAAGCCATAGAGCAGTGATGGCGAACCTATGGCACGGGTGCCACAGCTGGCACGCAGGGACCTCTCTGTGGGCACTCGAGCCATTGGTCACCAGATCGCGAAACGACTGTCCCCTTCTGCAAAACACTAATGATCTTGTTCTTTCTCACAGTGAGGAACAGAATGATTTTATTCTAGAATTCCTGTTACAGAATTCTTTTCTACATTGTTATCACATTTAAAAGATTTTGAAGAATGATGCACAGAGCATGGCTTCGATGTAAAGCCCTAACAGTTGACCTGAGTGCTGCATGTGTTGCTCTCAAACTAACGGAGTATGAGCCAAGGTTTGACAAATTATCAGCATGCATGCAATAGCAAAAATCACATTAATTGTGCAAAAGCATGCCCAATGCAAACTTTTACCTAATGCAGCGTTTGCAGTCCAAGACATAAAGTGTTTAAAATGTGTAAAGCACGTTTAGTTTTCTTGTTTATCTTGCTCATCCTAGTACAGGTTGACTTTTACTTTTACTAATCCGACACCTGTAGAAGCAGGGAAAGGACCCGGGGTAAAGCTTGCCCCATACAATTTCAGTCTGGCATATAATCATATTACAAGTTGAGAATCCCTTATCCAAAAATACATGTGCCTAATTATTTAAAAAGTTTGTATAAATTCCCTTCAGGCTATGTGTACAATGTAGTACTATAATAATTTTTTGAGTTGATTTTTTTTTCAACAAAAAACAGTTTGTATCATTGAAAGCTCTGTTATTGTGTTTTTCTTTAAAGACAAAAGATGTTAATTAGTTTGGACAACTGTATGAGTTGTTTTTCTAAAACTAAAACCTCAGTATTCAGGTTTAATTGCAGTGTTGGCACTTTGAAATAAATAAGTTGGTTTTGTGTTGCAGTTTGGACACTCGGGCTCAAAAAGGTTCGCCATCACTGCCATAGAGTGAACGTGGACATTTTTACATAGTTTTCTGGACTCCCCGCACCCCCTGGAAAGGATTAGTCACATCACTAAATTCCTTTCAGAATTGCAATCAAGGACTAAATAAATAAAAATGTTTTAAAAAAAGAAAGAGAGGATTTACTTTAGCCATGAACATTCATGAAGACATGTAGGCTTCTCTTGAAATTGCTGTTGCATTGTCAGAGGGAAGGTGATAGGAGTGCAACCAAAATGTCATCTCAAGCAAGCAAAGCAACATTTGGGATGTTATGCCGCCCACAAGTATTTATGTTACATAATGTCTCTTCGCTGGTTTGTGTGTCTCCTTTTTTGGTCGCTGCTTCCTCTTTCAACTGTAAGTCACATCAAAGCAGGAACTCACCTGGAAATTCTTCTGTGGGCTTTGGAGACACGTCATGCTCAGTGGAATGTGAAAAGATGCTCCCCAGGAGTGTTGCTGGAGGCAGAGTGAGAAGCCTTAAGACAGCAGGGCAAGTGAATCATTACTCCTGTCACTTCCTATCAATTCATATCGGAGCCTTTTCCGTCCCATCCAAGGATGTTTCATGTGTTACTTTTTCAGACTTTGAGTGTTAATACTATGTCAAAAAAAGAAAAGGGAAAAGGGCTGTAAATTGTCCATG
This sequence comes from Shinisaurus crocodilurus, assembly GCA_021292165.1. NCBI lineage: Eukaryota > Metazoa > Chordata > Lepidosauria > Squamata > Shinisauridae > Shinisaurus > Shinisaurus crocodilurus. Next base: position 166,847,596 of record CM037879.1, on the reverse strand, counting down.
GTACAGCTGGTGTTTTGATCTAGGTGGGAAGGCAGTGCAAATGTTGGCTTCCCATTGAAGTGAGATTCACTTGCTTTGCTGTTTGCTCTTTCCAGTGAACCTGCTTTGTCACTTAAGAAGTAACTGATGAAGGCTGTTCTTCTCCTGGGGCCAGTGCCCTCTAGAAGAAGTGTAAGCTACCATGAATGGGACATGAGGCATTGTTGTAGACCAGTAAGCTTTGTCTGTTTGCCTTTGGTTGGTTCCCTTCATGTATCTGCTGATATAACAAGTCATCAAGTTGGAGGATTTTACTCGCTTGATCTGGTGGTTAATGACTACTTGAAGAGCAAATTGTTCTGGCCACAGTCACATTCCTGGTGTCTTGGGTGTCTTTTTACTGGAGGGGCTGTGAAGGAATGCTTCTGATGATGCCCTTCCTTACTAAGTTTATACCACTGTTTTATGGTTATTTGGAGGAACAGGAGATAAGGATTGACTGTTGTACACATTTCCTTATTAGAAAACCCCTGTCCCAGTTTTAAACAAGAGATAATTTTTTGCACCTGACAACCTACCCAGTTACTGAGGTCATCGGATGGCATGTCCCTGGTGGTTCCACAAGGACTTTTGGCCCAATTGGAGTCCACCAGGAGAAGAACTTTCAGTGTGTTGGCCCCAGTTCTATGGAACTCCCTGACTCTGGGGGACTCAGGCAGGTGCCAACATTGCATTGTTCTTGGCACCTCTTGAAACCACTTTTATTTCAGGAAGCCTTCCTGAACTAACCAGCCACGGTTTTACTGATTTGTTTTTAATGTATTGTTTTATCCTTTTCCTTGTTTTATCTTTTATTGTACACCATTCCAAAATCTCCATACTGGAATATGGAGCGGTATATAAATTTTGTAAATAAATAAATTTATTAGGAGGTTGACTTAGGATTCTTCTCGAAAACTGCCTTTCGGAAGTCCGTAGGGGTGTACCATCGAGCCTCGCGCGGGCAAAACGAGGCCAAATCGGCCCCGCTCATGCCCGCGCGAGGCCTTACCTTGACTTCGGGGCGGCTCGCCCACTTCGCGGCGAGCCGCCCGCACGGCCCGTTCCGTCCTGTCGCATCACTTCCGGGACTGGAAATGACGTGACGGAACCCTACGCAGGCGCGCTGGACCCCTATGGCGCGTTCTGTGCCTGCGCAGGGTCCCGTCGCGTCTCGGAAGCGACCAACGTAGAAAATAGAGTCGGGTCGGCGCCAACCCCGGAAAATCGACTCGGAGGCGCGACCCGGCTTGGATCCACCACTAGTCCTATGCTCACCCGGAAGTCCATGCAGTCTTTTTTTTATTATTTTATTTTTAAAGATGGCTTACGTGCCTCTTCTGCTTTGTTAGCCGTGTCTTATCTCTTAATTTTTAAAATTAAAACTGAAGGAGTTTTTGTTGGATAGATAGAAAGAAATAATGAGCAACTGTAATAAGACAAATGTGCTGGCTAGATGTTTTGGTACTAGAGAGTTGGGCGGGGGGGAGTATTAAAAACCTTTGTCATGTGGTTATTTACTAAATAGTTTATAGTTACTTTTTATGCTTGGGATTTTTAATATGCTCTATCTTGTAATTGAAAACAATATTAAATGAAACTATAGTTTTTTGTTTATTCATAAATGCTGAATTTAAAGTAGATTAAATAGTTGATTTATATTTGGGGTGGGTGGAGACCTCTTGTGTTTGTCCTTTTTTGTTTTTTTTGCCATAACTGTAAGTGATCTTTGGTTAATACAACATTTTCTAAGAATAACTGTGGTTGCTTATATGCTGTGGAGAAGATTGGAAGTCCATTTTAATTTTGTTTATTGTTTGTTGTATATGTGTCTGTGTTGTTGTTTTTATGATTAATAATAAAATTCTTCTGAAAGATGTGGGGGAAGGAAAAAACAAAACAACAACAACAAAAAAGAAAACTGCCTTTCCTAGCAATTCTAGGGCTTTTGTATTGCTGCTGTGCAGAAGGCTGGAAAGGAACTGTGGCAATCCATGTTGTGATCACTGCTAGTCCAAATGGATGGAACACCATGAACAGCTCAGTGGCTGTGTAGGGCTATATACCTACCATCACCTCTCCAAAGCCCTATGCAAGGAACTAGCTAGCTCTCCTTTGAGGAGTTCCCTGTGTTGGGGCACTGGTTGCTGGAAGAACTGTAGTCAAGAATGTGTCATTTTAAACCATGTTTATAAAAAAACAACAACAACACAACCCTGTAGGATCCTTACAGGAATTTTAGAGTGAAATATATACACGTTAGGCAAGTTATTCTTTTAAAAATTGCAGTTTAAGAACAGATGCTGTTATGAACTAATATACATAAAGGATACATAGAATCATGGAGAGAGGGTACCTCCTAGGCCATCTGGTCCAACCCCCTGCTCACTGCAGGAAATCCAGACCTAGGTTAGAGCTTCTCCAATGGCTGTCCAGCCTCTGCCTGCATACATACTTACTAGGGTAGGGGTAAGCAACCTGATGCCCTCTAGATGTTTTGGAGTACAATTCCCAGAGTTCCTGACCTTTGGCCATGCTGGCTGGGGCTTCTGGGAGTTGTAGTCCAAAACATCTGGAGGGCACTAGGTAGAAGGCTGAAGGAAGGAGAGGGAATTGTCTCCTTCCATGGATGGAAGCCATTTTCTCAGTGGGAGGGGCTAATTGGATCCAACCATAGTATGAACAAAGGGAGGGGTGTACCAAAGATGCTCCTCTCCTGTGTTGCCATTTGGTGTAGAGCTGGCCCTGAGCGAACTAGAGAGGGATGATGTCGCTTTGCTTTCTTCTTCCATGTTACCTTGCTCTGGCTCTTATTAGGGTACCCCAGCCTTCCCCAACCTGGTGCCCTCCAGATGTTTTAGATTTCATAGATTCATAGATCATAGAGTTGGAAGGGGCCTACAAGGCCATTGAGTCCAACCCCCTGCTCAATGCAGGAAACTAGAGGAGGGGTCTCCCATCCAAGTAATAACCAGGCCTGACCCTGCTTAGCTTTCCACACTCAGACAAGCTGAGCCAGTATCTCAACCTGCATGGCGAATGGCCAGGAATGCTGGGAGTTGTAGTCCAAAACATCTTGAGGGCAGCAGCTTAAGGAAGGCTAGGGAACACACTCAACATGGTACTCTTTAAGTCAATGGGGAGGGAATCTGATGACGTACTAAGCATGGCTCAATGGCTGCAGTGGGAGCAAATTGTGGTGAGAATCAATTATCATTGTTTTTGACTGTTCAAAACACTGAGGTGAACAATTATGGCTGGAGGAGACAATCCAGATGTCTAATTTCAGATTACTCACATTTTTGTAATTCTGAAAGAAAACAGCAACTTCCTTCACCTTCCAAGAAGAATTCAGTAAAACAATGGACGGAAATAGTTAGCCTTGGTGCACAAACACGCAGGTAGGTCTGACTTTCTCAGATCCCCATTGACCCCAAATAGACATTATTTTTGGTAATGATTTAAATATTTCTGATCAGATAAAGGAAGCCGGCTTTGCTTTGAACAAGGATGATAAAAGGATGGAAACAATGTTAACTCTTTCTCTAAATATTTTGAGAACATGAAGCACTTTACGTACCATTAGCAGTAGGTGTTCCACTTGTCTCCAGAGTTGTTTCATTATCTACCTATTCCTTTTAACATGAAACAGTGCAGAACTAATCCTAATGACTCAAACTTAAAGATGACTTTAAGTACTTAAAAGGATTTTCTTGCCAAGAAGCACATACCAGGTTCATTCTTTTGACTGCTACTTCGCATCTCTCTGTAAATGGAGAGGAAAAACATAATTAACCTGTTCAAACTTCAGGTGGAAATATTTGTTGCTCTTCTTGTTAACACCTTGGTGGAAACTGTTGAACAGGAGCACCAATTCCAGTAGTTTGCAGAGGAGGTAGATTCTTCACATCGAAGTGACATTTGTTCATGCTGTAATAGAGCTTATCCTTCTTGGCTTGTTGGGGGCGGCGGCTGCGATTAATAACATATTTGGAAATCTTTAGAAGATTGTCAAAAATCTATAGATGGTTGAACTTGCCTGTAGCACTTACTAGCAGTCACTTTTCTTCTATGTGAGACCTGAAGGATTAAGTAGAGCTTGGCATATGTTTTCCCATCACATATAAAAAGCAATGACTGGGTTCAGACAACACGATAACCCACACTCAAGGATTGTGTATGGGTTGAGTATGGGTTGTTGTTGAACTGTGGGTTGTTGTTGAAAGGTGGATTATCGTGTTGTCTAAACCCAGCTGCGCTAGCAAGCCATGGCTTGTTAACCACAAACAACCCATGAGGAGAACCCATGGTTTGTTGTCGGGTTGTGAACTGTGGGTTGTTCACCAGAGTTTGTGATCTTGGCTGGGTTCAGACAACATGATAACCCACATTTCAACAACAACCCGCAGTTCAACAACAGCCCACACTCAACCCCTGAGTGTGGATTGTCGTGTTGTCTGAACCCAGTCATTGTGTTATTCACTGCGAAACATCAGTGGTAGGTCTTCATCAACTCCAAACTATATCCGTGTAATGCTCCTGTGTCAACACCATATGACAGCAAGGCCTCCGGTATGAAGGTCAGGCTGTCCGGCATCCCACACTCCTACCCATTCACTTGACCATGTGACATAGGCGCAAAGTATCACAGGCGCAAAGTATCACGTCACCACTGTTACTATTGCCTAATGCAGCCTTCCCCAACCTGGTGCGCTCCAGAAGTTTTGCACTTCAACTCCAGTGTTCCTGACCATTAGCCATGTCAGCTGGGACTGATGGCAGTTGAAGTCCAAACTTCAACACTGGAGGGCACCAGGTTGGGGAAAACTGTCCTATTGCTTCTAATGATCATATATATATATATATATATGGCACTGTGAATTTGCAACGCTTCGCCATCAGGATTGCATTACCCTTGCAGAAAGCTTGTAATTAAAGGACACAACCGATTTCATTTTGCTGAAGGGAAAATGTGGTGACAAAATGGTGACTTGCTCTAAGTTTACATGACAAATCAATGGGAGGTCAGGGGCTCAAACCTGGGTCCACGTTCAACTTTCTGGCTGCTACTCGATGGCACTCCGTTTCTTTCACTCAAGATGTTTTCCCACGCCATCTTGCATGCCATTCATGGAGCTCTTTAGAACAGAGGTCTGTCTCAGTATGTAAGGCGGCAGCTTCGTATGGTCGTTTTTGCAAATATCAGTTCTGTTGCTACTACTGTTAGGGTGAAATCCTATGCCTGTTTCGACAGAAGAAACATGCTGGGGGCATGCTGGGAGTTGTAGGACTTTGTTCTGTTTAAATATGCATAGGCTTGTGCCCTTAACCACTTAATGAGAGCCATGCCATCAGTTTTCTAGATAGGGGTGAGGTGACATTTCTTACAAGAGAGCCTTTGGTTTGAATTTGGGGGAGCAGCTGAAATGTTAGCCCCCAAACAGGGGTGTTTTGGTGCCTAGAGGGGGAAGGATGTGGCAAAAGTCACTGCCAGGTTCATAGAGGGTTCACCTTTAGCAGTGACAGCAGCTTCTTAATATCCATTTTTTTTGCCGCAGGCAGGCAGTGGCAACTGCAACAACAGAGCTCTCTCATTGGCTCAGCCACCCAACATTGTTTTGAGGGCAGGGCATAGCGGGGTTCAGGGGAACCATCATCCCCAACACTGAGTATGTCCTGAAATGACGCTGCATGTATCTAGCTTACGTATATATTTCAAGTTGATGATAAATCTTTGGACTCCTCTGCAAATATGGTTTGCTAGATCATCTAATGCGGGGAAGTTTGATACTCCATGGAGCTTCCACGGGGAAATTAGGTTTGTGGAAATATTTTCTACAGGGGTAGCTGTTTTAGCCTGTTCCAGCACAACAAAGAGTCTTGTGGCACCTTATAGACGAACACATTTATTTATTTATTTGGGCATAAGCTTTTGTGGGCACTGTCTACTTCGCCTGTTGCATCTGATGAAGTGGATGGTGTCCACGAAAGCTTATGCCAGAACAAATACATTTTGTTAGTCTTTAAGGTGTCACAAGACTCTTTTGTGTGTGTTTTGTGGAAATAGTCCAGCTTTGTAGCTGCACGAAGTGATTACAATGATTTTGAAATGCAAAATAGTCTGCTGTCTGTTCGACACCCAGAGCCATTTCACACGTTACTTTTGATTTATTTTATTTATTTATTTATTATATTTATACCCCGCCTTTTTTCCTGCAAGGAACCCAAGGCGGCTTACATAATCCTCATCCTCCTCTCCATTTTATCCTCACAACAACCCTGTGAGGTAGGTTAGGCTGAGAGTCAGTGACTGGTCCAAAGTCACCCAGTGAGTTTCATGGTCAAGCGGGGACTAGAACCCGGATCTCTCAAGTCCCAGTCCAACACTCTCACCACTACGCCACACACATTTTTTCTCTCTGTGTTGGAAAAATTATGTATTTGCAATGACATGTTTCTTTTGCTTTATGTTAAGCAAGAAACTAGTGTTCCTTCCTGCTGCCTTCCCAAACTGTGCCCATGCTGTGAAAAGGCAGGTGCGCTGGTCATGCAGATGTTACAAAATGCGCGCCTTTTCCTAAAAAGTGTGACACAATGTGTGTGTGTGTGTGTGTGTGTGTGGAAAATGAATGCTTTATTTCCAGCAACAGGGTGGATATTTCATGATTCATCCTGATGATAACCTTCCATTTCCCCATGACTGGGATAAATTCAGGTCTTCAGAATGCCCCACTGAATAGGGGTCTGCCACACCAATTCAAATAAGTTACATCCACTTAAGGAGTTTCTCTGATGTTAAATGTAGTCTGCTGTTGCTTCAGCACTTGGGGCAAGATTCCTTTTCAAAAGGACAAAATTGACTTTGAATACCTGACAAATTCCTCCATTTGTTTAAACTCCTGGCATTCCAAGTATTGCCCCCCCCCCCCATCTTCATTTAGGCTGAGATAGGTCAAAAATGAGAAGGATGATAAACTAAAAATATCAAAGGCAAGGAATCCCTAAAGGTTGTAACATCTGTGGGGATCAAAGTCTGAGAGGTGATAAGATCACTGAAACTTCTCATCTTTACTTTTTATGGGAGTTAGGTGGGCTGGCTAGGTAGGACTTGCACTCATGTAAACCAAACACAGACAGGCCCAAACTACCTTCTCCAAGTGTCTTCTCCCTTTTGTTCCTCAGTTCTTTTCAGCTGCTTATGTAAAAACACATTTTAAAAAATCTGGCAGCCAACAAGTGAACTTTCTCTTTTCCTTTTCACTCTGATTTAAATGTCTCTCTTGTGTCATATACCGTACACTTCTCCTGGGTGGTAGCATGTCTTTCTCAGCTGTTTCAGGAATATTTGCAAGAGATAACCTTGGTATACAATCATAGGAATTTTGAATTGGTCATTCATTCTTCCTTCAGTTTTTCAGAAGTGATTCTAAGCCGCTTGTCCAAAGAAAACCACTTGTATAACTCTTGGATATCTCACACAGGCCAGGTTTGCATGATCACTGGGGAAAAGAAGCCATTGCGGCTTCTTTTCCCCGCCCCCGCACATGCTGGTCATGTGCCACGCCATTTGCCTCATTACCCGTGCGGCGCACAGCTTGCCGTGTTGTCCAAACCCGCAGAGGTGTGCAGAAGGGGTGGCTTCAAAACCACCCCAGAACACTACAACAACAAGCCATGGGTTCTGGGGTGGTTTCGAAGCCACCCCTGCTGTGCACATCGCTGGGTTCGGATGACACAGCAAGCTGTGCACCACACGGGTAATTAGGCAAATGGCGTAGCGCGTGACCAGCATGCATGGAGAAGGGAAGAAGAGCCCACCACGGCTTCTTTTCCCCATGATCGTGTGAACCCAGCCATTGTAGTCCTGAACACAAACCAAACTCACGCTGGCTCAGCTTGTCTTGAGTGTGGAAAGCTAAGCAGGGTCAGGCCTGGTTATTATTACTTGGATGGGAGACCCCTCCTCTAGTTTCCTGCATTGAGCAGGGGGTTGGACTCGATGGCCTTGTAGGCCCCTTCCAGCTCTATGATTCTATTCTATGACCCAAACGCATCTGCCTTCCCATTCCTTCCTCTCCTCAATTGCTCTCTATATCCATTGACAACATCATTCACCATCCACTCTATATATACCAGCCATGCAAACTTGGATTTCTCTTTGATTCCTCCGTCTCCTTTGTGCCCCACATTCGATCTGTTGCCAGGTCACGTTGAACAAAACTACCGGAATCGTTTACTTCTATCAGTTATCAGAATCACTGCTCCTCCACAAAAACTTTCACTGGCTTCCCAGCCCTCTTAGGCAGAGGTGAGCAATTTTGGCCCTCCAGCTGCTTTGGCCTACAACCCCCATCGGCCCTAGCCAGCATAGCCAGAGGTGAAGGATCATGGGAGTTGTAGGCCAAAAGATCTCGAGGGCCACAAGTTGCCCACCCCTGCCCTTATGTATAAATCTTGCTACAGCCTTGCTCCACCCTATCTTTTGACCCTTGTTTCCAGTTATTTCCCTACCCGTGATGACTTCCACTCCTCAGCTGCCAAAGGTCACAACTGCCTGTCACAACTCTTGCCTTGCTGCCCCCTATGTATGGAATTCCCTGCCTAAACATGTCTGTCATGCTTAGTCTGTTGTTCAATTTTTATTTCTATATAAAACAAACACATAATATCAAACATATAACAATTAACAAAACAAAATAGACCTCCGATTTTCTTCTACAGCAAATACAAGTAACAATAATTTTTCTTACTCGATAATCCAAATGGGAAATCTCTTTCTTCCCATTGTCCCAAATTCACTTATTATTCCATAAATCCACAAACAAACAAATCATTATTTTCCAGTCTCTGCAAAAAGTCAATTAGAGGTTTCCACTCAATAATAAACGCAGATGTTGTCCTTTCTCTAATTAGTGATGTAAGTTTGGCCATCTCTGCCAGCTCCAGCATCTTGACCAACCATTCTTCTATCGTAGGCACTGCTGGACCTTTCCATTTCTGTGCATATAGTAGTCTCGCTGCCGTTGTCATGTATAAAAATAAAGTTCCATATCTTCCTTCTAGCTGACTGTCCATTATTCCCAATAGAAAAGCCTCTGGTTTCAATTGAAAAGTAATCCTTAAAATCTTTTGCATTAATAAATGAATTTCAACCCCAAATCTTTTAGCTTTCTTACATGTCCACCACATATGATAAAAGGTTCCTTCCTGTTGTTCACATTTCCAACATATATCTGATGCACCGCTATACATTCTAGCCAGTTTCTCCGGCGACAAGTACCAACGATACATCATCTTATAAAAATTCTCTTTAAGACTAGAGCATAAAGTAAATTTCAAACCTTTTAACCACATATTTTCCCATTGTGTCATTAATATATTATAGCCAAAATTTTGAGCCCATTTTATCATACATTCCTTCACTTGCTCTTCCTCGGTTTCAAATTTCAACAAAAGCTTATACATTCTTGAAATAAGATGTTCATCATTTAGACATAATTCCCTTTCAAAGTCAGATACACACTGTTCAAAATCATACAACCTTTTATCAACTTTAAACCTTTCTACCATCTGTAAATAGGAGAACCATTGACATGTATGACCTTCTTTTATCAGTTCTTCTCTTGATTTTATTTTACATTCATCTTGTGAAAAATTCAGCAAATCACGATATGTCAACCAACTGTATTTACTTAACATTTCTCTTCTATGATGAGCTTCTTGTGCTGATAGCCACAATGGTACTCTCTGACAAAACCTAGGTTTATATTTATTCCAAATTTTCAAAATGGCATTTCTAACACAGTGATTATTAAATTCTACATTCACTTTAACTTTATCATACCACATGTACCCGTGCCATCCAAATCTCAAATCATATCCCTCTAAATCTAATAATCGACTATTTTTCAACAAAACCCATTCTTTGATCCATACTAAACAACAAGCAGCAAAATATAACTTCAGGTCAGGTAGACCCAACCCCCCTCTTTCTTTTGCATCCTGTAAAATCTTAAACTTAACCTGTGGTTTTTTCCCTTGCCATACAAATCTAGATATATCTTTCTGCCATTGTTTAAATGATATTTGCGATGTCACAATAGGAATAGTTTGAAACAAAAACAGCATTCTAGGTAATACATTCATCTTAATTGTGGCTATTCTCCCCAAAAGTGACAATTGAGCTTTATCCCATCTTTCTCAATCTTTTTTCATTTCATTCCAAGACTTTACATAATTATTTTGAAACAACATACAATTCTTATTTGTTAATGTGATACCTAAATATTTTACTTTCTTTTCAACCTTAAAACCTGATTTATTTGACAATTTTATTTGATCTTGAATTTTCATATTTTTGTTAATATCTTTGTCTTTAGTTTATTAACCTTAAAACCAGCTACAGCACCAAACTCCTTCAATTTAACCATTAACGTTTCTATTCCTTTCAGAGGATCTTCCAAAGTTAACACCAAATCATCTGTGAAAGCTCTCAGCTTATAAGACTCTTTTTTAATTTTTATGCCTCCAATTCTATCATCTTGTCTTATATCTCTGTTCAGTATTTCAAGCACAAGAATAAACAACAAAGGTGATAATGGGCAACCTTGTCTTGTTCCTCTATGTATTCCACACGGTTTCGTCATATCGCCATTGACAATTATTTGTGCTGTTTGTGAAGTATAAATTGACTTTATCCATTTTATAAAGTTCTCTCCAAAATCCATTTCCTTCAGTACTTTAAATAGAAACCCCCAATTTAAATTGTCAAATGCTTTCTCTGCATCTAAGAAAATCAATGCAGCATGTTTTTCGTTATGCTTTTCCAAGTATTCCAAAATATGTAAGACTGTTCTAACATTATCCCTCAGCTGTCTTTTAGGTAAAAAACCACATTGATCTTCATGAATAAATTCTTGAAGAATTATTTTTAATCTTTCCGCCAATATCATTGTAAACAGCTTGTAGTCATTATTCAGTAATGATATTAGTCTATAATTTCTTGTTAAGGTTAAGTCTTGTCCCTCTTTAGGTATTAATGTTATATTTGCCTCTTTCCATGTCTCCGGCATCCGGCCTCCTTGCAAAATAGAATTCATCGTTTTTTGTAAAGGTTGTATGAGTTCATCTTCAAATCTCTGATAGTATTTACCAGAAAGTCCATCCGGTCCCGGCGCCTTTCCTGGTTTAATCTTTTTTATAGCACCCACCAATTCACTTATTGTTATAGGACCATTCATAATATGTCTCTGTTCCTCTGTAATCTTAGGTAACTTTTGTTTTTCAATATATTCATCTATTTTTTCTGATGAAACATTATGTCCTTTATATAAATTCAAATAATAATAGTAAAATGATTTTTGTATCTCCTTATTGTCTGTTAATATTTTATCGCCCTCTTGTACTTTTATTATCATTTTCTTTTCTCTTTCTTTTCGCAATCTATAAGCCATGTGGAAACCGTGTGGAATACATAGAGGAACAAGACGAGGTTGCCCATTATCATCTCCCAGGTTTGTTTGCAAATTCAAAGTTCCTCTGTTTCATATAGTTCAATTTTATTTCCATTTCTCTTGTTGTTACCATAGGTAACTGTTGTTGCAACATTTTAATCTGTTGGAAAATATTTGAGTTTCCTGGAGAGATCTTTAATTCTTCCTCCTTCTTTTTTATTTCCTCCAGAATTTTTTGCATTTTCTCTTGTCTCTTGGCCTTAAGTTGAGTATTATACTGTATAAAATAACCTCTAATAAAAGCTTTACTTGCATCCCAAACCATTCTCAAATCTGTACCCTTATCCAAATTAATTTCAAAAAATTATTTTAGTTTCTTTTTACAGTCTTCCAACACAGCTGTATTTTGTAATAACGTTTCATTTAATCTCCATCTAAAAACAGTGGATTTTCTTTTGCAAACCATAGTCACAGGATTATGATCTGAGAAAGTCTTTGCTAAAATCTCTATTTTAGAAGTTTTAGTAACAAAGTCTTTAGTTGTCAGGTACATATCTAGTCTCGAAAATGATCTGTGTCTCTCAGAAAAATAAGTATATTCCCTTGAATCACCATTCTTTTGCCTCCATAAGTCCACCAGTCTCAGATTGTCCATCAGATCAAAAAGGCTTTTTGGGAGTTTTCCTTGATAACTTGTAATATTTCTTTCTGAAGTTCTGTCCATTTGTGGAAGCATGACCCCATTCCAGTCTCCCATCAAACACCAACTTTCATATGATAAATCCATTAGAATATCCATAAGCTTCTTATAAAAAACCGCTTTATCTTGGTTAGGTGCATAAATTCCCACCACCATTGTCTTAGATCCATTTAAGTTGACTTCTACTCCCACAAATCTACCTTGTTCATCAGCAAATACTAATTTTGGTTTTAAATGGGATTTAATATACAAAACAACTCCGTTTTTCTTTTTAGCATGTGCCGAGATAAATTCTTCACCTAATGTTTTATAGACCAAATACTTTATATCTTTTTTCTTGATATGAGTCTCTTGTAAACAAATGATGTCTTGCTTTAATTTTTTCAAATAGTAAAATACTTTTTTCCTCTTTTGAGGGGCATTTGCGCTATTAATATTCCATGTTAAACATTTGTAATCCATAATCAGTAAAAATTTAAAATATACATATATATATTAATCTTTATGTGAAGGACTGCCCTGTCCAAGTCCAGCTTAAATGCCACTCTGGAGGCATTCAAGGTGAAGCTGGACAGCCATCTGTCAGGGATGCTTTGACCTGGATTCCTGCATTGAGCAGGGGCTTGGACTCGATGGCCTGGTAGGCCCCTTCCAAGTCCAACTCTACTTTTCTATGATTCTATGAAAGGGAGAGAACCATCAGGAGGGAGAGCTGGGCTTCAAAGCTGCCCATCAACAGCACCTGGACAGCACACTGAGCAAGGCACGCAGGTCACCTGGTCACAGTCTTCCACACTATGGTGAACTGGACTGTATTTCTATTTAAATTACAATAATGATTTATATAAATTAGGATTTGCAATTTTTATGCAAATAGGTGTCCTCTTTTGTCCTCTTTTTTGGGAACGCGTGTCCTCTTTTTCTTTTTGGTGATTCACAGGTGGCCTTCCTAGCAGGGATTAGGCCTGGGTGCTGGAGGTTCTCAGCCGTGGGGTACATTGACATAGGAGCTGTGCTATAAACCTTGATTGGGAGATTCTCCGGGAGTGGAGAATGGATTTCAACCAAGCCATCTGCAGACATTCATGTTGGAAATAACTCTCTCTCTCTCTCTCTCTCACACACACACACACACACACACACACACACACTTTATTATTGCATCTGATGAAGTGAGCAGTGTCTGCAAAAGCTTATGCTGGGATAAATTTGTTAAACTTTAAGGTGCCACAACAACAGGCCTGTGGCTTATGCTGGCTCAGCTTGTCTGAGTGTGGAAAGCTAAGCAGGGTCAAGCCTGGTTATTACTTGGATGGGAGACCCCTCCTCTAGTTTCCTGCATTGAGCAGGGGGTTGGACTCGATAGCCTTGTAGGCTCCTTCCAACTCTATGATCTATGAAATCTATGAAACTTACTCTTGGTTGTTTTTGCTGCAGCAGATTAATGTGGGTTCCCTGCCAGAAATTTTTTACACTCTATTCTGATACTTTGTACCATTTACTGCATGATAATTCTAGTGATGCGGTCCTCTTATGCGAGATAGTTCTTCCGGTAATATTTTGATGGGTTGCTGCGGAGGAGGAGGACCTGGCTTTTGCTCCCCTTTATATTCAGTGTTGCCTTTAGCACAAGCCCTGGAGATCTCTTCTCTGTGATCAAGTTACTCAGGTTAAAGGAACGTGTGATGACTAATTTGGCCATCAGGTGCTTCTGCCTCATTATCTCTGCTGCCAGGATGGATGGCTTTATCGGCTACATTCATTCCTGTAGAGAATGGGGTGGGGTGTGATAAAGCAGATGGCTGAAGTCTCAAACAATGTCCAGACGGGAACAATTATGATGACAGGACAACGGCCCTACAAAGAGGCCCCAGACAATGCTGTTTCTGGAAATGCTGATGATAGCCATACAAAGCCTTTTACCAGACAATATTCTCCATGAAGGACAGGAGAGAGTCCTGTAATGGGAATGCAATCATCACCAAATGCCATCAATTATGGAACAGCTTCCATAGCATAAGGGGATTGATTAATCATGGGCCACATAGATACCGTGGCCAGCCATGATCTGGCTCTTTGTACAGCCCCTAATGACAGCTCTCGTTGTCGGGCATTGAAGTGGCCGAGGCTTTTGTACCACCACCCCCGCCGTTCTTTCATCAGTTTGGGCTTGTGAAATTACACTGAATAATATGCTTATTCAGGCTTTTTATATCCACACGCCTATTTTATTACCGATCCCAATGCATGCAGGCCCGGATTGGCTTGCAACAGAACAAAGCTAAATTACACCTTTCATTACCTAAATATAGTATAATGACAGAGTGTCATTCAAGGGGTAGCATTGAGCTGAGAAACCTCATGGCAGGCCAGGACAATGACAGAGGCTATTCAGCCGCACCTGAATTGTGGCAGTAGGTGCATCTTGAAGAGCGGGTGGGGGGCTGGGGTTAATAGACAGGTCACAGTGTAAATTACAGTATCAAATTGAAATGGTGCAGCTGTAACACTGCCCTCATCAAATGCCACCACATCCTTTTATCTTCCCTTCGGAGCTCTTTCTATGTTTACTTTTGAGAAAGCAAACTAAGTACTTCTGCAACGGCAGGAGCCTTGACTGTGCCTCCGAAGGCTGGGGGAGAGAACCAGATGGCACTTTCCAAGTATTACGGGTGTGAATTCAATTGGGCTAGGCGAGGCGTAGATGCTGGAGGCTGAGTTTCTATGGGTATAGTTACTAGCTGGGTGAAGTTTGAGCAAGTGCAATGCAGGAAATTCCCTACTTCTATCCAGTAGCTCAGGTTTTACCTGAAAGTGGCAAGACTAGTGGAAGCTGATGGCAGAGTTTCTGTGGGTAAAGTTAGTGGCTGGGTGAAGTTCGGACAAGTGCAACACAGGGAAACTCCCTTCTTCTAGTAGATCAGGTCTTACGTGGAGCTACAGCTGTTAAGTCTGGTCTTGAAGCAGCTAGATATTTTTTAAACAACAACAACAACAATGAATAGCATCTCTAGTTTATTAGCATCTGCTAACAAAATGTCCCTTCCAATGTCCCTTCCCTTTGTATAGCTTACAGCTCTCCCTTATCTTTCCTGGCTCTTTCCCCTCTTTTGTTGAGGACCAGGCTAGATATCCACACACCTAGTTCCTTCCCCACTACCATCACCTTTGTAATGTATAGTAGAACTTGCCTTGTGTCCTGCTGTTACAAGATTACGGTATGTGTTGCCTTGCTCTTACTGTTACAAGATTATGTGTTGCCTTGTCATTGGCTGGCAGTTGTGGGACCATGCAGAATGATTTTGACATCAAGGCACAAGTGAAATTCTACTACACTTAACAGAGGGAGGAGGGGAGAGGAGCTTAGGTGAGCCATTGCATCACTTCGTATCCCCCTGAGATCACACACGACCTGAAGGAGCCTTCTCCCATATGTTCCTTCCGCTTGCCAGGGTCATCTTCGGAGGCTCTTCTCTGGGTACCGCAACCCACAGTGGTGTGACGGGTGGCTACCAGCAAAAGAGTCTTCTCTGTAGTAGCCCCCCCATCTGTGGAATGCCCTTCCCAGGGAGATCCACCTCACTGTATATACATTTAGACCCCAGGCAGATCTCCTTGGGAAGGGTATTTCACACTGCAGAGAATGATCTGTAGTACAGAGGCTGCACTACAGAGAAGGATCTTGCCCTGGAAGCCACCCGTTACTCCATTGTTAAAAGCTCCTTCTTCTAGTCTATCGAGTCCAACCCCCTGCTCAATGCAGGAAACTAGAGGAGGGGTCTCCCATCCAAGTAATAACCAGGCCTGACCCTGCTTAGCTTTTTATGATTGTAAACCTTCCGGAGAGCATTTGGGAGGTATATAAGCAAATAAATAGATAAAAATAAATAAGCCCCCAAACCCTTCAATTTGGTTGCTATAGCAGGGATCTACAGATTTTGTTAAATCCCGTTCCATCTGTGTTTCGCGGATCATTGGGAATCTTTCGTTCCATTGTCCACTCATTGACAGAATCAGATCTTTGTATGAGAATTGTGTTCCTCTTTGCAAATGTGCATGTGCACAAGTGTGCAAATCCCCACAAAAGTAAACAAAAACAAAAAAAGGTCTGCAAGTCCACACAATGCAGAAAAAGCGGTCCGCTGCGGAATCCGCAGGTCAGATTCATGGATATCCAAACTCATCTGAATCTGTTGAGAATTTCTCTGACATCCTTGCTACATAGTCATCATCACCACTGTTTTATCAGTGATTATCTTGACGGCATTGCTGATTCTCATATGGATGTGGGGGTGGGTGCAATCAACCTGGAGGAATAGTTTTCCATTCAGAATTTAACTCTAGCTAATAAAAAGGCATTATGACTATACCGGCATATTAGGCAAAACAGTTCCAACCTCTTCTGATTGGAGCTGTAACATATATCCAATGCCTGGTTTGGTTAGGCACGAGAAAAACTGCCAGAAAAGTGTATTAGGATTATATTCATTTTAAAGGAATTTATTTTAAAAGAACCACCTGGCTTATAATTCAAGGCACTCCCCTCTCTTAAGTCACTGTTAATTTAAGATAGTAGGAGTTCTAAATTTGTGTTTACTGCTTTTCAAATGTCCTTACAAACTCAGGAGGCCTAAGTATTTAATTTGTGTGGAAAGTGCAGTCCTGTGTACATCTGCTCAGAAGTCTTGGTAGTGCCGCATGCTCATGAGGCCCTCCTTAGGCCTACCAAGAAAAGAGCTTTTAGTACAGCAGCTCCTGCCCTGTGGAGCCCCCTCCCCATTAATGTTAGGCAGGCACTGTCAGTTCTGCATTTTAAGTGTCTGCTTAAGACATATTCGTTCACTCAGGCTTTCCTGGCAGTATGGCCCAGCTAGGTTTATTGGCTTTATCCATTACGTGATTGCTTTATTTTTATCCTGTATTTTTATTGTTGTGATTTCAATATTGTACACCGTTGTGGTATTTTTATGTTCAGTGGTATATACATGTGTACAAACAAAAATAGATAAAGTAAGTCACATTGGGTCCAATGCAACTTATTCCCAGGTAAGTGTGTATAGGATTGTAGCCTTAAACTGCCCGTCTTTGAGGCTGAGTTGCTCAGTTATTCCCTAATCAAAGGGACTCATTGTCCCAAATGACTTTCTATCATAAGTTGTTACTAAACTGAGTTATTAATTGTGCTGTGGCTGGCACAGAGGATTCTTAGTTCAGTTAGAAAAGTAGAGGGTCGTCTGTATAAAGTAGGATTTTATGATCCCAGATTTTAATTCCATGAATATGCACTTTATCTGGTTGCACAAGTGAGTGGTTCAACTGGGGTATCAACTGGGGTATCAGAGAAATAGAAGAAAACCCTCCATGGTTTCTTCGTTTTTTGGACTAAAATGCCTTTGACTAAAAGCTCATTTCTTAACAGTCTGTACTGTTAATTTTATATGTAAACACTTGTGTGATTTTAGGTCTGTTGATCATTAAGGTGCCATGTATTTTATAGATATAGATGTAGAAATAGATATATAATTCTGGGAGATCTATCATAGAACCTCAAATAATAGACATCGTGCTTGCATGTTTATTTGTTTCTTTTATTTATTAAATATGTAGTGCTCAAGGCATCTGACAATAAAATAATAAAATATTAAAATATATAATGGAAACATTAAAATTAATCAAATAATAAAAACCCAATAATAAGAAGAAAAAGGCAGCACCCACCAGATTAAAACCTACTTCTTGGTTTGTCTTTATGTCCAAACCTTGGCTATTAATTCCTATAGTAGGGATGCTGCTAAATCCTGCCCCAGCAGGGGGGAATGCGACTAATCTGTCCATTTTATAGGGGTGGAAAGGAAACATCCATGAACAGGACCAAGCAGTTACCAACATCTGGCACTGTTGCAGCAGCTTTGGGTGCCATGCCAGGCTTGCACGGATGTGTCCATTGTGACATCTGGCTTGTCATGTTATGACCTGAGCAATTGGAGCATTTCAGTACAGGCCTAGCATAGGCCAGAGGTGTCCCCACATCACACTGGATCCCTTCACAAAAGGTGGGTTGCATCATTGATTCCCATTTCTGCAATCCCCAGCTGGAGTTTTGAAGAGACCCAGAATTCAAGGATCCACCAACACTTTCTGGAGCAGAATATAATGCAGGGCTGGGGAACCTCTTTCAGCCCAACAACCAAATTCAAATTTGGAGAAGCTCTCAGGGGTCACGTTCCAATGGGGTGCGGTGAAGTCAAAGGGGGTGGGCCCAAAATACAAAAAAATGAAATCCCAGCATATTGTAGCTTAAATTCCAGCGGGCTGTGCGGAGGGAGATGAGAGGGAGCGCAGGGCCATTCCACCAGCCCCGCCAGAAGAATGGATTAATCCCCCCCCTTTTCCCCCTCCCCATTTCTTTTTCCTTGTGTGTCGTGTCTTTTTGGATTGTAAACCTGTGGGCAGGGAATGTCTTGTTTAATTGATTATATGTAAGCTGCTCTGTGAGCCTTTTTGGCTGAGGAGCGGCATACAAATATTTCAAACAAACAAACTCTTACTGCCAGCAACCTTAGGAGAGGCATTTCAGCCTTTTAGAACCGGGGTGGGGGGTGGGGCTACTGCTGCAGCAAAAAAGCTGGGAAACCACCAAATGATTGATGGTTGGGGGGAAAGGAGTGGAACTAGGGGAGTGGGGCATGGTCATTTGGGGAATCCAGGAGGGCCAGATTGACTCCCCCCTCCCCAGGTAATGGTTTTGCCCATTCCTGGTGTAACCCTTATGTTCATGTGGTGTTTCCTAGTTATTGAGACACGTTTGAATAGTATAATAATGGCAATATTGTGCCATACTACATGTAAGTAAAATCCAAAGTTGGCCAATACCTTTATTAGGACCAACCGACCAAAATTCCACCAAAATGTGCAAGCTTTCGAGATATGGTGGCCATGAGGGCTGCAGTTTAGACAGACTCCATCTCAAAATGTTGATTGCAGACCAAACAAATTTGTCAGTGGTAGATATTGCAGGGATCAGATTGCACGTAGCAGTGCATTTTGGGAGAGCAAAGCAGCGATGGCTGATCTTCATTTCTGAAAACACCAAGTCCGGCTGTCACTGTGATCTATCTGCCTCGTGCCCTGGAGGCAACACACAGGTTCCTGAGTCGAGACAGCAGACCTTATGGCCACCGCATCTGGCCGCATTTTTTGACTTTTCTGTTTCTTCCCCCACCCGCTGCTTTTTGTACCATCTAGCCTGATGAAGAGTTCAGGGGAACTCGAAAGCTTGCACAGCTTTCTGGAATATTATTTTGTCCTAATATTGCCCAACTGTGCATTCTGGATTTTTTTTTTCACACCATGGACCAGCAGGGCTATCTTTGTTTTTGGGTTTTTGTACATGTAAGCATATATTGAAATGGCAAATGAGTGAATGGTACCAATTTTATTTAGGAATGTGTGGGAAGGAGGAAATACGTCCTATTTCAAACAGTTGCAGCAAGGTTCTACAATTAAAACAGTGCAGACTGTAATTTGGTTTTATTTTGTCTTTTCTTACACTCATGCTGTTTTTAGTACTGAAGTACCAGACTGGATTGGCTTAGGGTGAAGTACTTCTGAAGTACCAGACTGGATTGGCTTAGGGTGAAACTAGACAAGATGCCATTCACCCAATTAGCAAATAGCAGGCGCAGCCCCCTGATGCAGATTGGGCCCCTGGCATGGGCGGATGGGGGGGGGGCTTTGACCCCTTGTTCTCCATTGTGGTCCCAGTCCAGATTGGAGTCCCCACACCTGCTCCTTGCATAGGGGAGGGGGGAGCTTCCATTGGTGCAAAGTGAGCTTCTTCCCCAATCCCCAAACCATCCAAACTGGGGGCAATGGATTAAAGTCCCCCACCCCCAACTCCAATACTGGGGTCATGATCTGCATTGGAGGTCCTGTACCTGCTATTTACTTTTTAAAAAAAATAATCCACAACGCATTCCTGTAAATGCTAATTGCATGAATGGTGTGTCCTCTAGTTTGGCCCTTAGAATATTCTTTCCTATGAGAACAGCACTTCAGTTGCATGATGTAGGCTTACAGCAAACTGATGGCAGAGCACAATAGCAGCAGCAGACTTCTAAACAAACACACACACACACACACAGACACAGGACTTGTTTCTAAGTGGATGCTTTGCTTTTTAAAGTAAATAACAGAAGTAATATATGATTTCTTAAGCTTGATGGTTACAGACTTTGTAAGTTCAGTTTCTTAAATGTTACGTATTCTGTGAGGAAAGGAAAACATAGGTCAAGTTCCTTTGCTAAACCCTAGCAAGCGTCAGTTCAGTCAGTTAAGTGTCAGACTTACCTGTCAGAGGAGTGGTAGAATGGAATTCTAACCTGTTGCTAGGCAACGTCCAGCATTCCCTCCCCTGATACCACTAAGTGGTTTTCTCACTGAACCGTGCTCCCTGACTTCTCAGAGAATTTTGGTTTCTGCCTTTGCCCTTCAACTAGACTATAATAGTTTATCTTAACCCTATACTGGGCAGTCGACTTAAAAACCCACCCTGCAGAGTTGACATCTTCCCGTTGCATATTCCAACAGTAACTGCTGAGTGACACAGTACCACTTCACTAATGCCCAAAGACATTAGTCTCCCAATACAGGTTTGTGGTGTTGGCAGCCAGAGCCAGTTAGCCTGTCATATGCCAGTATCAAATACGTATTTTTATTCTATTTGTAACGCTATAGTTTTACACTCCCCCTCCCCTTACATAGAATCTATCACAACATAGTAAGGCTTCTTTACAATTACAGCTTATCATGAATGAGCTGTGCTCCTGGTGCAGGCAGCCCATTTGCCCCTCCCCAGTACAGCGACTGCTAGACAAACCAAGAAGGATTTGTTTAGTGCAGCCATGCTGGCTAGGGAATGCTGGGAGTTGTAGTCCAACACATTGGGAGGCCACTAGGTTAGGGACATGCTAGTTTAGCATGTCATCTGAACTGGGATTCCTGACATGTCACTCCCAAACAACCCAGGAATTGTAAACCAAGAAACCCAGGTTTGTGATTCTGGCTTGCCAAGGGAGCAGCAACAAGCCAGGATTCCCAGTAAGGACAGCACACTAAAGAAACGCTTCCGTGTTGGTTGAGTGGTCGCTGTCATGGGGAGGAGCAAAGCGGGAGCGAACAGGCTGTGAGCACTGTTCGTAAGCCAGAATTCTGGCTTATCATGCCATGTGGTCACCATCAATGTATGTGAAGTGCCTTGAATGCTCTGAAGCGCTATATAACTACAAGGTGGTAGTAGTATTTTAAAACAACAGACAAATGAGAATTTTGGGAGAGCTTACATCCATTTGTCATTCTTAAGTATCTTGCTGCTCCTTTATTACTATCCTACAGCTGGGAACAGCGCATGCTGTCATCCAGAGGATTGAGGAGGAAGCCCTGAGGTTGGGGAATGACCTACTGCTATGCTATTTGTCACACATCTTTCCAACTTGCTTCTCCTATAGACGTCTAGGGACAATGGGTTTCCTTAAGCTCTTTACACACATTGTAGCAAATGAGAACAAAATACCTAGACAGAAGTTGTTTATCTTCATATTTGTGTAAACAACGCTGAAGATTGGTACATAGGTGTGGCTGCTTATTCTGAAAACAATTATATAATAAGACAAGCAGTGTCTAGAATAAAGGCCAAACTACGTAAATTTACGCAGAGATGCGTAGATGTATCTCCTTCTCTTTATTCCCACCCCCCAAAAGCAGCCACAGGGGACCTCATCTGGATTGGGACAATGGCGGGGAGGGGCGATAACTGTTTCCCCATTTTTGGCTATGAAAATTGCCCCTTCAAAGCTGCTATATATGCCCCAATCAGAAAAAAAATATGTGTATTGGCATAGCTTATGGGGGTGGGATTTTCTCAGGGAGAAAAGGGGGGAATGGGTCAACACCCTCCCCTGCACCACATCCCTCCATTAGATTGGGGACCCTGACAGCTGCTGTTTTTTTAAAAAGAAAGAGAAAGATGCACTCACATATATTCTTCATAAAAATGAAGTCTGCCCCAAGTTCTCAGAGTGTTAAGCACTTTCCTTGAGGCATCTGAACAAAGAGTGAAGAAATAATAAGGGGTCCCCAACCATCTGGAATTTTGAGGGAGTTCTGGGTGTTTTCACAAAGTGGCTGCCATGAGTGGGGGGGATTGCCCATTCATAAAATGGCTGCCATGGTGGGCATGGCCAGTCACCAAACACTCATTCCCCAGGAGACAAACTGGTGAGACTAAAAGAAAAGTAACTTGCCCAAGAGCCTACGTACAAGGCAGAAGAAGGGTCTGAGCTCCAAAACACAAAACCACTCTTTTGAACCATCCTCCAGTTCATGGCTCTCCAACCTTGGGTCCCCAGATGTTGCTGGCCTACAGCTCCCAGCATACCCAGCCAGCATGGCTAATGGCAAGGGATTCTGGGAGCTGTAGTCCAGCAACATCTGGGGACCCAAGGTTGGAGAGCCCTCCAAGTAAAAATAAATACATGCAGCAATAAAATATTAAATAAAATGAAAAATCAGGAAGAGCAGAGAGCCTGATGGACGCCAAGAGAGATGTCCATGGGCAGCACATTGGAGACCCCAGAAATAATACAATTTGAATTTGTTCTCCAGTACTTATTTAAAAAAATGAGGTCCAGTTACTGTTGTTTGTCTTCTATTATCTCCATTTAACAGGTGATACTTGGAACATTGATTTCTCTCTCTCTTAGGTGAAAATAAATGAAACCTTAATTGGGGAAAGACTATTGTTGACAGGCTCACTCTGAAATCTCTGGTTTCCATTCCACATGATAATGGCCTTGTGGAGAGAGCGAGAGTAAAGATCTACATGTGAGCACGAGGCAGCTTGCTTCCAGTGACAGCTACATGTGGTAAATTAAAAAATCAACATCTATAGACTCTTTCTCATGAGCAGTTGAATACATGAGCTTGTACCCGTATAGAGTATAGCATGTAAACATGCTATTGGCATATCTGACATTTCAGGGAAAGCTCCCCAGTATTTTGCTGCCAGGGAGAGATGGAATGAGATGGTCCCCTTCAATGTTAATTCACCTGGAGAGGTGGGGTCTCAGGCCAATGTTCTCCAGGGGGCAGGATGAGAAATAGAAGTTTGGCACTGTGAAAATGGGGTGGAGGAGAGAATTATGGGAGAGTTTCTAGTGAGGAACCCCCAACCTCAAGGGTGGCTTCTCAGAGGGTGCAGGAAGGTGCAGTGGGAATAAGAGTGTGGGGCAGTTCTTCTGACATGACCTCTGCTTGCTTGTCTCTGGATCCAGTCCTATCTTTTAGAAAGCAACTCCCAGCATAGAGGGGGAAAAAAACCACTATAGCAGCCTTCCCCAACCTGGTGCCCTCCAGATGTTTTGGATTACAACTCATAGGAACATAGGAAGCTGCTGTATCCTGAGTCAGACCATTGGTCCATCTAGCCTAGTATTGTCGACACTGACTGGCAGCAATGGCTCTCCAGGGTTTCAAGCAGGAGTTTTTCCTGCCTGACCTGGAGAAGCCGGGGATTGAACCTGGGAGTTTCTGCTTGTAAAACAGGTACTCTACCACTGAGCTGTGGCCCATCCTGCAAAACTATGGGAGGGCTATGCAAGTTGCTCTCTGGGAATCTGCTTCCTGCTGAAGGTGTGTGTATTTGCTTCCAAGATGCTCTGCTTGCATATTTGTCAATAAAGCAAATATTCCAAAGGTGCCACAAGTCTCCAGTGCTCTCTTATCCAAAGGAGATGAAACCCTGTACCGCTGCACTTGGGACTTCTCACCATTCAGGAGAAGGGGAAGTACATAGCAATATCCTCTGATGGTGGGGCGGGGGTGTGTGTGATATTTGAATGGGAGCATGTGAGTAGCCGTTGTGGATGGTAATGCTCAAGGATAAGGGTTTTGAGGGGGACATCTGAGATAACAGAAGAGCGATGAAGTCATTCCTGGCAAAGACCCGCAGAAAGCAGCGTGCTTGGGGAAATCTCAACATCTGCTGTGCATCTCCTCTGTGGTATCTTCTGTGCTCCCGGGGTTATCAATCTCTTACCATTTCCTATCTCCTTTTATGCCTGCGTTCTAGCCTTGTGTACTGTAAGTCCTGGCAATGTGGACTGTGGTGCACTGACATCACTGAGGTGATAATGGTCACCCCCACCCCATGCGCTCATCAGTTCTGCCGCTTCTAGAACTATCGTGAAATTATGTGAAAGGTTGGGAATGCCAATGGCTTTGGCAGGCGATTTTCTTGCATTTGTTTGCCAAGTCTTAAATCAGCAAGGGAAATACCAGACGCTGTGAAAACAGGCATGCATTTTGGGGGGTGGAAGTTTTTTCCTCTGCAAAAATCTGTTGCCTTCTCCTCCTCCCCTTTTCGCCTTTCATCTTTATCTCTTGTGACGATGGTGGCTGCATCCTCTGGTGATAGAAAGAATGACCCTGTGCCATGACCCTTTGCTTGCTGCCTTCCATCCTAAAAAAAAAAAAAAAAAGTTCCCCAACTGTGAGCTTATTATTACGTTGGCTGTAAATTTTGAACCGCAGCCAGCAAGTACAGTTGGGAATCCATCCTCTTAAGTGCAGGAGGATTAACACTTTGGAACATAAGTAGGTTAAACCACTCCACAGATACCAACTTTTTCGACTGTCATCTTTTATTTATTGTTTTCCTTTAAGACCACTTGGGGAATAGAGAGTTAGGATGGCGAAGGAGGAGACAGAAGAATAGCGTTCACGACAGCAGCAGCAGTCTGCATCAAATAAAGCCTCCATCTTTCATTCTTAAGCTCAGCTCGAGGTGTTTGATGAAGATAGACTTTTCAATTAGACATGCTGTATTTATTCTAAAGTTTCATATATAAACCAGTGAGTTGACATCTCCTGCAGATTTATTAAGGAAATCAAATGCTTGTGGGAATTTTTCATACAAATTATCTAAATTTATCATTTCTGCAACTAAAAATTATGTTACCTTAAAAAAAAAAAAAAATCCCCCCTCCCTCCCTCTCTCCACACTGTGAATAACAAGATTGTATGTTAGGAAAGCTCTGTCATGATATAAATCATAACACACATGGAATAAATTTCCCCACTGAAGACAATATATCTTTCTTAAACAAATGTTGTGCTCCTTTACTGAAGTGAAAGGAAGTTCAGGAAGGTTGGCAAAACAAAGTACCCATTTTTAACACTGTGCAGAACAAAATGTATTCTGCTGCCAATTACCCTTAACTAAAAATGATTGCAACTTCTTAGGGACACAGCCAAGGGTCAGGAAGGGTATAAGGGCTCCCCCATGGATAGGGAGGGGAGGGGTAGAAGAGGGCCAGTGACACAGCTGAGCTGAGCATCCATAAGTTGAAAAGCAGGAATGAAGCTGAATGTTCAAGATCCATAACCGTTGCTAAAGTCAAGGCTCGCTTGACTTGTATGAAGACTTGGGGGGGGTGTCAACTTCAAAACACCGCACCCCTAATTTAGAAACCATAGTAACTCAGGACAGTGCACTTTGTATTATGTTATAAATATCCATGCAGCCTATGCAGCGTGAGGTTCTTCTGGTCCATGGCTGAAATCCAATGCTGTCCGACCACCAACAGCATGGACACCATTGGTGGAAAAGATTCCCTCTCTCCCCTGTGCACTGCCAAATCTGCTCTGGAGGATTGAGAGAAGGGGAAGTCCCGTTGCGCGAGCCCAAGTCCATTTCTGTGACATTGGATGGAACACCATGTATTTTTTTCTCATTAGGGCAGTGTTTTTCCCAAACTTGTGAAAGCTGCAGCAGTTTTCTCCCCCCCCCCCCCGTCCTCCAAAATAACATTGGTGGCATACTTCCCTCGTCAACCTGAAAAGGTTTGTTTTTGGATTGTTGGAGAGTAAGAATTACCAGCTTTCAGAGCTGCTCACCCACTGCGTGATCTGGGCATACCTCTGAACCTGGAAGGAGGAAAGATTGGGGCAGTGTGAATAGATGGCCTCCTCGAGGGCATGCAATTCAGTTGTGTGTCTGCAGTGGGAGAGCATAGGAAGCCTCCTCCTCATATACAGCAATACCTTGGATTGCAATTAACTTGGTCTGAGAGCGCTTTGCAAGACAAGCAATTTCTTAAAATAAATGTTGACTTGATAAACAAGCGACGTCTTGCAAGACAAGTAGTGCAGGGATGTAACCGCTCGCCTTGAGCGGGCGTAGCGGGCCAAAATCGGCCCCGCTCACGCCCGCCAGAGACTCGCTTTGATATAAAAGTGTTTTGGATTACAAGCACGGTTCCGAAACGAATTATGCTCTCAATCCAAGATATTACTGTGCTGCATCAGACCTTTGAGCCATGTAGCCTAGTATTGCCTACACTAACTGGCAGCAGCTCTCCAGGGGTTCAGGCAAGATCTCCCAGTCCTACCTGGAGATGCTAGAGATTGAACCTGGGACTTTCTGCATGGAAAGCAGGTGCTTTTACCACTGAGCTACCGCCCCTCGCACTAAGTGGAAGTGGTTTCAGTAATACAATCACGTCTGACGCAGCAATACACAGCAACATTACCCATCCCCAGTGGAGGCTGATTGTTGGAGGCAAGGCCAGAGCAGTGGATTATGCAGACAACTTGGGCGGTATAGAAATAAAATAAACAACAACAACAACTTGGGGTGCCCTCCGGATGTGTTAGACTGCAACTCCCAGAATTCCTAGCTGCCATGGCCATTGCTGGCTGAGAATTATGGAAGTTGCCATCCAACACATCTGGAGGGCACCCCAAGTTGGAGAAGGCTGCACTATGGTATTTCAAAGCCAGTGTAGCTGGCTGGGGCATGCTGGGAGTTGTAGGCCAAAAACATCTGGGGACCCAAGGTTGGAGAACACAGCTCTAGACATATTGATGCTATTTATCCATTTATTAGCTTTCTGAAACTCTTACAAAAAAATGGTTTGACCTTTTTACTCTGGTTGTTTCTCAACCGTTTCTTTACTCCCCACTAACAATTCACCTTGGGCCAAATGTGAAGAATGTTAGTCGAGCAGGAGAGCTTTGCAACTGACAACAGCCACGAAGCCTGATAAACCTGGTAACCTCAATATAGCTGTTGCTGCCTGAGTATCTTTTATGCTCGAGAATTTCGTATAGATCTAAATGGAAAAGACTTACATTATATCTGTGGTTTACTTAGAAGTGATTAGAGTTAGGCTGGGGTTTGGGTTACATTACAGTCCATTTAAATCTTTATAATGCTTGGCGAGTGGTGAGTTTATAATGCATTTAATTCCATAATATATCATTTTAGTTTCTGCATTTCCTTGGCTGAATTTTCAAAGGCGAAAGCAGAAGGAAAGAAATATTGCTCGGTTCCAGAGATGCCACCAAACTTCATAATTCCCGGACTTGGGTGGTGAATTGTAATGTGCCTTCCCACCAACCTGTTAGCCTCCAAACTCCACCCCCTCACGCCACCTGCTTGTGTCACTGCTGCTGCTCCCGTGGTGGTGAAGCGGAAGGGAGATCTCCCTCTTCCCTCCGGTGCCTGCAGTGCTACGGCTGTGACTTGGGTGCCAATAGTTTTCCCAGGGCTCCCGACACCTGGATCACTGGAGGGTGCTGGAGGGAAGCAATAGCCCTGCCTCCCTGCCTCCTGCCTGCCACCTGAGGAGCATAGCCAGAGAAGAGGGTGCATGGGGAAGGATTGGGGGTGGGGGTATGAGACAGATGGGAGAGGGAGGAAGAGCAGAGGAGGCTCACTGGAAGGTTGGGGAGGGATTGGGTCCCATCACACTCCAAATGATGTCACGGGTAGTATGACAGGTTCAATCTGACTCTTTTTAAGTCAAGCTGACTCTTGATTTGGGGGAAGGGTCCAATGAAGAAGGAAACTGGGGGTAGAACATCTCTAGTTCCACGTCACTAAACAGTATCTATGGGTCAGGTGCTGTGGCAAAGTATCATTGGCATTAGTGGACTAAGGCTGCCACCCGAGATTCACTTACCCATTGAACTAAATGAGCCTTGTTTCTGAGTAGTAGACATGCATATAGGATGGTGCAGTAAGCATTATTTTTTTAACCTCTATTATAGCTATGGGGGGCACTCCAGATTTGATGATGAGAGCAAGAGGGGAAGGAGTGCTGAATCTTAATGGCAATTTAGAAGCACTAGTTCTTTATCTACCAACTTAAATTAATGGAACTTAAACTAGACTAGCAACTCCTAATTGGTTCAAGGCTTTATTATAGCTTGTGCATTGTGTTAAAGGAGAGGTCATTCCAAAATGTACCCAGGAGGCCAAGATCCATTTAGATATACATCCAGAAAGATTCTAAGTGATAGGAATGTTGTTTAATTTAACAAACATGATAGAAGATGCTGTAAAAGTATGCCTCAGACTTTTAAAACTGTTGTTCATTGTCTGATGATCAAGAGATAGGGTTGCTCTTCAGTAGGAGGGAATGTTTGGAGGGGGAAAAATCAATTCAGGAAACATCCAGTTGTAAACTCAGCTTGTAAGAATTGCAGATTGAAAAGGTCATATGAGGCTAAATTCTTTGGCTGGAAGCCAAGAGAGGAAAGGTGCATTTCACATTGGGAACATAACTTCAACTGAGAAAGCTATAATCCACCCCACAGAATTCCCTCACAGGGCTTTCTTCTTCTTCTTTTTTTTGCAATTGAGCTGCCTACACCCTTCTGCTCCCAAAGCCTTTCCCCCATGTTTTAAAAATGTACATGCTAGGGCGTAATGCTAGGGGCTTGATGCTTTGGGGCACTGAGAAAGGGTGGCCAGGTGCAAAAGAGGGCAGGGCTCCTGCACCTTTCAGGGTTGTGCAAAGAAGAGAATTTGGGCAGGTTCAGGTTCAGGTTCAGCTTGTCATGCAAAACGACACCTGCTGAAATTCCCTCTTTTATTACAGGTGCAGGAGCCTGCCGTCTTCTGCATCTGACCACCCTCCATTGAGGTGATTTCATCTTATGAAAGGACACCTCAACAATGGCCTTCCTTGGTCTACCTTGTTGTTCTACAGCAGGGGTGGGGAATGTGTGTGGGCCTCCAGATGATGTTGGACTGCAACTCCCATCAGCCCTAGCCAGCACAGCAAATGGTGAGTGCTGATGGGAGTTGTAGTCCAACAACATCTGGAAGGCCACAAGTTCCTCACCCCTGTTCTATAGCCAGTTTCACACAATGGAAATAAAACTGACCAAGGGACTAGAATCAGGAGGAAAAATGTGTGGTGTGTGTGTGTATGTGTGTGTAACTCTGAAATGGTATTTCTGTTCTCCCACTCTTAATGAAGAATTCAGATAAGAATCAGCCTTACTGCATCAGTCCAATAGCTCAGCTAGCCCAGCAACCTTTTTCCAGAACTATCCTTCTGGGAAGATTGAGTGAGGGATGAAGGCAACAGTTCTTCTTCCCTGTACTTTGTCCACAACAGCTAGTATTCAGAGGTCTATCATCTGAAGCTGGATAAGAGGTCCCAGGGGATGGTCTGAAGGCACATGAGGCAGCCACCTTGCTGAAGCTAACCAGGTCTGGGTTTGGTCAGTGCTTGGAGGGGAGACCACCTGGGAACTTCATGTAGCCACTTTGAGTTCCACGATGGAAGGAAGGTGGGATATAAATGTAATTAATAAATAAATAGTACAGCCTGAGTGACAAGATGCTGGGGGAAGGAAAACCAAGTTTGCACCAATAGTGGAGTGGCTAAGCCTAAAATCATGGGAAACCTGGCACACTCATACCTTGATCCATACTAAAGCTTTTGTTATATGGATCTCAGTAAGCAATGCTTCTCCAACTCTGTGAGGGGGCGGCTGCAGGAGACAGGCAAACGTGTTGTTCTGTCATCTGTGCCAGGCAGCAAGGCGAAGCAACTTGATTAAGGCAGCAGGGGAAGATACAAGACCCAGAGTACTTGTGTGGGGTACATACCTCCAATCCTGCATGAGTAGCCATAGCATCACTTCCAGTCCAGTGCTTTATTTGACCACCAGTCACTGTCAGGCCTACTGCCACCATGCCAAAAATAGCCAAAATGTGAATCAATGAATAAGGAACTGGGGTTGTGCACCCCAAACAAAGCTTCAGGGCCACCCCAAATCATATATCCAAACCTCTAGGGAAGTGGACTCTTATGAGATGTCACAGCCTCATATCTGACCCAAAGCTTCATTGAGGTATAAGACACTGTCAAGCATGGCACCCCCATGCCAATAATACTCAATGTATCCAAAAAATGAAGAAGCTGGGGATATGCACCACACAATATGTTTTGGGCCATCCCAAATAATGCCCCCAGACCTCCAGAGGAATGGTCTTTACAAGACACCACAGTATCACATCTTGCCCAACTCTTCATTTGGGCACTAACCACTTTCAAGCATGGCATCCCCATGCCAATAATATCCAATGTACTAAACAATTGATAAGGAACTGTGGTGCATATACCCCCAAAGTAAGTGTTGGGCCACCCCAAATAATATACCCAAACCTCAGGGAGAGTGACCTCTGTGAGATGTCACAGTATTGAGTCCGGCTCAGAGCTTCATTGGGGCCCAAAACACTGTCAAGCATGGCACCACCATGCCAATAATAGATAATAAATGTAGAAATTAATACAGAACTGGAGGTATGCACCCCACAATAAGCTTTGGATCACCCCAAACCATGTACCCAAACCTCCAGGGGAGTGTCCTCTACAAACTGGTATACCATCGCTTCCAGCCCAATGCTCATTTAGGTGCCAGACAATGTATAGCCAAATATGAATAAATTATTAAGGAACTGGGTGTGTGCACTCCAAACACAGCTTTGGGCCACCCAAATAATACAGGCAGTCCCTGGGTTACGAACGTCCTGACTTACGGACAAGCAACTCATACTTAAGAATGGAGCACCATATATGTAAAAATCTGAGTTAAATACAATGGTTTGTACTTACGAACACACGCACTATACTTTGTGACACTTTGCAACACTGAAAACATTGTGCGGCTTCTGTTCCAACTTACGTACACATTCAACTTACAGACTTACGAACTGATCTCATTCGTAACCCAGGGACTGCCTGTATATCCAAACCTCTAGGAAAGTGGCACTCTCTACAAAATGCCACAGCTTCACAATTGGGGTGCAAGACACTTTCAAGCATGGTGCTCACACTCAAATAATAACAAATGTATGCAGAAATTAATAAAGAACTGGGGGTGTGCACCTGAAACTGCCACCCCAAACCATAAACTAAAACTTCCAGGGGAATGTTGAGTGGCATACCATTGCATCTGGCCCAACATGTTGGGGCGCAAGACATTGTCAAGGGCCCACAACCTCGTTCTTTGCTGGGAAAGGCACAGAGCATATGTCCAGAAGTTACTGCTCCATTTCCAATGCTGGAAGAAGCCCCCGCCAAAAGAAATCCCTGACAATACTGTGGTGATACCTGAAGTGTTTATAGTATCTCTGTTTGATAGAACCAGTGGATTGTGCAAAATCATTGAGGCAAAACAGTTTCTATATCTTAAAAGGTCATGATCCCTGGAAAATATTCCACCAAAACAGACAGCTCTCAAACAGCACACAATCAGGGAGTGCTGACTATCAGGAAGGACATGTATGGAGAAAGGTATTTCAAAGAGATCCAAAGTTACCACATGCTGCAGACTGGGGTTGGGAAAGGAAGGGTGGATCTAAGTGGCAACTAAAGTGGACAACTCATGGCCAAGCTCCGAAAAAGTGCTATGAAGTGATACATTGTGACTGTAAGAAGGCATGCAGAGGCCTATGCAAGTGCTGCAGTACCACCCTTTTGCACTGTTTTTTGTTGCTGTGAAGGACATTGTTTTCAGGAATAATTTTACTTGAATAACAGTAGTGACGTTATATACAGCGTGAACTTTTGCCATAACAGAACAAATAGCTAGGTTTCCAGCTGAAGTTTATCCATAAAAGAGCTACATGACTACAAAATAAATAAATAAATAAATAAATGTATTTATGTCCCACAAATCAATTTATGCCCCATACAGTATCAATTTCCACACATAACCAAAGAGTTTGCAAGTTTATTTTGGGTTACTAATGTTTGTTGCTAATATTAGGTATTTGATGGACCACTTGCATGTATTTTTATTTAAAGATGTATAATAGGATTTCATATTACATAGTGACTATGCACACTCTTATTTTGCATTTTTGTCTATGAACATTCAATTGTCATCTAATTTGTCATCTAATTCTATTAAGACCTTACAATCACATTTCTCTTGATGTAGAGAATATTCATTTATAAGTGAAAAGTATAAAAATTAAAAATCATTTATTTCAAAATAGGAGTAGATTTGAGGAGTTATCCACGGCACACTTGATGCTCTTAGCCACCTGACTTAAACACCACTAAAATCGCCACAACCCTGTATACACTACACCCCAGTGAAACTTTGTCAATTTCATTTTCCCTGGGGAAGAGGGGGAAATTGAAATTTACATTATTTATGTGTTTGTGGTTACATTCAGGAGGGATGATACTGGACAAGGGGGAGTGCACAACCTAAATTAATTTGGAAAAATCAGCAGCAACAAACAAAAGGAAAAGGTCTGTGAAATAGCAGGGCTCTTGGGAAGTGGGGAGACCCCACTTGGTTTAAGGAGCCCCATGAGTCCACCACCACTTGAACAGTGTAGTGGGTACAAGAAGAGGAATATATTCAGGTTCTAGTGATTTTTTATTTTTTAAAAACCCTTCTGAAGTATGTACAGTCTGGGAAGTTGTGTGAGGAATTGGTTTTCTGACTAGTGACCATGGACACAATGTCATGTAACCAGCCTACACAGCTCCCACTATTGCAGTTCAAGAGCTTGGCTTGGGAAAACATTGGTGTTTGAATACATGCATAATGGAACCCCTATATTGGGAAATATTGCCTGACACTCCTGCAACAGCTGGTTTATGGATGCCTAGTTCATGCATTAAAATGATATTCTGGAAAAGCCCTTAGTACAGTACATTGCAGAAGGGAAAGCCCAAGTAACAGAAGCCTTTTCCATCAATTTCCTGATACTTATACAGCATGGGTACACAACCTTTTTGGCCCTGAGACCAAAGATGAGATGCTGTCTCTGGGGCCACACATGTCTGTGTGTGTGTGTGTGTGCGCGCGCACACACACACACACACACACACTGATCCTGATGCAGATTGCTCTTTCATCACTTTTGGGAGGGGTTGAAAGAAAAGGCCCTGGGGGTGCCGTGGGTTGTGCACCCCTGCTCTATGGACTAGTATGTAAGATGACACATCATCATCACTAGCATAGAATCATAGAATAGTAGAGCTGGAAGGGGCCTATAAGGCCATCGAGTCCAACCCCTGCTCAATGCAGGAATCCAAGATAAAGCATCCCTGACAGATGGCTTTCCAGCTGCATCTTGAATGCCTCCAGTGTGGGAGAGCCCACAACCTCCCTAGGTCATTGGATCCATTGTCGTATTGCTCTAACAGTCAGGAAGTTTTTCCTGATGTTCAGCTGGAATTTGGCTTCCTGTAACTTGAGCCCATTATTCCGTGTCCTGCACTCTGGAATGGTCGAGAAAAGATCCTGGCCCTCCTCTGTGTGACAACCTTTCAAGTACTTGAAGAGCACTATCATATCTCCCCTCAGTCTTCTCTTTTGAAGGCTAAACATGCCCAGTTCCTTCAGTCTCTCCTCGTAGGGCTTTATTTCCAGTCCCCTGATCATCTCTGTTGCCCTCCTCTGAACTTTTTTCAGTTTGTCTGCATCCTTCTTAAAGTGTGGTGCCCAGAACTGGATGCAGTACTCAAGATGAGACCTGATGATCAGCAGCAGCAGCAATAATAATAATAATAATAATAATAATAATAATAATAATAATAACAACAAATATTAAATTCCCATATTTCTGCTTGGTGCCCAATGCAGTTAATAACACTAATCAAAATGATCATATAGTTAAGCTTTTTAAAAATTATCTTTGCAAAGGTCATGGGTGTCTATTTTACCACATTTTCTGGAGGCAAATCATTTTGCCAGCTGATTCTTTATATGGAAGAAATTGGGTGAGGGGAGTTTGCCAGACCAAAAGAAAAAGGAAGAAAGTAAGCTTGCTGTAGCTTAACCATGAGAGTTAGAAGAGCAACATAGGTAACACTATTTGATCATCTGACCTTGCTCAAGGGTCAGCACAGCAGAACCCAAATGCAGTCGCTTCCTTGGAATAACCTCCGGGAGTGATCTCTGCAGCATTTCTCTCCTCATTCTATTAGTAATACAGCAAGCACCTGCCCCTGGAACTGGTTCTACCTTTCCTTCTCAAATCACACCTTTTCCAGGTGCACAGTAACTACTGGACTGAACCAGTCAAGTCTGGGAAGATAAAGGCTAAGAAAGGAAACGTTGTAAAATTTGTGTAAGAATGTCTTTGGACATTGAATCAAAAGCCCATCTTTTTTTGTTTCATTCTGAGTAATTTACAGAGCATTCCTATGTATGTCTATTCAGAAGTAAGCACCATTGAATTCAATGTTGCGTACTCCCAGGTAAGTGCACGTAGGATTGCAGCCTCAGACGTGGGTCATAAGGACTACAACAAAATTCAAATTCAACTATATATTCCTTGGTTAATGCTACCGTTGCACTGTTATTATATTTTCCCAACATACGCCAACATATATAACAGAGTTACTGCCCCCAACAAAGCAAGGTCAGACCAGATTTTTTAAAAACAGCTTAAAGGAAAGTATCCCTAATGAAAGTACCCGGTTCCAGTCACAGTAGGTGCTGTGCACAATGCAGAGTGGAAGTCGCTTGTGTCTGTATTTAATCATTTTCCCCAAAGATAACTTTGTTATAAACATCCTGTTACCATACATATCATAGAGATAAGGGTTGGGGTGAAATCCTATTCCATTCTGGGAGCTTATAAAAGCAAAGTCCAGGAATTAAGTATCACTTTCTCCTTGCAGCACACCGAAGAGGAAATAGGGTCAAAAGGGCAGGCTGCAACATTGTAGGCACTTTATCTAGAACATAAACATTACTAGAGTGCATTCTGACCAAATTAACTCTCTCAGATCTGCAGTGTTTGCATTCCTGTAGTACTTAAGAACGTCAGCTTTGCCACTACTCTGGTTCACAGCACGGCACTTTGAGTTTGGGCTGCCTCTTGATTAAGGAAAAAAAAGAAAATAAAGGTCTCTTGTCTTTGAAAGATTGTGCAATTTGTCAGCTACCTTTTCTCTGAAAATGTTGTATTCATTTTTTTACAATTATTCTTCTTCTTCCAAGGAAAAATATAAAGGCCAAACAAGATGCTATATTAGGTGCATGTTTGTGTTTAACATGTCTGATGTACTGGCTTACGTCATTTACTGGCTTTGAAAGAAAGAACGAAAGAAAGAAAGAAAGAAAGAAGCAGTCACAGGGCCACAGTCAAGATCAGAATTGTGGCATGTGTGTGCAGGGCGGGGGAGGTTAATCCTTCCTCCTACACTGGAGTTCTGATGAAAATTCTTCCCCCCCCCCCTCCGATGCTGTTTTCCCTGCTCAGGTAGTCCAAGACAGCACTTCCTTCCCAGGGCCAATGGCAGCTTTGGAAGGGTGTTGTTGTCAAGACTATGACACGGGGGAAGGGATTCGCTCCCCTCCCTGCATGCCACACTCTGGATCCTGGTCAAGAGCCCTCCATGGCTGCTCTTTTTATTTTTTTTAAAAAGAGGCACATTAAATGCAATCAGACATTTAACGTTCCATCTAGTTTGGCTCAAAGACTTGGTTTGACCCACTACGAAGTGAAGGGGGGGAATATTGGGGGTGGAATTGGGGGGCTTGGGGGGGAAATATTGGAGAGATAACTTTTGGGTTGGATCCAAACTACCCATGAGTAGATCTCTGCTCAAGGGATGCTCCCACTGGAGGAAGGGCTGGGAGGCCATTTTTTGCCAGTTCCCCCTGCAACCCCCTGCACCTTCCAAAAAGTTTCTCCAAGAGGGTTGCGGGACCATCCGGAACAGCATGGGAGGTGGCATTGGGGGCTGCAGGTGGATGAGAATGATAAAAAAAATCATCTCTCCCCTCCTTCCTCCAGCAGGGGCTTTCACTGGATCTTGGTCCTATCTGTGAACACTGAACAGTAAGGGCCCTTTCATTTGCAGAAGAGCAAGTCTGGATCCAACCCCTCATATTTAGGCTGCTGCTCTTCATTTCCCTACTTTAAGCAGTACTGATTCATGGTCTTCGCTTCCCCCCCTTAGATATAATGAATTCCAAATCCATGATACATGCCTTTTGACACTCTCCCCCTTTAGGTTCGGATTGGTGTTCTCAAGGTAATGTACAAACACTAAGAATGGATTTCATAATGTTAAGATAGCAAACTACAACAAATTCACACAAATTCCACAAGAGAATTCCAGATTTATGGATTCTGAGGGAATAATCCACTATAATCCACAAGTGGATCCACAATTGGCTACACAATCGGACTCAAAGAGTGCTTATCAATGGTACCTTCTCAAACTGGGGAGAGGTAACGAGTGGGGTACCACAGGGCTTGGTCCTGGGCCCACAAACTGAATATGAGCCAGCAAAGCGATGTGGCTGCAAAGAAAGCAAATGCTATTTTGGGCTGCATTAATAGAAGTATAGCTTCCAAATCGCGGGAAGTGATAATTCCCCTTTACTCAGCACTGGTTAGGCCTCATCTTGAGTACTGCGTCCAGTTCTGGGCACCACACTTTAAGAAGGATGTAGACAAACTGGAGAGGGTTCAGAGGAGGGCAACAAGGATGATAAAGGGACTGGAAACAAGGCCCTGTGAGGAGAGAGTGAAAGAACTGGGCATGTTTAGCCTTCAGAAGAGGAGGCTGAGGGGAGATATATGATAGCACTCTTCCAGTACTTGAAGGGTTGTCACACAGAGGAGGGCCAGGATCTCTTCTCAATCATCCCAGTTTGCAGGACACGGAATAATGGGTTCAAATTACAGGAACCCAGATTCCACCTGAACATCATGAAAAATTTCCTGACTGGCAGAGCAATAAGACAATGGAACCAATTACCTAGGGAGGTGGTGAGCTCTCCCACTCTGGAGACATTCAAGGTGAAGCTGGACAGCCATCTGTCAGGGTCCAGGGATGCTTTGACCTGGATTCCTGCATTGAGCAGGGGGTTGGACTTGATGGCCTTGTAGGCCATCTCTACTTTTCTATGATTCTATAATTCTAATGGGAATAGATAATATAACTAGAGGTATGTCATAGACATGTATCAATATTAATCAAAATCAATCTACCAGAAAGGGACATGAGAATTTATTTATTTTTCTCAACAGGATCAGTGCTTTCCCACTCAGCTAGCCAGGCTTTTTTAAAAACCAAAATCAGACTGGGCAGGCTGTGAGTCATGGGGGGAGAGGAAGGGTTAACAGAAGGGGCTGCTTAACCCTTTGGCTCTGGAACTTTTTCAGCTTAAAATCACCCAGCTGCTTTTTCACATGCCAGGGGAATGAGATGGATTCCCTGTATTTTCCATTATTTTTTCCTGAGAGATTTAAAAAGAAAGAAAGAAAGCATGGGGGAGGAGATGATTTTGAACTGGAAAATGACCAGAAGGGTAAGGATTAAGCGGCCTTTCCCCTGCCTTTCTTGATTTGCAGCCTCCCCAGATGGATGTTGCCTTTTAAAATGTGGAAGCATTGGTGGTGGGGAACACAGAACTTCACGTAACGTGTAGTTTGAGTCTAAGAAGCTCACTCAGATTTTCAAAGGTGAGCCTACACACTCCTCCCTGCCCTAAAACATACAGATGGATGGATGGATGGATGGGAAATAGGGATCTTCGATTTTTCCCATTAAGTTCCAAATGCTCATGGTTAAAAAACAAAGCAAAACCCTCTGTTTCATTCTTTTGCTTTTTAAAGAAAAAGTTTTGATAGAACTATTTGATCTAGCCTTACCCTTCTTTGAAGCCAGTTCTGCCAGGTCAGTTTACACTGTGAAAACCATACAATGAAATCACAAAACTCTTCAGGGCTTCACACTTGCCGGCTAACAAAGCAGTTAGTATTCAGTCAGATTCACAAACTGTGTGTTAATCCCGTACAGAACCCCATTCAGTACAAGATCTGTTTTCTTTCCAGTAGGTTCCTTTCAGTTTTCTTTTCAAACCACAATCAAACTCGCTTATATTTTGTTTTAGATTTAAAACAGCTACTACTTCACTGAGTTCACATAAAGGACTTGTTGTGTACTGCAATGTATACCTATGAAATGACTACGGACCAGATCATTCCTTCCTGCACTCAGGTCTCTGCAGTGGGAATAAGGAGTTTCCACTACATCCTTCTTTTGGCAGTGGGGAGGGATGGAAAGCTTTTGATTCCCTGTACCTGTAACAAATTGTCGACACCCTGCAAATCCCATGATATCTGTTCACAGAGGAGATTGGAGGAGGAGGGAAACGTATGCCTAGGGCAGCCATCCCCAACCTGGGGCCCACCAGATGTTGTGAATCTCAGCTCCCATCAGCCCCTGCCAACTGGCCAGTGGTCAGGAATCCTGGGGGTTGTAGTCCAAAACATCTGTAAGGCACCAGGTTGGGGAAGGCTTGGCGAAAGGTTCCCCATTCCCATCAAGCTTTTTCTAGTGGACAATGTAGACAGAGGAACCTTACCATGGGTAGCCTAGGGCTTTTCTACATGAGGCATTTATCATATGCTTATCATTCCCTAATCACAGTTGTTCATGGGTTCTTTAAATGACGATCTGACCCTCAAGTTTTGCTTCTGTGTCTAACCAGCACATTCAGCGAGTTTTTTTTTTTAGAGCAGGGAAAATGCGTCATTTCATTCTGAAAGTGAAAGAAACAACTTTTTTCACTTATGTATTTGTGCTATTCCATTCAGTCCATTCAGGACTTCTAGAGCAATATCAGTCAAGATGACAGATGCTGCCATATTTGGAGTGGAAAGGCAGAGCCACTGTCTGCCTTTCTCGGTTGCTTATTTCATCTTTTCTTTTCTTTTTAAATATTTTATTTATTTTTCAAAACAAATTATAACACAGAAAATATATTTAGCAAAATACAAAATTATCACACAAATATAACATAATCAACATACAATAAATCATAAAGTGCTCCCCCCCACCCTCCAAGGGACCAATTAATATACTTCTATCCTCTTGATCAAATAAAGTCTAAATTCCAAAAATATAACATATCCTGACAAGGCATGTTACCCTTCCCCTTTATTAATACATAGTCTAGTAATTGATTCCATATCTCCATAAAATTATTCTTCTTTAGCAATCCTTTTTTGCATTTGATACTACTAGTTAGTTTATCATTTAGGGCTATGTCCCAAACTTCCTTATACCAGTCTGTTATTAGGAAAACATGTTGTACTTTCCAATTTCTCGCTATCATTAGCCTGGCCGCAGTTAACAAGTTTACAATTAACTCCTTCGTATTTTGATCACAAATAAGCTTCTCAGTTATTGATAACAATGCTAATTTTGGACAGACCTCTAAATTAGTACCAATAATTTTCGATATTTCTGTAAAAACCTCTCGCCAAAACACCAATACATTTTTACAACTCCACCACATATGAGCATATGTCCCTTTTTCCTGACATCCTCTCCAACATAATGCAGAACAATTATTATCTATTCTATTTAATCTTATTGGAGTTAAATACCATCTCCAAATTAGTTTATAAAAATTTTCCTTTATCCTAATTGACATCATTTTCACAGTCCTTCTATCCCATATATTGTTCCACCCCACCTTCGAGGTCACCTCTTCAAATTCATTATCCCATACTGTCTTAAGCTGATCCTCTTGTTCTTTTGCTTTTTGGATCAATCTATATAAATCCCTTGTTATACCTCTTGTTGATGCATTACCTGGTAGGCCGTCTCTAGACATGACCATCTTTTCAAAATTAGTTAAATCTCTCTCGTACTCAGTTTTCCTTTTCCATTTCTTCGACCACTGTTCTAACTGTAGTAAATTTAACCACGATAATCTTCTTCTCCCAACAATTTCCATTATTTGATCTCTAGTCCCCATCTTTTCCACCCAATCGGTCAATCTAATAACCCTTTCTTCTCTTAGTTTACTCTCCAGCTCTAATCTTAAGTTTTCAGGAAAATCCTTAAGAGCTACCACCGGAGTTAATGGAGATATCCCTGGTATAAATATGCTCTTCATAGTACCCCAAATCATTAACAAATTTCTTAGAAAAGGGTTGTCTATATTTTTTTATCAATTTATTATTATTATTTTGAAAAAAAATATTCCCCAAAGTACTACGTAGTTCACATGTTTCTAACTCCAACCACATTATTTCTTTAGGGCGTGCTATAATATCCACTATATGTCTTAATTGATTCGCTATATAATACCATTTTAAATTCGGCAAACCCAAACCCCCTACTTTTTGTGCTTTATACCATCTTGTTTTAGTAATCCTAGATTTTTTCCCTCAATTACAATATGTATTAATAATTGATTGCCAATCTTTAAGTTCCTTATCTGATATCGCACTTGGTATCATCCGAAATAAAAAATTTATCTTTGGCAAAATCTTCATTTTAATCAAAGCAATTCTACCAAATATTTCATCTTATCTCACTCCTTAGTGGCTAATTTTCCCTGCTCTCCCCCCCTCCTCCCACCAACTCCTTGAGAAAATCGCAAGAGAGAGAGAGAAGCAACCAGTGGCTCATCCTCCACTCAGTGTGTGTGTGTGTGTGTGTGAGAGATTTCTGTCCCCTCCAGCTGTCTCTTCAGAATTTGCAACAGGCAGAGCTCTGATGTGGTGGGTCTGATCTCATGTGGTTCGTGTAATGTGAAGCCAGGCTCTCAATATGTAATTAGCATTCAGATGACTGAAAACATTTATTTTCTAAGTGTAAGGTGGACCTCCCTAAAGAAGACTGGGCAAGTGAACAGAGGAGGTTTGAGCTGTGCCCAAACACAACTCAAGAGTTATAATTTTGGCTTTCACCAACTCATGCACAGTGAGCACCTTTTCTCCACAATGGCGGAAAGCATGCCACAGGTGTAGATTAGCCACAAGTGACTTTTCAGGAAGAAGACAATTGCTCAAGATCCCATCTATATGCAACAGGTAGGGGGAAGAACTTTCCTGGGGCACAGACAGCCATGGCTCATTAGCTCCCCTTTTATGAGGGATCCATATGATGTCATTGTGCATTTGTAATCCTCCCATGTTTTCCCAGTGCTGTTTCCATCTTTTTTCTTACCGCTGAACTACTAGCTTAATATTTAAACAAAAAACAACAACAACAAAATAAAGCTAGAAAGGTGTTTTAGTGCTACTTAAAATAAAATAAACAGGTGACAAGAATGCCTCCCACTGCAAAGGGTATAGTGAATGTGTGCTGAGCTGTGATAGATTCAGCTGCCCGATCAGTCACTACCCATGTCAAAGCCATGCCCCTAAAAAAAAAAAAAAAAAGGCAGAAGAGTAGCACTGATGGCATTGATGTGGACAGAACATAATGGGATGTACACATGGGGGGGGGGAGCACAATATCCCCCAGTAGTGTGGAATGTCAATTGCAATTCTACTTGTAGCTTACAATACAAGAGCAATGATTTATTTGTGCTAGGAGCCATGCATCTGGAAACACTCCTGGTCTTTGCTGGTTTAGCTTTACATTGTTTTGTCACAACTGCACTTCCATGCCTCCTGACTTTATATATATATCCAGAAACGGGGAGATTTGGGATCCCCTCCCAACCAGATATTACAGTCCTCATCCCCTGACCCCATGACTTGACCCATGATTAAAGTAAACCCAAGGAAATCAGGGTAGATCATTATTTGCCATTTTTAATGGCCACATTCTTAGGTGTATGCCAGAAGTAAATGTGTTAAGGTCCCTGATATATTGCTATATTTCTTGGCAGACCAGGACTGTCACTGATTCTGCCCAAGACAAAAAGCAGGGTTTATTTTGGTGATTGGCCTTGGCAAATTGAAGCCAGATTTTGGGGGAGGAATGTAACAGATAGGGTGGCCACTTATGCATTGCCCAAAAAGAGGAAGTGCAGCAACATGAAAGAGGACAAAAGAGGGTGCAAATTTGCATAAATTTTGCATATATATATATATATATATATATATATGCATGCAAATGTAGAAATAATTACTATAAATTAAATAGAAATTCATTACATTGCAGTGTACTGGGGAAGACTGTGACCACTGACCAGGTGACTACCTGTGTGCCTGCTGAGTCTGCTGTCCAGGTGTTCACTGTTGATGAGCAACATCAAGGGCCCTGCTCTTCCTTCTTCTGATGGCTCTTATATTTAAACCAGACTTGGATTGGACAGTCTTTCAAACAGAGGGCACCTTCAAATACAGGGCCATCCTCTGACAGCCCTTCAAGTTGAGGACTATCCTCTGTAAAGTCGGACACATGTCCACCCTATTTTCAGAATGTGTGGTAGGTCCTGGGGGTA
Organism: Shinisaurus crocodilurus; assembly: GCA_021292165.1. Classification (NCBI taxonomy): domain Eukaryota; kingdom Metazoa; phylum Chordata; class Lepidosauria; order Squamata; family Shinisauridae; genus Shinisaurus; species Shinisaurus crocodilurus. The sequence continues at coordinate 166,804,879 of CM037879.1, read as the reverse complement.
GATCCTCCAGACTTTAAATAAGTACAGGCATACCTCGGAGATATTTGCAGGTTCAGTTCCAGACCATCACAAAAAAGAGAACATCTCAATAAAGTGAGTCACACAATTTTTTTGGTTTCCCAGTGCATATAGAAGTTATGTTTACACTATACTGTAGTCTATTAAGTGTGCAATAACATTATGTCTTTAAAAAATGTACATACCATGATTAAAATATACTTTATTGCTTTAAAAAATGCTAACCATCGTCTGAGCCTTCAGTGAGTCGTAATCTGTTTGCGGGTGGAGGGTCTTGCCTCGATGTTGGTGGCTGCTGACTTCAATTTGTAAAAAACGCAATATCTGTGAAGCGCAATAAAGCGAAGCGCAATAAAATGATGAGGTACGCCTGTTTATAAGTGAGCTCAAATTTGTTTTAATATCACCTTTGGGCCTGAAGACCCTCCAAAGCACTGCACAAATTCTTTTTTTTTTTTAATACATAAGCATAAAAATATAAAGTACAAATCCTTTCAACCCAAATGGAAAAATAAGAAACCAGTATTTCCTGATAACAAGAAATAAACAGCATCAGGGGTTAGAACAGCTCAGTTACTGCAACAACAACAACAACAACAAAAAGCCTAGTGCAGGGGTGGGCAACTTGTGGCCCTCCAGATGTTTTGACCTACAACTCCCAACATGCTTCACCATTGGCTATGCTGGCTAAGGCTGATGGGAGTTGTGGGCCAAAACATCTGGAACGCCACAAGTTGCCCACCCCTGGTGGAAGAGAATGGCCTTCACCATCCAATCAAACAAGGCCAGTGAAGAAACCAAGCGTGCCTCTTGGGGTACGCTTGGTTTGGGTGTCACTACAAAAAGACCCAATCTTGCATACCTACTAATTTCACTTCCAGTGGTAGTGGTACGTGGACAAGAGTATGCGAAGCACTTGGCCCAATTCATTAGCTATTATGGCAGAATAATATTGTCTGTATAGTGCTTTTGAACATTCAAAGAGCTTCATATGCATTATTAGTTTAGCAAACTCAGTTCTCCGAGTGTGGATCCTTCTGCAAGACGCACACTGACTCAGCACCATCCACTGCCGAGTGGGAGGTATCAGAAGATTTGGGGGAACTCCAAGGTTTGCAGGAGTACCAAAACCAAAACAGCAACAGCTACCTTACCAAGGGGGACACCTCAAAAACAGACCAATGAGGGAAGAGTATGATCACTGGACCGATGACTGACTGTTGGGAGGGGGGAATGGAGTATCCTGGAATAGGACGTGGCTGCCTGGAACCCTGAACAGGAGCACTCCACACTGCAAGGTTTTGTTACAAGTCCCACTTTCCTCCCCACCCCCACCCCAGTTGCAGATCTGAAGCTGAGACAGAGGCTTGTGAGTTTATGGCAGAAGGAAGATTCAATTAACTGGGAATATCCTGATCCGTTGTTCAATCTCTTGACCACTATGCTACATCAGCACTTGGGTGTTGGGCTTAAGAAGGAAGGGGAGGAGGCAGAAACAGATCAAGTCTACCCAGCCCTCGCAACTGTCTTAGTACATTATTTTCCGAGGTTTCCAGTTGACTTCCCAGTCCCATTTGGATGCATATCAGTGGGACCTGCAACAAAATGTTGCAGCACGGAGTGCTCCTGTTCATTGTTCCAGCCAGCCAACCATGCCTTTTTCCCCCCAGGATTGTCTATTCCATCCTCCCACTCAGTCCTCATTACACTGGTTTGGGTGGTGGTGGGGAGGGTTGCCCTTTTGGGTTTTTTTTGGTAGGAATCCTTTTTCCTACATCTGCAAACATTGGGTTTCCCCTGAACATGCTGATACCTCCCCCTTGCTTCTCAGTGGCCCCATTTTGGCTACACAACCATAATAACTCAGCACCTGAGCTCGCTATGTGTATATATGATGATAGGATTCAATTGTTCTGTGAAGCTCGTGCTTTTCAAAGCGGCAATCTTCTTTATGTCATTTGCGGTGCCATATTTGTTTCATCGTGAAGGGAAACTCAAGTCAGTTTTCCTTGGCATGCCATATCCATTCTTCTGCAGTGAAGAAAAATGTCAAAGCTCAGTCCGTGGCTGGAGTCTGGGAATATTGCGTAATTTATCAGCAGCAGTCCCAGGGAAAGAAAGAAAGAAAAGGGGAAGCATTTAATGAAAAGATAATTTACTTGAGTCAATAATGTAAGCAGAAATTTAAGCAGAGAAATCCCTTTTGGCAGAATTTGACAGGCCCCTTCATTTTCATCACAAATCTGCTTTGAAAAAGAGTACTGTTCTACTTCAAAAGGGGAGAAAATACAGGAAGGCAGTGGGGAGGAAGGTGGGGACCCCGTGATGTAAAAAATCATTCACTGCGATATTTTCTGGGAAGTCTACCTGCTCTGAAGTCCAAGTTGAAAGGGCTCCTTTGAGAATATTAGGGAAACATTTATAGCACATCTTGCTAGATTCATACATGATGGCTTTGACTCAACTACATTGATTTAAAAAAATAAAAACCCATGTGTATTTTGGTAAAGAAAAGGGTTGGACCAGTGATTCCCCCCCCCCATACTGTTTCCACATTCACAGTCAAAAAATGTTTTACCAAAAGTATAAAGTTAAGCTACTATATGGGTTTGTAGAGATATAATGTACACAAAACATGTTTATCCCTGTTTATTTACCTCAAACATTCTGTAAAATAGATCAGTAATGCCCGAGTGTTTTTGCCCCCTTCAACATGTTTGTTTGTTTGTTTGCGGGTGGTGGTGGTGGGGTTACCATTTCTGGCAGTAACAGCGTGGCACACCTTTAAAAATCACCTGTATTTTGTGCTCCCATAGGGACAGTGAAGATCCTCTTGAGAACTGCCAGCCACCATTTTTGCCCTGGACTTCATTCCAGGGTATTCTGAGGGCAGAGGGTTGGGAGGAGAGTGGAGGAAGCCCCTGAAAGGAGCGTCAAACATTACCAGTGCAGGCAGTGCTGGCTTCAGGTTTCTGAGGGCCATGGGCGGTGTCCCTCAGTGAGCCTGCCTTCTCACCACCATTGTCACCAGCTGCTACGGCTCCTCCCCGCCTTTCCCATTATTGCTACCACTTGCTTGCTTGACTGGCAGAGAGTCAGGGTCAGGGAGCAAGGAGGCAGTGACATCTGCTGCTCCTCCTTCTCACCACCACCGTTGTCCAGGCCAGAGCGAGAGGCAGGTGAACAAACAGGTCACAGTGGTGAAGAAGAGGAGCAACTCCAGGGCTTTTGTCAATGGAACCCTGCTGGAGTGCAGGCTCTTGGCAGGTGGCCCACCATGACCATGACCATGCCTACCCTTGATGCCAGCCTTGAGTGCAGGTGGTGGTAATAAAGCACACATGTTGTTTTTGTTTTTAGGATGGACCACTGCACTGCTTCCACCAACCACAGTCAATCCCCCAAAACATTTCAGTGTCCACCCTTGAAGAAGAAAATAATCTGTTAATTTCCTTTCTGCCAAATTTGATGCTTATGAATGGGGCCACAAATGGGTAGGGTGGGGTAGAGGTGAGCATTCTTGCTCATCATCTCTGTGTAGCTGTAGGACTGATATTTCAGCTGGAACACAGATGTCTAAATCTCATGTTTGCTGACAACCACTACTAGTTCCTCTAAGCTTTGTTCGTCTAGTGCTGTGGACGGAGTCCCAGGGTGCTGCAGGACACCAGTAGAATGAAGATTAGGGTTGGCAGGCACAGTGAGGGTGCACGTGCAGAACTGGTGTATTTCTGGGGAAGATGGGGGGGAAGACATCTTACCCAATTGCAGGCGCATGAGCTGCTGCTACAAACTGCTTGTTAGTGAATATGTCCAATCTGTAGCACAGCCTTCCTCAACCTGGTTCCCGCCAGATGCTTTGGACTTCAACTCCCATCAGCCTCAGCCAGCATGTCCAATGGTCAGGAACCCTTGGGAGGGGCTGTAGCTTCAGTGGTAGAACAAACAGATGGTCCCAGGTTCGATCCCCGGCATCTCCAAGCAGGGCTGGAAAAAACACTTGCCTAAAACCCTGGAGAGCCATTGCTGCCAGTCAGTGTTGACAATACTAGACTAGATGGACCAATGGTCTGACTCAGGATACGACAGCTTCCTATGTTCCTATGAGTTGTAATCCAAAACATCTGGAGGGCACCAGGTTGGGGAAGACTGCTGCAGTGGCTTTCTCTATGCTGGGAGTTACTTTCTGAAAGATAGGAGTGGATCCAGAGACAAGCAAACAGAGGTCACGTCAGAAGAACTGCCCCACACTCTTATTCCCACTGCACCTTCCAGCACCCTCTGAGAAGCCACTCCTGAGGCTGAGGGTTGCTCCAGAAGGCATGGTATGTGGCACAGTGGGCTGCAGTGGAAGAGGGCAAGTGGCAAAAATGGTGTCATCAGAAGTGCCTTCCACTCTTGCAAGAGGACCGTCTGGATCCAAGCCATAGTAAAACAGTCCCTCAGCTGGTGAATATCAAGTTGATTTATAGCAGCTGAAGATTTGGCTCACAGACTGTGTTGTTGTTGTGTTTACACTGGGTGATGGTGGTTTGCAGATGTTTGTTATTAGGAGCCAGCAAAGTGTTTCAGTTAAAATTATGGAGAAATAAGCAAGGAACCTACATAAGTTGCTTTTTAAGCTACAAGAGCATAAAATAGCATTTGACACTGAACTATTTATTTTCACTAAGCTTCAGATGAATTTGCCAAACCAATTGTTTCCAAATTCTGTTTAAAATGTTGTACTTGGGTAGGAAGCTTGGACGGCAAACTTCAACCCAGAAGATCTTTTGTGGCTGAGTGACAAATCTTGTGGAAAGGGGGAGAAAGGGGGGGGGGATAAAAAAATGGACAGAACCTTAACTGCTATAAGCATGGACAGCACTGCAGATCTCATTAGTGGAGCCATTTTCTGAGAACTGTGCAGGATATGGCTGCTTGCAAGAAACAGTCAGCTGATCTTTGTACTCCTGTCATGGAATAGAGAAATACAACATCATTAGCCATTTCTGGGTACAAAATTGGCATGAAGTTACAGTCATGAGGATTGGCGCATGGGTGGCTTATGGGAACTCTGGTTTCTGATATAAGGGAGTAATATTTTTTCCCCTATTTACAGAGTCTTCTTCATAAGGCACTATAGATACTTTTGTCAAGGAGGAATGCAATTGTTCTCTAGGCCTTTCACCAACTGGATTCCGGTGTTCCGTTTTATTTGGAGGCTTGGAATCTGCGTTACTCATCCGTATACTTGCCAATTGGAAGGTGTACACATGCTTGGAGTGGATCCAGCGGAGGGTGGTGGTTAGGTGCATAGTGTTTGTGCCTGATGTTTGCTTGCAAATGGACTACAGAACATCCTAAGCTTTGAAATAGCATAGGTTTTTAATTCTTAGCAAATGTACAAGCTCGCTAAAGGCCTAAACAGGTACAATAACTGGGTTCAGCTCATATTTTGCTAATTTTAGCCAATGCACATGTAACCTAAATAGTCATGTTCTCATTTACTTCCTCTTGTCAGGCCTGTTCCCCACTGGGATTTCAGCGTGGCTTTTTACGTGAGCAGCACTCAAAGGAATACAATGCCATTAAGCTCTGTGCAACTTAGATTTCATAGATCATAGAGTTGGCAGGAGTCTACAAGGCTATCGAGTCCAACCCCCTGCTCAATGCAGGAAACTAGAGGAGGGGTCTCCCATCCAAGTAATAACCAGGCCTGACCCTGCTTAGCTTTCCACACTCAGACTTGACAGCGGGAGGCAACTTGTAGCCCTCCAGATGTTGTTTGACCACATCTCCCATGATCCCTCAGCATTGGCTATGCTGGCCAGGGCTGATGGAAGTTGGAGTCCAACAATATCTGAAGGGCCACCAGTTGCCCATCCTTGATCTATGGGATATCTGTGACTGCTTCCCCGAGGGGCAATAGTCTCCCATGGCTTTAGATAGAAGTCCTTTCTTTCTAAAATAAACTATATAATCTCAGACCTATGTAACTGGAGCCTTTTCATTCAATCTCTCAAATGGCTGCCCTTGCCACCCTTTTGCATTGCCTTTTGTGTGTCTTACTGATTCTCCTGGATGATCAGGACAGCTGCTACTTACAGCATTTTCTTAAAATTGGGTAAGGTGGCCAGTTACACATGGTCCCCCCAAAAAGAGGGCATGCATTGCCAGAAAGAAAGAAAAAAAGACAAAAGAGGACACAGGGGTGCACAAAAATTGCATATGCTAATTTATATGTATAGATGCCAATTTAGAAATAGCATCATTTAAATCGAAATACAATACATCTTGCTGTAGCGGTGAGGGCTGGGACCACCAGGTGACCCTAGTGCCTGCTCAGTTTGCTGACCAGGTGCTAACTGTTGATAGGCAACTTCAACTCCCTCCCCCCCACTTACCCTTCCGATGCATCTTTATCTTTAAACAAACTCTGGACTGGACAGCCCTTCAAATAGAGGACTGTCTTCTGTAAAGTACCCGGTCACCCTAAAATTGAGACCTGATCTGACATATGTCCCAGGGATGGGGACTCGGACTCCAGGACTCGACTCATGAGTTGGACTGAGTCCCCCCTGTGACTCGAGTCAGACTCGAGTCCCAATATTTTTAATGGGACTCGAGACTCGACTCGGGACTCGAGACCAAGGACTCGTGTTCCAAAATCGTGTTCTTCAAATGCAACATGGATAGGTTTTAGGAAGTACAGCAAGTTTATTTTTTAAAATCATTTTCCTAAAATGCAACCTTTCAGACATTTTGGGTTTGGCTGCCTCTGCCTGCCTGTTTGGGGTTCCCTGCCTCCTCTGCCTGCCTGGTCTCTTCTTAACCAGTTCCACAGTTTGAATTGTCCAAGACAAAGGCCTCTGCCTGCCTGCTTTGGGGTTCCCTGCCTCCTCTGCCTGCCTGGTTATTTTGGGTTTGTCTGCCTGGTCTGTTCTTGCCAAAATCAGTTGCAGAATTTTGAAATAAAAAGGCACACTTGTGCCTAGAATGTATTTAAGCCACACATCTGAAGTAGCCTTATTTTGTTGGGAAAAACCCCCATTGATTTTAATAGGGACTCGTGGAGTCAGCTTTGGGAGTGACTCGTGACTCGTGACTCGTGAGTCACCATTTTGGACCAAGGACTCGGACTCGGACTCGAGACTCGGGTCCAAAGACTCGTGACTCGACTCGTGACTCGAAACCAAGGACTCTTCAACATCCCTGATATGTCCAGATCAGCCTTCCCCAACTTGGTACCCTCCAGATGTGTTTGACACTGCAGCTCGCCTGCTCGCATCAATCCCAGCCAGCATGACGGGCTGTCTTCAAATAGCTATGATTTACCAGGGATGTTGAAGAGTCCTTGGTCTCGAGTCATGAGTCGAGTCACGAGTCTTTGGACCCGAGTCTCGAGTCCGAGTCCGAGTCCTTGCTCCAAAATGGTGACTCACGAGTCACGAGTCCTGAGTCACTCCCAAAACTGACTCCACGAGTCCCTATTAAAATCAATGGGGTTTCCCCCCAACAAAATAAGGCTACTTCAGATGTGTGGCTTAAATAAATTCTAGGCACAAGTGTGCCTTTTTATTTCAAAACTCTGCAACTGATTTTGGCAAGAACAGACCAGGCAGACAAACCCAAAATAACCAGGCAGGCAGAGGAGGCAGGGAACCCCAAAGCAGGCAGGCAGAGGCCTTTGTCTTGGACAATTCAACTGTTGAACAGGTCAAGAAGAGACCAGGCAGGCAGAGGAGGCTGGGAACCCCAAACAGGCAGGCAGAGGCAGCCAAACCCAAAACGTCTGACCCTAATCCAAACCCCCCACAACAACACATCAATCAAAATAAATCTCAACACATCGTTGGGGCTGCGCTCCTGGTAGCTGTCCATGGTGGCCGAGCAGCGGCGCGCCTCGCTTCCATGCGCTCTTCACCGGTGATCGCGCTCCTTCTGGCACAGCCAGAAGACTCGTCAACAGCCCAGGGATGTTGACGAGTCCTTGGTCTCGAGTCCCGAGTCGAGTCTCGAGTCCCATTAAAAATATTGGGACTTGAGTCCGAGTCGAGTCAGAGGAGGGACTCAGTCCGACTCACGAGTCGAGTCCTCGAGTCCGAGTCCCCATCCCTGTGATTTACAAGGCCTACAGCAAGGAAAAGCAATGTGGATCATGTACAGCTGCATAGATTCAACACAGTCCGTGATGGTGTTTGGTAAGCACTACAGCAGGGGTAGGCAATCTTGAGGTGCCTTCAAGGTGTTTTGGACTACAAATCCCACAAGCCCAGTCAGCCTGGCAAATGGTCAGGGATGATGGGAGTTATAGCCCGAAGGTTGCCCAGCCCTGTTCTACAGCAAAAGCTTAGGAAGGGTTGAATATGGTCAGCTAAAGAGAATAGATGAACATTTCACAAGATACTTTAATGTACCTTTTAGCATGTATCTTTCATCATGGCTTCTGCAAAGATAAGTCCTGCCTCACTTTAGAGTTCTTGGAGAGTGTCAACCAACATATGGATAAGGGTGATCTGGTACACATTATATACTGTGAATTTCAAAACATTTTTGACAAAGTCAAAACAAAGTCCCTCACCAAAGGCTCTTAGGTAAACATAGCAGTCAAATAATTGGAGCACAGGTCTTACGGATAGGGTCCCCCAGGGATCTGTATTGGGGCCAATACAGCAATAGACAAGCTGTGAGGTGGCCAAGTTGTATATGACACCAAATTATTCTGGATGGTAAAGATAAAGGGAGTGGGAAGAGCTCCAAAATGATCTTTCCAGAATGGGTGAATGCCATGGGCAATAAAATGGCAAATGTAGTTCAGTTTCAGTTAGTGCAAAGTGATGTAGCTTGGGCCCCCCCAAAAAATCTGACTTGACATATACCCTGGTAGGGTCTGAACTCAACTGTCAGTGACTAACCAGACAAGAAAGACATGTTGGGGTCATGGAGGATGACTCAATGAAACATTCAATCCATTGTGTGGTAGCTGTGAAAAGGTGGATCCCATACTAGGGATTATTAGGAAAGGGGTTGAAAGTAAAACTGCCAATATCATAATGCCCTTATACAAATCTATGGTGCAAAAACACTTGGAATACTGTGTGCAGTTCTGGTTGCCACATCTCCAAAAAGATATTGTAGATCTGGAAAGGGTGCAGGAAAAGGCAACCAAAATGATCAAGGACTGGAGCAACGTCTGTATGAGGACAGGTTTTCATTTAGAAAAAAACTAAGGGAAGGGGGGATATGGTCGAGATTTTAACATTATGTATGGTGTGGAGAAAGTGGAGAATGAGAAGTTTTTTTCTCCTCTCATAACACTATAACCCAGGGTAACCCAATAAAGCTGATTGACAGGGGATTCAGGCCAGACAAAAGGAAGTATTTATGCACATCATGTACTGTTAACCTATGGAATTCAGTGTCACAAGATGGCTTTAAAATGGGATTAGACAAATTCATGGAGGGTAAGGCTATCAGTGGCTAAGAGTCATGATAGCTATAGGCAACCTCCAGGATCAGAGCAGAGGCAGTATGCCTCTGTATGCCAGTTGCTGAGAAACAACAGCAGGAGATGACTATTGCCATCATGTCCTGCCTGTGGTCTTCCCAGAGGCATGAGATTGTCCACTTTGAAAAGCAGAATGTTGGACTAGATGGCCCTTTGGGGAGATCCACCATGTCTTTTCTTATGTTCTCATGCTCTCTTAAGCAGTTCTTTATGCTTATGAGAAGGGGATATTCTGGCTTTAATTCCAAAATTGTGATCACAATCCTTGAGTGTCCATTATGAAATAGAACCCCTTTCGATGACTGTGGTCCTGGTCAAGTTCTAATTGAAAAGGGACAGCTGTTAACTGAAGGACAACATGTTGGCTTCAATAGAAATGTCAAGATAAATAGGTGACTGCTTTTTTGTGTGCATTCTGCATTTTATAGCTCACAGCAGGGTGCAGAACTCTAACCACACAGCTAAGATATCTGTTACACTACGTTATTAACATTGGGACAAAGCTTCCCTCTTGCCTTTTTGCAGATGCTAGGAAAACAGTTCATGCAGTAGCGTTCATCCAAGAAAACATTCCTCAGTCTCTGCACTGTATTCGGTCCTCTTTGTTGTTGTCCTGCTCTCATATGGAGAAATGCTCTAGGATTTATTTTTGTCAGGGTGTTTACCACAAGAGAGGAAGCATTGATTCGTGTTACAGAGGTGAGGAAATGGACTTAACCTGCAGGAAGAGATGATCGCTCAGTGGTAGAGTACATGTTTTGCATGCAGAAGGTCCCACAGAAGGCATCTCAAGTTAAAAATACTAGGGAAATGGTGATGGGGAAAGGTCTCTCCCATAACTTGGAGGGTGGCTACTGGTCAAAGTAGACAATAGTGGGATAGATCAGGAGTGGGCAACATGCAGTCCCTGCTGCCCCCCAAATCTTTTTTTTTTAAGGGCATCCAGTGTAGGGATGTATGGATTTTGTTAAATCTGTTCCATCTGTCTTTCGCAGCTTGTCAGGTGTCTTTCATTCCATTGTCTGCTCACTGGTAGAATCGGATTTTTAACAAGATTTTGTTCCACTTGTTCAAGTGTGCACCCACAAAAAGCAGGTCAGATTCATACAAATCCAAACTGATTTGAATCCATCACAGATTTTTCAACATCCCTAAGAGTGGCGGTGGGGGGGGCGGGTTACGGGGCGGGGGGGTCCTGCGGTGGCGGTAGCAGCGGGGGGCAGCGGGGCGGTCCTGCGGCGGCGGCAGCGGGGGGCAGTGTGCGGTGCGGTGCGGGGGGCGGGGGGGTCCTGCGGCAGTGGGGGGCAGGGGGTCCTGCGGCAGCGGCAGCGGGGGGCGGGGGATGGCGGCGGGGGGGTCCATCAGCAGTAGCAGCAGGGGGTCCTGCACCGGCGGCAGTGGGGGGGGCAGCATGAAGGAGGCGGCACAGGGGAGTCCCAGTGAGTCCGGCCCCCCAACAGGCTGAGGGACAATGAACTGGCCCCCCGTGTAAAAAGTTTGAGGACCCCTGTTCTATAGCTACTATAGAGCACAAAAACGGTGAAAATTAGCTTACAAAGAAGCTAATGTTGACCCTTTGGGAACTCCATAGCTGCTCCGGATACCATTTTAAAATTATTATTTTAATTTTTCCGGTGGCACTGGGGCAACTGCGGCTCATGGAGGGGGTGTCTGAGGGGCAAAAATGTCCAAAGGGCTAGATGGACATATAATCCTAAAGGGCTAGATGGACAAATAATCTGACCTAGTATATTCCAGCTTCCCATATGGTGTGTGTTTGGCTAAACAAGTGAAAACATGTGAAGCGTCAGGACAGATCTGCAAAGTTTTTAATGCTGACCATGGACAGCATTTTGGGGGAAAGGCCATCCTGCCCTTTCTTGATGCTGTTTCCCTCCTCCATCAGATGGGATAGGTTGAGTAGGAAGGGAATACCAGGGTATCCCCCTCTCTGCTCAGCTGAAGGACCAACCTAGACGTGATGAAGATCATGCAACTAGCAGTTGCATGAGTGTTCTTTTTGACGGCAGCCGCAGGGAAGGGCAGCTGCATCAGGCGGGAAGCTCCCATTGGCATCTCATGCAAAGAGCTGTTGTGACCCTGCCCCCTCTTCCAGATATGTATGTATTTATTTATTCATTTATTTATTTATTGCATGTCTATACCGCTCAATAACCGACGCTCTCTGGGGCTGTAGCAGCAACAATGGGTTAAATCCCTGTTGCAGACCCTGAGAAAGGAGATGTACTAAAACTAGAGCTGACCCCAAATACCCCCACTTCAGTTGCAGGTGGTGAATTGTGGGGGGGGGGCATTTTGACAAAATGGTTCATATTCCCCACCAAGATTGGGGGGAAGGAGGCGCCCGGGGGCCTTATTTTCAAAAACTGCTGCTTGTGACAGCTGCTGGAGCTGAGCTCCAGATGCCACTCTCCCACAGAATACATCTTTCAAATGATGCTAGTGTGAAGCCTAACTCCACGCAAGTAGAGCTGAATTGGGGCAAAAGCCTTACAGCGCTGTCGTCAATGAAACATCCAAGCACAGTCTGGCAAGGCAGGGAGCATCAGCCTGAGGATACTTGGCCATGGGGATGCACTCCCTCTTCCTTGCTCTCAAAGCAGCAGATCAAGATGCTTTGGGGAAAGGGAAGGGGGCTACAAACAGGCATGAAAAATGGTTTGGACATAATGCTAACCCATGGTATGGGTTGCTGAATTCTGGGTTATCGTGATGTGTGAATGTAGCTGTGCTAACCACGAACGACCCAGAAAGAGAAGCCATGGTTTGTTGCTGAGTTGTTTAAACCATGGGTTGTCATTACATGCAAACCCAGAACCATAGTTTGTTCATGGGTTGTCCATGGGTTGTTTCACCAGGCCACAGAAGCATTATAGGGATGTTCGCATGACACAACATAACCCATGGTGAGGTTGCAGCATGTACAACCACCATTTGAATATGCAAACTCCGCTCAGAGGTTGTTGTGTCATGCAAACCTGGTGAGCGTGGGTTATGTGAGGGTTAAACAACCCTCACATAACCCATGGTCTGTTTTAGGGTTATATGTGAGGGTTATTTAACCCTCACATAACCCATGTTCAGCAGGTACACACAACATGATAACCCCTGGCACCCACACGCACTGCAGCTTGCTGTGGGTTAAATTAATAACCCACGACAAGTTGTGGCGTGTTGTCCAAACCCAGTCAGTTGGCAAGAGCGATAAAATACCCAGCCACTCTACATGCCAGTACTACAGCACCATAGTCATTTGAGATTCAAGGAGGGAGCAGATGAAGTAGGAGGGACCTAGAAAATAAACCACGGTTTGTTCAATAGTCTATCAGACAAACCCTGGGAAGGGCAACAAACCATGGGTTAACCATGGGTTAAATGAACCATGGGGAAGTGTTATGTGTGAACCAGGTCAGTGTGTGCAAGATTGGAAGGTAGGAGGAGGTTGTTTTGAGCATTCTTACACCCACCCAGCAAAATGGCTGCAGCACAAATTGAACCTCACAAAAATTCAGCACAGCCTTCATATAAATACAGTTACTTTTTATTCACAATAGTACCTTTATAGGAGATCAGTATAATCAGCAATGAGGTTTGCTGCAGCTGAAATTGTCTGTCATTGGCCAGAATCAGGCCTTGCCATTGAATCTTGCTTGTTAACTTTGCACTCCAGTTCTCCTTAGAGCTACAGGCAAAAACAATGTTGACCTAGCAAACAGTGCAGCCAGTATACAGTAGTTGTATCCCAATCCCTGGTGCAGGATTTGTAACAAGAAAGCGTCATCTGCATATCATGCTGAAGAACAGAGTCAGTATGAAGCTAGGTTACAACTGAAGCCTCTGTTTAATCAATCAACTGCTCCTTTTAAGTCTGACAGCTTTTGTACACAGGAAAATATCTACTACATAGAATATTTGAACCTGTGTGGAAATGACCCACTGGAAACACAAAATGTCTGTCCACACATCAAAATGATCCAGGCTTAAAGGAAGTTGAAAACCAAAATGCACTAAGGAATTGTCAGATGGAAAAATGGAAACGTTGTTATTAATTCCCATGGAATATTGGCTAATTAATTTCTTGGGTTAGTATAAACTAACCAAAGGATATTTGGGAGCTGGAGAGAATGAGGTAACCTCTCTCTTTTCCTGATGAGTGGCAGCTATGGAAACACTTCCAATGAGAGTGCCCCTTATTTATGAACTCACATGGTTATCCATCTAATAACAGTGATTTCCAAAAGGACTTTTAGATTAGTGTTACATCTCACCTGTTACAAGTGACCCTTTGTCACTTTATGTAGCTGTTGCTCAGGCTCTGGTTTCAGTACCGCTAAGGGTGGAAGAGCTGAAGCTACTTGTAACAAAATGAAAAGGTGAGGGTTTGGGGGGGAGCGGGGGGGGGGAGAGAGAAGAGAGAAGCATTTTTCAAATATTTATTGGGCCTGGGGAACAGATCCTCCTTGTGTAATATGTGTGTGTATGTCTGCAATGGCATTCCCCTAGTTAAGGTGCATATCAAGCATACATTAAATACTCCACCATTATTATTTTTTTAAGAAGAGTTTGACCCACGCAGTTGGTTGAATGTGGGCTTAGAAGGGACTCCTCTTAAGAGTTCCTGGTGTGTAGGATGGCCAGGTGCCCTCTTTTACAGCAGACTGTCTTCTGTTTGAAGGGTTGCCAGAGGACCATTCTCTCTTTGAAGGGCTTTCCTGTCCAACTCCAGTTTACAGATAAAGAACCATCAGAACTGCTGTTGCCCATCCACAGTCAGTACCTGGACAGCAGGCGGAACAGGCAGGCACACAGACGTGTCACCCGGTCACAGTCATCTGCACTATGGTGAGATTTACTGTATTTCTATTTAAATTTATCATTATGCTTTCTAAATTTGCATCTATTAGCATATGCAAAATTATGCAATTTGGGGGGGGGTCCTCTTCTTTGGGTGACAACATGTGCTCTCTTTTTTTTGGCTATTCATAAGTGGCCACCCTACAGAGTAGTTTAACACTTTTGGGTGGCCACCTGGTCACAGTGTCTCCAATACTGAGCTCTCTCACAGCAGGAACGCTTTGTTCTTGGTCGCCTCATGGAGACAGTGAAGAGCTGCGATGGATTGGTCTGAATACCAGGTATCTACTTCTGAAGGAATTATTCTCCAACTCCCCCACCCCCTGTACCCCACTTCATGTTTTAGGTACAATTTAGGTGTTTCGGAAAGGTTTTGTTCCAGTTTTTCTTTTACTTCTGTACCACCTCAGGCCTGATGTCACTTCCAGCCTATCTAGATTTACCATTTTACTAAACCACGGCAATGCGATTCCCGCCAAAGACAGGGGCCCATCCCAATTTTAAGAGGGCCCATTTTGCTCCCTGCACTTATTTCTGTTACATTCCTCTGCAGCTCAGAAACATTTGCTCCCTTGTGACAGGAAGCCATGTTCTGTCGCTTCCATTTGTTAAATGGCTGTGATAACTGACCTTTGAGTCCTGCAGGGAGTGTGTGTGGGGGGTGTGCCAAGTCGAAAGAGAAGTTGAAGATGATGAGGTAATTCAGACAAGTTTGTGTGGGGACACGAATAAGGAGACCTGACTGTACGTCCCCCCACCGCCCCCAGAAGACTCCTCTTCAGAGGCTGACCTGGAGCACCCCAAGCTGAACATCGCAGAGGATCTGCCTACATCAGGGGACCTTGAGTTGGATTGGGGACCTTGGGCCCTCGGGGGAAATGGCCATCGACCCTTCCCCTCATGACATAGTTGCCCCCTGTCAGACATGGAGGAGGACACTGAGTGGCCACTAGGGAGCACAGGTGCCTAAAGGTTCAGGTTCAGTCAGCTGCCAGACACAGAAGTGCCTGCTGGAGGAATAAGGACTCTGTGTGAGTAAGGGTGTACTAGTTCTGGCTGTTAATTAGTTTCTTGGGCAAGTTGCTTTTCTTTCAGTCTCACCAGTTTGCCTTCTGGGAATGAGTGTTTTGTGACCAGCCATGCCCGCCACCCCACAATAGCCATTTTATGAATAAGTCCCCCATGGCAGCCATTTTGTGAGAATGCCCAGGACACTCTCTCAAAATACCAAATGTGCCCACCGACCCAAAAAGCATGGGGACCCTGCCTACCTCTGTCAACTTCAGTTAGGGCACAATCCTATGCATGTTTAGACAGAAAAAAAAAAGATGAAAAGACTCCCCGCCCCCCGTCTAAACAGGCATAGGATTGTGCCCTTAATCTGCTTGGCGCTTCAGACATGCTCCAGTATTAGTTGAATAGCTCTTATCCCTGGTTTGCTAACTAAATGGAGCCTCCATGTTCAGTGGCTGTGCTGCATACCAACCTGGAATTTAATACGCACATTATTTTTAGTACGCATTTGAGTGCACTGTCCCCATCAGCATTCCTTTCTAAGGCACGGATCCAAACAGTAGATGATGACTCTGAGGAAGTGTAGCAGCACTGACCTTTTAACATTTTGCGTGTGTGTGTGTGGTTACCACCCAGTGCTCTGTTCTTCCTGGATACAGTCTTATCCAGCCTTCTGTAGTAGACCTTTTAAATTCCCATTATGCTGCCTGACGTCATTGGATGACTGCAGACACCTGTTCAGTTATTACAGCAGCTGGCTGTTCAAGGAGGAGGCTCTAGTGCAGATGTCCGTTTCTCTATGAATAGAAGAATTCATTAAGCATCCAGCTCCTTAATTCATTTGGGCTAAACATCCATTTACCTCACACTGTAACTGTTAGTAAGTGATCCACTGACATGAAAATGATGAGGTGCCGTTCCCTGGAGGGCTCTATAAATAAAGTCCTCCTCCCGTTCTGAACGTCTGGCTAAGAAATGTTTATCTATACAGGTACTCAAAATGAATTCCTTTCCAGTAGCCTGACAGGAGTGTTTTCTTTCTCAAGAGATGAAAGTTCTGAGTGAGTTCACTTCTTTTTACGAGTATCATTTGGTCATGTTCTCTTGCATGAGCTAATCGCAACCTGGAACATTAAATAAGAGCATTCTTGTAAACAGGAGGTGGCCATCTTGGGTAAAAACTGTATTGTAGAAATCTGCATTTCATTTGTAGTTCATTTGCTTCCGAAGCTTTTGAGGTACAGAGAACTATGCTGACTGTTGACAGGCAACTTCAAGGCCCCGTTCTTGCGCCGCCTTCTTTTGGTTCTTTATCATTATACTGGACCTGGACTGGACAGCCTTTCAAATAGAGCAGTGTTCTCCAACCTTGGGTCCCCAGATGTTTTTGGCCTACAACTCCCAGCATGCCCCAGCCAGCATGCTACCAACATTGGGAAGCTTCTGTTCTGTGTACAATTTTGTCAAGTTTTCACATACAGTAATACCTTGGATTGAGAGCATAATTCGTTCCGGAAACGTGCTCGTAATCCAAAACACTCTTATATCAAAGCGAGTCTCTGGAGGGCATGAGCGGGGCCGATTTCGGCCCGCTACGCCCACTCGAGGCAAGCGGTTACATCCCTACACTACTTGTCTTGCATGACCTTGCTCGTTTATCAAGTCAATTTAATTTTTTTTTTTTTGCTTTTCTTGCAAAACGCTCTCAGACCAAGTTACTTGCAAGCCAAGGTATTACTGTACTAGTAAGTTGGCTGAATTAATGTGATTATATCACAGGCTAAAAAATGATCAGGTTTTATTTTTGGTTTTATTTTTGTCAATGTCAAAGGTATCATTTCATGCTTTCATTTAGATCAAGGGACACAGCAATTAAGCATATTTTGGCTATGATTCTAGTCTGCTTAATATGAATATGGGAGTTTTGTGGTGGAGAAATATGTACACATGGTAATACACTATGGACATCTTTCCTTGGTAATTGCTTTAGCTTGGCAGACAAGCTGCTGAAACTGTTTAAACTTGTGTGAGTTGTTTTACTTGCAATTTAATGGCATGTTGATGTTTTTTCTGCTGTTTGATGTCTTTATTTCTAATTGTTCTCATCTGCTTTTAATAATCTCTTGTTAGTGAAATGCCATTGGTGGGAGAAAGGTGCCATACACATATTTTAATGAAATAAATTGTGTTTTTGAATAATGTATTATTTACCAAAAGTGTCAGATTGATAGATCTGTAGATGCTGTTGTATATTGGGAAACCAATAAATATATGCTTACTACTCCAGGCTTGTGTGTATAGTTTCCTAAATTATATGCAAAGCATTTTGTACAATATCTGTAGAGTAGGGAAAGATAACAGAATATCTAGCAGTTAACATAAGAAGATATATTTAATTTATCCAAAGTACTCATAGTACTTTGCTATACTTTCCAGGGTTGATACATCAGCCAGCTGTTCCTACTGAAAGCAATGGCACTTGATGGTTTTTAGCAAGCCCAATGTGAAACTTCCCTTTCAAGAAAACTTTAAGTGACCAAACCGCAATGTGTCTCCTGGTCTTCCCTTTCAGCTTCAGCAAAACCAAATACCTCTACAGAAATCCTCTTCAGCCTCCTAAGATCATGTCTCCCTTTGAAAATATAAAGATATTATCATAAAATATAATATGTACGCCTTTACATAGGCTCCCTGTCCTAGGTCAATGAATGTCAAGTTCATTGTCCTTATATTTCAAAGCTCTCTTTTTGCATACCCAACTGTATTCCCTCCTTACTCTTCCCGTTCAGTTGTTCACTTTGCTCCCTTCTGCCACTCCCATAATATCTTTTCCTTGGAGCTCCTTATGCCAGAAGTTCCCATCCACTTGATTTGACAGAATTATTCCAGTATTGATGAGGTATGATCTAACTGCTCCATAAACCAACCTACCAACTTTTGTCTGATGAAGAAATCCCATCTATCCCTTAAAATCCCCTCATTCAGGTAAGATGCGGGATACTGAAACAGCAGGTATGATCATCAATTTGATTTCATTATTGGGAGAGAAATAATAGAGATGGGTCATGTAGTTAGTTTGAGACAATGACCTGGTTCACACAACATGACAAGCCAGAGTATAGGTTAACTGGGTTTGCACAACGCGACAACCCACTGTGGCTTATAAACCGCAGTGGATTGTGTCGTGTGAGCCCATGGGTTGTCAGGGTGGCTAAAGTTTGTGTTATAAGCCACCCTGACAACCCATGGCTTGTAGCAAGGTCTGTTTGACCCACAACGGGTTGTCATGTCATCCGAACTCAGGCAACAGGACCCAACGTGGGTCAACCCAAACTGCTACAGAGCCACTTAGCCAGAGCGGCCAAAACCCCTTGCCGCTCTTGCCAAGTGGCTACCAGGTGACCACCATTGCCAGCCGCCCCACAAGTGCCCAAGCGGCACTTGGGAGCAGCTGGAAGAGGCTTCCCCTCCTGCTCCCCGCTGTGGGCATGGTTTTTTTGACACTTAAAAAAAAAAATTCAGATCACAAAAGCCGGTTCTTTCCACGCCAGCTGCGAGGGGAGTGGGATTGGAGCACGGATCCCAGCTTAAAGGTTGGAGCTCTGTTTCTGACCTTGGATCTGGGAATCCGAAGTATCCTATGGACCCATAGACACTGTCTAGGGGACCATAGGATCGCTCTCCCCGAGTATGTGGGGGGGAAATTAAAAATTTATCTAATTTTAATTTGAAATCATTCATTGCCCTTGTACTTCAAAGCTCTCTTTCCCACCATGTTCCCTTCTTTCTGGCCCTTCGGATGCCCTTCTGTGGATATGAGATAAGCCATTCTAGAAGGACCCTGTTGGCATAAATTGGTATTTTTCAAGGTCAGGATCCTCTTGAGGACTCAGGACTCCGAAAATTTTATGAGGCATGAGGAAAATGACAAAGCTGAAAGTAAACAGTTTTCATGGGACATGGGACATAAATGGAATTTTAGGCTGTTGTAGGATATAATCGTTGAATCCCAGTCTCCTGTACAGTGGAACTTAACAGAAAAGTTGAGGAACCTCTAGGTTTAAATGGTTAAATAAATTAGGAGAAGGCTTGTTTACAGAGATGAGTTTCTGGTATAGCTTATTTCAGTCATTCGGTTAAGCACATTTAATTAAACCAATGTCATTAAAGAAGATTAAGCTAAATTAAAAATAAAAAAGTTACCTCAAAGTTCTAAAGGGGTACAAATCTGCTGAAATTAATTTTGCCAGAGGACATCAGCTGTTTACCTTGGAGGTATTCAGGTAACGCGGGACATGTCAACACAGCAGAATCCTGTATGCTTGGTTCAGTGTGCTGGCAGCGCACACACCACTGGGAAGGAAGCACTATCTCTCTGACCAGACAGCATCATATGCTGCAGGGTTTCACACGCTTACATTGCTCTATCATGGTTGTGGACTGCACAGCCTGCAATTCCATGTGGACATATGGGGGGGGGGGATTCATACAGAGTTTACATCACTGTTTATGCCAACCTTCCCCAACCTGGTGCCCTCCAGATGTCTTGGACTTTAGCTCCCAGGATCCCCCAGCCAAGCATGCTTGAACAATGTTTTCTCCAAACATGCTTGAGAAATATTTAGGTCAGTGGTTCCCAACCTTGGTTCCCTAGATGTTGCTGGACTACAGCTCCCAGCATCCCTTGCCATTAGCCATGCTGGCAGGGTATGCTGGGAGCTGTAGTTCAGCAACATCTGGGGACCCAAGGTTGGGAACCACTGATTTAGGGTGTGATTCATCCAACACATCTGGAGGGCACCAGGTTGGGGAAGGCTGGATGATGGCTTCCCAGAATCAGGTGACCTGCATGAATGCAGATGCTGACCACTTTGGACATCGTCGCTGGAAATGTCTATGTCTATGAAGCTATGTTAAAGGCACCTAAGAGTGCATGCGAAATGCAATGAACCTTTGTAGTATTTTTCTAAGTTCCACTGATGGATCCAAGGTAGTTGTTAGTGATTTGCTTCAAAGGCATTGCCAGAAGCAGCCAGGTAGGGATGTGTGAAGAATCCGATAGGGGGTGAAAATCCAATGGATTTTCATGATTCGGCCCCCTGGATTCCAGTTTGCCAGCCCCACACTGCCGCCACCAACTTGCTATGTTGTGAGTAAAGCAAGCTTCCAGACTTCTGTCTCTAAGACAGGCCACAGTTTGCGTACTTTTTAAAACGCTAAGGAAATTTACGCAAATTGCGTAACTTCACACCATTTGCGTAAATCGGGGTATTTTGTCTGTTTTGTTCAAATAAGCACCCAAAAAGCATGTGGATCTAGCATGATTTGCATAAAATCAGCCAATTTTATGCAAATCATGCTAGATCCTCGTGCTTTTTGGGTGCTTATTTGCACAAAACAGACTAAATGCCCCGATTTACGCAAATGGTGTGAAGTTATGCAATTTGCATAACTTTACGCAATTTGTGCACATTTCCTTAGTTCAGTCAACCAGCCTGTTTATGTGATCTTACAATTGCTCCAAATGCTTACATATGAAGTTGCCTGTCTTAAGCTGTGTACCAACTGAAAAATGAAAGCAGAACATAAATCAAATTAATTGAAAAAGATTGATTTAATTTTTGTACCAGATTTCCTCTATTTGTGGCTAAGAATTGTCACCAATATTCCATCTTGGCACCCGAGATCTTCCCACAAAATTATGGCACTCGCAGCACCTTTATGTTGGCTAATTATAGCTGATATAAGAAGGCAACACTGAAATTTCAGAAACTTCCTCTCCATTAATAGTAATGTTCATCACAGAAACAGGTCCTTTTTGTACTCTTCAACTGAGCAGAGGTTGACAAAGAGATTCTAGTCCCAAATTGGCAATTATTTCCTCCAGATTTTAAACAGTCCTTCTGTCCAGAACTAACTTCTGTCAAAGTAAGGCCATTTATTTCCATAGAGCTTATTTCCAAATCCACATGCTTATAATAATCACAGCCTAAATATTTCTTGAGCATGTTTGATATTTGCAGTGTACGGTAGTAATCTGACTGCACTATTTAACAGTAGGCAATTGGCTGTAGTGTATACATATACAGGCAAGGTCGTCTCTTTGAATTTAGATCAGACAGAAAGGTTTTAGTTTTGAGCAGGGATTCTCAGACTTTGCCACAACAAAGGAGATGATGACAGATTGCTCAAGTTTTCCCAATGGAAAAATAAGACCATCCAGCTGTTGGAGCTCACTTTCTCTAATGGAGAAACTCTTGCAGATCAACAAGGGAAGAACAAGGTGACATGAACCTGAACATTCTTTAAAGCTTGTCACTCAGACGTGGCCACTATCAGCACAGACAGAGTAGGTAGGAGTGCTAAGCCTATGGAGAAATCTATGTTCAGTTTATTGGGAAAATGCAGAGCCGGTAGGTTGGCTCCCCACCCAATTAGGTGCACAAAACTGGTGACACGAAGGATCAGGGAAGACCGCATGCTTCGCCTTAGGGGAAAGTTTTCATAAAGCGTATTTACTTATGGCACATCCCTATTCATGTATACTCGGAAGAAAGTCTAATTGTTTTCAGCAGAGTTTACTCCAAGGTAAGTGTATATAGGATTACAACCTAATCCCCCCCCAATGGTGTCTGTATCAGTCAGAGATAAAAATGCCCTCTAAAAGTGTTAAGATTTACCAAAAAGAAAAAGGAAGTACCAAACTATATTCAGTGAAGAATATACCGTAGTTTTTAAAAATTGATGCGCAAGAAAAGAAAGGACAAATAATGAAGGATATTGCAACTTATGCAAGTCAGTTCAGGTTTACTTTAGTGGACTAACAGCAGAATCCTATGCATGTTTACTCAGAGGCAAGGTCCACTGTATTCTCTGGGGCTTACTCCCAGAAAAGTGTGCATGGGTTTGCAGCCTTAGACTTCTTACAATATATAATTGTCTTAATTTTGATTTAGCCTTTGAGGGTTGAAATATATTATGTGCAAATATATATAAGGAAAGTCTGACAATTTCTTTCCTTCCTGTACAGCAACTTAAAAGGGTGGATTTGGAGTGGGAAAGCAACAGTGGTGCAGGTGCTTAACCCACCATATGATAATTTCTCAACCCACCATATGATAATTTCATAATTGGTGAACAATTTGCATAATATGCAAATTAGGCTGACCAGATTTGGTTACCTGGAATATAGCAGCCCTATGCTGTGCCGGGGGGCATTGTGGGAATTTAAAATGGCCGCTAGAACCAGCAACCTGGCACTGCTTGGAATGTCGCCAGCCAATGCTGCCCACTGCCACCGGGTGAGATCACCAGGACACCCTAACAAGGAAGGGCCCCCACCAGAGGGCACTTTGCCCAGAGCCCCCTCAAGCCTGGAGCTAGCTCTGGAGTAGGGACTTCCAAAGGGTAGATGCCATTACAGACAACACCCTACTTTGGGCCCCAAGCAGTTGCATTTCTGTGAAAGAGGACTGTGTGGAGCAAGGTTTTGCCTCCTGATCTGAGAGGATGGAAAGATGATATATGAGAGAAAGGATTTCCTAAGAGAGCAGTCTTCAGCCTTTTCAGATCCAGGACTTCTGACCCCAACATGCATCATGGGACCCACTTCAAACATATTTCTCCTCGTCTCTTTAGAGCAGGGGTGGGCAACTTGTAGCCTGCAGCGCACATGAGGCTCCCCCTGGCCTTTTTGTCCTCCCCACTGTGTCCCACCACTGCTGCCACGCCAGGAGCAAAAAAGGCCCCTTTTAATAGTGAAAAGCCACGGTTTGCTGCTGAATCTTAAAAAGCAAAATAGCCCCTTTCCCCAGCTGCCCCACTGGCGGCAAACCACTTTTTTTTTGCTTTTAAATGAAGTCCCCCCCCCCCCCGTTGCTGCACTGCCAAATTTTGGCAGCTCAGCAGCAAGGCTGGGGTGCAACCCCTGGTGGGCTCTGGACTGGAGGAGCAGAGTGGCCCCCTCACCCCTGGATGTTGTCCACCCCTGCTCTAGAGTGACCAGATACAAAGGGGGACAGAGCTCGTTCAACTTTAATAGTTGTATGGAATCAGCCGATAGGCAGAATGAACTACTATTTGGTATTTATGGGCGAGTTTTTCACTGACTGTTCTCCTTCATTATTTGTGTTTGTATTGATTTGTGATTTTATGCTGTTTTTATATCTATGCCATTTTGATCTCTTTGGAAAGGAGGTCTAAAAATAGTGGGCGGGGGATGTTGGGAAGGGGACTAAAAGCCACAAGTCCTATGATGCATAACTGCCCTCTCTTGTATCCAAAATAAGAGGGTGCTGTTTTCTTCTTCAGTGACTTGACCTAGCTGAGCTTTCCCCGTGTGGACATGAAGAGAAAACATGACCCACCAGATGACAAGTTCATCTCCATCCGATCCTTCTCCAACCCAGTAAGCACATGTTATCCTTTTGATATTATGATGTTGGTGATTGATTGCATATCCCACACATGTGAACATGTTGTCTTTTCATAAATTTCCTCATAGCTATTTTTTTTGTAGTTTCCAATCTGGGGCTTAATCATGAGCAAATGTGTTTAGGGTTGCAGCAGCCTCTGCTACTAAAAATATTTTGGTACCATTAAGGATTGATTAGTTCAGCAGCTCTTCATGGCGAAGCAGCCAAATGTTAACATCTTTTGAGCTGTGTGAGCGGCATTTGGCAGGCTGTCCTATTAGGAAAAGGGGAGGGGGTGAAAAGGGATCTTCTGAAAACAAAGCCCCCTCCCCTGTTGGAACATTGTTTGACTGTAATCAGTTACATAAGCTTAATAGCTAATAAATGGTTTCAGTATTCCATTTGCATTTTAAATCATAAAACCATATGGTGGTGGTGAGGTAACATCACAAGGAGATAATTCAAGGCAGGGAACTGTTACTTTGTTTTGGAATTAGATTAAGTCGTAAATAAGTACTACTTTGTCTTGAAGTAAGAAAAACATTCCAAGCCAGCATTCTCTTAAGACATTTTCCACCTGTTAAAAGGATGTGTAGTATTTGGAGTCTTTCATAACAGTGGAAACTGGCTCAAACTTTCAATGGGTCTGTTTTAAAAAAATAAGCCAAGTTTGATTTATGAGTTGAGGTACAACAGGGAACATGTAAGCAAACAAAAACAATGAGTTGAGGTGGGGTGGGGGAAATATGCTGTTGATATGGCACCACATGAATCATATGGTCAGCTTACATGGGATATATAAGAGCCCAAGGCCAGATTGATGGACCAGGGAAGGAGACGCGATCTGTGGGTAATGAAAATGTGGTGGTGGTGGGGTCTTGCCTCATGCCCTTGACCCAGAGGTAGCTTGCCGTAAAATGATCCATTCTGAGTCGGCAGTGTTATTTAAAACAATCCCTCGAGCTCAAATGTTGCCTATTAAAATAAATTCAGGAGGCCAAGGAAGTGGTGATCATGGATTTTAAGTTCTGAACTGCTTTTTAAGCAGTTCTGAAACCTATAAAACCCAGAGTGATACATTGGGAAGAGGGCAAAAGACAGTTGGACAAGGGGAAAAGAAGGATAACTTAGGGTAATGTGAGAACTCGTGGAAGGTGAAGGAAAATTGTACTCCCCCCCCCCAGCCTGCCCTGCTTTTTCCTTGGTAATCCTTGAAAAAGTAATCAAAGCTTGCAATTTCCTATTTAGGACAGTTTCAACTCCCAACTGTTTCACTGCACTCTTATCACCACCACCTCCTCCACAAACAGTATTGCTCCTGGAAAACAAATACTAGGTGTGGTATATTCTGTCTGATATTTATACAGATATCTCTCTGGGCACAGGGAATAATCAGAAGACACCTCTCTGGTTTCTGTCTCTGAAGTATGTCTTGGCCTAGCCCGTACCTCAGTAGTCACTGAAACACTGACAGGATTCTATCCATGTGTAATACTAGTACAATTGTTTAAATGATTGGGTATTTAGAAGTTGGCCCTTTTAGATGTCTGGTCCCTTAAGAAGGTGAGAATTCACATTTATCTTTGATGTACTTAGCTGCCATCTTCACATCTTGTTGGCTTACTAAAAATTGGAACAAGCTTGTCAGCTTGCCAGAAGACAGACGTCTTGCATTACAATAAGGACATAACAATTTTAGAGAAGAATTGCCACTTTCCTAATGGCATTAGCTAAGGTCTGTGCCAGATTTAATAAGGCAGACATAAAAGATTGCACCAGAGAAGTTTGATGGTTATTTATTTTTTATTATTATTTTTACGTCATATGTTTTATTCTTGGTTTGCTTAACAGACATTTTTGTCAAAATTGGAGATCAGTATTATGGAATTTTATCATAAGCTTAAGTTTGTTCCTTCCAAATTATCAGTCATTTCTTTGATCTATGTTTAATTTGTCCATTTCTACTTTTGTAATATCATGGAAATTTTTGCTCTGTTGTATTGTGATGACCTAGGGTTATAAACAATAAAACTGATCGGAACTGATATGGGCTATCTCAGTGCCAACTCCAGCTTTCTGAGGGCCCTTGGGCAAGACACCCTCAACGGGCCCCTTCTTTCAGTGAGTCTGCCTTCTCACTGCCATTGTCACTGTCTGCTACTGCTTCTCATCCTCTTTCCCATCATTGCTACCACTTGCTTGCTTGACAGACAGAGAGCCAATGAGTGAGTAGTAGGCAGTGGCATCTACTGCTCCTCCTTCTCACCACCACCGTTCTCTGGGCTAGAGTGAGAGACAGATGAACAAGCTGGTTGCAATTATGAAGAAGAGCAACTCTAGGGGGCTCTTGTCAGTGGGCTCCTGCTGGGGTGTGGGCCCTCAGAAGGTACCCAACCATGCCTGCCTTTGATGTCAGATTGATTTTAGCATTGTTTGAGTAGGTATGTCCAACCACAGGTGTATAGGTCACTAGTGGGTGGGGGCTTGAATTCCTTTTGTGATTTGCCTTTGATCCTGGATATTTACTTTAATTTCTCATCAGCAAATACAAAGGAAGTGTTTGTTGGGGATATGTGTCACATGCATGCTGTGTCAAAGGTGGGGATTCCCCCTGAAGATCTGCATTCCAGATTTTGGATCCAGTCCTCTTCAACATTATTTATGCCTGAATTCAGGCTCAGAGATGTGGTCCAGAAGTGGTGGGATGGCTAATAGCCTTGTATGTGGCAAGGAATGCAGAAAAGGCTGAGGTCCTAAGTACATTTATTTAGAAGTCCCATTGTAAAGAGTAGATCTTGCTTCCAAGAAAATGTGACTAGGGCTGGGTTGAAAAGGGTGTCCTCCTGAAATGCCAAGGAGGACAGCCATCACATATGAGATGGGGTAGATAATCTAGTGCCCTCCAGATGTTTTGGGCAACAATTCCCATAATCCCTGACCATTGGCTATGCTGGCTGGGGCTTCTGAGAGTTGTAGTCCAAAACATCTGTAAGGCACTAGAAGGCCTACCCCTACATCACGCCATGGTAACAGGCAGGGTCAAGTTGCTAGGATACCAATGGGAGGGGCTACCTATCTTCTCAGAGCAATCCTGCCTATGTAGCGTAGCGGGTAAACAGGATTTTGTTGGAGCTCATAGTGAGCGCTCTCTCTCTCTCTCTCTCTCTCTCTCTCTCACACACACACACACACACACACAC
Organism: Shinisaurus crocodilurus; assembly: GCA_021292165.1. Lineage (NCBI taxonomy): Eukaryota > Metazoa > Chordata > Lepidosauria > Squamata > Shinisauridae > Shinisaurus > Shinisaurus crocodilurus. The sequence goes on along the minus strand of CM037879.1, from coordinate 166,777,868 downwards.
TACTTAAAACGAACATTTTTGTTCTCTTGCCCTTTCCTTGTTTCTAGGAAGTTTGAGGAAGAAAAATCTTTCAAGTGAAAGTGGTTATACAGCCCCGTGTTTCTCTCTGAATAGACCAGGTGTTGGGGGAGGCAGTCTACCAATCTGGGATATATAAAAGCAATTGCCTTCCTATGGAAGATCCCATAGACAGTGGGTCTGTTCACATGACACGACAGCCCACCATGTGTTATTTAACCCATGGTGAGGCTGTGGCCCATGTGGCCACCATTTTTAATATGCAACCCCCACTCGTGGGTTGTCCTGTTGTGCAAACCTAGTGAGGGTGGGTTATGTGGGGGTTAAACAACCCTTGTATAACCCATGGTCTGTTCTGGGTTTGTTTAACCCTCACATAAACCACGGTCGCTGGGTTCACACGACACAACAACCCCTGAGTGGGGGTTGCATATGCAATCGAATGCCTGTGGCTGCTGTGGCTCATCTGGGTTAAATAACCCAGATGAGCTGCAGCATGTCATCCAAACCTGGTCAGTGTGGCCCCCACTCTCTGCCATATACAACTTCAGCCAAGGAGAAGATGTCTGCTTTATGATGTCTTCTAAGGGTGTGTGTGTATGAATATCAGGTAGCTGCCCTATATAGGTTCTCCATGGGGGGGACTGCCCCCCCCCACAACTGCAAAGGCAACACACACACCCTAAAGTTAGTGGTGACCCCCTGAGAAGCAACATGCCCTAATGACTGATAGGGTAGTCCTAGTGCAGGGGAGGGGTAACTAAAAATGGGTAGGGGGGATGCCCCCAATCTGTAATAGGAAATGACAGTGGGGATTTCCCTGCACAGCACTCAATCTGTGAGCCTGATCTGTGATCAGAGATGACAGTGGGATTCCTCCAGGGGACCAAGCCCTGGAGAAATCCTGGAAGGCTCTGCGGGCCGGATAAGCAACTTCCACAGGCCAGATTAGGCCCATGGGTCGGAGGTTGCCCTCCCTTGTCCTAGCATATGTACCCCATTAGGCATCTGGAAATTATGGATTTTGGCATGTCTATAAGCTCCTGGCCTTGAGACTCACCCCATGGATGCAAATGCCTTTAAACACCCCAGATGTGCAGAATGCCACCGCTTGCCACTTTAGTAGAAAAGAGGGGGAGGTCTTGTAAATTCCCTGTTGTCTGAGGTGGTTGTGGAAGGCCGTCATCCTGTCCTACTTTTGCAACCCCCAAAGCTCAGTTCTGAGGGACAGGAGCTTAAAACATTTCAGCTTCCAGGGAAATCCTTCTATCCTGTCCTCAGAATAAGTTAGAATGTTGGATGAATTTATTGGGGGTAAGGGGGAAGCTTAGCTTTCTAGGCCTGATCTAGGAAGCTAGGTAACCTCTCTCATTGGTATTCTAGTAACCTGACACTTCCTGTAGCCAAGGGAAAGTGGTATCCCAAGTATGATCACTAGGTAGTTTACAGGGTGGGGTGTTGTTTTTTAAAGCCCTTTTGGCTATCCCTGATCTGGACATCCTACTAGCTCAAGAGATCACATAGAATATATGGAATCTGAAAGGATGAAGAGAAATGCAGGAGCTGAGAAGCTGCATGTTAGAGCCTGCATAAGTAGATTAAAGCTGACCCAGAAATGCAAGGTAGGTAGACAGCCTTTAGAGGAGGAGCACTTTTGAACTGTTTCAATTGACTTACAGGGTTGGAACTTAGTTGCTCACGATGACAGCATGTCCTATGCTGCTTCCTGCTTTTCATCCATCTTTCTTCAATCTTGAAATGTATAAATCAATTGCTGCCAAACAGCTGTAAGCTTCCCTTCTCAGGAGGGAAATGATCCAGGAAAAGGCCACATAAATTCCCCATGACTGGTGAAAGAAGAGGCAACACAATTAAGTTGTACTCAGAAGGAGGCTTTTGATGTACTGCAGGAACTGCTGAATAATATAGTGGGAGAGTTAAAGCTGCCTTTTGCTTTAATGGTGCAGAATTTAACAAATTGTGGGGCAGGGGGACATCACAAATAAAGGTCTGCATATGTGGGACTCTTGCAGTGGAAGCAAACCCTGCTCCAAATACTGAATAGCCCAGCTTTTTCTGAGAGGGATGCTATGAAAGGGCCCAATATTTCTCAGTCTAAGTGCAGAGGGTCCACCATTGTGTGGGGCGAGGGGAGGGGAGAAAGGACTTCCCCCAGATTTGTTCACCTCATGGGAGGCAGCAGCCGCAAGTGGGGGTAGGAGCCTTTATTTATTCATTCATTTATTCATTTATTTATTTATAATATCGATATGACACTTTCAACAAATGCTCTTCTTAGATGGTAAGGGATTTGTTGGATCCCAGACTGGAATCCCCAGAAGAGGAACCAACCAACTGCTGTTCACTGCCTTTACTAGATTCTTTGCTGATTAAGTTGCTCATATTTGGGCCAGTTTGGACATAGACATTAATTCAGAATTTATACAGATAGTATCAGAATCAGTCACTTGTCACAGTTGCTTGGAAGCTGCCCCAGTCAGGCCAAAGGCCTGCCTCTCCAGAATCCTGTTCCCACAGGGACCAACCAAATGACTCTGGGAAGCAATAGCCCTCTCCCGCTTTTGTTCCCCAGGAACTGGTATTCAGAGGCAAATTGTCTGTTCCTAGATAGCAATAGCCATCATGGCATCAAGGCTTATCATCCATGAAATGGCAGAATTTGGTAACCATCTAGATCAACCTTTCCCCAACCTGGTGCCCTCCAGATGTATTGGACTATAACTCCCAACACATCTGGATGGCACCAGGTTGTGGAAGGCTGATATATATTCAGTAGGTGGTGGCAGCTAAACCATCTCTTGGATTATTTTATTGCAGGTTTACATTCAATGGCACTCAGAGCTTTTCTACATGTTAATCACTGTACCTACTCAGTTTCATCGTGGAATTGAGATCCGAGCTCTACACAGAGCATTTCCTTTCCTGCTTTTCCATGACATAACCTCTAGGTGTTGCTGTGCTTTAGCAGAATAGCACAAATACACAAGTAGGAAAATATATTTTCTTTCACTTTCAGAAATAATACCCCATTTTCCCCGCTCTAAAAACAACAACAACCCAGGAAAGTGCTCATAAAAAAACAGAAGCGAAACTTTACTGGAGGATCACAATGTCATCTAAAGAACCCAGAAACAACTGTAAGGAATCACGAGCGCACAATAAATGCCTTGTGCAGAAAAGCTCTCCAATGCCAAGTTGGCATTGCCTTTCTTTGTGACCCCTGGCAGTGTCAGCGTACAGAGTGTGATAAGGGCTCTCTGAGGGACCCCAGGATACATTTCAGTATTTTAGACTCAAGGAGCTTGAAAGTGACAGGAAGAAAGATGATGGCCTGGCAGCTGAAGCAAGAGATGGAGTAGTGGGAGAGCCACATTTTTAAGAACGTGGTCAATTTCTGTGTGCCTGAACTAGAGTAGTGTGAGAGGCGAGCGAAGAATTGTGAGACAAAGAAGAAGCTGGAGAAGGGCCCAGGTCGAAGTCAGGAAAGGGGAAAAGGAGAATAGGGGGAGAGGTCTATATGTGTGAGCATTATGAGACAGGCCTGTGGCTCACGCTGGCTCAGCTTGTCTGAGTGTAGAAAGTTAAGCAGGGTCAGGCCTGGTTATTACTCGGATGGGAGACCCCTCCTCTAGTTTCCTGCATTGAGCAGGGGGTTGGACTCGATGGCCTTGTAGGCCCCGTCCAACTCTATGATCTATGAAATCTATGTTGTCAGTTGTCTTCTTTAAAACAATGCGCTCTTCCAGTGACAGAGAAAGGACGATCAAAAGTTCAACAAATATGTCAAAGGCTACAAGGAGAAGGGGGGAAAAGATTGCGAGGAGAAGGGAGTTTGTGAGGGAGATGTATTATGTGACAAGGAGCAGAATGAACTTGTAGCAGAATGAACTTGTAGCAGAGCATGCCAGGCCCATTCCGTAGGTTTCCAGAGGAGGTGCTCGGCAGAATAGTAGAAGACTAATAGAAAACAGATGGGACCATGGTGAGGGTGAGCTAAGGATTTGGCCCAGAGGAGTCAGCATAGTAGGAGGAGACCCAGCCAATGGCACCCACAGTGGAGGAGAAGGAGGTGCTGAGCAAGGGCAGCATGGAGTCAGGAGATGTTCCAGTCAGGGAGGGAAGCAGGAGTGTGGAAACTGAAGCAGAGAACTACGAGTCAAAACTCACCAAACCCATCTACACATGCTTCCCATAACGACAGTAGGTGCCATCCAGCTGCCTTCCTGCCTGTGGAGGGTTTGGGCAAAGGGACTGGCCAGATACTCCATTAAGAGTTCTGTGTCATGTTTGGAACTAAGAGTTGCTTTGGAGAGTTCTCTTTCTGGAAGGAGGGCAAAGTAAGTCCAAGGTCCCCTCCCAGGTCTGGGTTCCTTAGTTTATGTATAATCAAAACACTGCACATACACCACTCACTGACTAACATTCTGCTGTTTTGGCTGGATAATTTTTATTTCCGTGTACATGGGAAGCAGAGGACTAGAGGTAGATCTACCAGAGCAGTACATATCGTTGCAACAAAATCCCCTTTCCCACTACTGGCTAAGTGTGCACGCTCCTGTCAGGTGCTGCCTGCTTGGTTTTACTTAGCTTTCCTTGTTTCCAAGATGGCAAAACAATTTCGGCAACTCCAAAGAATCATTTTTGCCAGTAAAACTGGAACAATATAAGAAGTGCAAGGACACGTGTATTGTGCGACATGGTGAAAATCTAACTTTGGCCTCCGTGTGCTTCTTCTCTCTGCTTTCCCTCCACTAAAGGTGGCTTTAAAATAGCTTAGAATTTATGTGAGCCTCAAACTAAACCTGAAAAATACAAGCTCAACACCTTATTTGTGTTGGCTTAGTAAGTGCCAGATTTATTAGCAATTTCTTCAATTTGTTGGTCACTTCACTTTCTCCTCCCCACCTCCTGAATGTCACCCACCGATTTGATGACAGGCCTGGACAAAACCATCTGTACAAACAAAAGCCTGGAGAAAAGTAGCTACAGCTCAGCCAACAGCTGTATGTCTGCTACAGCAAAGATGTATGACAAAAGATTTCCACCACTAGCTGTAAAACCACCACATTCTAATTTGTCATACAAGTTAACTCTGTTATTTATTATGTGTATGGCAGGAGGACTCCTAGGAACTAGCCAGGGCAGTATTGTGTGAGGAAATTGACCCATGTGACCTTTGCCCTTTGGTGGATTTGGCCATACATTGCAAGCGCAAAGACTTAATCATACACTTTTCTTGTGTGCCACGTACTTGTATATCAATGCCCTCCAGGGTTCAACAGATTAAAATCTCTTGAATACTTGTAACACCTCTATTCTCACACTAAGGATCATGACCTGAGACCCATTCCCCTGTCAAAACCTCCTCTGGGTCTTTTGCATGCCATCTTCACTTACAAACTCTGGCAGCCTGTCCTGCACTATTTTAAAAGCAAAGAAGAGTGTGTGAGAGATTAACATAATTGTCTTGTGATACGTTATCACCATTGCTAAATGATAACCTCACCGGCTATCATCTGTGCAATGGTAGACATTATGCATTATATCAGCCTTCTCCCAAACGATTGGCCATGCTGGCTGGAAGTGATGGGAATTGTGGTCCAACACTTCTGGAGGGCGCCAGGCTGGGGAAGTGTTCATGATATAGTGCCTTATTGTTTATGCTCATGTATTTACATGCAGGTGCACTACAACCAAGCTACACTCACATCTTCTTTTTGACCCTGTGAGGAGGTGGTGGTATTATCATCATCATCATCATCATCATCATCATCATCATCATCATCATTATTATTGTTATTATTATCCCACCTTTTCCCCAGTACTGGGACTCAGTACTTCTAGAGACCTGCAGGAGGGGACTGAAAGTTGAAGAATGGCAACTCTAGCATCCCACACTGAAGACATTTTGAAATCACATCACGTACACCTCTTCAAAAGGCAAAATAGGGATAAAGATTTACCAAGAATCAAGAACCAGATAACTGGATCTGTCCCTGTTAAATAGAGACCACTAGAGTATATGCTGACGTAGTTACATTGGGTTGTATTCAATGGTCCCCCTCCACAAACAGTCCTTGCATTTGTGGAAGAGTCATTGATCAAGGAAAAGCCTCCACTAATGGAAGAGGATGGGAGGCGATTTTTGCCAGTTCCTCCAACTCCCCACAGCCTGCCGTCCACGCTGTCTTGGATTAAAAGGTGGGGGTGGAGCTACCTAGAGTTACAGTTCAGGGAAGATAAGAATGCAGTACAGTACTGGAATTATCTGTAATTCTGTGGAACAGGGCTTTTAAAAATGTGCAACCAGACACAAAATGTGCATTTCCCGGGGGGGGGGGGGGAGACATGAAGATCCAAAACACCATTTCTGCAGTTGAAAAAGTTGTATTATGTTAGCTGCTGTAAAATGTGGGTGATGACATTGTGAAAAGTAACATGAGTGAGGCTCATCTAAAGCCCCAGACCCAGATCAAGCCTACCATTTTTTCTCCCCCTGCCAAAGACACTCCCTGCAGACCCACTGCTACTCTTCACAAAGTGTTCACCAATGACTGGGTTCGCGCGACATGGCAACCCATTGTGGGTAACTAGAAATGGTTCTTTTCTGTGAAGGACTGCCAACCGGTCCTTTCCTCAAGACGAGAGATGAAAGGTGCAAAACTGCCAACCTTAGCTCTGCCGTCTTGACCTGATTCTCTCAGGGCCTTGCCCTGGATCTATACACTGGATTTAGCACTGAACCACAGAGGAACCACACACCCCGTGTGGGGTAAAACCAGGAAAGTTTATTTAAGGTAAACAGATTACAATAAAAGGTGGGGAATGAGGGAAGAAGGAGAAAGGTGGGGAGACACTTTGGTATACACAAGTAGAGCTACAAAACAACAAAACTAGTCCCTTACTATATAAATACCCAGGCACCTACTCCTTGCCTGGGGGTTGGTCTTCCTAGGGCTTGCCTCAGCAAAAAGCCCTACTCCGCGCTCCTTTGCATCCAGACAACAACAAAAGCCCAAAAGCCACGGCTGGCAATGTCAAATTCTCCCCCCACCCCTCTTTCGGTAGATTGGCTGTCCTTGGCCAATCAGGATGAACTTCATCTGGTCCAGGAAGAAGAGGGGTGGTTCCTAGATCATGACTAGAGGGCTTGGGAACATTTGCATGTGAATACCTGTGGCACAGGATCAAAGACATGGGAGACTCTGAGGCGACAGGGGCCATCAGAGGAAGCTATGTACATTTGCATGGGGGGGGGGGTTTCTCAGCCTCCAGCTGGGATTAAACTTACTTACACATGTGTGGTGCAGGATACTCTGATGCTTTTCTTCACATTTTCTTTCAACCTATTTAGCAAATTTGAGCATTTTTTGGGACAGGGAAATATACAGCCATGAAATCTGCCTGTATTTCCCTGTCAAAAGAAAAAAATGTTCAAATTTGCTAGGTAGGTTGAAAGAAAAGAACCCTTTCTTTTGACAGCTGTCAAAAGAAAGTACTCATGAAAAGGGGGTGGGATGTAGTCTCCCCTTTCCAGAGTACGTAGAGGCTCAGGGAAGTCTGGAAAAGATGGAGGGAGAATGAGAACAGTTAGGGCAATACTGAAAGGCTAGAGGATCACACCCAAAACAGGGAGATGTACTCACCACCCCCTTTTGGGAGAGAAAACCCCTTTGCCACTATGCTTTTCAGTTGACAGCTCTCCAATAGACAGCTGCCAAATGTGAGCAAAGCAACCTACCGGTATATGCAGCCTCGCTTGGTCAATATCCATGGATGTTGCCTACTGCACTTTGACAGCAGATGCTTACCAGGACATTGGCCAGGCAAGGCTCCACATTTTGGGCAGCCGTAGGTGCGCACCTGCAATGCACTGGGGAAAAAAGTATGAACAAAATTGTGCACATTTGTGCCCCCACCAAAAAAAGGGTAAGGAGCCACTGACGGTCACTCCAAAGAACTGCACAGTGATGGAGCGGCTGTCACTGGTGGCAGCACGCCCCACCCAAAAAAAATCACTGCCAAATGGAAAGGGGTTACGATCGGAGCAGGGAGTGGGAGACAAGACAGGTTCTGCCGTGCAGGACCCTGGGATACCAGCTGGAGGACCGGGGGAGAAGGAGGGGGAGGACAACCCACAGGAAGCCAATCATCTGTTGGGCGCACCATGGGTTGTTCTGCGAACGATCCACATTGCGTAGTTTATTCACAGGGCGCTTTGCTGTGTCATGTGAACTCGCCCAATGTTTCAAAGATGAAAGAAATCATTCTAGAACATAGGGAACCTTTTGCTGATAAGTCATGTGAAGTTGTCAATATTATGATGAGTGGGGATGCCAGAAAATACCCAATACAACATTCTTAACACAGAAGTATTTTAAATAAGAACCTTATGGGGCAAAGTTACATGAAACATTTGTGTCTGAAAGTAACAGCACAGCAGTCAGTCCAGGCCCCAATGTGTGAACACCCTTAGATGTCACTGCTGTCAAACTCCCACTCTCTGAAGGTTTCTAATGATCATGGAATGTGACTCTAAGCAACAAAGCATGTGCATGTACCCAAGGAAATCGCACAGGTGTGTTGAAGCAGGGCAAACTATGCATGTAAATTACAAGCACATACCCACGTGCAGTGCCAAATTTTCCTTTAAGGAAGGCTCGCTGGGCAACTAACAAAGACCCAGAGTCTTTGTTAGGGAATGTTTTAGCTCTCTCCTCCCATCCAGCCCCCCCCCCTCCTCTCATCCCCTGCAGCAATATACTGTGTAAATGAAGCTTTGTTTTAATGTCTGTCTGTAGGACAGGGTGAGAAATGGTAATCAAATTAATAATGCCATGTTGCCTTTACTCAGGTGCATGCCCGTAGCATGTTATTAATAAATGAGTGTCCGAAGCAGACATTCACCCACTGTATAATGCAGGAATAGTACCAGACAAACATGTTTAGGAGTGTGTGCATAAAAAGACATTCTCTCCTTTGAACAAAGCGACTGCTTATTGCGTCATTCATGGTAAAGTGGGACATTTTGTTATACACCATAGCCAGCTCCACCACTTCTTCCAGTCTGGATAAGTACCCATATAGGTGGCCGTGGCTGAGCTGGCACAAACTGTGCTGGAAAGTGGACAGGAAGCCAGCTAGCTGGGTAGGGCAGCAGAACCCAGAACCCACTTCCTACATCTACCTCCCTCACCTACGTCGCAGGCTTTCAAGAAATGTGTTTGGTTTTAAAATAAAATATTGTTTTACTGGGAGAAAAACAGTTTTGCTCCTAGCCTTATTAGCAAATGGCCAGAAAGCCAAAAGCTGGGGGGGGGGGGCAATTCACCTGCCCCCAACCATTTAGCAACTCAAATCTGAGAGCTGGTATCCCTTACTTTTACTTAGAATTTCAGTCAATTAAAGAAGAAGAAGAAGAAGAAGAAGAAGAAGAAGAAGAAGAAGAAGAAGAAGAAGAAGAAGAAGAAGAAGTCGTCCAACCAAGCTACTCGAGTTTCTAGAAATAGTGTTCACACAATCACAGCAAGCCCATCCAAGGGCTTAGCTAGCTAGAATTAACAAGGCATTACAACACAGCCCATTTAGTTGCAAGGTGAGCTGCTATACATTGATTGCTAGCAAGCTCAGTGCTGATTTACATTAAAGCGCACACACACCATTGCAGAACCTGAGCTGCTAGATCAGGGGTGCAGCGGGACCTCAGGCGCAGAGGCCAAATCCGGCCCTCCTGTTGCTCCAGTCCGGCCCTCTGGGGTTCCGCAAAAGGCCCCACCCCTTTCCCCAACCACTGATCATTGGGGAGTTTCCGGTCTTTTGTGCAGTTCCCCCCCCCCCCCACAATTCTAAAAGGTTGAAATGCCTCTCTTAAGGCTTAGTTACTGGCAGTAAGAGCTTTAAGCTAAAATAGGCTGGAATATTTTTTTTGTATTTTGGCCCCACCCCTTTCACCCTTGGCTCCAGCCCTTAGGTCTCAGGTCCCTCCCACCCCTGGAATGCCCCCCCCCCCAGCATCTCTGAAATGGTATTCAGCCTTTGGGTTAAAAGAGGTTCCACATAGGGATGTTATTCGTTGACCGGCTCACCAAAAATTCTCACACAACCCTAGCCCACATCCCTGTGCTAGATCAAGACAGAGCTCCTGACAAGACCTCCATTCCTTTGCAATTTAATTATGGAGTTTTGAACAATCTGAACTGCTGGGTTGTTCAGTTTTAAGGTTTTGCGAGCAGATCTTGCAAGAGATGTCTAGTTCCAGATTCATAATCCTAAAGAATCAAAATTGTTCTTGAAGCACATTGTTTAACTTCTTAATGTTTCTTTCTTTGGTGTGTGTTTTAGGCCCTGAATGCATTCTAAATGCAGAATGATGATAACTGGAAGCTCAAGCCATTATATAGCCAAACAAACCAACAAACCTGAGCAGCCCCAACATCTACTGGGTGGATTTGGACCCATTCTGGATCTTCTCCTTCCCTAGATCAGAATAACAAATTGAAAGTTTTGCAGATAAATTAATAGGGTCCACATTATCATCTATGATATGCCTTAACTTTCAACTCTAAGAGCAATTATGACCACCCTATACTAAAAGTGTATAGAAAATGTAAAGAGGATATAGGCCTCGTTCATAAGACTAGAACCCGGGGTCATCCAACAAAGCTAAAAGGTAGGAGATTAAGAACAGACAAAAGTAAGTGCATCATGACACAGAACATTATTAAATTATCAAATTTGCTACCACAACATGTAGTGATAGCTGCCAACTTGGACAGTTTTAAAGGGGGATTAGACAAATTCATGGAGGATAAGGCTATCAATGGGTACTAGTCTTCATGGCTATACAGTAATACCTTGGATTGAGAGCATAATTAGTTCCGGAAACGTGCTTGTAATCCAAAACACTCTTATATCAAAGCGAGTCTCTGGCGGGCGTGAGCGGGGCTGAGGCCCGCTCCGCCCGCTCGAGGTGAGCGGTTACATCCCTACGACTACTTGTCTTGCAAGACCTTGCTCGTTTATCAAGTCAAAAAACATTTTAAAAATTTGCTTGTCTTGCAAAACGCTCTCAGACCAAGTTACTTGCAATCCAAGGTATTACTGTGTATTACCTCCAATATCGGAGGCAGCATGCCTATGTATAACAGACAGTTGCTGGGGGACATGAGCGGGAGGGTGCTATTGTGCTCATGTGCTTTTGGGCTTCCCATAGACCTCTGGTTGGCAGCTGTGGGACAAAACGGTGGAGTAGTAGATAGGTCTTTGGTCTGATCCAGCATGATGCTTTTTATGTTCTTAAAAGGCAAGGTAACAGAAATGATCCGAGGGAAAGAAAACTTCTTCCCTTTTGTGTTACCACAGTGGCCAATGCAGGCAGGAATCATTCCATTTCCTATCTCCTTGTTTGGTAGCTCTCAGTAAAACTAGTCATCCATTGGGCATCTGAAGTGAGGCCATTTAACATAATTAACAAACTGGTAAAGCCACTAGGTACTCTCCTGATGACACCAGAATTAAGAGGTCTTTGAGCTTGCTGCGTCTTCCTACCATGTCCTGGCCTGTCCCTGCTGCCACTGCCTTCTATGATCCATGCTGGGAGAATTGAGAGGCTTCTAGTCCTCCTGACTGCAGTCCCAGTGATGTCATTGAGACCATGCTGGGGCCAGTTCACTACTGATCTTTTAAATTGATTGATGCTGGGCTTCCAGGGGGCCACCTCTTAATCATTCTTTAATGGACTCATTAATTGGACTCCAGGCAGTCTATCCATCACTACTACTGCCTCTTTTCCCCAATGCTACTTTGCTATGCTCATTTAAAGCCAGTGTTTTGGGAAGGAGCCATACCTTTCCATATGTTTCTCAGTGGTCTGCTATGCTGGAATTCTTCTTAATGGGCACAGCACAACTCATTTTAGATAACATGCAGGTATTTTGGCCAAAGAAGTTGGTGTTGGTTTTTAGCAGTGATCTGTGGAATGAAATGCTCATTTTTCAACTGGCCTTAGGTTAAATTTTGGAATTGAGGATGTTTGCGGCTATGGAAAAGCTGGGCAAGTTTGGGTGACCTTTTTATACTTGACAACTGATAATTCATCACCCAAGCAGTTCTAGTCAAGAGTCAATATGAACTTTCTTGGAGGATGTGGTGACTTTGGTTATTCCTATTTCTATTTGATTTACAGCCACATGATTTCATTAAATGCAAACGTAATAAGGAGGGCTCCTGCCAACCTCCTTTGCTTGGAACCACAAATCCCAAAATGGCAGTGGGGAGGGGGGAGAGGAGGAGGGGAGGAATTTGGTTCTGTCTTCCCCTGCAGATGTCCCTTTTGCTCATAGATTTTTTTATTAGCTTGTTTTTTTAAAAAAAAGTGTTTATGTTCTCCTATTAGATCATGACCTTTGAGTTTTTCCATTCCGTGTTTTCATAAAGATAACTTCATTGCACTAAAAGCAACTTGAGAGCAGAACACATTTTCTAGCTGCTGAATCGTGCTTGAATTGGTTTCATCAGCGCTACTTGGAGACTGCTGTCCTTGCTTCTGGCAGGGCCCGCGTCAAGGGTAGACACGATTGGGCACCTGCTGAGGGCCCACAAACCAGCGAGGCCACTGACAAGAGCCTATTGGAGTTGCTCCTCCCATCAAGCAAGCAAGTGGTCACAATGATGAGAAAGAGGATGAGGAGCAATAGTAATTAGTGACAATGGGTGGTGGAAGTTAGACTCACTGAGGGAGGGGGCCCATTGAGGGTGTCTTACCCAAGGGACCTCCAAAACCTGGAGCTGGCACTGCTTCCTGGATGCACTCATGTAGCTCTCATTTGCTTGCTGGTGTTCAAAGAGGAACAAAAAGTGTGCAATGTGGGGTTTCCCTCTAATTGGGTGGCAAGGATATTGTGTTATCTCTGAATGTGGGAAACCTTAGTGGCCATGCTCATTGGGGCTTATGGGAGTTCAAGGCCAAAACACCTGGAAGGCACCAGGTTGGGAAATGCTGTACTACAGAGTCTTTCTGCAAGCATTTCCTCGGTTTATTACAGAGTTTGAGATGAAATGTTTTCCCAGATGTGATTCTGCCCCTGAGGAAGAACACCAGCTCGAAAAATGTAGGGCATCTTATTCCCCAATGAACAGCTGACAGTACCTGTGGGTGTGTCCCCCCCCCGCCCCTTTGTCATTTCCTGTGGCTGCAGGAACAGCCCTTCAGGTGTAACATTTCTCTTCACACACAGGTTGTTTACAATCTGTATGAATCAGCCCAGTGCTGTTGCAGCTCATGAGCAATGTTGATTCATGCCTGGGAAAGTGGGATTCATTTGGGATTAAATACAGAGTGCTGGATGGATCACACCTGCCAGGGCAGCTTGCAATTCCCTGGTGGATGTAAAATGGGCAAAGCCAGCCTAACACCAAGTATACAACATAGACTACCGGTAGATTCATTCCCAGAACCAAGTGATGTGCGAATATGGTTGTTAAACAAATTTGGCCATATGATTACATCGCCAGAAACAAACCCCTAAAACTCAATCCAGGATTACCATTGCAAAGATACCGAGAATGTAGACTGAACAATAGCATAGTATCATGAGCACAACTCAAGTCCACATTTGTCCAACACCCCCTGTTTCAGCATGGCAGCGCAATTTAGTGAATTATCCCTCAGCGCAAAGCTGAAAGGATGAATGGATCCCTAGCTAATGCTCACCATCAGTATATAGCCTCTTGATAGGCATATATGATGGGGTTACACAAGAAAGAGGAAGTTCTGCTGCCTAAGGCATTCTGCAATGCAATTCAGGTTGCTGCTGGATTTTCTGCCTTAGAGTACCATGCTGGACTGGTACATACTATAGGGTAGATGGCCCATTGAGTTGTTTCAGCTTCATGAGTCTGTGAAAAGATTGTGCAATAATCCAGGGTTGGCTTATGTTGGACAACGATTGCCTACAGCATGCTTAAATTAGCATTCTTATACTCTTCCTATGAGAGCAAACAACGGAGCTGAGCATCTGCATTGCTACTTGCAAAAAACAGACTGGGAGAGAGCACTTGCTACTTGGGAGGTTGCCATTTGTAAAATCTGGAAGCACCCTAGTCATCTATTCTGTGCCAACCACCATTCAGAATGCCTTTTGGCTTGACTTGAGCTGGCTGGAAGAAACACCTGCTTGCTTTTAACATAAGTCAATCTTTCTTTTACTTTCCTTTATGGGCTGTCAGGATTTGGCTTCAGCTCTGTAAAGGGAGCTGTCAACTTGATCCCTTCCACCCGAGGCCAAGCTACAGCAACATGTCTTAAGTGTTCTGGTCATTGCCCCGGTAATTGTGTTTACATCATCTGAGAGAGATACCAGTAAAGAGACAAAATAGCCAAAACAGTTTAGTGATTTTTGGCTTGTTGTTTGAATACTTAAAGACATCTGCATCTGGAAAGAATTCCACTAATTTGTGACTAGCGCCAATATATCAATTCCATGAGCTCCCAAGTAAGTAAACAGATGTCACTGTAGCTGCCATGGAGGGAAATCAGTGAGGCCAGAATGTGGCCAAGTGAAGAACAGTGTGGTACTAATTAATCCAAGAAGGAAACATCAACCCAGATGTGTAGAGGGCAATGGACAAGTTGTCCTTAAGACCTCTTCAACTTGGACCATAATAAATTCAGCCACAATTGGACTGCAAATAGTTCTATTAACATACTAGAATCAGTTTACTAAATATAATATGAGGGGATGAAGAGGGGTGGGGTGGGGGAAATAGGTCACACAACCCAGAAATCAGTTACTCAAGAACAATGGTGCATACATTTAGTGAGACTATTTCGCTGTATGAAATCTGAAGATTGTAGCCATAGAACTAGGGAAGTTATCGCTGCAGAAAGATGTTGTTGACTTGAGATTACATCCAAAGCCTATTAAAAGAAGACTGCTTTCTATCTTGAGTCACTCAAAATAAAAGCAACATGACAAGTGTAAGATAAAATTCAAATAGTGATTAGCATCTGCGTTATTTAGTAGGCAATGACTACATTCCTAATTTTCATTAATTGATTAAAGTAGATCAGCCAGCAGAGTTCAAGTTCCTTATTATTGTCTTTAATGTTCTACAAAGGCTTGGAGACCAACATGCTGAAGAGCAGAGGGGGTCAGAAGATAGATAGGGATCTACTTGGTAGATCCTCTGGGTGATTTGCAATAGGTCAGCAAAGGTTTCTGACTACCAACTATCTACCAGTAGCAACAGCTAAAAAGCTACACACACACACACAAATTAGGGTACTGAAAAATAATGTTTAAGAGGAAACCAGAAGTGGAGTTTTATGTGAAAGGACTTGGGAGCTTGGTTCTGGTACTGATCAGGCACCCTGTTCCTTAATTCTTAGTATATGTCTGCCTGCGCCCCCATTTTCCCCTTGCTCCAGTTGGTGAATCTTGGGGTTCTAGTAAAAAACATCGTACCTCCCACAAGCCTGAAGTCTGCCCATGCCTGCCTTAGAAAGTGCCTTCTCCCATACAAACATCTCAGCACCTTCAAGTTTATGTGAGAATCATGATTCTGCTCTGTGTCACCTGCTGAAACTTATGGTGTAGAACATTCTCAGTGGCCCCTCTGCTAATAGCTTCTCTTGCCAGAACTGCCAGGCACCTAGCTGGCAGTAGATCAGGAGTGGGCAACGCCTGGGCTGCATGCGTCCCACTGGCCTTTTTTTGAGTTCTGCACTGACCCCTGCCACTGCCACGCTGATGATTTTGCTTTAAAATGAGGTGCACGGGGAGTGTGCATCTTATTTTTGAGCCAAATCGTGTTCCCAGTAACCTTCCAATTTCAGCAGCAAATTCAGAGGGCAGGGGTGTGACCCACACTGGGGTCTGGGGGGCAATGCAGCCCCCCCAACCCCTGGACATTGCCCATCCCTCCTATAGATGGGTTTTTTAAAGCTTTTAAAGGTCATGCTGTCGTAGTTTGCTTGTAGGTTTTAATAGTTCTGTGATTTCAGTGGTGTATATGTATGTATATGTGTGTCCATGTGCACATGTGTATGTGCTAAAGGTAGTTCTGTTGCCCTTTGACTGCTGAATGTCATCCTAAACATGCAATAAAGTCTACAATCCTATATGCACTGACCTGGAAGTAAGCTCCATTTAACTCAATAGGACTTACTTCTGCATAGACATGTATAGGACTGAACCGTAAGCATTTTATAAATGAATCAAGATGTCTTTCAACTGGCAGCTCAGAGCTGCCTCTCATGCACAAGAAGTGGCAGAAAACAGAAGCAAGAATGCATTGCCCAATGGGGAGATATACCTGTTTATTATTACATTTATACCTCACCTTTTTTCCTCTTACAAAGAACCCAAGGAGGCAGCTTACATTATCCTCCTCCTCTCCATTTTATCCTCACAACAACCCTGTGAGATAGTTTAGGCCGAGAGTCAGCCAGTGAGCTTCATGGCCAAGTGGATTGGGGACTAGAACCCAGGTCTCTTGAGTCCCAGTCCAACAGACTGACCACTCCACCATACTGGCTCTATATTATCTCCTTGTATGCATCCGGAGGCAGTACATCTTCCCTCAAGAAAATGCATGTGCTCCAGTTGCATGTGGCGCGTGCACATCTCTGTTGACAAGGTGCACTCATTCCCTGGATATTCCAAAAAGCAGCCAAAAGTGTATGCTTCTTCTAAGCGCACAATATCCATGGCACTTAGCTTCATTTTTGTATTTAAAAAGTTTTGCCCTGCCTTCCTATGTGCCCAAGGATTCTCTCTTAGTATAACAGTATTATAGGTATATATTTTTTATTTATTTAAAGCATTTTACCCTGCTTTTCTGCCAAAAAAAAAGGCTCCCAGAGCAGTTTATAAAGATCAATAATAAGATCATACACTGTTCTCTTGCGCTGTATAATTCAGTTCGGTATTTACAAACCAATTCAATAATTACAATGAACGAGCTGTTTTCTCTTTCTTTGGTTTTCAGACACTACTGTAGATTATTTTGGCCCAGAAGTGTCGATAAACCTGTTCACCATAATTTAAAGGACGTTAAAACAATAAAAGTTATACTAATGTAACTTTTAGCCAGAAAAAGAAGGATATACATTGGGCAATGTGAACAGCTTGGTGATAAGGGGCTGGCGGTGTGTGTGTGTGTGTGTGTGTGTGGCAGGAGAAGGAATCAGTTACGCAGTCAACTGGCTAAAGGGAATGGTAAAAATGCTTTAAATAAATAAATAAATAAAGACATACATCTTTGGGTCGTTCCCAGTTTGCACTGAATTTGAACCTCTGAATGGCTTGGATTACTTTATTATTGTTCCTCTGACTCCACGGGCTCCTCACAGTGCTCTCTGATTTTATTATAGTTGCAAGACGTACCCACCCAGCCCTTGTGTTCAGTGTCAGACTAGTGGTAAGCCATACTTTGATTTCCCCATGTAGTCTTATGCTCTCCTTAACCTCACACACATGCTGGCATATATAAAATTATGTGTTCACTCTTTTCTAAATTAAAACTGAAAGTCCACAAGGGACATTATGCAATGGGAAATAGCTGCTCCAATAAATCTGAGTCACACATTTTACTGATTATGGCAAATTTAATTATTCCATTTAAACTTCATTCAAACAAACAACCAAAAAAAAGTATCAATTTCTTAGTGCATGTTTCTTCCTGTATGTAGTCCTCTTTCCTGGCCATTCTGAGTTCTGCTATTAAAGGAGGATATTCTAAGATTAGGTTGTTTTTCATCCTGTAATACACAGATTTAAAAAAACACAGAGAAGAAAACCCTCCCCCCAAAAGCACATGCAATACTACATGTGATTATCCAAAATATCATTGTGCTGTTATGATCTAGTGAACAAGCCATCAGTGATTCAGTTCAGGAATGGTTATAGCTTTGTTCCCACTGAGGTGGTTAACCTGTGCCTGGGTTGTACCACTTCAGACTGCAGATAGGGGCTCACGTGATGAAATGCTCCTCCATTCAGAATAAAATTCATACACATAGAAAATGAGCATGTCAGGAAGAAGGATTAACTTCTAATTTAGAACTCTTCTCTCTGACATCTATATTCTATTTGAAGGAAATCTTTGTTTCATGGAGCATTCTATCATGCATACCCCCAACTGCAATTTGAAGTGGGACAGTCGAAACACAGGTTTACCACCACAATGAGAACTAGGCCTGGTTTGCACGTAATGCTAACCCATGGCTTATTTAAACCATGGCTTGTTGCTCTACCCAGGGTTTTTCTAGCAGACAGTTGAACAAACCATGGGTTATTTTCTCAGTACCTGGGTTGTCTGTTTCCCTCTGCCTGCTCCCTCCCTATATCCCCACTGGTTTTGCAGCAGTACAGAACAGTATTAGCACGTAAAGAGGCTGTTGTTGTCTTTTTACTGCTTCCTGTGTAACCTGGTGAAAGTTGAAACAACCCATGAACAACCCATGATTCTGGGTTTGCACATAATGACAACCCATGCTTTAAACAGCCCATGGTTCACAACCCAACACAAACCATGTGCCTGTTTGCACGTAACAGCTGAGTTGTGTGCTGTGCATGCGCTGCTGCTGTTTTGAATATGATCGGCCCGGTCGTAGCTAGCTCCATGATGTGCAAACCCAGACATGACCCAGGTCATATGTAATGACAACCCAGAGTACAAGTTGAGTATGGGTTGTCGTCGAATCATGCGTTGATGTTGAATCATGGGTTGTCATTACATGCGAACCATGTTGTTAACAACAAACAACCCAGAATTCACAACCCAACAACAAACCATGGCTTCTCTTCCTGAGTTATTTGTGCATGGTTAAACCATGGTGCAGGGTTCACACATAATGACAACCCCTGATTCAACAACAACCTGCAATTCAATGACAACCCATACTCAACCCATACTATGGGTTATCGTTATGTGCATGTAATGACAACCCATGGTTTAAACAACTCATAGTTCACAACTGAAGAATAAACCATGAGTTCTCTTTATGGGGTGCTCATAGTTAACTCATAGTTCCAGGTTTGCATGTAACAACAACCCATAATTCAGCAAACCATGGCTAATTAAGCCATGGTTTGTCATTGCATGTGAACCATTTGTGGGTTAAACAACCTAAAGTTAACTTATGATTAGTTCTTTGGTTAACTTTGGTTGTTTGACCCACAAATACCGTAACCCATAGTATCCGGGTTTGCACATCATAAAGCAACCTATGATCAGGCTGATTGGAGGTTGCATATTCAAAACAGCAGCAGCACATGAGCCAGCAAATTGTCAATCAATTAATTAATTACCCCCATGATTTGCTGCCATTATGTGTGAACTGGGTTCATGAGTTCTATTTTTGGGTTGTTCGTAGTTAACAAACTGTGGTTCACACATCACAATGACCCAGAATTCAACAACCCATACTAGGGGTTAGAGACGAGTTATGTGTGAATCAGGCCACTGGCTGGGCAACGCTGTGAGGGAAGGGATTAGCATAGTGATGATCATCACCATTCTTTTTGAAAACAAAGCTACATGAGAGCTTTTGCATGTAAGCAATTAGTAGCCAAACATGCAGCCCCTAAAGCAGGGGTAGGCAACTGGTAGCCCTCCAAATGTTGTTGGAGTGCAACTCCTATCAGTCCTAGCTGGCATAGCCAGTGCTGAGGGATCATGGGAGCTGCAGTCCAACAAGATCTGGAGGGCCACAAGTTGCCCACCCCTGCCCTAAAGTATTAAGAATGATCATAGCTGAAGTCACAAAGTGACATGGGTGGAGAAAAGGGTTTGCCATCTGATCTGATCAACATCAAATAGGTGCCTACCTCTCATACACACACAACACAACCACAATCCAGAGGGCAAGCACAATAGCAATCATCACAATTTTTGGAGACAGATTTTCACTTTCCATGGTTCAAAAGTTTGCTTTTTGAGTGCTCAAGAAATTCCCATACCTGTACAATCAGAACTGCTGCCTTGTGAAAATATATTTAATGGTATATGATAGGACATATCAGCTATTTTAACAGGTCTAGTTTTGATTTGAAATTGTTTAAACTGTTTTAAATTTTGTATATGGAAATTTTATGCTGTATTTTATGGTATCTGCATTTTATGCTGTTTTTTATTGTATCTCTATTTTATGCTGTATTTTAATGTATTGGTATTTTGTGTTTTGTAAATGGTTGTGAACTGCCCAGAAAGCTTCAGCTATTGAGCAGTATAGAAATGAAATAAATAAATAAAGTGATTTAGAAGATCTTTAACAACAAATTAACAGCTGAGCATCTGTTGAGTAAAAAAAAAATCTTTTAAAAAATCAAGTATGAAAAGATGCTTAGATTTGTTTCAGAAGGAGTTTGTGACCTATAGTTTGAGTGCCACCAGCTAAGAGCAAAGTTCTGAAATGTAGAATATAGAGATAATTTCCTGTGGCCTTAAGTGGGGATTTCAGGCTTGCTTTCTCTCTGAAGTGGGGAAATAACCACTTTCCTATTGTTGCTTACTGTAGAGATTACCTAATGATTGCTGTGCTCTGTCATGATGAGGTCTCTGTAATGGTAATAATAACAAGAAATCTTAATGAAGCCTTGAAAGCAGAATCTGTGGTTTTGGAACAGTATAAAGTTCATGCCCTTTCCTGGGAATTGATATTTATTTTCTGGAGATCCTGGCTGGAAAAACTGGTTGGACTTTAAAGAACCTTCTAAGATACTTTTGTTACATTGCAGCAGGATGCCTTGCATTAAAACATTTAGGTCTCACTTGCCTAGCCATTGTGGGATGCTGGTTCGCCTGCCTCTCGCTCTGGCCCAGACAATGGAGATGGTGAAAAGGAGGAGCAGTCGATGCCACTGCCTACTTGCTCCCTGGCTCACTGTCTGTCAAGAAAGCAAGTGGTAGCAGTGATGAGAAAGAGGATGAGGAGCAAGAGCAGCTGGTGACAATGGCAGTGAGAAGAAGGTAGAGTCATTGAAGGAGGGGGCCCATTGTGGGTGCCCTGCTCAAAGACCCTCAAAACCTGGAGCTGGCACTGCTTCTGGGTGTCATTAGTATATTTGCAAAGCTTTCAGAGACCAAAGGTTTCTGGGTTTTAAAAACAATAAAATAAAATTTGTAAATTAATATAGATGCTGTAGAGTAAGAATACTGGAATAACTGTAGAGTGTAAGATTTGCAAAAGCCAAGTATGTTAAACAACACACATAGGAAACAGAAAAATATTTTTAAAACATTATTACCGGTAGATAAGTTGCTTATTAGATGCCTGCGCTGTTATCCGAAATGAATTGAAATTAAAGATTTACTTTAGTTACCTCTTCATTCTCAGATCCCAAACTCATAGACTGGTGGCTACATCATTATCCATGGCATTTCTGGTCTGCTAACAGGGTATGCCGTCACAAGAATATTTTAAACTTTTATTGAATTTTGCACTTATGATGAGTGGAATTGCCCCTGTTCCATTTCATTATTGTTCTGTGCCTTCTGGTTTAAATTGGAGAATTTTGAGATTGGAGGATGTGCAGTTTGCTGCAGTTTTCAGTTTGACTTATTTCTCTTGGAGGCTGCCGATATGCAGGGGCATATATGGGCGCTGATTAAAACACCACTCAAATAGAAATCTTGATTTGATTACATCAAGATTACATTTTGCACTGATTGCATATGTGTGCATTGAGTAAATGACAACAGAGAGTGGAATCTTGGTTCTTTGGATGGTGTTTCAGTCAATGCACAATCATAAATGTACATTTGTGTTCCTTACTCGATGGCCTTGTAGGCCCCTTCCAACTCTATGATCTATGATCGTTAATGCACATTAGTAGTGACAGACGGAAGTGACAAATTGCATATGCTGAGTGGTTAAGTCTAGAAATAAAAAGCAGTAAAATTGCAGATAGGCTAACACATTGTTGCTACTCCACAAACAAGTTCAGTTAATTCAGAACTCCAAAATTCAGGGTGAAATTTTGATAGGGAGAATTTCGTAAGCATCTCTAGTTATGCCTGGGCTGACACACCTTGGGATGTTTTGCTCTTCGCTTGTGAAATAATGCTGTGACCTGTTCCATTCCGGAAATGAGTGTTTCTGGGGTTCCATCTGGTTCCAACTCGTTCCTGTTGCAGTTGCGCTATCTGTGGGTTGCGCTGTCGGAGGTGGAGCAGCAGTATTGGATACTTAGCAAATCAGTAAATAAGGAATGCAGAAAAATAACAATGGTTACTTTAAAAATGGTATAATCAAATGTAGCTGTTTTCAGTGTGTTAGAGCCAAACTAGATATGAGAAGAACATGGGGTCCCAACCCTGTGTTTCCCTGTAATGTTGATTGTTGAGGCCGTGGGCAGTTCCAGGGGAGAATCAGAAGTCAGTACTCAACCCTTTCCCCCTTCTAAGCACTTCGGACGGAGTGCTCAAGTGATCTTAGGGTGGAACATACGACCTGGTGTTCCATTTGTGTTGCAGAGTTGTTCTGTGCTGTATTACTCAGCCTCAGTGATGCTGAATTAGGAGTTTGCTCTTTGCATTACTGCTATCCTTGATCAAGAAGGCCCAGTGGAAGAGATATTAGCTTAAGCCAGCCTTCCCCAACCTGGTGCCCTCCAGCTTTTTGGACTACAACTACCATCATAACTGAGTGACAAAAGCATCAACCCCCATCCCGCCTGTGATCCTCCTCTAAGTGCCTCCCTGTTACCTCTGCAGTTGTTGGGTAGGAACCACATGTTTGCTAAAGTAAAATCTAGTTTGGCCCTTCTTTGACAATGTAATGTTATGATTTCAATAGATACGTTCTGATCTTAACTTACAAGGCAATATATCAGTTCTCATTGGTTTCCCCAGTGAAGCAAGGATTTTTCCAGATGTGACGTCCCGAGCACTAAAACGGGGTGGGGGGGGGGAATAACTGCAGAGTGACCTAGTAGTGGGGGAGACTGAATTCTTCTACATCGTTTTGGCTGGGACACTTTCCACAACAGTTCTGGTGGAGTGCCTAGAAACATTGGCATCAGCTTCATTACTGAACACAGGGGAGGAGTGAAAAATGTTCAGAGGGCCATATGATTGAGTTTTATGGGCACAACATGCTCCTTCTTCTTTCTCTTCCTTATGCCTTCACCGAAGAGTAAATGTCTTTCAGTAGCCTTTCCCATAACTAAGCAGAAAGGAAATTGTTATTACAGATGAGCAGTCATCACCATAACACACAGGCAGAAAAATACAACAGTACTCCAGAGCTTGGTGCTGGCTCATTACCATAATTTTAATATTAATGTTTCTGAAAGAACAATAGAGGGCATTTTCTAGAATACGAACTGAAAGGCAGTCACAAGGCCCTCCTGGGATTCATATGAACATAAAATAGCTGCCATGTTGAGTGAGACTATCAGTCCATCTAGCCCACTGTTGTCTATTCATAGATTCATAGATTCGTAGATCATAGAGTTGGAAGGAAGCCTTCTGCAACCTTGTGCCCTTTGGGTATTTTGGACTGCAATGTCCATCACTCATTGGCCATACTGGCTGGGGCTGGTGAGAATTATAGCCCAAAATATCTGGAGGGCACCAGGTCGGGGAAGCCTGGTCTATTCTGACTTGTAGGGTCTCAGGAGGAGATATTTTGCACCTGAGATTCTTTCTGTGGAGATGTCAGGGATCGAACCTGGGAACTTGTTGCACACCAGGCATGTGCTCTTGCACTGAGCTATGCCCTGTCCCCAAATGAAAGCTTTCATCGTCTCTTTAGTATAGGGCATTCTTTTTTTTTTCATATCTTCACTGGGGGAAATGGGGTGTGAAGAGGGATGTGATGGGTCAAAGGTGCTGCCCACATATTTGAGTAAATCAGTGTGTTGAGAATTGGATCTGGTTAGGTACTGAATCCCACTTTCTTCTGTTTTCTTTTCCCACACGAGAGTCTCCCTTTTTTGTAGGGTTCTTTTTTTTGAAGACTTCATAATGCTCTGCTGTGTCTTATGGGTAGTCTTTCAGGAGCTCTGGTCACACTGAGGTTTAATGGTAAGCATTTAATAGACTCATATATGCTCCATGTTGTGGAGAAGCTTTGCATAACTAGTTAAGGTGACACAGTCAGGAAGGTGAACAAAAGCTCTCCTGGGAGATGGTCTATTTTTAATGAGTTCAAACCTCTTACACAAATTAAGTGAAATATTTTTTAAAGGGAAACAATATTGCTTTAGGTTTATTTGTTCCAGCTACTTGGTTACAACTCCACGTGGACACAATTAATGGAGGAAATGGCATATTTTACAAGCCCGGGACTCTCAGTTATTCTGTGGCCATGTGAAATTCTTTATCTTAATCACCACCACACATTCCAGATGGGAAGGTTCTGTTCAGATAAAAGAACGTGCCTAGTTTTCTCCAGAAGCCGGTGCCCATGAGTCACTGACAGATTCAGACATTGACAATGAGAGCAGCTAACTTGATTAATTTCATGGTTCTTTCTGACTGAACATTTGAGTACATTTTCATGCGCTTGTCTGACTACAATTATTACAGATCATTCAGTTTCTTGGTTGTCTAGATCCTGAAAAATAGATTCAACTGGGTTAGCAGACACATCAGGCTCAAAACATGTGTGGATCGCCCCATAGATGCACTGGGTGGGATTATGTAAGAAACATGGGTCACGTTGTGTCCATTTCCTACTTAATGGCATCTCAAACTATTTACCTTCTCTTGCCTCGTTGATAGGATAGAGCAGCTTTCCCCAAACTTGTGCCCTCCAGAGGTGTTTGGGTACAATTCCCATCACCCCTCCTGATGTTTTGGACTACAGCTCCCATCGCCCCTGCCTGCTTGCTGGGAATGGTAGGAGTTGTATTCCAGCACATCTGGAGGGCAGCAGATTGAGGAAGGGTGTGATAAACGTTTTGTGTTTGAAACTCTGTCAGTAGTTACTTGGTGCGTGCTGGTTTCCTATTCAGGGGTTCTCAACCAGGGGGGATTTTCCCCCAGGGGGGGAATTTTAGGGTTTCAGGGGGGGAATTGGGACCACAGACTCAAACTGTTGGAATACTGATCTTTCTTCAAACTACAATTCTACAGATTGTACATAATCTACAGGACATCACACCTTATTGTATGGCACAGGTTAAGTCAGACAATCTTGGAAAGGGGGGCATGACATTCTGACATATGGTGAAAGGGGTGCATGGGGCAAAAAAGGTTGAGAACCACTGCAATACGTGGATGCGCAAGGACAATAAGACAGTGGCTGCAATCATCTGATAACTCTGGAGTAGCCCCAGTGACATCCCACTGACCGCCTTGGTGCTGTTTCAGAGTTGCTAGGACAGGGCTCTCCAACCTTGGGTCCCCAGATGTTGCTGGCCTACAACTCCCAGCATACCCAGCCAGCATGGCTAATGGCAAGGGATTCTGGGAGCTGTAGTCCAGCAACATCTGGGGACCCAAGGTTGGAGAGTCCTGTGCTAGGAAATAGTAGATAATGTTGAATTTAGCCCCAAGCCATTTAAAATGACAGTGTGAGGATTCAATTTGTTACTGTGTGAAATTAGTTTCTGTAACTATTGATATTTGACCTGCCAAGTATGTAGATGCATGTTGAGTATTTATATGCTGTGGAACTAGCCCAATGAACTACACTATTTTTAATCCTGTCTACATAGTTTATAATCTCCTTGAGTAGGATC
The DNA here is from genome assembly GCA_021292165.1 of Shinisaurus crocodilurus. NCBI lineage: Eukaryota > Metazoa > Chordata > Lepidosauria > Squamata > Shinisauridae > Shinisaurus > Shinisaurus crocodilurus. The sequence goes on along the minus strand of CM037879.1, from coordinate 166,752,135 downwards.
TACCATGGAGCCCCTTTTGTTTGTGAGGCACTATTGTGCTGGTGTTTTTTTTTTCAAATGCAATCTCTGCTCTGTGGGCACATGCTAATCAATATGGTGTGGTGGTAGCCTCTGTGTTATAAGTGCCACACACTAATGCATAGTCATTTAGTTGCAAGTTAAGTAGGAGGAGTTGAAAAGGTCACGTGTGTTTTAACTTTTGTGTTTGTAGTGCAATCGTATGCCACAAGCCACAAGCCACAGCGTAATGCTGGAATTGTGGGAGACATGGGAGGTCAAGCTGCCATTTCAGCAAGGTTATTTTTAAAGCCCAGTAACTGCATGTGTACCTCTGCAGCTGTGCAGGAATGCAGGGGTTGTTTTTTTTTTAATTGTGTGGTTATTCACAGCTGCACAGCTGTGTAAATGCACAGTGAGAAATAGCCTTATCTATCTATCTATCTATCTATCTATCGGTAGATAGAGATAGATAGATAGATACCCGTATATACTCAAGTATAAGTCGAGTTTTTCAGCACATTTTTTGTGCTGAAAAATGCCCCCTCGACTTATACTTGGGTCAGCGCCCCCCAGGACCCCCGCCGCCACCGCCAGGCACCGCCAGGCACCCCCCTCCACCCCCAGGACCCCTGCCGCCACCCCCAGACACCCCACCCCCACCCCCATACCTGCACCCGCCGCCGCCGAAGCTTTGGCAGTGGCGGGGCTTCGGCGGCGGCGGGTGCAGGTACGGTGGCGGGGGTTGTCTGGGGGTGTCTGGGGGTGGCAGCGGGAGTCTCCCCTCGTACATTTCCCACCCTAGACTTATACTGGAGGCAATAAGTTTTCCCAGTTTGGGGGGGTGAAATTAGGGGTCTCGACTTATATTAGGGTCGACTTATACTTGAGTATATACGATAGATAGATAAATAGAGGATTTCCTGCCCGCAAATCCCATCAAGGAAAGAGCAGGGAGGGGAAGGAGGAGGAGGAAGATGTGGGTAGCGGGGAAAGAAGGTATGGGAAAATTTGTTTGTTTGTTTGTTTGTTGCATTTATGGATTGCACATCTGGCCGGCAGGCCGGCCACTCTGGGCGATGTACAACATGATAAAATACAGAATAAAATACATTTAAAACATTTAAAATGTTGCAAAATAGGTTCTACAGCTTTAAAACCACGCCCACCAGTAAGAGTTGTAATGCTGCCTGACTGGAACACACATGACTTGGTAGCATGCGGGAACCGTGATCACTGAAAAAGCCATGCAAGTCGTTTTGGGGGAAATGGAATATTGAGGGGGAAATAGTGTCAGGGCAGCGGGCTGGGAAGTGCGCCGTGTGCTGCTGTGTGAGTGAGCTGGACGCTACAATGCTGGGATAAAATGCTCGTGTGGATTGGCACTTGGTGAAAGTATTAGGCTTTCATTATGTAGCCCACAGGGGGAGATGAGGACATACGAGCCTTTAAGTAGTATTAAGAAAATTATATTCAGCACATGGGCCTCCTTGTTGTCAGAACTGAACTTTGGCTGTCCTGTTTCTAGCAGCAGCAAATGAGTGCAACTACCCATCATCCTGTATATGGTCTGGACATGTGATATATTTGCTAGGGATCAACTTCAACTACAAGAGGCAGCTTCTGCTGCCATAGTGCCTAAAATCCTTTGATGTCCATGCACACACACACACACACACACACACACACACAGAGTTAGGGTATATTTTGAACTAGTCTTCATTCATGGAGTTTGTGTAGTTGCTAGTTATGGCTGCCCACTAGCTCAGTTCAAGGGCAGTATTAATTTTTAGCATGGGCGACTTCAGTTGTGCCTATGGGAATATGTACATCTGGAAGTAGAATAATTTATCCCCTGCAGCAAGAGGCAAGCTTACTAAGTAGTGGCCCAGTGTGACGTAGTGGTGAGAGCGCTGGACTGGGACTTGGGAGATCCGGGTTCTAGTCCCCGCTTGGCCATGAAGCTCACTGGGTGACTTTGGGCCAGTCACTGACTCTCAGCCTAACCTACCTCACAGGGTTGTTGTGAGGATAAAATGGGAGAGGAGGAGGAGGATCATGTAAGCCGCCTTGGGTTCCTTGCAGGAAAAAAGGCAGGGTATAAATAAAATAAATAAATAAATAAATAGTGCTGTTATTCCTCTAGTTCAGGGTGGGCAACTTGGGGGGGGGCACTTTCTACCCCCCCAATACTCCCCCCAGGCAACACTCCAGCTTAATTTGCCCTTTTTAAGAATCTGTAGTGGTTTGCCGCCATTTTTTTTAAAAAAAAGATTGGCCAACACATGGCACAGGCGGTTTCGGCTGGAAGAAGACTGGGTGTCTGTAGGGGCAGGAGTCTGGATGCAGCACGCGGGCAGCATATTGCCCACTCCTGCTCTAGTTCCTGTTTTGCACAGTTCCAGAATGGGGAAGGCCCATAGCTCAGTGGCAGAGCACCCGCTTTGCATGTGGCAGGTCCCAGGTTCGATCCCCGCCATCTCCAGGTAGGGCAGGAAAAACTCCTGCCTGAAACCCTGGACTCCTGGAGAGCCACTGCCACAGCAGCCTCTGCCAGTCGGTGTCGACAGTACTGGGCTAGAGGGACCAAGGGTCTGACTCAGTATTAGGTGGTTCCCTAGGTTCCAGGGCCTCTTTGACAGGCCCTCATTTACATAGTAAGACTGTCCCCCCATGTTCACTTACGCTCTTTCAGCCACAGATCCTCCCTTTCATTCAAACAATCTGGCAACTGATTTTCTACTCTCTCATAACCTTTTGGGTTCTCAAAGGTACCGTCTCCTTATCAGTTCATCACATATACCGCTAGTAGGAAGAAGGTTTTGCTGGACTGTGTTGCACTAGTCTAAACATGTCATGGCTACTGTAGGCAGGACAAATGCCCTCGATGTTTATGCAATCCAGCTGCTCTTACTTCCCGCCTTACTCCCACCACCAATAAATATAGCTGATTGTATATATTACACTTCAAGGTCATGTCCCAGCAGTGAGATCCCATTAGGAGGGCAAGGGTGACTGACTTGTGACTTCAACAATCCTTCCAAGTTAATCCAGCATTGTAGGAGCAAAATATTAAATACGTTGAGCTCTAAGTGTGATGGAGAAAAAGCCCATAGCTGGGTAGCGACCTATAAAGGAAGAATTTAAAATGGCAATAAAAACTTTGTAATCTAATTACAGCCGTAAAAGTGAAAGGTGAGGCGTGCACAGCATGATTCACGTGCACTATGGCTAACCTCTGACATCTTGAATATATTATGTGGTTTCTTCCCCACAGAAAGTGCTTCGTAAAGATCAGCCAGCCAGCTCTGGACTGCATCCCATTTTGATATGTGTGCTTTTAATTCCAAATTCCTGCAAATATCGTGTCTTAATGTTCAGGCTAATTTGTCAGGTGTGTATGAACATGTGTGTGCTGCATTTTCATGTGTTCACCCTTGAAATTAGAATCCACACATCCAAATCTCAAGAACATGTCAGCATCCAAGAACGAGAATTTCATTCCTGTTCTCAAATCATACGAACGTGTCCCATTCGCAGTCACAAACATGAACATGAGCAGGCACACCATTCTCAGGGAAATTTTCGCAATTCTCGGGAAATTTTCATGATTCCTAAGCTGGTGTTTGCTTCCAAAAATTCACACTCCCCCCCCCCCAGTGTATTTTCATGCTTTAGCCTGGGGATAGGTGGGAAGTGCACATTTGAGGTACATGCTAGGGGAAATGTGCATTTTTCATGTTTGAAAATGCATACTTTTCTTGTTTGGGCGGGGAAAGGGGGGGAAGGATCCTCATGTTTGGGAGTGAGAACGAGGTGAGAGGAGCACCAAGGTGGAAAACAGAGAACCTCGATGAGCTCAAACATCGCTCATTCTCCCATCCCTAGCTGAGAATCAATTTGATTCTCCACACTGGAGAGCCAGTGTGGCGTAGTGGTTAGAGGGTTGGACTGGGACTCGGGAGATCCGAGTTCTAGTCCCCACTCAACCATGAAGCTCACTGGGTGACTTTGGGCCAGTCACTGACTCTCAGCCTAACCTACCTCACAGGGTTGTTGTGAGGATAAAATGGAGAGGAGGAGGAGGATCATGTAAGCCACCTTGTGTTCCTTGTAAAGAGGGGAAATGGTGGGATATATAACTGTAAAAATAAATAAATACCCTGGAAACAGTTTGCACATATTGCAGCCAAAGGATTATGCATTAAAAATGGGTAAAGCAGCTGAGCAAAGGAGCCCTTTACTGTAAGGTTCACAGTAATAAGAAACACCATTCCCTCTATTTCCAAAGTTCAGAGGTGAGGGTGGAGCCTTATGTAGCCAAAAGAGAGGGGATCAGCAGGCTTAGGGGAACCCCAAGGTTTGCAGAAATACAAGAAACCTCTGGAAAAATAATTCGAAAACATCCCAGTGAGAAGGACTGAGCATGCTCAGTGGCCCCAGAATGCTGGCTGACTGTTGGGTCAGGGATGGAAAACCAGGGTGGGAAGGGGCGTGGAATGGAGTATCATGGAGGAGGGCATGGCTGAACTGATTGGAGCACTGAACACAGGAACACCCCACACTGCAACATTTCGTTGCAGCTCCCACCCATGATCTCTAGTAGCCATTACTATTTTTTTTTCTTATTGTTGTGGTTTGTCATTTATATTGCAACATTAATGTGCACAGTGCTTTACAGAGTATCAACAACAACATTGGTCCCTGTCCCGAGGAGCTTACCATCTAAAATTTGACACAGACTAAATAGAAAGAGGGAAGAGGGAAGGAAGAGTAAACAAGGGAAGGGAGAGTAAACAAGGGAAGTGCTGCCTGTAACCCTCCGAATTCAAATTTGGAGGATTTCAGGCATCCTATAGAGGGCGGGAGGAGCGAGGAGGCAAAGGTCGCCTCCGCGCTCCTCCTGCCTTGCCAAAGATTTAGACAGCAGATTTTTGGCCGTTGAAATGTTTCCCCCTGGCTCGTAGCATGGTGGTGCCTCACTTCTCCCCTCTTTGCCTCCCTCCCCCACCCCAAAACATCATTTCTTTCATTTCAAAACAAGCGGCAACCGGCGCGGTTCTTTCCACACTGGCTGCGAGGGCGGAGGTAGGGTGCTCCAAAGTCAGAGTCCCAGCTCCGACCTCAGTCGGAGCGCTTTTCCAAGGTCGGAGCTGGGGTTCTGACTTTTCCTATGGCCGTCTAGACAGCGTCTAGTGGCCATAGGATTGCGCCCTAAGGCTTCATTTCAATAGGGGATGAGGACTAAGGGGTTGTGTCAAAGGCTTTGTACAGGTGGGTTTGGGGGAGGAATTTGAAGGGAGAAGGGGGATGACTGTCATGTATCTGTTATATGGGTGTGGGAGTTCTTCCAGTCATTAAGGAAGGCAATTGCACTGAATGCATGTTCAGGGATATTCCAAACAGTAACCCATCAAGAAAACTGGAAACTATGTAAAGTTGATTGTGAAGAGGAACTATTAAGCATTTTACTATGGCAAGCCATTTTCCAATGTATCTTCAGGTGGTAAAATACCCCACAACTGGAAATGTGCCTGTGGTGTCAGAAGAAGTATGTTTTAAACTCAAAATATTAGAAAAGTATCATAACTGACAAGATAAAATTGTATTATTGCTAAGAACCCACACTTTTGGTCTTATGTGGCATTTCTCTCTCGCCATAACAAATCTGTCTCGGGTGAGGTAAATGGTCCTCAATGAAATTCCATTGTTTCTGCCAACCTACTGACATCCATTGTACTTAATCCTGCTTCCTTAAACGAGTTTTCTTTGGAAAAACCCATGGAGACATTTTATACTCCCAAAATGTTGCTTCATTTTGGGGACATGATGACACCCCAATGGCAAAATCAATAGATTCTAAGGATATTTTATGCCCCATCTTGGAGATTTCTCCAGAAAGAAAACAGTAAGTCATCATCATCATCAGGCGATCACTCGTGACCGAGTAAGATTATCTTCCGGGATAAAAGGAGGAGATTCTAAAGAAGATTGTGTAGACTCTAGCGATGGGTCCGTAAGTGACTGTGGAGGCCAATTCTAGATCCACACAGCTTCCCACAGTGAGGACACAGGTTACCAGATAGAAGATGGTCCTGTAAAGGATTCATTTGACGTGCTTTTCGCTTAGCACGTTTCTCCCTTTCACCTTGCACTCGGGCTTCTTCAAAGTCCATGGAACCTTTGTGAAAGGCCAACCTCCATTTAGATCGTTCATGGGCCAGAGCTTCCCAGTTTTCGATGTTTATATTGCATTTTTTTAGATTAGCCTTATGAACATCTTTAAACCTCTTATATTGACCACCGATATTCCGCTTTCCATCCTTGAGTTGGGAGTAAAGTAACTGCTTTGGGAGACGGCAGTCAGGCATTCGAACAACATGACCGGTCCACTGAAGTTGGCGTTGAAGGATCATTTTTTCAATGCTAGTAGTCTTTGCTTCTTCCAGTACACTGACATTTGTTCGCCTATCTTCCCAAGTAATTTGCAGGATTTTCCGGAGGCAACGTTGATGAAACCTTTCAAGGAGGTGGAAGTGACGTTTATAGATAGTCCATGTTTCGCAGGCATACAATAAAGTTGGTAATACAATGGCTTCATAAACCAGTGTTTTGGTCTTCTTACAAATATCCCGATCCTCGAACACTCTATGTTTCATTCGAGAAAATGCGGCACTTGCAGAGCTCAGACGATGCTGGATTTCACTGTCGATGTTAGCTGTAACAGAAAGATAGCTGCCAAGATAGAGAAAATGATCGACATTTTCCAGTATTGTCCCGCCAAGCTGGATAGATGGCATCACCAAAGGATTGGCTTGCACTTGCTGATGAAGCACTTTGGTTTTTTTGATGTTAAGTGAGAGACCAAGTTTTTCGTATGCTTCTGCAAAAGCATTTAGGATAGTTTGGAGATCATCCTCTGAATGTGCGGAGACCACATTATCATCAGCATACTGAAGTTCCACAACGGAGGTTGTAATTACCTTACTTTTTGCTTTCAGCCTGCTGAGATTAAAAAGCTTTCCATCTGTTCGATATATAATTCCCACACCGGTGGGAAGTTTCCCCTTGACAAGATGTAAAACCATGGCGATGAAAATGGCGAATAATGTTGGGGCGATAACACATCCCTGTTTAACACCTGATCCCACTTTAAATGGAGCACCATGAGAGCCGTTGTTGTCCAAAACCGTTGCCGTCATGTTGTCATGGAGAAGTCGCAAGATATTCACAAATTTATTGGGGCATCCAATTTTCATAAGGATAGTCCAGAGAGCTGTACGGTCTACAGTATCAAAGGCCTTAGCCAAATCGATAAATGCCATATAAAGGGGTTGATTTTGCTCCCGGCATTTTTCTTGGAGCTGACGTGCAGTAAAAATCATGTCTACTGTCCCTCTAGAGGGGCGGAAACCATATTGAGTTTCAGGGAGGATCTCTTCTGAAATAGATAGAAGACGGTTTGCGAGAATCCTAGCAAATATTTTACCTGCGGTTGCTAAGAGAGAAATGCCCCGATAGTTTCCACAGTCTGTTCTATCACCCTTCTTAAAGAGGGTGATAATTATGGCATCCCTGAAGTCTTCTGGGATCTCTTCTCTTATCCAGATTTTTTCGATGAGTTTATGAAGATGTTGTACAAGTTCGGGCCCCCCTTCTTTAAAGATTTCAGCAGGAATCCCATCTGGTCCACTAGCTTTGTTGTTCTTCATTTGATTAATGGCTTTTTTTACTTCATCCAAAGTGGGGAGTATTGCAAGTTCCTCTTTAATTTGTTTTTGCGGGATTTGCGAAAAAATCTCATTATCCACCTTAGACTTACGATTTAAAAGGTCATAATAATGCTCTTTCCAACGCAGTGCAATAGACTCTTTGTCTTTTAAGAGTTTGGTGCCATCTTTTGATTGTAAAGGGTAAGAGCCAGTGTGGTGTAGTGGTTATAGTCTTGGTCTGGGACTCGGGGATCTGGGTTTGTCCCCACTTGGCCATGAAGCTCACTGGGTGACTTCGGACCAGTCACGGACTCTCTGCCTAACCTACCTCACAGGGTTGTTGTGACGATAAAATAGAGAGGAAGAGCAGGAGGTTTATGTAAGCTGCCTTGGGGTTCTTGCAGGAAAAAAGGCGGGATATAAATACAATAAATAAATAAGAGGCTGCATTTTTTGGGACATTATGCAAGTGACAGAAGACAACAATGTGATGGGAGGACTATGTTGCAGGTCTACTTCTGTGTAAATTCTGTGATGTAAAGGGCACTTGGGAAACCTTTGTATCCCCACCTGATTGGAGGAGGGCTTTCAAATAGAGTTCTAGCACCTGCTTTGATAAATACAATAAGTCAGCATTTTAAAGCTGGCCCGTTGCCTCCACATGTGACCAAATTTCATTGGCAGTTTCAGTGTCCAGTGACATGAGGATATAGGCAACTTTGATGAGAAGGACCTCCACAACAGATTGAGTTCCTGTAGGCTCAAAAGCTGCATGCATTTCTCTCTTCACATGACTTCAAAGTCATACAGGCAATGTTACTATAGGACCAGAAGCCTAAAGTATGGGGGGCACTCAGTTTTAAATATTTGCAAATTCAGTTCAGTTTTATTATTTACAATCCTAGGTCATAATAATGTAACAGAAAAATAGCCAATGTATTACAAAAGCAAAAGTGGACCAATTAACCATAGATCAGAGAAAATCACTAATAATCCAGAACTAACAAACTTAACCTAAGGATAAAATTCCATAATACTGATTTCCAGTTTTTATATTTAAAAAATGTCTGTTAACCAAACCAAGGATAAAACATAGAAGATTAATAAAAAAATGTTAACAGTTTCTCCAGTATAACCTTTTACATCTGCCTCATAAAATCTGGCACGGACCTTAGCTAACACCATTAGGAAAAGTAGAAAAACCCTTATGTCCTTATTGAAAAGCAAGAAGTCTATTTTCTGGCAAACTGACCAGCTTGTTACATTTTTTTTTTTTTTTAGCAAGTCAAAGAACAATTAAACAAATGAGAAAGGTCCTCAACACCCCATCAATCCACAATGACAAAAGCGTAAATGGTAAGGTATCTTAGCTATGACTCTAGAGGGCATTAACTGAGATATCTGTGAATAGAGTTTGGTGATGGGGGGACATAGATGTTGAATATGTCATCGTGTTCTTCTTTGGAAAGATTAAAGTAAAGTAGTTAATGTGCTCCATCCAATCATTTTAATTTGGCACAATCTTAACAATGAATCCAGGGCAGTGCTTTGGATTCTGTTGTTACCTTTATGGTAGAACAGTGTACCGTTTGATGGCTACAGGCTAACTTGCAATACCCAGTGCCGGCTTCAGGTTTTGGAGGACCTTTCCCTGAGTGAGTCTACCTTCTCACCACCATTGTCACCAGCTGCTATTGCTCTTTCCCATCGCTGCCACCACTTACTTGCTTGACAGGTAGAGAGCCAGTGAGCAAGTATGTAGTAATATCTACTGATCCTCCCTCTCACGGCCTCCATCGTCTGAGCCAGAGCAAGAGGTGGGTGAGCAAGCAAGTTGCAATGATGAAAAGGAGAGGAGGAAATCCAGGTGAATCTTGTCAGTGGGCCCAAGCTGGAGTGTGGGCCCTCGGCAGGTGCCCAACCATGCCTACTCTTGACGCCGACCCTGGCAATACCTTGCCGTTATCAATTGTAGCAGTTGGGCAGTGGAGCGGGGGAAGGAGGTACTTGCTCTCTTGAAATTTGATGTTGAGAAATCCCCTTCCCCTATTAAGAGTGATATGAAGCATAGAGGAACTGATGATCAATGGGAATTTTCATCCGTAAGTGCGTAATTGAGTTCAGCTGCTCTTGTGATTCTAAGCCATTTGAAAATCCACAGTGCCTAATGAATCTGCCACACGCCTGACTGCATGTTATGGCTGAGCATCAAACATGCCAGAACACTCAACTGGCTTGGTTTTGCTCAAAGGTTTCCATATATGTCCCTGCACTGTCTGTGCAATGTTATGTTTATATAGGTGGTTCTTCTTTGTTTCCCTTTTGGCATTTAGTACATTCAAGGAAATGGTTTTTGCAAAGCTTCGGAGACTCTGAGATTTTTTCCATACTTTCAAGCTCCAATATACTGCAGGTGTGGACAGAACTGGGCCAGAAACTCTGGTGGTGTAATTTGGCACATCTGTACTGAAACCAGTATTGTTACTGATGATAATATTTTTTACAGTATAGAGAGCTTTTGTTTTCTTTTGCAATTTGGGCAAGGGCATAGGGCATACTTTTTAGAAATAAAATGCAATCAGTTGAAAAATTGGTCCTATACCCTTAGGAGGAAACACAGCCATAGAGGAGTGTGAAAAGATGCTACTTATGGTTGTATCCAATCGTAGCCTGACTTAAGTCCCATTTATTTCAATGAGTCTACTCTAAGTAGGACTAACATTGGCTATAATCCTACACTTGTGTAGCCCGTGCTGTTCCTTCATTCTGATAACAAGATGAATCGCTTCTAGAGAGCATAGATTTCCCTTTTAATTGGTAAGAGGAAGATGGCAAGGATCCATGAAATCTAGGGACAGTTCTAGTATTATGGTCTGTGAAATTGAATTTTAAGATAGGAGTATGGATTCTGCAAAATTCTGACACATGCATCTTGCAGAGCTGGCTTGGGGTCTCCACTAGATGCATGGGTCAGACAGGCATCAAATTTCCCCCCTGCAACATAATGTACTGTCACTTTTTACTTGAAATTGTGCTTGTGCCTTCAAATCCTTAAGTTACAGAAATTGAATCACAGGAGCCAGTCCTTAGCAACAGTCTGGTGTTTAATTCCTCGGCACTTATCTGCAGATGTGTTGGGGAATGTCCATGAATATAATCCTGCTAGAGAACAGTGCTGAAAAAATGGAAGAAACCCAACCAAGATTGAGTTGAATCCAGCAAACACATTATGAAATTCCTGTCACAGGATAATTGCATGCAAGAAAGCTGATTTTAAAAAGATGCAGGTGGCCATGTTGGTCCAATCAGAGGGGAGGGGCACAATCAAAACAGGAATGCCTTGATTAGGACCAATTAAAAGTCACCAAGTTGTGAGCTAGTTTTTCTTACAGAACTCTTCCTCAGGCTCAGAGTTAAACAACAGCCATTGTGATGTAGTGGTTAGAGTGTTGGACTGGAACTTGGTAGACCCAGGTTCTAGTCCCCACTCGGCCATGAAGCTCACTGGGTGACTTTGGGCCAGTCACTGGCTCTCAGCCTAACCTACCTCACAGGGTTGTTGTGAGGATAAAATGGAGAAGAGGAGAATCACATAAGCTACCTAACATTCCTTGCAAGAAGAAAACGGTGGTGGTGGTGGTGGTGATGATGATGATGATGATGATGATGATGATGATGATGATGATGATACTACAACACAGCAACAAAAAAGATGGGGAGGGGGACAGAAAGATGTTGCTGGTTAGAGGGCGTGGTAGAAGTCCAGTCCTATGCACATCTACTTGGAAGTAAGTCCTATTGAGTTCAATGGGATTTACTCCCAGGTAAAATGTCTATAGCAGGGATGTTAAACCTCTTTCAGCCCGAGGCCAAATTCCATTTTGGATAAGCTCTCGGTAGCCCTATTCCAGTGGTGGGAGGGCCAAAGGCAAAAGGGGTGCCCAAATACCAGCATATTTTAGTTTAAAGCTTTTTACTGCCAGGAAGTCTTAGGAGAGGCATTTAAACCTTTTAGAATTGCGGGGGGGAATGGCAATAAAGGTAGGAAACTACCAAATGACCGTTGGTTGGGGGGAAGGGGGTGGGGCCGGGGAAGGGGGCGGGACCATCTGGGGAACCTCAGAGGGCTGGATTGGCCCCCAGACCTGAGGTTCTGCACCCCTGGTGTGTAGAAAAGCAGCCTCAGGCTACTTTTTTCATTAGGTTAGTTTGTATAGCGTGCAAAAGGTCACAGATTGCCACAAAGTATACCAAGACCAAAAAAAAAAAAGCAAGGGCCAGTCTCCCTTTGCAAATCTAAGGCTGATATAACACCTAAGAACAGCTAAACGAGTAATGAGTAAAAGCAGGAAAGCCCCAAACTCTCCAGGTCGGCAAGAGCAGCATTTAAACTTTGGGAAATGATTGTGGAAATTCATCAAGTTAAAAGTGGCACAAGGCAGGTAGACGTGAGCAATTTTCTTGGATGTTTTTTCTGGGACTGAATAGTCCTAATGCAGGCCAAAACCTGTCAAGATGTCATTCTATTCGCTTATAGTATGGTAGGACAAAAAGTCCTATATAAGCAACTGTGGCAATAAAAAATTGTGTGTGTGTGCGTGTGTGTGCGTTTGTATATATTAATATTAAGAGGTTTGTGTGTTTGCAGATTATATTAATAACACACACACACTGAAGTATTTTGGAAATTAAATGGTTAAGCCCGACAAAAACAATAAAACCATTAAAAAAGAGAGAGCTTCAAATAAGGAGTCAGGTTTACAATGAGCACAGCAAGCTAGCAACTGTAGCATGAATGTTACAGTGCCGTAGTAATCACTTTGATCACTTTTCTAAAGCGAGGTTTGTTTGTTTTTTTCAAGTTATCGCACAAGATCCTTCTCTTTTGTGAACTGCAGAGGTGGTCATGTGATGGTTCAGGCAAGCAGCTTATTCCGGTGTAATTGAAATGTAGGTTGATAACTGGCGTAGTGGTTAGAGTCTTGGACTGGGACTCAGGAGATCCGGGTTCTAGTCCCCGCTCAGCCATGAAGCTCACTGGGTGACTCTGTGCCAGTCACTCACTCTCAGCCTGACCTACCTCTCAGGGTTGTTGTGAGGATAAAATGGAGAGGAGGAGGATTACGTAAGCCGCCTTGAGTTCCTTGCAGGGGGAAAAGGCGGGATATAAATATAAATAAATAAACAGTAAGTAAGGCCAACACAGTTTGTGCTTGTGCTAATTAGGTGGCCATGGGAGATCTCAATGAGTTTCTTGTGTATACATTATAATATATTATGCATTGTAGGAAAAAAGGTGGGGTATAAATATAATAAATAAAATAAAATAAATAAATTATGCATGTCAAAAGTCTTACCCTGTTAGAGGTGGCCAGTAGACCAACAGAGGTAGAACCCTTGCATGAGAAGGTGTCTGCCCATTAAGAAAAGTGACCCAGAGCTTGATAGTGCATGGCTATAGGACAGGGATGGAAAGCTGGCGGCCCACAGAGGCCACATGCGGCCTACGTCCCCTCCTTGGCCCTGCAGCTGCAGCAGTTAGGGGTTTTTTTTTAAAAAAAAAAAACCTCCTGTTGAGCTGCAACTCTGTGCTGCAATTAGGCTTGGAAAAAAGCTTCCCATTGGTTCCAATGCAACACTTTTAAAACCCTAATTGCTGCATGGGGGAACATCGTGTGTGTGTGTGTGTGTGTGTGTGTGTGTGCGCGAGAGAGAGAGAGAGAGAGAGAGAGAGAGAGAGAGAATGGGGGAAGTGTGTGGTTTGGCCCTGCCTCCTTTTGGCTCTGCCCTCCCCCCAGCACTAGCATGCATCCCCCAGGTTAACCACAAAGGAATGAGACCCTTGGGGTGAAAAAAGTTCCCCACTCTGCTATAGTATATTCCTATGAAACTGTTTGAGAGTGAGTTTTAGGGTGAGTTCATATATAGAGCTTCACGTCTTCAACAAGGTTGGTGAAAGTAACTCAGCAGCACAGAGGGTTATTACTGAGTGCCAGGAAGATAGTGTTGCCTCTCCACCTTTGCCAATCTGGAGACTGCAGGGATGCCTCAGGGATGCAATCTGTGCACACCTCAAGAACAACTACGCAGTACATGAATGCAAGCGCTGGTAACAGTATTTTGGCTCTGAAATATTGTTCATGTCAAATCAAATGCTTCAAAAAGATGTGTAATATTTCTAAATATTACCATTTCTTAAAGATACTTGTTATCTGTGCTCTGATCTGCAATACTCCATGGTGCTCCAAGGGAGGCTCAGAGGATGGCAACAAGAGAGAGGGCCTTCTCGGTGGTGGCCCTCCCGATTTTGGAATGCTCTTCCCAGTGAGGGCTGCCCAGCACCAACATTGTCATCTCTGCAGCGCTAGGTTAAGACTTTCCTCTACTCTCAGGCATTTGGCAGCATATGATAAGGTTTTTAATGGGTCCTGGGATTTACTGTTGATTGCTTGAAATGGTTATGTTTTTGTACATTGGTTTTATATCAACAGTAGTATCCAATGTTAGTCCTACATAGAGTAGGACCATCGGAATGAATGAGACTTAAGTTAGTGACAATATTTCCATGGGTCTACTCTACGTAGGACTAACATCGGATACCACCCCATGTTATTATGTCGTATTTTTAGGGTTTAAATCTTTGTAAACCGCCCAGAGAGCTTTGGCTGTTAAGCAGTATAGAAATGTCATGAATGAATGAATGCAGTATTGCATGTACCAAGCAGAGGCTGGTGGCTCCCATGTCAGTGGGGCTGCATATCCGCTCCGGATTTGACTCTGAACTTTAAAGGGGCCGGCCATGGTGCTGAACCCTAGTCCCAAAAGAGGTTCATCACCATGGATAGTTCCTTAAAGGTTTGCAGTGAGATCCGGAGCGGCATTGCAGCCCCGCTGACATGGGAGTCACCACTCCACTGCCAAGCACCATTTGCATATACCAAGCACCATTTACAATTACCGTATGTGTCCTGGTTCCTCTATGAAGCATTTCCCCCCACCCACCCCACACCTAACTGTTTTTAAATCTCCAAAACTACCACTCATTATACCACATTCCTTGATAACATTTTACTTGGAAAGCAGAAGGTGTGATAAGGGTGGGAACCATTCCTTGATCACATGCCTCCAAAGGCAAAGACAATTGATAGTGACATTGATGGCAGGAGGGTTACATTGGACGCCATGTACCAAAGCAGAGGCGGTGTTAGGGGGTGGCCCGCTAGGGTTGGAGCCCTGAATCTTTCATTTGGAGCCCTGAATCTCTGGAAGGCCATCTGCCCCACCACCCGGTTGTCCATGGGCACTCGCTGAAATAAATGTACAGGGGCCCTGATGATGATCTCTGCTGCATCTGATCCCCCTGGATTAGCTGGCTTCTTGCCCACATGTGCTTCACCTCCTGCTCCCTCATCCCTCGAAACTTTCTGCCTGAGGTGTTTTTCTGACATCAAATGCCCTCCTCTGCCCTGTCCATACATCCCTTTTTTACAAATAGGGGCATCCTTAGGAGTCAGGCTCCTTTAAAGACACACACACAGAGACGCATGCACGCGTGTGCATACACACACACTTTAGAGCATATGTAAATGAGCATATGCAAGTTTGTGCTTTTTTGTGTGTGTGTCTTGTGGGCCTGAGCCCCGGATCTTTTCTATACCTAGCGCCGCCCCTGTACCAAAGGCTGTTCTCCCATTGAGCAGACATTTTCAAAAGGCCTAACTTGCCTAGGTCAGTCCAGTTTGCCAAGCCACCAATCGCTGAAGCAGCTATGTGAGCAAGCCTGCAGGACCAGCCTTCTGCCTCCGCACCATTGCTGTGTGGGATGGCTTCAAAGGAGATGAAGTCTAAAGTTAAAATCCATCTCAGCACTGGTCTTGCATAGGAGGCCAAGAGCTTTTATTCATTGTCAGTAGTTCCTATCCACAGATTGGGGTTCCTGGGAATGGAATGCAAATACCCACTGATAAATATTCATTTGTATTAGATTCATTCGCGTTGCCAGTATTTTGCATGTGATTAATTAGACGGTTGGCTGTGACCCGGAGCTGACAAGCATTTTTCAAGCTGAAGTACTGAGCAAGCAACCCACACACCCTCTCTCCCTGGTGTGTGGGTGTGTGTGCTTTACCGCATTACCATTGTGGGAATTCTCAGATGACCTCCTTAAATGCTTGTTTAAATCTCCAGGTCCATGTCGGTGTGTGAGTCGTGGTAACCGGGTGAAAAAATAAATACAGCAAAGGTTAGGCAAGGAAGCACAAGAAGGAAGTGTTGGATCTCCTGTCGGCACGTTGCCCTGCTGGGAAGCAGCTGTAAGCACTGGAACTAGGGTCCAGATTCTGTCCTGATTTGCCCTGTATTGCCTGTCAATAGCCTGGTCAAGAACATCTTAGCATTACACTATACGAGGGGGCCCACATACCAGAAGGTTTACTTTAGGTGCACCCAAGGCCATGCACACACCCAGAACCTCAGCAGAAAAAGCACACACACACACACACACACACACACACAGAGACATTATATGACAAGCTGCTTTTGAAATTCTTCTGGGATGTTGCAGAGTAGGATGGGGACCCACTGTTTACAAAACACATAAACAACTCCTGGTGAATGCATGGAGTTATACAATTCCCTGGCCAGAAAAATGAGAGGTGCGGCAGGGAGGACATGCATAGAGGAAGGTAAAAACTACTGAGAATTGGAATTTATGCCACCTACAACCAATAGTGCTGCTAACAATTGTTAATTAAATTATTTGATGCGCAACAAGATCATACCTGTTGCAGGCAATTTGGCTTTGGGTTTCACGATCTTGGGGAATGGACTATGAAATGCTATGTCTGGCTTCTGCTTTTCGCACTGCCTCTCCCTCTGGCCTGACTGCACAACCAGTGGTGTGGATTGTGATGCAGTTGGGGCTAATTGTGCAAAAGATTCCTAAGGCTCAAAGGGAGAGAATGGCTGGGCTCTCAAACTTCTTAAAGCAGGGGTAGGGGGTCTTCCTAAGTCCGGAGGCAAAATTGGTGCCCCCCCCCCGATGAAATTGGCAGGTTGGATGGCAGCTGGGGGGTGTGTCAAGTCCTGCCCTTCCCCCTCCACTGATGTCATCCACATCCGTCCACCAGTTTTACCTTTCTCCACGCAGAAAGAGGCACGGAGCTCTGTGCCTTGCTCTGCACGGAAAAAGGATTCAGCCAGCACTTGGGCGAGTAGCTCCTCGACCAAGGCGGGCACCTCCTTCATGCATCCTCAGCATCCCAACTGGAATGGCAAGCGGAGCGCAAAGGGAACTCTCCAATGTTATCTCATATCAGTTATGGAATAAAGCAGCAAGCAGGGGAGTTGCTAAGCGCTTAAAAGATTTGGGCTCCATACAACACGAATTTGCACATACTAATGTATATCTATATATGCAAATTTAGAAACAATTACTTGGATTTGTTTACATTTCAGAGAAGGCAAAGCCAGCCGATTAATTTCTCGTCCAAGTCAGCTCTAAATTTGCACCCCACCCCAGATCAAGCCAAATCCGTAATTCCTCTTTAATTACAATCAATTTGCTATTTCTTGCTATCCCATCCCCACGTCTCCCCTCCCTCCACACTCCAACTTCTCTCTCTTTCCCTCCTGCAGGGAAAATTACCCTCGCACCATACAATTAAGCTGAAAAGAAAATCTTCCATTGGCATCAGTGGACACTTGTGGCTAGATCCGGGCCCCATGAGCCTAGGCCTAGCAATGCCCCTGGCAGCATGGATTCCTCTCCCCACTCTGTGAAGGGGGATCCCTGCAGAGAGGGGGGTTTGGGGGAGGTCCTTGGGAAGGGAACCAGGGCAGATCAGATGGGGAATTTCCACAGGCTGCATTCAACCTGCAAGTCAGAGGTGTCCCATCTCTGACTTAGAGGGCTGGTTCACACGACACGGGAACCATGGGGGAGTGGAAGTCCCCCGCGGTTCCTGTGTCGTGCAGACGCCGGCCCAGTGCACCCCTGTGGGATGGCCGCGTGCAGGAAGCACCCAAACTCACCCTGGGCGATAGAAGGGTAAGCCCTCCCTGCACACGGCTGAGGTGTCGTGCAGACAGCAGGCCGGCCCTCCCATGGGGGCTGCCCCCTGCAGCACAGAGATGGCGGCCCAGAGCAGCCCGAGCTGAGGCCGGTAATGAGGTCACTCCGGCCCGCAGGGCAGTACGACACACAATTAAAGGGGCCATACCCTGCAACGCCGCCAGCACGGCTGCCCCTGGATCCTGGATGGGGAGAGATGGGGCAGGGCGGGGTGGAGGGCTGCACAGGCCCCAATTGCAGTGGGTAATGGGGGGACCCGCCAAGGGGGGGCCTAGGGCACTGGGGGGGGAGGGGAGAGGGCAAGGCACCGCCACCGTCCAGGGCTGGCCGCCGAGAGCAGGCGCGCTTTGTGGAGGGCCTGCCCACCCCACAATGCCCCCAGCGCAGAGGCCAGGCCCAGCCAGGCCCCTTCCAGCACCAGTGGCACGGCCCCGGCGCCCGGCAAGACCGCCGTGGGGGTGGGCCTGCGGAAGTGCCGCTCCACGCAGGAGCTGACCAGCTGGCAGTGCGTGCCATCCGTGACACAGGGCAGCCACCAGATGCCATGGCAGCGGACACTGAGGACACCCTGGGCACGCAGACGCCACTGAGTGCCACTGAGGGGGATGGGGGCCGCCCCCACCGGCAGCCACAGAAGCATGGCTTCTCACTATTCAACTTCATGGGACGACCCCAGTTTCTAGTATGATGAGAAATTATACTTTGGAGAACAGAGTGAAGTTTGTAAAAGCTTCATTTTACAATCTGACTTCTGATGATGCTTTTTGATTCTTTGTTTAGCCTGGGAGCTAGCTGCTTAATATTGGCATTTATCGTTCATCATATTGAATACAAATTGCATGCCTTCCCTCATTTACACATGGTTTGTAGTTAGCTTACAAGTGCATAACCAAGCTCAGAACTTGCTTTTGTGTTTTAATTACTAGTTATTCATTATGCAAGGCAGTTCTAATCCCATCAGCAGTTGGAACTGAGTTCTTGAGACATAGACCTTCTTCCTTTCCCCAAACAATTCAGTCCATAATTGCAAAACTTTGGCTACAGGCCATATTTTGAATGAGAGTGGTGGGGGAGGGAGGGAGAGAGAGAGAGAGCGAGGGAGAGAGAGAGAGAGAGAGAGAGAGAGAGAGAGAGAGAGAGAGAGAGAGAGCACTGCAGTCTAGAATTTTATTTCATGGGTTTTGATTTGGATAATTTTATTCCTGTATTTGTTTGTTCTATGTCATTTTTATACCACCCTTCAATCATATTCCAAGGGCATTTTACAAAAAAGAATAAAATGATTAACATGTAATTAAAATTAGAAGTAGAATGTAGCTGTATCTCGGTCTAAAGAGAAATCGGTTTAACACTTTCGGTGAATTGTTGGCACTCTCTTAATTTAAGGGGAACACGCTGACATTTATTATTGTCACTTATTTAGCTGAAAGGTTATGCAGCCAGTTAGATGAGCATAGTGTGTGGGTTAGCTGGGCAATCAGCAGTGTACACAAACCAGTCTGTTTCAGTCATTAGAGCATCTTTTTGCCTCCACAAATGATACAGCATTGTTGCATAATGTGTCGAACACAACCCATGGGTGGCACAGATGTGTTGGCAAAAAAAAAAAAAAAACCCAGGTAGTTTCTCTTTTCCTCATGGGAGCTTTCTTCTTAATTTCCAAAAATCCTTATTTAATCCAGCATATTTGAGTATTTGAAAGATCAAGTGGGGGGAAATCCCATCTTTAAAGCAAAGTACATGGAGAGTAAATATTTGGAAAGCTTCATCCATCTTTTCCCTAAATGATACAAATGGCTACGACAGACTATGCATCAGATTTTCCTACAAGAATTGATAATAGCATTTCTTTTTTTCCCTCTCCAATGGGCAACAAATCAAACATAGCTCCTTACTGGGCTATGTTGCCACTGCATGTGTATGGATGAGCACCAAATCATGTGAGCTCCCACCTGTAGTTGAACTGGTACCGCCCAAACATAGTAGGTTGATCAGCTCAGTAGGAGGTAAGCCACAAAAATGGAGAGGGGGCCACAAATCAGTGGTAGAACACATTTCACAGTAAAAATGATCTTGAGTTAGCATAGCTTAGGAAAAGACCTTGGTCTGAGCCACTATGCTGGCTGGGGGTGATGGGACTTGTAGTTCAACATAGCTGGAGGGCACCAGATTGGGGAAGGTTGTTCTAGAAAGTCACTGCCAGACAAAGTAGGTGGACTGTGCTAGATTAAGTTAAAAGCAGTTTCATATGTCAGCCTTCCCCAACCTGGTGCCCTCCAGATGTTTGGACTTCAACCCCCATAATCCCCAGTCAGCATGGCCAGTGGTCAGGAATGCTGGGAGTTGTAGTCTAAAACTTCCGGAGGGCACCAGATTGGGGAAGGCTGTCATATGTCAATACAGTACTCTGAGAAGTAATGAACTGCAGAGTGCAGTGCAAAATTTCACTTGGCCCTCACAAAGGATACCATACAAGTTATATATAGGGTGAGCGTTCCAGGTATATAGGGCAGTAAGGGAGAATATGTCTTGTGGGCTTCTTGGTCCTAGGTTTGGAGCATGATACTGAATACAGATGTGTTTTTCCATAATAGGAAAAATAAAAAGACTTTCCACCTTTCTTATCAATGTGTAAGGCTTGTAGTTGCGGACTGGTAAAAGATGCTGACTAAAGAAGGGCATGTTACTGCCATCACCGCTGCAAAATGGCTAGAGAGGGAAGTTAAATGCATCTGTGCTGAGTTTATGGCCTTAAACTGTAATGCTGATGCCAACCTCCCCCCCCCCTTTGGATTGTCTATTTCATAGCAGTCAAAGCAGAATCTAAACCAGCCTTCCCCAATGTGGTGCCCTGCAGATGTGTTGCACGGCAGTTCCCATCATTCCCAGCCAGCATGTGTTGGAATTGCAGTCCAATACATCTGCAGGGCACCAGGTTGGCGAAGGCTGATCTAAACTGTACCTGTGTGTGTATTTGTGTGTGTGTGTGCGTGCACATGTGTATCTATCTATCTATCTATCTATCTATATGATTGCTTGTATCATCCCGCAAGTGTAACCACCGCCCTACCAGCCTACATTTCCACACTGGCCAGCCACCACGTGAACTGCCAGTTTTCTACGCAGTCGTAGATGCTGTGTGAAGTGAGAGTTCATAGCTGCCACCATGGTCCCCTTGAAGCCATACAAGGAGAAACACATCTCTTTCAGAGATGCAAGCAATAAGCAACCATCTTTGGGAAGCCAGGAAGCAGAGAGACAGATGAGATGAGGGTTCAGCACACAGAAGAAGGCTGAAACATAGTGAGTAGTTTAAAAAGCTGGACAGTGGGAAGATTTGTGGAATTGCAGATAATTTAACAGCATTTTCTATTTCTGCTAGGGCTTTCACTTGATAAAAGAAATCACAGTTGACGATAATAATTGGTTAAAACTCATTTGATTACATCTCCATAAATATGCATATGACTAAAACAATAGTTTGAATGAAAAAAAGCACAGTGGTTTTTAGATGATATGTACTGGTATATATGTTGCAGCAACAGTTGGCATCTTATAAGAAGCATTCCCTTCCCTCATGTGTGCGAGAGAAGGCCTTTTCTAATTTATTTATTTATTTCTTATCTATCTATCTATCTATTTATTTATTACATTTATATCCCTCCTTTTTTCCTCCTGCAAGGACCCCAAGTCGGCTTACATGGTCCTCCTCCTCTCCATTTTTATCCTCACACCAAGCCAGTGAGTTAGGTTAAGCTAAGAGTCAGTGACTGGCCCAAATTCACCCTGTGAGCTTCATGGCTGCATGGGGACTAGAACCTAGATCTCCCAAATTCCAGTCCAACACTCTAACCACTAACACCACACTGGCTCTGTTATCTACAGAGTTATCTGCAGTTTTTATCAGTACATATATTAAACATCATTACTATATTTTAAAAGAGTTTTCTGTTCATTCATTTATCTGTCTGAGCGTTGTATCCAGTGGTGTCATTCTGCTAGAGCAAAGCTTCTGCCACTTGTGGAAACCCCATTTTCATCCTTGTGCAAGTGTCAAACCCAGTATTTTGATTCTGCTTGCACAAGCACTTGCACAAGCTATTGTACAAGCTGTTGTACAAGGGCTTTTCACAATGCATTACAGCTACATTACACTAGGTGTTGCTTGTGCTTGTTGCGCTAGTTCTGCTAGTGCTTGCACTACCACTAGCTTAACCACTAACGGAACAATGCCACTTCTTGTACTTTTTCTGCTAGGATTATGTTGGATACAACCCCGAGTCTGTTTGTGGTTTTTGTTTTGCTGAATTGGTTGGTGTATTTTATTATGGCTGGTTGCCTTTTATGATATTGCATTTACATGTTTGAGTGAATACTTTTATTCATCTGAAATCTCTTCGGTTAAGAAATATTTAAAACAAATAAATAAATTGGTGATGCCTTTTTAGTCAATTAAAAAGGATTTTAGGCTCGAATCTTATACACCCTTACCTGGGAGTAAGTCCCACTGAACAAAGCGGGGCTTACTTCACAGTAAACATGTATAGTATTGCATGGTTAATCAATTAATTTAGCTGATTAATTGATTAAAGTTTGCAGTCCTGGTGCAGTATTCAAGTCAACACTAACACTAGCGTGAGTTATGCTGCACAAGCATAAACAACTTCTAGCATAACACCAACAGTGTTAGCTGGTGTGACGGGTCCCCCCCGGAAACCCGTTGCAACAGCAAATTATGCTATTGCTGTAGCACTAGAAATTGCTTACAGTAGCACACAACATAATTTTGGTTAGCGCTGTTGCTGACTTGGATACCACCCCTACTTTCTGCAAACTACTTGAGCAAATCATGGCACAACTGAATCCAATTGAGAAGGTCTTAGAGCTCAGTGGTACTAGAGCATTTCTGTTTTGGACGCAGAAGGCCCAGGTTCAGTCTCTGGACTGGAGTTCAGTGAGAAGGATCTCAGCTAACAGGACTAGGAAAGTTCTCTGCCTGAGATTTGGAGAGCAGCTGCAAGAGTTGATAGTCCTGAGATAAATGGACTGATGGTCCAAATCTGTACATCTGGGATTTCTAACATGGTACCCACAAACACCTCTCTTGGTGCTTGCCAGGCTCCTTGCCCCTTCTGATTTGTTTTAATTTACCTCTTTTTTTAATTAACCTCTTTTTTTTTATTATTGGGAGGCTAGGCTGCCCTCCAGCACCATCTTTTTTAGGTTCAAAATAATGGTTTGAGGGGGTTTTGAGTTCAGACCTCACTTCTGCTGTGTACTTAGGTTCTTGCACAAGTTATTTTTCACTAGTTTACCTTTTGGAAAATGAGCCTGTTGTGGACTTCTGGTGGGGAATTATGGTAGATTGACGCTCCATGAAGGAGTGGAGATATGACACAGCTCGTGAAGCCAGCTAGAAGTCATTCCAGCCAGCTAAATCGCCCTGGATCAAAGGGAGATTGAGAGATAATCAGCTAAATCCCACAGGTTAATTTCTTGTAAGTGCCTGCCGAAGTTCTCAGCAGCAGACAAGTTTGCGGGGGCTGACCTGGGACTTCTGGAAATTACAACCTGCTTACAGCTGCTGTTTGGAACCTTTTACAAGGACACTAAATCTGCATATCCCCATTTCTTGACTGATTTATGGATTATAATTACTTTGAACAAGAGAGGTTTTCTGTACAGCAAAGTTGACTTTCCTTACAGTGAGCTAATACTTTTTTCTTGAAATGAATGAAAAGTGAAAAGAGAGAGAGAGAGAGAGAGAGAGAGAGAAATAAATAGAGATACTGGATGAATTTAAGGGCATAAGACTTGCTGCAAAAAAAAAAAACCTTACAAAAATTTTAAGTTATACATTGTAAAAGAGGTTTTCTAATTTGTTTATTTTCCTTCTGAGAGAAAGCCATTACAAGGGATCAGCTCGTCGTGGGATTCTTTTTTTTTTTTCTTGTTTACATTATCAGTCTGGTGGCGCCTGGAAGACTTTTTATAACAACAGATAAAATGAAGTACAGTCTGTGACTGACATACAGAAAAATGATCAGTTACAACTGATTTGCTCCAGAAACTATTTGAAGATTTTGGAAACAAAATGGATCTTTTTGAGAAAAGAATGGAGGAGAGGCTTGCTAAATTAAAAATAAATGTGGAAATGATGGGAAAGGATAAGAAGTTGGACAGTTTTATAAAGCAAACATCTGGAGAGGTGGTGGAACAGATCGATGAAAAGGTTGAAATCATAAAGCAAAAAGCTGAAGTGTCAAATAGAGAGTTTGATATAGTAAACCTTTTGGACTGGGAGAAGATAGAAAAGGACAAGGTTTACAGAATAAATTCTGCATATCTTAGAAAGAAAACAGTGGATCAAGTTCTGCAGCAATATTTTTTTACTGGAATAGACCTGGAGGTCATGGATATGGCTGTTTTGAAGGAGATGTGTGCTGGGATTTGCAAGAGAAGAATCTGTGCCCCCTTTATTCTAAAGCTGAAACAGGAAAAGATGGTTTTTGACAGAGGAAGAGCAAGCAAAAGACTTTAACAAGAGGAATAGTTACTGAGGAGGGGGGAGTTGGCTGAGAGGGACTAAATTTATGATACTAATTAAAGAAAAGACAATATATATGCTTATTGTAGAATTGAAACCTCTAATTGTTTTTTTTTTTGCTGGAATTAGAAAATGACACTGATATGATTGTTCTGAAGGAGATGTGAAAAGATTGTTGTCTTTAGAGGTAGAATAAGTGAATGAATGTAACAAGGTTATATGTTTTATATGTTAATGACTTCTTTCTTTTTACTTATAACTTTTAGAAAGGTTTAAAGTAGATAAAATGCTTTAATATGCTTTAAAATGTTTAAATATTTGGTTAGGTTTGAATGTATATTAAGCTCCAGTTTTATAGAGAATGTTTATAAGATGATGTTTGATATATGTTACTGGGAAAATTGGTAAAAATGTATAAATGCACTTTGGGTGCCTGTGGGAAATCTGAAGAAGCTATATTGTATTTTGATTGAAATTAGAGTCTTCTCTTATGTGACTAATGGACATTCAATTGGAAAGTAGTCATGGAATTCTATTAATGTATTTGAGTGAAAATGCCCAATATTGTTTATAATGGAAGAACGGTCTGTGAAGATGTGGGACTGCAGAGATGGCTAAACTCTCTTTACTATTATAGAGAAAAATTAACATTTATGATGATGGCTGAGCAGAAACCTCTAATGGATCTTTTGTAGAAATCAGAAAAAATGATTGGTGTATTTTGGGGTTGGATGAATAAGAAGAATAATTTGGGACAATAGAAAAAAGTGATTTCTTTTTGTAATAATGGAGTAAGAGAAAGTATTGGTACTTATATTTGTTGTAGAGAAAATCAGAAGTCCATTTTAGATTGTAGTTTTTGTTAACTGTTGTATTTTTGTAGTGTTTGTTTTGTTGTTCGCTTTTTATCTTGAATAAAATTTAAAGTTGGAAATGTAAAAAATGAGCCTGTTGTGACTGACCATACCCACCATGGCAGCCATTTTGTGAGAGTGCCCACAACACTCTCAAAATTCCCAATGTGCCCACTGACCCAAAAAAGTTGGAGACCTCAGCTGTCTATAATGTACCTTCATATGTGTCAAAACTGTACCAAATCCAACCTTACTATGGTGGTCCATTTAATGCTGGACAGCTTGAATTCAAAACTTTTTGACCTTCTCCCATGACTGTCTTGTAAACAGAGAGGTAATGTGTGCATTAAGAGATACAGCCTGTGACTGACTAGAGTTAAAAGCCGCACTTGCTAAGATGTAACAAGCATTTGACAGCAGCCTGTTGAGTTTTTCTGCTGCTGCAGGACATTTTAATACCCCTTGAATGAACTAGAAAATGTGTTTATCAAATATGCTGGCGATAGAGAAAAGCAAGGAGTTGCCACTATTATAGCAGACAAAATTTCTAGAAATGCTCTGAATACTGTGTTGAAAACAATATCTCACATAGTTTGGCATAAAACGTATTTTCTTTTAGTGTAAGACATCGTAAGACTCCATGTGCACTTACCTGGGAGTAAGCTGCAATGGATATGGTGCCGTGATTCTCCTATTTGTGAACTCTTCTGGAAGGTTTTGATAGCAGATCTCAGCAGGATGCTCTGCAAACAGGACAAATGCCACATCTAGCAGTATTAGAATAAACATGGCATGCAAGATACAGGATGTTGTAGTAGCTCTCTACTTGGTAGCAGTCATGCCTCGGTAGCAACTGAACCCAGACACAATATTGCTATATTAGGAGGAATTTTCTAGGCCAAATAAGCAACATTTCAGAGGAGGTTAACAAAGGCAATAGCATTTGTAGTGCATAACGTAAGAGAGGTGAACAAAGCGTCTGGAATATGTTTAGCTGCGAACAAAGTTTGTCATTTTATAATTAGCTACGTTGCAATCCAATCGGGATGCCCGTAACCCTCTAAACTCGGAGGATTATGGTCATCCTGTGGAGGGTGGGAAGAGTGCAGAGGCGAAGGTTGCCTCTGCACTCCTCCCACCCCGCAACTTAGCTAGATGGCCAATTTCAACCATATAACTGCAGTGCTTCAGAGAGGAAGGGAAGAATGTTGAGGTGCCACCAGGATACATCATATCTTGGCGGCACCTGTCTCCTCCCCTCCCCTCCCTGCCCCCTAAACCCCATCTCCGAGTCACTCTTGTGACTTTGGAGACGCAGCTGACATGGTTCTTTCCGCACCAGCTGCAAGGGGGGAGGGCGCTCCGAGCACAGAGACCCAGCTACGAGGTCGGAGCGATTTTCCAACCTTGTAGCTGGATCTCCAAAAAATTCTATAGCCGTCTAGGTGCTGCCTGTCTAGCAGCTATAGGATTGCACTGTTGAGAGGATAATTTGCCATAAACCTAGGCATAACTGTTTCAGGGCCATTGCAGAATATATAGACAAGCAGTTGCTTCAAATTATAACTGAACAGAACTAAGATGGGTATCAGCCAATGCTGCCAACTTGAAAAACTGAGCAATGGTTGTAGTGCCTATAGCTGAGCGTCTGGAATGCTGAAGTGTTCAGAAGCCTTCTACTGCAAGCAGTTGAACGACGTGAACCTTGGACTAAGTAAACCTTGAGGTTCCTTTCCAATTCAGGTGCTATGCCTACAGCCACTCAGATTTAATTACATGTACTTAGAATAAATGAAACATTTTGATCAGTGATTCAAGATGGCATCCTCCCAGTGGTTGCATACCTGTGTGTGAGTTAGGTGTTGGTGGATTTGCATAGGTGGGGGCATATGTAATAATAATTTAATAATAATGCAG
The DNA here is from genome assembly GCA_021292165.1 of Shinisaurus crocodilurus. Taxonomy (NCBI): domain Eukaryota; kingdom Metazoa; phylum Chordata; class Lepidosauria; order Squamata; family Shinisauridae; genus Shinisaurus; species Shinisaurus crocodilurus. The sequence goes on along the minus strand of CM037879.1, from coordinate 166,725,036 downwards.
TGAACTAGTTTAGTTCATCAGGATGGTTTTAGTGACAAATTGATGTACCCAGCCTGCTTTAATGGCTGCAAGTATTGTATCTTGTTTGATGTACCTTTAATAGAGCAAATCTTGCCCAAAGGAGGGAAGGGTGTGGTAGATACTCAGACCTGTGAAGGTGGTGGTGTAACCCGTATGTACTTCGCCTCTGTATCACTAATTGTTTCTCAGATTTCTCCCAAAGGCAGACACGTTGTCTTTACTCCTTCAGTACAGGCACAGAGCTGAGGAAGCTTGCCAGTTTCAGGGTTATGTAGGAGGCAAAAGGTGTACTGGATTTTGCTCCTACCTTCGAGCCTTTCCCCACTCCAGAAACTACATTCTGGAACCCCTTGTAAGGGCTCAGTGGTAGAGCACATGCTGCTTTACCTACATCCAGGGGTAGTCCTTGGCAACTCTAGTTGCCTCACACCAGCCACCCCCAATGGTCATGCTGCCTGGGGGTCATTGCAGTTGCAGTCCAAGACATCTAGAGGGGACCAGATTGGGGAAGGCTGCCTTCAGACCAGGGCTGCACAATCTTTTTGGCCCCAAGGGCTGTACGTGATGCTGGCTCGGGGGCCTCATGCTTTGGCAGGCACACACATTTACGCGTGTACATATGTGGATATTCGAGGATCTCTGGGGGAGGGAGTGGAAGGCCTCCTCTCCAGCTCTTTTCCCTGTAATCCTGATACAGAAGGCTCTCCACTCCCTCCCCCAGAGATCCTCACACAGATTGCACTTTCCCTGCTGGAAAGAGCAATCTCTATCATGCTGGTAGCAACAGGGCAATCAGTGGGAAAATGGCGGGGGGGAAATTCAGCAGTGGGGGATCAGAACACCTGGGGGGCTGCACTTATGGCCTTGAGGGGCTGCAGGTTGTGCATCCCAGCTTTAGACGTTGCAGAGCTGCTGCCAGCTGGAGGAGCACCTGGTATTGAGCGGTATAGACCCAGTGGTTTGATTCAATATAAGGCAACTTCATATAACAGGGAGTACGATGAACCTCCAAGTGAACCAAATACCTGCTGTGGTAGTAAAATAGGAGGGATAACTAATTTGTCCTTTAAGAGGGCAGAAGACAGCAGCAGAGACAAACCCATAGTTACCTTGATTTGCATGTTCACGATTCATTCTGGCAGCAGCCCATGGGTGTTTGTTTATTCCATTTTGTTTATTACCTTTCACTCCTGCCTTTCATCCACGATGGAACTCAAGGCAGCAGACTTGGGGTTCCCGGGCCATCTCCGCTCCAGGCACTGACCAGTCCCAGACATGCTTAGCTTCAGCAAGGTGGCTGCATCATGTGCCTTCAGACCACAGCACATGTTTTGGGGTGTGGTGCATTTTTTAGTGGGACCCTTGTTCTGAATCAGTATTATGATTTCTTTTTACTCCATAAAAAAGTAAAGGCTCCCTTTCTTTTTTGGTTCAGGTTTGGTTTAACACTTTGAATCATTCCTTACAGAATTTACTCTTTACACTGTTGCAGCTACACAATTCCATCCAAAATTGAGCAACTGTGCTCAACTGTCCTGACCGACCAGTAACTGGTTGTCAAGATGGACTTCCCTTAGGTGCTCCTTTCTCCTTGATAGTGTTGCTGATACAAACTTGAGGCATAAATAGTGAGTTCTGACTGAATTCATTCGTTCATCCATTCAAAAGCAGAGGATCCTCTTGTGGAGAACAAATTGAGTAGATTTCTCACTTCTTTAAAAATCCAGTTGAATGGTATACCAATTGTTGCGGGTTGCCACTTGTTTTCTTCATGATGGCATTGTAAAACCAGCTCTGGCAGACTCTGCAAGCTGTCTCCCTATTATATCTGGTGTGCTGCCAAATCCCTGTATCCTTCTCCATTATCTCTATCTCTTTTGGTGCCAGACCATCCTGGGGTTTGTGCTGTAACTAGAAGCACTGTCATAGCTGGGTGCTTGCCTGCCAGCGCTTCTCTCCTTGCCTGCTGTTTCTTTGCCCACATGCTGCTACCCATTTCAGAGAGAGAGAGAGAGAGAGAGAGAGAGAGGGGTCTACCACTCTGCCCACACATCAAGAAACTGACCGATGTTGCCATTATGCCAGTGTTCTCCAACCTTGGGTCCCCAGATGTTTTTGGCCTACAACTCCCATGGCTGGGGCATGCTGGGAGTTGTAGGCCAAAAACATCTGGGGACCCAAGGCTGGAGAACACTGCACTATGCTGATGCTGCCCACATAATGGAGAGAGAGCGGCCATTGTGACCTCATGCTGATGTTGTCTACCTGAAGGAGAGAGGCAAGCCATATTGTGAGTCCCAGTGGTGTAATGGTAAATGTTGAAATGTAGGCACTCATCATGGCGGTCTCCATGGCCATGCCCCTGAGAAGAGGCCAAAAATGCAGGTAGCTGTGTTGAGCCATATCTCTCTGTGTGTGTGTGTGTGTGTGTGTGTGTGTGTGTGATGTGTGCATGGGATAGCTCACAACATTGCTCACAACTGGCCATTGTGACCTCATGCTGATGCTGTCCAGTCAGAGCAGAGAGCAACTGGCCAGCCAACACCTTCCCACAATTGCTGCCTGCTTGAAGAAGAGAGAGATGCTGGCTCCTGGGCTCACACATTGCCAGTCCCGTTCATCAGAAAGGTGCTCTTTGCATTCCAGACCAGAGAAGCTCTTCTTAACTTCCTTTCTTAGGTTCTCGTTCTCTGCAGTGCAGGTTTCCCCTCAACTCAGCCAGACAGGTTCCACTGTCCATCAATGCTTTTTAGGACATGGGATGATTGCCCTCTGACTCCCGCTGGCTTCCAGGGGGAGCATCTCCCTGTATTATTTTCACCTGCTGCCTACCAGTCACTTCTCTAATGACTGGGAGCCACTTGTAGGCTTAGCAGCCACCCTTTGGGGATGAGAAAGCATCAGAAAGTCACCTTGAGAAAGGCTGTAGTTATTCTTTCAGAGAACAATGGAAAACTAAGCTAAATTAATAGCTCAAACCAATTTTTTAAAAATCTAAATTAAAAATCGGAACTAAACTGAAACTGAAATGTTGCCTTATATACACCCGAACAAAATGCATATTCCACAGTTTATTAAGGATTAAAGATGCAACCCACTGTAATTAAGGAACATAAATTAATAAAAACATGTTACAAATTTAATATTGGTTATTTTCATGTCTTGCATGCTTTGTATTACTCACAGGTTACGACTGACTGTCATGCTAAGTTAGGTCCCATTAACTTGCTCCACCCCACTTTGAAAATTAGCCCAGCTGTGTGAATCATATTTAAGTTTTTCCATGTGGACCAGGAGGGAACCAGTTGCCAAATCTTTATTGGATTGAACCAGAAGAAAACTTGCTTCAGGAAATGTCAGGTATCTTCAAGCCTTTCCCAAGAAAACAGGTGAAAAAGCCCTTGAGAGATCATTGCCAGTTCCCCCTGCCAGTTCCTTCCCCTTCCCAGTAAACCAGAGTAGTGTAGTGGTTAGTGTTGGACTGGGACTCGGGAGATCCAGGTTCTAATCCCCGCTCGGCCATGAAGCTCACTGGGTGACTTTGGGCCAGTCACTGACTCTCAGCCTAACCTACCTCACAGGGTTCTTCTTATTGTGAGGATAAAAAATGGAGAGGAGGAGGATTACGTATGCTGCCTTGGGCTCCTTGGAGGAAAAAAGGCGGGGTATAAATATAGCAAATAAATAAATAAAATAAAAGTTGTGAAGGAGCGGATGAGCCCAGTAGTAGGAGGACTTAAGTGATGCTTTGAAACCTTGCAATCATCTTCTTCGCTTGGGCTCAGTGTACCTGAGCATGCTCAGGAATGTTATTCCCCGCTGAGGTTCATGGGATTTGTAGTTCACTATGCCTCCTAATAAAGCATAGAAAATTGCCAGTCCCAAGAATCCTTTCAGGAAGAGACATACTTGGTTATGTTCTAGTGCAGTGTTCTCCAACCTTGGGTCCCCAGATGTTTTTGGCCTACAACTCCCAGCATGCCCCAGCCAGCTACGCTGGCTGGGGCATGCTGGAGTTGTAAGCCAAAAACATCTGGGGACCCAAGGTTGGAGAACACTGTTCTAGTGCATCTAGCCCAGTGATGGGGAGGCTTGCAAAAACTCTCCAGGGTCCACTGAAACTTCCCTGATGCTGGTCTCCCCATGCCTTCAGAAGGCTACATTTGCTTGGAAGGGGAAGGAACGGGCAGAGCTGGCAACAGGGATAAACTCCATTGTGAGTTGGGCCAAACTTAGGAGGGGTTTGGTCCCGCTCATGATGGGGTGTAGATTAAAGCCACACAGGCCTTTATCCTGCCTTCTGACTCCCAGCGCTTTAAGGGTACAGAGGCTAGGAGTTGAGACAAACCCCATCATGATGTTAGTTTACTTTACATGCCCCATGATTCATTCTGGTTGGAGCAAGGGAATTATGTTCTGCCATATCCAGGGTTTTCAGGTTTGTTACATTTTAGTTGAACCCTTGTTCTGAACCAGTATCATCATCATCATTCTTATTTTTTAGGGTTCAGGTTCTAGAAGAAATAAAGGTTCATTTCGATTTTAGTTCACAGAGTCGGTTCGACTCCCTTGATTATTCCTTTTTAAAATATTGTTTCTCATTTCCAATTTTGTAGCTACAGAGTTCCTTCCTGTCTTGACTGTGCTAGATTGACCTGACTTTCATAGATTTCATAGATCATAGAGTTGGAAGGAGCCTACAAGGCCATCGAGTCCAACCCCCTGCTCAATGCAGGAAACTAGAGGAGGGGTCTCCCATCCAAGTAATAACCAGGCCTGAACCTGCTTAGCTTTCCACACTCAGACAAGCTGAGCCAGACTTGACCTGTAATTGGTTGCCAACATGATTTTTCCTTCGGTGTACTCCTTCCCCTGAATATTGCTATTAATAGAAATCTGAGACAGGTATAGTGGTTTCTGAGTATGATGGCCAGGTGTCCTGCTTTACAGAGGACAGTCCTCTATTTGAAGGACTGTCAGAGGATAGTCTTTTAGTTGAAAGGAGTCCTCTATTTGAAGGGCTGTCCAGTCCAAGTCTAGTTTAAAGATATTTTTATTTATTTTTATTTATTTATTACATTTCTATCCCTCCCAATAGCCAAAACTCTCAAAGATAAAGAACCATAAGAAGGGAAAGTGAGTGTAGGGGCCTTGAAGTTGCCTGAAGTTGCACCTGGACAACAGACTCAGCAGGCACACAGATGGATCACCTGGTCACATTCTGCCCCACTATGGTGAGAGGTATGGTATTTCTATTTAAATAATAGTAATGATTCCTAAATGTGCACCTGTACATCTAAATTAGCATATGCAAAGGTTCCACCACTCTGAGTCCTCTTTTTTGGGGGGTGATGCATAAGTGGCCACCCTATTTCTGACTGTATTCATTCATTTCTTCAAAAGCAGATGGTCCTCTTGTGGAGAACAAATTGAGGAGGTTCTCACTTCCGTCGTATCCCCAGCTTGCTTGCGTCTGAGGGCAGAACTGCAAAATAGGAAGGTACCAGATCCCCAGTCCTCATACAGCCAATGGGGGCAACAGCTAGGGTCATGTGTGCAGGGCAGGACTGGCAGGAGCGGGTGCTTGACTTTCTGCCATGCACAGCTTTTCCTTTACAAATGCCCCTTCCACCCACATATTCATGTTACCTTGGCAAACCCAGTTTGGGAACTCACATTTGCCAAGGGAAGGATACACATTTGCCAAGTATACTTTTTGACATGCCTGAAACAGCATGTCAAAAAAAGTGTACTCAATCAATCATTCAATCAATCAGTGTTTATTTGGTCCATAGACCTTTTCCACACAACACTACTCAAAAACAAGCATTAAAACAACCATTGTTAAAAAGTTATTATTAAAACAGTGAATAATACACAAAAACAATTTTAAAACAATTATTGTTAAAAAGTTGTTTTTAAAACAATAAAATATACACATTTATACTTTTTGACATGCCTGAAACAGCATGTCAAAAAAGTATACTAATGCTTCTCATATTTTTCCTGAAATGTTAATCAAGAAATAAGTACAAATGTCAATAACATTACCATCAGTTTGTAGTAGGTTCTCCTAAGCTATCTGAAAAACAAGTTTTCTAGCATACCAATTAATACTTTGTGAAGTTTCATTTCAACTTACCTCTGTTAGAGTAGTAGTTATTCTTCAGTTGTCCATTCCCACCCCTGCAAGAGTCAGTCAACATTCTGCAGCAATTGAGCATTGCCCAGTCTTCGTTGGGCTGATTCTGGGGTCAGTCCCTGATTAGAGCTTTTTCCCTAAAAAATTTTTGTATGTCTGCAAACCTTCAGGTCTCCCTAAGCCTGCTGATACATCCCCCTTCTGTGTGGATGGTGCTGTTTTGGCCACATACACGACGACACTCACCTATGAACACTGGGATTGGAGAGAATGGTTAAGATTCCTTTCAGTTTATCTGCATTAGTGTAATGGTTACTCTTAGATTGTCTCAGTGCCAATTAGATTAGATTTAGCAAGATGAAGAAGTCCTTTTAACCATGTTTCTATAGATAGCATTAAGCTATCTGTTTCAGTTCCTTCTGCAAGCACGTTTATAGAATTAAGTAATTTGGGCTGCAATTTTATGCACACTCACCTGGGAGAAACCCCCGTTGAACACAGTGGGATATATTTCTGAGTAAACATGCATAGGATTATGTTGTTGGCTTCTGGCACCAATTATTCCATTTTCCTTTCTTAAGCATCATTAAGGGTGCAATGCTATGCATGTTTAGACAGAAAAAAAGGCCTACATCTCCCAGCATCCCCCAGCCAGCATGGCTGTCTGGAACATGCTGGGAGTTGTAGGCCTTTTTTCTGTCTAAACATGCATAGGATTGCACCCTAAGTTTTATTATCTACTCTATATAAATGTGAAAGTTTGTGTAAGTGTTTGTTTGTGTGTTTGTGTGTTTGTGTGTGTCGCATAGGCTCCTACACGGTTGGACGGATCTGCCCCAAACTTGGTACACATACTCTTCATCACCCAAGGACAAATACTGGCAGGGTAAAATCTCCCAAAAAACTATCACTGCGCCTGTATGGCCCAATCAAAATGATAGCCAATGGCGTCACTTAGAACTGCTGCTGGGCCCTATCAGGAGCGGTTATGCAAATCACTCCAACGACATTTAGAATGTTCGTATGAACTGCCGCCGCCACGGGCCTATCAGGAGCGGATATGCAAATCTCTCCTATGTCATACAGAATGTTCATATGAACTGCAGCAGGGGCCTACACGGGGGGAGCTGGGAATTCATTGTGTAGTCCCAGGGAAGGGAGCAGGAATTTCATTGTTGCGTAGTCCTGGGGGGGGGGAAGCTGGGATTACATTGTTGTGTAGTCCCAGGTGGGAGCAGGGATTTCATTGTTGTGTAGTCCTGGGGGGGAGCAGGGATTTCATTGTGTAGTCCCGGGGGGGGGGAGCAGGGATTTCACTGTGTAGCCCCGGGGGAGCAGGGATTTCACTGTGTAATCCTGGGGGAGCAGGGATTTCACTGTGTAGTCCCGGGGGAGCAGGGATTTCATTGTGCAGTCCCGGGGGAAAGGGAACAGGGATTTCATTGTGTAGTCCCGGGGGAGCAGGTAGTCCCAGGGGAGCTGGGATTTCATTGTGCAGTCCAGGGGGGAGCAGGGATTTCATTGTGCAGTCCGGGGGGGGGCAGGGATTTCACTGTGTAGTCCTGGGGGAGCAGGGATTTCATTGTGCAGTCCCTGGGAAGCAGGTAGTCCCAGGGGAGCTGGGATTTCATTGTGTAGTCCCGGGGGACCTTTCCTATGGAGCCATTCAAAAAAGCGGTCAGCTACCTTAAGGAATTTCGAACAAATTGTGCCTATAGGAAAATGATGACCCGAGCAACACCGGGTAAAAAAGCTACGGTAGTTAGCTGTATTTCTTGAGACCTTGTTCTGGAAACTTGCAATTTCATTGTTTTCCCTTATCATGGACTACACTTTCTGGTAAATTAGTGTGCAGAACTGATCATGCCAGCATTTTAGTTTCATAATCCCCGAGTTTCAGTATAATATAAATCTTACTCAGAGAGCTGATCTGGTGTAATGGCTCAGTATCTATGAAATGGGAAGTCTGTGATTCAAATCTCACCTCAGCCACAAATTACTAGGTGGCCTCAAGGTAAGCCACAATTCTCTCACCCCATCTGCAATATGGATATTATACCGTTTGCATACCCATCTGTTCTTGTATCATTTCAGTCATTTAAATGTTGTTAAGTTTTATCAGGGTAAGTGTTGGACAGAGTTTTTAAAAAGGGGGGTTGTGAGCAAACAATAATATATGCATACATATAATTCTGTAATTGAAATATTACAGAAGAGTTTCAAGAGTGAACTTAACATAAAATTGCAAATAGCACATCGAGTCGGAAATAAACACTATATGGATTTATTACAAACGTGCACGTAAGCAGAGAGGCCGATTTCTTCCCAAGTCATGGGGCAAATAAATAAATTCTTCTGACATACTTGTTTTTAAAGTGTTTTACTAAATGTACAACTAGACACTTGATTCTAGATTATAAACATTGGAGGAGAATGCTGCTGCCCATACAGTAATGACACAGGCCAGCATAGAGCAGCAATGTGTTCATACTTCATTACTACAACTAGAATGGTGAAATTTTGCTGAAATAGTTTTTTTAAATAGTAATAGTTCACATATAGACAGTGCTTTAGGCTGTTTAACGTAGTTCATCTACCATGACCAGGTTTGCATGATCACCGCAGCCCACTTTATTTATTTATTTATTTATTATATTTATACCCACCTTTTTTCCTGCAAGGAACCCAAGGTGGCTTACATAATTCTCCTCCTCTCCATTTTATCCTCACAACAACCCTGTGAGGTAGGTTAGGCTGAGAGTCAGTGACTGGCCCAAAGTCACCCAGTGAGTTTCATGGCTTGTTTAAGCCATGGCTTGTTTAAGCTTTGTTTAAACTTTGGCTTGTTTCAGCCATGGCGGCTTAAGGCACATGCCAGCAACCATTTTGAATATTCAACTCCTGGTGGGGGGATGCCATAGTTTGCTGTGTTGCCCAAAACTGGGTGGTAGGGGTTGTTGGAGGGGGGAAACAACCCTCAAATAACCCATGGTCTGTTGTAGGGTTATTTGAGGGTTGTTTTCCCCCCTCCAACAACCCCTACCACCCAGTTTTGGGCAACACAGCAAACTATGGCATCCCACCACCAGGAGTTGAATATTCAAAATGGCTGCTGGCATGCACCACAACCCACTGTGGCTGAAATAAGCCATGGGTGGGCTGCAGTGATTGTGCCAACCATCCCATTATATCAGTAATCCATACAACAACCCTGTAATGTAGGTCAGTCTTGTCTGCCCAAGAGTAGAGTCAGAAGAACCTTGCTAAGGCTGAGCGGGTCTGGCTCTGGTGTGCCCATGGCTCCCTCCCTGATACAGTGGCCATTTATACATTTCCAAAAAAGAGGAAATGCAGCACCAAAAAAAGAGAACAAAATGGGATGCAAATTTACATAAAACTTGCATAAGCTAATGTATAGGTGTGGCGGACCGAACCTGGTCCGCTCCGTGGGTTTGGCACCTTAGGGGTTAACCGGCACCGAAGTCGTGCCTGGTATGCGGCTGTCAAAACCTTTACTCCCAGCCGCGAGTGAAATTGACAGAGAATCCCCTCCAGAACACAGGGAAGCCACAATCTAGTCAGTTTCAGAAAAGTTTAATGGAGCAGAACTAATAGACTACAGGAATTTCACAGTATAAACAGAACAGTCAATATCAATAGAGAAACGGAAGTATTCAGTTTGCTTTCTAGGTAGCTTTGCTCGAAAACAGAATGTTACCTGGCACCAGAGACTCTGACTCTGGATTCTAGCGTAGATCCACTTTGCCGATCACCGGGCGTCCTGCCCGGGGTGGGAAGTTGCTTGGTCATAGCCGAAGCTAGCGACCTGACCTGTGCCAGCCTGCACCATGTTCCCAACAACCCTTTGTTGTTTGGCACAAAGCTTTTCTACCCTTCCTCGCCCCCTCCCCGCCTTTGATGGCCAGATGGGCTCATCCCGCCCCGCAGGGTGGTGGCGCCTTTTGGGTGCTGGTATTTCCATGGGTACTTTGCAGCTCTTTGAGACTGAGCCCCCACACCTCCAGAATCTCATGCTCTTCCTTGAGGGAAGTGTAAATCTGTCCCATTGAATGTATGCAGATGGGGCAGATATGTAACCGGCCTGCCCAGACTTGTGTCTCCTGTGCCCCGGGTGGGGATTATGCAGACAGAGGGGTGACAGCGGAAAAAGGGGGAAACATGTCAGGGTTCAATGTGTCAGGGTTCAGCAGCGTGCTCAGGCTTTCTCTCCACAATAGGTATATGTGCAAATTTGGAATTTAGAAATAATTTACTATAGAAATAGAAATTTAGAAATAATTACCCTAATTGAAATAGAAATTCAGTATATCTCAACATAGTGGGGAAAACTGTGAACACTGACCACTGACACAGGCCACTGTGTGCCTGCTGCTTAATCTGTCTAGGTACTAACTGTTGGTGGGCAACTTCAAGGCCCCTAAGCTTGTTCTAAGCTTCTTATTGGTTCTGTATCTTTAAACTAAACTTGGACTGGACAGCCCTTCCAATAGAGGGCAGCTTCAGATAAAGAACTGTCCTCTGTAAAGAAGGACACATGGCCACCCTACCACAGGCCACCTTACGACAGGATGCTCCAGGATGCTTTTAAAAGAAGAGATGACCGTCTTTATTTAATAATTTTTTAATGTTGTTATTTTAAATGGTTTATGTTGCTGTTTTAGTTAATTCTATTTTACAGTTTGGGCTTCTCTACATGAGGCTTTTAACACACCACGTTACCGAGGCTTCTGCTTCTGGATTCCTTGCGGGATTAAGGTCGGCTCCTTTACATGTGTGTTTTTCCCGGGTGGGAGTGTGTCTTTCTCTGCCTTTCTATATACTCCATTACACAACTACAAAGTGGCACGGTGGTATAACGGAATTGTGAAAATACACAAGCTTCTCACTGCGGTTCATTCTGCCATTTTCAGATAATACTACACTTCTCTCATTCTAAAAAAAAAAAAAAAAAAAAAGCCGCAGAAATGTTTGGAAAGCACAGGAGAGGCCCTGGAGGATGGTGGCATCATATAAAGCAGTGTTCTCCAACCTTGGGTCCCCAGATGTTTTTGGCCTATAACTCCCAGCATGCCCCAGCCAGCTATGCTGGCTGGGGCATGCTGGGAGTTGTAGGCTAAAAACATCTGGGGACCCAAGGTTGGAGAACACTGATATAAAGCATTTGCAAACTACCTTGAGTGAGGAATCATGAGCGCACAATAAATGCCTCGTGTAGAGAAGCCATTTATGTTTGTTAGTTGCTTTTTGTTTTGTTTTTTTAAAAAAAGTCTTTGCAAACCACCTTGAGGAGTCTTTGTCTAAAAAGGTGGTATAAAATATTTTGAATAAATAAGCAAATAAATAAATCAGTCCCTGGATGGGGGACAACCTTAGGAACCCCATGTACACTGCCTTGAGCTACATGAAAGAACACTGTATATAGATATAATAAAGAGCTATGTCCAATGTTAGTCCTACTTAAAGTAGACCCATTGAAATGAATTGGACTTAATTTAGACTAATACCACCCAAATATGATGGGGGAGGGGGGAGGCTGAGGTTGAAATATTTGCTAAAAGCCACCTTGTGACAGAAGTGACATTTGAACAAGGTTTTCAGCTCAACTGCTATGCAGTCTGATACATTACTCTCATTTTGTAACAGCCAGGTGTACTTTATACAATAGTAAATTCTCTTTAATTAGAACTTGATTCTGTCATATGAAAACAACCACCACCACAACAACCTATTTTCTGTTTTTAAATGATCTATGGCCTGTGGCTCACGCTGGCTCAGCTTGTCTGAGCGTGGAAAGGTAAGCAGGGTCAGGCCTGGTTATTACTTGGATGGGAGACCCCTCCTCTAGTTTCCTGCATTGAGCAGGGAGTTGGACTTGATGCCCTTGTAGGCCCCTTCCAACTCTATGATCCTATGATCCCTAAACCTAAGGAATGGGCTTGGGTGGAACTTTGACGCACAGAATTAAATAATGCAAAATGAATAATGTTTAGACTCGATTCCTCAAAAGGACCAAATTACAAGCCTTATCACTCAGGAAGCCCGGTGATAGGTCTATAGTTTCAGTAACCTCATGGAATAAGGCACAATGGTCAAACATAGTGTTTTCCAGAAACGCCGTTGGAAAAGTATAGATTTCTACAAATCCACTACTTCCTCTAATGCTATTTTCAGGTTGTTTTCTCAAATTAAACATTAGGCTTAGCAGCATCCAATTCATGTTAGATTAAAGGGACCATCTAGCTCCACAAAGCTTAGGTTTTCTGTTTTGGTCTTGAAATAGCATTTCCCTGGGTGGGCCAGGTGAACAGCTCTGAAGTTACTGTTGCCTGGTGTTCCTTCATTCACTTGTTGAGAATTAGAAATCATGCACATAACCTCTGATTAAGTTCCAGAGCATCTTTATTTTTGGCACAAATTGTTGCTATGCATTTGGCTGTCTTAATTTAAATCATTTGAATATTTGGACTTTCCTATTTGGTAGAATATTTTAATGAGATGATAAGGATGAAACTCTGTTTGTTTTTCTGGCAATTACAACAGAAACTAGCCCAAGTGAAGTAGCTTTGCCAGAGGGTTCTCCCTTGAAAAGTAAGGAGGCTTGCCTAAATGAGACAGGTGCACAGAGAAATATTTGTCTTCTGAAAAACAGTTTGTGTGGGAGGTTTAATTCCACCTGCATCCAACCCTTCTTGTGTGTGACTCGTTCAGAGGAAAGAAAACTGGGGGGGGGGGGGAGGAATAGGAAACTGTTCCATTAGTTGCAGGCGATTAAGAATCAGATTGAGCACCTACTAGCTTAGTCATTAGCCACTAATCACTAGTCAGGTTTTTTGGCTCTTAAGACTACCTTTAAGATCATATTCGAGTTCTCTTCTTGGTCCCTGAAAGCAGGGCATATTTCAGACATGGGGAACCTTCAACCCAAAGGTCTAATTCGGCCTGCAAGGCTCCCCAGCCCAGCCCACCACTGAGGCTCTCTCTGTACGCCCCTTTCCATCACCACACCTCCTTACCTTTTACCTGTTGAGGTTTTTAAATATTTTTTTGTTTTGTTTTTATAAGCAGTTGCTGGCTGCTCAAATGGATTATGTGCTTTCCCCATGCATTCCAGCTTACTCTGTCTTCTTGACCTCCAAGTCATTTCCAGAATGCAACAGGGCCAAACTAAATGTTCGTCTAATCACGCACAGTGTAGCTCTGCATGATAGTTTTTGCTTCCTCTCAAGGAATCATGTGCGGCCCTCTGGGAGTGGGGTTAAATCTCCCCTCCACCCATTTTTGTTCCCAAATTCCTCCCCCCCCCCCAATGCGGGGTTAACAAAAAAAAAGCCTCCATTGACTCCAAGGAAGAGTTCTCCAGAATCTCTGGAGTAATTTAGCAATTTTTTGCAAGTATGTGGTATTATTTGGCCATCTCTTTATGGCTTCTGAGCTGCAGCTAATTATTTCCCCTCAGTCACAACCAAGCATCCTCTGTAAAGTTTATCAGTGAATCAATGATTGGAACTATGATTAATTTGGGATGTGGGATGGGTAGGAGGGATAACTTTTTTCTACACACAGAGAGAGGAGAGAGAGAGAGAGAGAGATAACTCCAGTTTGCACAATCACAGTGTGGTTAACAAGCCATGGTGGCTTGTTAACCACTCTGCACGTGCTGGTCATGTGCCACCCGATTTGCATTATTACACTCACTGGGCTTAGCTTCTCATGTCATCCGAACCTGGTGAGGGTAACTTGTTTGTTTGGGTGGTTAATAAACCCACCCAGAATTCATGGCCTGTTGTAGGGTTGCAGGGTGGTTTGTTAACCACCCAAACCAGCCACCCTTGCCAGGTTAGATGGCACAAGAAGCCATGGTGGGCGGGACTTGCATTGGCAACCTGGTGCCTGCAGGCACTGCAACCCATCTGTGATCATGCAAACCAGTTCAGAGCAATTAGACTTGAAATACAGCCTCCCATTGAGGCCAGTGGGAGGCTTTTTTTCAAGCCTAATGGCCACACCGGGGGGGGGGGGGAGAATTTGGGGGGGAGTCCCAGCATGTAAAGAGGAGAGGGTTAAGTCCTAGATAGACAAAGATTTAAAGGCTGATTTCCAGATCCAAATGGTCATTTTTGCACGTGTCTTTGGCAAGCTGTTGTGTATCTGAGCTTTTGTGAAATGTTTCTGGTGTTTCATCAAGCTTTTATCTGATCCAACAAGTGAGGAAGCTACATGCCTTTCTGTCAGGTCCTGACCTAGTTGCTATTATTTCTGCCTTTGGATTCTCTAAACTGGAGTAGTGGAATATGCTGTAGGCGGGGCTGCCCTTTGGCCAGTGCCACCTCCAGGTTTTTGAAATTGAAGGCCCTTGTGCAAGACACTCTCAATGGGCCCCCTCCCTCAGTGAGTGTACCTTCTCACCACCATTATCACCAGCTGCTATTGCTCTTCCTCCACCTCCCCATCATTGCTACCACTTGTGTGCTTCACAGGTAGAGTAGAGAGCTGGTGAGCAAGTAGGCAGCAATATCTACTGCTCTTCCTTCTCATCACCACTGTTGTCTGTCTGGGCCAGAGTGAGAGGCACATGAACAAGCAGGTTGCAATGGTGAAGAGGAGGAGCAACTCCAGGGGGCTCTGGTCAGTGGGCCCCTGCTGGGGTGTCGGCCCTCAGCAGGTGCCCAACCATGCCTAGCCTTGACGCCAGTCTTGCCTTTGGTCACAGGAAACCTTTACCAGGTAAAGAACTCATTGGCTCACCTTCTTCTTAGGGTGGATGGGTCACAGACAGAACATTACACCTGCACTCCCCCAGCAAGCCCCCATGCCCTCTCCCACATTGTTCAGGAGGGGCCCCAACTCTCCGGAAAGGCTATTCAGGGAGTACTGATGGCTGCAGAAGGTCAGGATGGGAAACTTTCCTTCTGCAAACTTACTTAATTTATCTTAGGATCCAAGCAATTATCTGCACTAGTTCCTTTTCTCTTAAGATCATAATTCAGAGTACAGATTTTTGACCTGTGCAGCCATAAAAGGCACAGATCTCTCTTGGTATAATCTTCTCCTTCTGTAGGTCTCTGAGAACATCCTCCTAACTAGGCCATCTGTGTGTGACCACCATGCTTAAGGTGGTGGGGCTGGCAAAGAGCAATGATTGCCATGCCCACAGGTCCCAAGTGGGTGTAACATGTTATGTGGCTAGCCCTGGAGTTCTCTCTCTGTAGGACTATTGCATGGGGTGGTGGCTTTAACCCTTTGCCCCGTCACAGGCCTGATTTGACCCCCCCTGCCCTCCCCGCCCCACCGCCGCATGTGCCGACTGTTTGTAAGCTCAGTTAGACCCTGATAGGCATGGCAATCGTTGTCCTTTTGCCAGGGCATCGCTAACCATGGTGCTTTGTATTTCCTAATTCAGCCTCCCTCACCTTCCAAGATCTTGTGGACAATTATTTTTAACTTTTAAAATTTTGTGTGTTTCAATTTTGTTGTACATCGCTTTGAGTCTTTTTGAGAAAGGCATCTAAGGGAATGATCCTATATGACCCCTAGACATTGTCCGGGGATCCACAGGATAGTTCAGATTCCCAGCCCTGAGGTCGGAGACAGCGCTCCGACCTTGGAGCTGGGAATCGGAGCTCTGCCCCCCCTCCCCCTCGCCGCTGGCATGGAAAGAACCGTGCCGGCTGCTCTCTGCGGCTGGGAAAGCAACCTCAGAGATGGGTTACAGGGGGCATTTTGGGGGGGTGGGGAAGGGAGGGAGGAGACTGGAGTGGCCAGGATATGAGGTAGCCAGAAGCCACTCCAGCCTCCTTCCCTCCCCCTCCAAAACGGCATTGCTAGACGGCCAAAAATGGCTGTCTAGTGAAAATGCAGGGCAGGAGGAGCAGGGAGGCAAAGATCGCCTCCACTGCTCCTCCCACTCTGCATTGGATGCCCATAAGCTTTCGAGTTCGGGGGCTTAAGTTACAGGCATCCCCATAGGATTGTGCCCTAAGAAGAAATAACAACAACAGCAAGAGCAACAGCAACAAAAGTCACTACCACCACCAATTTCTTTGGTACTGCAAAACATGAATGCTGCAAAAGTGACCAAATTGTAGGCAGGGGACCACTAAGAAGTCAGGGGTTGAAATGTTAACGGATTGTCCCCTTTTCAAAGGCCTCTTCCCTCTGTACATGTGAGCAGGCCCGGTTGGTTGGTTGGTTGGTCGGTCAGTCGGCAGGCAGGCAGGCAGGCAGGCGGGCAACATTAGAATGCTACTGTTGGAGACTAGAATGATGCAAAACCTATGAGAAGAGGGATGGGATCAGTATATTGTCTGGTGATATTACAAAGGCACTGAAGCATTAACCCCAGCCTGTGTCTTTGTGGCTTTCTCTGTAGTCTTTAAGGAGGCACTGACATTTGTGGAGATTGCTGTGAAGAAGTAGGTTGCAGAGGGACCAAAACTTTATTGCTTTGCCCCTGAGCTTTCCAACAGTACCTGTCTTGCCTGAGCTGGCAAAGTGGTTCAGGAGAAGGCAGATAAGCTTGGGGGCATGTGTAACATTGTGTATGTAATATTCGAGTCTTGTAATAAAATCCAGTTGGGAATGGAGTAATTACTGCTCAAGTGTTTTCCAAGCAGATACCTGTGTGGGAGTTGGCATTGCTAGCTCTACTAATTCTCATTACCTGGACCATTTACTCCTTTATATGAAATGTTACTGCAACATATGCTGTTCCCTTTTGCCCTGCAAAAGACCACCATCCAGTGAGGTCCTTTGGTGGTGGTGGTGGTGGTGGTGGTGGTGGTGCTGCTGCTGCTGCTGCTGCTGCTGCTGCTGCTGCTGCCGCCAACACCCTGCACCTTCTCATTCTCTTCCAGCTATAAGAGGCAGAAACTATTACTTATAGATGCACGGGTCAGGGAGATAATCTCATCACAGCAGGCGTATGGATGGGTTGTGCTGCAAAGGCCCCTGGGATACATGCTGAGAGCAGGCTGAAGTGGGAAACTAACCATGGCAAGCTGGTGAGCACCTGATCGTCCGTCAGCAACAGCGTGGCTCAGCAAGCGATTAGCCAACCCATATGCCTTCTTTTCAGCATGACTTCTCATGATGTTCAAACGTGCCCACTGTTTCTCTACCACTTCAATCCACGGTTGACTCTCCTGGCTGTTTTGGATACTCTTAATTCATGGGCCTCTTTTGTGGCTTCCCCACCCCCACCCTTCTACTGCCTGTTTTCTTGTTAACTGCCTCCTCTTTATTTTGTACCTTCATCCATGCATAGCTCATTTGCCCAGTTTATATTATATTCCATGCTTTACTTCTCTCTTTTCAAGTGCCCTGTTAGCAACTGTGATTCTGCAGTCAACAAAGCTCTACTTCTCCATAATCTTTTTCTTTTGTTTTGATCTCATAAATTAACCAGTTTTGCTCTTACTGGAACTTGGATCTCCTCCACAGACTGTTGCATAAGCCACCCTTTCCTACAGCTCTTCTTTTTTTCTCCCACTCTTCCCACCTTACTGGCTTTGGTGACAGGGTAGGTTTTCTTCTTTCTGCCATGCATCCAGGGCCAGCCCTACCATTAGACAGAGTGAGGTGGCCACATCAGGCAGCTGTTTTCAGGTGTCATGAAGGGGCAGCAAATTGTTAGTTCCTTTTATTAGTCTACTTTTGCTCCCAGAGGGGGAAAGGTGCTTGTGGGATTTTCTGCCTCATCTGTCAGAACAGCTTGACCGGCTTTGAGTACTCTGCACTTTTACTTGGGAATGGGACACCATCAGGACCGGTGCAAGGCAGTTTGGTGCCCTAGGCAAGATCAGATATTTAGCGCCCCCCCTTCCCACTTGAGAGCACTGTATTTTTTTTCAAGGCGTTTCTGGCGCCCCCTTTAGCCCTGCGCCCTAGGCAGCTGCCTAGTTGGCCTAATGGTAGCACCGGCCCTGGACACCATTTGCTGATGCTGATCTGCCTCAGGCAGCTACATGTCTTGGGCCGGCCCTGCATGTATCACATCCAGCCTCTTCCTCTTCTTCCCCTTTCTTTTTCTTCTTTTGCATTTCATTCTATAGATCTTTTTAGGATGCCCCTGACTGCTATTACCACCCCCTATTCCTCTCCCTTTTCTTCTTACTGGTCTCATCTCTTGGCTTTCATTCCTTTTCTTCTTCTTTATCCCCCCTTTCGTTCTGGGACTCAGTCTTCGCCTTGACTCTGATCTTCCTCTGATTTTTTTTTTTCATCCAGAAAATTTCTTCTCTCCTTAGTAGCATCTCATTCTTTGGACCAACTCTGCTGGCCATACGCTGGATCTTAGGATGCTTCCAAGCAAAGCTTTTATTGTCTAATTGTGCTGCCTTATGCATGGAATTTTACGGGGGACCCTGATGACATCTTCTTGCATTTGTAACCCTCCCATGTTTTCCCACTGCTTTCCCCCTCTTTTTTCTTACCACAGAAAATCCGTTAAGAAGGGGAGGATGGAATAGCTGCACAATGTCTGTTGATTAGTAGCACTAGGCACTGGTGTAGTGGTAAATTTTGAAGTGCAGGTGCTCCTTATGGCAGTCCCTATAGCAGTGTTCTCCAACCTTGGGTCCCCAGATGTTTTTGGCCTACAACTCCCAGCATGCTGGGAGTTGTAGGCCAAAAACATCTGGGGACCCAAGGTTGGAGAACACTGCCCTATAGCCACAGTTCCAAGGAGAGTCCAAAAATGCAGGCAGCTGCGTTAATCCATATCAACACATCAGTTCCAGGCAGCATTTTTCATCTCCACCACCAGGAGCAGGTCTTTTGTAAAGCTAACAGGGACTCAATTGCCCTTTCAAGACCCAGGCCACCCTAAAATACTTCACATTACAACAGGGAACATTATATTGTTGCGGGGGGGCGGGATTCATTTTCCCCACAGCTACAGTGATTATTGCCAGCTAAGTATGGATGGGACAGGAAAGTCTGGAGGGGGAAGGCGGTGGCAGATGATGTCAGCATCTCCCCTAATAAAAAAAGTGCCAGGGCTGTGCCCCTGGAAACCCTGGCTCCATTGCACCACTGCTGCTTAAGCATCTATTAGCTTTTAAGTGGCTTCATTCTCTTGCTCCCACAAATCTTTTGTCTCTTCTCTCTTTCCATGCCCCTTGTGCTCTTCTCACTCCTCTGGTACATTGTCCGCCATAAAACCAAGATCGTGTCCACCCTTCCCTGACTGTGCCTATTCTCTCTTACTGCTCCTAACCATAGGAACCTTTTAGCTCCTGGTAGTGGTTAGAGCAGGGCTCTCCAACCTTGGGTCCCCAGATGTTGCTGGACTACAGCTCCCAGAATCCCTTGCCATTAGCCATGCTGGCTGGCTATGCTGGGAGCTATAGGCCAGCAACATCTGGGGACCCAAGGTTGGAGAGCCCTGGCTTAGAGTGTTGGGCTGGGACTCGGGAGATCCGGGTTCTAGTCCCCACTCGGCCATGAAGCTCACTGGGTGACTTTGGGCCAGTCACTGACTCTCAGCCTAACCTATCTCACAGGGTTGTTGTGAGGATAAAATGGAGAGGAGGAGGAAGAGGATTATGTAAGCCACCTTGGGTTCCTTGTGGGGGAGGGGGGGAAGGCAGGATATAAATAATAAATAAATAAAATATATCTGGCCCCTTCCATTAGTGCAGTGTTCTCCAACCTTGGGTCCCCAGATGTTTTTGGCCTACAACTCCCAGCATGCCCCAGCCAGCATAGCTGGCTGGGGCATGCTGGGAGTTGTAGGCCAAAAACATCTGGGGACCAAGGTTGGAGAACACTGCATTAGTGTATTGGAATGCCTGATAAAAATTCACTCCTTCCCTCTGGAGATCTACCTCCCTCTGCACCCCACCCACCCACCCACCCACCCACCCCCGCCACCGCCGTATCTTGTGTGTTTTGCTTTATTTAGATCAGAAAACTGAGGGCAGGGCCTGAGCCATGTTTTCATTTATACTTCATAGTTTTCATCGCATGGGCACTCTAAATAAATACAGCTGTCCCGTGAATAAAGAACTCATCGTTGATTAATCCTATGAGTTGTTATTGAACCATCAATTGACTGATTCAATCTACTTGTTCAGTAATGCCTTGGATTGCAAGTAACTTGGTTTGAGAGCATTTTGCAAGACAAGCACATTTTAAAATATTTATTTATTTATTTTTGAGTTGATATACAAGCGACGTCTTGCAATACAAGTACTGTAGCACGGCTTAAATTAAAAATCTCTGTACAAATTTTTTTGGGGGGATTTCGTTTTGATATAAGAGTGTTTTGGATTACAAGCATGTTTCTGGAACGAATTATGCTCTCATTCCAAGGCATGACTGTATATGCATATGAATGAAAGAGGCCGGCCGTATCAGGCCCTCAGCCTTGTTGCATGTGGCCTCCTGTGCCTCTCTGGCAGCTCTGCCTTTCCAGCCTGAAGACCTTCAGGAACACAAAACAAAAAACCAGTATTGTGCCAGACTGGGAGGGAGGGAAGCAAAGGAGGGCAGAATGGAGAACAAAAACAGCACCAAAAAAAAATCCCTTGCACCAGCAGGTTCGGCACATATACAAGTGAGTGAGTGAGTCCTGGACTAAGTTGCATCCGACACAGTGAGTGGCTTCGCATGGCACGGCAACCCATCATCATGGTGATTTGCCACGATGGGTTGGTTGTTCTGTGAAGCACCCGTGACGAGCCTGACAGGTGCTCCCTCCCTCCCCCTCGCTCCTCCAGGCGGAATCCAAGGGGGCACTGCGGGAGGAACAAGTCCCCTCTCCCTTCTCACTGCGAACCTGGGCCATTTCTGGATCACTGCAGCTGTTTTGTCCCTTAAAACAATTTCAGAGATTGAGAAAGCCTGCTTGACAGCAAGCTTCCCCGATCCCTGTTTGGGCAGCCATCCGCTCCCCCTTCAAAGTGCCACAGCGGCACCTAGGAGGGGCTGTCGGGAGCTGCCCGGTATTTTTGTTTAATTTTCGTGTGCTCAGAAATGTGCACACGGAAATTAACTTTAAAAAAATGTTTTACTCCCATTAGCACAAAGGTGTTGGCAGAAGTGCAAAGGGGAGCATTTCAAGCCTCAGCTGAGGGCCCCCATGTACTGGGGTTCCCGCTGTCCAGCCAGGGTAGCAGGTACTCTCCATGCACAATGCCCAGCAGAGGCTTAAAAACCTTCCCCCACACACACACCCAGGCTTTCTCTTGACAGGTAGGAGAAGCCGATCGGTCAAGAGAAGTGCGAACCGTGAGGGATCTTCTGCTTAGAAGGGGGTGTTGGGGGGGGTGTTCCCCCCCCCTTCTTAGCAAGATCTTCAACTTTTCAAGTTCCCACCCATCAAGCTGGCTTTCCCAATCTCTGAAAAACAACATTTAAGTATCAAAAAAGCCGCAGTGAGCCAAAAAAGGCTCAGCATCATTCTGGGGAGGGGAGGAAGCCAGTGCCAGCTGCCCCCAAGTCCTACTTAGATTTCATAGATTTCATAGAGTTGGAAGGAGCCTACAAGGCTATCGAGTCCAACCCCCTGCTCAATGCAGGAAACTAGAGGAGGGGTCTCCCATCCAAGTGACAACCTGGCTTGACCCTGCTTAGCTTTCCACACTCAAACAAGCTGAGCCAGCATGAGCCACAGGCCTGGTTGTGGGGCCTAGTTGTGGGGCAGCTGGCTAGCTCAGGAAGAGCAGCAAGGGCCAAGGGGTTTCTTGCTGCTTTTTCCCAGCGAGTCACTGGCCATGGGTCTTTACCCATGGTGATATTGATCATTCGGGTTTAGACAACATGACAACCCACCATGGGGAAAACAAACCCTAGAACAGTGCATGGGTTTTCTCATCATGGGTAGTTTGAAGAAAAACTACCCACCGTGGGTAACCCGTGCTGCGTTCGCATGACACGAAGCCAACCATTGAGTGTTATCGTTGGTTGATTGGTTGTCATGTTGTGCGAACCCAGTCAGTGAGGTGAATCCACTCTGGAACAAAGGGTGCAGGGTTCCCCACTCCGAGAGGATTGCCTTCTCATCTGCCTGACAACACTGCTGTGCAGAGCTTTGTCACTTTTCTTTTTTATGCATCATTTTTTTGTGTGTCTGTGTTTTTGTTTTGGAGGAAACAAGCCTGACTCTTCTGTGGCTCAGTATTGGGAGACAGTATCAGAGGCAGTATTCCTATATACACCAGTTGCTGGGGAACATGGGCGGGAGGGTGCTGTTGCACTCATGTTCTGCTTGTGGGATCCCGTGGACAGCTGGCTGGCCACTGCGTGAACAGAATGCTGGGCTAGATGGACCTTGGGTCTGATCCAGCAGGGCTCTTCTTATGTTCTTATGACAGAGAAGGTGGGGTGTGGATGAAAAACTGGATGGATGCAATGATGGAGGGACAGACAGATGGGGTGTGTGGATGAATGAATGGGGTAGTGGTGCTTGAAAGCCCAAATAGAGGGATGAGAGTGGATTAATGAATGGATTGATAGGGTGTGTGTGAAAAGATGGATGGAGCACGTGCATGCATGTGAAAGAGAGAGAGAGAATGCCCAAGGGATGAATGGAGGGGTGGGTGGTGATTGCATGAGGAAGATAAGGTCAGGGTGTGTGGACTGGCTGGCTGGATGTGCAGCCCTGAGAGATGCAGCCCTGA
Source organism: Shinisaurus crocodilurus (assembly GCA_021292165.1). Taxonomy (NCBI): domain Eukaryota; kingdom Metazoa; phylum Chordata; class Lepidosauria; order Squamata; family Shinisauridae; genus Shinisaurus; species Shinisaurus crocodilurus. The sequence goes on along the minus strand of CM037879.1, from coordinate 166,702,230 downwards.
GAGATTACCCCTACAGGAATGCAGCCCTTCACATAGAAAAGGCTTCCCACCCCTGAGTAAACCAATAGAGCTTTGGAAAATAGTATTCTTTGTTTTTAAATCATGTAAGATGGTTTTTCAAGCACTTGTATTAAATATAACAGCAGTTTTTAATTGCAGTTAGCCGCCTTGAGTGTCTTTTTCTTTCTTTCTTTCTTTCTTTCTTTCTTTCTTTTTTCTTTTCTTTTCTTTCTTTTTTTTGCAGAAAGGCAGAATATAAATAAAATAAATTTTGGGTTTGTTTGTTTGTTTTAAAGAAATTGCTGCCTGATTAATTTGGGGAATATTTACTTGAATAATCTAATCCATTTATCAATTAAATGTCGCAAGCATGATTATAATACCTTCTAAATGTATTTCTTTTGCCGTTAGGAATCAGTTGAATGCCAGCTTTCTTGGTTTGGTTCTAGCCATAGTATTATACTGAGTTTGGAAAATTGCCGTTGGAAAACTGGAGTTGTTGTAACCACTGGAAATCATTTGGTGCAAAAAATTGAAACGTGGGGTTGGATCCATGATCTGTCTTCCGTGAGAGGAAGGGCTCTAGCCACGGAAGGTCTCTCTGCCCAGTTTTTGGGGATCCCTGTCTCCCCCACCCCAGAGCTCACCCCATTCAGCAGGGGCTCGTCCTGACGCCCTGTGTAGCATTTTCAGGGAGCTGGAGGGGCTGCTGCCATTGGAAGGAACAGGCAGGGAAGTTCACTTCCAACAGTGCAGTTGATGCAGCATAAATCTGGATCCAACCCAGGATTTCACTTTCTACATGGAAGGCAGTGATATATTTTGAAGATTTGAAAGATACTATCTTTAGTCAGTTGCCGCTGCCCCTTTGGTTCATGTTGTTTGCTCTCTTTCTACTCATTTTTCATATACTGTAGAATAAACATTGAGGATCTGGTAAATCATAGAAAGTAATGAACACATGATGAATATGAGTCAGCATCAAAGAATTGGCTATACTGCCAGGATAGCCTCAGAAGTCACAGGAGTTGCATTCCATTTTGATGGGTTTCCACAGTTGCGCTCAGTTAGCTGGGCCATCAACATGATCACGCTCAGGAACGAACTATGCAGAAATCCCAGCTTGCTCTCTCTCTCACCTTAAGCACCTGGCTATATGGACCATGGCAAATATGGACCATGGCAAACAGAAAATTTCTCCAAATACTGTTTTGATGGGGTTTTTTTAGGGGTTTCTACACTTAAAGGAAGCCTAAAAATCACACACACACACACACACACACACAATTTAGAGAACAGCAGAAGCAAAGATTTAACTGAGCAGGGCAGTTCCATTAATTGACTGGTCTGGGAGACATCCAAAACATTTCAACCATTGTTTGGATAAGAGAAATTCAATTTAATAGGGCTGCACTGACATGGAGTCTACATGGTATCGTGTGATGCATCTGAATAAGTAGCAATCAGGCTTCTAATATACTCACACATCTTGTGGAAGGAATGCAGGGTAACAGGTGTTACTGAATGACTACATTGATTTTTCTTGGTCAGAAATGTTTTGCCCTACGTAAGCAAGTTCCTTTGAACTCAAGGTTTCCTCAGACATTGCTTAAAAGTCAGATAGCTCTTCCATCTTGAGCTCACATGACACCAGTCAAAGTGGCTCAGGGTCTAATCCACTGGGTGGGAACCTTCCAGGGAATTCCCAGCTACCCAGATCTAGCTTCGCTTATCTGTTTCCATGTTCTTATTACTTTCTGTTGCTTATGCAACACAGTTATTGCTGACTTCAAAAAGAACCTGTCTGTGCCTAGTTTTCCCCACCTTAATTAGGGAAATAAATCTTGGGAAAAGAAGTCAAAGCCGAGTGAGTGCTTTCTGTTTTGCAGAGTGCTGAGAACCCCTTTGGAGGACCGGAGCAACTAATTTTTAATGGAAGGAGAAGGTGCTCAGCATTCAGCAGGATTGAGCCCCATGGGTGGACATTTAATGAGTGCACAGTCTGATACCATCTGTTAGCAAACAAGCCATGCCTTATAAAGTAAATTGTGCTACATGGGCTCTAATGAGGATTTTCAAAGGGACCCACCTTAGAAACATTTTGTTTAATGAAATAACTTAATTAGAGAAAAACTTCTGGTGCTGTGGCTGAGGTGGTGCTAACTTTCCTTTCTCAAACCATCTTTCCTTGGTTGATTATTCTTAATGCTAGTGTCATTATCCTCTGGGCAAATTATGCAATAGGAGAAATATAAGTGGTTCATTTGTCACTGCAATTAAAAGAGCTGTTTAAATCTCTTAATATGAGATATGCATGCAGGTTATAATATATATGTAAAATATGTGGTGTACAGTACAGAGGAATCAGGATATTGTGGCTTTGCTAAAATGATCTCTCTGGTTGTCACCTGCACAACTTGGCCATGGTTTTTACAACGCTTTAGTGGTCTTAAAATCCCATTGGGAGAATCCCTATGGCCTGATCTACACATGAAGCACAACAAGGTGAGGAGAGTCAAGATTTCAGACTACCAGTGGAGAATGCTCCCCTTTGTAAACAACTCCCAGCAGATAGAAAATGAATACATCAGGGAGAACAATTCTATGGTAATCCTTTACTGCAGGGGGTGGGCAGAAGGTAGATCTCCAAGTGTTTTGGACTTCAACCCCCAGAAGCCCCTGCCAGCATGGCCAATGGTCACAAATGCTGGCAGTTGTAGCCCCAAACATCTGGAGATCTACTTTCTGCCTGCCCCTGTTCTACTGCACTCATGTTCTATTTATAAGGAATCTTTAAATATAGGGGAGCATTAAAAAACACACAGAAACCCTGCAGTCTGAAGTAATGCAATCCATTTTACCTCCTCGTTCTACTGCATGTATACACCAGGCTTATTTCACACTACTGTATGTATGTATGGCTTTATTAATTTATTTACTTGCATTGCAATTGTTTTGAATTCAATGGAGCTTGCTCCCAGGCAAGTGGGTATATAGGAATGCAGCCCAAATCTATTTATAAGCCACCCTTCAGTGCAAGATCCCTGCAGAGTACATACGATCTTAATATCTTCAATCAGATCTTGCACTATTAAAAAAAGAAAGAAAGAAAAACCCAGAAAAACCAACCAGGAGTTTGGGGTTCTGTTTTTAAAATCAATTTAAAATCAGCTGGTGATCTCACCAAACATATGTGCAGTTGCTTGCTTCTATGTTCTGCTCCACAGTACCACTGTGGAGCCCTTTGCTAGGAAACCACCCAGCTTCTGCTATTGGCATTCCTGCTGTAACTGTCCCATTGGAAACCCCATTGACCCATGTCATGATCATGAGCGTTAGAAAAGCTACGCACTACGCTTGGTTAAAATGTTTAGCAGAGAATGGTGGAGGAATTCTAAGGCAGTGAGACCTCATGTTTGCCATCCCTGCTTTTAATGTAATGCCAAAGTGATTATCACACAATCAGAACTGGAAGTGACCAGAAGGCATTTAAACTAGGTGACTTTGGCAAGGCTGAAACCATCTTCCGACCATTTCCCACACAGTTAATGAGCAATATGCAGGTGAAACCATCTCTAAATTAAATACCATCAGATTTTGATAGGGGATAGCAAGACATTTCAGTGCAGAGGTTTGAGCAGCGGTGGTGCTAAGTACCAAAAAGATCCAGGGTTCAGGCCCATGGAACAAAAAATAATGCACAAATTTGCTTATGCTAATTAACTTATGCTCTAAAGTCTCTGTGAGTCTTTAAAGGATCCTATCTCCTAAGGACACCCCTATTTGTAAAAAGGGATGTATGGACAGGGGAGAGGAGGGCATTTGACTTCAGAAAAAAAACCTCAGACAGATTTGGGGGGAGGCAGCAGGAGGTGAAGCACAGGTGGGCAAAAAGTCAGCTAACCTGGGGGATCAGATGCAACCAAGATCATCAGCGCCCCTGTTCCTTTATTTCAGCAAGTGCCAATGGACAGCAGGGTGGTGGGGCAGATGGCCTCCCAGAGATTCGGGGCTCCAAATGAAAGATTCGGGGCTCCAACCCTAGTGGGCCATCCTCCTAACACCGCCTCTGGGTTTGAGGGCTATCAAGATTTGTGGCAAGATTCAAAAGCTTGTTCTTGGGTATTTTCCAATATTAAATTGCCCCAAATCCATGTGTATGGTGAGAACATTTGTTGTGGTTCGAGTTTACACTTTATAATCACAACAGCTTCGATGTGCTCTTGGATTTCAAGCTGCTGCTTGGTAGTCAGGAGGTGGCTGAGGCCAAGGGTGCGTACATTTTACTAGCTTAGGCTGGTTTGCCAGCTCTGCCTGTTCAGGGAAAGAAACAACCTAGCCACAGTAATTCAGGGCTTAATCACATCCAGACTGGACTACTGTAATACAATCTTTGTGGGGCTGCCTTTGAAGGGTGCCCGGAAATACGAAGAGCGTAGAATGACTCTGCCTAGTCATTAACAGGAATAGGCTATTCTCTCTCTCTCTCTCTCTCTCTCTCTCTCTCTCTCTCTCTCTCTCTCTCTCTCTCTCTCACAGACACACACACACACACACCATGTGCTGTTTGTCATTTTGGATTGCATCTTGTTCTTTTACATATTCGTGTGGTATCTTATTCTCCTAATTATTTGTGTTGTGTTTTATTCTTTTGTTTGTTTGTAATCCTCCCAGAGAATGCTCATTATTGGGCAGATTAAAAATATAATGAACAAATAAAGCACACAGAGATAGAGCATGAAAAGTTAATCTTTTGCTTTAATTGGCACATATCGGGCTGTTTGCTGATCGCATTGATGTGTTAATCTGGGAAGTGTGTGTACATGGAGTCAGGTGCACACGTACAGTTCGCTGAAGTAATGGTAGGCTTAACTGATCATCTAAGGTAGTGGGCGCTGGTGCAGCTATTATAGAATTAAGCCAAGATGTAACCTCAGAGGATCTGAGCTTGAATTTATATCTATAATAGTGACTTGGTGCTAAAGTAATGAGAAGCTATCCACTCCTACAGCCGCTGAAAGCACAGAAACGCAATTCAGGTCAAGGGACAGCAACTGTGGGGTTATATGCTCTAGGAACATGAGTTGCAATCAACTGCTAAGTGAAGGAATGCTCCAAATTCTGGAAATGCAAGTGCACTGTGGTGTACTGTAATCTGTCTAGATGGAGGGCAGGCTTTCTCAACACAGGGTGAGGTTTTTCTACTCTGGGAATCATCTCTGTCTTTATCTGGGTGGGTCCAGCCAGCTTCTAGTGCGGAATCACAATGAGGTGGCTATGGGAGGACCTACAATATGCTTTACCACTGAGAATCAGGAAGTGGGCCAAAGGTGGAGAGGAGTGTCTCCTGCTACTAGTGTACAGTTCATGAGTTTTGTGTCTTGTTTGTACAGCTAGTAGGGGTGGGGGGAGGTGAGTAGTTTTTAAAAATAACTTAAAAGAGTAGCTTCACTTATAGGGCTTTCCTTGTTTTCGGTGTATCGCTTACCAGCTGTGAAAACAACTTGTTCTTTCTTTCATTCATTCTCTGATGATGTTATATCATGTTGGTCCTCATCAAGAGGATTTGTTTTTCCTTCCCTTGCTAGTATGTCACACATGATTGCCTGATTGAACAACTAAAACCAAAATATTGATTCAAGGAAGCTAGGATCAGTTCCAATTATTTTGACTTTTAAAAGCAGGTAGAGGGATTCTTACGAGCACCTTGGCTGATCCATATTCCTGTGCATCAGTGCTGGCTTTAAAACAATTGCTTACCTGTAGCATGGAAGTAATTGCCTCCAGACCAACAGGAAGGGTTGCCTTTGTAAACTGGGAAAGAGCTGGATCTTTTATTTCCTTCCTTCCTTCCTTCCTTCCTTCCTGGCATGGTTTTGGATTTACACTTCTTCCTCATATCACTGAATCAGGTGAAATCATTCTGTATAATGTGTGCAGGAGCCTTACCTAACCTGGTGCCCTCAAGATCTTATGAACTTCAACTCCCACCAGCCCTAGCTAGCACAGCCAATGGTCAGGAATGCTGGTAGTCTCAGTCCAAAACATCTGGAGGACACCAGGTTGGGGAAGGCTGGTGGAGGTAGAGGAATAAATGCCAGCTCTCTGCTGAAGCATCATGTGCAGTAGACTGCAGTTGCTTCTGCAGAAATAATTTTTTTCTACAATCTCTGTCCACAACTGGGAAGGCTACTGAGAGAACTTGTGTATTAATCTCAAACTCACTCCCAGAGCAAATTGCTACTTATGATGATGCTCTCACTGTTGTCATTTTTCTGATGTGTTTGTTTCTTCTCTGCCATGCCCTTGGATCAACAGGCTCTGTGGCACACTTCCTAGTGTAACTGGGATGACACCGCAGGTACTTGTTGCAGAGCTACTGAAACTTGCTGTCTTAAGCACTGAACTAGATGTGACACTGGCTGATGTGTGTGTCAGGACTGAGTTGCTGCAGTGCTGAATCACTGCAAAGCAGATGATGGCTTACGCAATGGGGATCGAGCCCCATTTGTCACACCTCCCCTCTTGGATGGCTGTGGGTGAGCAGTGTGTGTGGTAAAGGGAGACGCCGGTGCTGCTGAGTTCGCACTGGCACCCGCTCCAAGAACTGCACTTCCCACGATGCCACAAGGCTGGGCCATGCTTGGAGGCCTATAGGCACCAGAAGCTATTCTTAATTAATTTGGCCACATTAAAGTCTGAATTAATTATGAATCAGAAAAGTAACTGGTTGTAAAAACTAATTAATTACACAGCAGAACCAGCATTATAAATACAGTGGCTTCTACTCACTGCACCATTATGACCCGACAACCCGAGGAACAAAGGCCAAGGAGCAATGGATGGTGGCTCAGGTTTGCATATTGATTTGGACTCCCCAGACAGTCCCTTGGCTCCAGGCTTCTCCTCCTTAGCTGTATTATTCTGGGAATGCCTACAGCAGCCCCCTACAAATGGATTAGTCCAGATATGGTTTCCTTGGCTTTAAAAATACAAGTGTTCTGCCTCTTGGGAGTCGTATGGGTGAACAAAGCAGGGACGTCTATGAGAACTGGACAGCTGGATCAATCTTGTCTATTTAAAAAATAATAATTTTCAGTGCACAGGAAAAGGCTAGGCAGACTTCCAAGCTCACTGGCTGTTATAGTAATGGTTCAGATAACGAAGTAGACTGTAGTAAAGCAAGACCATGCAGGCATCTCGTGCCCAGTTGAATTCTGCTACGCTAATAAATGGCAAAGTCTCCACTTTTTGTCTGCATGTGGGTGGTTAGTTATGAATTCCTTTTGGCTCATAAGCAACTTGTGGTATCTTATCTATGTATGTAGCTACTGGCAATACTGAGGTTGCCTTTGGTGCTACCTGGATCTCCTTCCAGAGCAGCCTGCCACAGAAACCTGCCCTGAATGGATGAGGAGGACTATCTTGGGCTGTCTTCATTCTATAAGGAAGTGTCTCCTTTAAAAAAACAAAAAACAAACTAGGGTTAAAACCTTAATTGCTGTAATTAACAGGTTCATTAATGAGTAGATGATTAGCTGAGTAGTTGATTAGACGATTGATTACACATGTTAAATAGAATTGTCATAAGAACTAATAATATCAGATCAGGAAGCTATCAGATTTTCACATTGAAAATGTGCATTAACATACTGCTTTATTCTCTTTATCCCCATGTATGACCCATTGTCATAACCTAGGAGTTGTAGACCCCACAATGGGTTGTTGTGTCATGACGTGCGAATGCGTCCAAGGAGAAAAACATTTCTCTAGCCACTTTCTCCACACCATGCACAATTCTGCATACCTCTATCATGCCCCCCCCTACTCACTTTTCTTCTAAACTAAAAGAAGGTGCACCAAATGGGGGGGGCACTCCCTCCCCTTTAGCAGTGTAATCTCGATTGGATTAGGTGTTCAATTGACACTTCGCGCAGTGTCCCCCACCTTTTCAACACCTCCCCGAGTCTCCAGCTACTCCAGAAAGCGGAGATATTAACTCCCCACCACCACTTTACACGGCTCCCCTTTTCAGAGCACTTACTGCTGCAGTTCCCTTACATTAAAAAAAAAAAAAACCCTCGCAGAAATATACACAAATTTGATGGCTGGGAAGTAAATGGAGGGAAATTTTGCACAAATTTAAGGGCTGGGAAGTACATGGAGGGGAAATTTGCACACCTGCAGTAACTGCTCCATTACTACAGGGGCACACATTTCCCATCCATTTACTGCTGTGCCATTGGCACACAAAGCTTGCCTCCATTTACCTCCCAGCAATTAGATCTGAGTACATTTCTACGTGAGTATTTTTTTAAAAAAACCTGTCAGTAACTGCAGCAGTAAGTGCTCTGAAAAGGTGCAGCAAAAAGGGGGGGTGCGAGTTAATATCTCCCATTTCTTGAGTAGCTGGAGACTCGGGGAAGTGTTGAAAAGGTGGAGGACACTGAGAAGTGTCAGTCAGTTTAAAAGTGAGAGGATCACATTGCCAAGGGGGAGATGTTGTCCTCCACACACACACATGCTTTTGGTGCACTGACTCCTTTGGCTCCCCCCGCATTTTATTTATTTATTTATAATACATTTTTATGCCACTCAATAGCCAAAGCTCTCTGGGCAGTTTACAACAGTTAAAACCATAAAATACAATACAATATAAATATAAAATTTAAAACCACAGATTAAAAACAAACAGCAGAGCTAGCAGCAACAGTTACAATAACAGAGTTAAAAACAACTACAAGATTATTTATTTATTTATTTATTACATTTATATACCCCATCTTTTTTCCTACAAGGAACTCAAGGCGGCTTACATAATCCTCCTCCTCCTCTCCATTTTATTCTCACAACAACCCTGTGAGGTAGGTTAGGCTGAGAGGCAGTGACTGGCCCAAAGTCTCCCAGTGAGTTTCATGGCTGAGCAGGGACTAGAACCCGGATCTCCCAAGTCCCAGTCCAACACTCTAACCACTACACCACACTGGCTCTCATTAAAATGATTAAGATGATTAAAATGATTAAAATGCCTGGGAGAATAGAAAGGTCTTCACCCGGTGCCGAAAAGAGTACAATGTAGGTGCCAGGCAAGCCTCTTTGGGGAGCTCATTCCACAACCGGGGTGCCACAGCAGAAAAGGTCCTCCTCCTGGTAGCCACCTGCCTCACTTCCTTTGGCAGGGGATCTCGGAGAAGGACTGCTGATGAAGATCTTAGTGTCTGGGCAGGTACATGGGAGGAGACGATCCTTCAGATACCCTGGCCCCAAGCCATTTAGGGCTTTGAATGTTAGTACCAGCACTTTGAATTGGGCCCGGAAACAGACTGGCAGCCAGTGCAGATGAGAAAGCACTGGCATAATATGTTCATTTTCACTTCTGAATTGCACTACCAGGTCCCTCCTTTCTCTTGCTATTATTTTTCCCCCAGTCCTTCACAACTGTGCACAAATTAGCCAACAGGCAACCTCGTCTTGTCAGTACTCATATCGGACAGCCGTAAGTGTGCACTTGCGAAGAAGTGGCAAAAAGTAATTTCAAAAATTACAGTCCTGATTGCGCAAGTTGTGTTGCATTCTTCAGGTCCACTAGGGATGCCATGGTTGTTAGGCAGATCCAGTTTCCAATGCAGATATTGTAGTCCTGCTAGTGAAGACAATTATCCTTGTCCCGTCTTCTATCTGATTCGATCTGATTTACTTACTGTTGGGAAAATTGATAAATGGATGCACAGACTCCTTCACAAGCTATCCAGGCATTTAAGAATGTACTTCCAAATATTCAACTACATACACATTCCACTGAAAGCAATGGACAGCCTTGGCATTTGGATGGCATGCCGATTTACACCAGCAATTCCTAAAAGCAAGGGTATCCAAGAGGCACTCAATGGAGTTTTCATGGCTATTGGACGCCAAGGGGTGGAAAACTCCAAAGACAGTAAGATAAGGATTCTAATACAGTAATACCTTGGATTGCAAGTAACTTGGTTTGAGAGCATTTTGCAAGACAAGCAAATGTTTAAATATTTATTTATTTATTTTTGACTTGATATACAAGTGACGTCTTGCAATACAAGTACTGTAGTACGGCTTAAATTAAAAATCTCTGTACAAATTTTTGTGGGGGGATTTCGTTTTGAGATAAGAGTGTTTTGGATTACAAGCACGTTTCCGGAACGAATTATGCTCTCAATCCAAGGCATGACTGTATAGTAATTTTATTGTACAGCTTCAAGCCACTGCATAATAAACAGGAAGAGTTGGACAGACATGGAGATCTTATAAGAACATAAGAAGAGTCATGCTGGATCAGACCAAGGGTCCATCTCGGCCAGCATTCTGTTCACACAGTGGCCAACCAGCTGCCCACAGGAAACCCACAAGCATGACATGAGTGCAACAGCACCCTCTCACCCATGTTCCCCAGCCACTGGTGTCTGTAGGCATACTGCCTCTGATACTAGAGGTAGCATATAACCATCAGGACTAGTAGCCACTGATAGCCTTCTCCTCTATGACTTTGTCCAATCTCCATTTAAAGCCATCCAAAGTAGTGGCCATCACTACGTCTTGTGGAAATGAATTCCATAGTTTAACTATGTGCTATGTGTTCCAAGCTTGTATCCCATAAGCTTGGAAATGTTTTATCCACCAAATGCTGATGCTACCAGGTGAAGGAAAATATATAGTGCTTATCATTTATTTATTTATTATATTTATACTCCGCCTTTTTTCCTGCAAGGAACCCAAAGCGGCTTACATAATCCTCCTCCTCTCCATCTTATCCTCACAACAACCCTGTGAGGTAGGTTAGGCTGAGAGTCAGTGACTGGCCCAAAGTCACCCAGTGAGTTTCATGGCAGAGCGGGGACTAGAACCCGGATCTTCTGAGTCATAATTAAATCATAATTTAATGATTATCGGCACCTGCTCTAATTTAGCAAAGGCCTAGGAGATATTCTTAATCACTCTCAGGCATAGAGCAACTTTCATCCAACATTCTCAAAGCATTCTCCAAGTTTTAATTAATGAAATCTCAACATGACGGAAGGTATATGAATATTAATAATAATCTTCTGTATCCTTGATGGGTAAATGAAGGCACAAAGGTCAGTTGACTCCCATGTGGCCATACAGATAAATCAGCAGAACTGAACAGAAATGTATAATAATAACCACCATCACCACCACCACAACAGAACCAGCTGAGCCTGATCTGAGCCCTTATTTTCCCTGGACAGCTACAAAGAATGGCCAGCTTTTAAAAAGGTCACTAACTAGACTGCTTTTAAGTGCTTTTGAGGAGGCTAGAAGCAAGTAGCAATTAGAAGCTTGCAACCAAAGCATTTTGATGACCTGGTTCGCATGACACAACAACCCACCATGGGTAACCAGCTGTGGTGGGTTGCCATGTCATCTGAACCCAGCGCGGTTTCTGCCAAGCCAAAAGACCAAGCAATGCAAGAGACAGCAGTACTGTACACGTGTCATAGCACTGGGCAGAGCACAAAATGAATACAGAATCCAGTCAAGTGAACAGAAGGTCCAGTTAACACCAACACTTAGCTATGTGCTAGCTGCATGAAGTGCAAAGATGCAGAGGCTGCTATGTGCGGCCATCCACTTCTGGTAGTTTTTACAAATGGTCCCAAAAGGGTTACAGTTCATACAAATACGAGGCTTCTATCTGAGAAAAAGCCATGATCTAAACAGAACTTGTGGCATCACTTTAATACACAGCATTATAATAGTGGATCAGTAAACTTTAATCATTAAATCTTATACAAAAAAAACGCCCAAAATGTGAATTGTTGGTTTTAAAAGCACCACTGCAGTGGAGGGTAATGGAAAAGAGGGAGGGGGGGATAGGGGATATTGAGCAATCAATCACAGCTTCCAAAGCTGTCTTACTTTTAACTGGTGAACTATTCAATAATTGCTTCAGTAATTACTACAGTAAGTGGCATGGGGGGTGGGGGTGGGAATGCATAATGAAGCTAATCGTTCAAATTAGGTATTATTTGGAGAGTCATTCCTAAAGGTATATCCTGAACCACCCATGGGTTGAGGGTTATTTTTGTTGGTGTTGTAGAGTATGCAGAGTGTGGGAGATTTATAATCCTGTCTGTGTGCTAGCAGACGCCTGAAATTCCACACACAGATCTTCCAGATCTCACCTCCCCCCGCGCAGCGTGCAGCGTGTTGTGCCAGCAAGACCAGCCCAGTCGGCCTTGTCAGACTGCTTCCAGCTTCCCCGTTGCAGATTAATCCATGGAGTCAGGAAACACTCTGGAACACCACAGGTCTAATTCTACCTGTTTATTCACTTAGCAAGTAAAGTTCTACAGAGTATACATTTCCTAGTTACAGTCCATGTGCAGAGTATAAATGCATAGCAAGCATCACATCCAGTGGAGTAAGTTGAGCTTCACTCCACCTCAGCAAAGACGTTACATTGTTGCAGTAACAAAGTCTAGCAAGAAGAAAAAGAAGAAGAGAGAAAGCAGTCCAGCTTCTCTCTAAGATGGCTTCAGACAGAAAACAAGTTAGCACGTCATCAGAACATACAAACCATGTGACCAGCTCATACTGTTCTCACAGAGCTAGTTTCCCATGCGAAAACACGAGAGCCCAGCAAGACACAACAAACCTGTTTACAGCCATTCTGTCCCTTCCATGTGTAAACAATGTGCTGCAGCTGGTGAAGTGATACATATCACAACAATTTTATGTAATTACGCCTTCAGCAATTAAACCCTTTCACAGAGAAGGCTCCTGAGTTGTCATGAGATAAGAGGACAGGTCCTCTTATGGCACGGTAACTGGTTAAAGAACAGAAAGCAGAGAGAAAGCACAAAAAAGGGCAACCAAGATCATAGAATCATAGAATCATAGAAAAGTAGAGTTGGAAGGGGCCTACCAGGCCATCAAGTCCAACCCCCTGCTCAGTGCAGGAATCCAGGTCAAAGCATCCCTGACAGATGTCTGTCCAGCTGCACCTTGAATGCCTCCAGAGTGGGAGAGTCCACTACCTCCCTACATAGTTGATTCCATTGTCTTATTGCTCTGACAGTCAGGAATTTTTTTCTGATGTTTAGGTGGAATCTAGGTTCCTGTAACTTGAGCCCATTATTCCGTGTCCTGCAAACTGGGATGATCGAGAAGAGATCCTGGCCCCCCTCTGTGTGACATCCCTTCAAATACTGGAAGAGTGCCATCATATCTCCCCTCAGTCTCCTCTTCTGAAAGCTAAACATGCCCAGTTCTTTCAGTCTCTCCTCATAGGGCCTTGTTTCCAGTCCCTTTATCATCCTTGTTGCCCTCCTCTGAACCCTCTCCAGTTTGTCTATGTCCTTCTTAAAGTGTGGTGCCCAGAACTGGACGCAGTACTCAAGATGAGGCCTAACCAGTGCCGAGTAAAGGGGAATTATCACTTCCCATGATTTGGAAGCTATACTTCTATTAATGCAGCCCAAAATAGCATTTGCCTTCTTTGCAGCCACATTGCATTGCTGGCTCATATTCAGTTTGTGATCTACCACAATTCCAAGATCCTTCTCACTTGTAGTATTGTTGAGCCAAGTGTCCCCCATTCTGTAACTCTGCATTTGGTTTCCTCTCCCTAGGTGCAGCACTTGGCATTTATTCCTATTAAATTTCATTCTGTTGTTTTCAGCCCAGCGCTCCAGCCCATCGAGGTCACTTTGAATTTTGTTTCTGTCTTCCAGAGTATTAGCTGTTCCACCCAACTTTGTGTCATCTGCAAATTTGATAAGCATTCCCTGTACCTCCTGATCCAAGTCATTAATAAAAATGTTGAAGAGCACTGGGCCCAGGACCGAGCCCTGTGGTACCCCGCTTTTTACCTCTCCCCAGCTTGAGAAGGTACCATTGACAAGCACTCTTTGAGTCCGATTCTGTAGCCAATTGTGGATCCACCTGATAGTTGTTCCATCCAGCCCACTTTTAGTTAGCTTGCTAATCAGGATATCATGAGGCACTTTGTCGAAAGCTTTGCTGAAGTCCAGATATATAATGTCCACAGCATTCCCACAGTCCACAAGGGAGGTTACCCGATCAAAAAATGAGATCAGGTTAGTCTGACAGGATTTGTTCTTGACAAATCCATGCTGGCTTCTAGTAATCCCTGCATTGTTTTCAAGGTGCTTGCAGACCGACTTTTTTATAATCTGCTCCAAAATCTTCCTGGGGATTGATGTCAGACTGACTGGCCTATAGTTCCCAGGTTCCTCCTTCTTGCCCTTTTTGAAGATGGGAACAACATTTGCCCTCCTCCAGTCGTCTGGCACTTCACCTGTCCTCCATGATTTCTCAAAGATAATAGACAGTGGTTCTGAGAGTTCTTCTGCCAGTTCCTTTATTACTCTAGGATGCAGCTCATCAGGCCCTGGAGATTTAAACTCGTTCAGAGCAATCAGGTGCTCCTTGACCATTTGCCTATCAATCTCAAGCTGCAATCCTGCCCCTTCCTTCAGTCTGCACTTCAGGTTTGCCAGGGGGCTCATAGACCCTCTTTTGGGAGAAGACTGAGCCGAAGTAGGAATTGAACACTTCTGCCTTTTCTTTGTCTTCTGTTATCAATTTGCCATCCTCATTGCGTAGTTGAACCACCAGTTCTTTCTTCTGTCTTTTACCGTGCATGTATCTGAAGAAAGCTTTTTTGTTGCTTTTAGCATCCCTCGCTAACCTTAGCTCATTCTCAGCTTTAGCCTTCCTGACACTATTCCTGCAGTTCTGTGCTTCCTGCCTGTACTCTTCCCTTGTAGCCTGTCCTTCCTTCCACTTCCTATACGTGTCCTTTTTTGTTTTCAGGTCATATTTGAGTTTATTGTGAAGCCACATTGGCTTCTTCTGTTGCCCTCTGCCTTTTTTCCTTGCGGGAATTGTTTGCAATTGTGCCTTTAAAATTTCCTTTTTTAAAAACTCCCACCCCTCCTGGGCTCCTTTTCTCATGAGAGTTGCTTGCCATGGGATCTTACTAATCATTGTTCTGAGTTTGTTAAAATTGGCTTTCCTAAAATCCAGGGTACGTGTTTGGCTACACTCAGCTTTTGCTTCCGTTAGAATCAAGAACTCAAGTATAACATGGTCACTTTCCGCCAGAGTTCCCGAAACTGCCACTTTATCCACTAACTCGTCTCTGTTGGTTAGAATCAGGTCAAGGATAGCCGATCCTCTAGTTCCTTCCTCCACTTTCTGTAGGAGGAAGTTATCAGCAGCACAGCTCAGGAATTTCTTGGAGGGGCCATGTTTGGCTGATAAGTCTCCCAACAGATATCAGGGAAATTGAAGTCACCCATTACTACCACATCGTGCCTCCTTGATACAATGGCAATTTGCTTTTCAAAAGTTTCATCCTCGTCTTCTCCTTGATTGGGTGGTCGGTAATAGACTCCAACCGCCATGTTCGTTTTATTCTTTGCCCCCTTTATTTTAACCCAGATGCTCTCAATGGGGCTGCCAAGCTCCTCTTCCTGTATCGCTGTGCAGAGATACGTATTTTTAACATACAGTGCAACTCCACCTCCCTTTCTGTTGCTTCTGTTCCTTTTGAACAAGTTATACCCTTCAATTGCTGTATTCCACTCATGGGAGTCATCCCACCAGGTTTCAGTTATCCCTGTCAAGTCATACTTGCCCTCATGTATCAAGAGTTCAAGTTCGTCTTGTTTGTTGCCCATACTCTGGGCATTAGTATAGAGACATCGAAGACTATGTGCTTTATAGTCCGACTTTTTCCCTACATTTTGTGGTAGACTATCAATGGGCACCGCTGGAGCTGTTCTCTCCATTGTGGCACAGAGGCCTTCTTCCATTGTTACCCCCGAGTTTATGTCTCCCTCCCCTGTTGGATTCAGTTTAAAGCCTTCCTGATTAAGTTCTTCATGCTGTGGCCAAACACATTCTTCCCAGTCCTTGTGAGGTGCAATCCATCCTTTGCCAGAAGTCCATCTTCTAGGAAGTGTAGCCCGTGGTCCCAGAATCCAAATCCCTCACGTCGGCACCACCTTCGTAGCCATTCACTTGGAGTATTTTTCTTTCCCTTTCTATGCCTCTTCCAAGTACTGGAAGGATGGGTGAGAAAACTATCTGGGCCCCGAAGTTCTTGAGTTCCCTTCCCAGCTCTTCAAAGTCTGCCGTGATTTCTTTGTAACTCCGCTTGGCAGTATCATTTGTACCCACATGGAAGAGAAGAAAGGGGTATGTGTCGGTGGGCTGTATGAGCCTCAGCAGCTGCTCTGTCACATCCTTAATCCGTGCCCCGGGGAGACAGCACACCTGGCGAGTCCATGGGTCTTCGCGACATATTTTGGCTTCAATCCCCCACAGGAGGGAGTCTCCCACTACGAGTACTCTTCTCTTCCTCTTGCTGTAGGCCTTGGTTTGATTGCCTCCACTTGACTGACCCTCAGCCTCTTGCTCGCTGTCACATTGGGTGCCCGGTAATTCGTCCTCTGCAGGCTGTCCTCTGCTCTCGTCCTCAAGTACATGGAAGCGGTTCCATAGCTCCACTGCTTCCACAGGTGCAGAATGTGTTCTAGTTCTTCTGCTCCTAACAGTCACCCTTTTCCAGGGAGTTCCCCCTATGTTATTTTCCCTTGCTTCTGCAGTCTCCGACTCCGCCTCATCCTGCCGTTGCCCTTCTGGCTCCTGTTCTACGCTTTGGTGCTGTAGATCCACCGTTCTGTCTAAGAACTCCTCACTTTCTCTTATGCTCCTGAGGGTTGACACTTGCTGCTCCAGTCCTCTGACCTTTTCTTCCAACAGCGTGACCAGCTTGCACTTGTTGCACGTGTAGGCCATGTTGCCCTCAGGCAGGAAAACAAACATTGCACACACATTGCAGTCACCACCACTGCGGAGTCCTTTCCTTCCATAGTGCTCTGTTCCCTTTATGTTTCTGCCTTTCTAGGAAATTTCTTAGGGACCTCCCCCTTGACCTCCCCTGCCGAACTCCGCTGCCAAACTCCTGTTTGCTCTCCCTGTTCGCTCTCTCTCTGGGAGCCTGCTTGCCTTATCACAGTCCCAAAAACAGCTGGAGCCTCTCTCCTGTTGTGCTCCTGCTCAGCTGGGAGTCAGGAACAGAATCAGGGGAACAGAATCGGGAACAGATGATCAGGGGAATAGAGCAACTCCCTTATGAGAAAAGGTTACAACATTTGGGTCTTTTTAGTTGATTAGATGCAGTCTCGTCTTGTCAGTTTCCATGTGTTACCCACTCCACTTTGGTGCTCCCTTTGACAGCTGAAACAGACAAGGAAATTGACCAGACAACATTACACATATTGGAGAACCATAAGAGCACACTTGTGAAAGACCAACCCCCCAAAAAAAATTAGGAACACAGTTGCACAATTTTCAGAGGCCGAAAAGAAAATACAACCCCAATTATGCTTTTTTGAGGCTCCAAAAAACTGAAATAAAAAATGGCAGCGAATGAAAAGGGGTAGTGATCAGAGCAGAGAGGGGGAGACAAGACGGGTTCTGACACAAAGGACACTGGGATACGCGCTGGAGCCAGCTGGAGGACTGAGGAAGAAGGCGGGGGGAACAACCCAGTTCCTGTGACTTATGCTGGCTCAGCTTGTCTGAGCGTGGAAAGCTAAGCAGGGTCAGGCCTGGTTATTACTTGGATGGGAGACCCCTCCTCTAGTTTCCTGCATTGAGCAGGGGGTTGGACTCGATGGCCTTGTAGGCCCCTTCCAACTCTATGATCTATGAAATCTATGAAACCCACTGTGAACCCAATTGTCTGTTGGGCATACCGTGGTTTGTTCAGCGAACAACCAACCCACCGTGGCTTATTCACAGGGTGGCTTAGAGTGATGTGCGAACCCTGCCCAATATGTAAAATTCCTCCTTCCCACCCACCCACCCCCGTTGCTTCTTGTCTGTGGTTGCCAGGTCACAATGTTGCGGCAGTGAGAGCAGAAGCCCCAACTTAGGGCTGGGTGGAACCTGCTGGTTTCTCTCACCCCACCCCCATCAGCACAGAAGAAAATCACCCTGGAGGTCATTCTGTGCATTGGTTTCTCAGTCTTCACTCAAATACAGACATTTGAAAAATCTGTGCATATCATGAAAAAGATATTGTTAAGAATGATTTTGAGCCCTCAGGAACATGCTTGTTGGCCTTAACCTCCCGGGCTAGATTAACAATAGAGCCAACTTGGGCACCTGACCTGGTCTCTCCTGTTAGCCCGCTAACCCCGCTAGGCTGTGTGCATTACATTATCCTGTGGCTTCATTGCCTGGGGTTCAAATCAGATACCTGTCAGAATGGCTCAGTCTGCATCTGTCTTAGCTCTCCATTTATTATTATTATTTTAATTTTATTTAAGGGCAAGTTACATCCATCATGCTTATGGAAGAAAAAAATTGAAAGCATTGTGATCTGCATGCAAATTGCACAACTTGCGCTAGAACCATATGGTTTTCAGAACCATATATTTGTTTTGCGCAAATCACACTAGATCCACATGGTTTTCGGGTGCCAATTTGTGCAAGTCGGACGATTTTGCGCAAATTTCTTTAGCGGGTTTTTTTAAAAAATGCACACAAATTGCAGCCTGCCTTAGTGATGGAAGTCTGGGGGGGGGGGGGAATCCAGCTCTGCCCACTTCCGATCATTGGATCGGAAGTGGGCAGGAAATCCGTTGAGCTCAAACGAGCCAGATTTCCCTGTTTCGGTACACCCCTAGTTACTCACTATAAGATTTCCACTATCTGTGTTCTAGTGATCATCCAGCCTGTTTCATAGCCTGCAGCTCTCTAATAAACCAGGGCACTAGGCAGCCTCGACAGTGCTGGAGAGGATGCCTGGGAGCGATGGTTCCAATAGCCCGTTCCATCTTACCCATTCCATAGTGAGACCAGGACTTCGACAGAGCTCCTGCCCTGTTGACGGGAATATTTCCCCAGGAGCATTCAAGAATCCATCAGATTCCATAAGTCTCAGGGGGTGGACCGTCATAATCTGGCCACCACCAGGTGGGAATAGCCACTGTCAGTCTAAATTTCACCAAGAAATTGTCTCTGACCATGACAATGGGGGCGTTCAGAGCCTCACTATATACTGATATATCAACTGAACTGGAGACATGGGCTGGGCTTTGTCAGTCAGACACAACTTGATCTCCACATGAAATAGAGCAGCCATGCTGACTGGAGAATGATGGGAGTTGTAGTCCAACACATCTGGAGGGCACCAAGTCAGGAAAGGCTGAAACAGAGAGAAACAGAAGTGTCATTTGCATTTGTTGGGACTGACGATAAGAAACTAGGAGACGATGTATTTGTGATATTATCCCTCCTTTCCCGGGTTTGCAGGAGCAGCAGAGTTAGTCCCTTTTCAGCTTTAATTGGAAGCTTGGATCTGCCAGTTACAGCAGTATTGGCATTTGGTAATTCAGGATGCTTTGTAGCAGACTGAATTTCCCTGGATTGGCCCCCGTTTATCTCCCTTGAAAATACCAATCAGACAAACAGTCTTGTAAAGGTTAAAAATAACATTTACTCACTCAGTTCAACTTCAGGCAGACAAAAAGATATGTAC
Organism: Shinisaurus crocodilurus; assembly: GCA_021292165.1. Lineage (NCBI taxonomy): Eukaryota > Metazoa > Chordata > Lepidosauria > Squamata > Shinisauridae > Shinisaurus > Shinisaurus crocodilurus. The sequence continues at coordinate 166,682,654 of CM037879.1, read as the reverse complement.
AGTTGCAAAGTATTCATTCATCTAGGTTCATTGGATCTCTGAGCGACGAGCTCGGAGATCAGGAGCAAGATTTTACATTGCTGCCACCATGAGATTCAGGATTCAAGCCTCTGTGTGTCCGCGGGCAGGAAAAGAAGAGCAGTAAGCTACGCCCACTTCCTGCCAGAGGACACAAGGGAATTTGCCCCATAGAGTCCTCTCTGGGAATGTTCAGGAAAACTCTACCAGGCCTCCTTGTGGCTAAACATAACTCTGTGGTTTTGACTGTAAACATCCCACAGCATAAGGTCAGCCCACCGCTCTTCTCCTTCCACATAACATGTACTAATCCCATTATATAAGAGAGGTGAGGGAAACTTACATTAGAAATTATCCATTTCCAATCATGAGGAGGATGGCTATTTTCTAAATAGTTCTTTCTGATAGTCTAATCCTGTCCCATCCCCCCCCCCCCCCATTGGTAGTTTGGATCTTTCTGCTCTTCTTGCCACCACAGCAATGTTCTGTTTTGCCACATCTCTGTCAGTGTTAGTTAAAGCTGGCAGGGGACTTGCCTCTAGTCTAGACTTCAGTCTAACTGTAGTGTTAATTGCAGGTTGCCCTGGCTGCATTCTACATTTGCCATAGCTCTGGCCGCTGTCATCACTTTGATCTTTATCCTTGGAAACCACATTGATTGAGAAAAGTTAAAACAAATTTCCCTCTTAGAGAATTGCCATCAAAGGCTATAGCTGGCTAGTTCTTTCAACTTGCACATCATCCTTGCAGCTTTGAGACTGCAATTAGCATAGCAATCAAATGCTGACTAATGCTCATCTTCTCTCAGTATCTTACTTGCAGAAATGTCAAGGCACATACCATGGGCCCTTACCCCAGGCACAACACTAATTTTCTCATATACATGCCGGATTTATATAACTTTAATAAAAACTGGGACTCAAAGAGAATGGGTATAAAACTTTATTTTTAAGAAGTACTATAATGACGCTGGAGGCCAAGCCATGGCATAATATAAATTTAACTGGCCTTAGATTAGTAGATTTATGAATGCAACCAAAGTTATGCAGTTATTTGAGGAGGTGTCTAGAGGATTTTATTAAGACTGCAGTGTCCCTAGTATAGCTTGGTCCCAAATACCTTGTCCTCAAGAACTTGCAGTGCAATAATACCCGTGTCTAGTCAGAAGTAAGTCCCATTGAATTCAGTGGGACTTACTCCCAGGTAAGTAGGTATAGGAGAACAACTGTAGCATCTTAAACACGATGCTAAGAGACAGTGCAATCTTATGCTTGTCTCCTCAGACATAAGCCCCATTTATTTCAGTGGGGCTTACTCCCAGATAAACATGTACAGGATTGCAGCCTTATTTGTCTTCAAGACACTGGCCCTGTTGGCAGGTAACAATAACCCGTCGGTTTAAAAATTGATGGGTTGTCATTTTACATACAAACCAGGTCACTTTTGTTTCTAGCAGACCAGATGAAACCCATGGTGCTTATGCTGCTACAATAGTTTAGCAGTTTGTTTTTACATAAGAACATAAGAAGAGCCATGCTGGATCAGATCAAGGGTCATCTAGTCCAGCATCCTGTTCACACAGTGGCCAACCAGCTGCCCACGGGAAATCCACAAGCAGGACATGAGTGCAACAGCACCCTCCCACCCATGTTCCCCCAGCAACTGGTGCACATGAGCATACTGCCTCTGATACTGGAGGTAGCATATAGCCATCAGGACTAGTACCCATTGATAGCCTTCTCCTCCATGAATTTGTCCAATCCCCTCTTAAAGCCATCCAAACTGGTGGCCATCACTACATCTTGTGGAAGTTAATTCCATAGTTTAACTATGTACTGTGCGAAGAAGTACTTCTTTTATCTGTCCTGAATCTCCCACTAATCAGTTTCATGGGATGACCCTGGGTTCTTGTATTATGAAAGAAAGAGAAAAATGTCTCCCTGTCTACTTTCCCCACACCATGCATAATTTTGTACACCTCTATCATGCCTAACTTGCTTTTTTTCTAAGCTAATCCCAGCTGCTGTAACCTTTCCTCACAGGGGAGTTGCTCCAGGCCCTTGATCATTTTAGTTGCCCTTTTCTGCCCTTTTTCCAACTCTACAATGTCCTTTTTTAGATGCAGTGACCAGAACTATATACAGTATTCTAAATGAGATTGCACTATAGATTTGTATAAGGGCAGTATGATCTTGACAGTTTTATTTTCAATTCTTTTCCTACTTATGCCTAACATGGAGTTTGCCTTTTTCACAGCAGCTGCACACCGGGTCGACATTTTCATCTGGGACCCCACTGTTTACTTCCCCCCATTGGGAGAATTTACCATTTATTCCTACCTCTGCTTCCTGTTCTTTAACCAGTTACTGATCCATAAGAGGACCTCCCCTCTTATTCTATGACTGCTACATTTGCTTAGGAGTCTTTGGTGAAGGACTTTGTCAAAGGCCTTTTGAAAATCCAAGTAAAACAATGTCTGCTGGATCACCCCATCCACATGTTTATTGGCACTCTCAAAGAACTCTAAAAGGTTAGTGAGACAGGACTTACCTTTGCAGAAGCCATGTTGATTCTTTTTCAGCAGGGCTTGTCCTTCTATATGCTTAATGATTTTATCTTTAATAAAGCTTTCAACCAATTTACTCAGAACAGGCATTAAGCTAATCGGCCTGTAATTTACCAGATCTCCCCATAATCCTTTTTTAAAAATTGGTGTTACATTGGCCATTCTCCAGTCCTCTATACAGAGGCTGATCATAGGCACATGATACCTATTTTTGTTAGAAGATCACCAATTTCATATTTGAGTTCTTTAAGAACTCTAGGATGGTTCCCATCTGGGCCTGGTAATTTATTGACTTTCATTTTGCCAATAAGGTTGAGAACTTCATCTTTTGTCACCATTATCTGCCTCAATTCCTCAGACTTCCCTCCTGAAAACATCAGTTCAGGCACAGGTATCTGTCCTGTACCTTCTGCAGTGAAGACAGATGAAAAGAATTCATTCAGCTTCTCCACAATCTCCTTATCCTCCTTTAGTACTCCTTTAACAGTTAACTCCATTATCGTTCAGTGGTCCAACTGCCTCCCTAGCTGGTTTCATGCTTCTGATATATTTAAACAATTCTTTATTGTTGGCCTTGATGTTGTCAGCAATATGCTCCTCAAAATGTGTTGTTGTTTTTTTTGCATCTCTTATTGTCTGCCTGCACCTCCTTTGTGCAAGCTTGTGCTCCCTTTTGTTTTCCTCATTTGGGTAAGACCTCCATTTTCTGAAGAAAGCCTTCTTATCTCTAATAGCTTCCTTGACACTGCTCGGTAACCATGCTGGTGACCTCTTGGACTTGGTGCTACCTTTCCTAACCTGTGGTATACATTCTATCTGAGCTTCTGTCATTGTGGTTTTGAGTAATCTCCAAGCATTTTGAAGGGATTTAACCCTCTTGACACACACACCCCTTCAACTTCCTTTTTACTAGTTCCCTCATTTTGGAGAAGTTTTCACTTTTAAAGTCAAATGTGATTGTGTTAGACTTCTTTGGCAATCTTCCATTTAAATATATATCAACACTGATAGCATTGTTGTGGCGGACCCAAAGCTGATCCGTTGCGTGAGTTCGGCACCTAACGGGTTAACCGGTGCCGAGATTTTACCCTGTACGTGGATCTTAGGCAGTTTAATTCTAGCCGCAACCTCCCATTGACAAAGAATCGTACTGAGTCAGAAATACTCTGTTTATAGCACCTTTAATGGAGCAGAACTAATAGACTACTAGGAATTTCACAGTAAACATACAGAGTTCATAAAAATCAGCGAAGCGAAGGCTTCAATCCACATCGGAGGAATGGCTTAGCGTAATACAGGAATAACTATGCATCAGAGAATCGAACTTATGGAGTTAGCATAGCGGTCTATGTAACTGGTCTCCGGGCGCCCTGCCCAGGGTTGGAAGTTGTGTGGTTCTGACCAGAGTCAGAGACCTGGTCCGTGCAGCCTGCAGCCTGCACCCTGTGTCCAACATCCTTTGTTCTCGAGGACTGGTCTTTTTCTACCCTCCCTCGCCCCCCTCCCCACCCTTGATGACCAGGTGGGCTGGTTCCGCCCTCCGGGGTGGTGGTGCCTCTTGGATGCTGGCATCTCCTGGATACTTTGGGGTACTTTGCAGCTCTTTGAGACTGCTCCCCACCTTTGGAATGTTTATGCCCTTCCTGGAGGATAGATGTAAATGCGCCTATTGAAGGTATGCAGATGTAGCTATGCAGATGTGATCTATGCAATCTATGTACAATTGGTCTGCCCAGAACTGTGTCTCCTGTCCCCTGGGTGGGGATTATGCAGAAAGGTGGGGGGAAGAGGAGTGTCAGTGAAAGGGGAAAAACTATGTCAGGGTTCAACCGTGTGTGCTCAGGCTTTCTCCACAATTGTGGTCACTATTTCCAATTGGTACAACAACATTTACATCTCATACTAGGTCCTGGGCAACACCATTTAGGATTAAATCCAGGGTTGCCTCCCCTCTGGTCAGTTCCATGATCAACTGTTCTAGGGCACAGTCATTTAGGACATTGAGAAATTTAACCTCTTTGTCATGACTGGAACATGCATTTATCCAGTCAAAGTGGGGGTAATTGAAGTCACCCATTATTACAACACTTCCTTGTTTGGAGGCCTCCCTGGTTTCGTTTTCCATCTCAAGATCACCCTGTGCATTCTGGTCTGGGGGACAACAGCATGTTTCTAGTACTAAATTAGTTTTGGAGCCAGGTAAATGTCATCCACAGTGCTTCTGTGGAAGAGTCTGCCCCTTCTAGGTTTTAAAGTCTGCTGGACATTATGCCTAGGGATGGGAACACCTACCCACCTACCTTGGGGGGGGGGGTGCTCGCCTTTTTATCGGTGAGCACCCTCCCACAAGGCACGAATCCCCCCGCCACTCGATCCGCCTCGCCGGCAGCGCGGGGTCCCATCGCATCACTTCTGGTTGCCAGGAAGTGACACAACGGGACCCCGCACTGCATTTTTAGCATAAAAACCAGGGCAACCCAGCTTAAAATGGCCACGAATAGCAAATCATGGCCATTTTAAGCTGGGTTGCCCTGGTTTTTATGCTAAAAATGCAGCGCGGGGTCCTGTTGCGTCACTTCCTGGCAGCTGGAAGTGATGTGACAGGACCCTGCGCTGCCGGCGCAGCATGGATTGATAGATTGAGCGGTGGGAAGGTAAGTCGCGGGAGTCTCAGGGGGGCCTTGCGGGCCGATTTCAGCCTGCTTTCAGCCCCTAGAGACTCTCAGTTACATCCCTAAGTCCTCTTTGAGGTACACAGCAACACCTCCTCCAGAACACCCTTCCCAGTCCTTCTTATAAACTTTATATCTGGAGATGACTGTATCCCACTAGTTATCTCCATTCCACCAAGTTTCCGTAATGCCCACTATATCTAGGTTCTCCTTTAAAATCAGGCACTCCAACTCTCCTAGTTTGGCTGGGAGGCTTCTAGCATTTGCATGGTGTCCTTCTCCAGATGTCTCTGGCATGTGTAACTTCTGTTTTGGCACTTAGGCCTCAAAAGTCTACCTTCACACAAGAACAAAGTCTCTACAATCTTGATGATTTGGGGGCGGGGGTTGTCAGTAACGTTATGGTTTAAAAACACACACCATGTAACAATCAATATGGAAATCAAAGAAGACTTTATAACTGAAATACAGTCTTCAATTTAAGATGGTCTATGGGGCCATATGAACAGCCTTCCAAGGAAGAAGTGAAATGAATCATTAGTAAAGCTGGGAAGGAAATAGATGACAAAAACTGCTTTTATATTTGTGGAAAGCATTTGGTGGCCAATGATCACTAAGACTTAATGACACAGGTGCAAATACATAAACATGACATTGGGTCCTGTTCAAGGGAAGATCTTCCCTCAAGATTGCCAAAGGCCTGTTGGATCACTAGCTCACTAGATAACTTCCCATTTTCTGGCACTGATCTCTGCCTTTATTTTCAACAGTTGCCAAATTTTCATGTCCTGTTTGATAAGTGAAGGAATAGATGTAGATTTTCAGATGGGGGGCGAGATTCTCAGTTGTCTCATATTTACTGAACTCTGCTCACTGGAGTTGATTTGTGTGAAGAAAAGCGGCAGAGTCTCCTGCACCACACGCGTGCATGCATGCGCACACACACACACACACACGTGTAAACAAGTGTAATCCCAGCTAGAGGCTGGGGATCCTCATGATGCAAATGTACTAGGTGTCAGAGTCTCTTGCCAACTGTGCATAGTTTCCCTTTGATGTCCCTGTGCCCAAGTATTCGCATGCAAATGCGGCCCAAGCACTCTAGTCATAATCAAGGAGCCACCTCTCCCCTGCCTAGCCCAAATGAAGTTCATCCTGATTGGCCAAAGACAGCTGGGCTACTGAAAAGAGGGGTGGGGTGGGGAATCTATACTGCCAGCCGTGGCTTTTGGGTGTTGTTGTCTGGACATGAAGGAGCGCAGAGTAGGGCTTTTTGCTGAGGCAAGCCCTAAAGAAGACCAACCCCCAGGCAAGGAGTACCGTAAGTGCCTGGGTATTTATATAGTAAGGGACTCGTTTTGTTGTTTTGTATCTCTACTTGTGTATACCAAAGTGTCTCTGTCAAGGTTCCGCTACTGCAGGGACCCCTTAACCTGCCTTTGGGAGATCTCTGCCTCTCCTCAAAGCCCCTCCCATTCCAGGAGATCAAGTCCTTTTACAGCTTCCAATAGCATGGGTGTAGGCTGTAGACGTGGTGAATAAGTCACTCCAAACTCTCAAGGTAAACAACAGCACTTTACTTATAATATTAGGGTATTTACTTAATAGAGTGGTTATAATTCAAAAGCAAGTATGATAAAATAAAACAAACAAACAAACAATCCAATGTTCTCTAGTTTAACTTCAGACTACCTATCTCCTATGCAGCCAGTCTCTCCCTCTCTGCCTCTCTCTCTGCTGTTTCTCTGCTTCTGCTGCTGGCTCTCTCTCAGCACTCCACACATATATAGCCTTCCCAGGAATGGAAGGTTATAATCATGTGACCTTGAATAGGAGATCTAATTCTTAACTTCTATTGGGTAAACTAAAACTCTCAAACTCCCCCTCCCATCCTGGAGTGTTTGGGCCTTCAGGCTTCAACAAACTGAAGCCTGTGTAGGCCTCAACAAACCCAATCCTGTGTAGGCCTCAATCCCTCACAGTCTCCCTACCTTTTTGTCCTTCCCTCATTCCCCACCTTTTATTGTAATCTGTTTACCTTAAATAAATTTCCCTGGTTTTACCCCACACGGTGTGTGTGGTTCCTCTGTGGTTCGGTGCTAAATCCAGTGTATAGACTAAGGGCAAGGCCCCCTGAGAGAATCAGTGTCAAGACGGCAGAGCCAAGGCTGGAAGTTTTGCACCTTTGATCTCTCGTCTTGAGGAAAGGACAGGTTGGCAGTCCTTCACAATTTGTGTTACTGGAAATAAACGAGGTGTATGAGGAAGAAAGAATTGTAGCCTCTAGGGATGAATCACCCTTGCTCTCCCATCCCCCACTTTCTTTTTCATTATCCAGGTAGGGTTGCCAACTTTTATATTGATTATTGCATCTGTGCCTTTAACAGCTGCTTTGTGCAGATATATAAACAAGTGAGGCAGTTGTTTGGAGTATGGAGTGCTCCAGTTAAGGGTTCTAGCCACCCAGCCATGCCTTCTTCCAAGTGATTCCACTCCATTTCCCCTCCTGGTTTTCTATGGCTGACTGGGGAATGCTAGGAGTTGTGGGACTTTTTGCTGTCTAAACATGTGTAGAATTGCACCCTTAGGGTTCAGTGACTATTAAGCATGCCCAGTCTTCATGTGGCTCTTGGGGGGGGGGTTGCTCCCTTAGTCCTCCCCCAAGAGTTTTTCTACTTCTGCAAATCTTGGATTCTGATACCTCCCTCTTATTTATCAGTGGTATATGTGTGTGTCTGTGTGATGATAATTATCCCTACACTATGAAAAATTTCACCTGCTGATTTCTGTATATCAAGCTGCCGTTAAAGGCACAAGAGCAGGCCAGTTCTTTTTCCTGGTTAGTTGGCAACCCAGTTCCCAGCACTGCCAGTGCTAAGAACAGCCTTAAAACCAGTAAGAATCAGCTTCACTTTAAATAAGTTTCAGAGTTTTTAATTTAATTTAATTTAATTTAATTTAATTTTTTATTTTATTTTTTTGGCTTGGAGTCTAGTACATCCCTTCAGTCAGAATCTTATCCTGAGGAGTGCATGCCAATTACTGTGGCCCACAGTGCAATAGTGGGTCGTAGGAAACAGTCCAATGTGTGAAGGACATGCAAAGAAATCTAAATTGAGGTTTTGGTTATATGCATGTTTATTCTTCTGACTGATCAAATTAAGTCAGTTAACTAATAACCAGGTGTTTATGATGAACAGCCCAACCAGAAATAAAAAACAGATAAGAAATCTGTTGTCTATCTGGTATTTCTTTGTCTCTAAGATAAGCATAGCAACAACTGATTATTCCAAATTAAGCAAATCCTCCTCCTCCTCCTCTCCATTTTATCCTCACTACACCCCTGAGAGGTAGGTTAGACTGAGAATCAGTGATTGGCCCAAAATTGCCCAGTGAGCTTCATGGCCGAGTGGGGATTAGAACCCGGATCTCCAGAGTCCCAGTCCAGCAGTGGAAGTCCATGGAGCTCAAAGGGAATGAGTTTTCCAGCCTTACACATCCCTACGGAGTAACACCCATAGAGAGCACGGGCTTACATCAGGGGAGGCATCAAGGAAGAGACAAGAAGCCCCCAACTTCTGCAAGCCCTCCCCCCAGAGGCACACATTTACACAGATACATCTCTCTCTGGCAAACTTGTCCCCAACACCACCTCCTTCCTCTGCCTGAACTTGCCAAAGAAAAAAGCCTGCTCTGGAGAGAGAGTGGAGAAGCCCCACAGCCAGGTGCCAGGGAGTGATCTGCCCTTGCACAGGAGTAACATCCATAGAAAGAACAGAGACTTACATCAAGTAGCCCCCATGCAAAAAACACAGTTCCCACCCATCAAGCACTCTGCCATCTCTCTCTCTCTCTCTCTCTCTCTCTCTCTCTCTCTCTCACACACACACACACACACACACACACACACACACACACAGAGAGAGAGAGAGAGAGAGAGAGAGAGAGAGGAAAAAATGCAACATATAAAAATTTTGTGATATAACTGGTCTGAAAAAATCCAGGATATAGTGGAAGAAATAGCAGGAGCCGGTTTGGGGTGTTGGTAAAAAATCTGGAGGGTAGATCTCCCCCAGCTTGACAAGTTCAATTAGCATAACATTAAGAGTTGAACTGCAGCAGAGGTTCCCTAATGGCACATCAGAAAGCCTTTACAGATTTTCATAGATTTCATAGATCATAGAGTTGGAAAGAGCCTACAAGGCTATCGAGCCCAACCCCCTGCTCAATGCAGGAAACTAGAGGAGGGGTCTCCCATCCAAGTAATAACCAGGCTTGACCCTGCTTAGCTTTCCACGCTCAGACAAGCTGAGCCAGCATAAGCCACAGGCCTGTGCAAAAGAGTTATCAGCTCCAAACACTTTGCATTGCAGTGTCCAGGATGCCCAAGGGCACTTTGCAGGGGAGGTAAAAAAAAAAAAAAAAGGCGCAAATGGCGGCTTGATGGCCACCGAGTGCGTCCACGCCTGCTTGGCTCGAGTGTGTCCACTGCTCGGCTCGAGTGCGTCCACGCCTGCTCGGCTCGGCAACAACAAGTTGAGGGGCAGAGGCGTGCAGTTTGACTGGAGGCTTGGGAAGCTGAGCCTGGGAAACTCATTGAGTTTTTAACCCCTTCCTGAATTTCTCACACATCCCTATCAGGTGACATGGGCTGGGGGATTCATCATAGGTGTGCCTTTAATGTAAAGGAGGGCACTACCAGTGTGTCTGAGTTACAAGTTTGGCATCCCTCTTATATGAGTGAACCAAGACAAAAGCACAGTGACAGGGCTCTCACGTTGGAGCTAGCCACAGCTTGAAATAGTGAGCTCCAAGGTCACATTTAACCGCACTGGGCGAGACAGGACAGAAAGGAGTCAACAGGTCGCTGTCTGAGGGTGGAAAACACTTGGAGGGAACTGGGACAAGATAGCAGCCTGTAACAGTGAGGCTAGTGTTGACGTGTATGTTGCTAGGCAGACTTGGAGATAGAGATCTGGGGGATAGAGCGGCTGCAGATTTGCCCTCTCTGACCAGGCGGCTCTGTGGTATTTGTGCAGAAACGACTATGAGAGGGCTCTCCCGGGTTCGGACGACACAACAAGCCATTGTTGTAAGAACAAACCCTTGAACAAACCATTGTTTCTTATCGTTGTTTCTGAGGACAAAGCAGACCATTGTGACGCACAACAACCTGGGTTCAGACGACACAACAAGCAACCATTGTCTGTTATCGTTGTTGGCTTGTTGTGTCATCCAAACCCAGTCACCATGTGCTCCAGAAGGGTTTTATTCAGCCCCTATTTATTGACTGATGTGGCTTCCATTGATTCTATAAATTTGGTTGTCCTAGACTCAGTGACACATAGCATACAATATCAGTCTTCCAACTATCTCTGCTAAATGATAGCTGTGAAGAATCTGAATGTAGCATTCTACATCTGTATAATTTGATTGTCAGTTTGGACATCAGATAACTTTTTCATCGCAATGCTCTGAGCACTGACCCTACTGCTTTGCCAGTACTATGTTTTTCTGAACTAGTTAGACAAATTACATGAAGACCAATTCAACAGTAAAAAAGAAAAAAGATGGAGCTGTCTTTCCAGCTACATGCATGTCTTCATACCTCCACCCTCAACTTTTTATTTGCTAGAATTAACAAATGGGAGAGGGGAAGCAATTAAATGTTGTGGCTTTTAAAGCTGGCCTGTGTATATGGTAAGCAAATACCATAAATGTTTTTTTTGACTTCTTGCCAGTTGTTAGCAATGTGCAGCCCATATGAATTCCTATATAACAAGGGTGGAAATAATGTTGAGAAACCCCATAAAGGCTTTTGTGGTCTGAATTGTAATGAATGTAGTTTGATACAAAGACTTTCTCACAACATGGCAAAGTGAAACATAAAATACTGGACCTTGAAAGTTAATGTATTTTTTTTAACAATAGCCCAGGGACTGTTTACGTAATGAATTGTAATTAACCCACCTTCCAAACCTTTTATGAGTATTTTGCCAATTAGCCTTGCATGCATGCTAATGACTCATAGCCTGCGCATGCCTTTACAGACTCGCTAGTCTGTTAAGTCAGCAGAAGTAATGCAGCATACTGATGCAGATACAGGTAAGAGCCACCCGATACTAACAAACACTAGTATTCACCACTCAGTATGATATGATCGCAGAGCCCAAGATAATTGTAATGTATAGAAACGTCAAGAGGCTTTTGGTTTCTGAAGGATTGCAGGGAATGCACTGGGCTCCAGTTGAAACATCTGTTGTTACTTAGTCCTAACATATATAATACTGCTAATTGCTGAGACATCTTTGTTTTCCTTACTTAGCACTAGGGTTAGAATGGTTTTATTTTTGTGGTTCATGGCTTCCTGCCAGTTGCAACACAAGCTCTACTCTAAAGAAAATAAAATGGCTTGCAGGCTGCCTACTTACGTGGTGTATAGGTTTTCTATTTTTAAGAAAAATTGGAGAGGATCAGCGTGGTAATGCATAGCATACAGAATTGTATCTTGCCAGGTTTGGATGCATATTTATATGTCCCTGATTCCCCACCCTCCCAAAGGGTGTTGCTCCTGGAGAGATTAGCTGGGGAAATGAAGCCTAAAAGCCTTTGTATTGCATTTCCTGTTAATTCAGCCTGTTAGGTGTAGCTATTGCTAGTGAGATACCCATAACATTTTACATGCATAAATCCCACCACAGCCCTACAACTGTCATAGCTTCATTTGCCTCATAGATTTCATAGATTATAGAGTTGGAAGGAGCCTACAAGGCCATGGAGTCCAACCGCCTGCTCAATGCAGGAAACTAGAGGAGGGGTCTCCCATCCAAGTAATAACCAGGCCTGACCCTGCTTAGCTTTCCACACTCAGACAAGCTGAGCCAGCGTGAGCCACTGGCATATGTCTCCTGTTGTTCTCAGGGTGGCTGTACTGAAAATGTACTGTTCAAATGATGAATGTTATGAAGTAGTGGGAATTGCAAAAAGAGGGGGAGATAATGTATTGGCTGGGTTTACAAAACACTTTAAACCCAGAGAGGTTCTGAAAAAACTCTGTGAGTTTAAAGTTTCCTGGGGCCCTGAGTAATGAACGGGCACGGCAGGGTTCCCTGGCCATCTCTCCCACCCTCTTCCCCTCATCGGTCCTCCTGCAGGTATCCCAGGGTACACCGTCCGCAGGCGCACCAACTTTTTTCCTCCCCAAAGCTGTCATTTGCACCAATCCCCCCCTGCCCGCCACTGGAGATTCCCTCTGGTTTTGCCGCTTCCCAAGGTGCTATCGACTTGGAGTAAATGGCAAAACTGAGGGGACAGTTGTTGGGGCTTCCTAGCACCCCCCAAAAAACCCTGGGGATCCTGTGTGGAAGGGGGGAATTGAGGGGATGTCTCCCCAAACACCCTTTTTTGCAGGATCTTGGGTTTTTTTAGGGGGGCCCTTGTGCCCCTGGATTATTCACACTTGGGAAAGTGAGGGCAGCCCAGGAGGACATAAGCCGCCCCCCCCCCAAACCCAAAGATTCTGCTGCAAAGGGTGCTTTCCACTCCCCCCAACCTTTTTTAAAAAAATGTAAAAGAAATAGTTAGCAGTGGGCTACGAAGTTCCAGTTTGGTATGGATACTGATACTGTGTCCATTCAGACAAGTGTCCATGCCGAATTGGAACTTTGTAGCTCATTGCTAACTATTTCTTTTGCATTAAAAATAAAAAGCTGGGGGGAGTAGAAAGTACCCTTCGCTAGCCCCTTGGCAAGAGCGGCAGCCCTTTTTTGCCACTGTTGCCAAGGGGCTCTGTGCCTTTTTGGCTTCTCAGTGGATTATCCTGTCATCTGGGTTCAGACAACACATTAAACCTACTCAGGTTTTCTGAACCCTACTGAAAACCATGGCTTAGCAGGGTGGTTTATAAGCCACAGCAGGTTGGCTTATAAACCACCATACAGCATTCAGACAGCACACTAAGCCACACTGCCTCTTAACCTACTGAGGTTTAGCATGTTGTGTGAATCCAGTCATTCCCTTGAAGTACCTGTCAAGGTCCAGCCTGGGCATCTCCCTGGAGGAGGAGCAGGATCCCCTAACAGACTCCTGCAGTCTGAACGACCTCATCTGGTGGTCTGAACACCTGGACATCTCCACACCAGTTGCCTGGGCTCTTGGCCAGCTCTCCAACACCTCCCCACACGCACACCTCTGTTGCCACCAGGGCCACAGGAATGAAGGAGACACCATGTCAGGCAGGACCTTCAGGCTACTGGCAAAGTGCCCAACTAGCCACAAGTCAGTCCACTTTGGAGGAAGGGAAAATGCATGCAAATACCTGCCCAAAGATCAGGGTCTGGGTGAGAACCAGGAAGGGGTGGCCAGCTCCTATATAAGCCCTCAATTTGAACTGCATCATTGCTGAAGCAAGAGCTCCCATGGAGCCCTAGTGCAGTACCTTCCTGCACTGGGAAAATGGACCATACTGTTCCTCCCACCTCTCTCTCATAATACTAGAATTCAGATCCATCCAATAAAATGTATTGGCAGTAGACTGAGGAGAGAAGAGAGAAAGTCACACACACCCCATCTCATCATTGATGTATGGAATTTATTGCCACAAGATGTGATGCTGCCCACTGGCTTAGAGTGGAATGTTTGCCTTTGCTTAGTTAAACAACAGAGTCGTCCCCCCCCCCCAAGCCATATAGCAAAGTGGTTTTGAAACTCCCTGAAGGCTCAAAAGGGAATTGCCATGAGGCAAAGAAGGGTTGCTGTTCAAGAAACGGAAACCCAGTGTCCTCCCTTGGGTATGTGGAAGTAGTTTTGTGGTTCTTTGGATCCCTGTCAGAGTATCTGGAAAATGTTGTGGCTTGGACTTTGGTGAATCTCCAGTGAAGCAGAATTTCATCACTGTGGGGTAACTATCAAAAACATCTGTCCTTGTTCAGTCATGATGGTACAGATGGCACAGTGGGTAGCATACTCTTTGTTGTTCCTAATGATTGCCATGGAGTATAGGGCCACTGCAGTGTAGTGGGTAGAGTGCTGGACTAGGATGGGGGAGACCCTGGTTGAAATCTCCCTTGAGCCATGGAGCTCACTGGGTGACCTTGGGCCTCTCACTGTCTCTGAGCATAACCTCCCTCACTGGGTTAATAGGGGGATACAAAGGGGGAGAGAACCATATATGCTGCCTTGATCTCAGAGGAGAAAAGGCAGTATATAAGTATAGTTGATAATAACAGTGAAGATGGTATCTCAAGTGTGTAGGATCCAAGAGAATGAATTAGTGCTTAATAGTTCAGAACCGGCATCTTGAGTTTTGCAGGAAATATGATAGTGACCCAGAGCAGATGCTGGAGTACTCATGCAACATGTTCTTTACAGCCCAACTGTCTCAGGAAGCTATTGAGCACCAAGTGAATGAGGGCAGTCTTGCCTAAAATGCATTAGACTCATCCAACCTCAAGGTTACAAAGCCATTAATTGCAGTTGCTAGATCTGAATTGGACAGACTTCTCCAGCCCACCAGAAATACCTGCTGCCATGTGCCTCTTGCTCATTTCCATAACCTGCATTTCTGGGCCTAATTATGAATCTATTATTATTTATTTCATTTCTATACCGCCCAATAGCCGAAGCTCTCTAGGGAGTCCTCACCACCCCCAGTCTGGGAGAAGGTGAATACCACCTATTATGTATCTCCTTGACTTCCAGTCCCCACCTTAGGTTATGAAACTGGCTGGCCACTATTACCTCTGCCTTGACTGGACAGTTTCCTGACATGGTCAAACAGCAACATAAGCAATGAAACTGTAGGACCCAAGTGCAGGGGAGAATGAAAATGAGAGAAACAGTCATGGGTTGCTTCCGTATGTGGATGACCCCCTAATGCATCTCTGGGTCTTGCCTAGCAGCCTCATTGAACACAACAGGGCACAAGATGATCCACTGCAGGACCCTCAAAAGGGAGGTCTGACTCTGAAGAGAGAAGAAGCAACTATCCAATACCACTCTTTAGTACTTCCAATGCATGCTTATGAGTGACAAGTGGAATCTCTCATCTTGCTCAGGGCCACAGCTGTGTGCTGGCCATTTCTTTATGAAATACATAGCTTAGGTAATGTTTAAATAACTGGGCCATGTGTGAGTGGGCCAATCAGAACTGACACTGTCAATTGTGTATATGTGTGTGTGTGTGGGGGGGATTTTGATTATGTGCTGAAGACCAGTGCAATCAGTCCTTGCCCCCATGGTTGGGCCACTTGAACATTCTCCCAGCTCTGTGGGAACTGCTCACAGATAAGCTTCTCCTGTGCAGATGGGAGAATGTCTAGGGATTGTGGAACAGGGATGGCTGGTATTTCAGGTTAAGCATAGAAGAATACAAGGCTGGTGTAGTGTTTGTGGCATCTGATATCTATTTATAGATCATAGAGTTGGAAGGGGCCTACAGGCCATCGAGTCCAACCCCCTGCTCAATGCAGGAAACTAGAGGTGGGGTCTCCCATCCAAGTAATAACCAGGCCTGTCCCTGCTCAGCTTTCCACACTCAGACAAGCTGAGCCAGCATGAGCCACAGGCCTGTATATTTAAGGACACAATCACTGGGTTCGCACGATCACGGAGGGAGAATAAGCCACAGTAGCTCATTTTCCCTCCCTGTGCACGCAGTCATGAGCCACGTAATTAATTACACTCACCAGGCGTAGGTTGTCATGGCATCCAAACCCAGCGAGGGGGGTGGCTGGGGTGGTTTACAAACCACCCTGAAACCCATGGCTTGTTCTAAGGTTTCATGGTGGTTTGTAAAGGGTTTCAAGGTGGTTTGTAAACCACCCCAGCCACCCACTCTCGCCAGGTTTGGATGTCACACTTGGCGAGGGTAATCAGACGGCTCACGGCCAGCACACACAGGGAAGGAAAATAAGCCATCGTGGCTTGTTTTCCCTCCATGATCCTGCAAACCCACCCAATAAAACTCTAAGTATTGCATGTATCCATCCAACCTTTGTCTCCGTACCCATTTGTATATTTCAGGTGGGCCTTCAATATGCAGTTGACAAAGCCAAACCATGAGTGTGAACCATGAAAGGGCTCCCTGCTCCATCAGGCAATGGTATACTCTTGAACAACAACCTTATCAAAGAAACTTACGGTAACTCCACACTTTTAGGCAGAACACATCACAAACGTCCTATTAGTACTGGTGTTTAGACTTGGCTGGTAGTTTAAGAACGATGTAGGAAAGAGGCAGGCAGTAGTTTAACCCATCACAAGCCATGGAGTTCTAAGAAATTCAGCCCTTTTGGTATTATGTTAAGTATCATAATATTCCTGAAAACTATGGAGAAATCTTCTCCCCTTTAAATTTAAACATTAGAACTTTAATGTACAAACTTCTGGTAAAATATTTCCCTAAGGGGGAAAATCACTCTTGTTTGTTTCAGATTTCAAAATCTGACAGGAGGGGAGGAAAGCATTTGATAATTTTTCTATTGTTAGTCTGTTCTAGGAGCAATAAATATTAACTGGGTGTTCCTCATGGGAATTCTATGACATATGTCAAGGCCAACAGGGTGTTTAGTTTCTATTCTGGATCCCACTTAAAAAGAGGGAAGAGGTACCGTAGGTGTGGCCTGAACAAGGTATACAGAGATGCCAGTATTGACTGCGCTTAATGGACAAATAGTCTGTATAAGGCAGCTTCATATGTTTTTCTTTCTTTTAAAAAAATATTATATTTATCTCTTTCATGGGGCTTCTAGTGGTCTCCCATCCAATGAGTTGATGAGATCCACCCCTGCTTAGCTTTATAATATTATAGCATCAAGTGTTCTCAAACCATTCACTGGGCCTCCAGGCAGCTTCATATGTGAACAGACATGAAATATAGCATGGCCTCATTTGGATGTAACGCTAAACCATAGTTTCACCATAGTTTAGCATTATAGGAGAACTGTATAAAGGAACTCCACACTTTTATATATAAAGGAACTGGCAGAAGAACTCTCAGAACCACTGTCTATTATCTTTGAGAAATCATGGAGGACAGGTGATGTGCCAGACGACTGGAGGAGGGCAAATGTTGTTCCCATCTTCAAAAAGGGCAAGAAGGAGGAACCTGGAAACTATAGACCAGTCAGTCTAACATCAATCCCTGGGAAAATTTTGGAGCAGATGATAAAGAAGTCAGTCTGCAAGCACCTTGAAAACAATGCAGTGATTACTAGAAGCCAGCATGGATTTGTCAAGAACAAATCCTGCCAGACTAATCTGATCTCATTTTTTGATCGGGTAACCTCCCTTGTGGACTGTGGGAATGCTGTGGACATAATATATCTGGACTTCAGCAAAGCTTTCGACAAAGTGCCTCATGATATCCTGATTAGCAATCTAGCTAAAAGTGGGCTGGATGGAACAACTATCAGGTGGATCCACAATTGGCTACAGAATCGGACTCAAAGACTGCTTGTCAATGGTACCTTCTCAAGCTGGGGAGAGGTAACGAGTGGGGTACTACAGGGCTCGGTCCTGGGCCCAGTGCTATTCAACATTTTTATTAACAACTTGATGAGGAGGTGCAGGGAATGCTTATCAGATTTGCAGATGACACAAAGTTGGGTGGAACAGCTAATACTCTGGAAGACAGAAACAAAATTCAAAGTGACCTCGATAGGCTGGAGCGCTGGGCTAAAAACAACAGAATGAAATTTAATAGGGATAAATGCCAAGTGCTGCACCTAGGGAGAGGAAACCAAATGCAGAGTTACAGAATGGGGGACACTTGGCTCAACAATACTACAAGTGAGAAGGATCTTGGAATTGTGGTAGATCACAAACTGAATATGAGCCAGCAATGCGATGTGGCTGCAAAGAAGGCAAATGCTATTTTGGGCTGCATTAATAGAAGTATAGCTTCCAAATCATGGGAAGTGATAATTCCCCTTTACTCGGCACTGGTTAGGCCTCATCTTGAGTACTGCGTCCAGTTCTGGGCACCACACTTTAAGAAGGATGTAGACAAACTGGAGAGGGTTCAGAGGAGGGCAACAAGGATGATAAAGGGACTGGAAACAAGGCCCTATGAGGAGAGACTGAAAGAACTGGGCATGTTTAGCCTTCAGAAGAGGAGACTCAGGGGAGATATGATCGCACTCTTCCAGTACTTGAAGGGTTGTCACACAGAGGAGGGCCAGGAATCCCCCCAGGATCTCTTCTCGATCATCCCAGTTTGCAGGACATGGAATAATGGGTTCAAGTTACAGGAACCCAGTTTCCACCTGAACATCAGGAAAAATTTCCTGACTGTTAGAGCAATAAGACAATGGAACCAACTACCTAGGGAGGTGGTGAGCTCTCCCACTCTGGAGGCATTCAAGGTGCAGCTGGACAGACATCTGTCAGGGATGCTTTGACCTGGATTCCTGCATTGAGCAGGGGGTTGAACTCGATGGCCTTGTAGGCCCCTTCCAACTCTACTTTCTCTATGATTTCTATGATTCTAGGAATGAGGCTGGGTGAGCCTCAGGCTTGCACACTCCCCTCTCCTCCTCCACCACAGCCATGAGGAGAAGATTGGAAGCATTTGCTTCCTGTTCTAAACTAATCAAGGTTTGTCATAATGCTTGAACCAGGACAAACTGTGGTTAGTTTTAACAATTCTGGCTTGTTTGGATAAACAATAGTTAAAACTAAATGCAATTCCCAATTCAGACATAATGACAAACCAAGGTTAGTTGAAAATGGTAGCAAATGCTTCCAATCTGCTCCTCACAGCCATGTCGGGGATGGAAAGGGGAGCATGGAAGCCCAAAGTTCACCCAGGCTTATTCCCATAACAACTAAACTACAGTTTCCCTATCATGTATCTCCATGGGCATAGTTATCCTAGGAACATAGCCAACTCAAAGAATACCACATGATGACTGGTTTGGGGTTGATAGTTAAGTAGCTGAAGAGACCAACGTAGGGCCAAATTCCTGACATTGCTGAGTCCTTTTGAATGTTTCCCATTTAGCTTTCCACCCTAAGAAGATGTCCCTAAAGTCATGTGGGAAAATGCCAGTGAACTCTTCCTCAATGGTATATGGATTACTTTAGCAACATAGTGTTAAGAAACCGGCTATGCAGTTGTACTCCACTTACTAAAACATAAGTGTGTTTCTTGTCTGAGTAGTCCACTGAGAGATATAGAAAATTCTGTCATCTGGTAGCTGCTCTCCTGGCAGCCTCAACAAGAACCAACTCCACCTCGTTAAAGATGTGGTGATGTGTTGGATGACAAGAAATGGAAAATAATGTCTGATTAAAGCCACCATTAATATCAATAGCTGAATTTAAGTAAACTAATAATCAGACTAGTGTAGTAACTCTGGCTGTTCCCTGATGACTGATCTAGATAAATGTAGCCGGTACAGGCCAATTTGACTGGCTGAAGCAATTTGATACTGAAAATGTGATCTCTCTTGTTTGTTTTGGTAAAAACAACAACAACAACAACAACAACAACACAAACTAGGAATTTCTTAAGGGTTTAGCTACTTTTATTATTAATTTTAACCAGAGCTTGCATGCGACTTGGCATGCCATTACAGGTGATCAGTTTGACTTTTCATCACTTGATTTAGCTCAGTCAAGTTAACTAAAAAAGTGTTGACACATTCTTTATAAATAGAAAGCATATGGTTAGTTAATCATTTAGAATCACTGAACACCTACACAGAAAGGTTATAATTATACAGCAATAGTCATACAGTATGTGAAGTCTTACCGCAAATTTGTTGGGTGTTGCTTGAACTGCTATGCTCTGTCTGGACAAATAATTTGGATGATGATCTCTCAAGTACAATAATCTTCAGAGGTTGCAACTGAAAATGAAGTCAGATCTCTCCTTTACGGTATATAGAACAGAAAAAAAGCTGGTACTTGCTTCAGTTACTGCTTTTACAATTGTTGTGTTGCTGCCTCAGATGTAGGTTTGTGTGCTTTATTCAGCATTAAAACAGTTAACAGCTACTACTGTAGGTTAGATAGGAGTCAGGACTCATAATCAGAAATTATGTGGTGGAGCTGTCTCTTCTCAACAGTCTGCTTGGGAAGTACCGTAGTCCTAAAGTTAATTAAAGATATTGGGTTGGATCGGGGACTTAGTCATGCTTAGAGTAGATCCTCTGAATTCAATGAAACTTAATCATAATTAACTTAAGTCCCATTGATTTTTGCATATTGGGTGCATAGGCATTCTCCAAAAACGGCTTATGTTTCCAGCAACCAAGTGATTTCCAGGTTTGGGAAAGTTGAAACAAAACCTTCACTGGTTGATTGGCTCTCTAAACCTGTAATCCTTTGATAATGGAGACATTTTCTCACCAATATAAAGTTGATAGGTGTCTTTGCAAACCAAAGGACAATACAATTCCCTTTTATCTCCTAACGTTGATAGAAACAAACAGGGGATTAAATAAACCTGAGCATTGCCTTCTATCTGTATGTATTAGTATAGTTTTGGCACTATAGCAATTGTAGTTTATTAGACCTCATAAAAACAATTGAAAAAGACGTAAACTTTTCCGTGCCAGAAAACAAGTTATATTTATTTATAATGGGTTAGATCCAGATTAGCGCTTAGCGAAGTTCCATTTGCGCAGGAGGAAAGGGGGCAGGGAAGTGATCTTCGCAATTCCTCCTTTCCCCTGTGCCTCCTAAAAATACTACTCTGGAGGGCTGAGGAACCATCTGGGTCAAAATGAGAGGAAACTTAAGGGGCTGCAGGGGGGAGGGAGAATTGACAAAGATCACCTCCCTGCCCCCTTCCTCCACTGGGGGGCCTTCCATTCATGGAATGGCAAATCTGTATCCTGACCTAGGAGTCTATTTTATTTGGGTTTCTTTCATTTTTGGCTGGTATTAGTGTCAACTTAATTGCGCAGTTATGTGGTGAAGACAATCTTGTTGTATATTCTGCATATTGATATCACTGAAAGATAGATTGGTTCCTTCTTATTATTATGTTACATTTCTTGTTAGTGTAATGGTCTTCCTCAGACAGCTCTGTAAACTGTAATGTGAAAAATACATTTAGGGTGCAGTCCTATGGAGATGAGCATTAGCCTCTGAACTTGGAGGCTCATGCTCATCCAATGCCGAGTGGAAGTGACCTTCACCTCCTCACTCCTCCCACTCTGCATTTTCGCTAGATGGCCATTTTTGGCCTTCTAGTGACAGCATTTCAGAAGGGAAGGAGGCTGGAACGGCTTCAGGATACCTTGTATCTTGGTCACTCCAGTCTCCTCCCCTGCCCACTGGAACGCCCCCTTTAAACCCTCTCTGAAGTTGCTTTCCCGACCTCAGAGAGCAGCCAGAGTGGTGCTTTATGCACCAACTGCGAGGAGGGGGGGGTGGAGCTCCAGTTCCGAGCTCCGAGGTTGGAGCGCTGTCTCCGACCTCAGAGATGGGAATCCAAACTATCCTATGGCCCCTCAGTCAATGTCTAGGGGCCATAGGATTGTTCCCTTAATAAATTAGATTTTAAAAATTGAAAATTACAAGGTGATTAACAAAAATACTGCAACAACAAAACAAATTTTCCCCGTGGTGGAAGGAAAACTGTTAGAACCAGTGCCAATCATACAGCAGGGTGTTTGGTGCCATGCCCCTCTCCCTGCCCCCAACAATCCCCCTTCCCCCAAAATATATTTTACAAAAATAAAAACCTCTGCTGTGGCATGCACAGGTGTCTTCCATCTTGGTGGCTGCTGCTGCTTCGCTGCTGGCCAGGATAGAACTCCTGGTCCGGTATTGTCAGTTTATGTGCGCGCATGTGTGCTCACAATATCAGTGAAAACTGAGATGTTTCTTCCTGGAGGGCTTGTTCCTCCAAAACTTGGGGTTGTTTTTTTTGCACAGCCTTTGTGAGCCAGGCAGCCAATTGGATCCGACCCTCCTCAATGGATGGGTTGTGAGGGTGGCCAGCTGCAGCAGCTCAGTTCTCCCATCCCATCACTGCATTACAGTCTGTTCTCTCAGCCAAAGGGGAAGGAGGCAGCAACAGGAGGAAAAGCCTCTCTCTGGCCTATTCTTTATTTAAGCAGCAGAGCCACTGAGATTCAAGGAATCCAGTTGCTTGGACTGTTGTTTTATTTTTCCTTCTTTTTAAAGAGTGTGGGTAAGTGTGTGAACCTTAATCTCCTTTCTGGGTTAGGTTGAACTGGGGTTTGGGTTTTCTTGTAAAAATCTGTTTTGACTGCTTGCGCAATCCCCCCACACTTTTAAACCTGCTTCGGTTCGGTGGGCAATTATTATTTCTTTCCCTTTAAAAAAAAATCTGCTTGTGGTTGTTTGTGGGGTGGATGGAGTTTTGATGCAGTCAGAATTTGCTGGCCATGTTTAATCCTGAGTAATTCAGTCCTTTCGGCTTCATAGTAGGCATTCATAAGATGGGTTTATTTTATTTTTATACTGTGTGTACTGCTTTCTGCTGTTGAGGAGGAGGTTTGGAGAGTGGGTGGCTGATGCTTCTGTGTGTGCCTCTGGGGACGTCGTCGTCATCTCTGAGTCCCCTTTTGCAGTGGGTTGCTCCTGGGTTCCAAAGAGCGCTTTTCTATGTGGCTCTGAGGTTGTTGTCAGCAGCAGCATTTTGTGTGGCTTTGTGGATTCTCTCCCACTGTTTTGCATGTATGATCTTAAAGGCACTTGATTCTCTGTGCAATAGGAGTTGTTGCTGGAACCGGAGAATGTGGGTCCAAATAAGTATTTTGTGTGGCTGTGTGGATTCTCTTCTACACCCCTCTTTTGCACTCATGATCTTAAAGTGGTGGGGATGCCTGTGTAAAGAGGTGGATTTTGGATGCTGTGCAGTGGCTTGCAGTTGCTGGAGCAGGATAACGTGTGAGCTTAGAGGACTGTTTTCTGGTGGAGTTCTATGGGTCAGAGACACCACCCAGCCCTTTGCCTCTTATGACCCCTTGGCCTCACCTCTCATGACATGCTTTCTGGCTCTGCCCCATCATCAGCCTCAGTGGCCACCAGCCACCAGCCACCACTGAAAACTGTGCTTTAAAATCACACTTCTTACGGAGGAGAGGTGATGTGGGATGTCCAAGAGAAGAAATGTTGTCTCTGCGATATTGTTGATGACGATCACTAACTTGGTCTCGTTAGAAAAGAAAATGGCACGAGGAAGCACTGGAACGAAGAATGTCTGAAGTGTCCATGTACATGTTATATTGTGTGAGAAGTCTTTGGGAAGCTTGGAGAGCTCTACCGATATTTGCCTGATGTGCCTTGCCTGTCTGCACCTCTTGTTGCTGTTTCATTGCTGCAGGAGTAGGAGAAGGGACATCTTTGAAAAGGGACGGCACAGCTTGGAGGGGCAGTTTGACTGGGGTTCACATCAAACTAATATGTAGCTCCCCCATGATGACAAGCCACGTTGCTCTGCTGCTCCAGAAGCAGTTGCAATGTGCAGATGTCCCAGAAAAGCAGCGTTAAGCGGAAGAGCCCTGGGATGATTAATGCTCACTAACATGTTTCCCTGTTGATCACCAAAAACCATAAAGCTCTCCAGGAAATAGCCTATGCAACCAATGGGCTAGCTAGCCCTCCCATCGGGGAGAGTGAAGCGGCTGCCTCAGGCAGCTAATTTTGGGTATCATAGATGGGCAGCAAATTGTTGGTTATCTAATTTGTTATTGTTGTGTTTTACTGCCAACTTGGGAGGGGAGAAGTGCTCATGGGATTTTCTGCCTCAGGTACCAAAATAACTTGGCTGGTCTTGGGTCCTATGCAGCTTGACTGGGAGGGGGTGGGGGTGCCAACTGCTGCTCTACCTCAGGCGCAAAATGTCTTTGGGCTGGCCCAACCCCCACCATTTTACCTGCAAAACCTCGTATCTTAATTGGCTCCAGCTGCTCTCCTTGATGTCTGGAGCAGGTCTTCATTCAGTTTCTGCCATTCCATCACCCTGACAATGTCAATAATTTTACTAACGTTTATTTATTTTTAATGATGCCAGTTTGATAGCACTGGCTTGCCCTCCCCCTCCCTGATAGCCTGGCTTTTCTCTCTTCCTCTTAGAAGCAATGTTGTGGAAAGAAAGGGGGGGGAAAGATGCCCCTGAAGTAACTAAAACACAGTCTACTGAACTAAAACTCAGAAAGGAGCCACCTGTAAAAATAGGAAACCTATACTCCAGTTTCATTTTAATGAGTCTCCTATAGAACCCAAGCACCTTCTTCCTAAATTTATACTTGGAGGGCACTGAAAATAGACTGCTATATCTAATGTGTTAAGCTATGTGCTGGGCGATGAGGAAGACTGCTGTATGACTCCAAGTGTCCTTGCTAGGGTGGGAAACCTGCAGTCCTCCAGATGTTTCGGCCTACAACTCTCATCAGCCCCAGCCAGCATAGCCAATGGTTAGGGTTGATGGGAGTTGTAGGCCAAAACATCTGGAGGGCCACACGTTGCTCAGCCCTGCATAGATAATGCTTAGTTAATTTGGATGTCAGACAGTCTACCAGATAAATGCAATCATTCTGGTAAGGCCGAGAAGGGTCCAAAGGATGATCAAAGTTTAAATCCCTATTTTAGGGAAACACCACACCAGCCTGAAATGCCTGATCCGTGGATTTAGGCAAACTGCAAAGATTATGTATTATTCATTTGAGATGCGTGTGAGGACTGCTCCTGCCATTAGGCAGAGTGAAGTTACCCTACCTCAACCGTTATGGGGGAGTGATTTTTAGATGTATTGTTTATGGTGTTGTTTTCTTTTTTGGCAATCCATGCATTGAAGGGCAGGATATAAATATACTAGCTGTTGCCCGCGGCTGCACTCGCGTGGATTTTAGGATTTGGTACAATGGAAAAGACTGTTTCCATTGTCTGAGACTGAAAGTGTAACATTTAGGCTGGGTGCTGGCAGCAGAAAACTTTTCTGACAGAAATATCTGATCTTAAAGAAAAATCAGGTTAATCCTGAGAGTCTTCAGGTGATGAAGAATGACTGTGCCAAGTTTGGGGTAGATCCGTCTAAACGTGATGGAGCCTATGCGACGACATCCCACACACAGCAGTCAGTAAGTCATTTAAAAAGTTTCCCTCCCTTTTCACCCCCTCAGACTCAGAGAACATTCTAAATGGCCTAGAGGAGATTTGCATACCCACCCCTATTGGCTCCTGCAGGAATTCATACGAACATTCTAAGTGTCGTATGGGCTATTTGCATAACTGCTCCTATTGGCTCCTGCAGCAATTCTGAGGTGAGGCCAATTTGCATAACTGCTCCCCTGTTGTTTTGCCCATAGGAGATATGAGAGTGGGGTGATTTTGCCCCCTTTTTTCGCCCCCTTAGGGACGGAATTTCCAAAAATCCTTCCTTAGTGGGGCTCTATGTCATAAAAGCAATGTTCCTTTAAAATTTCACGTTCCTAGATTAAACGGTTTGAGCTGGGCATTGATCAGTCAGTCAATCAGTCAGTCAATAAGTCAGGACTTCTTCTTTTATATATGTAGATTAAATAAATAAACCTCCTTGGAACGGACTTTACCTGCCCTAAGATACTTCATTTGTGCACAGCTGTTATGCCAAAGAAAGAGTTTACCCATGTTTGTACTTGGGAAACCTTATGGTACGAGAGTCCCATAGATTTTGTTGTGCTTACACCTGTCTTTTGAAATGGAGAAATCAGTAAAAGCTCAAATAAATGGAAAGCATTTTTGATCTAGCCATTTCTCTCTGCACATTAATACAAATGTCAACTGCAATAACCCTATTTTATTTGGTGTCACGGTGATGGCAAATTATATTATGAGCTTTGAGTGCCGTATTGTTTGTTTTGCAACATTATAAAAGTTCTTGTGGACAGGTGAGCAGTGGGGAAGGGGTGACATGGGGAGCATTTATCTTGTAGCCTGTGTAGAGAGAGGTAGTATGTGGGAAGATTAATTTGGTATTAAATTACCATCATTTAGGTACATAATGGAGATAATTATCAATATCAAACTGGAAGGAAACATCAAGGGGTCATGATATCAGTACTAATCAGCACCTGCAACATGGATAAAGGAAAAACAAATGTTTAGATTTTGCTAACACAAAATTAAGGACTTGTACCTGTATTGGAGACTGGAGACTAGAGGTGCTTCCAGACAGTACCAGCTCTGGCACTGTGCAAAGAAGGCACACTGTGCAGCTATTCTGTCTATGCCCACTCCTGCCTTAATGGCTTGGGACTAGATTACCTGAAGGTTTACCTCCTCTCATATATACCTACTCAACTTTTCATGTCATCTTTAAAGCACCCTTCTCCAGGTGCTCCCATCAAGTGAGGTGTGGCAGGTGGCTACTAGGGAGAGGGACTTTTCACTGGTGGCACCCCAGTTGTGAAATGCTCTCCCTAGAAAGTCCCACCTGGCATCAACATTGTGGTCATTCCAGCATCAGACAAAGACTTCTTTATTTACCCAGGACTTTTAAAATTTCTTAAAATTTTTAATCTTGTTAATTCTGTTTAAATCTAATCTTTTATTGTTTTATGGTTTATTGTTGTATTTCATTGATACTGTAAGCCGCCCCAGGAACACTGTTTTTCGGTGGCATATGAATGTGGTAAATAAAGAATAAATTAATAAGTGGATCATAAACTGATAGAAGTCACAGCAATGTGAAGCTGCTTTATGAAATGGGTAAATAGCAAGGAAGTTATAGAAAGAATGAAGAGTATTCAGTGGAAAGCACATCTGATAATAAAGAACTAAGAAGAAAGGGACAGGGTATGCTTAACCAAGAAAATTAAATAACATATATCACATATTTGGGATTGAATCAAAAGGCACTGTTCCCACTGTGAGGCTGCAATCCTATACACACATGTTATATTTTTAATTTACCTGTACACTATCCAGACAACTCTAGTTATGGGGTGGAATGGGCCCCTCCTCCCTTTACAGGTACCAAAAGGAGGACTAATTATCCTGTGAGCAGGAGAGGGAGAGAAGTGGTTGAAGCCAACTTTCACCACCACCATCTCCCCTTTGCTGTTTCTCCATCAGCTGGGACTGGATCCCTCCATTGCAGAGGATAATTGTTCTTTTAGGGGTATCAGGTTTACAACTGCTCTGTACAATTCAGCAATATGAGGATGAGAAACCAATGAAATGATAATGAAGGCTTAAGCAGCCACAGTACATACACTGCATTTCGTGGCACACCATAGAAGCAGGAAATGATGGACGTGTTACTGAGGAAAAATCAGCACTAATGGAAAAACATATGGCTTCCATTGGAGTCTATTTTGTCAAGTTAATGGATATCTCTGTTCCTAGACAATGATTCTCACATTCAAACCACAGTTTTTCTGTTAGAACTGTATTAAGGAAAATCACACTATTATTGAGCACGATGCATGGTGCAACAAAAGTTACTTTCTAGAATAGAGCAATGTCTCACAAACCACAAATGTCTCTGAAAATAACTGGGTACTGCAAGATGAGGGCTAAGTTTTGAGGTTGGAGTTACTTTTAAAATAAGAGGAGTAGAAAGAGTTGCCAAGTGAACTATTAGGGCAGTCTTCCCCAACCTGGTGCCCTCCCCGATGTGTTGGATTACAACTCCCATCATCCCCAGCCAGCATGGCCAGGAAACCTATATTAGGAGATAGCTGTTCATAGACAAGAGTGTCATACAACTGCTTAACAGATACAGGTTTCCAATTGACCTGCATAACTGAACAGGAAACGTTTGAAACATAAAGAATTGCATTCATTGGAAGAAATGTTTCAGAAAATGAGAGCAGGTGGTAAAGAAGTTCTGTATTTGGGATACATCATTGTTACTATTGGACTTTCTAAGGAAGGATGTGGAACAGACAAGAGACAATTTTGCCCTGGTGTGTCTAGACCAAAATCCACCAGCATCTGTAGTCATCATTGTTGCTACTAACGATCTAAAGAAGTTAAGGACGGCTGGAGCAAATGGCAACCCCAAATTTCTTAAAGAAATGATCGATTGATGCTGTTTGGGGGCTGAGACAAATGCACAGAAAAGGTGCAGAAGAAACTTATATGGAAAGGATGGTAGAAATAGAAGAAAACAAGTAATCTTATATCCAGATGAGGTTACTGGAACTGTCAGGAATTGAGGTAGTCAGGAGAGGACTGATTTGAGATGATATTAGAGAAGATGCAGAGAGAAGATATTTTCCTGAGGTCTTGTGGTTAAAAACTCAGTTTGCCAGGATATCTTCTGCACTTTGCATTGGTATCACTGTGCAGCTGCAGAATATGAGTTCTCATGAAATTTTGCACATAGATTGCAAAAGGGAAAATTATAGACTGGCAGCACAATCCTATTCATGTCAAATCCTACTCAATCCTATTCAGGTCTACTCAAATCCTACTCAATCCTATTCTTGTCTACTATTCATGTTGAACACAATGGGGCTTTGTTCCAGGTAACTGGGTATAGGATCACAGCCTTACATCAGGCCAATGCCAGCTTTAAATGAAGATGCACACATTCATTTTTTCTTTGGACTTTGGGTGATCCACCCATACGTTCTGAATATAAACAAATTTTAGAGAAAAGACTCTCACAGGAAACAGGAGTACGCTATTCATCTGGATGGGAGTTGTAGCTATTGGGTATATATATATATCCAGCAATTGCCTGGCTACTTTGCATGATATTTTGTGGTACAGGGCTCTGTGAAGGATGTCTTGTAGTTACAGCTTTAACCACAGTTTTTCCAAATTAGAGCATATATCTACACAGTGCAGACTTGAACCGATTTTACAGTCAACTCCCTTTTACCGGGTAACCTGGGAATTGTATTTCTGTGTGGTGGTACTACAAATCTTTAGCAAAGAATCCTCAGGACTTCACCACACTAAAATTCCCAGAATTCTTTCCAGGAAAGTAATATAAGACTTTTGTCTTATATCAGTATGTTGTGTAGATATGCTCAGATTCTTTTCCATCTTGTTGCTAGTTTTGGTTTGGTTTGCCTAAATTCATGCGTTTTAGCCCATGGATGGAGGTCAGCTCTGAACTGCTGCAGAACAGTCTGAAATCATCAATCTCCAAATGTTCCTTTAGCAGAACAACCCGTTCCTGGAAGGATTGAATCAATTTCCTTTATTTCATTTCCATGTCCTGCAGACCTCAGAGTTACTTCTTCTGTTTCAAAGTCCAGGAGCTTACTCCATTACTTGCCAGTATAAAAAGCATATATATTTAATACAGGAGTTTGAGTCTGTGTTTTAAAAATAAATTTTTTGACATCCATGAATACATTTCATATTGGTATGTAGATTTTACATATCTCAATAATGTGGTGAGGCATCTAGGTGTCTTTACCTGTATGTTGCTTCCATTATTGCCTATAGGGTGGTTGCACTTTGCTTTGGAATATAGCCTATCAATAAGCTCTCTATGAGTTCCAGTACTGATTATTTCCTTTACCACCACTCAGAATGGAACACTGGTGATGGGAGCTAGGGAAATCCTAATGAAGACATCAGATCTCATGTACCAAGATAACTACAGGCCTGTGGCTCATGCTGGCTCAGCTTGTCTGAGTGTGGAAAGCTAAGCAGGGTCAGGCCTGGTTATTACTTGGATGGGAGACCCCTCCTCTAGTTTCCTGCACTGAGCAGGGGGTTGGACTTGATGGCCTTGTAGGCCCCTTCCAACTCTATGATCTATGAATCCTATAAAAGCACTGTGTTCAAGTGGCCTCATTTAAAATGTCATATTACAATCTAGTTTGCATCCCTCCCCCTTTTGAAAATGGGTACAGTGGTCAAGCCCTTCTTCAAACTTGAAATGTAAAACAGTATTCTGGACCTGCATACCAACATTAATTCTGATATACGTTAGTCTTCGAGGGAGATATTGCACTGGGTTGTGTGTTTTTTTACATCTTTCCTGGCCCCATTGAAAATGAATCTGTGGGTTGAGTTGAGGTTCATAATTGAACCCCCTTTGAAAATGGGTGCAGTGTGTTGGGACATGTAAAACAACAACAGCTGTGGCACAAGTGTTTTCATTTGGAAAGGTACAGGATGGCTAGAATAACAATCTTGTTTAGTCTGAAACTGCTATTCTATTCTCATGGGGAAAGTAGGCTGGAAAGAAATATGAGCTGATCACATGGTTTGTACTTTCTGATGACGTAGTATGATTGTTAAGTTTCGTTTCCTGTAACTTTGTAATAGAGAGAAGGATTGCTTTCAGTGTGCATCTTCTTCTCTTCTCTCTAATGCTCTGTCTGCTAGGGTGGACTTGGTCCACTGGACTATGCTATGCAATGTAGACTGTACTTAGGAAATTGTATTTACTCTGATATAGAATAAACAGGTAGTAAAAACCCTGGTGATGGATTCTATTGGAGTTAATTCCTAGCTACGGTGCAGCTGCGAGCAGCAGGGAGCAGGTTGGCTGAAATCCAAGACGCTTGGACTGTGCTGCGTGTGGGAGACTAAAGCCCTGAATCTCTATGTGAACTACATGGGCCGGTTACACATATGGGACAGAGGCTGTATCTTCCATCTCACGCTCTGCTGAATCCACGTAGGCAGACGGGCCTACAGGGTGGATTATGAGCCATCAAGGCTGGAGTAATTATTAGCCTTTTCACAGTGCTCAAGCCATTCTTTGAACTTGAAGTAGAGAATGGTATTCTGAATGTGCATACCAGCTGTCATTCTAATATCCCAAGGCAAATATTGCATTACAATATATTTTGTATTTCCCTGCTCCCTTTGAAAATTGCTATTGGGTCTGAGCTGGTATCTGAACTTGAAATGTACAATTATGTCTTGAATATAGGTACCAAATTGCACTCAAATTGCACTTCATGTTCAACAAGCTATTGCATTAAAATTGAGTGCTGAACAGGCTAGTTCGATGACTAAAGCATTCAGATCAATCAGCTAATTACCTTTGGTTTGGGCTTGGAAGTTTACAACGTTGAAAATGTATTATTTTAAAAAAGTTTCATCTACCTTATCTTGTTCAAAGACAATCCAAGGCAGCTGACAATATACAATCATTAAAAGCAATAAACACAACTAATTAAAAACAAACACCAGTTTGTTCAGTCTCATAAATTATATGGCACTCCATGTATAGCGCATATACTCGTTAATGATGTTGCTTATACTTGCCAAAATGTAGTAACTCTTTGTCAGTCTATCGCCTACTAAGCTAACTGAGTAGCTTAGTTGTGGGTTCCCATTCAGGCACATAATATATTGTTAGGTTTCACTAGGTATCTTTTGAGGGAGAAAGAAGGAACGAATGGCGTAGCCATGTTTCAGATCTATTTTAAAGCTGCCTCCTATATCTGGCAGGGCACTACTCTTTACTCAGTATTTATTTACTTGATTTATACCCTGCCTTTCTACCAAAAAAATAGCACTCAAGGCAGCTTACAAAACAATTTAAAATAGCTTAAAACAATAAAACACATTAAAATACAATAAAAGCATAACAGTTACAGAACAAAAACAGCACCCAACCCAACAGACCCACTTACAGGCCAAAGGCCTTCTTGAATAAAGCGGTTTTTGCCTGCCAGTGGAAGGACAGCAGAGAGGGAGCGAAGTACCTTACCGTCCCTTGGGAGGGAGTTGGACAGCCTGGGAGCAGCCACCAAAAAGGCCCTCTCTTGCGTCGCCACCAAACATGCTTCTGATGGTGGCAGTCTCAAAAGAAGGGCCTCTCCAGAAGATCTTAAGGATCAGGGAGGCTCTTATGAGAAAAGGCGGCCTTTCAGGTAGCCTGGTCCCAAGCCGTATAGGGCGTTATAGGTCATAACCAGCACTTTGAATTCCAGCCGGAAACTGGCCGGTAGCCAGTGAAGCTGGTGTAACAAGGGAGCTCCCTGCTCCCTGTAGCAGGCACTGGTCAAGAGTCTAGCCATAGTATTCTGGACCAGTAGGGTCTTCTCAGGTCCCTTGCCTATCATATCTTTTTTCAGCCAGGTTCTTAATAGAGGAGGAAGCTCACATAACCCTTGGCAGTCCTGATTTGATATCCAAAATTCATATACCAAAGTTTTATATGGAGATATTTAGTTTTGAAGTAACCAAAAAGACCTGCAGCATTTATGCTTCCTGCTTACTGACAGCAGAAGGGTAGTGGTATCAGTTCAGGTATGCTTCAGCTATGTAGCCAAAGTATTTGAGGTTCATAGTCTAGACAGAGTTCAGAAAGGGATTCTTAAAAATGCTGTCTGGGATTTTTTTAAAAAAATCTATGAGTGTGGAGCAGCAAAAGTGCAAGCTAATTATTAGTTTTCTTCTGATGCATAGACACACTAAAGCTGCTTTATTTCTTTAGGTCCGGTCCAGAAATTCTTTCTCAACACTCCATACCTGCAACTGGCTAACAACACAAACCTATGTGTGTCTACTCCGACACAAGTCATATTGAGTTCAGTGAGATTTGTTTCCAAGTAAATATGCTTGGGATTACAGCCTGACCCATGCATACTTATTTGGGAGTAAGCCCTATTGAACATAGTGGGATCTACTTCTGAGTAAACGTGCATAGGATTGCATTGCATGAGATGTAGGGTTGCCAAACATTCAGAATTCATGACAAAGGTTTTTGAGTAGTTTAGTTGCAGGGTTAAAAATAAGTCAGCGCAGAGTTCAAATGTGTGTGTATTTAGTATTTAAATTTGGGGGCTTTTAAAATGCATTGGGCAAAAAGGCCCCCAAATGCTGTGGAACCTACGAGACGAAGAGTGCAATCCTATGCTTGTTTATTCATAAGTTAGTCCCATTGTGCTCACTGGGGCTACTCCTCCTAGGTAAATGTCCATAGGATTGCAGCCCAACTGGTTTATTGTGACATGAAGTTGTGTTAGTCAATAGCCTACATCTTCAGATGCATTCTGTGCTCTTTAAAAGCAGACTGGATGTTGAGGGAGTCTGAATTACTATTCCCACCATTGTGTCTGTATGCCCATTTGTTTCTATGTTTGTTGTGTGCTCTGTTTAGACAATGTAAACTGTTAGGGTGTCATTGCTTAGTAAGTGATTACTTATGTTGGTTTAAATGAGCAAGATATTAAAAGTTCATAATTTTCTGTTCTTCTTCGTGGTCTCTGTGCATCACACACATATGGGTTCTCTACGCCTGCGCTGAGATCGTTTGGGAAATTTCTATAGCTGAGGTGGATTGGGCGGGAGCCCCTCCCCCTGTGCGTGTCCCTTAGCGCGGCTCCCGCCCATCTCCTCAGTTCCTCTTCGACCGCCATTGCGTCTAGTAGTCGGGTTCTTTCTCTCTCTCTCCGGAGTCATCTACAGCTGAGTTACTGTTTACTACCAAACTCTTCCCTCATAATATCTTTCTATTCTCCTTTCTCTCTTCAATATCTAATTTCTTTTCCAAAAAAAGAGAGAAAAAAATCTACAAAAAAATCCTTACTATATCCATTATCTCTCCCCGCTCTTATCCACCTATCATCTAAACTACTTTAAACTATCCTAATTATGCCTCTGAAGGCAGCTTTTAGAAAATGCCAGCGGTGTGGTACAAAAATCCCACCCGCTGATAAGCACCTGCTGTGCTTGCTTTGCCTAGGGCAAGGCCATAAAATGGAGACCTGCCAGGATTGCCAGGCCTTTACAAAACAGGCCCGAAAGCACCGCCAAACTAAGCTGCGAGCTCTCCTGTGGGAGCAGTCTCTGTCAGCCAAAGGGCCTAATCCGGAGGAAACACCTGGGGGATCCCAGCCAGCCAAAAAGCCGATGAAAGATACTTCGGCAGCGAAAAAGTTGGCGAAAAAGGCCCATAAAGACAAGGCGGAGCGCCTGAAAAAGAAAATGGCGGAAAAAACTGACAAAGACGCTGAGCCATCAACTTCAACCATTATGAAGGTCTCAGAGCGTGCTGCTCTACTAATGTCGGCTATGACTGAGGCTCAAGATCGAGCTACGGGACCGATTGCCCGCGAGTCTCCTCTGGTCTCGACGGCGTCTCCTCGAGACCGAGAGTCGGGTTCAAAAACCCCATTAAAACAGCCGCCAACTATAACCACCTCTCTGTCGGAGGGAGAAATCGTGGCCTCACCACCAATGGAGCAACCTCATTCGGGCTTGAGAGGTCCTCCACCGCGTCTATCGCCTCCTGCAGCATATGCTCGAGAGGAGCGAAGAGGGCATCGACCATCACGATCTCCTTGATACCGGAGCCGTGATTCAGCCTCTAGGGAATCCACCTCTCGATCTGTCTACTCTCGCCGCTGTGACGACAGATCTTGGTCGAGCTCCTACTATTCGGACTCGAGATCAAGGAGCTACAGATCCCGATCCAGAGGCTCTCCTGACCGGAGAAGGCACGACTATTACCACCGCCACCGCCACTCGCCCCCTCGGGAGCGACTCCATAGGCGCAGATCCAGGACACCTACGCCAAGACGGGATATGGCTGTGTCCCGGGCACTCGTCGAGGCCGTCGCACAACCAACCGCATCGACCTCGACCACCCAGACAGTTCTCGCCCCTTTGTCGCGACCCGTTCCTCGTCGGGATCGGTGTATGTATCGGACTCGGACTCCGTGGCCTCCTCCTCCCATTCCACTTCCCCAGATGCACAAGTGGAAGCTAAAGAGGCGATCTCCCCATCTGAGGATATGGGCAGTTTCGCTGAGCATGTCAGCCGGATGGTGACAGCCTTGGGAGTTGAGGCGAAAACTGCGAAAGGGAAAGCTAAAGACGATATTTATGTGATCCTAAAGACCACCCAGTCCAACCATTTGCTCCTTCCCTTCTTGCCAACTTTGCTGGAAACTGTGCAAGAAACCTGGAAGACCCCAGCCTCTACCAAACCAACAGCTAAGAGGCTGGAGTCGATGTACAGGATCCAGGAGGAAGGGGCGAAATTTCTGTTTTCCCATCCGACCCCGAACTCGCTTATAGTAAAATCTGCGCAGTCTCGTGGGGGAAAACAGCATACCACGCCGGCAGATAAAGAGGGCAAGACGCTAGATTCTTACGGCTGTAGGATCTACTCCTTGTCTTCCCTCGGGCTGAAGGTATCTAACTATGAGGCGCCACTAGCTAGATACCAGATGTTCATCACAGAGAAGCTGGGAGACCTCTGTGATTATCTGCCGGACGACAAAAGAGACCTGGCGGCGCAATACATCAAAGAAGCAACCAGCATCGGTTCTTTACAGATGAACACTGCCCGCCACCAGGTCGATAGCCACGCTAGGTCAATGATCGGATCCGTGGCTCTGAGGAGGCATGCCTGGCTTCGCTCTACCAACTTGACTCCCGATGATAGAGCGAAGATCGAAGACCTCCCATTTGACGGAGAGGGGTTGTTCAATGCCACCACAGACGATTCCCTCGACTCCGCTCAAAAGGCCCTGGCGACGGCCAAAAAGATGGGGCTCGTCCGTCAACCCCCATCACAACAATTTAGACCAAGGCGATGGTCTCGGTTTCCATACCCTTCGTCGCACTACCAACCATCTGGGCAGTATCGGGGTGGAAACCGTCGGCCTCAGGCTCCACAGCCGCAGGCACCACAGCGTTCCTATCCTCAGCAACGCTCCAGGGGCTCGAGGAGAGGGGGCGACTTCACTTGATGGCGTCTTTGACTCCTTCGCCAGCCCGACCGGATTATCTCCGCCACTCCGACCAGCTCTCGACACCACCCTTCCAATCGCCTTGTCTCCACCACCTCAGGCACCTCTCTTCGGTTCTCGACTTCTCCAACACCTTCGGTCCTGGAGGACCATCACGACGGATCGATGGGTGTTAAGTATAATCGAACACGGCTACAGGATCGAGTTCAGAATCCTCCCCCCCTTTCTCGGGATCAAGGCCACCCATCCAACTCGAGTGCTCCTAGAAGAGGTGTCAAACCTCCTCCAAAAAGGAGCAATACAGCCGGTTCCCACAGAAAACTTGGAAGACGGCCTATACTCAAGGTACTTCATCGTGAAGAAGAAGGGAGGAGGACTCAGACCGATCCTGGACCTTTGAACGGTGAACCTCTTTATCCCACAGAAGAGATTTCGCATGGTCACACTCCAATCGATCCTTCCCCTACTTCGAAGGAACGATTGGTTTGCATCCATCAACCTCAAAGATGCTTACTTCCACATCGCTATCCACAAAGACAACCAAAAATACCTTCGGTTCCGAGTGGGAGACGACACCTTCCAGTTCGTAGTTCTTCCATTCGGACTTTCCACCGCGCCGAGGGTATTCACGAAGTGTATGGCAGTGGTTTGTGCGAGTCTACGGGCAAGAGGCATCACCGTCTTCCCGTATCTGGACGATTGGCTGCTAGTGGCTCCATCAAAGAGGGAGCTTCAACACGCACTGGGGGAAACCCTTCACCTCCTGGACAAGTTGGGACTCTGTATGAACGTAGAGAAGTCGGTCCTTCAACCAGTAAAGGAGATACAATACATCGGCGCAAGACTAAGCGCGTTCGATGGTCGGGCATACCTACCAGACGACAGAGTGCGAAATGTACTTACCCTCGCGAAAAGGGTTTCCAGACGGCCAATATGCTCTGCCCACATGGTTCAACGACTACTGGGGCATATGGCCTCGACGATTGTGGTCGTACGATATGCGAGACTTCGCATGCGACCCCTTCAAACCTGGTTCATCAGAGAATTCAAACCAGAGAAGGACAAACCGTCCATCCGCTTAAACCTTCCTCGAACCGTAAGAGAGTCCTTGAGGTGGTGGCAACAGGAGTCGAATTTGAACGCGAGCATACCGTTCCATCCTCCGGTACCGAACCGCATATTAACGACGGATGCTTCGTTGCTGGGATGGGGAGCCCACTCAGACGATCACGTCGTGCAGGGCATATGGACGACGGCACAAGCCACCAAACACATCAATTGGCTGGAGTTGATGGCCGATTGGAAGGCGCTACAAGCTTTGGAGCAATATCTCTCGGACTGCCACATCCAGGTCGTAACCGACAATACCACGGTAGTCGCTTACATAAACAAACAAGGCGGCACGAGATCGAGACGCCTCACAGAACTGACCCTGCAACTCTACGAATGGGCTCTACCTCGAAGAATGTCCTTTGTAGCAATTCACATCGCAGGGAAGTCCAATGTGCTGGCAGACACCTTGAGCCGTGTGTCGATACAATCACACGAATGGGCGCTGGACACGAAGATAGCCAGTTCACTGTTCCAACACTGGGGTCGTCCTACAATAGACTTATTCGCCACCAGCGAGAACACGATGTGCCCCATGTTCTGCAGCAGGGCGGCCTCGGACCCGAATTCGATCACCGACGCCTTCCTGATGGACTGGAACAGCCATTTTTATTATCTATTCCCCCCAATCCCACTGCTTACACATGTGATCGCCAAAATATCTCAAGACAAAACCAACTGCATCCTAATATGCCCGCGGTGGCCGCGTCAACCTTGGTTTGCACACCTGCTCAGCCTTTCGCAGGGAGATTATCTCCCATTACCATTACAAGACAATCTACTAACGCAACACAAAGGCAAAGTGTTTCATCCCAATATACATTTTCTGAACCTAATGGCCTGGAGAATCAGATAGCAACAGATACAGACCTCTCCGATGCTGTGAAGGAGGTTCTATTGGCAGCACGAAAGCCCTCCACAAGACTCTCCTATGCTAGGAAATGGGCAGCTTTCACCAATTTTGTATCACCCTTAGGCAAAGATCCAATTACTTGCTCGATCTCGACAGTTCTTTATTTCCTCCACTCGCTAATGACCCGTGGCCTTAAATTTTCGTCAATCAAAGTATATCTGGCAGCTTTAACAGCATACAGAACTGCTTCGACGGGGACATCTTTGTTTGTGCATCCGTTAATTAAACAATTTTTGAAAGGTCTTAAGAATCTATGACCTCCAGTCCGTAACATAGTCCCAGGTTGGGACCTACCTTTGGTATTGAAAACTCTGACGAAACCGCCATTCGAGCCCATGGCGAAAGCGGACTTACGACTAGTGTAATTCAAAATGTTATTTTTGGTAGCAATTACATCGGCAAGAAGAGTAAGTGAACTACATGCTCTTCGGATGGATCCCCCTTACACAATTTTCCATAAAGACAAAGTCGTGCTAAGGCCTGATATAGGTTTCCTACCGAAAATGGTTTCGGAATTTCACCTGGGGCAGGACATTGTTCTTCCAACTTTCTTTTCGTCCCCATCGTCACTGGTCGAGAGATCGATGCACAGCCTTGATGTCCGTCGGGCTCTATTGTTCTACAAAGCCCACACGGAGTCAGTGAGGAAAACTAACCAACTTTTTGTGTGCTATGGCCCCCCGAAATCGGGCCATCCTGTGTCTAAACAAAGACTGACCCCTTGGATTGTGGACACTATCAAGCTTGCCTATCAGTTGGCTGGACGCACTTTGCCAGGATCTGTGCGGGCCCATTCTACCAGGGCTCTCTCGACCTCGACAGCTTTCGGGAAAGGCATTCCCTTACTGGACTTATGCAGGGCGGCGACCTGGTCTACCCCGTCCACTTTCATCCAGCATTACCGCCTCGACGTTCGAGCCAGGGAGCAGAACGCATTCGGCAGGGCGGTTCTCTCTTCAGTCACCGCCTGACTACTGACACCGACCCACCTCCGGTAAGTCAGCTTGCTAATCTACCCATATGTGTGTGATGCACAGAGACCACGAAGAAGAAGGACAGGTTGCTTACCTGTAACTGTGGTTCTTCGAGTGGTCATCTGTGCATTCACACAACCCGCCCTCCTTCCCCACTCGGTGTCTTCATCGAGTTCGATGGATACCAAAAAGAGAAGTGGGTTGGGAAGTTCTTTAATTTATTCTGCTCGGTATCGAAGTATGTGCCGAGTTCGTATCTTCTTTCTTATATCAAGACGTATGCAATGTCATCCTCGGTCCCGACGGTCGCAATAGGCGGTCTCAGGGAACTGAGGAGATGGGCGGGAGCCGTGCTAAGGGACACGTGCAGGGGGAGGGGCTCCCGCCCAATCCACCTCAGCTATAGAAATTTCCCGAACGATCTCAGCGCAGGCACAGAGAACCCATATGTGTGTGAATGCACAGATGACCACTCGAAGAACCACAGTTACAGGTAAGCAACCTGTCCTTTCTATGTATCATATGAAGAGTTTTGCAAGGGAATTGGTTGTGGGCGTTTGACTATAGATGGAGAAGAATTTTGGAAATGGAGGGGTTTGGGAACTAATTCCCCCTGTTCAGAACCACCTGAGCCATTACAAGCCAAGCCAAGCCCAAGCAGCCCCTCTGAATTTGCTATTGACTCATAATGGTGTCGTCAACCTTCTTCTCTGCCTCCTCTCCCCTTTTCTCACACTTTCCAGAACTTACCGGGTTGGAGAGAGGCTAAAGCTGAAGACTAAGACAACTGAGGCTAAAGCTGAGGTTAAAGCCAGTGTGGCGTAGTGGTGAGAGTGTTGGGATGGGACTTGGGAGATCCGGGTTCTAGTCCCTGCTCAGCCATGAAACTCACTGGGTGACTTTGGGCCAGTCACTGCCTCTCAGCCTAACCTACCTCACAGGGTTGTTGTGAGGATAAAAAGGAGAGGAGGAGGAAGATTATGTAAGCCGCCTTGGGTTCCTTGCAGGAAAAAAGGCAGGGTATAAATATATAATAAAAATAAATAAAGTCTGCTCCAGCCTAAGCAATTCCTGCATTGCTGACCTGACTCTGGGAAGTACAGAATTTTTATTCCTCACCCACCCCGCGATTCATTAACCTGAAGAAATAAAAAAACTACAAGAATCAAGTTGAGAACATAAGAAGAGCAATGCTGGATCAGACCAAAGATCCATCTAGTCCCGCTGTTCACACAATGGCCAACCAGCTGCCTATGGGAAACCCACAAGTAGGACATGAGTGCAACAGCACCCACCCGCTCATGTTCACCAGCGTCTGGTGTACATCTGTCAGGGATGCTTTGACTTGGATTCCTGCATTGAGCAGGGGGTTGGACTCAATGGCCTTATGGGCCCCTTCCAACTCTACTTTTCTATGATTCTATGATTCTTTAGGCATGCTGGAGGCAGCATATACGCATCATAACTAGTAGCCATTCATAGCCTTATCCTGTGTAAATTGGTCTAATCCCTTTTTTAAACCATCCAAATTGGTGTCCATCACTACATCTTGTAGTAGCAAATTCCATAGTTTAAGTATGGAAGTTGAAGGCTACTAACTATAACTGTTCCTTAACTCTACAATTAAAACTTCTATGCTGAAAGCCTACTGACATCTCTGGAAAGTGTAGTTTTTAAATTCCTCCTGATTAATCTGAGAAATAAAAACAACAACTACACTTACCAGGGACCCCATCTGGAATAGATGGTCCAAGCATACTCAGTCAGAAGCCTTCATTACAGAGAGCTGGAAACTTAGGGAGAGTTTTAGCCAGATGCCTCAGATGCCATTTTATCAATTGCACACATGGACATACATGCATTGATTACATCATTGTCAAGAAAGGAATCAGTCCAAAAAGGAAGGCTAAGAGTGAATAGATCCTGCTTTCCAAGCAAATACCCCACCAACTTTCCCAAAACACCCCCTCCTTTCCATTAGCAGAAGCGAGCGGAGGTGGTTATAGCAATATAGTTAAACCATGCTGCCAAGCAGCATCGCATCATGAAACTATCATAATTCTGGCACAACTGTGAGGCATGCTTGGCAATGTTTGACACAAGAAAGAGAAACCAAGGACTAAATTAGTTTCCCAGAATGTCTGAGGTTTTGCCCTCCTTCCCCACAAGTTGCAAATGAAGAGCAGTGTAGTACAGAGTAGTCCACCACGCACCAGAATAGGGGGCATACCTTTTGTCAAACGAACAGTGACAGTTGTCCACCTCCCAGGGGGCCCAAGTCCCACCCCCAGGCCCCTGTGGCCCCTCCCTGACCTCTGGGCCCCTTCCTGGGCCCCCAGGAGTCCTCCAGGTTCCCCTCTCGCCAGACCCCCTGCCCCATTTTGTGTATTTCCTCAAAAGAACAGCCATTTTATGTATTTTTCCATAGAGTGGCCCTTTTGAAGGTGCGAGTGGTCCTTTTCTGTGGGGTGCGTTGTGACCCCTCTACATGCTTGGTCTGCTGCCCCCAACCAGTAGAAATGGGTTTTAAGTCCCCCCGAGAGAGTGGCCATTTTGTGTATTCCCCCATAGAGCCATCATGTTGAGGGTGCGAGCAACTATGGGTTGTGAGTGACCCCTCTGTGCGCTCATTCTTTCTTGGATCATCAGCATATGGATAGAATTTCATGAGTGATACCTGCCTTCTGTTTTTTCATTATCATGCTTTAAAAAATAATCTATTAATAAAAGCAGTATTACAATCCTAAATTTGTGTTGCCTTTCAGAGAGACTAAATCTGGCTCAGCTGAAGAAGTATTGACAATTGTTGTGAGCTTTATGATATGTTGAGATTAATCTTTAAAATTGCAGGCTCTGGGAATTGTAGTACTCAGCTTTAACACAGTTGGCCAGTTTGCACATCACAATAAGCCACTGTGAGTTAATTAACTTGCAGGGCTGCAAGATGGCACTGGCCATTTTGAATATGCAAGCCACAGTGGGGAAGGGGGACATTGCTTGTCATGTCATGCAAACCCAGGCATCCCGGGTTATTTGAGGGGTAAACAACCCTCATATAACTCTGACTAGAACAACCCTGCCACGGCTTGCTTATTCAAAATGGCAGCCAGCATGCATCTCAGAGCCCCACAGGTTAATTAACCCATGGGGGCTTATTGTGACATGTGAACCAAGTCAGTATGCTTTGTCATAAAGAATCCCCTGCCCCCACTAAAGTAGGCCCTCCCTGGTGTAAAGGGACTGTGGATATTTCCAGACACTCTTTGGCTTTACAGTAATCCAACTTTGATGTAACTAATGCGTGTGTGTGACCATAGCATCTTCCCCCAGCCCCCACAACCAGTGCTTTTAGCGCGAGCCGCAGCTCGACTTTCCCCTCGCCACCGACTCTCCCCCATCACCCCCCTGCAGCACACACTGGCCAGTTTCGCCGTCTTCCGATCCCTCCTTCCCCCCTGACTTGTGTGCAGCCAAGTGCCATCCCACCCACCCCACAGCGCCCCTGATGAAACGCACAGCTGAAGCCGCCACGCGCCATATCCCGTCCAGTGAGAGGCCCCGGTTCCTCCCTCCCCAACCCCCCTCCTTCCCTTTCCCATGCAAGATGCAGGTGATGCTCACTAACAACCGTGACTCCCTCCCGAGTCCCTGGCATCGCACGCACAAGCGGCAGGCTCCAATCATCGCCCCCCCACACCACTGTTCCTCGTGGCGCCTGGCACTGAGATTGCTTTTGCCCCCCCTTCATCCTTCCTCCCTGCCGCCCATCTCTCATAGGAGACAGGTGAAGGCCACTCTCGCCCCCTTCCCACCTTGCCTGCCCTGGCGTCACGTGGCACATCCTCTCCTTCTCGACCCCCATCCATCCTGCCCCCCACATGCTGAGAAGAGGGTCCCTCGCAGCACCATCCTTCCCACTGCCCTCACGTCCAGGTCCAAGGAGCTTCATTAAAGACCCTTCCCTCCCCAAGGACCCCACTCATCCATTCCCCAGCAGTGCAGAAGTGAGCCTGTTCCTGCTGCCCTCACCGAAGCACCCGGACAACCCCCCCTCCTGCCTGCCCCAACCTCAGCTGCAGCGGAGAAAAATGCTTTCCTGCTTTCCATTCACCACAATGAGAAACACCTTTTGTTTCCCTGAAGCAGACTTTATTACATTGGCAAAGTACAGAACGGAAATATGCTGCACCCTATATTGCTTTCAGCCCTAGATAAACATAATCATTGTAGGAAAAATAAATTGTGATAGCGCTATGCGAGTGTCCTTGTGTGCTGTATTATAGCTGCTGTGCTGGATAACATAGAATCCCATATTGCAGATGGATCTCTCCCCTCCCCCCTCCAATCACTCTGGCTGCTGCACCTGCAAGAGTCACAGGTGCACACATCTCTCAGCATGTGCTATGTTGCAGTGCGAGCATGCCCTGCAGAAAGCCAGGTGTCCCAACTGCACCAACCACTCTCTGCCCCCCCCCCCGAAACAGAGAACACGTCCAGCTAAGCTCGAGCTCCCTCTTAATGGTGACCTGCATTGGAGCTTGGGCAGGGGGAATGGAGGTGCAGCCTCTACACGGTGTACCTGCGTGGGTAGTTCTGGCAAATCCACGGAGAGATCATTGTGCTGACAGTGCGCGCCTCATTGTGGACCGTGGTTTCAGCTGGCATGTTGAGCTGGTGAGGGGGAGCTGATTCGGGCGATGATCCACCGGCACAGCGCCCTCCGCTGCCCCTGGCTTGGGAAGCTCAGGATTTCCCTCTAGGAGAACATCCCCCCTCGTCTCGCAGATGTTGGGTAGGATGCAGCATGCGAGCATGACATCTGGGATGATGTCTCCCTCCACATCCAGGAGTGTGTAAAGGGACCTCCAGCACATTCCACAGGCAGCCTTGTGAGGCTGTGGTAGTAGTTGAAGTTCTTCTGCTGGGCTGTTCTTGGAGCACAGTATGGGACCATGAGCTATGACTGCAGCTGTG
The DNA here is from genome assembly GCA_021292165.1 of Shinisaurus crocodilurus. Taxonomy (NCBI): domain Eukaryota; kingdom Metazoa; phylum Chordata; class Lepidosauria; order Squamata; family Shinisauridae; genus Shinisaurus; species Shinisaurus crocodilurus. The sequence continues at coordinate 166,638,831 of CM037879.1, read as the reverse complement.
AGCGCCTGGTCACCAAGAACGAGTGACTTTATTGGCTTGCAATTTACCAGGATGGAGGGGGGGGGGCTTTGAAGAAAACTCCTCTGTCTAGCTTGTCGACCAAAGGGGAATTCCAAAAGATGGCTGTGTCATGAGATCTCCCACTCACACCAGCATAAATGTCCAAAAATTTCCCCCTGCAGTTCACCAGCGCCTGAATCACCATGCTGTAGTAGCACTTTCTGTTGTAGAACTCATCCCCTCTTCCTGGGGGTGCTAAAATCTGCACATGCATGAAGTCCAGGGGCCCCGCCGCCTGAGGGAACCCCATTTTCCAGAACCCCTGCATGTTTCTTCACTTGTCCCCCACCTTTATGACATCTGACAGGTAGAGCTCGTTGATCACGCGCATGGTCTCTTGGAAGAATCCACAGTAGCTGGATTTGCCCACTCCAAAGGTGGTGGCGAGGGGCAAATATCCGATGTTGAAGGCCAGCTTGTACAGAGTGATAGCCGGTCTTTTGTTCGGCGGAATTGACCTCCTCCTCATGTTTGTGTCTGCATGCTGGATGACAGGCGCGATCTCTGACACTATCATGTCAAAGGTGGTCCTGGACATGGGGAAGGTTGCTCTAAATCTTGCGTCATCCCAAGTCTCCACGTCTAGCATCGAGATCCTTACTGCCTCCTCATGAGGAAGAGTCCACCTGCACACCACAACGTGGTCGGTGGTCGCAGGTGAGCTGCTCAGCCACAGCAGCAGCAATCGCAACATCGCATTTTCTGTCTAAAGCCAGAGATATCATGAACAGCATCTGTATGGAGAACAGGCGGGGGGCCTTCAGGGAGAGTGTCCCAAAGTAGCTTGGTTAGCAGGCGAGGGATGAGCAGGCGTGCATAAGCAGGGGTACATTTTCCCTCTTTGAAGCCACTAGTAAAGCTGACCCCACATATTGAGGCTCAGACCCCCCAAACTATAAGGCATAAGGCGAGAGGTGGCTCCATGCAGCTGCGAGAGGTGTGCGCACACCTGCGCCATGGGCAGACATAGCCCATGGCAGCATCCCACAGTTGCCTGTGGAACAAGAATAGGTCGATGAACACCCCGATTTCTTCGTCAGACCGAAACTGCGCCTGCTGCCGGCATCTCCACGTTCAGAGGGACATGCCTGTTGAGAGGCGACTTGCAAGGCAGCAGTTCTCTGAGTGAGCTGGTGCTGTGGGGAAACAATAGCAGCTTCCTCACCAGTGTCCAAGGTGAAGTTTGAGGGAAGCCTGCGAGAAGGCAGCCGTCCAGTGTCCAAGTGATGAACTTGCTGGAACCAGAAATACACTCAGAGCAGCCACACAGAGTAATCTCAGGTCCTTCTTCTGCCTCTCCCAAGTACGCAACACATCAATCAAAATAAATCTTGACACACTGTTGGGGCTGCACTCCTGGTAGCCGTCCATAGTGGCCGAGCAGCGGCACACCTCGCTTCCATGCGCTCTTTGCCGGCAATCACGCTCCTCTCCACTCCTTCTGGCACAGCCCAGGAATGTTGACGAGTTCTTGGTCTCGAGTCCCGAGTTGAGTCTCGAGTCCCATTAAAAATATTGGGACTCGAGTCCGAGTCGAGTCAGAGGGGGGACTCAGTCCGACTCACGAGTCGAGTCCTCGAGTCCGAGTCCCCATCCCTGGTAGCAGCAGGAGGCAGCGACTCATTTTGATTACTGCCTGCCTTGTAAGAAGCAGCTTGACGTGGCATCGTTATGCTTGTCCAAGGCCCTTCTTCCTCACACGATCCATTCCCAAAAGGCTGGGACAAAGCTTTAAGAGAAACAAGAGAGGGGGATTATTCTGCAGCAGAACTCTTTGTGTTGGTTTGCAGTGTCTACCCTTTTGAAAAATAGATTTTTATATAGGGGACCTGCAACCAAATATTAACTTCCCAGGCGCTGGACATACCCACAGTGAAGTCATTTGACAGTTATTGCTGCTTTTATTATAGACCCATTAAAATCAGATATCTGACTCCACGCCGCCCCCATGCCCCATCCCTTTATGCTGTGTGTGGTAGAAGTAGTGACATGCTCTTCCCTGCTTCTCACAAAGCAGAAGTGGCTTTTGATTTGCTTCACTCACAGCAGATGGCAGCAGTAGTAAGTACTGTTTTTTCAGTGACAGTGTTTGCATTAATTCTTCCTGAGTATGTTTTCAATAGACTGGGCAACCCCAACTGCTGGCATACCATGTGGGGAGCTTTTTCTTGCACCTGCCCTTCTCAGTGGTTACCATCCTGGCTGCTAAATTTCTTAATATGCTTGACACCAATGTTTTTTAAAACCCTCAGTATTATGACTAGGCTGTGGCTCACGCTGGCTCAGCTTATCTGAGTGTGGAAAGCTAAGCAGGGTCAGGCCTGGTTATTACTTCGATGGAAGACCCCTCCCCAAGTTTCCTGCATTGAGCAGGGGGTTGGGCTCGATAGCCTTGTAGGCTCCTTCCAACTCTATAATCTATGAAATCTATGAAATCTAGGGATGTGGACCTACCTGATTTGCTGCGCGCCGCACGATCGCTGGTCTCCCCCGCCGTGATCGCTCCAGAGTGGCCCAGCAACTGCCAGCTGATGAGGTCACCGAGCCGCTCGCAGCACTTCCGGGTCCCCGGCGCTACTCTTCTGGGTCCCCGGCACTATGGAATTTACGTAGAAAACAGGGGAAACCACCTAAAGCGTCGCTTATGCAAATTGCAGCCGCTTTAAGGTGGTTTTTCTCCCTGTTTTCTACATAAAATACGTAGTGCCAGGGACCCGGAGACAGAGCTCCGACCTTGGAGCAGGGAATTTGCACTCCAATCCTGCTATCCCTCTCACAGCCAGCACAGAAAGAACCATGCCAGGTGCCTCTCCAAGGTTGGAAAAGTGACCTCGGAGAGGGAGTAATGGGGGGCAGAGAGGGGAGGAGACTGGGGTTGTCAGGATACAGGGTATCCTGATGGTGGGCCAGCCCCCTTCCCTTCCCATCTGAAGCGCCTCAGTTAGACAGCTGAAAATGCCCATCTAGCTGAAATGCAGAGTGGGAGCTGCGGGGAGGCAGAGATCACCTCCACCGCTCCTCCCTCTCTGCAAGGGATGCTCGTAAGCCTCCGAATTCAGGGGCTTATATGAGCATCGAGGGTGCAATCTTATAGGACTGTGTGCCCTTAGGGTGTGTTTGTTAACTCCTCCTTGAGGGTCTGTCCTTCTAGTCTTGTTCCTGAGCTTAGATTTACCTTCCTGTATTGGACAATCAAAGGAAAACTTTTAAACTGGTTGCTATATAAAAGACTAGCTAAGCGATTGGAAACGAATTGTGGAAAAGGAATTGGATTTATTTATTTATTTTACTGGTTGTTGATTTTTCTGCCCAGAAACCCTGAAAAGGCCTCATGCTGAGCTGCACACATTGGGAAAATCAGAAATTAGGCCTGAGTTACAGCCTCAGTGGCCTGCCAGCCAGCTAACTGTAGTGTGCACTGCAGTGTTTCTATTCCTCTAGGGCTGTTTTCATCCTTTGCCATCAAGTACGCTGCTATGGTTGCAAGTATAGTGAGTGCTTTAAAAGAGTATATGGTAACTTAGGATAGATTTTTTTCAGATCACTTTACTTATCTCTTCATTTCACCCTTAGCAATAAGCACCCAATCCTGCTCTACTCATCATATTAACTGCAGAATAAACAAATTCTTATCTATAAACCTCCAAAAGAAAGGCCTTTTGATGGGTGATGATGGAGAGACCAAAGGGCTGGTTGAACCATTATCAGGAACCCCCAGGGCCAAAACAATTTAGTTTCAAAAACAGAATTTGGAATGGAGAGCCTGAAAACAGAGCCTCTCCTTTAACCCTGGCTATTCCAAGGAGAATAACCAACACAGAGAAAGGCAATGGAACTCGGGGAAAGGAGACACGGCCAGGAAACCAGCAAAGAGTATGAATATGTACGTAGGTGATTGCAGGGATGGGGACTCGGACTCGAGGACTCGACTCGTGAGTCGGACTGAGTCCCCCCTCTGACTCGACTCGGACTCGAGTCCCAATATTTTTAATGGGACTCGAGACTCGACTCGGGACTCGAGACCAAGGACTCTTCAACATCCCTGGGCTGTGCCAGAAGGAGTGGAGAGGAGCGTGATTGCCGGTGAAGAGCACATGGAAGCGAGGTGTGCCGCTGCTCGGCCACTATGGACGGCTACCAGGAGTGCAGCCCCAACAGTGTGTCAAGATTTATTTTGATTGATGTGTTGTGTACTTGGGAGAAGCAGAAGAAGGACCTGAGATTACTCTGTGTGGCTGCTCTGAGTGTGAAGTAGCCTTATTTTGTTGGGGAAACCCCCCATTGATTTTAATAGGGACTCGTGGAGTCAGCTTTGGGAGTGACTCATGACTCGTGACTCGTGAGTCACCATTTTGGACCAAGGACTCGGACTCGAGACTCGGGTCCAAAGACTCGTGACTCGACTCGTGACTCGAGACCAAGGACTCTTCAACATCCCTGGGTGATTGTGGTTGACTAGTGACCCTGGGACAACCTTAGCATAATGCCCAAGACTCCCAGCATGTCCACCAAATGAATAAACCACTGGACTCAGAGGCAGCAACTCATCAGAAGTAGCCCAGCCTCCTGAGAGGCACAGCTCTGCAGAGGAGCTGCTGCTATTTTTATTTATTTAAATTTCTTAGACACCTTTCTAAAAAAAAAAAATTCTCAAGGTGGCATAGAATTAAAACACACAAAATTTAAAACAGCTACAACAATTATCCATCAAAATACAACCCACCCCATAATATAGAGCGTACTTGGTGTAAGGCAGCACACCATGTATGGAAGCTGGCTAGAGAGCCACAATGGATGCTTCACCTGGGAGAATTTCTTTAGGTATACAAGGCAACAGATCCATCTGGGGTGGTTTCCAGCAGAAGGGAGGGATGCACTGTCCCTGGGGATGTGGGTGAGGCATCAGAGTAGGAGAAGGAGAGTGCCAGGAAGGATCACAGGGAATGGGCTTGAGAGCCAAATGAACCCTACGAGATTCTTGGATCAATGGCTTTGGGTCAGACTCAGGATGGGTTAGAACAAAGGGATCAATAGCTTGACTCTGGGAAATGAAAGAGGATGTCAAAGGGGTTCCTGGCAACTTGATTGAATTGAGTTTCAATTCAGTCACCAAGTTTTACCATGCTTTACTGGTGAAATGTTAAGATGGAAGGAAATGTTTTTTTTCTCATTGTGGTGCAACAAGACTAGCAGGACCAGAAGTACTGCAGTGCATACATGGTGGCAGGAGTAATATCCATATGGCTATGAATGGAGTGTGTGTGTGTGTGTGTGTGTATGTAAGATCAGTGCTCCCCAGCCCACCGTGTATGGAGATGCAGCTGCTTTGCCTCCACCCTTTACAGCATGAAGCAGCAAGGTGGGGCTATGCTGGCGATGGCCTTGTGCCAGTTGGCCAATGGGAAGGCACCAATGGGTATGCCTATTTAAGGTGGCCGCACCTCTTCCTGGGCCTCTCTTCGAGGCAGAACCAGCAGCCTACCCACCCACCTGGCCTTCAGGCAGTGCAAGATTAGCTGATCACCTGATGGGGCCAACTAGGAATGTTTGGCTCTCTTTCCTTGATTGCCGGAGGAAAGAGCTTCTTTACTCTGCACTGCTGAATAGTTGGGAGGCTGTTCAATTTTGTCTGATTGGTTGGGCCATTCCTATTAATTAGGTCACAATAGCAGGTTCAGTGCAGGTCGGAGGGAAGGAGAAGCACGGGGTGCCGTGGCAAGCATCCTGAGGCGCTGTAGTGGTGAAAGCGGAGGCTTACCCAACCAACCTCCGCCAGCTTGCCAGCTTGATGGGACTTGGGATGGGTAGCACCCTTGGGCACTGATGGCTTCATTGACTCCCAGGCTTACCAGTTCAGGGGACGATGTGAAGGCCTCCTCTCCTCGTGCTGAACCAAAAAGCCCCCTCCTCACACACATACACTTTTGCAGCTCCATTCACCAATTACAAAAGTAGGGGGCAGTTTGGCAATTTTTTCCAGGAAGTGGGAGAAGTCCTATACATTTGTTAAGGCTCTCATGTGTTCTCAACAGTCACTTCCGATTTTGGTTCAGTACTTTTAAGGGTACAGTCATAAATGTCCTTTAAGATAGGAATAATTAAAAGTTTAATCTGTTTCCATAGCAACTTCTGCTCCAGATAGTTCATTTTCTTTTGCATACTTCAGTCCACTACAGGAGTGCAACAGTTTACTCTTACTGTGCTCCCTAGGCAGTTTGCACATTTGGAAGCTAGCACATTCCTTATTATGAAATGTGTGTCATCACGGAGTGATGCTTTTACACACAAATCCATGAAATACGCTGAGGGGAAACCTATCTTATCCCACATGCTCACATAGTGTACTTGGGAAGGACATACCGGTATGTCCTCCGGATGGACTTATGGATTCTTCAGCACGTGTGATAGATAATAAGAGTGGGGAAACAGCTGCTCTCCATGCAGAATACAACACAAAAATTGGTGCTCTTCATTTTCTGTTTTATGCTCAGTGACCTATTTAGAGGAGACATAACTCAAGTGTTCCAGCTCCTGTATGAGGACCGTGAGAGAAAAAAGAAATTTGCAAAAATTATTTCTATAGTCAGGTTGTTTTAACATTTACTGGAAAAATCTCTTTGTTTCCTTTATCATTCAAATATCTCTCTTCAATCACGTCTTCTTGGAAGGCTACCTTGGTGAGAAAACAAATACGTTATGTTATATATTTGGCATGAGATTAACTACCAAAACTGGGTTAGTAAAAAAAGCTGGACAAAAGCCATGGATGCCTGCAAGAGTAAAGGTTCCAGAAAACAAAATAGGTTGGATCCAAAGGAGCGTGAGTGGAAGGGAACGAGCTGCTAGCTTTGTTCCACAAATGCTTGTGCAAGAGTTCACACAGTGTTATAATCGGTATATCGCACTTTTCATGCTTCTGCTTGTGCACAGGACTGCACAAGTGGAAGAACATCTTTGGAGGGGTTTTCCCCCCACCATTCTTATACAACACCCTGGCATGGGTGGTATAAAAGTGCTCTTCTGTGAGCAGAAGACATTTTCCACATTTGGGAGAAACCTTTGGATCCAGCCCAGTGTTTATAAGTAATCTTTTGCCCATTGGTTCTGGCCTGGATCCAAATACCTATTTTAGGCATGCCCAAGAGTTTGGGCAGGCCCAGTGTGGAGGTTTGACTTTTTTCCCAATTCAACATCAGACCCATGCCCTATCCCATCCCAAACTGCTTTTGAAAGTCTCCTCAATCTCAAAAGGCATGAGGGGTGGGGGCTGCCTGCCTTCTGAGAAACCCGAGCCCAAAGCCCCCTTGGACAAATGGGGGGCTTTGGATCCTGGCCTCCCATGTCTTGAATAAAAAACTCCTTCTAAACCATCATCCTGGTTTTGCAGCCTTCATCCAACAGAAAGGGGACATTTCAGATTAAAATAGCTCCAATTATTACCCCACTGAAGACTCTATCCACCATTTGCATCAAGCCCTAAGTTAATGAAAGGTTGAACTAAAATTGTGATGCCTCTTACATTTTATTGTATGCAGAACAGATCATTGGCCAATTTATTACGTTCGTGTTTATTCACTCAAACGTAGATATATCATGAGCTGAGCTTACTTGCACCATGCTTTTTAAATACTGCCTTGCATTTGACTCTATACAAATTTTCAGACATTGTCAACATTGGTAAAATTTTCTAATTGTCAACAGTGAGAGGTGATGGCAGCATCCATGTAAGCAATAGTGAAAGACGCAGGGAATTTCACGGGCAAGAGGGGAGAAGGGTGGTGTTCCAATTCCTTGCCCCCATCCCTTTCTACTCCATCACTTTACCCCCTACCTTGCTTCACTCCAGCTCGCCTTCTCCGACTTCTGAAACATGCACCAGGCTCTTTCTCCTCCCACGTCTCCACCAGTGGTGCAATTGGTAAACTTTGAAGTGCAGGCACTCATCATGACAGTTGCCATAGCCTGGCCCCCAAGGAGAGGCAAAGAATGCAGATAGCTATGCCCATCCATATCTATATATCTCTATGTGTATTATATATGTGTGCATGGGATAGCTCACAAGGATATCTTGTTGCTGGGATAATCCATCCTGCGTCCCTCCCGCCCGCTACTGTGTGGATTGCAGCTAAGCTCAGAGGGAACAGGGAAGCCTGAGGGGGGTGGCAGATGACATCACTGTCCCTGCTATTTAGAAAGTCCCAGTGTTTCGACCCTGTGAGCCTGTGCCCCACTACACCACCGGTGAATTCATGCCCATGTTGCCTGCCTGAAAGAGAGAGACTGGCCATTGTGACCTCATGCTGATGCTGTCCAGTCAGAGCAGAGAGCAACCAGCCAGTTGACAGCCTCCCACAAGTGCTGCCTGCCTGAAAAAGAGAGAGGTGCTGGCTCCTGGGCTCACACATTGCCAGTCCCATTCATGAGAAAGGTGCCCTTTGCATTCCAGACCAGAGAAGCTCTTCTTAACTTCTTTTCTTAGGCTCTCATTCTCTGCAGTGCAGGTTTCCCCTCTCCTCAGCCAGGCACGTTCCACTGCCCATCAACGCTTCTTAGGGGAAATCTGTTTCCTCCCAGCTATGTTGAGGATTGCACCTAAGCTCAGAGGGAGCAGAGAAGCCTGAGTGGGGGTGGGGGTGGCAGTGGCAGATGACATCAACACCCCTGTGAATAAAAAGGTACCAGTGCTACATCCCTGTGAGCCTTGGCTCCACTGCACCACTGATCCCCGTCCCTCTTGGCACTGTCTTTCTCCCCCTGTCCAGGCATTTGTCCCCCTCCCTGTCCCTCCCTTCTGGCTTGCTTGCTTTCTCTCCTACACAGTAGCCTCTGGCACTCTTTCTGTCCAGTGATGGCTCCAGGTTTCAGGTGTCAGGCAGCCCTGGCCCTAGGCAAAGTGCCCTCTGATGGGCCCCCTCCTTCATTGGTAGGCCCTGGCCGGCTTACCTGGTAGTGCTGGTGGTGGCGGCAGAAAGCAGCAGCAGCAGCAGCACTCCGAGCAGTTCCAGGCAATTGGCTCTAGCCACCTTTTTGATTTTTCAAATGTCCCCAGCATTTTAAATGTGAATTACACCCAACCCCCCCCCCCCACCAAAAACCATATTTAAAAAAGGGGGGAAAGACATTTTTCTTACAGAAATTAAAATGAATCACTTACAGTAAATATGTATGAAATGTATATCCATAAGTATCAATAAGTACATAGTAATACAACTGTCAGTAAAGACGGTTATGCATAAGCTTCAGAAAAAGCGGACCAAATATCCATATATTTCTCCATCCGCAGGTGGCGTCTGAATGTGCCACCCGCTCAAATGTTGAAAGCGTTATTAGGTCCTCAACCCATTGTGTTATAGGAGGGGAGCGTTTATCTTTCCAGTGTTGTAAAATCAGTCTTTTGGCTGTCAAGAGGGTGCGGAAAATCCACATGCGTTGTCTTTGTGATAAATTCCATACAGCAGGTAAATAATTTAAAAGAACGTGTGTGCATCATCGGTAAATAGTAAAGAGCACCCTAATACTAGGTTTATCCGTACTAACTATGACCTCAACAGCATGTCACTCTGGGGTATTGTGGGGAAATATAAACCAGCAGCTAGATCCAACTGCCCAGTAGCGTGGAGCATTAGGGTCAGGGCAGGCATAAGCAGTGGGCCCCTGCCAGGTTCCTGAGCCTCCAGCAGCTGCCGGAGGATGTCAGGTGTTGATGCTGGGCCTCGTTCTGTCTTTCTCATCATAGAATAATAGCTATTCATTGATGTGGGGGGTTGTAAAGGGGTGCATTCAAGGACGCCATTAGGGCAGGGAACCTGCTTCTTTCCTGTGGCAACTCTAATCAGGCAGCCCCCTCTACCGGGACTATTTGCTGTCTGGGGCAGACAATATGGCACCTCTCCAATTCCATGTAGAAAAGCCGACTAAAGAAAAAGATATAAGAAAAAATCAGGGGAAATTGCCAAAAAGTTTTTTTGAATTAATAGAAAATCTGGAGTTGGTGGACATTTGGAGAACTAAAAATGGAGACTCCAGAGAATTTACATTTTTTTCTGATAGACATAAATCACATGCAAGACTTGATATGATTTGGTTGTCGAAAGCTATGGCTATGGAAATCTATAAAGCTGAAATATTGCCAAAAACGTTTTCTGACCATAATCCAGTTTCTGTGACTTTCAAAAGGAAGAAGTGTTCATTTAGACGGAGATTTAATGAATCATTATTGAAACAAGAAAGGGTGGTCCAAGACTGTAAGCATAAACTGAGAGAATTTTTTGAAAACAACTTAGACAAAGGTGTGGATTTACAAATAGTTTGGGATACAAGTAAAGCCTTCATCAGAGGACAATTTATACGACATAACTCCTTTCTTAAAAAAAAGAGACAAGAAAAGACAGAAAAGATTTTATTGGAAATCAGAGAGAAAGAGAAGGAATTAGAAAAATCTCCAAATAATACTAATATTTCATGGCAAATTAAAGCACTGCAGAGGCAGTTATCTATGTTGATGACGCAAGAACTGGAAATGAAATTGAGTTATGCCAAGCAAAGGAATTTTGAATTTGCTAATAAACCAGGGAAATGGTTGGCATATAAAATAAGGAAAGAGAGAGAGAAGAGAGTAATACTTAAGCTGTTGGAGGACAACACTGAAATAACGGATAATTTGGGTATGAAAAGAGCGTTTTTTCAATTTTATTCACAATTATATAAAGGGGAAAAAATTTCTGAAAAAAGAATAGAAGATTATTTGCAACGGCAAAACTTGCCAAAGATTACAGAGTATCAAAGACAAATTATGAATGGCCCTATAACTATACAAGAATTATCTGAAGCAATTAAGAAATCAAAAAAAGGGAAAACACCGGGCCCTGATGGACTGTCAGCAATTTATTACAAATGTTTTGAAGATGAGTTGTTACAACCACTATAAAGGACTATGAATAATATCCTACAAAATGGGAAGTTACCAGATACATGGAGAGAGGCTAATATTGCATTGATACCTAAAGAAGGACAAGACTTGACTTCTGTTAAAAATTACAGGCCAATTTCACTATTGAATAATGATTACAAATTATTTACAATGATTCTATCTGAAAGACTAAAGAAAATTTTACAAGAGTTTATTCATCAGGATCAATGTGGTTTTCTGCCTAAAAGACAATTAAGAGATAACATTAGAACTGCGTTGGATGTGTTGGAATATTTAAATTGTCATAATGAAAAACAAGCAGCACTGATTTTTTTGGATGCTGAAAAAGCTTTTGACAACGTGAACTGGAGTTTTCTATTTGGAGTAATGAATGAAATGGATTTTGGAGAGAATTTTATTAAAGGAATAAAATCGATATATTCGACACAAAAAGCACAAATAATTGTTAATGGTGAATTGACAAAGCCCTGTATGATACAAAAGGGAACAAGACAAGGATGTCCATTATCTCCACTACTGTTTATTTTAGTTCTAGAAGTTTTGCTTAGAAATATTAGGCAAGATGGAAAAATCCCGGGAATAAAAATTAAAAAAGAATCATACAAGTTGAGAGCTTTTGCAGATGATTTGATGATAGTCTTGGAAAATCCACTACAAGGAGTGCAAACTCTGTTGGATAAATTAAATGAGTTTGGAGGGTTGGCAGGATTCAAGGTAAATCATGAAAAAACAAAAATGTTGGTGAAGAATATGAGAGCGGAAGACCAACAGATATTGATGCAAACATCGGGTTTTAAAATTGAAAAAAGAGTAAAATATCTTGGTATCATAATGACAAATTCGAATTCCACGTTGTTTCAAAACAATTATGTTAAGATATGGTTAGGAATTAAAAATGATATGTTGAAATGGGAGAAACTAAAATTGTCTTTGCTGGGTAGGATCTCTGTGATAAAAATGAATGTTTTACCAAGAATGATGTTCTTATTTCAAACACTACCGATTTTAACTAATGATGTGCCCTTTAAAGAATGGCAAAAGGACTTATCTAAATTTATATGGCAAAGAAAGAAACCACATGTTAAATATATAGTTCTACAGGATGCGAAAGAAAGGGGTGGATTGGGTGTACCTGATTTGAAATTGTATTTTAATGCTTGCTGTTTTGTTTGGTTGAAGGAATGGGTGACATTGAGAAATAACAGACTTCTAGAATTAGAAGGGCATGATCTAAGGTTTGGATGGCATGGATATTTGTGGTATGACAAAGCTAAGGTTAATGTAGATTTTAAGAACCACTATGTCAGAAGGGCGTTATTAAGAGTTTGGAACAAATACAAGCCTAGGTTATGCCCAAAATTACCCTTATGGATATCACCACAAGAGGCATTATACAGGAAAGAAATGACAAGCAATGAGAACTGGTTAAAATACAGAGAAATATTGGAATTGCGTCAGGGAACACATTGGATTAAAACACGGGATTGTTTAGTAACACAAGGTCATAACTTACACTGGTTTTCATACATGCAATTGTTAGAGAGATTTAAAGTGGATAAAAGAATGTATGATATAGAAGAGGATAAGTCTGAATTTGAAATACAATTGTGTACAGGTGATGATCATGTAATTGCAAAAATGTATAAATTTTTGTTGAAGTTTGGGACAGAAGAAGAACAAGTTAAAGACTGTATGGTTAAATGGGCAAGGAACTTTGGATATAATATAATGATGGAACAATGGGAACACATGTGGACTAAAGGTATAAAATTTACACTGTGTTCTGATCTTAGAGAGAATTTTTACAAGATGATGTATCGTTGGTACCTAACTCCTGTGAAATTGGCTAAGATGTATAATAATGTGTCAAATGTATGTTGGAAATGTCAAAGTCATGAAGGAACATTTTATCATGTTTGGTGGACATGTAAAAAAGTGAAAACATATTGGGTACAAATACACACATGGATACAAAAGATTTTAAAAGTGAATATTAAACTGAAACCAGAAATGTTTTTATTGGGTATAATAGGCTTGCAATTTGAGAAAGACTATGGAACATTACTACAATATATGTTGACGGCAGCAAGAATAATCTATGCTCAAAAATGGAAAGAAGCAACTATACCAACTATAGAAGACTGGTTGTTGAAAATGTTGGACTTAGCAGAGATGGCAAAATTGACTTGCTTAATTAGAGAAAAATTTTTAACTTCATTCAAGAAAGACTGGAAACCTCTGGTGGACTTCTTGGGGAGGAGGGAAAGTGACTTAATAACTTTTGGTTTTGATTTCTGAAGATGGGTGTGATAGAAATTCATTATGTGAAAATAGAAGAAACTTATATATTGGATAAGGATTGGTATTGTTTGTCAGACAATGAGGCGGAAGCCAAATGTTGTTTTGGAAAATTCAATAAAAAAAATTCAAAAAAAAATAAAAATGGAAAAGCCGACCAGACTGCCAGTTGAATCTTACTTCAGTGCTGGCAAAGGGACATGGGCACCTGAGGGCAGCAGGTTAGTTTAGGGGGTGCAGGACAAAATTCATGACCCACACAGTTCTGTCTGCTTCCTGCCCCTCCACATCTGCCGCCTGAGTTGGCCGCTTCACTCTGCCTCATGGTTGAGCCAGCCCTGACCTCTACATATCCACATCCTGTGCTATGTAATGTTTCTTGGACTTGCTAGATAGAAAGCTGCGAAGTGGCTTTGAGAGAGGGAGGGAGGGGGAGAAAGAGAGAAAGAGAGAGAGAGATTACGAGGTGGTGAAGTCAAATATAGAACATAGATTTCATAGATCATAGAGTTGGAAGGAGCCTATAAGGCTATCGAGTCCAACCCCCTGCTCAATGCAGGGAACTACAGGAGAGGTCTCCCATCCAAGTAACAACCAGGCTTGACCCTGCTTAGCTTTCCACGCTCAGACAAGCTGAGCCAGCGTAAGCCACATGCAGGAAATGAAAATGTTTCCATACAAATAATAATATCAAGCAACAAAGTGACATCAAGGAGAGGAGAGTGGGGGATAGACCGTGTATCTCTTAAGCCCTTCAAGTTCCATATAGGTTCATATAATAACGTCAGGGTTTATGACACAATTCTTTGCTCAGAACCCAAGAAAAAATGGAATGGAATTCGTTTAATCAGTGCTGTGTTCCTCTCCACCTGTATTTCCTACCCCATCCCGTTCTTCCAGATTCCCAACGCTTTCTTCCACTGTCGGAAAATCTTCAGAACTTTATTCACTTATTGGATTGGAAAGTCTATTGAAATCTGATACCTGTTCTGGAAACCCAAGTGCGCCCTTCCCTTTGCCCTGTAGTAACACAATGTACCTCTCCTTCCATCCTCCCGCTTCCTAATATTGTATGAAGATGAGTTACTGTAAGTAACTCATCATTAATGTCCTATATGGATCTGCTGACTTTTTGTTTAACACATTTGAAACCGAGCCAGCTTGATTTTTGCCACCACTTGCAGCTTTCTGCCGAACGGTGTGGGGTGAAGCACATGTCTGTCATAATAAGGCTTGTAAAAACGTACACCTGTCCAATGCTCTGATCTTGCTTTCTTCATCCCTTTTGTGCGTGCACTGAGGTCAAAATGTCACAATGAGAGAGGCCACATTTCAATGGAGGGAATAACCATATATATATTATGCCTTTTGGAAACCCCAAATAGTTTTTTAAAGCATATTGTCCTCTGGGTTTAGTAACATCTGTGAAATTCTAAACAAAAAATGCCGAGAGCTGGCAAAAACGTTAGTGCAATTGATGTGTTTGTTGTAATGCCTTAATCTGGGCAACAGTGTGCTATGTTTTCACTATATCTCTTGTGCATGTTAGTGACCATTTCAGCGTAGGACCTGGGTTGCACATAACAGCAAATCATGGGTTAATTAACCTACAAATAGTAGCTAGGTTAACTGTGGGTTGTTTAAACCACAATTAATCTATAGTGTCCGGGTTCAGACATCACATAGCAACCCCCAATCAGCCTGATTAACCCATGATTTGCCACTGATACATGCAAACAGCCCCTAAATCTGGCCTGCAGGGTCTACATGGCTGTTGACATTCATTCCTCAATCTGCATTGCAGGATGTAGAAATCTTTCAGCACAATGTCATGGCATGCTACGTTGTATTGGGCACTTTGGAGTCCTGTCCGCCCCCACCTTGTAGTTGTGCAAAGGTTGACTGTCCCCAGACTGATGGGAAATGGTGAGAAAGAAGAGGCTGGAACTGGTCACCTTTACCGGTCACCTACCCCTGACCCTCAGAGTAATAGGCTTGCTCTGTGTGACCCATCTGATCCCAAGCACTGGTTTGCAAACTCCACTGGGTCTTTCGCTGTTCAACCTTTGGATGAGTTTCATGCCTCTTACGAAACCTGGACCTGGCAATTTTTCCTTCTTTCAGGTTTCATGCAACAAGGACAGTGTGCAATTCTCTTCAGAGCTAATATTAAAAACTACTTACTGCTAACAGAATACTAATGCTTTGCATTTGAATAGCACCTTTGATGTGAAGCTTTCCAAGTGCTTTGTACATTAATAAATGTCTCACCCCACACCCATGGGAGTCAGGCAAGTATCATTCCCATGTTATAGACAGAGACATTCAGAATAAGATAGAGCAATCCTGATGGCTCACAGCACCTGGAGCTCAGGCTGGCAAGGGGCCAAGTGTCCTCTCTTCCCAAGCGCAGCAGCAGCTTAGCTCCTGAGTCTCAGGGCCTCTTCCTACATTATGCTAGCGTGACCTTCACTTATGCTTTTTGTCAGTTCTAGGAAATCCATAGTAGGAGGAATGGCTACGTAAATATCTCCTGGAATATAGTACACACACCAGTGGGTTTGACCATTTCCTCATCAACTGAGATTTCCTTTGTTGTGAAAAAATGCAATTCTCTGAGAAAAGGGAGGATAAGCTATTGAGTAGCCCATCTCCACCGTGGTTCCTGCAGCAGCGGCCTCGGAGGTTTCTGCGGGGGCTGGGAGCGGGTATCCAAGGTCAGATCTCCCCTTCCATGGTGGACCTCTCTTTCCTCCCTTGTAGGGAGAGATCTAATCTATCCCATGGCCCCTAGAACCTCCTCCCAGGAACCATAAGATTTCAGCCTCAGTGTAATAATAAACCATAATAAACCTTATAATAAACCTTCACATTATGCTTTAGTTCTTCTGTTCTCACACAGAGGTAAAAATGATACATGTGGGGAATGGAGTGGCAATGGTGGGACAACAGAAATACATATTTCTTTAAATTGAGACCACTCTGCCCCTTCTGGGGATGCCTTTAATCCTCTCAAAGTACTACTTCCCTCCTTCTAGGAAACCATTATCAATGGTATTTTTTCCAGCATATGTAGTCAAAGAAGGCTTGCAGGAAAATGGCTAAACATACAACAGAGGATAATTCTGGGATGTCAGGATTCCATATCTCTTCTGATCTCAATCCCACTCTTGTGAAAAATCCCTCCATGGGGAAGAAACTGGTCTGCTCCGAGGACCATGTGCCATCCTTTGGCCGCTGTGGCACTGCTGGGCTTCTGGTTTATAATAAGGTGTATGTATCCATTTGGATGCTTGCTGGTTGCAGGGCTTGCGGAAGTGTGATCGGCATCGGCTAACATTGCCAATTCCCCATTCCTGATGCCGTGAAATCTGAGAGCTCTTGACGAGTCCCTGGAGAACTTCGAAGATCTTAGCACAGTTAATAGCCATGTCTCACTTTTGGATGCTGTTTCTCAGGGGTGTAGAAACTCAGGCTTGTGGGCCAAATCCAGCCTGCCTGGCGTCCCAATGGTTCTCTGGGGTCCCCCAGATGGCCCTGCCCCCTCCCCCTGGCCCTATCCCTTCCCTCAATAAACCATCTTTTGTTGCTTACCCATTTGAGCAGTGTGTGTCCCCCCCCCATTCTAAAAGGTTGAAATACTTCTCCTGAGGCTTAATTACTGACAGAAAGAGCTTTAAACTCAAATATGCTGGTAGTTTAGCCCCTCCCCCTTTGCCTTTGGCCACACCCACCACTGGAATGCAGCTCCAGAGCAGAGACTTCTCCGAAATGGAATTTGACCCTCAGGCTGAAAGAGGTACAACACCCCTGTTCTAGGCTGACTCGGCCACTACAAAGTGCTCTTCATGTATCTGTCATTGAACTGTATTTGGAAGCTGCAATTGGTGCAGAAACATTGGCCTATCTTCTGGTGGAACGGAGTTACTGATTAATTAAATAACTTGTATTGTCTGCTAATTAGCTTACAGGCCCAAGGTGCAGATTCTAAGCTCTAAAGGCCTTACCCGTTTATGGCCCAGCATTTTGTCCTGTCCCTTATCCACTGGACACAGCTGCTTTATCCCTCCCCCTGGCACCACCAAGCCCCATGTGTTGCAAACAAAAACTTATATAGGCCTATATCACCTACATGTTACCGGAATAACATAGGAAGCTGCCACTGTTGCCAGTATTGTCCAATCTGGCAGTAGCTCTGCAAGGCTCTAGGCAGAGATTTCCCCCAGTTTTGCTACCAGAGACCATTTTAACTGGAGATATTGGGAACTGAACCTGGGAACTTCTGCATGCAGAGAATGCCACTGAATTAGATGCTGCATGGAGAAAAGAATAAAAATGCTCAGACACACCACCACCAGCTTCCTGTGGAGGAAAGAAATTGGCTTTATAGGGTGCTGCCTTCCATTTCTTGCTCTTTTACTTTTGAAAGTAAAGTAATTCTTGTAGCATTCCTGCCTATTTTAACAATTGCTTTTTACATGGATCAGTTTGTTTAATATTGTGAGTCAATGTCCAGAATTCAACAGTTAGCAATTACACTGGTAAGGAAAATAGTCTTCCCTCACATCTGACACTCGAGTAAATGCTTGTTTGAGGGAGCCAACTGTGGAAATTGGGAAAGTGACTCTCTTGCCAGAAGAGTGCCAGGGGTGGGGGTGATTATCCTACATCAGTGTTCTCCAACCTTGGGTCCCCAGATGTTTTTGGCCTACAACTTCCAGCATGCCCCAGCCAGCTACGTTAGCTGGGGCATGCTGGGAGTTGTAGGCCAAAAACATTTGGGGACCCAAGGTTGGAGAACACTGTCCTACATAATACCCAGAATGAAGCAACCTGTAGTAAGGACATTGGCATATCATTGTGCAAAATGAATTGGAGTGCCTCTTCAGAGAATGTCTTCTAAATTTTCAAATGTATTGAATCCTGGAGAATAACATCTGTGGTTTCTTCACTAATCTGAATTAGTCTTAAGGGGGGATATGCACACATTATCTGATGAAACAACCATCCTGCAAGCAGATGATTGGGAGGTAATACGATGGTGTGGTGAATCAGGAACTAGATATTAGACCAGCCTTGCCCAACCTGGTTCCCTGCAGACCTTTTGGACTTCAACCCCCATCAGCTCCAGTCAGTTAGGAATGCTGGGAGTTTGGGTCCAAAACATGTGGAGGGCACCTGGTTGGAGAAGGCTGTATTAGACAATACCCTTACTCAGATGTTCAGCCCTCCACATGATTAGAATTGCATAGGCAGAAGAGCAGAGATGAGCTGGTTTTCCCCTTCCATCACATCCTCGTCACGCATTTCCACAGCCCACTGCACATTGGGAACTGAATGTCTGCAGCAGGGAGCCAGGTGTAGCTGTGTAGGTTCCCCATGTGACTTAGAACCCTGGAAAATCAGGGTTCTAAATTGAGCTGGGAGCCTACACAGGTAGAGAAGACTCCCCGTTGCAGAAGTTACCTACCCAGTGCATGAAGCGCTGCTGGGACGGGTGACAAGGATGCACCTGAGGAAGGGGGTCCAATGGGCTTGTCCCCCTTCTCTCCCTCACGTAATTCTGATCACATGGTGGATGAACTTTTGAATAGGATTAATAGACAACAGACACACAGAGAGAGCTATTCCCAGTGCTGATAAGCAGGGGTGGCAGTACTTCTGTGATAATGATGTTTTCCTTTGTGTTATTTATCCCATTTTGATAATAATTCTTTATTTGATATACACCCTGTCTTTCTACCAAAAAATGGCACTCATGGCAGCTTACAAAACAATTTAAAATAGCTTAAAACAATAAAACACATTAAATGCAATACACATATAACAATTACTGGTACAGAATAAGAACAGCACTCAACCCAACAGACTCACTTACAGGCCATAGTCCTCCTTGAATAAAGCGGTTTTTGCCTGCTGGCGGAAGGATAGCAGAGAGGGAGCCAACCTACCATCCCTTGGGAGGGAGTTGCACAGCCTGGGAGCAGCCACCGATAAGGCCCTTTCTTGCGTCACCACCAAATGTGTCTCAGATGGTGGTGGTCTCGAAAGAAGAGCCTCTCCAGAAGATCTGAATATAGTTGTGATGTATAAAACAACACTGCAACAAAAGCTATTAAAATATACATGGGTGGGTTGTGGGGGGGGGCAGGGGTCCAATTTTTCCAAATTTTTGCTTGATTGCATCCAAGAGTAGGTCTCTGGACTTTTGCTGAAACTTACCCTCCACCCCACCCCACCCCACCCCACCCCAAAACACACAGTCTCTGAAAAATCCCTCTCCAAACAATTAACAGACTCTAAAATGGCATTCCTCAATGAATGTATCTTATTTGAAGTTTAGGCCGTGTGTGTGTGTGTGTGTGTGTGCGCGCGCGCGCACTGTGCGCACATGTGTGCATACACTTATTTAAAAGAAGCAAGGCCATATCAGAAATCTTAAAGTTTTCAGAACTTGGTCCAGGCTCCTTGCGCACCAGGCAGACATGTAGAAAATGAGCACTGTGCCAACTAGACCGGTACAGTGAGGAAGTGTGTGACCTGCTAATATAAATGCTGATGAAGCATTAAGCAGCGGAGTCTCCTTGTGCTTCGTTCAAATGCTCAAGGAGGAGCTCTGTGCAGCTCAAACATGCTACGCTATTCAACATATTTCCTTAAGGCTAAGAGGGAGATGACACTCACACACTTCAATTTCTGCTTCCCTGTGCAAATGAAGTTTGGCTAGGCGTCTAGCTGATATAAATGAGCACAATTCCATTGCCATCCATGGAGCTGTGCCCGCTTTCTGATAAGAATCTAGCCCACTGTCTCATCTGTTATGAAAGATTGAAGGCTGTAAAATGGTTGTGTAATGATTTAATGTATTAAGCTCGCTTTGTGTGGTTTGTTATGCCAAATTCCAAGTCGGGTTCCCTAGTTGTACAGTAGTGAGCTTGAGGAGCAGCTAATCCAGGCATGGCTTAGCAAACCACGGCAGTCTTCAGTTTTCTGTATTTCACTTATGGTGTGTGGTTGGGGCAGCTGGAAAATTAAGTCTGCAAGGTCAGGAATTATACCCATTCACCTCTCCTTTCCACAGGCTTCTTCTGTAATGATAGTTGAGTGCTTTCACCTCTCTGCATTTCCAAATAGTGAAAGGGGTGATTTGTGGTCCTCGTCCCCACCCCAACGCTGTGTAATATGTTTGTGGCCATTAGTGGTGTGACAGACCATTTTGAATAGCCAGCCATTTCTAGGTATGAGAAAGGATCATGTTACTGCGTTCCGCTGAGTTTCTATATGATGTTTTGGAAACTGGCGTGTATCTAAACCTTCCCTGCCACCACCATTGCCACTGCTATCTCTGAAATAGCACCTAGGGAAGTAGGCAGGCAGATGGACTAGTTGGAAAAGGAAGGAGTTCTTCCTGATTTTAGATTATTAAAATTCAAGCTGGATAACTCGAGTTTCAACAAGAGTTGTATTCCAAGCCAAGAAATTATGAAATTGTCCAGTTGAGCTATACCGTTTTACCCCAGCCCAATGAGTACACATCAGATCCTAAGAACATTTTTCTCTGTGTTGCATTAGCTGTGTGGGGCATCTGGCTCAGGCGGGCAGCAGGTAGATCTCCAGATGTTTTGGTTTTGGACTTCTGCTCCCAGAAGCCCCTGCCAGCCTGGCCAATGATCAGGAATGCTGGGAGTTGAAATCTGGAGTTGACTTCATGAGATCTACTTTCTGCCCACACCAAGGACTTTTTTTTAACCCACTAAACCTTCATGCCCTGTAGTTTAGTAAGAGCACAGTCTAATTTGTCACTGAAGAACACTGGTCTAAAACTTCCCCCTCCCCCACAAAAAAGCAAAAAACGTTGGGAGTGCTTGTTCATAAAATTAAGAGCTGATGGTGTCACTAATTGGGCGGGTTCGCATAACTCGCTAGGACTCGTTGCAAATAAGTGACACAGTGTGGTTTGTTCGCGGAACAACCCACGGTGCGCCCCACAGATGACTGGGCTCACTGTGGCTTGTTCTCCCCCTCCTTCCAGGGAACTCCCAGAGAACCACAATAACCGCAGCAGTAAGTGCTCTGAAAAGGACCTGCAAAAAGAGGGGGGAGCCAATATCTCCCCTTTCTGGACTAGCTGGGGACTCGGGGAAATGTTGAAAAGGTGGAGGACACTGAGAAGTGTCAGTTGAACACTTCACATCAAGAGGATTACATTGCTCAGTGTACACCAGTTGCCGGGGAACATGGGCAGGAGGGTGCTGTTGCACTCCTGTCCTGCTTGTGGGATCCCGTGGACAGCTGGTTGGCTACTGCATGAACAGAATGCTGGACTAGATGGACCTTGTTCTGATCCAGCCTGGCTCTTCTCTTCTTATGCTCTTAAAGTTGCTGAGTAGCTTGCCTCTTTCATGGACCACAAGGGACTAACACAGTGCTTAAATCAGAAGGCGCCAGCCCCTCCCCATATCTTTTGTGTTGGCTCCCTTAGCTCCTGTTTTTAGAAGGTGGGCGGAGGGGGGGGAGGAAGTGGCATGGTTTGGCTAAAACTGAGGGAGTCAGGAGGTGGAGCTTGTGGATTTCATTAAGGTCCCCCATCCTTCCCTTCGCCCCACCCCCATAATTTAAGCATCAGCTATATCCACGGCCTACATGGTCCCTTCATGCTAACTGCTGCAGCATGATAAATTCTACCACCCTTAAAAAAGCCTTTGTGCAGAATTAGATCACAGTAGTATGGAGCAGGGGCACTAAAAATATGAACTATATATTCCTCTGCGGGGGGGTGGGGAGGAAATGTTGGATGGGAAGAATGCCCCCTGTCTGCCATTTCAGGGACAGACCTCCTTGCAACAATGAACACATGCTGATCCCATGAATGCTTACTGTAGCTATAGATGCAGAGTTCATAATTGCCTGGTTTATAATACGAATCTGGGCAGCTTATAATGCTTGGCTGATATATAAGCAAGAGCGCTATTTCCTTCTGAAGTTCTTCTCCAGCTTGGAATGGTTAATGTGTGTCTGCACATGTGCGGTCTGTGTTCAGGAGGCCACATGCCCAAAGCCAGCCACTCAGTGGTACATATGGAAAAGGTAGTCATTGGTAACCTGTGTGGCGTAGTGGTGAGAGTGTTGGACTGGGACTCAGGAGATCCGAGTTCTAGTCCCCGCTCGGCCATGAAACTCACTGGGTGACTTTGGGCCAGTCACTGACTCTCAGCCTAACCTACCTCACAGGGTTGTTGTGAGGATAAAATGGTGAGGAGAAGGAGGAGGATTATGTAAGCTGCCTTGGGTTCCTTCCAGGAAAAAAGGCGGGGTATAAATATAATAAAATAAAATAAATAAATAACCTCTTAACTCCTGATGAGACTCTCTTGGTCTAAAGCAGTTGAGCAGTTTCAGTCAGAGGTGGGAAAGATGCTGCCGAATCTCCGAGAGAAATATGACCCACCGCTGTGGAGACCCGTTTTTAAATTCTCTGACTTCTGTTGAAAAACTGTTCAATCCAAAACTGACTTTACAGATGAGGAGAGTAGTGGCGGTGCAAGATGTCCCACTAACTGAGGACGCATGCTGCTGCTGCTGCCCCCCGCCCCGAAGGAAAGATTGGGTGGGCAGCCTCTCTGGAGCTGCCCAGGCCCGAATGCTACGCTTTGAGGGGGACCTTCCTCAAATCTAGACACTGTGAGCGAGCAAGGTGGCCCTGGAGATTGCCTGTTCAGTCACTGGTGCAGCAGCAGCAGCAGCACCCCCATAGGGCCCCTTCCAGATCACCCCCTGAGCAGAGGATTCACCCTGCCTCATGGGGAGCGCCAGCCCTGGAGGAGAGAACTGTGCAAAACATGAAAAGGTTGGGGGCGTGAGGATTTTTAAAGGCCAACGAAAAGAAGGGCCATTACTCAGTGGTAGTGTGCATGCTTTGAATACAGAAGGTCCCCGTTTCAATTCCTGACAGGACCGGTGCAAGGCAGTTTGGTGCCCTAGGCAAGATCAGATATTTAGCGCCCCCCTTCCCACTTGAGAGCGCTGTATTTTTTTTTCCCAAGGCGTTTCTGGCGCCCCCTTTAGCCCCGCGCCCTAGGCAGTTGCCTAGTTGGCCTAATGGTAGCACCGGCCCTGATTCCTGGTATGTCCCCATAGGGCTGTGTGGGACTCAGCTCTGAAACCCTGGGGAGCTGCTTCTGGTCAGCGTCGACAATTACTGGGCTAGATGGACCAAAAGCCAGACTCAGTATAAGGCAGCTTCCTGCGTTCCTAGAAAAAAATGATTGAAAACGTTAAAACTTTGGAGGGGGAAAGTGCTAATAACATAGTCTAAAGATCTTATGGCTAGTGTTGTGAACCGCATGAGCTTTGCAGTAAATAAACCTTTGATCTTATAAAATGTTCTTCTGTGTAATTCGATACCAGGGGAAGGTTACTTATGAGTGTGGGGGGAGGGAGGGGGGCTGAGGATGAAAAGGATGGAGTGGTGTAAAAGTTTTAAAAGGTATTAAACACTGAAAAAGTAAAAACATTTTCTTTTTTAAAAAAATGGCAAGGGCTGTGTCACACTACAACAGTAGTGTGAGGGGGGGGGAGGCGTTAAAATAATAATATGAAAAGGTTTCAAAAACAAATGTAACCCAATAGGGCAATTACAAAGACAAAAGCATACCTGAGTGGTATGTCTGACCACACAAACGTCCTCTATAGCACAGACGTCACTGGAAGGGGGAAAAATGGCCACATCCTTCCTGCGTAGTGATAGGCTAGCATTTAGAGGTCCTGATTTGAGGGAGAGGGTGTTTGTGCAAGCATATTGTGAAGAGAAAGGAAACACTGAAAGTTATATGGTTAACCAGAACATTCTTTATTGATTGTTCTTAGTTGATTTGCTTTCCCTTGTTTACAACTTAGGCTAAAACAAACTTATGGTTTGCAAAGACAGATATATGACTATAATAAAAGACACCATTGCCAATGTTGTAGTGGAGTCTAGGCTCACAGGATCAAAGCCTGTGGCTCACGCTGGCTCAGCTTGTCTGAGTGTGGAAAGCTAAGCAGGGTCAGGCCTGGTTATTACTTGGATGGGAGACCCCCTCCTCTAGTTTCCTGCATTGAGCAGGGGGTTGGACTTGATGGCCTTGTAGGCTCCTTCCAACTCTATGATCTATGAAAGCCACAGGATGTTTCGATTAGCAGGAATGCTGATGTCATCTGCCACCCCCTCAGGCTTCCCTGTTCCCTCCGAGCTTAGCTGCAGTCCTCAGAGTGACGTGGTTCTCACGTAACAAGAAACCACCTACTGTAGCCACTGTGGGTGTATTTCCCTGTGGGGCTCCTCCTTGCGATAGCGGCCGCCATTTTTAATATCCGGGGCACGGTAGGGGCGTGCCATAGCTTGTCCCTACTGTTGTGTTATGTGCAAACCTGATGAGGGTGGGTTGTTGAGATGGTTGACAAGCCACCCAGAACCCATGGGCTGTTTTAGGGATGCAGTATTGTTATTAAACGTAAGTACTGATATGTTTAAAAAGTATAATGTGAAATGCTTACGGAGTGTAAGTAATGTACCGGTAGATGATATAAAAGGAAAATGAAATAGAACGTTCAGTTCCACTTCATACGAGAAATCTAAAACAACATTCACATTACAATGATGATTTGTATATGGGATAATGTGATTAATACTTGTGTGTCTTAATACTAGATGGGTGAGCATATTAGACAGAAAACCCTTCAACATGTACAGATGTTGGAGTGTGAGGGATTGGAAAGAAATTTGCAAGGAACATGGGAAAACATGTTAATCCTGGTTTTCTATTTGATATTAAGATGTTATGACAAGACACTTGGTTTAAATGTTACAACTTACATCCTTTCTCTTAGGGCTCATGCTCCACCTATCCCTGCATTGCCAGCTTTCTTCTCTAGTCTCTTGGAGTTACCTGCTTCAGAATGTCTGCACACATTCTGCACTGCCTGGGACTCTGGATGGCTAATATCCAGAAAGGGAGCCTCAACATCAACAAAGATGGTGTAGTTCTCACTGTGTCTGGGCTATACCACTTCAGAGTGCAGAATTCTCCTTTGTTTGTACACAGGCACACATTCCTGCATATAGAAAACTAGCTGGTCAAGGGAAGAAGCTAGTTTAGAACCTTCCTTCCTAATTTGCTAGGGTTTTGTATGTGCTTTTTAAGTACAGGGAATCACACAGAAGAGGGCCAGGATCTCTTCTCGATCATCCCAGTTGGCAGGACACGGAATAATGGGCTCAAGTTACAGGAACCCAGATTCCACCTAAACATCAGGAAAAATTTCCTGACTGTCAGAGCAATAAGACAATGGAATCAACTACCTAGGGAGGTGGTGGGCTCTCCCACTCTGGAGGCATTCAAGGTACAGCTGGACAGCCATCTGTCAGGGCAGGGCCGGTGCTACCATTAGGCCAACTAGGCAGCTGCCTAGGGCGCAGGGCTAAAGGGGGCGCCAGAAATGCCTAAAAAAAATAATACAGCACTCTCAAGTGGGAAGGGGGGGGCACTAAATATCTGATCTTGCCTAGGGCACCAAACTGCCTTGCACCGGTCCTGTGTCAGGGATGCTTTGACTTGGATCCCTGCATTGAGCAGGGGGTTGGACTCAATGGCCCTTCCAACTCTACTTTTCTGTGATTCTATTTTGTAAGGAGGAGCACTCAACCATGTGATATTCTACACCTGTAGGATGAAGCGGTGCAAACCAGACACAGGGCTATGGCCTCAGTGAGACTAGGGCCCATGTGTATGCTGCTCCTTCGGTCAGAGCATTGCTGACTCCAGGTTTTGGAGCACTCTTGAGCAAGACACCCTCAAAGGGGCCCCCTCTCCCGCCACCTGCTCACCAGCATTGTCATCACGTGCTGCTGCTTCCTCTTCCTCATTATCGCTATCACCTGCTTACCTGCCAGGCAGGAGGCAATGAGCAAGCAGGCAGTGGCATTTCATGCTCCTCCTTCACATCAGCACCATTGTCTGAGCCAGAGCAAGAGGCAGGTTTCATAGATCATAGAGTTGGAAGGGGCCTCCAAGGCCATCGAGTCCAACCCCCTGCTCAATGCAGGAAACTAGAGGAGGGGTCTCCCATCCATCTAATAACCAGGCCTCCTGACCCAGCTTAGCTTTCCACACTCAGACAAGCTGAGCCAGCGTGAGCCACAGGCCTGTATATGAACAAAGGGCCTTTTTAATGTTAGTTTTTATTATTATTGAGTCCTGGTAGTTTTATTATTAATTGTTTTTAACTGTTTTACATTTTTGTATGTTATTGGTTTTATTTTAGGTTTTTTTTTTCATGTTGTGAATTGCCCAGAGAGCTTTGACTATTAGACAGTATAGAAGCATGAATGAATGAACAAGTCCCAGTGGTTCTTGTCAGTGTGGGCCCCCTGCTAGGATGTGGGCCTTTGGCAGGTGCTCAACTATGCTGCTTCTTGATGCTGGCCCTGGGCAAGAGGTTGGAAAGAAATTGTTTTAGCAACATCTTTCATAGCTACAGAGATTGCCCGCTCATTACAGCTTGGAAGAGAGGCACTGTGACAGGAACAGAAATACTTCTCTCCCACATGCTTCACCAGCCAGTCTTCCCAGTTTGCTAGAGTAGATTGTAGCTTTAAAGCAGCAGACCTCCATCCTTCCTGTGCCTTTCCAGCCCTGGAAGACAGCAGAGAGTACAGAAGCCTAAACAAACCTAAAATGCTGTGTTTTTCTCTCTCAGATGATCAAGATTCACTCGAAAACCAAGTGTACTACCACATCAAATGTTCCTGGGTTTTTTTTCATCAAACCCTTCTTCTGAACAGGTAAGCTGCAGTGCAATCCTGTACATGTCTACTCAGAAGTAAGTCCCATTTTCAATGGGGCTGACTCCCAGGTAATTGGGTATCATCAGATTGCAGCTTTCATCTTTTAATGTTAAGACTGTGCTTGTTCAGGTTCAGTAAAATCATTTCAAATAATGGTGCAGATTGTGTTCCAGTTTGGCAATAAGTCCAGTTTGGTCCAGGTTTTTGTTGTTGTTTGGTTTGCCTGTATAGTAGGGTGAGCTTCTCATTATTTACATTAGTCCATTAACCTTAGATACTAGATAAAACTGGCATTCCAGTTTTTTAAAGTGTTTCTGTTAAATTTCAAGTGTGTTTAACTGTAAGGCTTAAATCACTTTTCAGCCTATTAGTTATGCTAATGTATTGCTAATGTGGAAGGGAAAGCAGAGGGGAGGCATTTGTAATGCTAATGAACATTTTAGCCAAATGTATGTTTTATATAAGCATTACGAATTGATTGATGAAAGGACCATTTTAAACCTCCTCTGTGAAAGTGTCAAGTTGCCTTTGGGGATCTATGAGTTTGGGAAAAGCTGTCATACCTCCTTCCTTCCTTCCCCACCCCACTCCAGAAACCCTTTAAAATGAATGCTGAGATCATCTAATTTTAGCATATTCATTTTCCTTATGCCTTCCTCATGCCTTCTTCCTCTCTCTGTTCCTTTTGTCTCTTGGCTGTTTTTCTGGGGGGATCATAAGCCATTCTGGTGTTTTGAACTTTGTTTTTTGTCCATTTGTAAAATGCTTAGTATATTTGTAGGTTCTATATGAAGAATGTTGTGCTGCATATGGGGTACGGGGAGCATGTCGTTTCACTCAGAATCTCTCTTCTTTCCCCTTTCCCTGCTGTGTCTTGTTGTCTACAACCAAAATGGTCGATGCCACTATCATTATCCAAGTTAGGCCATTATTTCTCTGGAATAACCAACTTTTAGATAACTTTGGATTTGGTTGCCTTTCCCTTCAACCTGAGGGGTACAAGCAACTTCTGATTTGCATATTCAAGACTTTAACTACTAAAAACTAGTCTAGTCATGGGAATTATTATGGTCTACCTTCATCTAATTGGTAATAGAATTTTGCATCTCCCAGATGGGGAGATATGAAAATTTCAGTTTAGGTGAGACAGATAATCCTTCTAGACAACCACACTGCCAACTCACCCCAGAGTAACTTGGTCATCTGTATTGTCCTGCCAAATGGTAAGGAGGATGTTACCATATTTGAAGGTATAGATGGGTGCACTGTTAAAACATGAAGTAAAAATGGGACATCTGCAAAGAAACAGGAAGCATGAGGTACTTGCACTTCCTGTTTACTGTGCATCACTAGTGCTGTTCAGGCATTCACTGATAATGCATGCAGGGAAGGGCAGAATCACATGTACTAGCGCTACTCCCCCCCCGCCCCCAATCCCTGTCCACACCAGTTGCAGCCTCAGACCTTCACATGCTGAATGGGAAGGTTTGAAAAGGGAACCTTCATGAGCAGGGCCGGTGCTACCATTAGGCCAACTAGGCGGCTGCCTAGGGCGCCGGGCTTAAGGAGGCGCCAGAAATGCCTTGGGGGGGGAAAAATACATCACGTATTTTACCAAGTTTGTTTTACCAATCATGTCCTGTGGCGGGGAAGGGAAGGCGAAAGAAGCGCACCCCTCCCTCTCTCTCCTCCAGCTCGTTACCAGGAACAGCAGCAGGCAGGCTCCTCCTCACAACCAGCATCAAAAGAGGCAGAGAAGGCTACAGACTGGAGGAGGGGAGGCGGGCAGGGGCGGCTGGAAAGATGCACCTGCAAACACCTCCTTCGCCTTCCCTCTCAAGGATGCACCTGCAAACACCTCCTTCGCCTTCCCTCCCTCGCGTGAGCCTCAGGTTCCTCAGCTCAAGGTCCCCTGAAAGCAGTTATTTCCAGCAACCAGGGAGGGAGGGAAAGGTATTTTAAGCTAGCTGGGGCTCCAATGTTTTAATTATTTACCATGCTGTTTCTGTGTTTTGGTTTTAAATGGTTTTAGGATGCAATCCTATGCGTGTTTGGAGGGGGGGGGAATCCTACAACTCCCAGCATTCCCCAGCCAGCCATGCGCAATCCTATGCACGGTGAGGTAGAAAAAAGCCCCACAACTCCCAGCGTTCCAACAGCCAGCCATGCTGGCTGGTGAATGCTGGGAGTTGCGGGGCTTTTTTCTGCCTCAACGTGTTTAGGATTGTGCCCTGAGCTGTTGATGTTTTCTTTACTGTACTTTGAATATTGTTGTCTGCCTTGAGCACTAGGCTGGTAAAGGGAAAGACAGGATAATATACATTATTCTGATAAAGAAATATTGCAACAAAGTGATAGAGAGAGGAGGGGAAGTAGCAAGTTTCGTAAATCCCCTCCTAAATTTGAACCAGATGATCCACGGGCTCTCTCTTTGCTATGTTTCTACTACATGCATCCCCCCCCCCTGCAACCCAGAAGGTGTACGAGTCAAACCGGTGTCTCTGCACCTCCACCCTGCGAGGTAGGACAGGCTGCCTTTTGTCTCTATTCCTCACAGGTAGCGCCACCACACCTCTCTCACATCCTTTTTTCATATCCCTTGTGCTGCCTGCAGGAGGAGACAGGCTTTTACATATATATGGAGTAGGAGAAGGCCCTTGGGAGTTCCTGGCATAGCTGGGCTGATGTTGCCTCTTTGCTTTCCTCGTGAACACAAAGGAAAAGTCTCAAAGTCCACAAAGTTTTTCTATGGGGCTCGGCAGTTCCCAGGGAGGGAAATTTATTTCATAATGGGCATAGGGCTGGAGGGAGGGAGGGCTCAAGTGGGAAGGGGGGGGCGCTAAATATCTGATCTTGCCCAGGGCACCAAATTGCCTTGCACCGGGCCTGTTCATGAGTTTGGTTGAAGGTGCTTAGACTCCACAACATGATTGGGAATCGCAGTCGCACACGGTTCTCAATCATGTGGTTGATTCTAATAACGTTCAGCCAAACACAGGAAGATTTCCCCCCTTCAGACCTTCTGCTCCACACACATGAAGGTCTCAGGTTGCGGCTGGCAGGGACAAGGACATTGAGGGTGGGGCCAATGTGCTCATCCCCACCCCTCCCTCCACAGCTTCTGAGAACGTGTGGAGGCAAATGCTTGAACAGGGCTAGTGTCATGTCCAAATCTGTTCCGTGCGGGGGTTTGAGACTGAACTAAATTCTCACATTTCAAGAGATGACTGTAGGTGAAGATGATGTGGCAAGCTGGCAGGCCGTGTCATTCCCAGTGTCATTTTACCTGTTCCGCAAGTGAGAATTCTACAGAATGCCAGTCCCTAGGTAATGAACAAATTTCACTCTTAAGCCTTTTAATTATAAAGATACTATCACAAGTGATGCACAGACAGAATATGTAATAATATTTAATAAGGCAAAATGGTTTTTTTGTTTTTTTTTGTTTTTTGCTGTAGACAAGACCAAATCACAACCTAGAATTAGACCCATAAAAAAGAAAACAAAATGCCTTCCCAAAGCTGTTATGACTGCATATATTTTGTCACTGAAATCCTGCTCCTAGTGAGAAAGCTCCAAGGGCAAAGTATGCATTTGATTGAGATGGATTTCCCTGTTTGCTTTCGCTTTCCCCCTTTAACATCTGTGCATGCCCTGTTTGCTCATATTTGCATATTAAGTTGGAGTGTACCACAGTATTCTTGGCATATCTGTAGAAGTCTCTGGGGCACACTCAAACTTAAGAATGTAAGAAGAGCCATGCTGAATCAGACCAAAGGTCCATCTAGTCCAGCACTGTATTCACACAGAGTGGCCAACCAGCTGCCTGTAGGAAGCCCACAAGCAGAACATGAGTGCAATAGCACCTTCCCACTTATGCTCCCCAGCAACTGATATGCAGAGCCATACTTCCTCCAACACTGGAGGTAATATATAGCCATCATGACTAGTAGCCATTCATCACCTGATCCTCCATGAATTTGTCTAATTCCCTTTTAAAGCCATCCAAATTAGTGGCCATCATTACATGCAGGGCAACGGCATGACCAAAAGCAGTGTGTGAAAGAGTTCTGTGCTCTTTTCTATCCAGCCGGCTGCCCCATGCAAAGCAAGGAGACTTCTTGCCCCTGCAGAGGCCTCAGTGATGGTGCAAAGGATTCTGGGATGCACCCGAACTTTATGCACCAATCCCCAGGCTATCTCTGTCACCTGCCTGCCAGGAGGGAGGGAATGAGAGATGCATTGGACAGCAGTGGGTGGGTGGGGAGTGAGGGGTGAGGTGAGGAAAATAGAACTGGCCTTCTACCTCCTTTCACTGAAAATGGCCCAGGGCCAAAATTAGTTGAAACTAGGGACCAATGCTCTACGGTAACGGTCAACTGAAATTTGCCTGAGAAGCTTAGACAATTAGTAAAAATATCTGAACTGCTGGGACAAATACATATTGGCTGATTCTCCTATTTTTGTCTCCAGTGTTAAGCAAAATGTTCCAGAGAACAAAACGTAGCAGATTTTAGCAAAGCAGGAGAATTATTTTAGGTGTTTCAGTGTGTATACTATTTTTTAAAATGGGGGAAATCAGCCACTGCATGTTTGTTTGTCCCAATAATAGTATGTGTAACCTGAAACCTCTGTGACATCTAATACAGCCTAATCCATTTAAGTCTGCACCTCCTCCTACACTCCATTTTAAGATTCTGACCATGCAGACTTCATGACTTTAATATCAAGTCAGCCTTTCCCCATTCATTCCTGCCTGATGAAGAGATCTCAAAAGCTTGCCCACAATTTTGGGCATGTTTGGTTGTTCCTAATAAAGGTGACTATGGATTTTAAAAATATTTTGGTTACATGATTAACATTGCCATTACTTAATGTTCCATCCTTAGAAGTGGGTAGAAAAGAGCTGATTTAGCTTTAACCCATTGAAAGGACCAGCCCATAACTTCAAATCACTCTTGTGATTGTATCCGTAACACATTCCTGTTTTGTACCAGACCACAGTGCAGGGTGACTGAGCAGCCTTTGAAGATCAGTCCTGCCAATTCACTTGTTGCATGCTGCATTCCTGACATTATTTCCTGTCATAGACTGCTTGTTCATGTACAGAAGCCAGAGGCAGTGTTTTAAGTGGTTCACCAGTACTAACTCTAGTAAGTTCATTATGTTTGTGTGAGAGCAGCACTAAGGGGAGATAAAAGGACTGCCTCCTTCCATATGGTCCTGCCTGTCCACTGAGGTCTTCAACGGAGGCCTTGCTCCATGTTCCACCACTGTCAGAAGTGTAGTTGGTGGGTATACGGGACAGGGTCTTCTCAATTGTGGCACCCAGATTGTGGAACTCCCTCCCTACTTTGGAAGGTTTGTTGCCTCTCCCATTGGCATTTTGATGTTGAGTGAAGATCATCTTGTTTCATCAGTCCTTTGGTATTGATTAGTTGCCACTTCCTAATCTGGCTTGATTACATTGTTTTTTGCCACTGACCTTGTTTGTTATGCTGTTTGATTTTTTCATTCTTATGTAAATTGTTTTATGCTTATTTAAATTGTTTCTATTTCATCCTCTTTTTTTAACCTATTGTTAAATTGTCAAATTTATTATGACTTTTTTTTTACTTTTTTGAATGCTGTGTTGAGGGCCATTTCTGCACCTACAAATTCAAATAAATAAAGACATAAAATAAAGAAATAAGCTCTTCTGAATTTGAAAAGTTTAACACTTGCTTTTGAACTTTCTAGTATTTTCAAAATGGAGGGAGTTAATTTTCTAATCTACAAATGGCACTTATGTACAGAAGCCCAGGCAAAATGGGAAAACTTAAATCTGTAGACCCTTAGAACTATTCACACAGTAACTAGTTAATACTTTTAGAATGATAGAAAGGAAATAAGGACCATGAATCTTTTACAAATCAAGTCAAATCAAATCTTTATTACGGTCCAAGACCAGCATAAACAGTAAGTCTACAGAAAACAGACACACTAAATTTATACAATACAGTACCTTGGATTGCAAGCATAATTCGTTCCGGAACCGTGCTTGTAATCCAAAACACTCTTATATCAAAGCGAGTCTCTGGCGGGCCTGCGCGGGGCCGATTTCAGCCCGCTACGCCCGCTTGAGGCGAGCGGTTACATCCCTACTTGTCTTGCAAGACCTTGCTTGTTTATCAATTCAAAAAAAAAAATTAAAAATTTTGCTTGTCTTGCAAAATGCTCTCAGACCAAGTAATACCTTGCAATCCAAGGTATTACTGTACCAAGGTTTTGGCCCTTTCCTGCTGTTTTAAATCAGGCTTAAGAAGTCATAAGATTATGGCCCCTAGACAGCATCTAGAGGGCCATAGGATTTTTTGGAGTCCCAGCTCCGATGTCGTAAAAAGCTCTGACTTCAGAGCTGGGACTCTGCGCTCAGAGTGCCCTTCCCCCACATGTAGCCAGTGCAGAAAAAAACTGTGTTGGCTGTGTCTCCAAAGTCGGAAGAATGACCTCAGAGAAGGGGTTTAGGAGGCGGGGATGGGGGGAGACCAGCGCCACCAAGGTACAACCTATCCTGGCGGTGCCTCAGCCTCCTTCCCTCCTCCTCCGAGGTGCAGCAGTTAGACGGCTGAAATCGGCTGTCTCGCTGCTTTGCAGAGTGGGAGGAGCGTGGAGGTGACCTTCACCTCCACGCTCCTCCCACCCTGCATAGGATGCCCATAATCCTCCAAGTTTGGAGGGTTATGGGCATTTCCATTGGATTGCGCCCTTACTTGGTTATTAAAGATTAACCTTCTCGGGGGGAAATGGAGGGTGCAGGTCACATGTACACGATCCTATCCATGTAGGCTCTCTGCAAACTTGAACGCATGGGGGTTGTGGGGATGCAGGCAGTGGGCACTTAATACTCCCATTTCCATGTGTTCATTTCTACTCAGATAAGCACCTGAACAGGACTCTTGCTGGTGCAAACTGGTTGAGTGTTTCTGGAGCCGCCTTGGGGACAGTTATTGGTCACAGACATGTGTTGCTTATATGTGAGAATGTTGCCAGGACTAATGTGCATGCTTAGCTTATCAGTATACTGCATCCCTGTCCAGTATGCTCTGTGGAGGAAAAAGCTCACTGAGAGCATATTGCATCATCTGCTTGATAGAAAATGGAGATTAAACTAACACAGGTGAGGCCGTAAGTCTTTCTTGCTGTGGTATTTTCTATACTTCCACTGTATGTGGAACTCTCATGATCTCAAAACACAATTGTTCTTCCCCATAAAATTCTGTAAGCCAGAAAATTGTTCATTTAACCTACTGATTTACTCCCAGTTTTAGAAAGGGAGCATGACAATAGAAAGGAAGTTGCTCCCAAATAATGTGAGAAATACTTAAAAGTGGTTTCAGAGGAGTAAATCATGCAGAGATCAACTTGCCTACCTTTTAAGACACATTTACTCCTCTGACCTCTGATGTCACTCTGAAAAATAACTCCAGCATCCCTGTGCTATATGCTTTTTGAGGAGGTCCAGAAACTTGTCCAAAATGCACCTGCTCATCTATTGATGGGTGTAAGTCACTAAGGTCATATAACACCTGTTTGAAAATATTCATTGATTACCATTTTGTTTTAGGCCCAGTTCAAGGTGCTGGTTTTAAAGCCCTGGGTGGTCTGATCTTGAGCAACTCTGGGAGTGTATTCTCCCCTATGAATTCCCCAGGTGTTAAGATCTGCCAATGAAGACCTACTCCAAGTAACAATTACACACATTTGGTTATCTTTGGTGAGGAACAAGGGTTTAAGTGTGGTCACTCCAGAATCCTGGAATTCCTTTCTGCTAGAACTTTGGAGGTTGCACTCCCTTGCAATATATTATCACTGGGAAATACATCATGTTAGGTGTGCTTTTGGAGAAGAGATGAGGGTCTGCATTTTGGTTAAATTGTCCTGTGCTCTACCTTTGTGACTCCAATTGCCATTGTTGTTTTAGCTATTGTAATTAATGCTATTCTTGCTAACTATTGTAGCATCACTGTGTTAATGTGTGTTTGGTTTTATATACACTACCTTGGGAGCTGTCAGTTGAAAAAAGCAGTCTAGAAATATGGGTTGGATGCAGGATCTGCCTTCCACATTAGGAAGGGCTCTGCCCGATTTGGGGGGATCACCCTCTCCCCCACACCATAACTCACCCCATTCAGTAGGGTCTTATGCCCCCCTGTGTAGCATTTTCAGGGGGCTGGAGAGGCTGCCGTGGGAAGGAGGGAGTGGGGAAGTCAACTTCCACCAGCGTAGTTAATCAACCATAAATCAGGTTCCTACCCATAGTAAATAAATAAATACATTAAAGAAATGAGTAACATCAGGACTTGCGGCTCCAGACATGAACTGTAGGACAAAGAGCTTTTGCCAAATAACATGTGTTCTTGTCTAATCTGAGAAGTTACATTTGCCATGTATAATATAATGAGATGGCACAATCTCAGACTGGTATTGTAGATCATTACAGTGTTTTCCTTGTGACCTTTTTGGAAAGCACCATTTGAAGTACCGTATATTGCTGATGGTCTGTAATACATATTGAGTTTGTCCCATCTCATTTCATTACACGTTGCAAGTGTGACTTTGTAAATGTGATGCTGCCTTGACATGATTGGTTAGGAACGAATGAGTGGCTCTAATCCAGGAGACAGAAAAGAGTTCTGCACAGAGTAGTAATTCTTGACTGTGAGGATAGCCCAGACAGTGCCCCAGATGCTTCTCACTGAGAGCTTACCAATGGGGATTTCCTTGGCTTCTGTCATTGCTCTGGTGTAACAATGTTCATAGTTCTGATTCACACATGCACACACATCATCGTCTCATCACTCAGTGGTAACTGGGCACTTGCTGACTCGCAGCTGAATGCATGAGCTACTTCTATTGAAAGGTATTAGCTGAATTATGTGGTCTGTCTGTGGTGGATGTTTCACACAAGCAACTCATCACTTGATGTCGCAGTGATGTAAATGTGTGAAACTTTTATCTATGTGTACGAAGAAAGCGTTTTCCTGTTTCCATATTTCTTAAGGCAGGATCTTCCAAGAAATAGTTTATACATGTGGCAGGTGCACTCTTGAGTTCTTCCTGGATTGTGAATCAGCAGCAGCTGAGTCACTCATGCTTCTTCCTGATGCTGATGTCCCAATCTATAGTGTCACCTCAATCAGTGGTGTAGTGGAGCCAGGGTTCACAGGGTCAAGGACTTTTTGACTGGGTTCAGACAACACAGCAACCCACACTCAAGGATTGAGTATGGGTTGAGTGTGGGCTGTTGTTGAACCATGGGTGGTTGTTGAACCGTGGGTTATCATGTTGTCTGAACTCAGCTGCACTAACAAGCCATGGCTTGTTAACCATGAACAACCCATGAAGAGAACCCATGGTTTGTTGTTGAGTTGGGAACTGTGGGTTGTTCACCATGGTTTGTTATCTCAGCTGGGTTCAGACAACATGATAATCCATGGTTCAACGACAACCCACATTGTGGTGAGAGTGTTGAACTGGGACTCGGGAGATCTGGGTTTTAGTCCCTGCTCGGCCATGAAGCTCACTGGGTGACTTTGGGCCAGTCACTGACTCTCAGCCTAACCTACCTCACAGGGTTGTTGTGAGGATAAAATGGAGAGGAGGATTATGTAAGAAGCCTTGGGTTCCTTGCAGGAAAAAAGGCGGGGTATAAATATAATTAATCAATCAAGTTGTCTGAACTCAGTCTTAGATTAGCAGGGGTGATGACATAATCTGCTGCCCCCTTCAGACTTCCTTGTTCCCTCTGAATTTAGCTGCAATCCTTACAGTAGCTGTGGTGAAAGATGGATTTTCCCAGCAACAATATATTGTTGTGAGGTGCACACAACTCACAATCTTTATTACAGTCAATAGACCATTCTTCACACAATATAGTACAAACAAACAGCTCAGTTAATTAGACACATGAAAACGGGAAGTCAAACATAATCTGGTAAAGATAGCCTGATTCAGAAATTTGGCCACTTGCTCAGTGATTAACTTATCAGAGCTGCTGAGTAATAAAGTTATTAAAAATTCCGTAGGGTGCCCAGGAAAAGGCCGTAGAATAGGGTAGATCAGGTCTTTCCTGGCCCTATGGTAGAAGCTGCAGGAAAGTAAAACATGCTGTATGGATTCTACCTCAAAGTTATTGCATGGGCAGCATCTTTCAAAAAGTGGAATTCCGTTATATCTGCCATCCAGCAATTTAGAAGGGAGAGCATTAAATCTTGCTAATGAGAATGCTCTCCTAAATTTGGGAATCGTCAGCCAGCATAGATAAGGCAGCCCCTCCTTGCTAAAAAAAAAGCTGGCAGACCCAAGGATAGAGGAGAGCAGGGGCCCCTGGCAGCTCCCTGTAATTCTTGTAAATCAATGTTCAACAACCTCTGTTTCACAATTGATTTAGCACTAACTAATTCACTAGATAATAACATATCTGGTGAAAGCCCTACCGAGATGATTTTATTTATCACGGTCTTTGACCAGGGGGATTCAAAAGAGTCCGACCAGATCGTATAAACCAAAGATTCTATCGGGAGTGCCAGTCTGCAGCGAAGCCAAAAGTGGATGACTTGAATCCAAGCTAGGCAGTTTATCGAGTGCAGTCCAGCTTCCAATTTTAATGCAGCTCCAGATACACATCTGGGGACACCAAATAATACCCTAAGAAAGAGTGATTGAATGCCCTCAAGTGAGCATTTAGAGCCTGGGAAGGGAACCACCACACATAATACACATGCACACACAGAGATACGTATCAGCGCAGCTGCCTGCAGTTTTGGACACTCCTTGGGGGCGTGGCTTTGGGGACTGTCATGATGAGCACCTGCACTTCAAAATTTACCACTACACTACTGGCCTCAGTTGGGACTGTCTGGGCCAGCATGACTTCTGCAGTTTTGAAGGGCTAGTGAGGTTTACACCCACTCCCCTTCATGCACTGAAAACACATGAGGCCGTTGCGCTGGCTAGCGCTGGCTAGCCCTGCCCCTCGCCAGTGGTGTGTGCGCCAGCTATGCCATCCACTGCCTGAGTGTTTGGGGGTATGTGAATGGGCTTCTCCACTCCTCCTCATGTGGAAGAGCCCTATGTGTGCGCGTCACTCGGCATGTAGGTTCCCTACATGTGGCCACCAAATGCATGGCCGGTTGTGGGCAGCATTCATGTGGTCACAGGGAGTGGTGCTAGCTGCTGCGAAATATTCCCCCCACCCACCCCACGTGCATGCTTTCAGCATGTGAGGGGGTGTCACGTGAACCCCTCCCTATTGCCAAGGAGCCGCTGCAGAAGCAAGGGACTGCAACAGCTGTGAAGACATGCACAGCCATGTGCTATCCATGGGGGCACCCTCATGGGCACGAGGGCCCGGTGGCGGCGGCGGCATCTCTCCATCCTGCTTGGCCAGGCCCCAGGTGAACACAGCTGGGTGGTTTGGGGGAGGCAGTAACTCCCACACCTGACTCCAACCCTGGGAAAGGGGCTTGCCAGAGAGCAGGGGAAGCATCTAGGTAGATGGAAAGGGGCGGCGGGAGCCACACCCCCTTCGTCCCAAGCCTGACCAAAGGAGCAGCTACTCACCCCCAGCCCTCTGCAGCTCCTGCCAGGGAGGAACCCCCAGCTGGCGAGACCAGTAACACCTTGCAGCACAGACCAAGCCCAGTCCTTTGCACAGCCAGCCTGACGCTGCTCCACTTGTCCGGAAGAAACACCTGCTCAAGGTGGGGTGGCTCCTGATAGTTCTTACGGCGGAATGCCTGAGACTGGAGGGATAGCCAAAGGCCCATTCTCTGGAAGGCCTATGATGTGAGAGCCACCCATCAGGGATGGAAGATGCCCAGGAGGAAGTACTAGGCTGGGGCTGTGTATCCTTTGAGGCTGGGCTCCCCCAGGAAAGGGTAAGGAGAGATGTGGCCATTCACCCCTCTTCCCTTACAGGAAAAGACCACAGCACCTAAATTGCCATTGTCCAGCGAAATTGCATGTGCACCGCACAGTTTTGAGATGACTCTTGCATGCCAGGTGGAAGATGATGAGAACTATATAACTATGCCAGTCGGTAGGGCAAGGGTGCGGGTGAGCATTTGCCTCAAAAGCGCTGTTTATTTGGTATTTGGGAAATACAGCCTGAGAACACCTCTTTACAATGAATATGAAATCTCAAACTTCCATTGAAAGTTAGGATTTCCCCCCCTTTCTTTAGCCAAGAAAGTCCTGGGAGGGGTGGGGGTGGGGTGTTGCACAAAGAAGGAAACGTCTATGAACTCCCTACTTTTCCCTTCCCAACCCTCTGGGCCACATCGCTGGTCGCAATTCATTCCAGTATACCTGCCTTCCCTAAGCTGACGCTCTACGGATGTTTTGGACTACAACTCTCATAACTCCCAGCCAGCATAGCCATGCTGGCTGGGGATCATGGGAGCTGTAGCCTGACACATCTGGAGGGTGCCAGGTTGGGGAAGGCTGCAGCATAGGCTGCAGCTAAGTATACAAGATTTGAGCCCCATTACCAAATGCAGGGAGGGTAAGCCTGTCCGAGGGCTGTTGGCCACAATGGCTAAATGGAACCTGCCCCTGAATTCCAGTTGCTGGGGAAAGAGAGCAATGGCAGCTATGGCCTTCATGCCCTGCTGGGACCTCCTGGGATCATCTGATTGGCTGCTGCTCTAGATCTGGAATAGGCAACCTGGTGCTCTCCATATGTTTTCGCTTAATTACCATTAGCACTCTTATCTCCTGGAGCAGATCTTGCTGCCTCTTTTCAGAATCTAGGGCTTAGTGAACACAACTGGGCCTTCTCATTTCATGGCTTGAGACAACATGGCCAATGGTGAGGGATCATGGGGGTTGTAGTTCATAACATCTGGAGGGCACCACCAGGTTGCCTCTCTCTGGTCTTTAGTGTAAACCAGGAGTGAGCAGCTTGTGGCCCTCCAGAAGTCTTGGCCTACAACTCCGATCAGCCCTAACCAGCACAGCCGTTGGTGAGGGATGACGGGAGTTTTAGGCCAAAACAGTTGGAGGGCCATAAGTTGCCCACACCTGGTATAAACCAACAGGGCTGCTCTTACATGTATTCGTGAGTATTGTAAAGTGTAGATATTTTGATTTTTTTAAAAAAAAAAGCAAGCCCTTTTAATTCCTGTCCACAAGGCTAGTTTGCCTGCCACAGGAGTATAAAATAAGCTGCTTATGTTATATGCCTCTCCTCCCCATCCATGCTGCCCTCTTGCCTAGAGTTCCTGCTGAACTCCTGCCAGCAACAAGGTGTGTCTTGTCTGGCTCTCAGCCTTTGAGTTCCTAGTCCCAGGCTGCCTGCCGCCTGGCCTTCCCGCCAGTGGGTGCCCTGAGGTGATACATGGCTCCCACTTGTTGCAATGTCTCACACAGCGCCTCCTAGGTATCCTCAGATAGTCTCTGCCGAACTAGGGGTTCAAACAGTGCCTGCTACTGCATCACCAGGTCTGTATTTCTGATGATGGGGGCAGGAAGAAAAGGTCTAAGCACTCTTATCTCCTGGAGCAGATCTTGCTGCCTCTTTTCAGAATCTAGGGCTTAGTGAACACAACTGGGCCTTCTCATTTCATGGCTTGAGACAGACATGAAGGGAGTTGAGAGGGATGGGGCAGGTTGCTGGAAAAGGACAAATAGTTTATTTTTTTGCATGATGACAGACTGTAACACTCATGGAATTGGATCCAGATTTAGTCATACTTAGAGCAGACCCAGTAAAATGAATGGGATTTAAGCATTAATTTCAGTGGGTCTACTCTAAAGGGCTGTTCGCACATAATGACAACCCATCGGTTTAAAAACTGATGGGTTGTCGGGGACATGCAAGCATGCTGCCTGCAGCATGCTTGCCTCTTCTACTTTACCACACAACCCACGATGGGCTACTTCGTAGGATGTGCAGAGTGATGTGCAAACCTTGATTGCTGGGTTGCTTAGGGGCTAAACAACACAGCGGTTCATCCAACAACAAACCATGGGTTAACCACTGGGTTGCTATGTGCAAACCAGGTCTAAGTATGACTAGATCTGGATCCAACCCCAGATGAGTAAACACACTAGGAACACCTTTTTGCTCAGGCAAGGTTCCAGGCAAAACAGGAAGCCTTTATAGTGCTTTCTATCCATGAAGGCCCAGTGGCCAGCCTGTGTACCTAAAGCCAGAGAATACTTTACTGCCAGGAAGATGTTCCAAGCTGCAATTCTGATAACTCACCACATAAGGCAACTGCAGTCAGCGCAGAAAGCTCCCAGGTCCCAGCCTGGTCAGTTCCGGAATCATTTCCAACTTTCTGACTTGACTAATCCGGAGACAGCTTCACGTATCGGGCCTGGATGAAGTGGTTGGACAAAACCCATCACCGTTGAAACATGCAGTTCTGTGTTCTCCATGGAAAATCAAGGCTGAAAAGAAAGCTTCAGCAAAGCATTATTTTTTAATGTAGGGGGGAGGAGGAGGAGGAGGAGGAGGAGGCAACGCCGCCGCCGCCGCCATCCAAATCTCAAGGACTTGCTTCCAATGAGGCTGTTCACACAGTATGACAACCCAGAGTATGTTGAGTATGGGTTGTCACTGAATCGTGGCAGGTTGTCATGTTGTGTGAACCCAGTCAGTGTAGTGTCACGGCAGCAGTGGAACGGTAAAAGGGAAATGTGCCGAAGTCAGGTTTAATCGTACCGTTACTGTCCCACATATAGGATAGTTTGCTGTTGGGTGCCGAAAGGAGAATCTCGGCACACAATTGTGGCTGTTCACAATCAGTTTAGCACCCACACTGGGAATGTCTGGAAGTGAGTAGGGCCTGGCTTGGCTGGAATCAAGCCCCTCATCTATTACAGAGCTTGTGAGAATTGGCCTTGAGAAGCTCTTGTTTCTGACTGTGCTTCTGGCTCCCTGTACCTAAGCTGTAGGTAAGGAAGCAAATGTGAGTGGTTTGTTTAGTAGTGAATGGCATCCACCCAATTTGAAGTGGGACCGGGGGCAGGGTGGGGAGGGAGGGAGCGGAGGAGCCTCCTCGTAAGGGGAAATTGGTTTCTCGTTATTCCTCTAAGATCCGGACACCTTTTAAAAAATCTTTGGGTGGTCCCTCCACACAAGTGAGCTAAAGCCGAGATGCTAATCTTGCTGCTTATGGTTGCCTGTGTGCCTTCAAACATTTAAAAAGCTGAATGGACTTTGAAGTTTCCCTGTCTCGCATGTGAACATTTATCAAAGCATCTTTCAAAGAGTAAATGAGTTATGTTTCGGAGAGTCAAGTGTGAGCTCCGGCTTGCCAAAAAATTATTAGTGCTCCCAAGCTTCCAGCCGTGCTCGCATATGTAGAGCAAAGCTGGAATTGTCCTGTTGACAGATGAGTATTTCCTCTTAGACAATTTATATTAGGTGGGTTTCTGCTCCTATTATTTTAGAGGCATTAACATCCTACTTTCTTTCCTGGTTCCTCCCAAAGAGTGAACACGAAATGTTGAAGTCTCCCCGCTTTGACATTTAGCCAATCTCTAACATTGACCTGATTCGCATGATCACCATTGCAGCACGGTGGCTTTTGAATGTCCAGGCCACAACTGCAGCTTGTTGTATCTTCTGATCCCAGCAGGGGTGGGTTCTGTGGGGGTTAAACATCCCTCACATAGCCCTAAAACAGGGCTTGGGTTCTGCAAGGGATGTTTAACCCTCGCACAACCAACCCCCACCAGGTTTGGACAATACGACCAGCCACAGCTGCAGATCGAATATTCACAATGGCCAGCTGCATGTGCCACAGCCTATTGTGGCTTAAATAAGTCACGGTGGCCTGTTGGATCATATGAACTGGCCCGTTTTGTCTGTCTGCTTTTATACATCTCAGTACAAAGAGGAAATTACCTTGCAAAGCCACCAAAGCCATCGTTAAAGGAAGGGGAAAGAGATACGTTCACGTCTTTAAGGAATTCCCCCACTATAAGATACTTAAAATTCTGATGGTAAACAGAGTTAACACCCCATTGCCTGACTCATCTGCTTGCCTCCTCTGCCCATGCCAGTGACTTAGCTGTGGATCTGAATAGTTCAGATCTTTTTTTTAATATTTACTTCATTATCGTATAAATTGTAGAGTTGATTGATTCTTAATGAAAATGGCATATATACTGCTATGGATAAGTGTCCCAAATATAGCAACAAGCACCTAAGCAACTATCAGTGATTCCGGGTGGGTGGGGTGGGGGGAGATATGCAGTTAAACCAAATACACAAAATGTGGAAGGGAGCACAGTAGTCTGCTGTTTTGAGCCACAGCCTGACAACAAATGAAATAGCAAGCCACTTGGACAGTAAGCAACAGTGAATCCTCGCACTTTGGGGAAATGCTGTGCTCTTACACAAAGAGACATTATGTAATGTGGGTTGTCATTATGTGCGAACCTTGCACAATGGTTTAAATATGGTTTGTTAACCATGAACAACCCGGGAAGAGAAACCATGATTTGTTGTTGGGTTGTGAATTCTGGGTTGCTTGTGGTGAATAACCCATAGTTAAGCCATAGTGCAGGGTTTGCACATAATGACAACCCATGATTCAGTGACAACCCATACTCAGCCTTTATTCTGGATTGTCACTACATGTGAACCAGGTCAAACTGATGTGCAAGCAAGTATTCATTCAGAAAATCATCACTTTGCGGAAATTACATACCTGCTTTTGTGGATAAATATCCTGAGCACACCATGTCGCTTTTCAGCACGGCAGAAAGATCTACAGAACATATGAATGTATCGTGCTGCCTTATGCTGAGTTAGACCATTGGTCCAATTATCCCCGGATTGTCTATGCTGACTATCCCATGGCTTTCTGAGGTTTCAGGCAGAGACTGTTTCCCAGCACCTGCCACCTGAGGCCCTTTTTAAACTGGAGATGCCAGAACTGAGCCTGGGACTTTTTGTTTGAAAACATGTACTTTGCCATTGAGCTATGGCCCCCTCCCACAAAATCGCTTCCCTTATGTGGGAGTTTCACATAACAAAGGGCCAAAGCAGACATTACTTTAAACCCATATCTAGCAACTACATCTTCTTTCATTTTTACTCTAGAGTAAGTGCAGGGGGCCTGATCCAGACTGAGACCCTAGTG
Organism: Shinisaurus crocodilurus; assembly: GCA_021292165.1. Lineage (NCBI taxonomy): Eukaryota > Metazoa > Chordata > Lepidosauria > Squamata > Shinisauridae > Shinisaurus > Shinisaurus crocodilurus. The sequence goes on along the minus strand of CM037879.1, from coordinate 166,594,574 downwards.
AACAGGATAGCAGGGCTTTTAAGATCTGAATTGGGGCCCCTGCACCTACTCTAGAATAAATATGAAAAAAGACATAGTGCTAGAGACAGATTTACAGTAATGTCTGTTTTGACCCAACGTTTTAAAAAACGGGTTACTCATGCACATTTAGGCCAGTGCTAAGCCCTGTATAGGTGTGATTCCTAATCACCATCCTGCAAAGAACTGCAGTACCGAAATAACTTGTTTACACAGAAGAGGCCTTTGGCTGGTAGAGCAAGAATGCTTATGAAGCCATTGGAGCCAGTGTGGCGTAGTGGTTAGAGTGGTGGACTGGGACTAAGGAGATCCGGGTTCTAGTCCCCGCTCAGCCATGAAACTCACTGGGTGACTTTGGGCCAGTCACTGACTCTCAGCCTAACCTACCTCACAGGGTTGTTGTGAGGATAACATGGAGAGGAGGAGGAGGAGGATTATGTAAGCCGCCTTGGGTTCCTTGCAGGAAAATAGGCGGGGTATAAATATAATAAATAAATACATAAATAAAGAAAATTAACCAGCAATGTCAGATTTAGCAGGCCCGCAGAGCAGGCATTAGGCGCCCCTCAATCAGGCCCCCGCAAAAGGTGCAGCATGCAAACCAGCAGTGTTCTCGTGCTTCCTCTGGCCTTGGTGGGTGCTCTGTGCAAAGTAAGAGGTGTTGTTGGAGCAGTGGGTCCTTTGCCAGTCTTAGGGCCTTGGCAAATGCCCAGTTTCACGACCCTCTAGAGCCGACCCTGTAAATCAGTCTGGGAGGATCACTAGAATGTACGTAATATCAATGAACACATCCCTATTATTAAACAGATGTGTTATGCCTCAGTCCTAAAGCTTGGTAAGTGCCTACGGGGATGGGGTGTGCTAGCGGTTCTGTCAGCCATTGCCATTGCATTGACATGATGATGTGGTGCTTTGATCCTCTGAAGCCTAGATGCAAGCATTTCCTGTAGTAATTTGATAAATTGATATGCTCTTCTTTCCCCCTCACCCACCCCCCTGATTACTATTAACTGCTGCAACATTTGCCTCCTGACAACAATTATCTTCATAGCCGACTTCATCAAACATTTTATTACCTGTACCTTTGCATGCTTTCATTTTGTCAAGGCCTACACCAAGGAGCTCTGACAACGCAATGCTGTTGAGTGACAAGGGAGCTCGCTGACATCCAGTGCTGCTCTCTTCCTTTTGCTGAGCTTAAGAGAGTTATAATACAATTGCACATGAGCCATTTCACCTACAGCAAGAAGTGAAAGCACGGGACTACACCCAGAAAGTGATCACAGAGCACCCTGCAGGAGTTTGCTTCCATTTCAAAGGGAGAGAGATCAAAACCCAAAGAGGGATAAAGGGGGAGGGGAAACCACCTTCCAAAAGTTTCCCTGAGCCCATGTATAAGATTAACATTGGGTTTAACCTCAGAAGGTTTAAAAAAATAATAATACCGCAGCAGAGAAATATAACCAGGAAAATCAAACACGACAGAGCTAGATTGCTCATACACCATCCTCTAAAGGGAAAGAATAATCTGACATCATAAAAATATCTGATCATGCAGAAGAAGAAAATCCAGTCATACGGTGAAGGGAGCATGATTCTTAACAATAGTGGTTGTAGGTGAAATGAAACAGAGCACAGGCAAACAACATGTGCTCAAGTAGGTGGCATGCCTGCCCTGGGCCATGCAGCAGTATACAGTAGTGGTAGCCACTTGAATAGTTAAGACCAGACAATCTATTTCCACTGTTTGTGAAATTGTGATCCTTTTCAAAATCAACTTATATAGATGTGGAGAAACGAGCCTTTGGGGGTACACACACACACCTCATGTGTGAACCGGCTGGGGTGAGGTGTGCATAGTTAGCGTGTAGAGAAAAGAGTTTTTAGGGTTCATGCATGCATGCATGCATGCAGGAACACAAACACACACACACACACACACACACACACACACACACACACCTCTTCATGAGTAAACCAGGTGGGGGCTGGGAAGAAGCGAAAGGTGCATGGAACATAAGATGGGGCCTGGCGCCCAGAGGTCTGGAGGAGCCAGGCTGAAAGCGTTCATATGCAGATGTAATTCAAATAGTTCAAGCCATGACTCACAGTTCCCTTTCCCCTGCCTGGCCAGTTTCCTTCCCCCTGCATGACCAGGTGAAATTCAAATTGATTGGCTGAAGGCAGGAAAGCTACAGAAAGGGGGAGGGGGAAGAGCTATTTCCCCACGTGTAAGCCTTTGTTCTTGGTCAGTCTTAGTCAGTCCTTTTGGGTAGCGTGCCCGGCATTGCAGCGCGCCAGCGAGGGGCCCGAGCATTTAGCCCCCCCCCCTCAGGAACCGACCCCAGGCAGCTCCTGGTAAAATTAGCTGGTTTGAAGGCTCTGGTGAAAGGCAAGCCTTGTAAGAGTTTACCCATCTTAGACCTTCGGGTAGGTGTGCTAATTCTCCATCGGGCGGCAAGGCTGTGCTGGATCTAACCCTTTGAAGAAGACACCCTCAGGTAACAGGTGTGTGTCTGAGAGATTTTAAGGAATCAGGTCTTTATTGTTTTATAGCTTTACTGTGTACCAAAGTGTCTCTCTATATTGTGTGCTTCTCCTATTTCCCCAATCTTGTTGTAAGATGCTACCAGAAATAAACCTTGTTTGGTTTTACCCCACATGGGTTTTGTAGTGCTCTGTGAGTTCAGTATCTAAATCCAGGTTACAGAGAATTGAAGGCGAGTCCCTCAACAGAGATTCAAGTAGGATTGCAGACAGCTGAGGCTGGCAATCTGGTATCTCGAGATCTCAGAGGGTCTTGGTTCCTTTGCCAGTAGGCAAAGGTGGGGTAGTGGCGGGTCAGCCAGTCCCCCCTCTTCCTCCACATGGTGGCAGCGGTGGGATTCAAAGCTGAACCATAGAGTGTGTGCACGTGGGCAAATGAGAGAAATTTGAGATACTTTTGGTGCATGAGTACAGAGTTTGTTATTTTTTAGAAATAAAGCGAAAGTGAGCCTTAGAAAAAACGTTCAGATTGCTAGCAGTCTGTCTTAGCTGCCAGCGGAGAGAGAGCGTTGAAGGCAAGAAATCTCAACTGTGGAGTGAGTAAGCAGAGAAAGCAAAACTCCAAAAAGTTCCAGAACAGCCTGTGTGCCCAGCAAGTGAGCAGAGGGCAGCAAGTGTGTGATCCAAGAGAACCAGGACTGGAGGGGCCCTTGGCAGAGGGCTAGAAGCAAGAATAAAGTGTGCGTGTGTTACAAGGGGAGCAGGAGGAAGGAGAGAAGACCAAGAAACCTCTCTTAAGAGGCTGGTGAGCAAAACGTTGAGTTTTGGGACAGCGTTTGATGAATGATTTTAGTTGTGCTGTGTGCCCCAGAAGAGTCGTCTAGACTTTGCGGGGGGGAGGGCACAGTCCTGCCCTACATCTCTCCCACGGGAGAAGGACTCAGATTTTGAACTTAAGACTGTCCATTTGCTCTTGGGGGGGGCATGGTGAATGCCCAAGCTAGGCAGCAGCAAGTAAAGGGGGGAGGCATGGTTTCGAGCTTTGAAAAGAGGATTGCTCCCCTGCTTGAAAGAGACTTTGTCCTGTGCTGCAAGAAGCGGACAGAGAATCAGCAAAAGAAAAAGGAATTTCCCTCCAGGCGTCTCCAGCGAAAGACAAAGGACTGAGATTAAGTGTTTGTTTGTTTGATTGTTTGTTGGATTAAAACAGTGGACTCTGACTTGTCCCTCGGAAAAGGAGAGGGGACAGGTGATTCAAGTTGTCTTGTTACTGGGCGGGCGATCCCAGTGTGGGCGGCGGAGAGAGAAGGGGATCTCCCTTCTAGCTGACAGAAGCCCAAACAGAAAGATTCTTTTTCTTCAAGTGTCACCCGAGAAAAAATGAAAACTGTTGAGTTGTTCCTCGAAGGGAGGGGCGGGTGATCCGTGATCCAAATGTAATTGTGTTATCTAGATTGTTGCTAAGGGGCCCAAGGGCCAGGTGCTCCCAGTGTAAGCAATTGAACTATTTGTTGTCTTGTGTTATGTGCAAAGGTCAATTTGAAAATGAAGATGATGAAAAATTTTGAATGTAAAAGGTCTCAAGAGGCCAGAGAACAAAGAACTTAGAGGCGAGAAAGCCCTCTAGTAGCCGAAAGCAAAATTACCAGACTGTGTGTTCTGAAAAGAGCCTTTAGAAACTGAGTAGAGCCTCCAAAGCTAAGCATTCAATGCTGAAAGAAAGTCATCCCGTGCAAGTTTGGGTGGTGGGCAAAAAGAGCCAAGCCCAAGAGGCTAGAAGATTGTCAAGCTGTGTGTTTTAGAAAATGCAAACCTTTGGGAAAAGGGGGTGGGTGGGAAGCCATCCCATTCAAGTCATTGTTTAAAAAGTGCCAACTGCAAACCTTTGGGAAAAGGGAGTGGTATATTCATGTTGTTGGGTGGTGAGAAGCCATCCCATGGGCCTTTGGAGGGGGTGCGTGATGGTATTCACGTCGTTAGGTACAGGGTGGCAGAAGCAAGCCTGTAAAAGCAAACAAAGGCGAATTGAAGAGTCACATTTCAGTCCATAATCTGCCCCCTACAGGCTGTGAGAGAAACAGCAACCCTAAGTTTTTTTTGAAGTGCATGAAGTTTCTTGTGTATGCAAAACAGATGTAATGCAAACCTGTAAACTTCTGATTGATGGTTATTGATTGAGTTTTGCTGTTTTGATGTTTGAAGAGCTTTAGCAAACCTGTAAACTTCTGATTGATAGTTATTGATTGTGTTTTGCTGTTTTGATGTTTAAAGATTTTAAGAATTAAGATGTTAAAGCTGTGTTAAGACTATAGTTAATGTGTTTGATGTTTTGATGCTTGCTTTTTTGTTCTGTTCTGTTTTTTGTCTGTGTGTGAAAGAGAAGAGGTGCACTAGTGGTAGGAAGCTAGCGCAAGCTCGTTTCTCTGTGTTTTTTGTTAGTATAGATGAAAGGAGAGGGTTAGCCCCTCTTTTCATCTTTTCCCAAAGGAAAGGGTGTGGAGAAACGAGCCTTTGGGGGTACACACACACACCTCATGTGTGAACCGGCTGGGGTGGGGTGTGCATGTAGAGAAAAGAGTTTTTAGGGTTCATGCATGCATGCATGCAGGAACACAAACACACACACACACACACACACACACACGCCTCTTCATGAGTAAACCAGGTGGGGGCTGGGAAGAAGCGAAAGGTGCATGGAACATAAGATGGGGCCTGGCGCCCAGCGGTCTGGAGGAGCCAGGCTGAAAGCGTTCATATGCAGATGTAATTCAAATAGTTCAAGCCATGACTCACAGTTCCCTTTCCCCTGCCTGGCCAGTTTCCTTCCCCCTGCATGGCCAGGTGAAATTCAAATTGATTGGCTGAAGGCAGGAAAGCTACAGAAAGGGGGAGGGGGAAGAGCTATTTCCCCACGTGTAAGCCTTTGTTCTTGGTCAGTCTTAGTCAGTCCTTTTGGGTAGCGTGCCTGGCATTGCAGCGCGCCAGCGAGGGGCCCGAGCCTTTAGGGAGGCCCCCCCTCAGGAACCTGGTAAAATTAGCTGGTTTGAAGGCTCTGGTGAAAGGCAAGCCTTGTAAGAGTTTACCCATCTTAGACCTTCGGGTAGGTGTGCTAATTCTCCATCGGGCGGCAAGGCTGTGCTGGATCTAACCCTTTGAAGAAGACACCCTCAGGTAACAGGTGTGTGTCTGAGAGATTTTAAGGAATCAGGTCTTTATTGTTTTATAGCTTTACTGTGTACCAAAGTGTCTCTCTATATTGTGTGCTTCTCCTATTTCCCCAATCTTGTTGTAAGATGCTACCAGAAATAAACCTTGTTTGGTTTTACCCCACATGGGTTTTGTAGTGCTCTGTGAGTTCAGTATCTAAATCCAGGTTACAGAGAATTGAAGGCGAGTCCCTCAACAGAGATTCAAGTAGGATTGCGGACAGCTGAGGCTGGCAATCTGGTATCTTGAGATCTCAGAGGGTCTTAGTTCCTTTGCCAGTAGGCAAGGGTGGGGTAGTGGCGGGTCAGCCAGCCCCCCTTCCGGGCCACATGGTGGCAAGTGCTGGGTTTCCTTTAGAGTAGGAAAGGGTGGGAGTCTGGCGGGTCAGCCAGTCCCCCCTCTTCGTCCACAATAGACTTACAGAGAAGATGGCACAAAGTCCAAGACCCAATAGCCTCTTTTGCTAGATGTTCATGTAGCGCACAGAATGGACCTCTTTATGCTTAATTTAGAAAGTGCTTTTTTGAAATATAATCCTCCTTTACCTGAAAAGCATTCTGTTTAAGAGGCCCAAATTTTATTTAGAGGAGTTGAAAAGCATGCAGAGTGTCCTGACATAGAACGATGAGATGTTTATGAAACATTTAACCAGATGAATGGTTTTCCTTAAATATTAGTTTAGTTCAATCCACTAAAGTGTTTTCACCTTCTCAAAATTGTATTGATCACTGTAGCAATTATGCTGGGTTTACAGTAATGAAATAGGTAGCCTTGTTTTGAAAAAAGCCATCTGACTTCCACTGTTCATGGTCAGATGAATGTTACATTTCATCCTTTTTTATTATTATTTCTGAAGGTGTAAGTTATTCATGCTGCTTAGCTTGCATTTGTCAGGATAATCAAAGCACTTATTCCAAATCATCACTTTGTTATACCTGGATTTTGACACTTAGTTAAGCTGGTTTTTAGTAAGCTTCAAACTAAAGATTGTCAGCAGGGAACTGAATCCTAACTCACTTTTAAGTTGTTTTTCCTTTTTTTTCTTTTTCTTTTTAGTTATTTGAGAAGGAGATAGAGACCTATTTGCATTTAATGACAATTCCTGGGTTGTTTAACCCAGGAATTGTTGGGGCCAAGCAGCAGCGAATGCATTGCCCCCTGCACACTCTGTTAGTTGCTTCTGCTTGCAACTAACAATCCAGGAATGCCCCATTCCTGAGTTGTTATTGTGACGTCCAAATCTGGAACTACGAGTTGTTTCTGGGTTGTTGATTGAAAATGGAAACAATAAGTGCACAGGGGGCAATGTGCTTGCTGCTGCTCAGCCCCAACAGTTCCTGGGTTTAAACAACCCAGGAATTGTTGTGACATGTGAACCAGGTCAGGGGTTCAATTCAGATGTCATGGAGACTGATTGTCGAGCTATGGTTTGGCAATTAGAAAGCATGCCTTGGGTGCTCACGCTCTTTCCTCTTTTCACAGATCCTTCCTTTTCCAGATTTCCTGTAACCATAATTTGCCATGATTGTCTCCATTGGGCAAACTATGCTTAGCACTAGGAATGGCCTCCAAACTATGATTTCAAACCATGGGTTGGGTTTGCAAACTTTGGAGGTGAACAATGGTTAATATTGATAGTTTGCCCAATGCAGTCATAGAATCATAGAGTAGTAGAGTTGGAAGGGGCCTATAAGGCCATCGAGTCCAACCCCCTGCTCAATGCAGGAGAACAGATGTGGGCAGCCCAGGCAGTCACCCATCCAAGCACTGACCCGGCTCATACCTGCTTAGCTTTAGCATGTGGCCTGCATTATGGCAAACTATGGCTAGGCTAAATCAGGAAAGAGAGGAGAGGTCCGTGTGCAAAAGTGAAAAAGGAGGAAGGAGCGTATGGAGTGCTCCAATATCTCAAAAACCTTGGACGCAGGGCTTTCTCACTTGTAGTCCCAGTGCTCTTGAATTAACCATTTAAAGAAACCCATGCCAGCCCTTCCCTGCAGTTATAAAATCCTTTTTGGTTACTCAGACATTTAACTTCAATTCCTGTCTTGGATGTGTCTTCTTCGCTATCCCATAGTGATAATCTGTTTTAATTATGGTTGGTTTTTAATGTTTTGACACTTTATTTTTTAGTTTTAGTGAAAAGGATGAAAATGTATGTAAGGATTATTTTAAACACGACGGCAGTTAGTTTTGGGTAGAAACTGGGAGGAAAAGTCTTCTTTCTTATAAATCACATTTGGCAAAGAAAAGAAGAAGCCAGTGCATCTGCTTAGATCCCACAATGGTGTGCTCTTCTGTCTCTGTCTCACTGATTATTTGGGGATGGTGGTGGAGGATTTTAATCTGTGATTAAAGCTTTAGTTAGTGGCTTATTCTGCATAAACATTTTTACAACAACAACGCTACAGTATGCAAGAAGATCCTTTCACATCAGCGTGACAGGAGGAGGAATGAAGTATGTGTGCTGCACATAAAAATGTAAACATGAGGAAGGACCTCATTCTTACCAATCTTTATGGTGGCCATGTGTCCTAGTTTATAGAGGATAGTCCTCTATTTGAAGAATTGTCAAAAGTCAGTCCTCTGTTTGAAGGGTTACCCAGTCCAAGCCTGATTTAAAGATAAAGAACCATAGGAAGGGAGAGCAAGCAGAAGTCTTCAAGTTGCCCATCAACAGTTTGCACCTGGTCAGCAAACTGAGCAAGGCACACAGGTCACCTGGTCACAGGCTTCCCCGCTAGGATGAGATGTATCACCTTTCTATTTAAATTCTGGTAATTATTTCTATATTTGCATCTATACATATACATTAGGAGATGCACATTTTATGCAAATCAGTGCATTCTTTTTTTGGTGATGCGTTTCCTCTTTTTTGGCAACATCTAAGTGGCCACCCTACCAACACTTGGGCTGATTATATAGACTCGGTCTTTTTCTTGACCGACCACTCAGCCCCAAACTCTGGCCTAGCTGTTCAAACTGCTTATCTTTGAAAAGACTAGATTTCAGTTAGAGGTCATGGCAGAATTAACTTTTAAACAATTCCGAGTTGGTAAAATGTATGTTTTAAAATTATTTGTAGCTCCTTAAGCTTCTTAACTTGAAACATGTTGGATGGTTGTAATTTTAAAAAATCCTACCTGCACCTTTAAGGCACAATCCTATAGCATGTTTAGACAGAAAACAGTCCTACAACTCCCAGCATTCCCCAGCCAGCATGGCTGGCTGGGGCATGCTGGGAATTGTAGGACTTTTTTTTCCTGTGTAAGCATGCATAGGATTGAGCCCTTAGAGCTTTAAAAAAAAAAAAAACAACAGCAACAACTGAGCACAGAAGAGCACTGGCTACAAGTGAAATGTGAGCAACCAGATGGGATCTAAATGGTCCTCTCATCATTTATGTCAGGGGCGTTGAAACTATTTCCACCTGAGGGCCAAATTCCATTTTGAAGAAGCTCTTGGGGGGTGTCATTCCATTGGGGGGGCAAAGGCAAAAAGGGTGGGGGGAAATACCCCAAATGCCTACATATTTTAGCTTAAAGCTGTTACTGCCAGTAACTAAGCCTTAGAAGAGGCATTCCAACCTTTTAGAAAGAAGAAAAAACTGCACAAGTGTTGTGAAAATTCTGGGCAAAGAAATGGTTCATGGCAGAATAGTTGAAGTCCGAGCCTTCTAAGGCGAGGGGTAGAAGGAGGGGAAAGTGGGTGAATGAGTGTGTTGAAGGCAAAAACTAATTTGTGCTCTCCCATTCTCTGCAAGTTTAAAACATTCTAGATTGTACAGTGCACATGCGCCGAAAGAGATCGACGGGGCACACATCGACCTCTGTCTTCAGAAATGAGGGCTCAATGCGCATGACTTGTGTTTTTCCATCCACAGCTAGCAGCTTCTGTTAGCAGGGCGCTTGCCCAGAAGATGAAGTATAAATAGATAAGATCTCCTTGTCCCACAGGAGATAGTGTTTGCAGCATGCCATGAGCGCCTGTGTTTCCTCTATTCTGCAGAATAAAGCTTTTTGGACCATTTCCAGACTTTCTCTCCTTCCCTTGTGTGCATAATTCGAACTCAGTACACCAGGGTACTTGGCATATTTGCAACACAAGTGCCAGGAAACCACCAAACAACCGGTGATCGGAGAAGGAGGCGTAGCCATCTAAAGGACCCCAGAGGGCTGGATTGGGCCCCAGCCCTGTGGTTCTGCCCCCGCTCCCCGATTTTTGTGATGGACTTTTGTGTTCCTCTCAGTTCCTGATTCTATCAGGTTTTTGTCATTAAAAAGAATTAAGCAATCCTTCAAAATTGTTTTAGTATAAAACCTCATGTATGGATGAGGGAAAACATGCCATGCAGAATTGTCTCTACCTGCTGCTACTGGATTGTACAGGTGTATGGATGTGTTGTAGTATGCTTGCTGTTCCTACTGAAAATCAACATGGTAGTTTACAACATGTTGACATTGTCATGAGCTGCTTGATTCACGGAGCCATTCTGATGGCTATTTCCACTGTCTCTCTTCCCTTACAAGGGTGAGGGCCTGAATATTAAACACTTGACATCCTGTGTTCTAACATTGTGCATAGTCCTCAAGACCACCGAAGTATATCCAGTAGCCCATTTTGTCCCCCTCTTCTATATAAGGACACTTACTTCTAAATAAACCTTCAAAGTGGTGTGAAGGAAGCCTGTAACCAGGGGACAGGTAGTCTGTGCCGAGTGTGGTTGCACTCCCCTTTAAGAAACAGGTTTGCCACTTGTGGGTGCTACTTGACCAAGCACTGGATGCCTAAGTGGCAGCAGTGTCTAGGAGTGCTTGCTACCAGCTTTGTCTAGTATGCCAGCTGCTGCCGTTCCGGTAGAAGTAAGCACTGGCCATGTTCATTCATGGACTAGTAACCGCTAGACTGGATTACAGTAACACAAATGTGGGGCTGCATCCCTTGAAAAACATCCAGAAACTGCAGTTGGTCCAAAATTCTGTTGGTTTTCAGGCTCAATTCAAAGTGCTGGTTCTTACTTTTAAAGCCCCAAATGGCTTGGAGACCTTTTGTACATTCTTTCCCATGCACTCCAATCAACATCACAGGTCCAGATTCCTCCACAAAAAGAACTGTAACTGTTGAACACAAGGAGCAAGGCATCTTTGGTAGTGGCACCCATATTCTGGAATGCACTTCTCAGGAAAGCCTGCCTGGCCCTGATTTAAAGCTAATTCCACCACTGGGCTAAGATGTTCCTGGGGTTTTTTCGCTGACTAGCAGGGAATGTTGCCTGGTTTGTGTTTTCTGTGCTGTTTTGCTGAGGATTTTTAGCAGACCATTTTCATATTCCAGAGGGGCAACTGTGTTACTCAGTTGTAGCAAAAACAACAAAGTCTGGTGGACTCTAGTATGCTGTAATAAATCTGTGTCTTTAAGGTGGCGCAAGACTCTGTGCTGTTTTCGTATTGTTTGTTCTGCTTGTGATTTTAGATCTGACTTTGTGCTGTTCTTTGTTTCTTGCTGCTTCTTTTTATTCATTGTGTGATTCCTTTTGTTGCTTTGTATTATTTGTTAGAGCCATTTTAGATTTATTTTCTTTTAAGGAAAGTGAAGTATACATTTTTAAATACACATTGAGACAATTTGGCACTTTGACCCAAGGGCATCCCTAGAAGCAATGGATAAGGTGACATCTAACTTTTTACTGCTAACCCTTTGGGAAAAGGCATTGCCCTATACTCCGCCCAAATGAATTGCTAATGCCCTAGAGCAGAGTCTCTGTCTATTAGTGAGTTAATTGATCCACTTTCTTCCACTCGCTCCCTTTTCCTCCAGTTTTGCATTGTTGGACAGTTGTTTCTAATGGGAAAAAGTGTGACTGGCTAGGAAACAGAAGGGACATTTGGTGTGAGGGAGGGGTAAATCTATTGTAGGATGAATGAACTTTAAACAAAGAGGAAAGGAAATGGAGTTGCAGTTCAAAAACCATGAATCTTGATTAGAGAAGAGGGAGAGAAATCTACAAAGGCACAGAAGTAAATAATATGTAAATCACCTGGGTGCTAATAGATAGTAAGATGGGTTCCACCAGCCTCCCTGCAGCAAGGAGAAAGCCAACAACAACAGAGAGTAATTATGGTACACAATCACATGTTAGCCAGTGTTCTCCAACCTTGGGTCCCCAGATGTTTTTGGCCTACAACTCCCAGCATGCCCCAGCCAGCGTAAATCCAGGACCTGATTAAAACCCCACCATATGCTGCCAAATACCTGAGAGTACAGGACGGTCTAAACCTGGTACCGAAAAGATAACAATGTTGGTGCCAGATAGGCCTCGTTGAGGAGATCGGTCCAAAATTGGGGGACCACTGCTAAGAAGGCCCTCTCCCTTGTTGCCACCCTTCCGAGCCTCCCTCGGAGGCACCTGGAGGAGGGCCCGAGATGATGAGCGTAGCGCAGGGCTGGTGCAAGGCAGTTTGGTGCCCTAGGCAAGATCAGATATTTAGAGCCCCCCTCTTCCCACTTGAGCCCTCCCTCCCTCCAGCCCTATGCTCCTGGCGCCCCCTTTAGCCCGGCGCCCTAGGCGGCCGCCTAGTTGGCCTAATGGTAGCACCGGCCCTGGCGTAGCGTACAGGTAGGTTCATGCTGGGAGAGTCGCTCCATCAGGTATTGTGGTCCTGAGCCGTGTAAGGCTTTATAGGTCAAAAACAGCACCTTGAATTGGGCTCGGAAACATACAGGCAGCCTGTGCAAGTGGGCCAGAACCAGTGTCGAACCTTCTTGTCCCTGTTATCAGTCTGTCTGCCACATTTTGCATGAGCTGCAGCTTCTGCCACTTCAAAGGCAGCCCCACGTAGGGCGCATTGCAGTAATCTAACTTGGGGGTTACCAGAGCACGGATGACTGAAGCCAGATTATCCCTGTCCAGATAGGGGCACTTTGGTTGAATAAAATGTGTGTGATACGTTGAAAACAAAATCTGTGCTGTCCTCCACTATTATAGGAAGCTGCCTTATCCGTGGTCCATCTAGCCTCCTTTAGTGCTATTTCTGGTGAAAATGTGGGAGATAAATTTAATAAATGAAAAATAAATAAATAGCTCCCTGTTTTTGACACTGGCAGGCAGCAGCTCTCCAGGTTTTCAGACAGGAGTCTTTCCAGCCCTACCTAGAGATGCCAGGGACCTTCTCCACGCAAAGCAGGTCCACTACCATTGAATGGGGACTATATATTTTAACTATACATTACATCTGTGCTCCCATCACTCCTGAGAATTCAGTGACTTATTTTAGCACACTATAACACGCTGTCAACATGTTTTCTTGGAAAGCCAGAACTTTGTCAGATATTTGATTTTAACAAAAATGTACAATAACCATGAATCTTTAAGGCTCCAGAATATTGTTACGTTAGCTCTAGATAAAACAACAGATTTTGCTGTTCACTTTTTCAGTGTAATTTTTGATAGATCTGCCTGTCAAAACATACTTACTAGGGAGTCAGTGCCGTTGAAAGCAGTGAGACGTACTTCTGAATAAAGATGCATGGGATTGCACTACGCTTTACTAGGGGTCTTATACTAGAGGAGACTTTTCACACTCTCGTGCCATCAGGGCAGGATGTTGTGGCAGAAGTTCAGGGCCCCACTCAGCAGAATGAAAAGGCAGGCCCCCAACCACGTCAAAACTTTCTTCCCACAAATTTCAAGTAAGTGAAATAATATACATTGACCCAGTTTGCATGTAACTAGGGACAATGCATTGACTTAAAAATGGATGGGTTGTTGTGCATGAACAGGTGCCCTGCCTGCAGGCAGGGCTGGCGCTACCGCTAGGCAGACCCAGGCGGCTGCCTAGGGCGCGTGGCGGAAGAGGGGCGCAGAAAAGGTGCGCTCCTTCCTCGCCGCAGGCGCACTCCTGCCCCGCCTGCCGCCTCCGCCGCGCCTCCCCGCCTGCTGCTGCCGCCTCCGCTGCACCCCCCCCGCTGCACCTCCCCCCCACCTCCCCCCCCGCGCGCGCGTGCCCGCCCGCCACCTACCTACCTACCTTCGCATCGTTTCCGGCGTTGTTTTGGCGGAGGAACCAGGGCAACAGGGCTTAAACAGCCCTGTTGCCCTGGTTTCCCCGGCAAAAAAAAAAAAAAGCACTCTGCTCGGGCGGAGGCTCGCCAGGCGGAATGGAAAGTGAAACTCACCTCCGGAGCGGCTCGAGGGGGAGGAGGAGGAGGAGGAGGAGGAGGAGGAGGCAGCCCAAAAGGGGAGGCGTGGGTCTGGCTAGAGACCAGCGGGGCACAAAGAAGGGGGCGCCTCTCTCTCTCTCCAAAAAAACGTTGGAGGCGGCGGCAGCAGCAGCAGCCAGCAGCAGGGGGGGGGAAGGTAGGTGGTGGTGGCGGTGGCGGCGCGGGGGGGGTTGCAGAGCAGGGCTGCTTTGCTCCGGAGCCCCCCCACGGCACGAGAGGGGGGGCACTAAATATAATTTGGCCTAGGGCGCCAAACAGCCCTGCACCGGTCCTGCCTGCAGGGCACCCACCTCTTCCGCTTTACGACACATCCCATGATCAGCTCCTCCTTCTTAAGCTGCGCAGCGTGATGTGCAAACCCAGAACACAGAGTTGTTTAGGGGCTAAACAGTGCATCACTTAACCCATTGTTTGTTGTTGAGTTAGCTGCTGGGTTCACACGTCATGCTAGTGCGCAGCCTATGAAGGAGCTGATTGTGGGTTGTGCGGAAGAGTGGAAGAGGTGAACGTGCTGCAGACAGCATGCCCATTCGTGCACGACAACCCATCAGTTTTCAAACTGATAGGTTGTTGTTGCGTGCAAACAGCCTCATTGCCATTCAAAGACACACACACCCCTGTAAGACCGTTAAGTCCAGTATGCTGATGATACCCAACTCTATTCTCCTTTCTTCCATCTAATTCCAAGGAAGCTGTTGCTGTGCTAAACCGGTGTCTTTCAGCAGTAATGGACGGGATGAGGGCAAACAAATTGAAACGTAATCCAGACAAGACAGAGGTGCTCCTGGTCAGTCGGAAGGCAGATCAAGGAATAGGGATTCAGCTTGTGTTGGATGGGGTTACACTCCCCCTGAAGACACAGCTTTGCAGCTTGGGTGTACTTCTAGATTCAGCCCTGAGCCTGGATGCCCAGGTTTCAGAGGTGGCCAGGAGTGCATTTGCACAGTTAAAGCTCATGTGCCAGCTGCACCTGTTCCTGGAGATGTCTGATTTGGCCACAGTGACACATTCCCTAGTTACATCCCATTTGGATTACTATAACGTGCTATACGTGGGGCTGCCTCTGAAGAGTGTTCGGGAACTTCAGCTGGTTCAAAGAGCTGCTGCCAGACTGTTGACTGGGGTTGGCTACAGGGAGCACACAACTCCTTTGTTACAACAGCTTCACTGGCTCCCAGTCTGTTTCCGGGCACAATTCAAAGTGCTGGTTATGACCTATAAAGCCCTATACAGCTCAGGTCCAGATTATCTGAAAGGCCGTATTCTCCCTTATGAGCTTGCCCATACCCTGAAGCCCTGCAAATGACTGGCCTGAGAATGCTGGGAGTTGTGGGACATTTTCTGTCTAAACATGCATAGGATTGCATCCCTAATCTGTTTGTTTCTAAAGCTTGCCTAGAGTTCTTCGACACCAATGAGAGCATGTTGGTCTGTATGTGCCCCCTGTTAACAGCAGGGATGGGGACTCGGACTCCAGGACTCGACTTGTGAGTCGGGCTGAGTCCCCCCTCTGACTCGAGTCAGACTCGAGTCCCAGTATTTTTAGTGGGACCCGAGACTCGACTCGACTCAGGACTCGAGACCAAGGACTCATGTTCCAAAATCGTGTTCCTCAAATGCAACATGGATAGGTTTTAGGAAGTACAGCAAGTTTATTTTTTAAAATCATTTTCCTAAAATGCAACCTTTCAGACATTTTGGGTTTGGCTGCCTCTGCCTGCCTGTTTGGGGTTCCCAGCCTCCTCTGCCTGCCTGGTCTCTTCTTAACCAGTTCCACAGTTTGAATTGTCCAAGACAAACGCCTCTGCCTGCCTGCTTTGGGGTTCCCTGCCTCCTCTGCCTGCCTGGTTGTTTTAGGTTTGTCTGCCTGGTCTGTTCTTGCCAAAATCAGTTGTAGAGTTTTGAAATAAAAAGGCATACTTGTGCCTAGAATTTATTTAAGCCGCACATCTGAAATAGCCTTATTTTGTTGGGGGAAAACCCCACTGATTTTAATAGGGACTCGTGGAGTCAGCTTTGGGAGTGACTCGTGAGTCACCATTTTGGACCAAGGACTCAGACTCGAGACTCGGGTCCAAAGACTCGTGACTCGAAACCAAGGACTCTTCAACATTCCTGGTTAACAGTACAGTATAGATTAATTCTGTTCTCCAAGTCTGAAGGCACGTGAAACAGCCAGCTTGCTGAAGCTAAGCAGGTCTGGGTCTGGTCAGAGCCTGGATGGGAGACCATGTGAAAGCCCCATTATGCTGCCTTGAGTTTCGTGAGGGAAGAAAGGTGGGATAGAAAGGTACGAATTAAATAAATTAGTAGTTATGAATCTTTCTGTCTAGTTGAACTGCTTTCATTATGTACAGTGGCAAATTTTATTTATTTATGTTTCTGGTTGACCTTGTGTGATTTAACCTGCAGGTACCCTGTGTTTCAAGTTATTATTTTAAAACTGTACACACACAGAGAGAGAGAGAGAGAGAGAGAGAGAATGAGTTGGTGGCTGTAAAAGTTGAAATGTCTGCTACTCCTTTTAGTTGTCATACAGTTCTGCAAATCTGTATCTCCTCCCAGTCTAGAGTAGCAGTTAGCGTGTTGGACTAGGGTTGGAGAGCACTGGGTTCAAATCACCACACCCAGCCATGAAGCTTGGGCAATTCACACACTCACTCAGCCTAACCTACTCCACAGGGTTGTTGTTAGGATAATAAAGCATACAACCATGCACTCTGCTGCCCTGAGTGGCTTGGAGAAAGGGTAGGGTAGAAATACAATTATTAATAATGGGAAAGGTACATTAGACACAACAGCATGTAAAGCAGCCTCATGGCTTCTGGTTGCAAAGAAGAGTTGCTTTGGAAGGGACCCATTTTGAGCATAGTGGCAGGTGGTGGAAAGAGTCATAATTGTTTGCTCACCAGCTGTTTCTCCACTCCACTGGGGCTGCATTACACACATTTGTGTGTAGTGTGTAGTAGTTTACCCCTGACATAATAGGGAACAAAATGTTTCTTTGGAAACGATGCCTTGTATATGTATTTATGATGATGTAATTTTGATCATGGATGATGATGATGATGATAATGATGATGATGATGATGATGATGATGATTGGAAGCCACCTTGTAAAGGCTTTTGCCTGAAAATATCTTCCTTCAATAAATAAGTGTAAGTGAGTATATGCATATAATTTAACAAGTTCACACAGAATTTATAGACTTGACAGATGGAAGAAGGAAACACGTACTGCTCTGAGAATCTTTCAGCAGCTAAATATAAGTGACGTTAAACTCTACTATTTGTAGGTGTCTGATGTTAGTCTCCCCCCCCCCTTTTTTTTACTGTGAGTGCGTCATGCTTATGTGTGGATGTGAAGTTAACCATTCTTAATATATAAAGCATATAAAGATGTTGCTCTGGTAATAAAGTTTATTTCTGCAAAACCTGGCTTCACTGCAGTTAATGTGCCAAATTTGTGGGTGCGGTTTGAAATTAGCAGATGTTCACCAGCACTGTGAACAGATCCCATTTGTTGTGTTTGGACTGGGATTAGATTGTGCAGCTTTTTTCTACCTGGGACACCCAAAAGCAAAATCACATAACATTTACCAGGAATACATAGAGTTCAGAGGTTAGGTTAGATGTCTACAGATAAAGGAACTCATTGAAGTTGATGAGAACAGAATTTTAAAACATTCCCATTTGTACTGCAGTTTTAATGTTTACGGAAATCTTCTGCGGGAAAAGGGCATGGTCCAAATGGGTTGTAGTCACTGTAGAATCCCTCCGTGGGCTGGATTAGGCCTGCAGGCTGGAGGTTTCCCTCCCTTGTTGCAGATGCTGAAGGACAGTGAGAAATGGCTCTATCGATCTGCAGTTAATGCAGGAGATGTTAACCTTGATTATTGTGAAGTAGAGTTCAAAATGGTGTGGGTATTGTCTGTGCATACATGCCATGTCTCGCATCTTGGTGTATATTTTGCTTCTAATGGCCAGGATCCCCCGTTTTCTGCTCCTTCACTTCAAACATATTGGCCAGAATCTACCACCATCTTTGCACAAGCAGAAAGCACTTACCGTATCTGCATGCGTCCTGAGGAGGAGGAGCTGATATTTCATTTTGGTGGCAGCCCCTTATGCTTCATGGAGTACCATCCTCTGGCATCCCCTGACCTGGGGGGCTTTTGAGGAGGGATGTAGGAAGGATATGCTAAAACATCACTGTGTGCAAGTGGAGCCTGTCCTATAGGGTTTTGGAACCGAACCACAATGCACTATTCTTCTCCTCTACCAAACCAAGGCTCAAGAATTATTTACAATTCCTAGGTGCCAACACAATTTATATTTACGCATCTGAGCTGCTTGCAGCCTTAAAATACTCTAAGCCTTGCTTGTTTTTCAGGAACTTTTTTGTGTGGTACCTGTTACATCACTTTTGAGAATCAAGTGACTTTTAAAGTCCAGGACTAGTTTTAGTTGAGATGACTTGCATAAATATTCTCTATAGAGGTAATCTGGCCCCAGTCTTTCCTATTTATCTGAGCTGACTGTTGCCATCTGCTGGTGATGCAATGATTAAACCAAGGATTCGATATTGAAAAATGCAGGTATGATCAAAAGAACAAAAGCCCACCAAATAAACCTGAGCTGATAGATCTCCTTAGGAGGAGGAAGAGACTGCAAAATCAATTATTTGTGCTATAAAAGTTGCAGCTCTTCCTAAAAGAGCCCTCCCCCTCTGTCTGTAAAATTCCTCTCTAAAGAGAACCTTCCTTCCCAGATTAGACATCTCTCTCTCTTGAGTTGATATATACCCTAAGCAATGTTGGCCTTTGCTAGACATTAGAAACTAAAGGTCATGCTGTGATCATGTTTTTGTGAAGACTCCACACATTAGTGCTTTGGGTTTGTGTTTACTTTAAAAGTAAACCTGAGGCAATAGATAACAGATGCCTGATCTCAAAGATCATAGAGATTATAATTTGGCACGCAATAGCATGAGTTTATCAAGTTTATAGAAGTATGCTTGGAAGCCTCTAGACAGGCTATAAATGAAAGAGCAAAGTGGAGGGAGCTGCTTCTTCTTTTTAATGCTGCAAAGCAAACCCATTTTGAAAGAGTCCTTTCCCAGATTGTAAAGATTGTGGAATGTGCAGGGCAACTGGGCTGTTGAGAAAAAACATTATTTGAGCATAGATTCCCATATGTACATGGAAGGGAGAGAGGAGGAATGAAAAGTTAGAGGGGGGGAAAGAGGAGATTTCATGAAACCCCACTTATCTTTTTCACACACTGTAGGCTGGCTGTTCATGGCTGCTTCTTTCTCTAATTTGTTGCTTTCACACACACGGACTCCTCCCGTAGGCAATACCAGCCCGTCGGGGCTCACATAGGACATGTGATGATATCACATTATCAGGCATCCAGTCATATTGGACTACATGATGTCATGAAACCAAATCAGAATGAAGACAAGAAGCACTGTCGGACTGCCCTCATTCTGAATAGGCTTCCTGACTATGCCACCTATCCATTCAGATTTGGGTATGTAAGGAGCTCACAAAGCCATATCAGAGTAAGGGCAAATTTGCACTCCTTGCTCTAATCAGTCAAATATTTCACTCCATTTGACTGCATCCCTGAAGAATTGCCAAAATGGGGAGGGGGTGCATGTCACAGGGGTTTAAGTTTTTTCACACAACACCCCCTCCCCCCCACACACACACTTTTGGCTGAGACCTAGAAAATACACTATTGTTAGATAAAAGGATGAAGCTCTTAAATCTCAGTTGTTTAGATCTCCAGTTCTAAGTTTTCATGAATTATACGAAACACCAGGTTTGGGAAGAAACAGTGTACCATGGAATAGCTCCAGCCAATCATGGCTCCCTGAGAAGCGTTACCACGGGTTTGACCACCCTTTTTGTTGCATTCACGTTTTACTACTTACGTGTGTGTCCCACAGTGACATCAACAGAGCAAGTTGTGTGTCGTCATATTCAACTAAGGCAGCAACAATTACTTCTGAAAATGGAGTTGCCATGTTCAAGGTCCCTAGAAGCTATTCTTGCTGTCAAGGATGCCCTGTTAGAATACACTAAAAAGCATATTCTGAGTCTCTCTCATGATGGCATTATGAATGCAGGGTAAATGTGGAAGATAAATTGAATGCATATGCTAGAGAGACAATATAGGTTTTGAATTTGCATTTAAGCATTCGCTGGTTTAAGTTTCATCGGGGGAAACACCTTAGTAGAGAGGAAAATGCAATCTGTGTTTGTTTAGGTGTACTGTTCTCTTGATGTAGTCATTCAAAACAAAGTTCTGGGCTTGACCCTTGTGTAAACTCTGACTCAGATTATGGCTGCAATCCTATACAGTAATACCTTGGATTGCAAGTAACTTGGTTTGAGAGTGTTTTGCAAGACAAGCAAATTTTTAAATATTTATTTAATATATTTTTTTACTTGATATACAAGCGACGTCCTGCAATACAAGTACCATAGTACGGCTTAAATTAAAAATCTCTGTACAAATATTTTTTGGGTGATTTCGTTTTGCTATAAGAGTGTTCTGGATTACAAGCATGTTTCCAGAACGAATTATGCTCTCAATCCAAGGCATGACTGTACACGCTTAGTATGATTTATTTATAATAAAAATCTATTCTTAAAAAAAAAAATCTATTCCTATACACGCTTACCTGAAGTCAGTGGGGTTTACCTCTGCACAGACACGCGTAGCGTAACCTGCATGTGTGCCATGGCTAAGGGCAGGCAGCAGGCAGCCAACGGCCTGGAGTTGCAGGTTGTGAAATGGATTGCTCCCACAAAAAAAATAATACATTTCTGTTTGCTATGAGGATATTGCTGAAAGATTATTTGGGGCTAAGCTTTTGCAACAGATCATTTGGGGCCCTGTTCATATGACAGATCATCACCTTTGAAGCCGCTTTCAGAGTATCCCGCGGATTCCAGCCTAAAACACTTCAGCTTTGGTTTGGGTGAATGTGAGTTTATGTAAAGCATAATGTGAAGTTAAGTGCTCTGTCATGCCCAAGCGATAACAAGGTTCCTAACAATTTACAAATACTGGTTTCCAGTGCAGCAGGAATGTGGGTGGGTAAGCAATCTAAAGGTTGTCCCACCTCTCCTCTTTTCTCTAAATATGTTAATTTAAGGAAAATTGCAGCCTAGGGCAATGCACCTGAGTCTTTCCCTCTCTGAAACCATCAACCATGTAATGCACAGTTATATTCATTCTTCTGCCTTTACAGTGCCCCCTAATTAGTTTGAAGTGCAATTAACAAGAAGATTGTGTTTACCTTAGCATGATACACCTGTGAATAGAAGGATCCAATGTAGCTTCTAACAAGTTTTTAAACACACACGTTTAAAAAAACTTTGTTATATCAAAGTGAAAAGAAAAGGTGTATACTTCGACCTAATGCAAGTGTACAAAACTGAATTGTAATGGGTGTCAGTGTCTTTCAGCGAATTCTTTGGATTGCAGGAGACACCCTGTTTAAGAGCACTCATCTAGTTGCTTTCCTTCATGAAGTGCTACTGCTAAGTTTTTTTTGTAGATCTCTTAACCTGTGGCCCTCCAGATGTTGTTGGACTACAACACCTATCATAACTAGCCATTAGTCATACTGGTTGGGGCTGATGGATGTTGAAGTCCAAGAACATCCAGAGGGTTACCGGCTCCCCCACTCCTGTCTTAAAGGGGAAATGGGTAAGGTGATGTCTTGTATTGGACTAAGTTCAGCTAGTAAGTAATGTAAAGCTTTCAAGCGCTCATACCTGTATCATTTTTTAAAAATTCCTCTCCCTAGACCTCTCCACATTCAGTATCTTGTAAACGCTGCCACTTTGTTGATAGGCAAATATATACAATTCTGCAATATTGGATTGAAAATGCTTTCTTGGGGTGTGCTGATTTGACAGTGCTGGATGAATTGATGCGCCGTGCTCGTAAAATCTTGTCTACATTAACATCTCTGCTAATTAGGATTACATGTGTGTAGGAATATCTTATTCTTCCTATGCCTTTGGCCTAATTCCCACACTAAAGTGTCTCTGAATGGCTCAAACTCAGCCTCGGTTGCCTATCCCATATCAGAATGATGCTGACAAGTCACCTGAACTTTAAAAATTGAGACATGCACCCCCATATCTTAAAACAGGGTGGGCAGAAGGTAGATTTGGATCAGCTGCCAGATTGCCCAGTCATTTGCATTAGATTGGCAAGGATTTCCGACTCTCAGTTGTTTAAGTAAGAATGAAAAGAGCCCCCTGCCCCATTTACATCGACTCCTGATCCATACTAATTCAGAGCCAAACTACATGATACACTGATTGTGTAGCTGAAGGTTAGCTTTTTCTTTACTCTAGTGTAAGCGTGCATGGCCCTGATTTGGATTGGGATCATCATGCTCCAGGAGGGGAGGATTAAACTGTTCCCCCCCCCACAGTTTTTCCTCCTAAATCCCCCCCCCCCGCGGTATGGGGGGATGTTAAAGAAAGAACCTCTCCATGGGGGGATTTGGGTGGGGGGAGGAAACAGTGGGGGAAAGGTTTAATCTTCCCCTCCTGGTGCATGGTGCGAATTGGAGCTGTGCACTCTTACACTAGAGTAAATAAAAAGCTAACCTTCAACTCCACACTACGTGATAAGCTTAATGTGTAGTTTGGCTCACAGACATGGATCATCCCAGTTTTGGGCTCATGGGGTGCAGTAAGCAATTGACAATTGGGTCCACCTCTTGAGCCATCATTTTTGCGCCTGGCTGTGGTTGTAGGACCTCGTGGTTCTAATAAAAAAACCACACACGCACACACAAAGTAGATCCTGCTGCAAGACTGAAGTCTGCCCACCCCCGCTTAGGAAGCTTTCTTCAGTCCCTACTTTGGTTTCTGAGCTTTCAGTTCATTCCTCATTTATAATAGTGTGCACAAGCACAAAAACACCAACACACTTCTTCATCTAGTTTCCTGCATTCAGCAGGGGGTTGGACTCAATGGCCTTGTAGGCCCCTTCCAACTCTATAATCTATGAATCTTCTTTTTGATAGCATGAGTGGCTGACTTCCCTTTTTCCTAAGGTCCACCCCTTACCTCCTGCACTAAGTGCAAACCCACTTACCGTACTACAGTTTTACTCACTCAAGTTCCTCCCACTTTCTTTATCCTTAGTTCCACCTGCCATTCTCTTTTGAATGTATGCTAGTAAAAATACAAATGATTTCCCAGACCCTACTGTATGGGTATTCAAACTTTTGACAAAAAGATGTCACTAAGAAAGTTTATTCAACTATATTTGAGATAATGTGTGGAGAAGAACCACCCCAAACAAACCTCACACTGTCTAGTTTGTCTAGATCAGAGAATTGTAACTAAACCGTAAAAACACTCTAATTTGAGAGGAGACAAATCCAGAGTGACTCATGGTGAATATTGAACTGGCTTTTTAATACTCATTGAGCAGCGCTTTGGCAATGTTATTTAAAATTTAAAAGAGGGATACACCTTCTCAAAACAAACACAAGAGAGTTCCTATCTAAAGGTGAGCTGCTCATACAAGAATTTTTTCCATCATTCTTTATGCACCACAGAGATATGTTGATGGACTTCTCATGGATGCCTGCAATGCTCTGAATGCACTTCTCAATAGATAGCATCACCAACATGTTCAGCAGCTCCTCCATCACGGTGCACTGCTGAGAAAAATCTGATTCCACTGTAGGCATGGGTGTGGTAACTATGATGAGTAGTCCCTGCAAGGGTTCCCTGGCTGCTATTTCTGAAGCATCTTCTGTCATATTCTTTCCTCCCGTCTTACAAGAGCTGCTCGATATTCTGGTCTAGGTTCCAGCTATTTTTGCCTCCAGCCTCTTTTGAATGGCCCATGAGCAAGAGTGTGCTTTGTACTGTATCTATCTTGGTTATCACAGGGTCATTTTGATGGAGCAGGAGAGGATGGTTCACAATGTGTTGTGTGTGTGTGTGTGTGTGTGTGTGTGTGTGTACACACGCACACGAGCACGCACACACACACACACACACACACACACACACGATCCAGGATCTATCTTATGCAAAAGGGAGCTTCCTCAAGGAAGGGCTCTGCTTGCAGAACATCTTTCCACCTAATTTTGGGGATCTCTCCCTCCTCCCCACCCCATTCAGCAGGTTCTCCTGACTCTCTGTGTAGCATTTTCAGGGTGCTGGAAGGGCTGCTGTGGGAAGGAGTGGGGGAAGTCCACTTCCACCAGCGCAGTTGATCCAGTGTAAATGTGGAGGCTGGTGACTCCTGTGTCAGTGGGGCTCCTCCTTATTCATTGCAGCGTTTATTCTGAGCTTTATAGGAGCTATCCATGGTGCTGTACGCCGTCCCCAAAATAGGTTCAGCGTCATGGATAGCTCCTATAAAGCTCAGAATAAAACCAGCAATGGATAAGGAGCCCAACTGACATAGGCGTCAGCAGCCTCCCTGGTGTGTGTGTGTGTGTCACCTACTACATCTATATTTCTCAGAGGCACCTGTGATATAGATATCACATATCCCTCCAGTCTATATATTATTGGGATGGGAACACGCCTCAACTCAAGGTTAGATATCTCTTTCCCACAATAAATGAGCAGTCCCTTGGGCCTTGCCAGAAGAACCCATGGCCTAGCATGTACTGCCCTGTTATCGGATAATTAATATAGGTAGGAGTTTGATACTTATTTGGATATTTGGTCAGCTTTTGTTGAAGTTTATGTATAGTTCTTGGAAATTTGTATTTTCATACACATACACTTCGTATGTATGCATTGAAATTGATATATTCAAATCTATATAGCCATATTTTTTTTCTTTTGTTGAAATTTTACAATAAAAATAAGTTGAGAAAACAATTAATATAGATAGTAGGAATTTGCTGCAGTGGGAGTGGGGAGGTGGTGTATGAGAGACAAAGGAAGAGAGGACTCTTATGTTAAACAGATTTATTTCAAGGGGGTGGGGTGGGGTGAATAAGTATGCGAAAAGGCCCCTACACAAGGCTACATTGTTATAATCCAGGCCAATTAAACGGGAATAACAAACAGCCTCCATCCTGCCGCCAGAATCCACATCTTGCCCATAAGTATGCATTGAACAGGTTGGAGGAAGAAAGCACCTGCAGGCAGGGTGCTTTGAAGGTGCAAGCATTTGACCAAGTCCACACACACTGACTTGATGGCAGGTGTGTGGGACTTAATTCCAAGCCTTGCAAATGCAAATCTGGCCCCACCTATCACACCCACTTACATTCCACACCTGTGCTCCTCCTGGCCTGCCCCCCTCCCCCTAGAGTCAAAGAGAAATGAAACACCCAAGCCTGCCAAAGAAACACCACGCCCTCCCATCTTTATTGAGTTTGCCCTCACATCCCTGCTATACAGGCAGGTGTTGTTCTCCCTTTACCGATGGGAAACAGAGGCTCATCAGGGGCAGGGGGGGTGCTTGCTTGAAGTCACAGCGATACCCTCTGCTCTTCCCTCCTCTCCTGCCACCTTCAAAGGAAGAAGCACAGGAGGACAGAAAAATGAAAATGGAGCCCATGAGAGCCAGTGTGGCGTAGTGGTGAGAGTGTTGGACTGGGACTCTTCAGGAGATCTGGGTTCTAGTCCCCGCTTGGCCATGAAGCTCACTGGGTGACCTAGGGCCAGTCACCGACTCTCAGCCTAACCTACCTCACAGGGTTGTTGTGAGGATAAAATGGAGAGGAGAAGGATCATGTATGGTGCCTTCAGCTCCTTGGAGGATATAAATGTCACAAATTACGGTAATAATAATATTCATACAAACACATGATGTTACCGTTCCTCACCTTCCTTCCACCAAAGTATAGAGAAACAGGAACTAGCTGGGCATTCTGTTAATGAAGATGCTATTGCTAGTGGCAGGGGCCCTGTGTTCTTCAAAAGAGTTGACTAGTCATCCGCTTTGTCCCTGGAATAGCGAAGAACATGAGAAGAGCCCTGCTGGATCAGACCAAGGGTCCATCTAGTCCAGCATTCTGTTCACACAAGTGGCCAACCAGCTGCCCACGGGAAACCCACAAGCAGGACATGAGTGCAACAGCACCCTCCCGCCCATCTGTCCCAGCAACTGGTATACTGCCTCGGATACTGGAGGCTATTACAGGTCATTGCTGGAAGACCCTCCAAGCTGCCTTTTCAAAAACACATTTGCCCTTTCTAATTGTGGCACTCAGTGTTGCCCCTGTTCATTCAACCCAACTTAGTGCCCTCCAGATGTCTTGGACTACAACTCCCATCACCCCATGTTGGGGATGATGGGAGCTGTAGTTCCAGTCCCACCTGGAAGGCGCTGGGTTGGGAAAGTCTGGTTTAAACAGCCTCACTAGCTATGTGCCACTCACCCTGATGTTTGCACTGCACCTCCCAGGTGTGCGGAGTAAATGAAAGTACATGTGCATGCAAGGCTGCAAAGGCTCCAGAATGTTTTGGGTTCACCCGCTCTGCAAAAAGAAGGTGGGGTGAAGGGAAAGAAGTCTGAGCATGGAAAACTAAGCAGGGTCAAGCCTGGTTATTACTTGGATGGGAGACCCCTCCTCTAGTTTCCTGCATTGAGCAGGGGGTTGGACTCGACAGCCTTGTAGGCTCCTTTCAACTCTATGATCTATGAAATCTATGAAACACTCACACAAGTACTATCATTGAATCATGGGAAATAAATGAATCTCAGAATTGAAACCAAAAGCTTTTTGGGTGCTGTACACCATCCGAATGTGAGTGCTAGATGCCATCAGGATGCTTTTGGGCAAGCTTCTCGTGTTATCATCCCAATAGTAACAACCAATAGAGTCATTACCTCTGGCTCCCTAAGGCTTGGGTTTAGCAGAGCAGAGGTTGGGGCCTCAGTTAATGTGGCTGAGACCAGTTTACACCAGTTAAGGATTAGCTTTATATTTTAAAGCTCTTATCTCCATGTGGCTTTGCAGAATCAAAGTGTTCTTTTGTTTTCTTTCATGCGCTGCTAGAGCCAAATGCTTTCTGCTTTAGGGAGACACAACTGAAGGAATTGCTATCATGCATTTTAAAGGCAGACACACATGTCAACCTCCTCTTCTGCCCCCCCCCCCCCGCACATACACTTGGAATAGCTACAGTTGGTGATCTCCCAGAAAGTCCTTTTTAATTTAATCTCTAATGGGATTAACAGCTTCATTAAATTGTAAATCTGCTACATTACAGCTGTTGTGGGAAACTGAACTTTCTGAATCGGAGGAGCACTCTCTCTCTCGCAGTTCTGAATATTGTGCATGAAAATAGCTTTTGGCAGGTCTTTCCCTCTCTTTGCTGCTACCTTCCCAAATATATATCCCAGTTTGCCAGGGCCAGCCCAAGACATTTTGCTGCCTGAGATAAAGGACAAGATGGCACCCCTTTCGCAGTCCACATACAAAAGCTGACTGAATTGGCAGCTGAATCTTACTTTAACACTGGTGATGGGACAGTCTCCTCCTGTACAGGCTACCTTTAGGGCAGTCCAAGATCATACACCACAAAAGGGAACAGCCAGAGAGTTCATAAGAACAGCTGGGAGGCTGCCACTGCTTCCCCTCAGCATCTGCCGCCTGAGGCAGTCACCTCACTCTGTCTAATGGTAGGGGTGGTCCTGCAGTTTAAAAATATCAGTGGTGGACTAATTGGATAGCTCGAGTGAAGTAAGGTAGCTATATTGACAGCCGGCAGGGCCACACCTTTTCACTTGAGGTGAGTGTCCGAGGCCTGAAAAACAATAGCACCCAAAGTAAAAAAAACGAGAGCAGCCTTTCTCAAGCTGGCACCCTCCAGATGTGTTAGACGACAACTCCCAGCATCCCCAGCCAGCACGCCACCAATGATGATGGGAGTTAGAGTCTGGAGGGTGCCAGGTTGGAAAAGGCTGTGCTAGAGCCATAAATATGGTTGCTGTTTATTTTCCAGTCAACATGTGTATGCCAGCAGCAACAGCAGTCGCCCGGAAGATCCTATTATACTGTATTTGTTAATACTGTAACAAATCACCTACCAAAACAGAAAAAAAACAAGCTCAGAATGAAAACAGCATTCTCCACTTGATTAGATAATAGTTCAGATGTGCAGTGGCATTTTTGAATTTTGGTGGCTCCCCCCCCCCCCGCCACCGCCACCGCCACCCCTGTCTTGCCCCACTCATGCACTTAGTCTCTGGATGCTGACATCAGCAGCCGCAAGACCAGTGCAAACACAGGAAAATGGTACAAAACAAACTGTGTGTGTATTTATGAGAGAGAAATGAGTGAGTTCAAAAGCGTCTTATCTTGTAAATCATAGGAGTGTTTGCACATCGCTGAAGCAAAGGTGCTTCATTAGCCGGAAAGGAAAAGCAGTGAATGAGTAATGAAAAATGTGTTATGCAGGATGAGAGTAGACTTTCCACACATTGGCTGAAGAAAGGTTTACACTCTTAAGCAATAAAAACAAACCATTAAGCCAGACCTACACTGTCAGGAAGTATAAAACAGTTCTTGAAACTCTGCAGTAACTGCGCACAAACTTTTTTTTTTCATAATGGAAATCAAGGAACAAAGTTTGTCATCAGCATCAGGGAAACCAACTGAAGGGTAAATGATGTCAAATGCTGCAAATAGCAATTAGCAGTCGCTTAACAATTTAGACTAGAGTTTTAAAACAAACACCAGATCAGTGATTGCCCTCACTGATTTTTTTGCTCCATAAGACGCACTCCCCCCCCCCCCAAATAGGGGGAAATGTCTGTGCGTCTTATGGAGCGAATATTGTTTTGTTTTGTTTTTTTAAATTTACTTACCTCCAACTGGTCCGGGGAAGAGCGGAGGGCTCCTGGGCGGAGCCGGGCAAGCCCCCGCCTCTCAGCTGATTCCCCGTGGAACAGCTGATTTAAAAAAAAATTAAAAAAAAATTTTTTTTTACCATACCTCCCCCTGCGTGCCTCCAACTGGTCCGGGGAAGAGCGGAGGGCTCCTGGGCGGAGCAGGGCAAGCCCCCACCTCTTAGCTGATTCCCTGCGGAACAGCTGATTAAATTTATTTATTTATTTATTTACCATACCTCCCCCTGCGCGCCCCCAACTGGTCCGGTGGAACAGCAGAGGGCTCCTGGGCGGAGCGGGGCAAGCCCCCGTCTAGGTGTTGGGGAGCCAGGAAGAGGCCGGCGCGTCGCCGGGGCGGGGGAAAGGAGAATTTCCCCCCCTTATTTTCTTCTTTTAAAATCCAAGTGCATCTTATGGTCAGGTGTGTCTTATGGAGCGAAAAATTAAATTCGGGTGCATTTTGAGAGTAAGTAAACCCAGATCAGCTTCCTCTTCAATAAAGGTTACAAACGAGCAGATTTCACATCCAGGCCACAGCAATGATGACTTCATAATGCAAAGGCATGCAGTGATATTGGGTGGTAGAACTGGATGACAAAATAAATGCTGATTGGTATATATACACACCTCACAAGTGCCGGCCAGGAAGGCCTCGGCTTATAAATAAGACATATCAGCTCACAGTTGAAATGTCACTGGCAACAGAGCCAGACTGAAATCTATGAACAGGGTTTATTCCCCTGACCCCATCAACTATATACTTCAGCTATATACTTGATTCTATCCATTTTGACCCAGCTAAAGGTGCTATGTGGGGTGGTAAGTGTGTGAGATCTGCACATGACATCCATTTGCGCAGAACCAACTGTAGTGCACGTCAGAAAGTCAGCAAAGACTGATTTAAAAATCACATCTGTTCTGTGTGGAGAGAGGATCACGAGACGAGACCCTTGATAATGCTTGGCACTTTAGTCTTTATGAGATGACAAGTGAAATAGCATCAGGTAGCAAGCAGAGATGTATGTTGTAGTATTCGACTGTTGTGGTTTATATACGTAAGGAGATTGTGTATGTCAAATAGGAACAGATTCAGCGGAGGAAACCAATGCATAAATGTGAAAACTGAATCCTCTTCTGGATTTTCTCCGAATTAAGTATTGTTGTTAAAAGTGAGGCATGAGAAATGTCGCTCTCAGCCGTACTTTGAGCTGTCATTGAGTGAGGAATAGGCATGATAATCCATTGGAACAATTGCTAAATGGCGGTGTTACCAGTTCTCTCCACCAAATGTACTGTATTTTAATGGGTCCTGATTGATGTGCACACACAATCTGGCTACAAAGGAATGGATTGATATTGGTGTGTGTGTGTGTGTTTTAAACTCCTACTAATGCTTTTGCTTTGGCAGTGTGACATTTTTGATACTATAATGAGACTAAGAAGTTAGACAAGATAATATTTTCCTTAAAAAAAAAAAAAAGGAAATTGTTATCTTATGCCTGCATACAAGGCTTCATGGAATCAGTGCATCTTTCAGAAGTGTTGCAAATTGGGTTAACCTCTGGTGGCTAGAATTAAAAACTGATTTGGAGAGTGTGTGTGATGCATCTTAGCCATGCATTTAACCTCTTTTGTTTTAGTAGTGATACCCACCTGAACCCCATTGAAATAGAATCACCATGAAAATTAATGGGATTGATCTGCAAAAGTAATAAGCAGGCCTGTGGCTTATGCTGGCTCAGCTTGTCTGAGTGTGGAAAGCTAAGCAGGGTCAAGCCTGGTTATTACTTGGATGGGAGACCCCTCCTCTAGTTTCCTGCATTGAGCAGGGGGTTGGGCTCGATGGCCTTGTAGGCTCCTTCCGACTCTATGATCTGTGAAATCTATGAAATCTGTCCAATTGCTTTTAATAGGATGCCCAGCAAACCTAAGGTACCCATTCCTGCAGTTCCATTTTTAAAAAATAAATAAATTGTGAAGTTCCCAACTTCAGTCTCTTGATTGTATGTTACCTCATGTCATTTGTATTTTGGAAGAAGCTTCAGACAGACAAGTTTCATGAAATAGGTTGGACAATGTGAGGCTGTTCCATTTCAAAAGCTCACTGAAGCCACCAATTTAAAATCTCTTAGCCTGCCTTCAGCAGATTTTGTGTTGCATTTCCCTCCTCATACTACTGGTCGCTCAATCCAGGGGAGGATTGAGCCTGCCTGTGAAGTGTTTCAAGTTTTCCATGCAAAGGCTCTGAACTGAGTCGTTCATTAAGTCCGCTTCGTTCGCACTATCAAATTCTGGACAGGCTTGTAGGCCAATTCAGTTAACCACATTATGGGCTTATTGTCTGTTCCTTGTGGCATTTTGTGTGTTCATGTGTGTCTGTCCAAATTGAATACTGAGGTCATGAAGTGGCAAGTGGAGCATTCCCACTAGAAACAAGGCCCAGATATCATCATCCTGTCACAAACATTTCTAAGACAGTTTGCGGTGGTGTGATAGTTTGGCATCTGGGATCATAGAGGAGCAATTAGATGATCCATTCACCACTTCAGTAGCTAATCCAGGCGGACACAAATATCACAACAAATGGAAAATGAGCCCCAAATGTGTGAAAACTTATCAGTACCTACTGAAATACTTTTCTGGGGGTTGGGGATGCTTGCTGGCAAGGGACTGAGAGTAATGAAAATTTCATCTGTACACTTAACCATGTAAGAAAGAAAGGGAAAGGGAAAAGGAAAAGATTGCCCAGAAACAAATGTCTAAGTTTTTCCTTATGTGGAAAACCTAACATTAGACCTCTCAAGGTCACTTCAGATAAATTATTGCAGGAAAAACTAATCCCTGTACATAGTAAGACAGCAGTACAAACCATGTACACTCCCTCTAGTTTCCTGCATTGAGCAGGGGGTTGGACTCGATAGCCTTGTAGGCTCCTTCCAACTCTATGATCTATGAAATCTATGAATTCCCTTGAGCTCCTTGAAGGAAAGACGGGATATCAACGTAGTAAGTCAGGGGTGTTGAACCACCTTCAGCTAGAGGGCTGAATGCCATTATGGAGAAGTCCTTGGGTTGCATTCTGGTGGTGGGCAGGGCCAGAGGCAAAAGGGGCAGGACCAAAATGCAACCCCACCCGCTAAAAATGCCAGCATATTTCAGCTTAAAGCTTAGAGCCAGTGTGGCGTAGTAGTGAGAGTGTAGGGCTGGTACTCTGGAGATCCAAGTTCTAGTCCCCGCTCTGCCATGAAACTCACTGGGTGACTTTGGGCCAGTCACTGACTCTCAACCTAACCTACCTCACAGGGTTGTTGTGAGGATGGAAAGGAGGAGGATTATGTAAGCCGCCTTGGGTTCCTTGCAGGAAAAAAGGCAGGGTATAAATATAATAAATAAATAAATAAATACATTTACTGCCCGTATCTTAGCCTTAGGAGAGGCATTTCCACCTTTTAGAATAGGAGAAAAGTGCACAAAAGCCGGGAAACCACCCAATGATTGGTGGTTGGGGGAAAGGGGTGGGGCCATCTGGAGGAATCCCAGCAGGCCAGATGTGAACCCCGGGCCTGAGGTTCTACGCCCCTGAAGCAAATAAATAAAGAGAGAACAATCCCATTCAATTCCCACCCTTGTTTTCCACAAACATTCTAGTTTATATTAGTGGATCCAGCTAAGGCTGCTTGATTTTGGAGAAGGCTTTGAACCTGAAATGCCTCTGGGGATATTGCTTTAATTTAAAATAAACATATGGTTTAGTGGACGCCTAATAATCAGTTCTCAAATCACTTAAGTTAAATTATTCCACAGTGCATAATTTCAGGAATGGTTATGACTATCAAAACAGATTTAACAGCATAATTCTGTGCACATCTACTCAGAAGTGCAATTGCGTTAAATGGGCTTTCTCCCTGGTAAGTAGGCATCCTGACCTGGGAGTCAGGCCTGTTGAACTCAGTGGGACTTAGTTTTTTATAGGATTATGCAGTCACTTTATTTCTCCTTTTGATTTCGGTGTTGCTATATAAAATAGACTATTTTAACATTTGCCAGGACCTTCAAGTCTATTAGTAGATTGGGCCTGTGTACTCTTGTCTCATATTCTATATATTACATGCTGTTAGTCCATGTGAAATGTTGTACATGTTCATTTGGCTGGGGGAGGGGTATGCATATAGAAAGTTCCATGTGAGCAAGTCTACATATGGAAATGTTATGATAACTTGAGCAAACTCGTGCTCAGGGAGAAAAAAAATTAAACCCAGCAACTAATTACCTATCATGCCTATGCTCATAATATAGCAGGAACTAATGTCCATGTGTTGTGTGGTAAGATCTGAGATGGAATGCAGGCATGTGGGGGAAATCTGAAATCGTAAGGTCAGACTTGATCTATCCCAGGGAATGAAGGCTTGTGATCTTGTGCCTGAGTGTACACAATTTGTCATAGCTTATGTGAACTAGCACTTGCCTGCTGCTGCATCCACAAGTCCTTCATCTCCCAAGCATGAACTATACTTTGTGCCACATTCATACATAGAGTGAGAGTGTGAGAGCTAATAGCAATGATGGCTTGATGGAACCTCCAGCTTCTGAGGTAGTGTACCTGTGAGTACAACTTGTTGGGGCAGACAAGGGCAATTGCCTTCATACTCTGCTTATGGGCTTCCTGGAAGCTCTCATGTGGAATTAAGAAGTAGCTGGCACAAGTGGACCCATATGTTTGCATATCCAAAATGAGCATTGTTCTGTATTAACTTTTACCTTCCTGAAGGCTTTATGTATGTGGGGGAGTTATTTAGTGATGGTGCTCCAGCAATTCCTCCCGTCTCCTTTGCACGCGTTTGACGTTCCTGTGGAAAGTAAAAGGTGAGTTTGCGTACTTTGCTGTTTCCCACAAACCAGTTCCTCCTCTAAACTCTGTTAGTGCGTAGACCAGGGTTGGGCAACATGTGACCCTCCAGATTTTGTTGGATTGCAACTCCCATCAGTCCAAGACACCATAGCCAATGGTGAGGGGGTGATAGGAATTGCAGTCCAGCAAGACCCCTGGTGAAGAGTGTAAGTGGACTGTGTCATTGATGTGTCTTCCATATAGTATAGTTCTGTCATTAAACAAACATTACTTGGTAGCCGAGAAAATCAGTCTCCCCTGCTGTTAGGAAAGGTGAATAGAAATAAGCCTTTAAAAACTGAAGAAATCTGGTCTTTTATTTAATATTTGGCCAGGACAATGGATTCCAATGGATGAACTACTTAAAAGGGGAGGAACAGCACAAACATTTTGCTTTTCTGTAGGTGTGAAAGGGTGACAGGGTGGGGGGAAGGACGGAGAGAGAAGTTTTCTATCAGCCCAGTTGGTGGTCACATCACACCTCCATGAGGAACAGCAGTTCTATTTCTACTTGCTCGGCAATGTCTGGTTCTTATCCAAATGCTCCACAGCGAGAGGATGCCAGTTTCTCATGGACTGGGCAGCCCACCCTACAGCATTCCTGAGAATTGTACAATATAATCTTGAGTCAGCAGGGTGGATTAGCCACTTTTCATTGGACTTGCACTTGTGACCTTAACAGTAGAACTGCAGAAAGCAAAATGCGTTATGCACCTTTGCCATAGTAACCCTTCCATGTACACATTTCAACTCATTTAAATACACACAACTGAAAACAGCTACCATTTGTTTTAAATTATGTACAAACCCTATATTTTTTTTCTTCTGCTTTTTTTGATTATACATATTTATACATATAAATACAAATTAGCTATTCTTCTAAAAAGTGGTTATAATAGTAAATAAATACAAAATAAGAATCTGACCTTTATACTTCATGTGCTGAGGGGAAGGGGGGGTTAAACCCATATAAAATGTACAACTAAAATATGTTTAAAAATCTTTAAAAGGAATAATTCTCTGATTAAAATATTTTTCCTCGCTTTTTTTTCCTGTAGTCATAAATAGATTTTCAAAATAGATGCGTTTAATTCTCCATTTCATAACATAAATAAGGTCTTCATTGGAAATATTAAAGTGTCAAGTTTTGTTTTTCTTTTCATTTTTAAATTTTTTTTGTATTTGTCCATTTTATTTCACTGCTGCATCAGCGACAACCACAGCCCTCCACAACCATATCTTGATAGTTCTTTAATACAACCTTTTCGTTTTCATCAAGGTAGAGCATGGAGATAGCGCTCAGTTCTGTCGGCACGCAGCAAGCTTTGGGGATTTTGGAATTCACGGAATTGACAAGAGTCTGAACAATGGCATGGTTTGTGGAGTTCAGGTGATCTGCCAATGGAAAGGGACAGTCTCCATGGCAATAGAAGGCACCATAACCTGGTGGGGCCACTATCCAGTCATTCCACCCTACATCGTTGAAGTCCACATATAAAGGGTGTCTTTTACAATTGAATTTATGGCGCTTGCGTGGTTTCTGCTTTGCCTGACGTTTCTCTCTCTTATGGAGAGGGTGTCCCTTTCCGTCATGCCCAAAGGTTACTAGCAGCGGCCTGATCCGAGACCAGCTGGCATCATCCTGATGCAACGACCTGCTGATCCTGACGTGTCTCTTGGAGACACTGCTCTCACTGTCCAAGTGCACAATCTCTACTACAAAACCATGATTGGGCTGTCTGTGTGCAATCCACCTCATTATAGCTGGCGTTACATCAAACGTTTCCCATTTGCTAGCGTTATGATGCACCAAGCGGGTGTCCAAGAGTCTTGTGATGGGGTCCTTGGAGCTCTCTCTCTCCGGCTTTATAATTTCATAAATATTAATACGGTGGTTATAGCTGCCATTGCTTTCAAAGGCATCTCGGATGTGTTCCCGAAAAACCTGAAGCTCAGCTGAAGTGATAAACTCCCCATCAGGGATTGATGTTAGGTTAAAGAAGAAACGCCGGGATGTTTTCCCACTTTTTTCTGGAAGCTCTTCTAGTGCTTCTGGTGAAGAGAGGAAAGCAAAAAGCACAATCAGTAATTTAGATACTACAGGAAACTTTGAAACAACGTGAGCGTAAGCCAACATATGTTTACATTAGGGATTTGAAGATTTTTAAAAAAATGTTGCTCGTCTTTATTTAAGGAAGCACATGAAACATGATGTTATAATGCTTCATTCTTTGTCCTGCGCTTAGACCTAATAGGAATACATGGTGAATTCCAGGAGGTCGAAATATAACGGGGAAGAAATGTGAAGCATTGCTTTGGAATTCAAGGGCATTAAAGAAATTTTTTTAACACTGTGGTTAGCGGGGGCCCTGTGAGAGTAATTAAAAAGTGACTAAGGATCAAGAAAAGGGACTGCATTTCTTAGATTTCTTTAAAAAAAAGAAAAAGGGGGGGAACCCACCACCACCACCACCCTATTACAGCTTTCAAGTCAGTCTCCCACAATCTGTCCCAAAAGCATCATGCCGCAAGTGTCATGATTTTCAAACTTTACTGTCCAAAATCTTGTATCTTGTTTACAAACCACTTTGCAAAGCACTCCTGGTCATTTTAAGTCAAGA
This sequence comes from Shinisaurus crocodilurus, assembly GCA_021292165.1. Classification (NCBI taxonomy): domain Eukaryota; kingdom Metazoa; phylum Chordata; class Lepidosauria; order Squamata; family Shinisauridae; genus Shinisaurus; species Shinisaurus crocodilurus. The sequence goes on along the minus strand of CM037879.1, from coordinate 166,558,271 downwards.
GGGCCCTAAATAAAAAGTACTTGGATGGGTCTAGTCCAGTGTTACGCTGGCTGGGGCATGCTGGGAGTTTTAGGCCAAAAACAGCTGGGGACCCAAGGTTGGAGAACACTGGTAGTCGTTCACTTGAAATAAACCCAAGGGTAGCACTGGCACTGCAATGGCTTCTGCCACAGCCTTACAGGCATATTATTGAACTGCAACGTTCCATTGGGGGAGTGGGTGTTTTCGATCTCCTTCAGGATGGCTGCATCCCAGTGTGGCAAGCGAGGCAAGCCCATCACCAACACTTCATGGCGCTTGAACAGTCAAGCTGCAACCTATCGGGCACGTAGTTGCCAGGGGTCAGGCTCCAATGGCCAAAGAGCCTTTAGGATGCTTTGCGAGTTGAGCCTTGTCTTGCTCTTCCCTAGCAAACTTTTCTGCTACTCATTTATAGAGCATATTTGAATATTCAAAGCACATCACCTACATTATCTCAATTATTTTATTTTTTATTTAATTTGATTTATTATATTTATACCCCGCCTTTTTCCTGCAAGGAACCCAAGGTGGCTTTACATAATCCTCCTCCTCCTCCTCTCCATTTTATCCTCACAACAACCCTATGAGGTAGGTTAGGCTGAGAGTCAGTGACTGGCCCAAAGTCACCCAGTGAGTTTCATGGCTGAGTGGGGACTAGAACCTGGATCTCCCAAGTCCCAGTCCAACATTCTCACCACTACGCCACACTGGCTCTTGTTTTTAACCCTGTATCATAGGTGGGGACAAATAAACAGTGGCTTGCCTAAGGCTACCCACTAAATTCATGGCTGAACTGAGATTTGAACTGGGGTGACCTGGCTTATTGGTCTTCAAGTGGTGGGCTGGGACCCAACATTGGTTTGCAGGTGAATCTAAGATGGCCTGGGGCATGAACACCATTTTCTTTGGGTTCTATAAACATAATTTTCTTTTGGTTCTTTTTACGGGCCTGAGAAGGAGGTAAAAGGAGTAAAGCAAACTGGCGGAGTGTTGGTGGAATGAAAGGGGGGTTTACAAAAGAGAGAAGGAGAGAGACAGACGTGTATAGTTTTTTTAAAAAAACACCAGGTAGAATATTGGGATCAAAGGTTAGGTCCTTTTTCTGAAAAAGCATTCCCAGGTATTTTGGAGGTGCAGGTTTTACTTTTATGAAAAATGAACTGCTATGATTTAACATTTATATAACACCAACCATGCTATATAATACTGATGGTATGTATCGTTGCTGCCAAACATTGTGATATCCTTTAGGCTCGGAAATAATATGCAACTACATGAGATCTAGCAAAAAGCAGTTGGAAGATTGGTGCTTTCCCTACCCACACTCCTATCTCATTCCAGGGGCCCAGTATGGGATATCCTTATCCTCACAAAACCTCTAAGTTAGTCTAAGAACAAGCAATGTGCCCAGGCCACTTAATGAATTACACTGGGGTAGGCAACCTGATGCCCTCCAGATGTTTACAACTACACCCCCCATCAGCCCCAGTCAGTAATTCATTTAGTACATTTCTATACCGCCCAACAGCCAAAGCTCTCTGGGTGGTTTACAAAGATTACAAAGTATGGCTAATGGTCAGAGATTATGAGAATTGTATGTCAATTGTATGTTTGTGATGTCTGTCTATGTTTTATTTTTCTTTTGAAAATAAAAATTTTCAGGGGGGGGGGGGAGAATTGTAGCCCACAACATCTGGAGGGCACCAGGTTGCTTACCCCTGTACCACACAACTAGGTTGGATCCAGACTAATTTATTTATTATTTTAATATCCCATCTCTTTTCCTGCAAGGAACCCAAGGCATCTTACATAATCCTCCTGCTCCTCTCCATTTCGTCCTTACAGCAACCCTGTGAGGCAGGTTAGGCTGAGAGTTATTGACTGGCCCACAGTCACCCAGTGAGCTTCATGGCCGAGTGGAGACTAGAACCCAGATCTCCTGAAGAGTCCCAGTCCAACACTCGGACCACTATGCCACACTGACTCTTAAGCATGACCTAGTCTACAGGCCTGTGGCTCACGCTGGCTTAGCTTGTCTGAGTGTGGAAAGCTAAGCAGGGTCAGGCTTGGTTATTACTTGGATGGGAGACCCCTCCTCTAGTTTCCTGTATTGAGCAGGGGGTTGGATTCGATGGCCTTGTAGGCCCCTTCCAACTCTATGAATCTATGAATCTAAGAGTAGATCCACTAAAATCAATAGAAGTTGAGTTAGTCATAGCTAACTTAAGTCTTGTTGATTTCAACAGGTCTACACTAAGCATGACTAAGTCTGGATCCAACACATTATTGTTAAGGACGGAGGCATAAGTGTAACAACTGAGGCGAAGTCTAGGCATACTGTGTACTATTTTTAACTACTACACTGCTCTGTTAACGTATTTGATTGGAAGTCTCACTGATTTTAATGGAACTGGCTTCCAAGTGAGCGAGTTTAGGTGTCCCTACTGTAGCTTTGGAAAGACAGGAATAATTCAAAAACTTCTCCTTATTCTTTCATGTCTGAACAATCCACAACTTCATAGTCTTTTCACTATGGTCAACAAAGGTCAATTTAAAGCCTTGCATTTAAGGCAGTTCAGCCTTCCCATACCTGGTGCCCTCCAGATGTGTTGGACTGCAACTCCCATCATCCCCAGACAGCATGACCAATGGAACGATGCAGTTTGCAGTCCAGCACTTCGGGAGGGCACCAGGTTGGGGAAGGCGGAGGCACATAATAGGTAAGTAACATTACAAAGAACAAGTGGCAGCTCACAAACATTTGCAAACTTGTTGGAATCGATTTATTCTAGAATGGGTTTGTCTCATGTCTCTACACCCCTTTGCACCATCGCCACATGTGTGCCTCTGCACATTGAGATACTCTCTTGCAGGGCCAGCCCTGCCATGCAGCAGGATGAAGCAACCTGCTTGAGGCAACACCCTGGGGTGCGAGTGCAGGTGTTTGGATAAAGGCAGGGATCCCTGTGTGGTGTCTGAATGGTACAGCAAGACGTTTTCAAGTGTTGGCCCTTGGGTGAGGGTGGGGTATTTGGGCTCCTCCTGTAAGCAACTTCATAAGCAACCCTAAAGATGCCAGCCAATTGAACCACTTCTGAGGCAGGCAGCAGAAGATATTCCAGAGTTTCCCCATCTTTTTCAAAGCCCTAATTCAGGTGTTTTATTTCTGTAGTCAGGAAACACATGAGGAGAGGGAGTGCTCTAGCTGCGCCCCTTCCTTGCACATGTCTCTCTGAAGAAGAGATCCTCCTGTATCCATACAGCAGGGCTCTCCAACCTTGGGTTCCCAGATGTTGCTGGACTACAGCTCCCAGAACCCCTTGCCATTAGCCATGCTGGCTGCATATGCTGGGAGCTGTAGGCCAGCAACATCTGGGGACCCAAGGTTGGAGAGCCCTGCCATAGAGGCTCTCCACACGACTTGGACTTGATCTTTGATTTTCCAGCGTTCTCAATCACACAGAGAGCCTCCACAGATACAGGGAGCTCTCCTCCTCAAAAAGCCGCCCTCCAGGAGTACAGGGTGATGGAAACTCACAAGGAAGGGGGTGGGGCTTCAGTGCTCCCTCTCCTCACGTGTTTACTTTCTACAGATATAGGACGCCTGAACAGGGCTTCTGTCTACACTCTTTCCTGTGACTTCCATCCACCTCTAACCCCTGACTATCCGAGCAATAAGACAATGGAACCAGCTACCTAGGGAGGTGGTGGGCTGGCTCTCCCACTCTGGAGGCATTCAAGGTGCGGCTGGACAGCCATCTGTCGGGGATGCTTTGACCTGGATTCCTGCATTGAGCAGGGGGTTGGACTCGATGGCCTGGTAGGCCCCTTCCAACTCTACTTTTCTATGATTCTATGCACCTTGCCTGTAAACCCCACTTTCCCCTGCACCCCATTTCTTCACCCTGACTTTATGGAAGTCAGGGTGAATATGGCTTCCGTGTGTATGTGTGTGTGTGTTTTTAATCCTGCACTCCCTGTCAGGGCCTCTTCCGTGAATGATATTCAAACAGGCCTATTGCTCTCTCTTTTCAGACCCATCCATTTGGGCCTATTGCTCTCTTCAGACCCATCCCCGCCTTCTTTCTAGTCCCTTTCCTTTCAGTCCTCACTTCCCTAGCTGAATTCTGCTTTCCCATTCCTGCCCTGCCCCTCTGGGTCCCAGGACACCAAAGCAGCAGCTCGCCCAATGGCTACGGAGGGTTCACTAGAACAACAAGCCATGGCTAGGCAGTGTTTACCTCACATTCCATTTGTGTGTGTTTTTAATTCCTGGCCTACCTACACAGGCTGTGCTTTAATTCAACACTAGTATAAGTGCCCTTAAACAAAACACCCCACAACACCCTTGGTATTGTGATCTGGGGGAAAAGCAGCAGAAGTCACGTAAATTTGAATCTAAGTAATTTATGGTATTTTAAATTGTTAGAAAAAGTCATTATTTTTGCCAGATTCTTAAAAGCTTTCAGAAAAATGTTAAACAAGTTTTCCATATCACATTGTGATGAAACAGGGAGGGGGGAAAGGGTTACCCCCCTCTCTCCTCCCCACCCCCTATGGACACCTCATAGCATATCAATATTCGATGCAGATTTATACTGCAATCTTATCCATGTTTACTCAGAAGTAAGTCCTACTGAGTCCAATAGGACTTACTCTCAAATGTGTATAGGATTGCACTGTAAGACTGCAATTCTATATATATATGTGTGTGTGTGTGTGTGTGTCCCTAGCAGTGAGTCCCATTGAATACAATGGGACATACTTCCAAGTAGACATGGATAGGATTGCACTGTTAGGTACACTTAATCCCACTGAAATCAGTGGAAGAAGTTATTCATGACTAAGGCTGCCATCCTATACCCAGTTTCCTGAAGTAAACTCCATTGAACTCAATGGGACTTACTTCTGAATAGACATGTATAGAATTGTGTTGCAACTGATGCTCCACAGAGTTCAAGGGGACTAAAGCTTGACTTAGTCTGGATCCAACCCATTAGGTTTCATCCCACTTCATATTCCCTCTGTCCAAGCTGATGCAACACAAAGGATCTGCAAAATGCTGCCACTATTCCATTTAATGAGGGTGGCTTCTGCTAACAGTTCACACAGCTGTGAGGCCTACAATGGTGGCTCTGGCACGGCAATTATGCCTCATCCTACATATGTGTTCACTTAAGCATCCGTTCAGAATTGGGGGCAATGACAATAGCTGATAGTCCTAGTGAGACCTGGGTTCTAGTCCCCACTTGGCCATGAAGCCCACTGGGTGACTTTGGGCCAGTCCACTGTCTCTCAGCCTAACCAACCTCACAGGGCTGTTGTGAGGATAAAATGGAAAGGAGGAGGATCATGTATGCCGCCTTGGGCTCCTCAGAGGAAAGGCGGGATATAAATGTAACAAATAAATCAAATATTTCAGAGGGCGTTACCTTATGCAGTATGAAATGGTAAGGCACGCAATTAAGCACAGTGTTAAGGCATAGAGAGCAGATAATTTAAAGTGTCAACAACCAATGGAACACAAAAGTGTTGCAATTCCTGCCCTCAACAGCCACCAAATTAGCATTAACCTTCCACACACTACAGATTCATTAAGTGGTCGCCCACATTTAAAGTTCATAGCCAACATGGAGCAGTGGACACAGGACTGCCTATGTTCACACATGCATGTTTGTGCACCAAGATCTTCCACTGAGATCCGTTTCTGGGTACCACCATCATCCAAGGTGTGGCACTAGGTGGCAAATCAGGAAAGGGCCTCTCAATAGTGGCACAAAAATTTTGGAAGGCTCTTGCCAGGGAGGCTTACCTGGCACTACAGTTGATGTCATCTTTTAATTTTGCCAGACCTTTTAACCTAAGCTGCTGTTTTGAGGCTGCCCTCTATATTGTTTTTATTGAAATTTTTGGATTATTATTTTTCTCATAAGCCACCTTGGGAATTTGTTTGAAGGGCATGGTAGAACTTTCCATAATAAATAATACAGTACTAGATTTAGATCAAGGAGACCTCAGTTCAGATCCTGCCCTGAGTGATAAAGATCACTGGATAGCCAGCCAAGAGCAAATCACTATTTCTTGGCCTAGTGTAACCTATCTCAAAGGATGGTTGTGAGGCTAAAGTGGGATACCTCCACATAGTTCACCCTGAACTCCTTGGAGGAAGGCTGGGTTACAACAAATACAATGAGACAAATATTAGAGGCGACAGGCTATCAGAAGACAACCCAGGACTTCTTTAGTTCATAGCTGCAACATGAATGCTCATGATTGGCTCAGCCCATGATGACTGTTACTAGATGTTGATATAGGTGGACTAAAAAAGAAAAGGGGGGACCACAGCCCCTACCAGGCTGAAAGGGTCCAAGTGAATTGCAGAACTTCAACTCTGCACTGGCAAAATGAGAGTCAAAATTCATGTAAGTGTTTGACTCAATGGCCTTATAGGCCCCTTCCAACTCTACTTTTCTATGATTCTAATGATGATTAGGAGTTTATATGAGTAAAGAAGTGCACCAAAATAGAGTACTAAGGGGTTGTTCAAATAAGGATTGCTTGAGTTGCAGTAATTAGACTGACATGTCTACTCAGAATAAGCCCCACTGAGTTCAATGGGACTAACTCCAAGGCAAGTGCATGCAGGATTGCATCCTGAAATACCTGTCAGTCCTCCCCCTCCTCCCAATCATGTGTGTGTGGCTTTGAACGAAGATGTATTTTGGCACAAGTTGAACTATGCACTGTACATTTTCCCATTCATTCCTTTTATATTTATATACAAAGCAGCATAAACCACAATACAAGGTTAAATTACACCATTAATCTCTTGCTGCATTAAGACTTCTTATTAGTTAGCATAATCACTACTTAGGCCACTCCCCTTGTACACAAACTTAATTAAACCTAAAATACATATTTACGTGTTTTCTTTTGCCATGATAACTTTATTCTACATGACGTGTTCCAGTGTGCCTTCCCCTCCCCTCCACTTTTACAATAAATCCATGGCACTTATGGAAAATGAGCAGTTGTGAGTTTATAGTATTGCTGCAGAAAACAATGCATGTGTACCCTATGCATGCTTATCTGTATTACATTAAAATAGGTGAGCATGGGATATAAACCGAACAAGGAACCTATAGACCACAAGTAGCTAACCTTTTGCGGGACACTGCCATTCTACACTTATTAGGCTGAAGAGCCTAGCTATTTCAAAGCAACTTCGCTAATCACAAAAATTGTTCTTAGGATATAACAAATGAAACGGAGAAGAATCCTGGATAAACTTTTGGATGTATGTTAAGCAGAGATTGCAGGCAGCAAAATGAAACAATTGTTAGAAAATGCAATATGAAAGATCAAGCGCTTTGCACAGTAGTGCTCTGGACAAGTTTGTTCAAGTTTTAAGGAGCTTTGATAGGAGCACTTTGCATAAAATTTCAGGCAAGATGCCTTTAATTTAGAGAAATGGCCTAGTTCTAAAATACAAGGATAAGTGGTAAGAGAGTATCTGAACAGTGTGTTGCATTAACTCACAATTGTTCTGTTTCTGCTAAGTACATATTTGCCTGTGGCTTTTAATCTGAGTGACCTGAAGCCCCAGGTGCCTATGAAATCCAGCGGACAGCTGCTCTAAGAATTTATCAGCCTTGCTTTCTGAAGGGCTTACCTTAGGTCTACACTAAATCTAGATTTAAACAGAAGACAAAGTCATGGTGGAGACAATGCAATTGATTGTTAAATTGATCTCTCACGGGGATTAGATAGGGATTAGAAAACCTTCCAAGTGACCATATAGCCAACTGTAAATTAGACAGATTTTTCCTGTTATTCAGCCTCCCAAAGTTAAAGTTATTGGTGGGAATTCATAATTTGGACAGAATATGCGAGTGGGTCCCCCACCCCCATAAATGCGCTTTCTCTTGCTCTAGAACAGCCAAAGTCATTAAAAGAAGGGAGGGAAGGAAGGAAGAATACACACAAGGTACAGAACAAATACTTAGCTGAAGTAGAAATATACTCTGTCACTCTCTAAATCTTTAATGAAACATAACCTTAGCAGCAACTAGGATTACTAGCTATTTAGAGAAAAATGTGACATTCCTTGTACTCCTCCCCATTTTTGCTCCAGGTTGTTTCATACAATCTGCACATGCATCACCTTGAGCAAAAACTGAGCTCACAGAATTCTCTAGGAAAATGGACCACCCACAATCCTATATGCAAGCATATGCACAATAAAGCAAGATCTGGAGTCTTTAGAAGTGACAGAAAGAAGTTCTTATCACCACTGCAGTGGCAATGCCAGCCGCAAATTTCAGAAATACATCAATTCTAAAAAAATTACCGTAATTAAAAATTAACTTTTTAAAATGATACTTTAAAATAATTGACAGCGTTTTTTAAATTTCTCTGCATTCAAGGCCATGTACCACATTCTTATTGTGAGACTTAGGGTAACAGGGATGCATAGTGTGTCACTATTCAAATAATGACATTTTACAAAATGTCCAGTTGGAAGATTTGAATTGTGATCAGAAAGAAGGTTTTGCGGCCCTTCAGCAACATTTTCATTTCATTTTAGGATTCAAGGGCCAACTTACGTGCACTGAAATTGGCACGATACAATCTTCTTCACAGATGCCTACTTTAAAAATCATATTGGGGGGGCTGTCTGTTTGAAAGCTTCCCCCCACCCCAGTCAATAAAAGCAGTATTTCACATTAAAAGCTTACATACTGGAAGGAAAATTAGACTAGTTACTTCCAAGTAAATGTGGGTAAGATTGTAGGATTAAGTTTTAGAACCTTGGTTCATTTTTAAGTTGCTGAGGCAGGCCTATACTGATGTATGAGAAGTTGAGAGGAGTTTCACTAGAAACAACATGAAGTGGGGCAGTTTTAAGTCATCTGTAAGGAAATATCTTATTCCTTAGCATGGATGGTAAAAGAAAGGTCTGACTTTTAAATGGCACCTTTTCCAACCGGTCAATGAAATTTAAGTGAGGTGCTTGAATCTGAACGTGTTGGAGTTTTGATCTTGTCAGCCAAAATAGACATGATCACCACTGCAGGGGTATTTATTTATTTATTTATTTATTATATTTATACCCCACCTTTTTTCCTGCAAGGAACCCAAGGCAGCTTACATGATCCTCCTCCTCCTCCTCTCCATTTTATCCTCACAACAACCCTGTGAGGTAGGTTAGGCTGAGAGTCAGTGACTGGCCCAAAGTCACCCAGTGTATACAGTCATCCTCTGTATTAGATCAGTCAATGAATTACTTTTGGTGGGGGCACGGGGGAAACACATATAAATTGCGTAACATGGAGTTCACAACTATTTAACGGCAAATGATGCATATCAAAATGAGTGAATTACAAGTTCACCAATATCCAACTGCCAAACATCTTGACAAACTTTGAATTAACATTTGCAGGTTGCAAATTTCAGTTCAATTTTTTTTGGGGGGGGGGGATGGATTAAGCAGTGAAAGCTGGCACGCCTTACCTTCGTGGTGAAAGCTCCTGACGGTATTGGCCCTGCTGGTCGCCCTCTCCAAATTATAGTCCATGGCGATTGGCTTCTGACTCGTGTGCAGATGGTAGAGCTCCAACATATAGGGGGGGATAATGGCGTTCTTGCTTGGAGTGGGCCGCCGCTGAAGCCCAAACATATTGAGCAGGCGCAGCTCAAATTCGCGCAGGATCCCTTCCGAGAGCTGCAGTGGAGCAACCTGGCCCAAATCGCCACTGAATCTTCGCCGGTCGCCTACCTCTGGGATGAGGCTGGCCGAACCACCTAGCAATATGTGATAAAGCAGCAGCGCTAGTAGAGTGCGGGTCCTGGCAACCATGGTCATCAACCTGTACACACAAGGGCAAAATCAGAAGGGCAAGTCAGCATAAAATGGTTGGGGAAATACATGCTATAAAGAGAGAGAAACCACTATGAACAAGACTCAGTAACTTCAAGGTTCCTTAGCTGCTTCTTTTCCAGTCTCAGTACTTGGGAGCATGGGGCCTTCCCCCATCTCCCTAAGAGTCAAACTTATGAAAGGGAATCCTAATCTCAATGGGAACATTGATACTGTGGCAGGATATTATTTCTCTCTCTCAGGTTTGCAATACCTGGGGCAAGAAGCAATCCACCAGCACATATGGAAGCTGTCCAAGTAGATTAAGCTTAGTAGGAACTGATATTTTGGACGATGGGAAGTCAGTAGCCAAAAAAGGTTCTGCTGCTGAAAGCATAGAAAAGGCAGACAAAATGCCACTGATGGATGGATTTTCTTAGTAATATGTTGAGGAAACACTGGTGTGCATGCTACACAGAAGCTGCTATTCCTCTTGGAAAGGCAAGGCACAGAAGATAATACAGGTAACACACAACCTGTTCTTTCCCCCATTGTCAGCATCACATGGTAAACTGTGTGATCACTGGTGCAGCAATATCCCTGCGAAATGAAAATTTCACAAGGGGGCAAATGCATGGAAGATTCTGTGGCCACCATGCTGCCACCAGCCTAAATTTTGGCAGCTCACCTAAAACACCATTCTAAACCCCTTGGCTTTTCCCCATTTTTGCATCCCTTGCAGCAAGATACTGTCATGTTATAGTCTGTGATGGAGGGAAGGGGGGGGCAGAAGTGTTGGATGAATCCAAGGATCACAGGAATTGTCAAAGTGATACTCATGCCCACCTTGTGACTTCTGGGCCATTCAAGTGCAGCTGTTCACTACACAGAGTAAATGGAAATAGAATTACAATTGCAGGGAGAATCCGCAAGCGTGCGTCCGTACACGCTGGGACCAAGGGAGTAGAGACACTGAAAAAGGCAGCACTGCAGGGTGTGTGTTTGTGGGAGAGAGCGAGCATCATGGGACTGCATCCTTGAGGGGGAGCACCATAGGACTGTCTCCTTGAGAACTGCTTGCTGGCCTGCGGTTAAGAAGGGAAGGCTGCATTGCTTTGGTAGGGGAGAAACATGTGGCAAAGGGTGGTGGGGAGTGACAAAGAGGAAGGAAAGTTAGCAACAAGTATAGTTAAGCATCAGGGGGGGAGCAACATTCAGCATGGGGAACTTCTAGCAAAGCCATGGGTTGCGTTCTATAGGCTGCTGAATCCCCAAGGGCTCAGAGCAGGCAATAATACCACTGAAGACGACAATGATACGGTCTGCCAAATGGTTGCCTATTAAAATGTACACAGATTCTAGACAGAAGTGACCAGGTGAGCACGGAGTTAGGTGTGTGTAAGCCCTTTAAAATCACGTGCAGCTAACTGTGTGCTGGACAGTGATCTGGCACGGGTTCTGTTCTTCAGATAACGAAGCGGGCATAATCCATATCCTTACTCTCAAACTTCTGTTCTTTACAAACAAATAGGTAACCTAAACTGTGTATTCATAGAAACTTCATTTTATCTCTTCCTTCCTTGTCTCTCTGCCTCTCCTCTCTTCCTCCACGGCTCAATAGTTTTTGGATCCAGTGTAAGCAGGGCATCAGTGTACAAGATTGCTACCATTGCTAGATCATTCATTCACATGAGCTGTGTGTTCTACCGAAGTATCTTGTTACACATAAGGTGAGGGAGAACCCTTCTGTTGATTTAATTAACCAGAACCACAGCCGTGTATGTGATCCAGCATTTTGTGAATCAGTTGCTTCATTCACACATAGATAACTTCCGAATACATTTTCTGAAGGGGTGGGCAGGCAGCAGCTCAGTAATAGAGCACATCTTTTGCACGCAGAAGGACCCAGGTTCAATCCCCAGCTTCTCCAGGTAGGGTTGGAAAAACTCCTGCCTGAGACCCCGGGGAGCCACTGCTAGTCCGTGTCAACGGTACTGGGCTGGATGGACCAAGGGTCTGACTCAGTATATATAAGGCAGCTTCCTATGTTTAAAGAGTTGTTCATGGTTTCTCCAGTTGAGTTTGAGCTACCAACTTCCCTTTTATGCAATTCGTATTTATTCAGCCAAGTTAATGGATCCTGTATAACTGTTTGTGTCCTATTCAGTGATATGGAGGACTATACACAGGCGATGGGCTTTGGGGGTGGGTAGGGGAAAATGTATGCTACATACTGTAATGTGCGGGAAAGGGCCTCAGATTTCAAAAGCACTAAACTACACAGAGAGAACACATACACTGAATGGGAAGATCTGTAGGGCGGAAATAGGTGTTCAAACTTGGGAAAGTAGTTTTCTATCATCACACATGGTTATAGTCAAAGGGAGAGTGAGTGAATGAGGGAAATCCTTCAGCTCACAGAGTGAAGTGGCAAGCCTGAATTATAAACCAAGGTCTTCAGCTAGTGGCTGGGCCAGCCCAACTGCACACCCCCTACCCAGATGCTTGCTGGGATCCACTGCAGTGTCACAAGAGCAGACAACCTTGTGCCCTCCAGATGTTTTTAGACTACAACTCTCAGAATCTCTGACCATTGGCCATGCTGGCTGGGGTTTATGGGAGTTGTAGTCCAAAACATCTGGAGGACACAGGTTGCTTCCTCCATCGTAAAGGATGCTGGATGGTTGCGAGCCCACCCACAATCTCTGGGGTTACATCCCCCAGATACTACAAGGTGACTCCCAGTTGCTCTCACATCCCCCAGAGATACTACAAGGTGACTCCCAGTTGCTCTCCTCCTGGATCCACGAAGTGCCCAGTTATTTGCAGCATCAAATTGTCTTGTGGGTGGGTGGGCTGCCCAGGATCTTGTTATGAGGCAGAGGGGAAAGGAGGAAATGCAGGTAGCTTATCAACTATGAGAAATTGTGATATATATATATATATAGAGAGAGAGAGAGAGAGTTGGGGGGAGGCAGCTAACAGGAGGATCTGTGACCCCCTGAAATAAAAGGACAGTTCTTTGAGATTATGAACACAGGCTCTTTGGAAGAAGCGCCGCTGATATTACGGGAGGGAGGGGTTGTGGATGGTCAACAGTCTGCCGGGTGGGTGGGTGCGCCTGTGGGGAGTCCCCACAGGAAGTTTCCTGGCAGGTGGGACATCTGCCGAGTTCAGTATACCAAGATCCCTCCGTCCCACCCTCCTCCTCAGCCCCGCCGTCGCCCGCTACCTTTTAGGATCCCGCCGATCGCCTAAGAAGCAGCAGCAGCAGCAGCACACTCGGCCACGTCCATTGAGCCAACCTCCACATGGAATTATTATGCTGGCCGATCCCGCGGGGTTGTGCGATCCGTTCCTATTTTTGTTGTTGTTGCCCCTGCCCTGGCTCCGGCCGCGGGACGGGATCGGGCGTCAGCCCGCAGGAGGAAAAAGAGGGGCAGGAATTGGCGCGAGGAGGAGGAGGAGGAGAAGAGATGTCAACCAGGAGCTGCGTTCAATTCCTCCCTCCCTGCGAAGCTTCACGCAGCCGAGGAAAAAGCCCTGCTCAGCCGCGGGACGTCCAGGGGCTGCGGCCGCTCTAGTTCCTGCGCCGCTGCAGCCCACGATCGCTTCTCGGCGAAGAAGAGGCAGAAGAAAACATCCCGGCGGGTCTCTCTCTCTCTCACGGTTTAACCTGGGCGCGACAAGGAGGAAGACGACGACGCGGTGGCGACGGGGGTTTGCTGCTCTCGCCCGCTGGCCCTTGCCGACTCCCGCATCACTCCAGGCTCGCAGGGCGCTGCCCTGATGCCGAGTTCGGGGGAAGAGAGCGCGCCGCCGGCGTCCTTCTCCAGGGTCCGGTCCGCCTCGGAAACATGCTCAGGGGTTACGAGGTGGTGGAGAAAGAAAGGGGGGCATCCAAAGCAAAAGACACCCCCCCAAAAAGGGTGGTGGTCCCGTCCCCAGCGGGGCGGGGAAAACGACGCTCGGAGGGCGGCAAAAGCGGCGATGCCCCCTTCCCACTGAGACGTGCGACCGATAGAAAGGCGATCCCGGTCGCTCCTCTTTTTAAAGCAGTGCCCTTGGCATCGGCGGCGGCGGCAGCAGCAGTCGGATTCCGGGCTCGATCCCACCCAGCAGCCGCAGCAGCGGCTGCTTCACTTTTTCCTTCTCTGGGTCACGCACTTTCGTTCCTGGTTGCGAAAAGCAAGCGGCGGCGGCGGCGGCGGGCGAGCAAGCAGCGCCCAGCTCTGCGCGGGGACAGCCGGGACAGCTTCCCTCTTTTTTTCCGCCTTCTCTTTTTGCAGCGGCTGCTCCCGGTGCCGCGGCGGTAGCGGCCACAGCACACGGACCCGACGACCCAGCCCCGCGCGCACTGCTTGCTTGCTCGCTCGCTCGCTTTGCGTGCTCGCTGCTGCCTTCGGGCTCGGCGTCTGCCTGCGCTCCGAGCTGCGATCGGGACTGGAGGTGGCCGCCTGGCTGCGTTGCCTCCCCCTTCGCTTCGGGTTGCTCCGCTGCTGGTGATGTCACGGCCGCGGGGGCTTGAGGCGCGCTCGCCAATCACAGGCGGCCTGTGTGGGAACCGGGAGCCAGGAAGACTGGCGGGAGTGCGAGTGCTGCCGCGGCCGCTGCGAGGAGGCACTGCGGAGCGGGCGGCTTTTAAAGGGAACGCCGCCCCCTTTTCGCCTCCCCTCCCGCGCGCCCAGGAGCATTTAACGCGGTCGTCTCTCCCCCCCCCCCCAAAAGAAAACTTTCCGGATTAGGATCAGTAACTCTCGTGGAAAGAGAGAGAGAGAGGAGGAGCTGCTGCTGCTGCTGCTGCTGCTGCTGCTGCTGAGGTTTGCTGGTGCGGCCAAACTCCAAGCCGCGATACTTTTATTTTAACATCCAGCCCCGCTCTTGGGAGAAACGCGGTGATTGCGATCTATCTGCCGTGGTCACTCGGCAGCAGCCCTGCTCCCGGCGGATATTTCAAGGGTAGAACACCCCTCCCTCCCTCACACACACACCCCAAGGGCGCTAATTCTAAGGAAGGTCTCGGTGAGAAAGGAGGGGGGGGGGAAACAACCCATGATGATTATTTCCGCCACCTTCCTCCTCCCACTCACCAGAAATAGAGTAACTTCTATAAGCACCAAAGCTGAGATTTTGAAAACATCGCGGCGGGGGTGGGGGGAATCGATCGGGTACAAATTGGGAGCTGCGCGCAAGCTTCGGAAGCCAGCAAGCAGCGCCGCGTTGGAGGCAGCGCGGCTGCGGATCCCCTCTGGACTGGAGTTCCTTCCTAGCCCGTCCGCAGCTGTTTGGCTGTAATCCTAATCCTCATTTGCCAGGGAAGAAGTCCCGTTGAAGTCGCCGAGACTTACTCCTGAGTAAACACGTAATTAAGGTTGTAGTCAGTTTGGAATGATTTACAGCGTACAGCCCGGCGATCCTGGGCGGAGTTAAGCGCGTCGAAACCCACTGAAATCAATCAGTGGCCTTAGGCGCGCCTAAGTGGTATACACTACAGTCGGTCTGCTAACGTGCAGCGGAGTCCTCTGCATGTTTCCTGAAAAATAAGCCCCGCACCGTTTCCAGTGGGGTTTACTCCTGGGTGAATGTGCCGGTAGGATTGCAGCCCCAGCGACTTGAACAGGGCTTCGATTTTTGGGGGTGGGGGTAGTGATCTAGACGGCTATTCCCCTTTGCCCGACCAGACAGGGGAGTAGGAGAGTTTTCCTTCGGGTCGCCGCGACCGAAGGCCTGGAGAGACACAAAGGCGATTCAGACTGAGATGAACACTGAACAATGATCCATTATATAGGCTTTTGTCTATAAGGGAAGAGAAGTAAAGTAATTCGAAGGTTGTGCCTCGAACAAATCGGATTAGCTTCGTGCGGTGGGTGGGATTTAAATGTTTACTGACTTTGAGGGTGTGAAGGTCAAAGGAGGAGAATCCTCGCATTTTGAAAGAATCCAAACACAGCAAAGAAAGAAGAAAGTATAATTCACCTGCCCTGACAATCATATTCTGTGGGCTATTCAACAAACAATTAGGATCCTAGAGAGGATGGAAGAGGATGCTTCTCGAACTTTTCATTATCCATCATCAGGTGATCACTCGTGACCGAGTAAGATTGTCTTCTAGGATAAGACCACCCCAAATTGGAATACTGCCTTTGTTTACACTCCAACACTCCTTTTACATTGCTAGTGCCACATCAGAACAGTTTCAGACAATCCGATTGTGAGTCTAACTTGGGTCCTATTCATTTCAATGGGCCTACTCTAAGTAGGATTAACATTGGCAAGAACAACCCCCAGTTTTCTCTCCATGTATGTTGACTTTTCAGTTTATTTATTGCATCATTGTCCCAGGCTTCCTCCAAGGAGCTCAGAAGGCTTATCCCATTTTATTCTCCCAACAATTCTGTAAGGCAGGTCAGGTGGACAGAGAGTGACAGTGTCACAGACCAATCAGCAAAAGCCACAGTTGAGTGGCATTTGAGTGGGGAGGAATTGGCACCCAGCGCTCCCCTGTAAAAGTCCAACACTCACTATGTCACACTGATTTGGATGTCTAAAGGGGGTCCAGTACATAATGGTTTCCACCACCAGCTCTTATTATCCTGATTGCAGCATTCCAGGTTGTCCAATGAGTCTTACAGAAAGATCGTATGCGTGCTTACTCAGAAGTAAGTCCCACTGTGCACTGATGATAATTGAGGATTGAACTGCTTTGGGAAACCCGATTGCGCTTGATTCTCACCATGTGACAATTGCAAGGGCTAATAATACGCTGGGGGGGGGGGACACACCTGTGGTCAGAACCTATCCAGTATCTCTGTCACTAGAATTCTAAGGCAGTGGTGCTGTCAGGGCAGGCCTTTGGGGCAGACGTTCAGGGTCCCACTCAGCAGAATGACCAGGAGGGCCCCTGAGTGCTGCAGGGCTGCTTAACCACATTTTGAAGTCAGTTAAGAAATACACATTGCTGTCTAAAGAGGGGACCTGCCCCCCCCCCCCAGGTATTAAGTCCAGTGTCTAAAATTGGCTACCTGCACCATTGTTCTGAGGCGTCATACCATTTGGAAATCACTGGTGTGTAGTGTAAGTGACACAGTTTTGTTGTCTAAAATGGCTCCAAATCATTCTGATGCTTCAAGGAATAATTGCAAGAACAGATCAGGTTCTGCACATGAAATGCAGAGCAGAGCGGGTAGCAAGAGCCATCCTCATCAATTATAGCCTGCATCTTAACATGTAGGGTGATTGATCTTTCATCCCTGCTATCACTGGTCATGATTAGTTCCATTTTACAGATGGTTATGCTGAGAAAGTTAGAATTGGTCGGGATCCCCCAGTGGTTATACGGGTCTGGATTCATTTTAACCGAGCCGTACGAGGCCCAAGATAATTTTTGTGCTGCACTTGTTTATTTATTTTATTATATTTATATCCCACCTTTTTTCCCGCAAGGAACCCAAGGCATAATCCTCCTCCTCTCCATCTTATCCTCGCAACAACCCTGTGAGGTAGGTTAGGCTGAGAGTCCGTGACTGGCCCAAAGTCATGCAATGAGCTTCATGGCCAAGTGGGGACTAGAAGCCAGATCTCCTGAGTCCCAGTCCAACACTCTCACCACCACTATGCCACACTGGCTCTTGTTGCATTCAGTTCAGCCGTACCACTATCATGCTCTTGCCGTTTGGCCCTTCGCCATTTGCAAAATTCACAGTTATTTCTTGCAACTGGATTTTGTAAGAAGCTACCCCACTAGCTGGAACATCAGTAACTACCAACAAAGGGGGCAAAGCTTAGGACCCACCATGCAGGGTGGTGCCAAGCAGAAAGAGGGTTGAATCAAGGGATCATTACAGCACTGGATGCCTTTTTTTAATATATAGAAAGGGTTTTTAAAATGGATCCATGAAATATGCCTTTTTTAAAAGGGGGGGGGGACTCAGAGTAGATTCATACAACTATTCTCCCGCTGTCGGATGAATCTTCATTTTTTTTCTGTTCACCTCACAGTGAAATCTACACGGAACCTGCAACATGGAAAGGTGCAACACACATATGGATCAGCCTTCCCCAACCTGGTGCCCTCCACATGTGTTGGACCACCACTCCCATCATCTATGCTGGCTGGAGATGATGGGAGTTGTAGTCCGACACATCTGGAGGGCACCACATTGGGGAGGGCTGCTTCAGATCATTGCCTAGTGGCCTTACCATCCTTCTGGTGGATTGCAAACAGCTTCTACTGTGGGAAAACGCTGCGGAAAAAAGCCAAGTTTCACTGAATGTCTACCATACTTCAAACCCCCTATAAATAGCATCTACAGCTGGAAAAATCTTCTTTCTGCCTCACCAAACACGAAAAATGGCAGCGTTCTGAAAAGTGTGCTTCTTTTTGTGGATATGACCTGTGGTTCTCCCCCCCCCCCCGCTTCTTTTCTTTTCTGGGATGCAGGAGTTTATTTTTACATTTTATTTTGTTTAGAAATGGCTGCCCTCTTGTGGTGGAAATATGTCAGAACACCTCTGGAAATGCAAGTCTCAATTAGAAGCGGGGCTGAATTTGATGATTCACTTTCAGTTAATAGGCCTTTCAGCTTGCTTTCATCTCACTCTTGTGTGCACATGAAAGTGTAATTGACGTGATCATTATTGTAACACTTTAGAGCAGATGCTGCTCCTATGAAACCTTGGAACTGGTCAGGGCTCAAATTATGGGTAGAAAGATGGGGGGGACCCATAATGAAAACTACAAGCCTCAACCCCTGACTCCCCCTGCCCCAATTGTAGCCATATATTGCAGCCTTCTAAAATCACTGGCTAAGGAAGGTGTTAAAATAGGTAAGGGGCCAAACTGTCTTGGTAATTCAAGTACTTCAACTACTGCATAATATTTCCCCCCCAACTATGTTTAGGACAGGGCTCTCCAACCTTGGGTCCCCAGATGTTGCTGGCCTACAGCTCCCAGCATACCCAGCCAGCATGGCTAATGGCAAGGTGTTCTGGGAGCTGTAGTCCAGCAACATCTGGGGACCCATGGATGGAGAGCCCTGGTTTAGGAGCATAGCAAGTTGTCTTATACTGAGTCAGACCCTTGGTCTATCTAGCCCGGTATTGCCAACACCAACTGGCAACGGCAGCAGCTCTCCCAGGTTTCAGGCAGGAGTCTTTCCTAGCTCTACCTGGAGATGTCGAGAATTGAACCTAGGTCCTATGTGCAAAGCAGGTGCTCTACCACTGAGCCATGGCCCCTTTGTACGGTGTGGATGCAACTCAGTCCCGATCTAATTATGTGGGCCTGATTTTACATTTTCATTGCATTCTAAGCAAGTTTGTTGAAAATGAGACGGAGACGCACTGAAACGGATTGGATTTATTTCCAAGGGGCAGGTTGAGGACTAGGGTTGTTGAATAAGATGAGTCATTCCTTCCCATTCCCCTCCACCCCACTTTTTTCTGACATTGAGATAGGAAGATGAGCTTTGTCTGTTGCAGTTGCTAAGGTTGCAGTACTAAGATGCTGCCGCCTTCAAACAATGCCTCGGAAGAATAAAGCCATGACCAAGTCCCTGCTGTTCCAATGCTCGGCAATTTGTAGGTGTCTTCAAAATGCACATTTCTTCTCCTGAATTGTTATCAAGTCACAGGGTTTGACCTGAAGTTCCAGGGTTTTAGCCTCCTTCTCAGGGTCTCCTGGGCAGAAGTAAAATTTCAAGATGAGGGACCAGAATCAAAGGTGGGTGGCAGGCTACTTTCTGCTGGACTTCAGAATGTTTGCCATTTACTTTCCCCCCGTTCAACCCTTATGTCCACAAGACACATCAAAGCTCTGTCCTTTGACATCCCTCTCAGACATGGCCATCTCTTACCAGTCGCTACTCATCCCACCAGGCTCCACCCCAGATCTACCAGTCACTACCCCCCTGGTCCGCAAGATCTCCCTGCTGAGTCTCAGGACTAAACCTCAAGAGACCTCTGGCTGACTATGTGCCTGTGTTGCCACATTCATATGTGCTGAAATCTCTGTTGGATTGTGGCCAGAAGATGGCTGTTCCTTGGAACACGCTTGTGGAGAAGGTCTAGGACAGCCTTTCCCCAAGCTGGTTACCCTCCAGATGTGTTGGACTACAACTCCCAGCATCCCCAGCCAGCTGGCTGGGGGATGCTGGGAGTTGCAGTCCAACACATCTGGAGGGCAACCAGTTTGGGGAAAGGCTGGTCTAGGAAATCATGTTGAACTCTTTCAGCCACACCCTGTGTAACCGTGGCAGAATGATGCAATGCTCCTGTGCCTTGATTTACCCATGGACATTCCTAGGGCCCGGATCTATCCCCAAAGCCCCATGATACAATGACATGGCATGTTGTATAGCATATGTATAGCATCTTGCTATGCACTGCAGTCCATTACATTTTTGACATTCCTTCACACATGAGGCTATTGACTTCTAGGTGGAGCTGTTGGTTCATTTGGCCCAGTGTTTTCTGCTCTGGTTGGCAGTGGGTCTCTGGCATCTCGGGCAGAGGCCTTTCCCTGCCCTGCCTCTGGGGTCCTTTTGGCTAGGGATCGAGCCTGGGACCTTCTGTGTGTTGGTTGGATGCTTTGTCACTCAGCTATGCACCATCCCAACCCTGTAGAATAAGAGCCTTACCCAAAACTACCAATGAGAACAAGTGAGGTGGATTGTGAACGACAGTCTGCCAAAACCTAGGGTTCACACTCTGTGCAGTGCCAGCTCAAGGTTTTGGAGGATGCTTAGGTAAAACACCCTCAGTGGGCCCGCTCCCTCAGTCTACCTTCTACTTACCGTTGTCACCTGCTGTGATTGCTCCTCCTCCTCTTTCTCATCATTGCTACTATTTGCTTGCTTGATAGGCAGAGAGCCAGCAAACAATTTGGCAATGGCATCCACTGTGCCTCCTTCTCACCATTATCTGGGCCACAGTGAGAGGCAGTTGAACAAGCAGTTTGCAATGGAGAAGAGGAGCAGCAACTCCCGGGGGCTCTTGTCAGTGGGCCCCTGCTGGGCTGTGGGCCCTCAGCAGGTGCCCAATGATACCTACCCTTGACACTGGCCCCGCCTCTATGCACTGGGCCCACACACCCCACCTTCTGTCATACAAAGCTTGCATTATTTGACAGCTTCATTTGAGGCCTCATCCCCCATTTTGGCATCCACTTCTACGCCTGGATGAGATGCTCTAGAACCCTCAGTGCCTGCCAGTGTGGCTGTCCCGGGTCCCAACACGATTCTGTCCAGACAGCTGCATCCACATCAGGGACACTCTCAAGTGGAGCCTCCCCCCCCCCCGCCAATCATCTCCAAGTCAAAGAAACAGAAAACCAAAGAGCATACTTACAATAGCAGCACGCTACCAGCAGTAGGGGAACCAAAATACATTTGGGCACCTTTAAAAATAAATAAATAAATAAATAAAATCAGGGAAGAGCAGCTTCACATTTAGCTATAGGGTGGCTAGGTGTGAAGAGGCATTGTGGGAAAGTATCCTTATTTGTATCCATTGGCACACAGTAATTGTTTCTCACCTCCCAGTCTATCCCAGGGTGCTTTCAGGTTTGTGAGTTAAGTTGGACCTTGATCAAAGATGCTTAGCAGTCACAAAGGGCAAGGAGTTTGTTTGTTTGTTTGTTTATTATATTTCTACCCCGCCTTTTTTCCAGGAAGGAACCCAAGACGGCTTACATAATCCTCCTCCTCCTCCTCCTCCCTATTTTATCCTCACAACAACCCTGCGAGGTAGGTTACCAGTTCAACCTGGATCTCCTATATCCAAATGCAGCTCAATCCATTGCATCTCACTGGACCACCCAACTTCATTTTTCCTTGGGCACATCGCATGTGAACAGGAGATACAATCTAGAATCCAGGCAGCTGGATCTTAACCACAAGATAGCTGGATCTGCAAACCTCCCCCAACTGCTTTTTGCTCCAATGTGGTCTTGAAGCCGTCCCATGCTGTTTCAGGTAGCACTTAAATTTGTGACATTTTGACTACCTGTATTTAGTGTCAATTTCAAGTGGATGCATTGGGCATGCTGATGATGTAAATCATTACCAAAGTAACAATGGCCACAGAGTTTACTCATCACTGACATTAAATGAACACTTTAGCATCTAACTTCCTTTGCAGCTTATTTGGCTATGGACCATGCCAGGGAGGGGGGGGAAAAGTTCGTACCTTAACATCCGATACCCATGCCTGGTGCCTAGGCTATATCATATGTCCTGCTGTTCTTATCTGCACAAAGGCTGGATTGCTATATTAGGATGATAAGTCTTATTAAAGAAAAAAAAAATGCAGCCATTGTTATGCATACCAGGCCTGGAAAAACTCTTATTTAACATGTCAAGAGGTTGCTGTATCTTTTTGTTTTACTTCCTCTCTGACTTTAAAAATAGTCCAGGTATCCATAAAAGGCCATTAAAAAAAAAAAAAAAACCCCTCTCACTGGGTAGAGTTCTGTAAAGTCTCCAGCACACTATAGGTGCTCTAGATTATGGCCCCAATCCCAGATGAAATTAGTGATGCTAAAGTCATTCTAATGATTGAAATCAGTGACACTGTGGGACCTGTGTTAGTCGCAATTGACTTGTCAATTGATTTCAATGGGACTTTTGCTAGACCAACTCTCTCCGGATCAGGGCAATTTATTGAACACATCTGTATCCTGCCCTTCCTCCAAGTCAGGGATGTCAATATCAAACTTCTTTCAGCTTGAGAGCTGAATTCAATTTTTGAGAAGATGGGGGGGCACATTCCAGTGGTGGGTGGGGCTGAAGGCAAAAGTGGGTGTGGGCAAAGGCAAACAGGGCAGGGCCAAAAAGATCAATACCAGCATATTTTAGCCTAAAGGGTTTTTTTAAAAAAATATTATTGGTAATATAGCCTTAGGAGATGTATTTCAACCTTTTTGAATGCGGGGTGGTGGTGGACACAAAAGCCAGGAATGCACCAAATGATTGGTGGTTGAGGGAAAGGGGGTGGGGTCTGGTAAGGGGGCGATAGCTGTACAAGGATACAAGTGGTAGTTTTGTAACCATGCAGTCAGTCCTTCCCATGGGGAAGGGTTTTTGAGAAATTTCCTTTTAAAACAATGCAGCCAAATGTTCAAATATAAAAAGGGAGTTTATTTGGGGGAAAGGGGGGGAAAGCAAGGGAAGGCAACAAGCACATACACAGAATTCCAAATAAAATCAATAAAGTTAATCAGTTCAACTTAGTTAGTTACATGTTACCTACTTGAGTAGAGTCTTGGGTTCCAGCGCATATGCAGAGAGGATGGTCTGAGAGAGAGAGTATCTTGGCCTCTGATTAGATGTAATATGGAAGGCACACAAGGAGTGAGCAAACTCTTACTTTTATGGGAGTCTGAGTTCAGTAAAAGCTGTCCCCCTAGCAGAGAGTGACTCTTGTTTTGTCCAATGCACTGTACCTCCATTTCTGATACCAGTGGTTTAGTCAATACATCAGAAAATTGCTTAGTGGCTTAGTGGCTGGACCCACCTTTGTAACAACACTAAACTTACATCTCAAAAGACCCGGCCAGTTTGAACCAGTTAGCCTGTTATAACAAAGAGCTTAAATTTTTGGTTACGTATTGGAGAACAAGTAAGATAAGCCTATTCAGGAGTCCCAGCATGGTGCCAGCTTACCAGATGCACTAGGGGGCACTGTTGAACTACAAAATAATATCAGGATTTGTCACAGACTACAGTCCTACCCTGTCATTTGTCCCCAGCATCTAGTATTTCAACCAAAGTATAGATCAAATGTGGAGAATATGTGGCCCTCTGGATGTTATTGGACTGCAGCTCCCATCAGCTCTAGCCAGCACAACCAATGGTGAGGGGTGAAGGAAGCTGCAGTCCAGCAACGTTCTCCATCTCTGGTACAGAGCCTCTGAATATAGAAAATAGGCTACAGGTGCCCCAAATCTTGAACCAGGAGCCCTGGGCATCCTGCTCTAGTCCCCTACTTCTTCAGCCATAAATAAATGAGAAATTTCTAACTTTTTAAAAGAAAAAATACCTCTGTGATCCTACCAAAAAAGCCCTGCCCACCCATGGTGTATTCTTTCCTCATATTCCTTCATCAGTTTTAAAACTGGTGCTGCTTTGAGAACGTGAACCCTCAAATGTACCAGTATGTAGGACAGGGCTGCTATAACTGACAGTACACTTGGTGGTACCCCCAGGATAACCATCATGGAGTTTGAGAGGGGACAGGAGCAGGAGGCTTCCCCCCCTTTTTTTAAACAAGAGCAGGGAGCTGTAAATTATCCAAAAGGCATGTCTGCTCAGAATTAAATCACATTCTCTCCAATGCCCTCACTCCCAAGTGTATTATATTGATTTAACAGGAGCCTTGTGCGCAGGAAACTCAGAACAGGAGGAACACTTCTTTGGAAAATTGCATTTGGGTGGAGGAGAGGGGTGCGGCACGGTGCACTGATCCTGCTAGTTTCACCCCGACCCCATGGGAGGGTGGCGGCAGCAGCAGCAGCAGCAGCAGCATCCTTCTCCTTCTTCTTTGTGAGGGGCCGGAAGAGCTTTTTCCTTTCTTTTAAAAAAGATCTCGTTCCTGCACTCCTTTGTACCTGCTCAGGGACGACAATGCAAAATTACAAAAAACGAACAAACGAACAAACAAACGCCCAGTTCTACCGCTACCGAGTTAGGTGTGGGGTGGCAAACCAGGACGAGTGCCGTACATTTATCGAGAGTGTGCCCTGTGAGGAATGACCGCGGAACATGAATATAGCAGTACCGTTCTGCTAAAAAATAAAGATCCATCAGGACTGCTGTTGCCCGTCCAAAGTCAGCTCCTGGACAGCAGGTGGAACTGGTGGGCACACAAGTCACCTGGTCACCTCCTTCTGCAGTATGGTGAGATTTACTGTATTTCTCTTTACATTACAACCACGAATTAGCACATGCAAATTTTATGTAAATGTGCGCCCTCCTTTGTCCTCTCTTTTGCTGATGTATTTCCTCTTTGGGGGCAATTCATATGTGGTCTCCTGGAGAGGGAGAGAGAGAGATGAGAATTTTCCAGCTGGAAACTGGATGGAATTTGGAAGGGGGTTGCTGCAGACGTGGGGGTCTACTGCCTGCTCTAGGATTTCCCATTTGCTTCCACTATGCTCTGCAGCTTATATATTTGTAAGTAAAACAAATATTACAAAGACACCCCGAATCTCCAATTTCCTCTCCCACGGGAAGAAAGGAAGCTAAACCCACTAATACTCCCCGTGGAACTTATCATTGGAGATGTAAAATTTCCAGAAATTTTGAAGCTATGAGGGGAAAAAACCCTCTGCATTTTTTTCTGGGAACCCCCCCTCCCCATTTTGGAGGAAACTGAAAAATATCCAATACTTATTTATAGTGCCCTTTACAGATCTAAGGGCACTTTGTTATTTTAGGAACATACAATGAATTATGAATTAAAAAGTGATTATTAAAGTGATTATTATTCCCCCTGGAGGCAGAAATGCATCTTGCTCTTGCATGTGTACTGTCCTGTTTGACTTCACTGTATAGAAATTGTAATGCTCTGATATTTTCCATAGTTTTACACATGAGTCTTCTTATGATATTGTTTTTTAGAAATCATGTTGGGGGAGTAAAGGCTGGGTAGCAACATATGAATACTTGGTCTTAAACATTTTATTCAAAATTCTTAGAGAAAAAAATTTCATAATCCAAAAATTTCTAATTTGGGGGAGAACAAAAACCAAAACCAAAAGCTTCCCACTCCCACC
The DNA here is from genome assembly GCA_021292165.1 of Shinisaurus crocodilurus. Classification (NCBI taxonomy): domain Eukaryota; kingdom Metazoa; phylum Chordata; class Lepidosauria; order Squamata; family Shinisauridae; genus Shinisaurus; species Shinisaurus crocodilurus. The sequence continues at coordinate 166,532,619 of CM037879.1, read as the reverse complement.
CCCCCACTCTTTGCCATCTTTACTTCTCACCACTTGAAAGTGGGGGAAATGCAATAATACTTTGGTAAGGTGGTTGCATAATCAAAGAGCTGTTTGACATGAGACAAGAAGTAACAAAACAGGTGGGTAAGATTTGTGAATCTCAACATACTTCAGTGGCCTTGGGTGAAGGGAGAACACTAGTGTATATTTATTATTCCCTATAAGGAATGCATGTAATTCCAGTCATTTCTCCAAACAAAAGATGTGGGTTTTGGGTGGCCACGTGTCCTCTTTTACAAAGGACAGTCCTCTATTTGAAAGGCTGCAAGAGGACAGTCCTCTATTTCGAAGGCTTCCTCTATTTGAAGTGCTGCCCAGTCCATGTTCAGTATAAAGATAAAGAACCATCAGAAGGAAGAGCCGGGCCTTGAACTTGCCCATCGACAGCACCTGGACAACTGATTGATCAGGCAGGCACACAGGTCACCTGGTCACAGTCTTCCACCCTATGGTGAGATGTACTGTATTTCTTTTTAAATTATTATAATTATTTCTAAATTTGTGTCTATATACATATAAATTAGCATATGCATTTTTAATGCAAATTGGTGTCCTCTTTCAGCCTCTTTTTTTGGGGGGGAATTCACAAATGGCCACCCTATAAATGTCCACCATTTCCCCAGGCTTCTGAGGTTGAGTCATTCCTGCATCCTTTCTGTGCAAAAACCAAGCAAGAAATTGATTCCCATACTAAGATCCTGTGAAGGCAGGGGAAAGCCAAATCAGATAAACGATTATGGAAACTGAGACCAGTTTGTAAGCTACTGGACTAGATGATTTACTAAGCAGAGATCTTTTAGAATTATTTACATTTTGAATGGAATGATCTAGGGTGCAATGTTATTTATGCTGAATTGGTACAAAAGACCTTGTTGGACCAATTGTCAGTTTAATGATGGATTTATTTCTTATTATTATTATTATTATTATTATTATTATTATTATTATTATTTATTCAATTTATATCCCGCCTATATACCACTACTCTAGGCGGCGTACAAAATAACAATCAAACAAACAGACAAGTATACAACAAAAACATCTGTCAAACACAAAAACAGCATAAAAATTCCACTAAAATTCCATAAAAACAGTATAAAAATTGCATTAAAACTCCATAAAAACAATAAAATTCCATAGTAATATGACAGAATGTTATAAAAGGAAGGCCTGCTGAAATAACAAAGTCTTCAGTGCCTGCTTAAAGACATTCAAAGAAGTCAGCAGGCGTATTTCAAGTGGCAGGCCATTCCACAATTGAGGGGCAGCAAAAGAGAAGGACCTCTGACGAGTAGCTGCCAGTCTCATATTAGGCAGCTGCAGCAGATGGCCCTCCGAAGACCTTAAGTGGCGGGGTGGAAGATAGGGGAGGAGGCGCTCCCTAAAGTACCTTGGGCCAAGACCATGTAGGGCTTTCAAGGTAAGAACCAGCACTTTATAGTTTGCCCGGAAGCAAATTGGCAGCCAGTGTAAAGATCTTAAGACCGGTGTTATATGGTCTCCACGGGGTGTCCCAGAGACCAACCTGGCCGCCATATTTTGTACTAGTTGAAGCTTCTGAACCAAGTATAGAGGCAGCCCCAAGTAAAGCGCATTACAGAAATCAAGCCTAGAGGTTACCAGCGCGTGCACCACCGTTACTAAGTCCACGTATTCCAGGAATGGGCGTAGCTGGCGAATCAGCCGAAGCTGGTAACAGGCACTTCTCACTGTCACCTCCACCTGAGATGCTAGGAGTAGGGTCGGGTCAAGAAGTACCCCCAAGCTATGAACTTGTTCCTTCAAGGGGAGTGCTACCCCATCTAGAACTGGTTGACAAACCTCAATTCCTGAATTAGGACAGTATTTCACGACGAGCATCTCGGTCTTACCTGGATTCAACTTCAGTTTGTTCTCCCTCATCCAGCTCATTACCGACCTCAGGCAGTATATTCTTACTGATATATTCTTACTGGTATATTCTTACTGAAAAACAGATATTGTGGGGAACATGGTGATGCTTACAGCCAGACTCTGTTGTACTCTATACAGTGTTACATATGGGATATAAAGGAAAAATAAACTGAGTAAAAGAAAAAGAAAAGAAATTGATTCTCAGTAGCTGATGTCCAGCACAGGAATTCCTTTCCTGCTAAGGTCAGTGTGAGTTGAAATGAAAGTCTTCTGAATATGGGTGTTCTTAAGTGGTCAGGTGTTATTGTCGTAGTTGTTGTATATTGTATGTGATTTTAAACTCGTGGGATGTCCAGAAATGTCAGAGGTGGGGCAGAGATGGGTGCTTTCACTCCCCACCATGGATGTTTCCCGACCCTGCAAAGTACAACAGGGCAGGCTACAAGTCACCCTTGGCCTAATTTCCTCCAAGATAGGGTGCCACCATCAACGTATTAATACTATAACTCTTATTGAATATTAATATTTAACAAGTCATAACCTGGCTACATGAGAATCCAGGCTCATGGTTTTTATATGTATATATAGAAGGGCAGACCCCTGTTTCCAATCCTTCGTTAAACTCCTTAAGGACCAGTCAGCGTGTTTGCCAAGCAGTCCAGTGCATGGGTAAGTCAACTTCCAGGCTAGACAAGAGGATCAAATCAACTTCAGTTTCTAATTCAATATATTTATTAAAGAACCAAGGAGAGAACAGTTGAGAAACAGCCAGTTGCTTTTAAAATAAAATGAAACATCAAACAAGTGACTAACCTTACCAGGAACCTAAAAGTAACTCATCAAAGCAGATTTCAGGAGCTTTTCTATGTTTGAACTCAGTGTGTCTTCTCAGTAGGTATGTATAAGATTGCATTGTATGACCTAAAATGCCCTGTTCTGATGTAAGCACTCTCCTTTGCCCTTTATGGGTTTAGGGTGAAATCCTATGCATGCTTAGACAGAGAAAAAGTCCAACAATTCCCAGCATTCCCCAATTCCCAGCCAGGAATGTATCCAGGAATGTATCTTGTTTGTCAGTGTGTATAAGTAATGATGCTTTGACTCTACACTAATGGTCAAATTGAAAATGTTCAATAAATGCGCTAACAAAAATTAAGGAACAAATATCAGACTATTTAGTAGTGATTTGGCTTCAGCAGAGTACTAGGTGCTTTAGATAGCATAGATGTTCTGGATTCTATACCCAGGGTGTTTTAAAACAACACCATCATCATCATCATCATCATCATCATTGTACATCGCTCAGAGTGGCCAGATGTCTGGCCAGATGGGTGATTCATAAATATAATAAATAAATAAATAAATAAATAAATTATAATACATCTGTCACCATTTGGTTTAATATGTAATAGGTGTAATATGGCCTAGATATGTCAGGGCATAAAAATAATTCTACTTATCTGCATACTTGTGCTACAAAAGCATCTGTAACATATCATATCAAGGGCTGCTTTGGTTATCCCTTGCAGCAGCAGCAACTGCGTTTTTCTCTGCCAGAGTGGAAGGAGGTACTGTAGTGTGGCATGCTCTGTTTTGCCTGGGATGTCTTTGCAGTTCTCAGAACCAAAGAAAAGTTGTGATTCCCCCGCACCCCAAAAAATGTCAATTATTCACTGGAAAATGTTAGTCACAGGTGTTGGCCCTATATCATTGATCACTTCCATTTCACCATTGGAGAGAAGTTGACGTAAAGAAAAAGGGGGGGGGAAAGGAGGTTAATGAAGCTACGCACATTGTCTTAAGACCTGCATATTTTAGCAGTGAAACTGGATATCCTTTTGCAATTAAAATAAAATAAAGGCAAGCATGACGACGTTCTGCTTAAGCAGATTGTCTGTATGAAGGCTTTATTGTAGCTGCAGATTTAGAGCCCATGAAAAGGTTTTCTGTGCTCCGTTTCAGGACGGAGGACATTGCATCACCAGGCATTCTTGTTCCTGAATGCCTAGTTGCCAACTTCCCTGTATAATGGGCACTTGCAGACTTGCAAGTCTAGAGTTGTGTTCAGGGCTCATCACTCCTGTTTTATACCTATGCTAGAAGGGAGGGAGAATGGGTAAAGCTTCAGAAAACACCCCAGCTGTAAGTAGGTCTTAGATATACCACATCAGGGCTCATGAAATGCTTGTGTTGGTTATACCGTCCCCTTTAGGCTAGGGGTGCACAACCTTTTTGGCCCCCGGGGGGTGCATTAGGTGTCTGCTGGGTAGCTGGGGGCTGTACGTATGTGACACACAGTTGCATACAACTCACTCACTCGCACTTGCATGCACACCACTCGCACGCACACATGTACGCACACACCACTCATTCACATGTATGCATCCACACACCACTCACTCACTCGCACACACGCATGTATGCACACAACCACTCGCTCATTCACACCGCATGTACACACATGCTACTCACTTGCATGTACGCATCCACGCACGCGCGCCAGTCACTTGCATGCACGCACGCGCTCATACACCATTCACTCGCACATGCATGCACACCACTCTCTCACTCACATGCACGCATGTACACATACACACCACTCACTTGCACACGTCATTCACACACATACATGCATGCATGCATGCATGCAAATGAGTGAGTGTGTCTTATTCACTTGCAATTCATTTCTTCAAATATGTTTATGTGTCTGTGTGTTTTCCCCTGGGCAGCTCAATCCTGTGAGGGTGCCCACAACGCTCTGAACTCAGAGGATTGCGGGCATCTTATGCAGGGCGGGAGGGGGAGCGTATAGGATATCTGCCGCACTTCCCTTGCCCTCAGAAACATCTAGACTGCCGATTTCAGTCATCTAGATGTTTTTCCTCTCCTTGCAAGGAGGAGAGGCTGAGGCACTGCCTGGATTCCTGGGAATCCGGTGGAGCCTCCCTCCTCCCTGCCCCCAAGAATGCCCCCCCCCATGGGGGAACTAAAGATGGAAGACCGTGTTCGGTTTCCTGCCAGTGCAGAAAAAAGATTTCCGAGGTTGCAGGGGATTCCAACCCCAATCCTATGTCTCCTCCCCCCCAGACAAGGTCGGAGGGACATAGGATTGCACCCTTAATGTACTTGTCACGCTGGCTTAGCTTGTCTGAGCCTGGAAAGCTAAGCAGGGTCAGGCCTGGTTATTACTTGGATGGGAGACCCCCTCCTCTAGTTTCCTGCATTGAGCAGGGGGTTGGACTTGATAGCCTTGTAGGCTCCTTCCAACTCTATGATCTATGAAATCTATGAATCTCCTATGTCGCTGACATGCAGAAGTGCTTTTGGATAATATGGGGTGTCTCCTGTTATCTTAAAGCCCAAAGACACTGCTTTTAATGTCTATTTACGGAGGCATAACTCTTACTTTGGGACACTACTGAGGGACACCCCTCCATTCAACTGAATTATTCCCTTGCTTCTTTCTTTCACTGTTGTCTCTTTAAAATAGTTACTCATTTTCCACACTTACCAGACCTTCCAGTTTCTCCTCTTTTAAGAACAGATAAGCCACTGGTGGAGATGATATGTCCATCATCGTGATGGACAGAAGTGTCCATACCCATGTTACAGTAGATTCCTTGTCAGTTGTCACAGTCTAGTGAAACTTATCATAGAAGCATAGAGTTGGGGAGGAGCTTGGAGGTAATCTAATCCAGCCCCCCTGCTCAGTGCAGGATCTGCAATATTAGATTCAACTACAGCACCCCTGCTTGATGGCCATTCAACCTCTGCTTAAATACCGCCAGTGAAGGAGAACCCACCACCTCCCAAGACAATCCATTCCACTGTCAAACATCTCTTAGCAGGGATGGGGAGTCGGACTCGAGGACTCGACTCGTGAGTCGGATTGAGTCCCCCCTCTGACTCGAGTCAGACTCGAGTCCCAATATTTTTAATGGGACTCGAGACTCGACTCGGGACTCGAGACCAAGGACTCGTGTTCCTCAAATGCAACATGGATAGGTTTTAGGAAGTAGCACAGCCCGTCCATGCGATGCCGCCTCCTCCTCCATGCCGCAGCCCGCGGGGGTCCACCCCCTCGGGCTGGGCCGTGAGCGCTCTTGTGCTGGGGCCCGGATCGGATGGCATGAGTATCGGAGGCCGCGCGAGACGAGACTTCCGAGGCAGAGAGAGCGCGAACGCTACTCACGGAGCCGGGCAGCCGCGGCGTGCGCTCTGGAGATGAGGCGAGGCGGTGGCAGCACCGCCCCCTGCAGACAGGGTCCCGAGGCGGAGGCGGCTGCCCCCTCCCCTCCTCCTCTAGCCGGGCTCGGGCCCGGCCTCGCCACCTGCCCTGCACCCGCCGAGGACCCCGCTTGGGCATCCCCCGCGGAGGCGCCGGGGAGGAAGGGACGGAGCCTCCGCCTTCCTCCCCCCCCGCTGTCGCTGCGCAGCCTGCGCCTGCCCCAGAAGTTTAAATGGCGAGCGCTGGGCCTGGCGGAGCATCTGCTACAGCAGGCAGCCTCGCGGGAGAGCAGGCGGGGCGGCGAGCTGGAGGAGAAGCGGGCAGGCGCCCTGGCTCATGACGCGGGCGGAGGCGCCCCCCCCCCGCCGAGGAAAGCTGAGCGCAACACTGACCTGCCTGCCCGCAATCCCCCGCGCTGACCTGATGTGACTGGGGGCGTCTCCGCCGCTGTCTCGCCCGGCCTTGCCGACATATCCAGCGCGTCGCCCAGCAGTCCCGGTGGCGGCGAGGAAGAGTCGGCCAGCAGGAGCGGAGTGCGCCCCCTTCAGCCACGCGCCCTAGGCAACTGCCTAGTTGGCCTAGTGGTAGCGCCGGCCCTGAGTACAGCAACTTTATTTTTAAAAATCATTTTCCTAAAACGCAACCTTTCAGACATGCCTGCCTGTTTGGGGTTCCCAGCCTCCTCTGCCTGCCTGGTCTCTTCTTAACCAGTTCCACAGTTTGAATTGAATTGAATTGTCCAAGACAAAGGCCTCTGCCTGCCTGCTTTGGGGTTCCCTGCCTCCTCTGCCTGCCTGGTTATTTTGGGTTTGTCTGCCTGGTCTGTTCTTGCCAAAATCAGTTGCAGAGTTTTGAAATAAAAAGGCACACTTGTGCCTAGAATTTATTTAAGCCACACATCTGAAGTAGCCTTATTTTGTTGGGAAAAACCCCCATTGATTTTAATAGGGACTCGTGGAGTCAGCTTTGGGAGTGGCTCGGGACTTGTGAGTCACCATTTTGGACCAAGGACTCGGACTCGGACTCTAGACTCGGGTCCAAAGACTCATGACTCGACTCGTGACTCGAGACCAAGGACTCTTCAACATCCCTGTCTCTTAGCATTGGGAAGTCTACTGTTTAGCCAAAATTAGCTTCCTACAATTTCCACCCATTGGTTCCAGTCCTGCCCCCTGGAGAAAGAGAGAACAAGTCTGCTCCATCTCCTGCATGATATTTGAAGATGGCTATCTTAAGTCTTCTCTTCTCCAGGCTCAATATACCCAGCTCTTTCCACTATTCCTCATAGGCCCTGGTTTCCAGACCCCTCACTACCCTCGCTGCTCTCCTCTGGATATGCTCTGTAATGTCAATCTCCTTCTTAAAATGTGGCACCCAGAACTGGACACAGTACTCCAGATGTATAGCCTGACTAGTGCAAAATGAAGCAGAATGGCAATGCTTGCTACTCGTGAAGCAGACACTATGCTTCTGCAGCCTTAGGTTTCTCCTAATGTTTAGCCAAAATGTACTTCCCTGCCATTTCCATCCATTAGTTCTAGTCCTACCCTCTGAAGCAACAGAGAACAAGTCTGTTCCATCCTCTACATGAGAGAGATGGAGACAGAGAGACAGAGAGAAGGAATGATAATACTGGTCCACCTTACAAGCTTGTTGTAAGGATTAGAAGGGAATGCACATTAAGCACTTTGAACATTCTAAACCACTATATAAATTTTATTTTATTCTAGATTGATCTTAATTGTAAAAAGAAGAAAGAAAAACCCTCTAGAAGTGAGGAGTTTGGGTGGGGGGTATCTTTGACTTTCTCTCCTCCTTTTCTCAATCATCTCTTACCTATCTCTGACATTCCACAGGTCTGAGGAGTTTTCCAGCAAACATTTTGCATTTAACAGATAACACCCCCAAATATTTTCCTCTCTCTCTCTCTCTCTCTCTCTCTCTCTCTCAGCAAAGACGTCAGGAGCCTGAATCGGGTAAAACAGGGATTACAGACTCAATGCCCAGGATTTGCTGGATTCAGCCCTGCACCTCTTTGTTTTATGTAAGCGACCCTTAAGAGCTCCTGCACCAATAGAGGCCCTTGTCTCTCCAAGCCCGAGCAGTTCCGTCACATTTGTTCTCACTTACGTGAGGTCACACTTTGACTTTTGAAAAGCAAAGGTAGCTGTGTTGGACCATGGGGAGACTTTATTTTGGAAAGTAGAAAGAACTCTGGAGAACGCAAAAGCTTGCACAATATTTTGCGACATTTTGGTTGGCCTAATAAAGGTGTTGTCCTAACGTTGTTTTGGGAACATCGACTTGAGTTGACTGTCAACATCTGAAGCGATGGGATCTCCTATGGTTGGCATAACAAAATGAAGTGTTACATTATTATGGCCCCGTTGATGTCATACCATACGGAACAAGGCTGAATTGCACTGCCCCGTCGACCCATGGGGAGTTTTGGCTGCAGCAGCCGAATGAACATGTTGGCATTGGCACACCCTTCTGCTTTTAGCAGGCCACCACTGCAACCACTGCGTTGCATTTGGATGAAGTGATATGTTGTCGTGGAAGATGATATGCAATCTGATAGTAGTCACCCAATCCACAGTGACATTGCTGCCACTGAAGCTCAATTAATACAGAATTAAATTGCCTCTTTTCCCACTCTTCCTCCAAGGACCAAAGGCAGCATAGATATTTCACCCCCTTTTTATCCTCATAGCAACCCTGTGAGGTAGACCAGGCTGAGAGGTAGTGACTGGCCCAAGGTCACCCAGTGAGCCCCATGGCTTTGTGGGGATTTTCTAGAACACTGTCATCCATACTGCTTACTAAGATTATCTTCCAGTGGAGTTGGACCATTGTGCGGACCCTACCAGTCAGTTGCTGCTCCTCCCTGGGGGGAAACCCTCCAATGTATCCTGTGCTTCTCCAAAATACCCACAACCATCTGATTTGACCCAGGAGGCTATTGTGATTGATTTGACTCATGTGGCATTCATTTTCATGTTCTGGTTGTCCTTTTTTTGTCTTTCTGAGTTGGATCCAGTGCATTAAAAAATGTCTGGGCAGAGCAGGGTGTGTGTTTAAGATGAGTTCTCAAGCATGGATGTGGTTAAAGTTTTAGGCTGGGTTGACTTTCATACAGGGGGCAATGCAGAAAATGCCTAACTGGGCAGTTTGCCAGCACGATGTGTAACTGTGTCATCCTTCCTAACCACATGGGTGGAGGATGTAGAACAGCCTTCCTCAACCCGGTGCCCTCCAGAAGTTTTGGACTTCAACTCCCATCAGCCTCAGCCAGCATGGCCAATGGTCAGTAAAATCAGGAGTTGTAGTCCAAAACATCGGGAGGGCACCACCAGGTTGGGGGAAGCTGATGTAGATGCTCTGAAAGAGCAGCATGGAAGAAACTGCAGAGGCAGTAGCAACCGTCCCTCTCCATCTAATGTGTAATTGGGGGCTGAGAGTTCCCCACTGACCTTCGGCACTCAGGCTTATGCCCTTTCTGCTTACCAAGAGTCTTAAAAGGTGAAAATTGAAAAGCAATTGTAGTAGGCCCCGGGTGCAGAACCTCTTTCAGCCCATGGTCCAAATCTCATTTTGGAGAAGCTCTCGGGGGCTGCATTCCAGTGGTGGGTGGAGCCAAAGGTAAAAGTGATGGGGCCCAACCCACCCACCCCCAAATACCCACATTTTTTGCTTAAAGTTCTTACTGCCAGTAACTTAGCTTTAGGAGAGGCATTTCGAATAGAACTGTGCGCAAACAGCCTCTTGAAATTCTCCAACCTACCGTATTTTTCACTCCATAAGACGCACTTTACCCCCCAAAAAACTAGGTGGAAATGTCTGTGCGTCCTATGGAGTGAATATAGTAAAAAAAAAAAAAAATTTTTTTTTTTTTTTTTTTTTTTTTTACTTTCCTCTGCTGGTCCGGAAGAGCAGAGGACTCCTGGGTGGGGCGGGGGAAGCCCCCGCCTCTCAGCTGATTTTTTTTTTTTAATTTTTTTTGTACCATACAGTAAGTGCGTCTTATGGTCCAGTGCGTCTTATGGAGTGAAAAATACGGTATTTGTGATCAGAGAAATTGGCGGGACTATTTCACCAAATTTCTCCAGGGGTAGGAGAAATCCTGCCACCGTTTCTCACAGGTAGGGCTCACCATTGTCAAGTGTTGTAAGTAACACGGCTTCTTTCTTCCCCCCCCCCTAATGGTTTTTGAATTTTTCCGCGGCCATGGCAAGTGGCAACAGCAGCACATAGCCCCTATTTCACACCCTCCACAACGCCCCATAACCCAGCATCATTCCAAGGCATTCTGGGGAGCGGAGAGAAAGTGGCCACCACAAAGCGAAACGGTGAAGAAAATTTGGAGAAAGTTCTTTAAAGTGGCATTTTATTTTTAGGGGGTAAGAAAAGAAACATCTCAGAACCTTTCTGAGAAAAAAATGTCTTTTGACAGGGTGGTTGATAATTTATTTTGATTTGAATGTCTTTTGGTGATGCTTTTGAGCTTACCAAATCACTGCCAGGTAGCCTAGGATGCTGTGTGTGTTTTCCTTTCTATTACACATCTGTCCATTGCTCTGCAGCCTCCCAGGCTGCCTTCATTTCATGAATTGAAAAAGGCCTATGGGGAGGAATCATGATGTCTCCCCCTGGGCTTTAATTGGAGTGTGGGAAGCCAAGGAGGCTACAGGCTGCCAGAGAGGTGATTATACAATGAAAGACACTTTCACACGCTTCTCGGCCACCTCCTAAGTAAGGTAAGCACAAGAAGCCTGAATCCAACCCATGAACATTTCTCATAAATTCTCTTCTCCTTTGAACTTCTTTTTGAAAGCAATTTCTTCTTTCTAATCAAATTGAAAGAGGAAAGTCGAAAAAATGTGGAAGGAATTTTCAGCGCAGCAGTAATTTCAACCTTTTAGAATGGGGGAAAAAACTGCACAAAAGCTGGCAAACCAGCAAATGATCAATGGCTGGGGGAAGGGGGTGGGGCCAGGGGAAGGGGAAGGGGCGTGGCCTTCTGGGGAACCCTGGAGAGCCAGATTGGGATGCCCTAAAGGCCAGATTTGCCCCCCACCAAGACCAAGGTTCTGCGCCCCTGTAGTAGGCAGTCTAGTGCAAAGCTGTTTCAATACCCAGTTAGCAAGGTTAATCTCCCTCTTGCATTAGGGGTATGGGTTTTTAGTGTCACAAGACTGCTCAGAAGTATTTGCTGGCTGCAACTCTTGGTCTTCTTAATGGCAAGGCAATCTAGAATATAGCTGTCCTCATTTGTTAGAAGCATATACAATGGGGTAATCTCAGGGTGGGAATGTAAGTAGCATGTTAGTAAGGCAGGTTTATGTAGTACAGGGACCTTAGGGGTCAGGACATTTGCTGTCAGTCAAGGGCAGCTGGCAAATACTGGCGTGTGCTAGATGTGTTTAATGAGCACCTTCAAGCTGTGAACATGCTGGTTTATCCACATGAAACAGCTGGACGTTGAGCAGATATCGGTAGTTAGGTAGTGCAGAACATAAGCCACTTAAGCTATCACACTAAAGCTGGCTTAACTGCTAGCTCCCGAAGGCAGGGCCGCTCACAGGTCCTCACTACAGCTGGAGTGAATGCTCCCCAAATACTGTCATTAGAATTCTCTGCAGATTTTGATGTTTAGTATCCACTAGATATTACGTGCTGAGTATTCACAGAATCTGTTGATATTTGATATGCAATGGCCTTTATTTCAGTATGTGGTAGGAGAAAGTATTTGATAGATGACATGCAATAGTAAGTAGAATTTGATAGTCAACAGATCCAGATTTCACATTTGACACCTGCCAAAATCAAAACCATCATCATGAGATGCCATCAAGTACTCAAATATTATTTAAATTATTTTATTAATTTTCCAAGTACAAAGAGAAACATACATACAAACAAAATAAAATGACACCAGATTTAAATCTAGTTGTTGACAAAGGGTGATACACCGCGAAACATATTCCCCCCTGCCTTTACAGGCAAAAATATGAGTGGAATCCATTTTTCTTTATGGGTTTTCATAATAGTGAATTATATTAGGGCACAATCCTATTACAATGATAATAAAGCCCCTAAACTCAAAAACTTACACTCATCCCATGCAGGGTGGGAGGAGAGGCATGTAGGAATATCTTCTTGTTTTCAGCAGTTTGCAGACAGTGGTTGCAATGAATAGTCTGTTAATACTTATGGTTAAGGTGAAAAAGGGGGGGGACATTGAAAAGGTAAGGCTTTATTACAAGTAGAAGCAAAAACATACATGCATGTCTCAGGCTGCAAAACAAGAAAGCTTCGTTCCAGATGAAGAGAGAGGAAGGGAGAAAAAAGGGTGCAAAGAAGACAGGGGAGTGGCCAAGATATAGGAGAGTCAGAATGGCAACCAACCAGTTAGGGAGAAACAGAGTAACCCTTTATTTACCAGAGAAAGCAATTTAACCAACAAGCACTGATGCCCATTCCCAACACGGAAGAGGCAATCTTCACCTCCCCATCCTTGCAGCCTGCATTTTCACTGCTTTTTTGCTCTTCTAGTGAAAGCATTTCGAAGGGCGAGGGAAGGAGGCTGGAGAGGCCCCAGGATAGCTTGTAGCTTGGCCTCTCCAGTCACCTCCCCTCCTTGTCCACCAAGACGTCCCCTCCCCCCCCGTCATCTCCAAGGTCTCCAACCTACCCTCCCCCCGCCCTGGCGGCGGCTGCTGCTGCTGCTGCCGCCGCCGCCACCACCACCACCACCACCACCGCCGCCGAGGAGGAGGAGGAGGAAGTGACGCGACGGGACCCCCGCGCTGTTTTTTGCCGGGGAAACCATGGCAACAGGGCTGTTTAAGCCCTGTTGCCCTGGTTCCTCCCGCCAAAACAACGTGGGCGGGGCTCCGGAAGTGACACGATGCGGAGAAGGTAAGTGGCGGGGGGCGGGGTGGTGGTGATGGCGGCGGCGGCGGGAGGCGCAGCGGCAGCGAGCGGGAGGGCGGGGGGAGGCGCAGCAGTGAGCGGGACGGGAGGGTGCGGCGGCGGGAGGGAGGGAGGGTGGGGAGGCGGAGGCCTGGCGGAGGCGGCGCCGCAGAGGCAGAGGCCTGGCGGGGGCGGCGCAGCGGCAGCGAAGAGGAGCGCAGCGTTTCTGCGCCCTCTTCAGCCGCACGCCCTCCTCAGCACCAGGCCCATAATGCTCTTAATCCGGCCCTGTTAAAAGGGGATTGGACAAATTCATGGAGGAGAAGTCTATCAATGGCTACTAGTCCTGATTGGCTATGTGCTTCCTTCAGTATCAGAGGCAGCATACCTACATACACCAGTTGCTGGGGAACATGGGCGGGAAGGTGCTGTTGCACTCATGTCCTGCTTGTGGGAAGATTCCCGTGGGCGGCTGGTTGGCCTCTGTGTGAACGGAATGCTGGACTAGATGGACCCTTGGTCTGATCCAGCACAGGGCTTCTTATGTTCTTAATTTAAATAGAAATACAGTAAGTTTCACCATAATGGGGAAGACGGTGACCAGGTGACCTGTGTGCCTGCCTGTTCAGCCTGCTGTCCAGGTGCTCACTATGGATGGGCAACAGCAATTCTGATGGTTCTTTATCTTTAAACTGGAATTGGACAGGGCAGCCCTTCAAAATAAAGAACACCTTCAAATAGAGGACAGTCCTCTATAAAAGAGGACACCTGGCCACCCTAGTTTTGCTACATTTTTAATTCTTAGGTCTCCACCTAAGTTTAGTTTAACTAAACTAAAATTGTTTAGTTAACAATTTTAACTAAATAAACGCCAACATCTTTGTCTCTTCTTTTCTGGATTCTCTCCTCTTTGCACTTGGGGGCATGCATATCTACCGGGATACCATCAGTTGAGCAAACAGGAGGTCTAAACTGTTTGTTAGTCACAGCAAACATTTTGTTAGAACCACAGGCCTTTACAAATATCTGCCAGCGTTGATAAAGTTGATGATTTAGGAGGGCTTTAAGGATAAAACTCCTCTTGGTATTTCAGGTAGCCTGTTACTAGGAGACTTTGTTTGTAAGTTGGAATCCTCAGGTATGTAAAGCTAGAGAAATGCACCAAGAATCCTAGTGGATTCTCCCCGCCTCCCATTTCTTCCCCTTTGTACTTTTGGCGCGAAACTGTTCACCATGGCCTGTCTTTTTCAGAGCTACTGCCAGAGGCCTCCGTTCTCATGAGGGTCAATTTGGATCAGGGCTGTACCCCTTGGGACTACATCCTCTATAAAAATATATATCTCCTTCTGCATAGAAAGCTAGATTTTGGGGACTAAGGCAGAGCCCCTTCTCCCTGACATCCAGTGCAGGAATCTCTCCTCCCCGCCCTCTTTGGGGAAGCATTCCTTCAATTGAGCCCTCAGCTGCATCCGGAATTGGTTCAGTCCAGACACAGATGGACCACTTCAGTGAGAACTAGGACAGAGTTTCAGGATAATTCCAGACAGAGGGCTCCTAGCATCACCAATCAAAAGGCATTGTGCAACTATTCCATCTTTTCGTCAATGGATTTTCTGCAGTCAGAAAAAAGATGGAAGAAGCGGTGGGGAAAACACAGGAGAGTTACAAATGGAAAATGATGTTATCTGGATCCTCTGTAAAATTCCATGAATGAGGCAGGGCGATCATACAATAAAATGCTTGTCTGGAAGCACCCTCAGTCTTCTCAGTACCAGCATACATTAGACAAGGGGTGGGCAACTCGTGCTGTAGCAGCAAAAAAAATTGGCTTGAAAGCAAGCTAAATTGCGCTTAGTAAGCCTGCATAATAGTCTGCCACCAAATTTCAGTGGCAAACCGCCAATCCCCCAGCTACAAGCAGCTCGCAGCCAGCCACATGTTGCCCATGAATCCCTGCATTAGACCAACACTCTGATACACAGGGCTTTGTATCTGGTTTGGTGTGTCAGTATGAGGATCCTAAATGTCCTGCTGCGATTATCCATCCATCTACTCCACGACTCAAAAATCTTCGGTTTGCCCCAAACTTTGAGATTTAAAAAAAAACAAAACAAAAAACATTTGGATGAAAATTCCAAAGCATTTTTGTGCACATTTCTCCTAATACATGTATTTTTATATACCTTTGCCTAATATACATGTTTTTGCAAGCAATTTCCCCAATACAATGCATTTCTGAATGTTATTTTCCACAACGTATGCATCTTTGCACGCATTTTTGGATTGGAGAATTCCATTGCAAAATTCGGGGAAGTGCGAATTTCGAAGAATAACTGAGTTTCGGTTCATGTATTGGTTCAGAACAGAAGTGTGAAATTAGGTAGGTTCTCATTAAAATGCTGACTAAATTAATTTCTCCCCATCCCTAACTGGCTCACGTCCCTAAGCCATATCTCTACATTTGCTGGAACACAGGAACATAGGTAGCTGTCTTATACAGAGTCAGACCCTTGGTCCATCTAGCCCAGTACTGTCAACACTGACTGGCAGCAGCGGCTCTCCAGGGCTTCAGGCAGGATTCTTTCCCAGCCCTACCTGGAGATGCTGGGGATGGAATCTAGGACCTTCTGCGTACAAAGTACATGCTCTACCACTGAGCTACAGCCCTTCGATAAGCTGATAAGCCATGGCTGTTGCATCACCAATCTATCAATGCCCCTGTCCTAAAACCTGCCTTTATTTCAGTCTACCGCTGCCAAAGGGTGATGATGCCCAAGGGTTCTACATGGATGGCTCAGCTTTGAGCTGGCCTGTAGACCAGGGGTAAGGAACATGCAGCCATCCATATGTTGTTGGACTGCAACTCACATCATCCCTCACCATTGGCTATGCTGGCTTAGGCTGATGGAGGTTGCAGTCCAGCAACATCTGGAGGACCACATGTTTCCCAGCTCTGTCATAGGCAGCCTATTCATTCAATGGTACTGAACTTGCTAGGTGTTCCATGTGGTGCCCATTCTGTGCTCTAACTGGTCCTCTCCCTTCACGTGATTAGGATGCAAAGATGCCATGAGCCTGAGTGGCGTGTGGGTGTGTAGTGATGAGCATGGTGGTAGTAGCAGCAAGAGAAAGATGCATTCCCCCCTTTCCATGATACCTCTGCATCTGGTCTGGGCTAGGAATAGCTGACACAAAGAATGAAGGGTGTGCAGGAAAGAACAAGATGGTGTTAGAGCAAAGTGTTTACCGGGGTGGTGTCGAAGGTGGTAATCACATAAATGATGGGACTCAAGACTCAGTGTCATTTGATGCTGTGGATGCTTATACTGCAGCAACTGTTTTGGTTGGATCTTGGATACCGCTATGGATTGACCACCAAGTCACTGACTTGAACGATCAAAGCTCGTATGGTCCCTGTTCATATTGTTGCCATAACTATACTAAACATCTCTAAGAATGTGTCATAATCTTATTACAGTAAGGGCCAAAATCCACATTATGTTAAATGTGGATACGCATTAGCGTGTGTGTGTGTGTGTGTGTGTGTGTGTGTGTGTGTGTGGTGAGGAGGTCCTTGACTCAGAAGCCAGGGCTGCAGTGCCAGTAGAAGAGTGTCAACTCTTCCCCCTGGATTGCAGTCCTGAGGAAAATTCCTCCTTCCCCTGAAGCTACTAATTGGTATGAAAGGGAAGCCGCCATTGGCCCCACTTCACCCACACAATGGTCCCAATTCAGATCCCCTCGCACATGCTATTTAAAAAAAAAACACCATATCATGCAAAAGCACATTTAATATAAATATTGAGAGTAAGCCATCTGAGGGTTTTAAAAAGAGACGCTGGCTAGGGCTGATGGAACTTTTAGTCCACAACATCTGGAGAGGACCAGGTTGGTGAGGGCTGCTTTACAGCAGGGGTGTGGGACGTGTGGCCCTCCAGATGCTGGACTGCAACCCCCATCAGCCCTTGCCAGCATAGCCAATGGTGAGGGACAATGGTGGTTGCAGTCCAACAACATCTGGAGGGCCACCTGTTCCCCACCCCTGCTTTACAGGAATATCTGGAACCCATTAACGCAAATGCTATTCATGCAATGTCTTCAGGAGCCCATGAATGAGAAGCTTCTGTGACGCTGTGAAAATGGGTGGATTCTCCTACTCCCTCAATTAAGTCACAGACTTGTAAATGCTGCCACTTGTTTCTTGTCTCCAGCCTTTATGTATGTGTACTTGTACATGTATGCACACACACACCTACCCCCATGTTCTTAATGGAATATCTGTTAGGTTAAAAAAAAAATGGCCCATGCTTTAAAAGAGGGAGACAGAATAAACTTTGTTCTCAGAATTTGAGTCATACTTCTGTACTACTGGTGTAGTACGTATAACTTTGATTGCCAGCCAACGGAAGGGATTGGGGATGTGCTTTCAAGCACCGCAGTTAGTTGCCTATAAAGCTAATGTTAATAGCAGCTCAAGATTTCTCTCCAGCTCATGATCGGAATAGCGTCCACACAGGAAAGAGGTAATCCATCGCAAGGATGTTGGCTGTCCCAAAGATGACTTGGCAAGGAACCGTACTACTGTCACAAAGGCTGTGTGGGAGTCTGGATCACACTATTGATTTTGCAAAGATGGAAGGCATCTTTCCAGCAAGATAGGCTCCATTTAAATCTCTAGAGCTATATGTAAGCCAGGCTGGAGTCTACAGTGTTGGCAGCACCTTGTCAGGATGGATCATGCATGCATTTCTTCAAGAGCCTGGTCTTTGGGAGAATCATGTTGGAGCTTGTTGCCCTTCCTGCAAAGTCTAGCTGTATCTGATTCAAATGGCTACTCTTAGGAGTACAAGCTGATACAAAGAAATGTGTTCCTTTTCTAAACTCATGCTGATCATTAATCATCTCGATCCTTTCCTACATCTTTAATCCTCCAATGAGTAAAAAGTTAATTAAGTGCAATTGGTACCATCTAAGTATTTGTAGCATAAAGCCCTGACTTGTGTGTCTTTCCATAGGGGTGGTTATTAGTGGGCTCAAAAGGCATCTATAATCACATGGGGTAAATTGGTTGCATAAGTTTGCAGAGGTTCAGTTTTGCTTAGGGGGATACTGCAAGCATTTAAGCAGGGGTTCTTGCAAAAGCTCACACTCCTACTCACAATGCTTGTGAGCAGGACTGAGGGAAGCTTCAAGCTGGGCTGTACTTCTGTTGATCTTGTGAATTGTTTCCTTTCTCCTCTGCCTCCAAACCCAAGAATTTAGCTTTGAGGTGGGAGAATGGGAAGGAAGCAGGCACTCTCTCTTGGAAATGGCATGCACAGCATTGGGTTTCCACTGGGGATTCTGGGACTCCTAGCCCCAGACTCTGGCAAGAAAAGATGCTCCAACACAGGTGGTCATGTTTTCTGGCCTTGATCCCCCCCCCCACATTCTGGCTCAGAGGAAGATTCCAAGGTGGAGGAGGCGTTGACCAGTGAGCCATCATCACCCTGGGACCTCTCAGGCCACTCTATCAGACTCAAAGGGCATACCCCCCCTGCAGCCCTCACCACACCCCTGCCAGTGCCTACAGAATCAGGCAATGGCCCTTTAAGAGACAGACAGCTCCTCAGTGGGTAGAATGGCCCTGCGGGCTCCCTCCCTTCTCCCTCCTCTCAGCCTGCTGGAATGGCTGGTGGTGGTGACAGTAGAGGGAGAAGGAGCCGTCATGAGGGAAGCCTTTCAGCAGGGCTGGTGGAATAGCAATCCATGAAGCAATCCAATTTGTTTCATTCATTGCTTACTTCCAATAATGGACTCAATGGTTAACAGCAGGTACAGATCAGCCAGTCTTCATAAAGCCTCAGAAGACCTCTGCATGTTGCTGAAACAACAGCTCTTTGAGTATAGATTTGTTCAGGGTCCTGATAGACCCTGCCTGGCCATCCTATTTCATTGGACTCGATGCTCTCTTGCCCTTCTAGTAAGCGCAACTGCTTCTGATTAGCTCCCTTGGGAACCTGGAGCTGAGTTATACAGAACACAGGCCCTGGGACTCTGGGAGGTCCCACCTTCACCTTCCAATTTCCCCATTGTGAATGTATGTTCTTGGTTTGGGGGCAGGGGATGGAGGTGGGAACTTTGCAAGTGCCTTTTGAAGTTGGCAACTCAGGTTGGTTTTCCATGGATGATCCTGTGTCAGGATTCTAGATTTGTTTTATCTTGCTGTTTGGATTGACCCCAGAACCTGCATTGATAGCACATTCCAAAGTTAGTTTTCTGCACATCTGTGATGAGCCAGCAGGGTTGTTTTGGAAGCAAACCATTTTCAAGTGTCAAGTGTTGCTTTGGAACTGGCCCTGATACTTTAGTTAGCTGCATCTCTGGCATCTATTCTCTTCTGTGTTTAGCAAGACCTGAGAGCCAGTGTGGCGTAGTGGTGAGAGTGTTGGATTGGGACTCAGGAGATCCAGGTTCTAGTCCCGCTCGGCCATGAAACTCACTGGGTGACTTTGGGCCAGTCACTGACTCTCAGCCTAACCTACCTCACAGGGTTGCTGTGAGGATAAAATGGAGAGGAGGAGGAGGATTATGTAAGCCACCTTGGGTTCCTTGCAGGAAAAAAGGCGGGGTATAAATATAATAAATAAATAAATAAATAAATAAATAAATAAATTGGCCATTCCTATAATTGCCCTTCTGTGATACTGTTCCAATACAAATTCATCCTCCTTCAATATGGAAAATAAGAATATATAATATTCCAAATGTTGAATTACCAGTACCTTATATACAGGTGCAAACATATTCTTATCCCTAGTGTAAACATATCTCCAAATGCATCCAAGACTTAACCTTCTCTGCAGCCACATTAGCAGTTTATAATCTTCTTGTTAGCCTCCATTATCCTGGTAACTTTCGACTGCATTAAATTCCAGGTAATCCATTCCCAATTGATGATGAATAAACAAGCACATTTTGATGTCTATTTCATGAGGCCTTCCCATTCATCCTGTGTAACTTTATGATTCTTGTTTGTGTTTAACAAAGCTTCCGAACCTGACAGTCTTCTACAAATGTCCAGTCCTCAAGTCCACCATTCTTCTCTATCTCTTGGTTAAAGTCAAACACAGGATGTTATCGGCCCTTTTGAATGGGTGACAGTTTGAACAAAGTGTTACTTTATCTCTCTTCATTTACCTGTCTAAACCAAACCATAATGAGGTACTAATTGCTTTACCATTGGTTTAATGATTCCAGACTTGGAACAAGGAGGTCAGTGTGATTATACGCCCGGTCAGGTGTTTCTTTGGGCTGTGCAAGCATGAAGAAAAATGGGATTCAGGATAGTAGCTCCACTGAGTAAGTTTTGTACCTTGGGGTCAGGGAAACTTCATACAACAGAAGAAAATAATCAATCAATCATTCCTGCAGTTGAGTAACTTGGCAGCCCATAATCCTTGTAAGAGCTGCCATCACTTTACAGTGATGTAGTACATCGTGTTACCATATTATTCATGTCTTGCTGTATAATGAATTGCTGGTGTGGCCATGATGTCTGTCCCTCTCTGCAGGTTTTCATGTACTGTATTTGCTGATGGAAGGAGACCTGCCCCATGATCATATTCCTTCTGGACTTCTGCATCAACGGAAAAATAAGCTGGTGGTGGGTGTTATTTGTCATGCAGGTAGTACCATCTATGTATGTGGGCACTTTACGAAAGAAGAGATGTAACAGGGCCCTACCTCAAGTGTCTTGCAGTCTGAAATAGACACAGGGGAACGAAGGAACGGGACAATGGAGACATGGGAAGCAGTGGAAGAATATGTGATCACTTCAGTTACACATACTCTGGCTTAGTTACAATAAGACAGGGGTGTTGAACCTCAAACCCGCAGGCCAAATACAGCCGGCCTGGGGTCTCTGAATGGCCATGTCCCCTTTCCTCCCATCGCTGATCATTTGGTGGTTTCCTGGCTTTTGCAGGGTCCCCCCCCCCCATTCTAAAAGGTTGAAATGCCTCTCCTAAGGCTTAGTTATTGGCAGTAAGAGCTTTAAGCTAAAATGTGCTGGTATTTTGGCTCCACTCCTTTTGCCTTTGGCCCCGCCCACAACTGGAATGCAATTCCCGAGAGCATCTCCAAAATGGAATTCAGCCCTTGGGCTGAAAGAGGTTCACCACCCCTGCAATACGTTATAGGACTGGAGGGATAATCCAAAGGCTTCCTAGAAAAGTTGAGATTTGAGGAGGGACTTAATGAAGGGAGGAGGTTGCATGCAGGCATTCAGGGAGACAGTTCTGGGCAACAAAGGGAAATGGGTGGAGTTGTTTCAGGGAGTGGGAGACCTTCAGACAGCTGAGAGGGGTGGAGCTGGATGAGCAAATGTCACAGGAAGGGACATGTCGGAATATAAGCACAAAGAGATGGGGAGGGTCAAGTCCATGAAGGGCTTTTTTTTTTTTTTTTTTTTTTTTTTTTTGAGATAAGGACAAGAAGCCTAGGCAAGATCCAGGAGTGGACAGGAAACCAGTGAAGGGATTTAAGGAGTGAAGCTATATTTGAAGTCATGTGAATCAGCCCTGGATAAGGCCGCCTTGTGTCACTTCTGCAGTGTGTGTGCTCCCATAGGAGGACCCTGCTGAATGGGAGGGTTGTTTTTCTCTCACAGAAAAGGGTGAAACCTATTTAAATCACTTAAAGTTTCAAATGGAATATAGTCCTCTGGACTGATCATGTAATTGTGTATGGCTCTCAAATGGCGAGCGGAGCTTGACAGATAGTAGCTGGCAAGTGAGATGGAAGCAGTGGAAGAGAGTCATGCCCTAAAGAAGATGGATGGCTTTCAGCCATCGTTCCGAAGGCTGGCACAGGCAATTTTGCTTATGCTTGCTTCTAGGGTCTCTCAGTAAGTCAGGTGTAGTCCAGTTAACCTTTCCTGATAAGTTGTGAAGGACTTGGCTTCCACTGTGGGCACATAATGTTTAAGGGAAAGTGCTCCACTGCAGGTGTAGAGCAGTCTTCCCAAGCCTGGTGCCCTCCAGATGGACTACAACTCCCATAGCCCCTGCCAACATGATCAATGATAAAGAATGATGGGAGTTGTAGTCCACCTGGAGGGCAGCGGGCTGGGGAAGGTTGGCACAGATGCTCAGGTGCTAAGTTGCTCCTCCATTTGTGTGAAGGAGGGTGATTCCCACCAACTAATCTTCGCATCTGTAGCCCCCTCCCACACCATGCCCCACACCATTCCCAAGGCTCCTTCAACCCCCAGGATCAGCTGTTGGGGGCGGGTGGCAGGATGCTGCAGCAGAAAGGAGGAAGCGGGAGAGTCCCACTCCACGAATGTGGATGCTCCTTCCGTGAGCAAAACAACATTAGGAACCGAGTCACAGTGTTTAAAGAAAAGCTCTTTCAGAAAATGAGAAAAGGAAAAAGGAGTCACAATGCATAAGGCTGCAAGCTTCAGGCGACAATCCTAAACACACTTACTGTTGTGTTACTGTGATGGCACAGTGCTGTGCCGTTGTCGAGTTAAATGGTGCAATTTACTAAGAAAGATGAAAAAACGTTCCCACCCGTTAACGAGTGGGTCTGACAACATGTGAAGGCTTGGGACTCCTGAAGATCCTGCTGCCATGCAGGCTGTAGAGATCATCCGATTTGGTGCAGACAAAGAAGTGAACGGTCGCTTTCCCAGCTGGTGAAAAGCACGTTGCGCTATAGCCTGCTACTTGCACACCCATCCATTGTTAAGGCTGAATCCCAGAGAACCCTAAACTGCAGCCTTGATCCTTAAGGGGGAGTATAGTCCTGTCCAAACCACTTCCCCAGTTTGAAGAACCGCCTATAGATCCTCCATCTTGTCTGGACCGAGCATCAGTTTATTAGCCTTCAGCTGCCCGTCAGTGATTCCAGGCACATATTTGGGACTTCCATTGCCTCATGACAAAGGGAAATAGAGCTGGGTGTCGTCGGCATATTGTTAACTCTGCACTCCAAATTCCCAGTGCATGATTGCTTAGGCATGCAACAGCAATAGTGACTTAAGCTCTATCCAGGTGTTTTTCTCTCCATGTGAGTATTTGCAGGGAGAGACAGCAGGGCTGTGTTCAGTGGTCATGTACCCTGCTGCCCAGAAATGTGCTTTAGAGGCAGTTCACTGGCTACTGTTAATTCCGTGATGTCTTTAAGAAGTGAAAGCTTCCCTCTGGAAACCATCCCACCCCATTCCAAACAACTGACAGTAGTTAAGGAGTATGGAGCAACTCCAACGGATGACCACGTGCCATTAAATGAGGAATTCCACATGGCGGCAGGCTGGGAACATGCTGGACGTTCAACTAAAATGAAGTATCAATATCTTAGAAGCCCGCTCACACTTGATGAAAGGGACATTCTAAATTATTTATTGTATGTCATACTTGAGGGTTTAATTTCCATATATATTGTGATACATAATTTAGGAGTGGGACAAATTACAAGTAGAGCTCCCGGGTTCTGCTCACTCTTCTACTGCTGCAATTTGCTTTCTTTGGTTAAGGACATCGCTCACAATGGAAGAGTTTGGGTTTTCTGCTATTAATTCTTTGCCGTGATGCATCTTCCACCCCACCCCCCCTTCTTCTTCTCACGCACGCACGCACACGCACACACGAGCTTTACTTTTCCAGGGCCGCAAATCTCTCCTGGCCTGAATCATTTAACAGCACATCCTGCCCGAGGTGTGTTACCGAAACAAGGCTTGAGCAAGGGGATCAAATGTGCTTGCAAGAGGTTAGCCTCGCAGGCTTCGCATCTCATTCTGTATTATAGTCGTCGAGGCAGCTGACTGCGTAGATCTTTTGTTTTTCCTGCCTCATTTAAAATACTGTGGACAGTTGTACTGTGCAAGAGCATCTCTCTGGTATTTGTGTCTCACTGAGAAACTTGGGCGATCTCCGCATCATTACCCTACCCAATTTTTGCAATATTAAGGTTTATTTTTAGAAGGGGATTGCAATCTGAGGTTTAGTGCAGCCCTCTCCCTGATGTGCTAGCTTTACTTTATGCCGTGCGCTTTTTACACTGGCATTAAAAATGTGATTCCCTCCCCCTGTGGTACAGGCCAACATTCTGTCACCTCATTCTGTGTCAATCAGCTCTAGTCTCAATGAGCATGTGTGGCCTTTTAATCTGCCCAGGTGTCTTCATGGGGCAGGTGATTATCTTTTTACTTCCAATTCAGTTCTGCCTTGAGGGGGCTTGTCATTGGGAGGTGCTGTGACTCCTAGCGGTGGAAATAAGGCTGGGCGCGCCACCTGAGCCTTATTTTGCCCCCCTCCCCCTCCCCGCCTCGTTTTTTGCACCTTCGGCATAAGGTAAATAGAGAACTGTGTGCTCTTGGCAGAAAGCAGGGAAAGACAGAGATGCCATTCAAAGGCTTTGTGCCTTAATTTTGTTCACCGGTTTTGCTTTTGCTAAATGGAAGTGTCCATTTTCCTTGGCAAAATACAAGCCGGGTAGGCATCTCATCCAATCCATCAATAAGTCCTGCTGCACAAGCCACATCTTGTGCAGCAGGACAATTTCCCTGCCTACCTCGACGTCTTCGGGCCCGGAAATGGACCCTGCGCAGGCGCAGGACGGACCATAGGGTCCTGTTCTGCGCCTGCGCAGGGTTCCATCGCGTCATTTCCCGTACCGGAAGTGACGCGACAGACCGGATTGAGCAGCGCGGGAGGCTCTCCGCGGAGAGCGCACCAGAACGAGCGGCGGGGGCAGCTCTCCGCGGAGTGCACAAGCCGCCCCGAAGATAAGGTAAGGCCTCGCCAGGGCGTGAGCGGGGCCATGTTCTGCCCCGTTCTGCCCCGGTGAGGCTCGATCGCACAACTATAGCTGCGACTCAGTGATAGAGCACATGCTTTGTATGCAGAAGGTCCCAGGTTCAATACCTGGGATCATTGTGTAGGGCTGGAAAAACTCCTGCCTGAAAGCCTGGAGACTCATTGCTGCCAGTTAGTGTCGACAATGCTGGGCTAGATAGACGAGCGGTCTGACTCAGTATGAGGCAGCTTCCTATTATGTTCATTGATAAATATTGGTCCAATCAGATGCCATGTTTGTTGTGTGTCCTTTTGTTATCAGAACAGAAAAAGGAATGATGACGACACAACGGCCTGGTTCACACGTGGCAATAAGCCAGAATTGCTGTGGATTAGGGCTTTATGCTTATGATGATAACCATTCCCACTCAGCTCTTCTGACCAATGGGAGGGGATAAACTGAGCAAATGAAAGCTTAGCATTGTGTCTAAACCAGGATTCCTAGTTCGTCACTCCCAAGCAGTCAGAAATCAGAATGAACCCTGGCTTCAGATTCTGGCTTATTATTATGTGTGAACCAGGCCAACATCTGAATTATTACACACATAATGCCTTATTCATTCAGTGATTTCATTAACATTCAAAGTTAAGTCCTTCTGGATTTCATTAATATACTGCCAGGCACTGCTCCATCTCTTGATATAATTCTCCAAGTTTCCCTGCTGAAGGATCCAATGCAAATCTTTCCTGGTGTCTGTAAGAGGACTCCCTCAATCTTGGGTTTTTTTTTTTTTTTTATTACTCATGTCGTTTTGTTCTGGAGATTATGAAAATGTTCTCAAGTATACCGCAGCTTTATAGCAAACTTGATCTGAAAGAGAATGTCTTTGAGTAGGTTGTCATTTCTAAACTCTTAACAGGAAACAATCGAGGACCAGTTCAGCTCAATACAATCACTTTTTGTTTAATGTTGTAACCTAATATAATTTATAAGTTTCATCATCTTGGAAATATTCCAGTATGTATTTGTCTCTAATATTCTGCCTTGGTAACCCTTCAAATAACCTTGGATACAACTTTCGATACAACTACAGGCAAAGTGTGTCCGTGTGTTGTTCATCTTCCATTGCTTTCCCTTCTGGTCTGGCAGAGCTATTAATAGCCTCTACAGCCTTACATCACTGAGGAAAGGCACAATAGAAGTGTAATAAATAAATGTAACTCAAGGCAGCATACAGAAAGCTCCCAGGGAGTCTCCCATCCAGGCATTGACCAAAGCCAGACCTGCTTGGCTTCAGCAAGGTTACTGCACCCCTAACATGACTCTGTTATAAACCACATAGGGTCTAAACCCATCTAAATACCAGTTCCCTTTGCCATTTGGCAAATTAATCTGAATAGCAAATGGAAATGAAGCAAATATTGACTCTGGTGCTGTGCAGCTTTGTAACGTACTGTTGGTTAAGATGTGGCTTGTGCAGCAGGACTTATTGATGGATTGGATGAGATGCCTACCCGGCTTGTATTTTGCCAAGGAAAATGGACACTTCCATTTAGCAAAAGCAAAACCGGTGAACAAAATTAAGGCACAAAGCCTTTGAATGGCATCTCTGTCTTTCCCTGCTTTCTGCCAAGAGCACACAGTTCTCAATTTACCTTATGCCGAAGGTGCAGAACCTCAGGGCCAAGGGACCAAATCCAGCTCATGTGGGATCCCAATCTGCCCCCCCAGCATTCCCTAGATTGCTATGCCCCTTCCCTGGTTCCACTCCCTTTACCCCAGCCACCAATTGTTTGGTTGTTTCCTGGCTTTTGTGCAGTTTTTCTTCATTCTAAAAGGTTGACGTGCCTCTCCGAATGCTTAGTTGCTGGCAGGAAGAGCTTGAAGCAAAAATTATGCTATTTTGGCCCTGCCCTTTTTGCCTTCAGCCCCACCCACCACTGGAATGCAGCCCCAAGCGTTTCTCCAACATGGACTTTGGCTCTTGGCCTGAAAGAGGATCAACAACCCTGCCTTATACCTTGTGTGAGTCTTTATTTATTTATTTATTTTATTTGTCATATTTATATCCTGCCTTTTTTCCAGCTAGGAACCCAAGGCGGCTCACATAATCCTCCTCCTCTCCAACCTAACCCTGTGAGGTAGGTTAGGCTGAGAGTCAGTGACTGGCCCAAAGTCACCCAGTGAGCTTCATGGCCGAGTGGGGACTAGAACCCGGATCTCTCGAATCCTAGTCCAACACTCTACCCACTACACCACACTGGCTCTCACAGCGTCTTATTCTCTTCAGTCTCCTTTCCCCCTTATTTCCCCCTTTAGTTCCTCCACTCCATGGGCCAGGTTGGACTATACTTGCCCCGCCCCCCAAAGTATTATAGAGAAT
Organism: Shinisaurus crocodilurus; assembly: GCA_021292165.1. Taxonomy (NCBI): domain Eukaryota; kingdom Metazoa; phylum Chordata; class Lepidosauria; order Squamata; family Shinisauridae; genus Shinisaurus; species Shinisaurus crocodilurus. The sequence continues at coordinate 166,505,374 of CM037879.1, read as the reverse complement.
AGTACATGCACACAGCTCTTCCTCACTTCCCAGGTGCCACATCCCTGTCTGTACATACAAGGATGGATTGACCGATTTCCCCCCTGCACATATAAGTGCCTTCTCCACTTATCCTTCCCTCAGGTGGCTCCTTCACATCTCACTGGCTATGCTGCCCTCCTTCTTCTCTAGCCACCCTGCCTCTGGGATCCCTGTTCCTGAGCACAGAGAAGAAATGAAACCCCGAGACTACACTATACGGCACAGTTCTGGGGTTCTTTGCTCCACTTAAAAACAAGCAAACAAACTCACAGCAACCGCAGGCAGGCAGTGGTGCAGCTAGGGCTGGTCCTTGGGGCCAAAGTCCAGGGGCCCCCTCAGCCCACAAATGACTATCCGGAGAGTGGCAGGTCATAGGGACAGTGACAAAAAGGTCCCAAGTTGCGCCTGGGGCAACATGAGCTTGCCTGGGCACACCCAGGCGGACACTGCACTGTTCACCACAGCATGCTTTCTGCTTCTGTTTCTTCTTTTTAAAAATGTTTTAGACTTAGAGTTTGGAGGCAGCCTGCTGGGCATGTACGTGGTTACAGGTGCTTATGTTATGATTTTTACGTTAAGAATATATTATATTTTTGCACAACAAAACGGTGCTTATTCCCAAGTAAATGTGCTTAGCATCAGGGCACCAGAAGCAAACTCCATTTTATTCCTCTAGTCATGATGATGCTCTGATTTAAGTGTGTTCAAAATGTAGAACTGCACATGCTCAGAGCATTTCATTCATATATATATATATATATATATATATATATATATCAGGGCTGGCAAACAGGTTTGTTTTTGTTTTGCTCTAACATATCAGGAATGTAGAAGAAGTTGTGAACCATGGAATGGTGGAGAGAAAAGAAATGTTACTTCACGACTGAAGTAATACAAATTCCCACCCAAAGTGCCCCCCACCCTAAGATAATAAAGTCCAGGGTCTACAATTACCTAGCTGTACCACTGCAGGCAGGTTGTGTCTGTGTGCAAGAAGTGGAGGTGGGGAAGAGAGACTGCTTCACCCCTTCCCTTGCAGCCCGTATCCAGCTCACCTTTACCAACCTGCTTTTTCTCCCATGAGGGAAGAAAGATGAGGGGAGTACATTGAATTGATTTATTTCGGTCACAGACCAATGAGTGGAGCAAAGAAACACAGAACTCCACATATAATATAGTTTAAACTTGGATCTGGCACAGGTTGCTTCCAGATGGAAGGCTCCTACAGCTACCGATCAAAGAGCATGAGCAGCCATTCTGTCTTTTCCTCCTTGTCAGATTTTCTTCCCCCCCCCCCCATAAGAAAAAAGATGGAAGAAGCAGTTGGGAAAGCATGGGCGGGCTACAAATGGAAGATGGTGTCATCTTGGCATTCTTGATAGCGATGGAAAAGTCTAACCGTGCGATTTCAAATGATTCAAACATCTATTCCCTCCCCATTGGCACTGGTGTTTTTGTCACAGTGTTGACTGAACCGGCTCGGCTCGGAGAAATGATGCTTTTCATGAACATTTGCAGCTGCTAGCTGCTGAAATCATGCAGTGTAAGAAATGGCATTGCAGAGTGAGAGTTTGAAGCAGACAGCTGGGGAATGCTGGGACTTGAAGGGTTTTTTCTTTCTTTCTAAACATGTATAGGACAGCACCCTTAAAAACATCCAGTGACTCCTTAAAGGGTAAAGTCTTTGCAGATTTTACCCTCTTTGCCTCTGTGGCTCCTTAGATGGGGTGTGCAGGGGAAATGAACCTTTCTGTCATGTACTCTAACGATTCAGAAACTAAAAGTAAATACAGTAAACTGTAAACTTCCATTCTTTGGTATACATCAACATCCTCTCTTAAGGAGTATTTTATTCATTATTTATTAATTATATTTATACCCCACCTTTTTTCCCTGCAAGGAACTCAAGGCAGCTTACATGATCCTCCTCCTCCTCTCTATTTTATCCTCACAACAACCCTGTGAGGTAGGTTAGGCTGAGAGTCAGTGACTGGCCCAAAGTCACCCAATGAGTTTCATGGCCAAGCGGGGACTAGAACCCGGATTTCCCCAAGTCCCAGTCCAACACTCTCACCACTACGCCACACTGGCTCCTGTAGATCATGTTGAACTGAAGAATTACATTTTTTCCATTTAAATTGGAACTTAATGGTAGAGTGGGTTTTATCCATATGGATATACAGATTTTTAGGCATGTCATACTCTTTTTGTTTAACGAGAATAGATGCAGTAAGTTCATTGTATCCTACAAGCTTGCTTCCAAAGTAGTATGAGTCATCATCTTAGGTTTGGCTTGTCTGATGAGTGTGACATGCCAACGTGTTAGATGGACTGATATCAACGGTGACGATATTGGTGTGATGCCGTGGTTAAGAGTGTTAGGCTGGGATTGGCGCGACCTGGGTTCAAGCCCCCACTCAACCCTGAAGCTCACTGGGTGACTTTGGAGAGGAGGAGGGTCATGCCTTGGGCTCCTTGGAGGAAAAGGGAGGATGTAATATGTAAACAAACACATATTAATGTGTTAGATCAGTGTTCTCCAACCTTGGGTCCCCAGATGTTTTTGGCCTACAACTCCTAGCATGCCCCAGCCAGCTATGCTGGCTGGGACATGCTGGGAGTTGTAGGCCAAAAACATCTGGGGACCCAAGGTTGGAGAACACTGTGTTAGATGGACTGATCTGTTTCAACTCCCACTGTCTTTTAGTATTAATGAATACTAGGGACTTCTGGGGTGTGGTTCCATAATTCAAGGCTAATCAAAAGCATAAACAAACTGTTATGCCCAGTTCAGTTGTCACAACAACAACACACTCTGGGTTGTTGTGAATCAAGCAGGAGCAAGCCAATGTGCTGGTCCCTGCCACCCGATCGCTTCTGTTGCAAGCAGCAGGAGCTAAACAACTCAGGGACGCTAGAATTCAAGGTGTGGATGCCATGCTAAACAACCCAGGGACAGATCTTTCCTGGGTTGTTTAGCCCCAGCGGGAGTGAGTGGATGGCGGGAGCCAGCACATGTACTCGCTCCGATGTCATTCACAACAACCCAGGGTCTAAAAAAAAAAACCCTGGGTTGTTGTGACCAGGGATGTTGAAGAGTCCTTGGTCTCAAGTCACGAGTTGAGTCACAAGTCTTTGGACCCGAGTCTCGAGTCCGAGTCCTTGGTCCAAAATGGTGACTCATGAGTCACGAGTCACAAGTCACTCCCAAAGCTGACTCCACGAGTCTCTATTAAAATCAATGGGGGGGGGGTTCCCCAACAAAATAAGGCTACTTCAGATGTGTGGCTTAAATAAATTCTAGGCACAAGTGTGCCTTTTTATTTCAAAACTCTGCAACTGATTTTGGCAAGAACAGACCAGGCAGTCAAACCCGAAATAACCAGGCAGGCAGAGGAGGCAGGGAACTCCAAAGCAGGCAGGCAGAGGGCTTTCTCATGGACAATTCAAACTGTGGAACTGGTTAAGAAGAGACCAGACAGGCTGCGCTCCTGGTAGCCGTCCATAGTGGCCGAGCAGCGGCGCGCCTCACTTCCATGCGCTCTTCGCTGGCGATCGCGCTCCTCTCCGCTCCTTCTGGCACAGCCCAGGGATGTTGAAGAATCCTTGGTCTCGAGTCCCGAGTCGAGTCTCGAGTCCCATTAAAAATATTGGGACTCAAGTCAGACTCGAGTCAGAGGGGGGACTCAGTCCGACTCACGAGTCGAGTCCTGGAGTCCGAGTCCCCATCCCTGGTTGTGACATCCAAACTGGACCTAAGAGTAACCTAGTCGAAGTCCCGCCTCCACTGAGGCATGAGCTACTGTACTTGCCCAACCAGCATAATAACACCTTTTCTGAAACAACTGCACTGGCTGCCAGGATGCTTCTGGGCCAAGTTCAACATTTTGTAGTTAGAGTATAAAGCCCTCAACAGGATAGCTCAAGGTCTGCCTTACCTTGTATATCCCTGTCCAGTCACTGCAGTCATTAGTAGTGCTTCATACCCCCTCTGTCTGCTCAATGGTTACCAGGAATAGTTTAGCACCTGCTTTGTGGAATTCCCTCCCTATTAGCATCAGGCAAGCCCCTAAAGTATTGATTTTTAAATGCGTGCTTAAGATCTATTTGTTTAGACAGGCTTTCCCTGAAGTATGTCTCTAGCTATATATCTTTTTGATCAATGTATATTTTATATTGAACTTTTATATTGTTTAATGGATTATTGCAGTTTATGCTGGTACACCACTTTTTATTTTTTTATGTTAAGCAGTATATAAACTTTTGGGGGGAAAGACTTGTACAACTTCTGTTTCACCAGCCACTTGCAGTTAAAATCTTATTAAGAAAATACTTTAAAGTCAAATCAGCATGCACCAGTATTATGCTACCACACTAGTAGGATATGCTCAGTTGATCCAATCTAGCAAAGTAGCATTTAATTCTTCAGATATGACAAAAAATGAATCTCCTCTGTATATGTTACTGGGGAAAATATCTTCTACATAATCAATCAACTCGGACTAAATAATGAGTCAATTCCTTCTACTTCTACTTTTCAACAGAGTGATCCACTAGCCAAGCACCCAAGATCTGTACTGTAGAAATTGCCTACAGTAAATTGTCTAATATTGTCTCTGCCTCTCTTATGCTGACTCAGGTCTGCAAGAGTCCTGACTTAACACCAGGAGGTAAATTTGCATCTTATTTGTCCCTCTGTTTCCTTTCTCTAGCAACAAGGAAGCCTCCATTTTCTCATATAATTTCCTGTACTCTCCAGATCTCACCCATCACCCAGCAAGGATTTGTTATTTATTATATACCCACAACAACCCTCTGAGGTAAGTTAAGAGATAGAGAATGGGGTTGGCCTCAGGTTATCCACTGAGCTTCGTGGCTGAGAGGGGAATTTGAACCTGGATATCTTTGATCATTGCTTTTTTCCTCCTCCCTCCCCATGTCCTTTTCCTTGTGTGTCATGTTTCTTAGATTGTAAACCTGAGGGCAGGGACGATCTTGCTGCTGATATTTGTAAGCTGCTCTGGAAGTGTTTTTGGTTAAGAGCAGAGTAAAAATTCTTTCAATCAATAATAATAATAATAATAATAATAATCCAACACTCTTAACCATTGTACCCCACCTGGTCTGATTTCAAAGTCCAGCAAGCTAATCAGTTGATTTTAACAGGCTTTGTGGTGGGCAGGAGAATAACTAGAAATGAAAATACTCTTAGGGTCCTGACCTAGACTAATTTGGTTGAAATTAAACTCTTGTAACAAATGGAATGATGCCTGAAATATGAGCATGAAGTACTACAGCTGGGGAGAAAAACATTCTTGTAGACTCTTGTTGGAGCCCTTGCTTGCTGCTTTTAAAAATGCTAACTCCACTTGATTAGTTCAGTGGAAACTGCAGCTTAGAAGAAGCTGAACATAGAGAAGCAGCAGATGAGATGTACAGTAGCCTATTTCAGACATGGCAAAGAGGCATGGAGGCAGGAACCATGAATCACTTGGACTTGGTGTTCCCCTTGTAAGTTCAAAATCTGATGGTCTAGGTGTGGCCATTTTCATTCAACAAAACAATGACTTCTGATGTGGTGTCTTCTATTGATGGGACTCTTCTTACTGAAATCTTGGGCAAAAACGTCAAATTAATTTAGACAGAGTCTGTTCAACCACACTGTGTGTCCGTGTGTGTTAGGGTGGCCACATGTGCTACTTTACAAAGGACAGTCTGCTCTTTGAAAGACTGTCAGAAACCAGTCCTTTGTTTAAAGGACTGTCCAACCCAAGCCCGGTTTAAAGATAAAGAACCATTGGAAGGGAGTGCAAGCAGGGGCCTGCAAGTTGCCCATCCACAGTGAGCACCTGGACAGCATGCTGAACAGGTAAGCACATAGGTCACCTGATCTTGTCTTCCCCACTGTGGCGAGATGTGTTGTACTTCCATCTAAATTATGGCAATTCTGTCTAAATTTGCATCTATGCTCAGAGAGGGACTTATAAACACATGTGGAGGGATTGTGTGAAGTCATAGATCGATTCTGGGTAGAGATATTTCATTTGGCAAGAAAAATTTCAGATCCGGACATCTGTAAAACAGCGGAACTGAGACTACTCTCCCTCTTCGTGGGAGACAACAAGCACCTACTGCATGAAGATTTACTAACATTCTTCTGGACTGTGGCAAGAATGGAAAGGAGACTTTGGGATATTGCCTTACTAGAAAAATTAACCAAAGAACGAAGGGTCTTGCACAGTAGTGCAATTGACAATGACTTTTGCACATGCTGGCAACCCTGGATTTCTTTAGCCAGCCAGAGCGATGCGGGGTTGAAACCTCCACAATCACATTTAATCATCTGGAAAGACTTAATTAATATTCCCTAGCTAAATTTAGATTGGTAGACCCTCCAGAGGAAGCTTAACCCTACACTTTTATAAATCTGTATTGCTATATCCAGGCCATTGTTGATAGGTTATTTCATGCTTGGTGTCAGTTATGTTTTCATGTTGTACTGTTCGTTGATAATAAATTAATAAATAAATAAGTAAATGTGCATCTATACCTATCAGTTAAAACATGAACATTTTAAGCAGTTCTCTGTCCCCTTTTTTGGTGGTGTGTAAGTGGCCACGTACGTGTGTGTAGAGAGAGTGTGTGACCATACCTCTGCACAGTCTCTCTGTTCTACTTTCAAAAGCAAGAGGAGAGCGTGGGTCGTGTGCTCTGGCTCGGCCTCCCCTGTGTGACCCAGCTGCCTTTAGAACAGAATACCTCGGCCAGCGTTATAACTGCCACCTGTGTTTTCTGAACAGCGTGCCCTTCGCACCATCACTCCACACTTGGGGAGACTATCTTCTTGTTATCCTTGCCAAGAGTGCTGACCTCAATTATTAACTGTGTTTAGCAGAGACATTATTAAACCTGACTCTGCTCCCCGATGAGCTATCAAATGTCCTCCTATCTTGACTCGGCAGGAACCTTTTTCTCACCCTTTGCCCTTCCCATTACCCTTTTATGGTGGCAGAGAGCCCTTGAAAGCATCTCTTCCCTCTCAATAGAAAGTAAACATTATGCTCCCGTTTCACTTATTTCCCCATCCACCCCCTCTGAGGGACTTGGCTTATTTTCTGTGAAGGACAACTATCTGTGTAGTGGACATTTGTCGACATATGGGCAGGTTGCTTTTATTATTATTATTATTATTATTATTATTATTATTATTATTATTATTATTTAGCACTGTTCCACATTGCCACAAGGCGACTGTGTATTCTTCCATCTAGAAGAGAGGGTTTAAACTGTGTGTGTGATGGTGGTGGTGTTGGGGACGTTGAAGCGGGGGGGAACTGTACAATGAAGAGTCTGGATGGAGCACCCAATGTTATAGTAATAGGGGCTGGCATCAAGAGTAGGCATGGTTGGGCACCGGCTGAGGGCCCACACCCTAGCAGAGCCTCACTGACAAGAGCCCGCTGGAGTTGCTCCTCCTCTTCACCACTGCAACCTGCTTGTTCGCCTGCCTCTCGCTCTGGTCCAGACAACGGTGGTGGTGGGGGAGAAGGAGGCACACTAGATGTCACTGCCTACTTGCTCTCTGTCTGTCAAGCATGCAAATGGTAGCAATGAGGAGAAAGAAGAGGAGGAGCAACAGCAAATAAGGAGCCATAGCAGCTGGTGACAATGGCAGTGAGAAGATAGACCCACTGAGGGAGGGGGCTCATTGAAGGTGTCTTATGCAAGGGCACTCAAAACAACAACAACAACAACAACAACTGGTGCTGGAGCAATGCTGAAGTTATGCAGGCATGGAACTAAGTGGTGTCTGAAGGCGAGGCCACTGGCATTTCCATGTAACATTCCAAGAAAAATGAGCAGGAGCTCATTATAAAATATGTACATTAGTGAGACAGTGAATGGGAGGAACAAACCATTAAAGGGAGGTAACCAAAGTTTGAATGTTAGAACAAAACTGGATGTCAGTGAAGAGAGTCTCTCAATCAAAATGCCCAGTACAGTAATACCTTGGATTGCAAGTAACTTGGTCTGAGCGCGTTTTGCAAGACAAGCAATTTTTTAAAATAAATTTTGACTTGATAAACAAGCGACATCTTGCAATACAAGTCACGTAGGGATGTACGGTAACCGGTCGCCTCGAGCGGGCATAGCAGGCTGAAATCTGCCCCACTCACTCCCGCCAGAGACTCGCTTTGATATAAGAGTGTTTTGGATTACAAGCATGGTTCTGGAACGAATTATGCTTGCAATCCAAGGTGTTACTGTAAAATAAGTAAAGGAGGAGCAGAACTCTGAATAGCAGTCAAAGGTTTACAATGGGGGGGGGGGGAACCCAGCGCACTAGGCAATTGAGTAACACGTGGGAGACCAGCTGGGGGACATTTGCAATGGCTTAAAATTATTGGATCTGCTAGATATGAACTGGGGGGAAAAGAAGACTTCCTTAACTGTCTATTGGGTCCAGATTTTGCTCCAGAAGAAGGACTAAATGCATTGGAGCAGTCTGCATAGCGACACACCTCCAGTCTCAGCCTGCATGTTCATTGGGGAGCAGGGCAAATTGTATATTGCAATTACAGCTTCATTTGGCTGATCTACTGATTTAAAACTATTAAAGGTTACAACCCCATCCAGGATCCACTTTATATATTGAGTGTACCACGTGGATCAGTTCATTTTTGTGCAGCAAAGCTGTTTGTATCAATGCTTTCTCACATGTGATTTTCGTAACTCTGGCTGAGCGCGACCTGTCCCTCCATTAGATGGGATCTGTTGTACAGAAGCTCTGTGTGTGTGTCCATTGTTTACTCTGTATTCCATGTGGTATCTGTTGCTGTGTGTGATGTTAGTCCTCCAAGCTAAAAAGTTGTCAGGACAGTACCTCATAGAAGCTAACTGCTGTTACTGGTTTGCCACTTTTTTGTCTTCACTGCAGCTGAGGACTAGATTATGTGCAATGTCTTGCTTAAGCTCTGAGAATTGTGTGCAAAGGCTGCAAGGATCCCAGGGGTGAAATTGATAAGGCTTTCTTCTCACCTCTGCAGAATGTCTGGAAATGCCCTTTCACTGCAGTGGTGATGGTGAAACAGACAATCTTACACACACACACACACACACACTGTTTTTCTTTTGACGATTATGTGCAAAAGTTTGCATATCTATACACCAATAATTTCTTTTTTCCTTACAGCAGGGGTGGGCAAGTCTAAGGGCCAGTTCTCTCCCTGGACCCATTGCAGGCCACATTCCTCATGCCGCTGCCCCAGCACCACCAAAAATGGAGGAAAACAAGCTAAATGTGTCCATTCTAAGCCTCCGTAGCCACTATGGAGGCTTAGAATGGACAACTTTAGCATGAAAACCATGACTTGTTCTCCCTTTTTTTAAAAAAGAAAAAAGAAAAAAAAATGGGGGAAGGAGAGTCACCCTGGGGGTGCTGTCCCCATGTGGATTGAGGACTGCATGTTCCCCACCCCCACCTTACAGGACCATGAGAAAGCATAATTGGTTCCTGTGGAAATAGGACAGACAAGGCTCTCAAAAGAAAGATACATTGCTGACTCCAAATTACTGTGTTGTGTAACACAAAACATTGAAGCGGCTTGACTTTAAAATTATTACAATGCAATCGGGTGTCTGCATGACTGCAGTAGCAGATGACACCGCTGCGATTCTGCTGGCAAAGACTCAACAGGGCATTATAGAAACAAGACGCCTCAAGGGATTTTGGGATATGCTGACAGACAGGAAATGGGAACAGACTAAAACAAATTATGATGGACAGGAAAAAGAGGAGGGATCAAAACAACACAATCTGCATGGCAAGAGCAGATCGGAGCCACCAAAAAAACCCCAACTATAAATGTACAACCACATCGGAAGTATCTAGGCGGAATACTGTCAAAGTCCAGCCATGCCCAGAACCGGAACCTAAATCTGAGGTTTTCTTGGAGGATGAGGAACAGGGGGGAGCAGGATCCCTCCCCCAGCACCCCCATTCTTGCAGAGCCTTCAGACCCCAACATTCCAACTGTGGATCCCTCCTGGCCACCCCCAGGGCCACAGGAGCAGAGGAGATATGTGCTATGAAGCTATACCCACCACTGGAGGCTCTGGCAGCAGCAATGGCAAGAGAGGATTGGGGTGCGGGACGGTGTCCTCTAACTTTCTTTTTACTACTCAAGAGACCAGCTGACTCTCAAGGAGACCTGCCTGTAACATCATGCTGGGTGAGTGGCTGAGACTACTGAGCCCCCTCCTGCAACCTGGAGGAAGTGTGTCATCAGTGCCTTGTGAGCCAGATTATGAAGTCACAATCATGTTGTGTTTGGCATGTGAGAAGTGCAGACTGCCTCCCTTTGTTCTCCCTCGGTATTAACCTGTGGTGAGAGGGCAGGTTTGTCCTGCGGAGGTTTCAGGGCATGGTGGCTTTTTGTATTCTGTACAATTATTGTATAAATTGGTTCTTCTTCGTGGTCTCTGTGCATCACACATGTGTTTTGGGAAGCTTCCATAGCTGAGGATTTTAGGCGGGAACCCCTCCCCCACTGTCCTACTGCGCATGTCCCTAGTGGGTTCCCACCTAATTCCCTCAGTTCCTCTTCAGCCGGCTACATGAGTGCCTCGAGGGAGCTTTCTCCACGTCTTTGCAGCGCTGAGGTCTATTTTATCCTTCTATTCTTCTCCGTCTATCTTCTTAGTGTTTCCACCTTTCTCCTTAAACTTTATTTTATCTTTTGTTTGTTCTTCACATACTCTCCGTGAGCAAATGTTGCAAAGCGGATGGCTGTGAAGGCCCCGTTTCGCAAGTGTGTCCGTCGTGGTAGCAAATTGCTGCCTACGGACAGCCACTCCTTGTGCCTGTTTGTTTAGGCGAGGGGCACGTAATGGATACGTGCCCCCACTGCCAAGCCTTTACAAAACAGGCTAGGAGGAACTGCTCTGACCACTTTGGGTTGGTACTGTGGAGGAAGGCACTGGAGGCCGTCGATCAGCCCAGACCTGCCGCTCCGATGTCTGCTTCATCTTCTCCGGCTCTCCAGATCAAGTCGGTGTCTCCTCCTGGTCAGATTCCACTGCACAACCTACAACGGGGGCTGTATTCCAGGTACTTTACGGTACCGAAGAAGGATGGAGGGCTTTGCCCAATCCTGGACCTGCGGGATGTCAACTCCCACATCACACCAAGGAAATTCAGGATGAGCACGCTCCAGTCAATCTTGCCCCTCCTTCTCAAGGGGGACTGGTTTGCGTCCGTCGACCTCAAGGACACCTACTTCTACATTGTGATCCATCAGGGCAGTCAACACTTCCTCCAATTCTGTGTGGGGACTGCAGCCTACCAGTTCCAAGTTCTTCCCTTCGGGCTGTCCATGGCACTGAGAGTCTTTACAAAGTGTGTCGCTGTTTGCGCACACCTCCATACTCAAGGGGTGCGGATCTTTCCATACCTGGACGACTGGCTGCTCATAGACTCCTCTGGATCCAGACTCCACAAAGCATTAGAGAAGACGCTGACCCTCCTGGATGCCTTGAAGTGGGGAAGCAAAGTGGGAACCACTTAGTGACATGGGAAAGGGTGCGTGTAAGTTCAGGGCCTGACTTGAGAGCCAGGAAGAGGTGGAGCCTCCAGTCCAGCACCTCTGTAGGATCTGTGCCTGATGCAACAGCTCTCTTGAGGCACTCTGCTAAGTCTCCAAGTACCTCATTGGCAGCTAGGTTCATACCTTTTATCCCAGGGGTACATAGGAACGTAGGAAACTGCCTTGTACTGAGTCAGACCCTTGGTTCATTTAGCCCAGTATTGTCAGCACTGACTGGCAGCTGCTCTCCAGGGCTTCAGGCAGGAATTTTTCCTGCCCTAGCTTGAGATGCCGGGGAGCGAACCTGGTACTTTTTGCATGCTACGGCTCTTCCTCGTGGGCCTAAAGTGCAGAACCTTAGGCCTACGGGCCAAATTCAGCCCCCAGGGGGTCCCCAGATCATAGAATCATAGAAAAGTAGAGTTTGAAGGGGCCTATAAGACCATTGAGTCCAACCCCCTGCGCAACGCAGGAATCTAAGTCAAAGCATCCCTGACAGATGTCCGTCCAGCTGCACCTTGAATGCCTCCAGAATGGGAGAGCCCACCACCTCCCTAGGTAGTTGGTTCCATTGTCTTATTGCTCTAACAGTCAGGAAATTTTTCCTGATGTTTAGGTGGAATCTAGGTTCCTGTAACTTGAGCCCATTATTCCGTGTCCTGCAAACTGGGATGATTGAAAAGAGATCCTGGCCCTCCTCTGTGTGACAACCCTCCAAGTACTGGAAGGGTGCGATCATGTCTCCCCTCAGTCTCCTCTTCTGAAGGCTAAACATGCCCAGTTCTTTCAGTCTCTCCTCATAGGGCCTTGTTTCCAGCCCCTTTATCATCTTTGTTGCCCTCCTCTGAACCCTCTCCAGTTTGTCTACAGATGACCATGCCCCTTTTCCCTGACCACCAATTTGGTGGTTTCCCAGTTTTTCTCCAGTTTTTCCCCATTCTAAAAGCTTGAAATGCCTCTCTTAAGGCTTTGCTACTGGCAGTAAGAGATTTAAGCTAAAATATGCTGGTATTTTGGCTCTGCCCCTTTTGCCTTTGACCCCGCCTACCACTGGAATGGGCCCCCCAAGAGCTGCTCCAAAATGGAATTTGGTCCTCAGGCAGAAAGAGGTCTCACTCACACCCCTGCTCTTACCCCTTCCAAATCAAGGAATGGACAAATACATACCCATGGTTTAACAAGGTAGGATACAGGTGAATTGTGCTTCTACAGTTGAAACTGTAGTATAATCACAACCACAAAAGCTGGGAACTTACTTTATTTCAAGTAGAAATGGAGGCAACTCTCAGGATTCTAATAAATCGGTATCTCCTGGATGGCAAGCTGCTCCTGGGGCATGTTGCCTACCCCAGTTTATTTAAAGAAGGAAGAGATTAGAGTTCAGTGCTGGCTATGTTGCATGATTGCCTGCCTTAGGGCATGTTCTTGGGCCCTGATTCAACAAAAACAGGCAAGGTAAGAGTCATTAGAGGAAATCAAGTAAATCTGTGTTATGTGCCTAACTGTGATTAGCATGATGCTGATGGGCTCCCCCCCCCCCCATATGGCTTCCTGATTCTGAATTAGTAATTTGCCTCAGATTCCATACCCTCCAACATTTCACGATGAAAATAGGGACACACGTGAATTTGTAAGAGGTATGGTTAAGCAATGTGATGGTGTGATCAAGAGGGTGTGGCCAGGCAACATGAGGGCATGGCCAAGGGTATGGCCAGGCAACCAAAGGGCATGGTCAACTACAAAAGTTATTAGAGGAAACACACAAAATTTTATATATTATAATTATTACATTATTATATATTATTTCATAATATTTTATGTGGCTTTTGTAATATTTTTTTTACCTTACTTAACCCGTTAATTGTTGATATCTGGAGTTTTTCATGGGTGGGGGTCAGTACTTGCAGGACAATCTCTTCCTTTTTGTTTTAAAATTGTCAGGATTGGCACAAATTCAACAGGTGAAGTTTACCCACCCACCCCACACCCCCAAACATGGAGCTTCAGAGAGAAGGGGAAGTTTCTTGCATTTCCTTCTGACACTGTAAACTCACCTGTTAGAGGCAAAGAGTCAGCTCTGTTAGGAAATAAAATCTTTGGCAGTATAAAGATAGGAATCATGTGATAAATTCCCTCATTCACCTGTCCATCGGTCCAGGCTTTCACCCAGCTAATCCCTTTCCCACAGCCGCAGCAGAGGCACCAGGTAGAGCATGCACATGCGCGTACACACAGACACCCTCACCTGACCCTCCCAACTTAGCAGCGTCTGTTCCCTTACTTACTACAGCTATTCAAGCCTAAGCAGAGCTACCTTAAAGGGGTCATGGGCAAAATTGCAGCTAAGCTAAAACTGCAAGCTTAACTGCAGTTTTGCCCATGGCTCCTTTAAGTAGCTTGCAGTTGCAGGAGGCAGGGGAATTCGTGACTCTGCATGACAAAGTGAGGAGCCGTGGTGGCTTAAGGGTTTTCGTTAGGGTCCCAGCATTTTCAGGACAATTGGAGACTATGCAAACCTAATAATTTAATCACCTAAAACTCCAACCATCAGTCGACTAAGATGTATTTAATCTTGTGACACCCTTAATGAAAATTGCAAAATGACATTTCTTCTACTTGGTTAGGACGGTTGCTGAGCTGTAAGCCTGTACCCATATGTATTTTTGCATGAGTTCACTTTTCTCCTCCTCCCACATTTTCTTTTTGTTTGTTGTGTTTAATCCGTGATGGCTTATGGATGCATTCTGTTTTATCTCTATAAAGAGTTGGAAGTGCTACATAGGTTAATAAGTTGGTGTGAGAATCAAGAGTGCAAAATGAAAAAGGCACATGCGATTTTCCACTCTGCCTGCAGGAGCAGGGTTTTGCAACATCTGGAAGGCCTGCCTGTACCTGGACCCCAAGGAACCTGCTGCATTGTTCTCTTGTGCCTGTTAGGATTTTTCTGTTCCCCCATGAAAGTATGGCTCTACTTCTGCTCGGTTGTTAGATGAACTGGGCCTGACTCCCCATTTTGTTCACATTGTTCCACATAAGGTGGCCATGTGTCCTGCTTTACTGAGGACAGTCCTCTATTTGAAGGACTGTTGGAGGTTAGTCCTCTATTTGAAGGACTGTTGGAGGATAGTCCTCTATTTGAAGGACTGTCCAGTGAGTCACGGCAGTCCAAGTCTGGTTTAATGATAAAGAACCATAAGAAAGAGGAGCAGGCCCGTCCACAGTGATCACCTGGACAGCAGACTGAGCAAGGCACACTGGTCACTGAGTCAGTCTTCCCTGCTATGGTGAGATGTGTTGTGTTTCTATTTAAATCATAGTTATTATTTGAAATATTTCTAAGTTTGTATCTGTATTCTGTACATCTTAATTAGAATGTGCTTTCTGGAAGCATCTGGTTTGGCTAGTGTTGGAAACAGGATGCTGGACCTTTTGGTCTGATCCACCAGGAGGGGTCTTACATTCAAACTTTGGTTTGACTGATTCGCTCTGTTTCTTTTACCCTTTCTGGGTTTTATCTGCATTTGTGTACATGACTCCTTTATCTTTCATTCTGCTACTGGTGTTGCACTGAATGTAGCTTTTAGCTGTATTGGGAAACAGTCCCAAGCACTGGGGTGAAAGGGTGCACTTTACCAGGGCCCCGAGATCTGGGGGTGGAGTGGGGGGCTGAGCCAGGCTGCAGCCCCATTACCATATGGAAAAAATTGAGACTAGCTTGAAGATATTTATGGTAACTTATTTCCCTGTATTTGTGTACCTATTCTCCAAATCTTGTGAGATTTGCTAGAACAAATGAGAAGCAGCATTAGCAAGTGTCTGAATAATGAATTGCTAGCTTAAGCCCTTCTTTAGAACAGGGAGTCTAATTAAGCTAGGATATGTAGTTAAACCAGGGCTTGTAGTTCTCAAGAATTAGCAGTCCCAATGTTCCCTGTGCATAGGCAGGAGGGATGGACAGCTGATAGGAGGAACAAAGTACCATAATAATCAGGTACATTGATCCAGGGACAGTGGGAGCCAGTGCTGCTGGTAGGACTTACACACACACACACACACACACACACACACACCCAAGTGAGTAAATGTTTACATCACAAGTATCCTACAGATTGTTCTGAGAATTCTTCCTTGTAAAATGTTGCATCTGAATCTTCAAGTCTACTTTTGGAAAAGAATATAAAATACTCCAGATGAGGCTGACAAAACACAACAACCCTGCAACTAATTTTCAGTGGAGTGTGCATCGTCCTGTGCAGTTCTTGTGCATTGCCAGCAACTGCAGGAAAAGGTGAAGACATTTCAGCAAGCTAGCACTCATAAAAAAACTGCAGACGTTCTCCTATGGGGCAAGGACAGGTAAGCCACCTAGCTATTTTGTCAATTGAGTGTGAACTTGCAAGAGAAATTGACTTTGGAAGATAATTCATGATTTTGCAATGAAAAAAAGCCAGAAATGTAAAGTTTTAAAGTGAATTGGTCTATTGATAAAATGTTTGCAGACGTGTTTGTCCATTAGAATTAAAAAAAGATTAGGCACCAACAAGATATTTTTGTTAGGATCAACTAAAAGATTACACCGTATTCAACAAGCTCGCCGGATCGTCACCTTGAAGTGGTGAGTGGGCTTGCGTGTTCCGATGAATCCTGTGAGCAATGCCGTCGGGAGCTATGTACTCCCATTAGGGTCACCCATGGCGGTAAGGTCCGGGGAGAGGAACCAGACAAAGAACGATCCAAAACATAAAGTCCTCAACGGCAGAACAGGCGGAAGATAATTAAACCTAAATTACAACGGCTGTGAAGGCGGATGAAGGCTGCAGCAGAGAATGGTTTTCCAATCGTCAGGGTAACCGTGCCATTGGATCTCTGCCGTACTCTGTCAAGTTTGTGTGGTGATTCGTTGTGCACCAATCTCCCAACATAAAACAGTTTCACGCACAGGCGTCTTCCAACCCAACCCATCCAACCCAACCCAACCCAACCCAAACAAACAAACAAACAAACAAACAAAAAGTCCCATGGCGACTGGCGAATGGCAACGGGGGCAGGACTGTGAATCTGGAAGCCCCTAGTCATGGACCAGCACTTGGGCGGTGGATGCAGACTCAGTCGCCCTGTTCAAGGAACGAGGTAGTCGAGCAGCTCGGCAGCTGTATCCATGACTGAGCAGCCCTATTTAGGATCCACTCTGCTCACCCCGTATGGGGAGGGGGCTAGAAAAGGTGCCCTAAAAATAGTCTACCTCTTTCTCCCCTGACTGGATTACCGCGTCCAGTGGGGTCACCATTTTAGTGGTCGAAAAAGACATTTGAATTTTGGAACATGGAATATACGGACATTGCTGGATAACATAGATAGTGAACGCCCTGAGCGTAGGACTGCTATTATTGCAAGGGAGCTGAGACGGTTTAAAATTGACATAGCAGCACTTCAAGAAACTCGAAGGGCAGGAGAGGGACAGCTGAAAGAAGAAAAAGGAGGTTATACCTTCTTCTGGAAAGGACTACCTGAGCAGGACCGACGAATACATGGTGTAGGCTTTGCCATCAAAAATGAACTAGTGCTCTTTGTCAGAAGTTCCTACTGGCATTAACGAACGCCTGATAACTCTTCGATTAAAGCTCGCCAATAACCAACAGGTAACTATTTTGAGCGCTTATGCACCAACATTAGATGCTGATGATGACATCAAGGAAAGTTTTTACAGCCAGTTGGACACTCTCCTGTCAGAGATACCTAAGGAGGATAAAATTATCCTCCTGGGCGATTTTAACGCAAGAGTCGGGCGTGACTTTGATTTATGGCCAGAAACTATTGGAAAAGACGGAGTTGGTAATAGCAACCCGAACGGACTCTTACTTTTGTCTATATGTGCAGAGCATAATCTCACTATCACAAACACGCTCTTTCGACAAAAGAATAAGTTTAAAACATCATGGCAGCACCCACGGTCAAAGCACTGGCATCTTCTGGATTATGTAATTGTCCGTGTTAGAGATCGCCGCGATGTACTTCTTACTAGGGCCATGGTGAGTGCCGACGACTGCTGGACAGACCACCGACTAATCCGGTCCACAATGGTTATCAACATTGCTCCCCAACGTAGGCTTCAAGGAAGGAAACCAAGGCATAAAATGAACATCCAAGTCCTTCAAGATCCTATTAAGCAAACTCGTCTTCAATCACTTCTTAAGGAACATTTACCTACGGAACCTCCTGACAACATTGAGGACCATTGGTCTAAGCTGAAAACCTCCATTACTGCAGCTTGTGAACAAACTATTGGATATGAAACTAAGAAACATCAGGATTGGTTTGATGAAAATGACAATGAGATTAAATATATAATTGACCAAAAAAGGAAAGCCTTCCAAATATGGCAAAATGATATTAACTGCGCTGCCAAGAAAAAAACCTACGCTAGCGCAAAGGCTGAGGTCCAAAGAAGAACAAGAGAACTTAAGAACGCTTGGTGGAAAAAGAAAGCTGAAGAAATTCAACAACTTGCAGAATCTCATGATGCACGGGGCTTTTTTAAGGCCACAAGGGCCATTTATGGACCAAAAACCTATGGTACAAACCCTTTACAATCAAAAGATGGCACCAAACTCTTAAAAGACAAAGAGTCTATTGCACTGCGTTGGAAAGAGCATTATTATGACCTTTTAAATCGTAAGTCTAAGGTGGATAATGAGATTTTTTCGCAAATCCCGCAAAAACAAATTAAAGAGGAACTTGCAATACTCCCCACTTTGGATGAAGTAAAAAAAGCCATTAATCAAATGAAGAACAACAAAGCTAGTGGACCAGATGGGATTCCTGCTGAAATCTTTAAAGAAGGGGGCCCTGAACTTGTACAACATCTTCATAAACTCATCGAAAAAATCTGGATAAGAGAAGAGATCCCAGAAGACTTCAGGGATGCCATAATTATCACCCTCTTTAAGAAGGGTGATAGAACAGACTGTGGAAACTATCGAGGCATTTCTCTCTTAGCAACCGCAGGTAAAATATTTGCTAGGATTCTCGCAAACCGTCTTCTATCTATTTCAGAAGAGATCCTCCCTGAAACTCAATATGGTTTCCGCCCCTCTAGAGGGACAGTAGACATGATTTTTACTGCACGTCAGCTCCAAGAAAAATGCCGGGAGCAAAATCAACCCCTTTATATGGCATTTATCGATTTGGCTAAGGCCTTTGATACTGTAGACCGTACAGCTCTCTGGACTATCCTTATGAAAATTGGATGCCCCAATAAATTTGTGAATATCTTGCGACTTCTCCATGACAACATGACGGCAACGGTTTTGGACAACAACGGCTCTCATGGTGCTCCATTTAAAGTGGGATCAGGTGTTAAACAGGGATGTGTTATCGCCCCAACATTATTTGCCATTTTCATCGCCATGGTTTTACATCTTGTCAAGGGGAAACTTCCCACCGGTGTGGGAATTATATATCGAACAGATGGAAAGCTTTTTAATCTCAGCAGGCTGAAAGCAAAAAGTAAGGTAATTACAACCTCCGTTGTGGAACTTCAATATGCTGATGATAATGTGGTCTCCGCACATTCAGAGGATGATCTCCAAATTATCCTAAATGCTTTTGCAGAAGCATACGAAAAACTTGGTCTCTCACTTAACATCAAAAAAACCAAAGTGCTTCATCAGCAAGTGCAAGCCAATCCTTTGGTGATGCCATCTATCCAGCTTGGCGGGACAATACTGGAAAATGTCGATCATTTTCTCTATCTTGGCAGCTATCTTTCTGTTACAGCTAACATCGACAGTGAAATCCAGCATCATCTGAGCTCCGCAAGTGCCTCATTTTCTCGAATGAAACATAGAGTGTTCGAGGATTGGGATATTTGTAAGAAGACCAAAACACTGGTTTATGAAGCCATTGTATTACCAACTTTATTGTATGCCTGCGAAACATGGACTATCTATAAACGTCACTTCCACCTCCTTGAAAGGTTTCATCAACGTTGCCTCCGGAAAATCCTGCAAATTACTTGGGAAGATAGGCGAACAAATGTCAGTGTACTGGAAGAAGCAAAGACTACTAGCATTGAAAAAATGATCCTTCAACGCCAACTTCAGTGGACCGGTCATGTTGTTCGAATGCCTGACTGCCGTCTCCCAAAGCAGTTACTTTACTCCCAACTCAAGGATGGAAAGCGGAATATCGGTGGTCAATATAAGAGGTTTAAAGATGTTCATAAGGCTAATCTAAAAAAATGCAATATAAACATCGAAAACTGGGAAGCTCTGGCCCATGAACGATCTAAATGGAGGTTGGCCTTTCACAAAGGTTCCATGGACTTTGAAGAAGCCCGAGTGCAAGGTGAAAGGGAGAAACGTGCTAAGCGAAAAGCACGTCAAATGAATCCTTTACAGGACCATCTTCTATCTGGTAACCTGTGTCCTCACTGTGGGAAGCTGTGTGGATCTAGAATTGGCCTCCACAGTCACTTACGGACCCATCGCTAGAGTCTACACAATCTTCTTTAGAATTTCCTCCTTTTATCCCGGAAGACAATCTTACTCGGTCACGAGTGATCGCCTGATGATTATTCAACAAGCTTTATAAAACTCTTATTCAGGCTTGATGTTATGTTAAACAAAAACAGCAAAAATGGAAGGAATATTTTGTGGCACGGTTGAAAAGCCCCAGTGTGGGCCATGATGATGTAATTTCAAAAATATTGAAAATGTAAATTCAGAATTAAAATAAAACAACAAAGACCTGGGACACCTTAAAGACTAACACGTTTATTCTGGCAATAGATTATGTGGACTATAGTGTACTTCAGCAGAGGCTGTAGTCCACAAATGTTTATGCCAGAATAAACTGGTTAGTCTTTAAGGTGCACCAAGACTCTTTGTTGTTCTTGCTATAATATCTCAATTCCCTCTCGTAAGAATTAAATTTTTTAAAAAACATTTTCTTTCATGACTGAAGCGCTTGTATGGATGGGATGGGATGGGATGGGATGGGATGGGATTGTGCTATGTGTTGGGGGCTGTTGAGTCACAAGTTTGTACTGGCCTCCCCCAAATGATGCTTGAACCCTGATTGGGAGCTGATGCATGAAGGACTTGGAGGACAAGGCTATTCATGGAGAATAAGGCTATCAATAGCCGCTAGTCATGATGGCTATATATTATCTCCACTTTCTGAAGCAGTATGCCTGTGTATATGCCAGTTCCTGGGGACATGAGTGGGAGGGTGCTGTTGCGCTCACGTCACGTCCTACTTCTGGTTTTCTCACAGGCAGCCAGTTGGCCACTGTGTGAACAGAATGCTGGACTAGATGGACCCTTGGTCTGATCCAGCATGGCTGCTCTTAAGTTCTGATGACCTGGCTTTGGCATACACTTAAATTACAGCCTTGCTTAACCACCTGCGTGTGCCTGAAAACTAGCTTGATGGCTGTGCTAGCTCCCATAGGCACTCTAGCTGGGCTGCAGGAGGAAGCAGCAAGCAACTCCCCTTTGATGTCCTGCCATTACTGATCGGGTGTAGGCGGTGCTTACTTCAAAGGGGAATCACCGCCTTCTCTCTCTGCTTCACAAAGTTGGCTTTAATTGCACTCTTCAATTAAAGAATTGCTTTAATTGAAGAGGGCTTCTTTCAGGCTGTTAGCTTTCCCTTTTTAAATGAACTGATTTTCCAATGGCCCCATTATGCTTCTCTGGCTGCAGTATAAACATGAGTAGAAGATGAGGCTAACTGTCTTTGCATTCCCCTTCTTTTCTTCTTTCTAAGGGCCCCCCTCTGTATGAATTTTGGTGCTGAGGATGCTATCTATGCTATGAACTCAAAGGCCAATCACAAAAAGGCTGAGCAATCAGGGTGGGGTTGGCATTATACTGGCTGCCAACAAAACCGATGGGAACATGGAGATCAGTGGGAGTGGGTTGAGGCCAGATCTGTAAATTTACAGATTTACTGTTTGTAAATTCCCACAGACAAAGGATGATTCTGACTCTACACCTTTTTTTTTTTTGGTGGGGACGCTGTGTTAATAATGTTATGTAGGTCGCTGAAACTCCCCGGGTCTCCTTTTAGTAAACCAAAAGCAAGAGATCTCAATTGGATGATGAGCATATTTTTGCTTAGCTTGGATGAAACTGACTTTCTAGATCCATTCCAATCAGGCTTTGGGCCCAGTTTTGGAACTGAAAGCGCCCTGGTCACCCTGTGGGATGATCTTTGCCAAGAGAGGGACAGGAGGAGTGCGGCCCTTTTGACTCTTTGGACCTCTCAGTGGCTTTCAAGACCATCAACTATGGCAGGTGTGTGGAACCCCCAGCCAGCAGCTTTTGTTGATACCACTGACTATGGCAGTGGTGCGGAACCCCTAGATGTTGTTGTCCAACAACATCTGTAGGACCACAGGTTCCCTAGCCTGGGCCTATACCATCAGACTTTGACTGCCATCAAGGGGGAGGAAGGGGAAATCCTCTCCAAAATGCTGTGTAGCGCACAACACCAACATCTTTGGGAGTTTACATATACATTCTCGGTTTGCTTGTACACCTGTGTTCAAGCAAGTCCTGCTGCTGCCAGAACAGTTATTCTCACTTAGATTGGTGTACCGATGCCCTCGGAGCTGTGCCAGCTTTTTTCAAACTGCACTCTTCCTAGGGCAGGGGTTCTCAACCAGGGGGGAGGGAATTTTAGGGTTTCGGGGAGGGGAATTGGGACCACAGACTCAAACTGTTGGAATACTGATCTTTCTACAAATTACAATTCTACAGATTGTACATAATCTACAGGACATCACACCTTATTGTATGGCACAGATTAAGTCAGACAATCTTGGAAAGGGGGGAATGACATTCTGACATATGGTGAAAAGGGTGCATGGGGCAAAAAAGGCTGAGAACCACTGTTCTAGGGGGGTGCCTTTGGCCATTTTATGCAGAGATGAGTCAGAACTGATGAAGATTTGACCACTGGGCGGTATAGAAATGTAATCAATTAATGAAATGAATGAATGAAACATCTTTCTAGATTACTGTGCTCCTACTACTCATGGTTTTACCCCAGACCGTGTGTATTAAAAAGACATTATCTCTTCCCCCAACTCCCCCAGAGTACATAAGGAAAACAAATTATATGGGGCTGTGCCTGGAACTGCACCTTGACAAGCTAGAAGCATCCGTGGGGAATTAAACTTTCTATCTTCCCAAATAAAATTGTTTATATATGAAAGAGGCTTTGCATCAATCACCTGTAACACAGTAATATTCACTCTACTCAATGCCCTTAATAGACAAGGCAATATTATCTATATCAGCCTTCCCCAACCTGGTTCCCTCCAGATGTTTTGAGATGACAACTCCCAGCATCCCTGACAATTGGCCATGCAGATGGGGTCTGATGGGAAATGTAGTCCAAAACATCTGGAGGGCATCAGGTTGGGGAAGGCTGATATAGATAGTCATGTACTGAGAACCGAAGTGGAACAAGACATTGGGTTGGCTCCAGATTTAGTCATGTTTAGAGTAGAGCCATTGAAATCAATGGGTCTTAGCTTGGTCATTACTAACTTAAGTTACATTACCTTCAGTGGGTCTTCCGTCAGCATGACTACCCAGAACCAACCGATTACCCTTGCCAGTGAAACCTATAGGACTGGGAATCAGTTTCGTTAAGTGCGTGTGTATGAGAGAGAGAGAGAGAGAGAGAGAGAGAGAGAGAGGCGCACTGGGTTCACACGATCATCGGGACAAGAAACCGCAGTGGCTTCTTTTCTCTGCCCCCGCATGTGCCAAACGTGCACTGTGCAATTAGCCTAAGTACCCTCATGCCGCTCGGCTTGCCATGTCCTACGAACCCGACAAGGTGCGCGGTGGGGGGTGGCAGCAAAACCATCCCAGAACCCTATAACAAGCCATGGGTTCGGGGGGGGGGTGTTTCAAAGCCACCCCTGCTGTGCACCTTGCCAGGTTCAGATGACACAGCAAGCCGCGTGCCACGATGGTAATTAGGCAAATCTCACGGCGCAGGAGCAGGGGGAAAGAAGCCACTGTGGCTTCTTTTCCCCAGTGATCATGCGAACCCGGCCAGAGAGTTTTTTAAACTACTCAGCTACATATTAAATCAGAATTAAAATTAGATACCTAGAGACAACAGATTGGTGTCTGATCCCAGCTGCAGCAACCAATTTTTGGCGGATTACCACCCATGTTACTTGACATCAGAATCTGCCTACTTGCCTTCCTAATTCTAAATGAACTTTCATCTCTTACTATAATGATATATTGAAAGACATGTTGACAGGGGCTCCTCTCACGTTCTCCTTTTTAAAAGACTGCCAAATCATAGATTCAACAACTCAGGTCACAGTAGACTATTGTCAGTTTACCCAGGTTTTGGTAATTTGATATTACCTTAACTTCTATCACTCCTGCTTGCTTTGTTTTTTAAAGCAATCAGGTTTTGCAGTAGGTGCATGGAGTCATTCCAAAAGCTGTTTGATGAAGATACCCCCACCCCCACCCCAATCTGTTTCAAATATAGATCAAATGTTATTTCTGCCGCCACTAAACGAAATATTGTGACATTAATTTTCTTTAAATGCTGCAATTATGATATGGCTAGCATTCTGGAGAGACAGACTTGGGAGTGGTCTTGGAAATCTTCACAAATTACAGTAAGAGATGTCTTCTAACTCAATCCAACCAAAAATCCCTATGACATTTGCTGTACTTCTTGCATAACCAAATAGTATTTGCATGGCACAAGTGATTTAAAGCTATAAACCCGGCTTTCTGTTACTTGAATAAATACTAGCAAATGGACCCGGCTTTGCGCAGCTTGGAATAGTCCTTCCTTTGATTCAGTGAAGCTTTGGAGCAAAGTTACGCTGCTGAGAGAGTTGATACATGGTTTCCGACCCATCTGAGTGAAGCCATGCCTGCTGGAGGCTCTGGGCATGGCCCCTGCTATGGTGCCCCCCATAGCCCCCCCCCCAAGGGAGAGGGCTGCCCACACTATTCCCTTGAGGGGGGCTACCCCACAGCAGATGGAAGGGGGCAGCTGTTTAACTCTGTTGCTTGGACTACTCCTGACTTCAAACTGTATGGGCTGCAAAACTATGCGCAGGCTAGGGAAATATGCCACCCAGTGACTGAAGGTGGTACGGCAGCCTTTAAATATGCACTCGCTTGTAAAAGTAACTTGTTTTAAAAACAAAGGCCCCCAAGGTGCACACCCTTAGGGTCCCCTTAGTATGTATGCCAAGTTTCAGGTGTCTGGGTTTCATAGTCCTGGCGCTATGATGCTGACAGACGGACACACTTCCTGTTTTATTATTATAGTTTAATGGAATTGAAGATGGCACTCTTCCCACAGATGCAGAACTAAATCTCCACAGCATATGCTTGTTCTGTCACCATCAGTGGTGCACTTAGATAATTTTAGACTCCAGGCTTAATGGTCTTACAGGGTTGGGGTGGGGTGGAGACAGCCATGTGTTGTGTTAGTTTAGTTGTGAAGCACACAACTAACATTTCTCTTCTGTTCCCCACCCCCATTTTATGCTTTACAACTACTTCTACATTCCTAATATGTTAGAGCAAAAGCAGCAGCAACTGTTTGCCAACCCTGATTTTAAAAAGAAATATTCTGAACATGGGCAGTTTCATGTTTTAACCTCAAATCATAGCACCATCATGACTACAGAAGGACAATTGAGTTTGCTTCTGCTGCCCTTATGCTAAACACATTTACTTGGGAATAAGCATAGTTTCATCGTAGACAAGGATAATATATTTTTAAAGAAAAAATCATAAAATGAGCATTTGTACATGCCCAGCTGGCTGCTCCCAACTATAAAATGCTTAAAGAAGAAGAAGAAGAAGAAGAAGAAGAAGAAGAAGAAGAAGAAGAAGAAGAAGGGATGCAGTGGCAAGCAGTGTCAGCCATGGTGGGACCAGGTGTGTCAACACTGAGTTTTTCTGCTGCTGCACCCATCATCTGCTGCTCTCTGGGTGGTCATGTGGGCCCTCCACCTGGGCTTTGGGACCCTGGACTTTGGCCCTGAGGCTCAGCCCTAGCTGCACCATTATGCACATTCACAAGGTCATGCCTCCAGAAGGGAAAGACATAATGTTTCCCTTTTAGTCATGGTGTTCACATGCCCATCTATGACCCGGATCTTGTACAAGAGCAAAGAAACCTGAGCCCATCAGATGTGTAGGAATCACCAATGACATTTAGGGCTGTGCTACCTCCTAGGTGAGATACTGTGCAGCATCTGAAGAAACCGTGATTCTAACTTGGCCAACATGCAATGGCCTTTTTAAACAATTGTGTGTTCGTGCCATCAGTTACTTCTAAAACATTGGCAGGGGATCTAGGCCTATTGCCTCAAGGTAGTGCTTCCTGGCAGTCAAATTACAATATTTGGCTGCTGAGGAGATCCTGTTTTTCTGCCAGCTGCTGCAGTCAGGGCTGCCGTGACTATTTGTGTGGCATCGGTGCAGGTGCCGGATTGCCAAGTATTGAATGAATGATGGGACACATGCACACACTCGTGATTTTCCACATTTAAATACATTTGGGTGAGTGCTCATTCAGCATTCTGTTGGGAGATGAGGAATAGTTTCATCATACATCGATTCCCCTTCCCACTTTGATAGCCCACCTCCCGCGGGAACTAACACCGAAAGACCCTGTGTTGGGCAGCAGTGACTGAGACACGCATCTTTCCCTTTGGGGAAACTGATGACCTGGCACTGCTTCCTCCTGGATTTCTAGCATTGGTTCTTTAACTCCCAGACCACCCTTTGCGATTTCTTGTATATTCATGTGCAAAGTTGACAACGTGAGGATGCGTTGGCAGGTCAGAACAGGCAGGAGGGGCTTCTTACCAGGAGCCTGTAATGGCTGCACGCTATACTGTGCATTAAACCTGGCTTGCCAAGGAATATCTTTGCAGGGAACATTTATTATATTTATTGATCTATTTATTTTGTTACATTTATAATAATGCTGCCACCAAATTTTGCAATTGGTCATCTCGTTGGTCAAAACTCATGCGTTTGTAATGCTCAGCTTTGCAGCGAGCTTGGATTGCTGCCTTCTGAATCTGTTATTAATTTAGGAATAGATTGTGAGATTCAGAGCATGCGCAGTCTGCATCTAAACTATGACATTTCTGCGCATGCGCTGACTTGGTTGGTCTGACCCTTTTCATTGAGGAGGAAATGTGATGGTCTCACTTTCACCCTTTAGGGAAAGGTTGGTATTTGAACTCTTTCCACAAACAAATCAAGTTCAAAGAAATAGCCGCATAGGTTGTATATGCATCTCCATGAATTGATCTATATATATCTCCTTCGCATTCCAATCAACTTGTATACCACCTTGCTCAAGGTGGTGTACATGGGGTTGGATCCAGGATTTGCGAGAGGAAGGGGTGTCTGCCTGATTTGGGGGGGGATCCCCCTCCCACACACAACAGCTCACCCCATTCAGCAAGTTCTCCTGACTCTGTGTGTACCATTTTCATGGGATTGGAGGGGCTGCCATGGGAAAGGGGAGGTGGGGAAGTCCATTTCTGTCAGTACAGTTGATCAGGTATAAATCTGGATCCAACCCATTATCCTCTGCTCCCCATTATGTGCTTGAAACAGTCCTGCGAGGTAGATTAGGCTGAGATTTGGTGACTGGCCCAAGGTCACACATGAGGTTCATGGGCAAGTGGGAATTTTAACCTGGGTCTCACCTGAGAGAGATCCTTTTGGAGCCCTTTGCTAACCAAGTGTGTGTGCTACTCAATGCTTTTAATGGGATATGTATCCAGATGCACAACCTCATTCTTGAACTTTCAGCTAGCTTGAGCAAGAGTTAGCGCATCCAGACACCAGCAACTCCCCCCCCCCTCTCGCAAAGGGAGAGGTTCTAATTTTGCAGGGTTAGACTCCAGAACAATTGAGAACTTTACAAGGAAAGGGCTCAGGTATCAACATTGTGTGGGAAACACATATAACAATATCAACTTCATTGTCTCCCCCCCACAGGACTACACCCTCCTCTTTGGAAATCAAGCATATCAGGTTAACACATCCCCATCCTGGTGCCCTCCAGATGTTTCGGACTTCCACTCACATCAGACATGGCCAGCATAGCCAGTGGTCGGGAATTCTGGAAGTTGGAGTCCAAAACTAGCTTGGGAAGGCTGGGTTACCACAACATCCCTCACCGTAATCCTTCTGCAAAGTGAGGAATTTCAATCTTAATAGACCATCTTTTAGCTGCACCCCAAATCAGGAGAACTTAAATGTTCAAGAACAAATTTGAAGGGTTAAAAATCGGAGTTTGAGGTATTCCGAGCCAACCTTGTGTGGCCACTGAGGGGAGGCCAAATTGAAGAGAAAAGCAGGTCTCCTTACTTCTGGACTGGGCTATGGAGTCTGGGGGCATGAACTGATGATATAGACTCATTTTCACTACTTCAGGAGTCAGGACTTGTTCCACAGTACCTATGCTAATTCAGCCTGCAAATATGATCCTTTAAGAGAAACTGGACTTGAAGAGGGTGGGGGAAGTGAGTTGAGTGTTCTGTATTTTGCTCTTTAATTAAAAGTTGGCTTTTGACCATTCATATTATAGAGGGTATGTCATCATCTTTACCTTGGGAAACATTGAGATAAATGCCAAGCCACATAAGACAAAACCTTGTTCCTGAAATTTGAATTCCTCTGTGGTGACACAGCTTGTAAGAGTTTGCAGCTAGGTGATGACATCTGCTGGAATCTAACTATTGTGCAGTGCTACCAAATATATGGGGAAAGGGGGATCCAGTTTTGATGTTGATAACATTGGGTGCACCCTGATGCTTACCAAATCAAATCTTTCCTATGCTAGCTTAATAGGGCTTTGAAAACTCATTTATCTTATTAAGTTCTTCTTGATTTCTACATGAGTTTGTGGTTGTAGGACGTGTTATCTCCTTGCAGCCAAGCTAATTGCTAGAAGAATGCTGCTGTTTATTCAGAAGTAAGTCCCACTGTGTTCAGCAAGTGTGCATAGGATTGCAGCCCAAAGCTAGAAGAACTCTTCCACAGAAAGATGGACAACTCTCTGCAGCAATCTCTGGAGCCAGCATGGCAACAATCCTCTGTACCAATACATATCCACCACTGATGTCTGCCCCAGAGCTTGATCTGATCCAAAAGGTATTGTGTGACACAGTACATAACTTATTTTAGCAGGAATTTATGGGCCAAACTAGATCTCACTAGCAAATATATGTGATAGTCTCTCTCTCTCTCTCTCTCTCTCTCTCTCTCTCTCTCTCTCTCTTCCTTTTAACGAAAAGCAGTTCCAGCTTGCAGGAAGCTGTGATCAGGAACAGGGGAATGGCAGGGGGCAGGAGATGCTTAACCTTCTTCCTTCTGGCTGGTTTTTTTTTCTCCTCAAAAGTACACACACTGCTGATTTTTCACACCCAGGGGGAAAGATATGGGCACCTCTTCCCCCATGGGTGAAAAAGTGGTGTGGGGTGTGTGTGCGGCTTTTGAGTCGAAAAATGGCTGGAGGTGAAAGCCAGGGGTCCCCAGCCTTTTGGATTGGTAGGCACGTGTGGAATTTTGAGAGAGTGTTGTGGGCACTCTCACAAAATGGCTGCCATGGAGGGGGCTTGCCCAGTCATTTCTCAGAAGGCAAGGGATGAGACTAAAAAAAGTAACTTCCTCAAGAACCTAAGCATAAGGCAGAGGTGTGTTTGGAACTGCAAAACAGGAAACCGCCCTTTCATACCTAAATAAAAATGGCACTGGGGTGAGTGGAGGAAGCACTTTGCTTTGCAGCATGCCAGCCCTCCTAGTCATTTAATTGTGACCAAAAAAATCTTAAGAAATAAAATAAAAATCAGGAGGGACAAGGAGCCTGGCAAGTGCCAAAAGAGCTGTCTGCGGTAATGTTGATGACTTTGGGCACCACATTGGAGACCCAAGAACTGAGCAGTTTTTCTGCCCCGCACTGCAGATTTTAGCAGCTGATTTTCATTTTTGAAAAAAAGAAAAAAACCTTTTGAGACCGTTGCATGTATGTAACAGCTAGTTTGGTCCTGAGACACCTATCCAGAGGTTGCCATGTGCCAGTTACCTACCAGTATTTGGCACAGGTTAGTTGTCTGCTTCCCTGTAATGTTAATGGGAGACTGAAATTACCACTTTCATATTCTATTACCCACTTAAAGATAGGTTTGCATCTACCTGAAAGTAAGAACAGTGATTCTGCTTAAGAAGACATCAGTGGGATTATGACAAGCTGGAGCATGAGAGGCACGTGTAGGTCCCATTTAATTTCAAAAGAATGTAAGCACCATTAAATGTTATTTCTCTTTTTAAAAAACATAGTAGTAATAACCTGCCTTTTGGCCCAGAAATGGGGCCCCCAAGGCAGCTCACAGTGACTTCAAGTTTTAAAAATATATAGTGTAAAAATACAAATTAAAAACTAAAATAATGAAACAAATTTAAACACTAGCAATTAAAATGACTTTAAAAAAGAAGTAACCGGCTAATACAGAACAGTCTATTTGCAATTATTAAATTAGCTAAGAAAGTGTTTAACCAGCCAACCCAACTGCCTTTAGCATGCTTCAGTCTGCGGTCTAATGTGTTTGTGTGGCGCTCAGCAATGCTCCCTGCTGGCTTCTCTTTCAGTAGCATGTTAATAAAAAGCATCTCATGAGAAATACCTGGAATCGTACATATGTGTGTGGGGCGCAAAGCTAAATACATACAGAAAGACACAGATCGTGGCATACTGAGGGCTTATATGTGAAAACAACCCTGCCTGTCTTCAGTTTGTGTCTAATATGCACACAATCTCTCCGTCAGTGACCCAGCTACAACCATGCCTAGAGAATTTTAAACTAAGGCTGGAAATGTGGGGCTCAACCCAAACATCCAACAATGTCTTATACAAAGGTATCAAACGAAAATCCCCAAATTTTGAATTATAAATATTTCTAGCACTAAAAAATGGAGTACACTTTTTATTTCGGTACAGTCTCAATATAGACATTTTTTCTGTCAAACTAATTAGGTAGTTAGGTGTTAGGTTCTTACAAATCTGCTTGGAGGTGGGACTAAGAAATAAACTTCATGACAGCACAGCTTGGGAAGCATCTATTAGATGTCAACATGTTTTAGACTCAATGCATCTAACCTGGGCCACGTATGCAGTAAAAATCCCCAGTATCTTGAACTTTGGGTATTGCCATTGTCAACTGCGGTGATGATTCCTTAGTGTCACTGTGTAGGGCGTTTTCAGAAATGGCACCAAAAATGCTTTGTAGTTTTCAACGTGTTGTTTCCCGTGTTAATGCCCAATAGAAAGTGGTATAGAACCAACTTTTTATTGAACAGACTGTCAAGGTTCCACGACTGCAGGGACCCCTTGATCTGCCTTTGGGAGATATCTGCCTCTCCCCAAAGACCCAGTCCTTTGCCTGCTTCCCCCAGTAACGTGGGTGTAGGCTGTAGGCGTGTGAATAAGTCACTCCAAACTCCAGGGTACACAACAAACTTATAGTAGTAGGGAAATTACTTAATAGAGTGGTTTTAAATCAAAAGCAGGTATGATAAAATAAAACAAACAAACAAACAATGTTCTCTAGTTTCACTTCAGTCTACCTAATTCCTGTGTAGTCAGCCAGCCAAGTTCTCTTTCTCTCTCTCTCTCTCTGCTTCTCTCTCTGCTGTTTCTCTCTGCTGCTCAGCACACACTCTCTCACTCTGCTAGCTGACCACACCCCACATATATAGTCTTCCCAGGACTGGAAGGTTATGACCATGTGACCTTGCACTGGAGAACTGATTCTAAACTTCTATTGGGTAACTTAAAACTCTCAAGCTCCCCCTCCCATCGTGGAGTGTTTGAGCCTTCAGGCTTCAACAAACCCAATCCTGTGTAGGCCTCAACAAACCCAATCCTGTGTAGGCCTCAAACCCTCACACAGACATTCTAGCTAATGCAGATTTTTATATGCAAATTAAAGATGCAGGAATTAAACTCACATGCCACTCATTTTATTAAATGATATATTGTTTTTCTGCCTTTTAAAGATCTCCTAAAACAGATCAAATATAATATTAAAACCTAAGTTATATGAACTAAGGAACATGCCTTATACTGGTTGTGTTCATATGTAATGGGAAACCAAAAATCCTGGCTTGATAAGCCAACATATGAATGATGAGCACTGCCTTTTTGCTCCCCCTGTTACAGGAGTGGCAAAACAAGCCAGGATTCAGCGCTTGAACATAAGCTGCTTTTATGTGTGAACTAGGAACTATGTGGGTCAGTGCATCCAAACAAGCCAGGATCAGAAAGCAGCTTTACACCAGGATTTGAAGTTGGCTTATGAATCTTGGCTTGTTTAGAAGTATCTAACCCTAGTTCCTGGTTTTCATGTAATGGGAAGCTGTGTTTAAGTACTGAATCCTGGCTTGTTTTGTTTCTCATGAAAGGAGGAGCAAAGTGGCAGGAAAGGGGCTGTGTGTGGGTGCACACTGCTCATCCATATCATAGTTTATTATGTCAGGATTGCAAGCTTAGTTTGACCCGTGATACTGAATCACTGAGTCAGACCATTGCTTCACTTAGCCCAGTACAGTTGGCAGTGACTTTCCAGGGTCTCAAGTAGAGTTCTCTCTTAGCCTTGATACCTAAAATCCTTTTAACTAGGGATGGTGGGGACTGAATTGGGGACCTTCTGTATGCAAGGCATACATGTTATCTATTTATTTATTTATCCTGGTGGTTCCTGGCCCAGTTGAAGTCCACCCAGAGTAGAACCTTCAGTGTGGTGGCTCCCTTTCTGTGGAACTCCCTGCCTCTAGAGATCACAAACAACATTGTGTTGTTTTTGGCACCTGCTCAAGACACCTTTATTTCAACAAGCCTTCCTCAATTGACTAGCCACAGTTTTTATTGGTATTCTGTTTTTTAAAAACTTTTAATATGGTGTTTTATTCCCTTTATCTTTTATTGTGCACTGCTCCAGAATTTGTTTAGATGTGGAGAGTGGTATGTAAATATTGTAAATTAAAAAAAAAATACATTTAAAGCATCTACACCCTGCCTTTCTATTTTTTTTAAAAAAAATGTTCAGGTGGCTTATAACATCGGAAATGTAAAACAATCAATCAACCAAAAATAAAGATATTCTCAAATTAAGCAAGTAAGAGAGCTGGGGACAGAAGATAAAAATTATTTCAATTTTTAAATAATAAAATTGAGCCATGTCTTCCCCCCAAGTCCAATAACAAACTGTAGAAACAGCAATAAAAACAGTAGCTGCAGACAAAGTCAAAATAGCAGCTGCAGCACTAAGAGCTACCAGATAAAAACAAACACTCCTAGACGTCTTTAAATGCCCAACAGATTGTGAACAAACATCTTTACCTGTGAACATGGGTTGGCCTGAGTTCATTGTGTATCATAGTGAGAAATCGCACAAGCTAGAAGGCAAATCTTGATGATACTTCTGTACATTTTCTTATAAATGATAGAAGTACCGGTAAGTGGATTTCAGCTGCCAGACCAACTTAGTTCAACTGGGGGGTTTTTTTGTTTGTTTTTTAGAGATTGTCCAGATGCAGGGGGATTCTCTAAATCACTATTTTCTACCTGATAAATTTGTTGTGGAATTTTTATTGTTTTTTTTTTTAAAAAATCCTCTATTGTGTGGCATCTTTATGTAAATTATCTTGATCCTGGGAAAGGTGATATATAAATATTTTTAAATACAGTAATACCTTGGATTGAGAGCATAATTCGTTCCGGAACCATGCTTGTAATCCAAAACACTCTTATATCAAAGCGAGTCTCTGGCGG
Source organism: Shinisaurus crocodilurus (assembly GCA_021292165.1). Lineage (NCBI taxonomy): Eukaryota > Metazoa > Chordata > Lepidosauria > Squamata > Shinisauridae > Shinisaurus > Shinisaurus crocodilurus. The sequence goes on along the minus strand of CM037879.1, from coordinate 166,471,895 downwards.
GCGTGAGCGGGGCCGATTTCGGCCTGCTACACCCGCTCAAGGCGAGCGGTTACATCCCTACTTGTCTTGCAAGACGTCGCTTGTTTATCAAGTAAAAATTTATTTTAAAATTTTGCTTGTCTTGCAAAACGCTCTCAGACCAAGTTACTTGCAATCCAAGGTATTACTGTATGTACATTTCCACATAAACATTTATTTATTTATTTAAGTCATTTCTTACCCACTTTTCTTTATAAAACAATCCTAAAGTGGGGCACAAGCAATGAAACACAATAAAATAATACAACATTGACCAACAAATAATCGAACGGGAGTACGGTAACAGATAAATAAGTTTACACAATGCAGCAAGAGGAAAGGAGGAACAATTCAATCAAAAGCCTGGGTAAACAAATAGGTCTTTAGCTGGCACCAGAAGCTTGTAAGACTTGGCACTGCCCAATTTAGGGATGTCAGAGAAATCCTCAATGGATTCAAATGAGTTCAGATTTCTATGAATCTGACCAGTGGATTGGCTTTTTTCAAGTCCTGCGGCAGGTCCTGCAGGTTTGCAAAGCAGTTTTTTTTACGGGGGGGGGGGGGATTTGTGCAATTGTGTTCATTTAAAAATGCTCACTATTGCAAGTGCGCAATAACTAATGTGCACTTGTACTAATGCATATTTGCAAACAAACAAAATTCTTGTAGAAAAAATCTGATTCTGTCAATGAATGGACGATGAAATGAAAGAATCTTGACACTCCGTGAAACACAGACAGAATGGATTTAACAAAATCTTCTGTGCATCTTTACTGCCCCATCTATGAGGGGCGGGGAGAGAGTTCCACAGTTGGGAAGCCTGTACAGAGAATGATATCTCTTTGGTTGCTGTGAATTGAACTCCAGGCAAATGTGGCACCGTCAAGTAGGCATCCTCACTTATCATCATATCTGGGTAGGTACCTATGGGAGAAGGTGCTCTCTTATGTAAATAAATACATCTCCTGCCTTTATACTCAAGGTAGTGAACATACATACATAGGGCTCTTGGGCATTCTCACACCCAGGCACCAGCCAGACCCACAACCTGCTTAACTTTAGCAAGGTCGATTCATTGTATGCTTTATTTTAGACTATATGGGAGTTGTAGTTCAAAACATCTGGAGGATACCAGATTGAGGAAGGGTGCTTTATATAGTCTTTTTTTTTTTTTTTAAGGATGCTGATCTATTTGATTTCCTACATAATATAACATTTAAATCACATTCAGCATGCTGTAATTTCTTCCCTGAAATATTTTGGGTCAAATACTTGTGATGTATTGTTACAAAAAAATAGCATGGGGTACTTTTTACAAGCTTTGTTCATTAATACAGTAATACCTTGGATTGCAAGTAACTTGGTCTGAGAGCGTTTTGCAAGACAAGCAAAATTTTTAAATAAATTTTGACCTGATAAACAAGCGACGTCTTGCAAGACAAGTAGTCGTAGGGATGTAACCGCTCGCCTCAAGCGGGCGTAGCGGGCCGAAATCAGCCCCGCTCACGCCCGCCAGAGACTCACTTTGATATAAGAGTGTTTTGGATTACAAGCACGGTTCTGGAATGAATTATGCTCTCAATCCAAGGTATTACTGTATATGCAAGTAAAATAAACATGCTAAATTAGATTATTCTCTAGGGCAGGGGTTGGGAAATATGTGGTGCTCCAGACGTTGTTGGAGTGCAACTCCCATCAGCCCTAGCCCGAGATGATGAGAACTGCAGTCCAACAACATCCGGAGGGCCACAAGTTGCCCACCCTTGCTCTAGGGCATCAGAAAAGTTTCCAATGCAAACTGGACATTTTCCAATGCAAATTGCCCTATGTAAATCACCCTAATTTGCATAAGAATTTTTTCTGAGAAATTGTCCAATTCAAAATTTTCCAGAAAATCCACATCACTATTTTAAAATTGAACGTCCCCCTATGCTGAACATCACAAAATTGGTATGATATTCTTATTTAGAACTGGGGTGGTGATGGTGAGTGCCCTCCTTCGGATTTCTCATTCCAAAGGCAAGTTTGGGTGATTAAAAGACCTGGTCTAGCTGATTTACTACTTGATCTGGCAATTTGCTGGGCACTAACAGTGCAGACTGCTGCTGACTTGCCAAGTGCCCCTGGACAAGCCAGTTTGCACCTCTGTATTCCACACCTGAAAGATGGAGTTAAATCATACGTGCTTTCCTCAGAAAGGTGTTGAGGAGTAATTACTTGATGTTTGCTGCTTTGAAGAAGATTCATGCCAGTGGATTGCTCCTGTTTATATCTCCAGGGGAAGTAATGCACCCACAGGCTGTAATCCTTCCCTCTGATTAAGGTCACATTAACTTTTGGCTAGTGCAGACTGCTTACATAACTTCTTGTGCAATATTCATATGTATATCATATGGGGCCAGGCCGTAGCAACTGTCTTGTCAGTAGTTCATCTGTTCATGTAATACTGTAACCAACTTAGAATGTTAGTTGTAATGCTTAGTATATATTTCTCTTTTTCCAAGATCTAACCAATTCTGCATTTTTTATTTAAGAATGATATAGGTAACTAGAGGGGATTAGCCATGTAGTGTTTCTAAAAAGATTCCAAGGTCATTCAGTGGAGAGAGGTTATATTTGTCTCTATGCTCAAAACATTCTGATGATAGTTTCTGGACTTTAGATGTTTGTGATGGGGGTAGGGAGAAATGGACGAACATGCAGTATACAGGTAAAAACCTACCATCTGACAAGTCTATCCCAGTGTCATAAAGGCCTTAAGGGGTACCTTAAAGTCAGAGGCAAAGGTGGTACTGGAATGTAGTAGCAGAAAAGCAGGGTCAAGCCTAGTTATTACTTGGATGGGAGACCCCTCCTCTAGTTTCCTGCACTGAGCAGGGGGTTGGACTTGATGGCCTTGTAGGCTCCTTCCAACTCTATGATCTATGAAATCTATGAAATGCTGTCATGGAGTCATTAAAATGTCCAGTTAACCTGCACGGAATGTATATTGAATTCTCCGGGTTTTTGCAGCTGCCATTTGAACTAGTTAGATACAATACTCTGTAATGTGGGCACAGTGATGTAAAGGCTGGGGGGAAATGGGGGTGGGGCAGAAAAAGAAACGCAAACACACAAATGTGTGTGTTTTTCACATTTTCACCAGGGAGTTTTGGAAAATTGGGAGGGGGGGAAATGTTTTCCCCACAATTTTTTCTGGTTTTTCTCCAGTTATTTCTCCAAGAGTTCACATCTCTATGTGGGCACCACCGTAAAGATGTAAAAGATCCTAGTTCCATGCCTTCATACTTCTTTAAAAAAAACAAAAAACAAAGAAGAAGTCTAATGAAGGCTTTTGGGGCGAGTGGAAAGAAATACCGCAGCTTCTAAAACGCACTGACACATTGCTCCCCACTCTTGCATTCACCACAGTGGTTAAGAATGGAATTGACTAAAGGCTGGGCTGTTTTGATCAGTGATAACAGCCCAAGTGATCAAGTGGTGGTTCTTGAATCTCCAAAACACTTAGGTACCCATTTCCATGGGCAACATCTACTGAAATCTAGCTAATAAAACCAGACAAGCAGATGCTTCAGATGCCTCCTGCCTGTCTGCACAAACAACAGGATCCCATTTGGAGTGGATGTGGCATAGTGGTGAGAGTGTTGGACTGGGACTCGGGAGATCCAGGTTCTAGTCCCTGCTTGGCCATGAAACTCACTGGGTGACTTTGGGCCAGTCATTGACTCTCAGCCTAACCTACTTCACAGGCAGGGCCGGCGCTACCTCTAGGCAAACTAGGCGGCTGCCTAGGGCGCGTGGCTGAAGAGGGCGCAGAAACGCTGCGCTCCTTCCGGCCGACTCTTCCTCACCACCGGCGTGCTCCTGCCCCGCCTGGCCGCCTCGCCGTCAAAGGCACCACCAGGTCAGTGCAGGGGGGATTGCGGGCGCCAGGCGGGCTCGGGGTCGCGCTCGGCTTTCCTCGGCGCCCGGAGCTAGGCTGGGTCAGGAGCGCGCGTGGCGGCGGCGACCGGTCCGAAGATGCTCCACAGTGGGCGAGGCCAGCTTGGCAGCGGAGAAAGCGGCTGCCGGAGGCGTCCGGCGGGCAGGCAGGCGGGGCGCTGGGCAAGCAGGCATTTCCCGGCTGCTTTGCTCCGGAGCCCCCCCGGGGGGGCGCTAAATATAACTTTGCCTAGGGCGCCAAACTGCCCTGCACCGGTCCTGCTCACAGGGTTGTTGTGAGGATAAAATGGAGAGGAGGAGGATTATGTAAGCCGCCTTGGGTTCCTTGCAGGAAAAAAAAGGCGGGGAATAAATAAATAAATAAATCTGCCCCAAAAATTTTAACAAATTGGTCGCAGCTCCTAGGTACTTAAAAGTAACAACTCCTTGTCCAGCAGAGCTTTTCTGGGTGGTTAGCATTGAGTGAATGTAATGGTGATGGGGAAGAATCTTTTCCTTGCTGACATAATCACCACCGAAACACAGGATTGAAATGAGCTCTACCCTGTGCTCAGTCCATTTAACTTAGGCTGTGCTTTCCTCTACTTTGCTTAAGCAGTCTCCCAGCATTTTTGTAGCCCAGAGCTCTACGGTAAACCAAGGAGTCAGTGTGCTTTGCTTCCTGGTGAAAGGGCATCCAGCCTAGTAGTCCTATGCACACTTAATGTTGTCCATTCCTTCTGGTTTATGACAGATGGTTGGATATTAAGAGAAATATCTGGCTTTAGAGGTGGTAGATCCTTCACTGCCCTATTGTACAGATATGCTTGCTTTCTCTGATTGTTAGCCATTTCTTCTGTGCATTGTTCCCCTCCTTCTGGCTGCAGAATGTCCCCTCTCATTGGTAACAATGTTTTCTTGTGAGTTGCCTATGTGGGACTGACTGGTAACCCTTACCCTGTGGTGGAGAGTTCCTATGTGCCAGGAAGCTTAAGCGTGGGTCAGAGTCTGATAACATTGCCTTATGTAGCAATGTTTTAGCTGTGTTTTCACATCAGTTTCCACCTTTCCTTTACCTTGTGGGTATGCTGGAGGCCTGGAGTGGTAGTGTTTGGTCCAATGACTAGTTGTTTGCAAATGAATGAAAGTCTTCAGATACAAACTAGGGCCCATTGTCTGAAAATACTGTATCAGTGTATCAGGGAAGCTATACCTCTCAGTTTACTGATAGCCACCTTGCTCTATGTATCTGAGAGGACATCAACCTCCCTGAAATTGAAGCAATAGTCAACTGTAACTAGATATTGGTTCTAGTTACAACTAGTTTCAACTAGTGCAATTTGTGCAAAATAGCGCTAAGCCATGTGTTTTTGGGGTGCCATTTTTGAAGGATGTGATACCTGCTGATCATGTGATAATTGATAATGGAAATAAGACTCTTCTACCACATGGGTTGCCCATCAGACCCTGGGAAATGTTCGAGTTGACTTATTTGTTTTCATGCAGAACCAATATCTAGTTACAGTTGACTATTGCTTCAATTTCAGGGAGGTTGATGTCCTCTCAGATATACATAGATCCCCTCGCCGGATCGTCACCTTGAAGTGGTGAGTGGGCTTGCGTGTTCCGATGAATCCTGTGAGCAATGCCGTCGGGAGCTATGTACTCCCAGTAGGGTCACCCATGGCGGTAAGGTCCGGGGAGAGGAACCAGACAAAGAACGATCCAAAACATAAAGTCCTCAACGGCAGAACAGGCGGAAGATAATTAAACCTAAATTACAACGGCTGTGAAGGCGGATGAAGGCTGCAGCAGAGAATGGTTTTCCAATCGTCAGGGTAACCGTGCCATTGGATCTCTGCCATACTCTGTCAAGTTTGTGTGGTGATTCGTTGTGCACCGATCTCCCCACATAAAACAGTTTCACGCACAGGCGTCTTCCAACCCAACCCATCCAACCCAACCCAACCCAAACAAACAAACAAACAAAAAAAGTCCCATGGCGACTGGCGAATGGCAACGGGGGCAGGACTGTGAATCTGGAAGCCCCTAGTCATGGACCAGCACATGGGCGGTGGATGCAGACTCAGTCGCCCTGTTCAAGGAACGAGGTAGTCGAGCAGCTCGGCAGCTGTATCCATGACTGAGCAGCCCTATTTAGGATCCACTCTGCTCACCCCGTATGGGGAGGGGGCTAGAAAAGGTGCCCTAAACATAGTCTACCTCTTTCTCCCCTGACTGGATTACCGCGTCCAGTGGGGTCACCATTTTAGCGGTCGAAAAAGACATTTGAATTTTGGAACATGGAATATACGGACATTGCTGGATAACATAGATAGTGAACGCCCTGAGCGTAGGACTGCTATTATTGCAAGGGAGCTGAGACGGTTTAAAATTGACATAGCAGCACTTCAAGAAACTCGAAGGGCAGGAGAGGGACAGCTGAAAGAAGAAAAAGGAGGTTATACCTTCTTCTGGAAAGGACTACCTGAGCAGGACCGACGAATACATGGTGTAGGCTTTGCCATCAAAAATGAACTAGTGAACTCTTTGTCAGAAGTTCCTACTGGCATTAACGAACGCCTGATAACTCTTCGATTAAAGCTCGCCAATAACCAACAGGTAACTATTTTGAGCGCTTATGCACCAACATTAGATGCTGATGATGACATCAAGGAAAGTTTTTACAGCCAGTTGGACACTCTCCTGTCAGAGATACCTAAGGAGGATAAAATTATCCTCCTGGGCGATTTTAACGCAAGAGTTGGGCGTGACTTTGATTTATGGCCAGAAACTATTGGAAAAGACGGAGTTGGTAATAGCAACCCGAACGGACTCTTACTTTTGTCTATATGTGCAGAGCATAATCTCACTATCACAAACACGCTCTTTCGACAAAAGAATAAGTTTAAAACATCATGGCAGCACCCACGGTCAAAGCACTGGCATCTTCTGGATTATGTAATTGTCCGTGTTAGAGATCGCCGCGATGTACTTCTTACTAGGGCCATGGTGAGTGCCGACGACTGCTGGACAGACCACCGACTAATCCGGTCCACAATGGTTATCAACATTGCTCCCCAACGTAGGCTTCAAGGAAGGAAACCAAGGCGTAAAATGAACATCCAAGTCCTTCAAGATCCTATTAAGCAAACTCGTCTTCAATCACTTCTTAAGGAACATCTACCTACGGAACCTCCTGACAACATTGAGGACCATTGGTCTAAGCTGAAAACCTCCATTACTGCAGCTTGTGAACAAACTATTGGATATGAAACTAAGAAACATCAGGATTGGTTTGATGAAAATGACAATGAGATTAAATATATAATTGACCAAAAAAGGAAAGCCTTCCAAATATGGCAAAATGATATTAACTGCGCTGCCAAGAAAAAAACCTACGCTAGCGCAAAGGCTGAGGTCCAAAGAAGAACAAGAGAACTTAAGAACGCTTGGTGGAAAAAGAAAGCTGAAGAAATTCAACAACTTGCAGAATCTCATGATGCACGGGGCTTTTTTAAGGCCACAAGGGCCATTTATGGACCAAAAACCTATGGTACAAACCCTTTACAATCAAAAGATGGCACCAAACTCTTAAAAGACAAAGAGTCTATTGCACTGCGTTGGAAAGAGCATTATTATGACCTTTTAAATCGTAAATCTAAGGTGGATAATGAGATTTTCTCGCAAATCCCGCAAAAACAAATTAAAGAGGAACTTGCAATACTCCCCACTTTGGATGAAGTAAAAAAAGCCATTAATCAAATGAAGAACAACAAAGCTAGTGGACCAGATGGGATTCCTGCTGAAATCTTTAAAGAAGGGGGCCCTGAACTTGTACAACATCTTCATAAACTCATCGAAAAAATCTGGATAAGAGAAGAGATCCCAGAAGACTTCAGGGATGCCATAATTATCACCCTCTTTAAGAAGGGTGATAGAACAGACTGTGGAAACTATCGGGGCATTTCTCTCTTAGCAACCGCAGGTAAAATATTTGCTAGGATTCTCGCAAACCGTCTTCTATCTATTTCAGAAGAGATCCTCCCTGAAACTCAATATGGTTTCCGCCCCTCTAGAGGGACAGTAGACATGATTTTTACTGCACGCCAGCTCCAAGAAAAATGCCGGGAGCAAAATCAACCCCTTTATATGGCATTTATCGATCTGGCTAAGGCCTTTGATACTGTAGACCGTACAGCTCTCTGGACTATCCTTATGAAAATTGGATGCCCCAATAAATTTGTGAATATCTTGCGACTTCTCCATGACAACATGACGGCAACGGTTTTGGACAACAACGGCTCTCATGGTGCTCCATTTAAAGTGGGATCAGGTGTTAAACAGGGATGTGTTATCGCCCCAACATTATTTGCCATTTTCATCGCCATGGTTTTACATCTTGTCAAGGGGAAACTTCCCACCGGTGTGGGAATTATATATCGAACAGATGGAAAGCTTTTTAATCTCAGCAGGCTGAAAGCAAAAAGTAAGGTAATTACAACCTCCGTTGTGGAACTTCAGTATGCTGATGATAATGTGGTCTCCGCACATTCAGAGGATGATCTCCAAACTATCCTAAATGCTTTTGCAGAAGCATACGAAAAACTTGGTCTCTCACTTAACATCAAAAAAACCAAAGTGCTTCATCAGCAAGTGCAAGCCAATCCTTTGGTGATGCCATCTATCCAGCTTGGCGGGACAATACTGGAAAATGTCGATCATTTTCTCTATCTTGGCAGCTATCTTTCTGTTACAGCTAACATCGACAGTGAAATCCAGCATCGTTTGAGCTCCGCAAGTGCCGCATTTTCTCGAATGAAACATAGAGTGTTCGAGGATCGGGATATTTGTAAGAAGACCAAAACACTGGTTTATGAAGCCATTGTACTACCAACTTTATTGTATGCCTGCGAAACATGGACTATCTATAAACGTCACTTCCACCTCCTTGAAAGGTTTCATCAACGTTGCCTCCGGAAAATCCTGCAAATTACTTGGGAAGATAGGCGAACAAATGTCAGTGTACTGGAAGAAGCAAAGACTACTAGCATTGAAAAAATGATCCTTCAACGCCAACTTCAGTGGACCGGTCATGTTGTTCGAATGCCTGACTGCCGTCTCCCAAAGCAGTTACTTTACTCCCAACTCAAGGATGGAAAGTGGAATATCGGTGGTCAATATAAGAGGTTTAAAGATGTTCATAAGGCAAATCTAAAAAAATGCAATATAAACATCGAAAACTGGGAAGCTCTGGCCCATGAACGATCTAAATGGAGGTTGGCCTTTCACAAAGGTTCCATGGACTTTGAAGAAGCCCGAGTGCAAGGTGAAAGGGAGAAACGTGCTAGGCGAAAAGCACGTCAAATGAATCCTTTACAGGACCATCTTCTATCTGGTAACCTGTGTCCTCACTGTGGGAAGCTGTGTGGATCTAGAATTGGCCTCCACAGTCACTTACGGACCCATCGCTAGAGTCTACACAATCTTCTTTAGAATTTCCTCCTTTTATCCCGGAAGACAATCTTACTCGGTCACGAGTGATCGCCTGATGATGATGATACATAGAACAAGGTGGCTATCAGTAAACTGAGAGGTACAGCTTCCCTGATACACTGATACAGTATTTTCAGACAATGGGCCCTAGTTTGTATCTGAAGACTTTCATTCATTTGCAAACAACTAGTCATTGGACCAACACACTACCACTCCAGGCCTCCAGCATACCCACAAGGTAAAGGCAAGGTGGAAACTGATGTGAAAACACAGCTAAAACATTGCTACATAAGGCAATGTTATCAGACTCTGACCCATGCTTAAGCTTCCTGGCACATAGGAACTCTCCATCACAGGGTAAGGGTTACCAGTCAAAGTAGAGGAAAGCATATGCTTTCCTATCGCTGGTTTGCAAAAATTCTATTGATGGTTTAAAATAATATGCAAATCGTGGTCTATTTTAAAGACGGAAGTCTGCCAGCTGGCTTGACTCACGCTGCAATGAGTCAGTGCTAGCGCATGAGCAGCAAACCGGAATCTGGGGGGCCAAACTGAGGAAATCCGATGAATTTCCACCCCACAAAAAGATTCCCTACATCCCTACAACTGCTTTCTGCCCCCAAAATACAATTCCTTCCTGCACAATCAGATCATCTTTGTTGAAGAAATATTGTTCTACTCCTGCTGGTACATGATTCTTGTCCTCAGGCCATCCTTTCATAATAGCTTCCTTGAATGCCTGCAGCTAGAGTTCTTTTTCAGTGGACTTCTTATTTTCATGGAGCTTGGTTTCTAAAACTGGGAGACAGCAAAATATATTGATGGATTTGATCCCTGGGTCCCCTTCTCCAGATTTTCTGTTGTTTGGTGTACATGCTCCGCTAAGGTCATCTGCTAACATCAATAATCGACTTGGGCAGTAATTAATCTCTACATCAGGGGCGGGCAACACATCGCCCGCAGACTGCATGCAGCCCACACTGCCCCCTGCTGCAGACCCCACTGTCCCCTAAATTAGTTTAAAAAAAAAAAAAGGTTGTGGGAAAGGCATCCATAGTGGCTATGGAACACCAAAAGGGTCAAAATTAGTTTGTTTCCAAGCTAATTTTGACCCTTTGGGTGCTTCGTAGCCACTATGGATGACATTTAAAGAATTATTTTTTAAAATTCAGCACCCATGGGGCTGTTTGTGATCTGCAAGGTGTGTGTGTGTCCAGGGGGGGGCAAAAATGCCCACTGGACATTTGAAAGTATCTCACCCTTGCTCTATATCATAGCACTGTAGCTGTAGGTGCATTAGGGATGAACTGCAATCTCTTGGAAGCAGTCAGAAGAGGATTTTTTTTATTATTATCTCAAGCAGTTTGTGATCTAATAGTATTCTGACTGCCTGACCATAGGTGTATTGATGGAATTGTTTCACTGTAAAAACCACTGATAGAAGCTCTCTCTCTCTTTCTGGGCATAACCCTGTTCCGTCTCTAATAGGGCTCTGCTTGCATAAGTAGTTGGATGCTCCTGTAAAAGGACTGCCTTGAGACCTTTTTCAGATGCATCACATTGTAGTGTTAGTTGTTGTCCTGGGCCTGGCTGATGGTACTCTAATACTTGGGCACTGGTAATTATTATTTTTAACCAAATCAAAAGCTTGCTGTTGTAGAGCTCCCCATTCCCTCTCAACATCCTGTATGGTAAGTTGCCACATTGATCCTGCAGCTGTAGACAAATGAGGCCAGAACTTGGCTAGAAAACAGATAATTCATTCCAATAATTTGGTGCATCCCCTTTACCTCTGCCAGAGCTGGCATGTCTCAGATTGCCTCAATCATGCAGAGATGAGATTTGCTTTCAATCCTCTGCTGTTAGTATGTGTCTAATGTGCGTTACCTTTTCCTGTTCATCCCATTTTTTTCTGTGATCAGTTTAATATTTTTATCACTGCATTGCTGTAATAAGCCTTGCATGTTCAAACATGTCACATCACAATTCATGCAAATCGGGGCCGACTCATTAGATTCGAGTCATTGTTGTTCTTGTTGTAGCATTTAACATGAGAAGTATGGAAGCATCTTCCTCACACTGCATATGCACACGCTCCGCCGTGGCCACCTTGAATTTTCTGACAGTTAATTTCAGATTTGTGGTTAAGAATAAAATAGAGGAGTATTAAAAAAAATGGACTTTCCTGGTTTGGTAAAATAGCTTTGATTAAAATGAAGATTCTGCCCAAGATCATTTTTTTATTTAGGATGATACCAATTGCGATATCAGATAAGGAACTTAAAGAATGGCAAACAATTATTAACACATATTGTAATGGAGGGGAAAAGTCTAGGATTACTAAAACAAGATGGTATAAAGCACAAAAAGCAGGGGGTTTGGGTCTTCCAAACTTAAAATGGTATTATATAGCTAATCAATTAAGACATACAGTGGATATTATAGCATGGCCTAAAGAAATAATGTGGTTGGGGTTAGAAACATCTGAATTACGAAATACTTTGGAGAATATACTTTTTCTTAAAAAGAATAATAAATTGATAAAAAAATATAGACAACCCCTTTTTAAGAAGTTTGTTAGAGATTTGGAGTACTATGAGGAATATATTTATACCAGGGATTTCTCCTTTAACTCCGGTGGTGGCTCTAAATGACTTTCCCAAAAATTTACGAGTGGATTTGGAGGGTATATTAAGAGAAGCAAGAGTTATTAGATTATCGGATTGGGTGGAAAAGATGGTGACTAGAGACCAAATAATGGGAATTGTTGGGAGAAGAAGAGTGTCATGGTTAAATTTATTACCGTTAGAACAGTGGTCGAAGAAGTGGAAAAGGAAAACTAAAGATGAGAGGCATTTAACTAATTTTGAAAAGATTGTTATGTCTAGAGATGGTTTAGAAGGGAACGCGTCTACAAGAGGTATAACAAGGGATTTATACAGATTGATTCAAAAAGCAGAAGAACAAGATGACCATCTAAAGACAGTATGGGATAATGAATTTGAAGAGGTGGGCTGGAACAATATATGGGATAGACGGATTGTGAAAGCTATGTCAATTAGGATAAAGGAGAATTTCTATAAAATAATATGGAGATGGGACCTAACTCCAGTAAGATTAAATAGAATAGATAACAATTGCTCCACACTTTGCTGGAGAGGATGTCAGGAAATAGGTACATATGCTCATATGTGGTGGAGTTGTAAAAATGTTCTGGAAATTTGGCGAGAGGTGTTTACAGAAATATCGGAAATTATTGGTATTAATCTAGAGGTCTGTCCTAAACTTGCTTTGTTATCAATAACCGATAAAGTCACTTGTGCCCCAAATACGAAGGAATTAATTGTGAACTTGTTAACTGCGGCTAGGTTAAAGATAGCGAGGAAATTGAAAGTACAACATGTTTTTCTAATACCTGATTGGTATAAGAAAGGTTGGAATATAGCCCTAAATGATAAACTAACTTGTAGTATCAAATGCAAAAAGAGACAGTTAAAGAGGAATAATTTTATGGATACATGGAATCAATTATTAGACTATGTATTAATAAAGGGAAAGGGGAGGGAGTATGCCTTGTCAGGATATGTTATATTTTTGGAATGTGGAATTTAATTGATTAAGGGGATGGTTGTATATTAGTTGGTCCCTAGGTGGGTGGGTGGGTGCACCTTATGATTTATTTTAGTTGTATGTTTGTGTTTTTATAGTTTTGTATGTAGTTTATAATAATTAAATAAAATTTATTTTAAAAAATAAATTTCAGATTTGTGCAAAATTTGGGCCTCCGCTTGACAATTTGTGCAAATTTGCACAAACTGCAGAGTGGAGGCCTGAATTTTGCATGAATTTCCTCGGCTTTTTTAAAAAAAATGCAAATTGTGGCCTGTTTTAATAACACAATTCTACATGCTGGTTTGGCTCGCATCAGATCAAGCTGGCGTCAGTGCAGGGTTGACAGAATGGAATCTTCAGGGCCGAATCGAGAAAATCCATTCAATTCCTAGTTAGAGAACCCCTTGCTGATACTGTAAATCACCCAGAAATCTGCCAGTAGATCCTGATCTACATTCTGCCCACCCCTTCCCAAAGAGATCAAACAGTTTTATGTTCTTGCACAACCAGGTCTACAGCTTGAACCCTTCCTCCCATCAGCTTAACCACTGAGCTAGGTTGCTGTCTGTGAAATCTAGAGTTGCAGGAGGCGTCAAACCAAATTCCATAACTGCAGGCTTCTAACTGCTATATTTTTGGAGAAGTCACAGTTCATTTGCTGCCAGCGTATTTAAGCTGTAAATGGAAAGATGCAGCAACAGCTAGGCCTACAACAAAAGCTTTATTGAAAATGAAAATGAAAGCTGAGTCCAGAGTGACGCTGGGATCTGTCTGCTTGGAAACAGCTTCCCCCCCAGGGAACCTGCTCTCCTAACTTCAGTTCCATTGATCATGCAACAGCTAACTGAATAAACCCACTTTTCTAGCATTAATGCTAAAAGTGAGAAACAGAGTGCCGCTTATGAATTTCCAAACACAGCTTTATCAGTCAGGAGGAAAGCTCCTTTGTAAGGCAGGGATGAGCAATCCTTTTACTCCCAGGGGTGGCAGTGGGCATTGGACCGGGGGCCACAGGTGGTCGTGGGCAGAGACTGGGATCCTCCTCCTGCCCCCCTCTTTCTCACACACAGCCTTCCCCCACTCACCATCATACACATACTTGCTTCCCACTCACTGTCTATCTGTCTTACACACAGGGTCTGTCTTACACTCCCCCTGTACCTTTTTACAGGTTATTTATTTATTTATTTTATTTATTTATTATATTTATACCCCACCTTTTTTCCTGCAAGGAACCCAAGGAGGCTTACATAATCATCCTCCTCCTCTCCATGTTATCCTCACAACAACCCTGTGAGGTAGGTTAGGCTGAGAGGCAGTGACTGGCCCAAAGTCATCCAGTGAGCTTCATGGCGGAGCGGGGACTAGAACCCGGATCTCCTGAGTCCCAGTCCAACACTCTCACCACTACGCCACACTGGCTGGTTAAACCTCCCCTTCCTCTTGCAACTCCCCCTCCCTGGGCAGGGGAGACCTTTGTAGTGGGAGTGACCAGTTGGGAAGGGGTGGAATGGGAGGGAGTGTGGCTGGTTACCAGGGAGACAGGAGAGAAGTGGAAAGGGGAGTTGGGTCAGTAAAGGTGGATAATTGAGGCAGAGCAGACGAGAAAGATGAGAGGTCCTGGGGAATTGGGAGCTATAGAATAGATTTTTCTTTATGCTTTATATATGCTGGTGTTCTTATATGGAGTAGTTTTTATATTCCTTGTTCACCCAAAATATTCTGATTTACATATTCACTGTAAAATAAATCCAATTTATGGTTTTGAGAAGAATCTAGGATTGTAATGTTTTCTAGACACAATCCATATTGGTAGGGTTTGAAAAACAAAAACAAAACCCAAATATTTAATTTTACACCTTCCTTTCTTGGAGAGGAGGGGGAGCTGCTCTAGCCTGCCTTACTTAAGGATGTTGGAGAAATCCACAACAGATTCAAATCAGTTCAGATAAATCCGGATTCTGCAGCAGAGCACTTTTTAAGAGTCCGTGGACTTGCAGACTGGCTTTTCACTTTGGAGCAGGAGGGATTAGCGCTTATTCACATTAACTAATACAGATTAACTCTTTGCACGAGTGCACATTAGCACTAATGCAAATTAGCACTAGAACAAAATTCTGGTAAATAAAAAATCCAATTCTGTCAATAAGCAGATGGCAGAATGAAAAACACCTGACAATCCACAAAACACAGATGGAATAGATTTAACAAAATCCATACATCCCTAGCCTTACTACTACATTGTTTCTCTCTGAGATTCTTGAGAAAGAAACCACAGAACCTAGCACATCTTTGCCACTCTAGCCCACTGTACTCCATGGTTTCACTGAAGGATCTTATATTGACAGAGAAACTATGGAGTACAGTTGGCTAGAATGGCAAAAGATGCTCTAGCCCACCATACTCTGTGGTTTCTTAAGAATCTGAGAGAGAAACCACAGAGTACAGCAGGCTAGTGCACCCCTTTGACTCTTTTCTACCAGCAGGAGAGGGAAGTCTTCCCTGTCCAGCAATGAAGCAGAAATGTTTGGTAGTGGCAAGGACAGGAAAGATTGAGGGAAGCACTAGGCCACTGGTGGGCTGCAGGAGAGACCCCCAAGAGCCACATGTGGCCTGTGGGTTGTCCACATATGTTGTAAGGCGCCACAAGTCCAGTGAACATGGACCCATGATGTAACAACCCCCTATAATTTATAATCAATCCAAAAACTTGAGGGTTAACTTTAAGAACTAACTGAATCTGCAAAAAAAAAATAGTTATTAGGTAGGTCTTTCCAGGTGTTTGTTTGTTTTTTTAATGCTATTTTCCATTTAGTGCAACACATTGATTATTTTTTTAATAATTTTTTTTTTTAATGCTATTCAGTTCTTAGAGTGGAACTGGTGACTCTTCTGGGACTGTGGAGCTGTAACTTGGGTTGATGGGGAAAGGGAAGGAGCTCGTGAAAGCTGCTCAGATATCTTTACGTAAGTTGGTTTCCCACTTTGACAACCACTGGGCTTTGAATATGGCCTTGCAAAACCTGAAACCTAGAAGAAGATTTAGTGTTGTGAAGATTTAGTTCAGCTCTAATCTGACGCACATTATGAGGGCTAAATTCCTAGTAACTTTGCACATATCTGGCTAGAAAATCTAACCATACATGGCGTTAGGAAGATTGCCCATTGTAGAAGAGGATCCTTTGGCAGCATGATGACTCCTAATCTGCATTTTTCTCCAGCCAAAGAAGTTAGAGCAAAAAAAAACAAAAAACGGTATGTGTTGAGGTGTTGCCAGGGATGGGGACTCAGACTCGAGGACTCGACTCGTGAGTCGGACTGAGTCCCCCCTCTGACTCGACTCGGACTCGAGTCCCAATATTTTTAATGGGACTCGAGACTCGACTCAGGACTCGAGACCAAGGACTCGTCAACATCCCTGGGCTGTTGATGAGTCTTCTGGCTGTGCCAGAAGGAGCGCGATCACCAGTGAAGAGCGCATGGAAGCGAGGCGTGCCGCTGCTCGGCCACTATGGACAGCTACCAGGAGCGCAGCCCCAACGAGATTTATTTTGATTGATGTGTTGTTGTGGGGGGTTTGGGTTAGGGTCAGACATTTTGGGTTTGGCTGCCTCTGCTTGCCTGTTTGGGGTTCCCAGCCTCCTCTGCCTGCCTGGTCTCTTCTTGACCTGTTCAACAGTTGAATTGTCCAAGACAAAGGCCTCTGCCTGCCTGCTTTGGGGTTCCCTGCCTCCTCTGCCTGCCTGGTTATTTTGGGTTTGTCTGCCTGGTCTGTTCTTGCCAAAATCAGTTGCAGAGTTTTGAAATAAAAAGGCACACTTGTGCCTAGAATTTATTTAAGCCACACATCTGAAGTAGCCTTATTTTGTTGGGGGGAAACCCCATTGATTTTAATAGGGACTCGTGGAGTCAGTTTTGGGAGTGACTCAGGACTCGTGACTCGTGAGTCACCATTTTGGACCAAGGACTCGGACTCGAGACTCGGGTCCAAAGACTCGTGACTCGACTCATGACTCGAGACCAAGGACTCTTCAACATCCCTGGGTGTTGCATCTATTAATCTTTTGCTTCTGTTCTCTGATGCATAGTGGGAGGCTATTGGCTGACAAAATGTGAAATTGCATAGGAGAGGTAACCCCGAGATAATCCTAAAGGGAGATGAGTACTTTCTTTTGTTTCTGCTGTGTGTGCTTTATTCCTGAGTATTAAATGGAAATCCTGCCTGGAAAATTTTGAGATGAGAACCCATGTTTCTTACTGCCAGACTCATGTTGGGGTATAGAAATTCTAAGACATGGTGCATCGGATCCAAACTTAGTGTAAACCTGTTGAAATCAATAGGATTTAAGTTAATCATGAATAGCTTAAGTCCCACTGATTTCAATGGGTCCTCTAAGTATGACTTAGTCTGGATCCAACCCTGTGAGCTTGTGGTGGCTGCTAGCTGAATATTTATAGATGTCCACCAAAACCACAGAAATGCTAGCTGTTTCTCACAAGTTGTCCATACTCAAGGAACAGTAATCTCAATTGCCTTTATATAGCACTTTCCAGTGTTCAAAGCACTTTGCATATATTATCTTGTAATCTTTACAACAACCCTGTAAAGTTAGGTTGCTATTATTATCCTTATATTGGGCTTGGGCAAGGCTGAAGGAGAAAGTGTCTTGCCTAAGGCACCTAGTGAGCAAATGGTAAAAGGAGGATTTGAACAAAGGACTTCCTGATTCATCACGTAGTCTCTTAGCCACTTGTGCTATGCTAGCTCCCAGGAAGGGAGCCAGAGAATCTGCTAGGGTATCTGAAGTTTGAAAGTGCTGAACCAAACTTGCGCTTCACTCTGGTGATCATACCACTGTCACAAAGCAATTCAAATGAGCATGGCGGAGTCCCAGCCACCATTGTTCCTTGAGTATGGACAACTTGTGAGAAACAGCTAGCATTTCTGTGGTTTTGGTGGACATCTATAAATATTCGGCTAGCAGCCACCCCACAAGCTCACAGGGTTGGATCCAGAAGAGGCCAGGCCAAGTAGCTTGGTGTCAACATGCAGGCATGAATGGTAGGCAGGTAATACATTAACAAAACTATACTGAAACCTAATAATAGCTGCTTGTCAGGACATGCATTGAAGAGAAATGGCTCATAATAGCTGCCACTTATATTATGAATGTTTCATAGTCAGTTGGCAAAGGCAGCTGCTTGGGCTCAATAAGTGTTTTGTGTTGGGCTTTGGTACATAATGTTGTGTGCTACACTACAGTAGGCTGCAAAAGAGTCTGGATAAGAAGAAAAACCTTAAAACCACCTGCACTCTCTTAAATGACTCTCATTGGTATGGTACAGCATGTCTTACCATACTGAACGTGCTATGATCTCACAGACAGGGGGTGGCGGATGGAGATCTTTATTTACTTGCTAGCTAATAGAGGAATTAAATGCTCAGGAAGAAATCTTTCCACTTTAGGACTGACAGGTTCAGGTTTCTTAGTGTGAACTACATCTCCACTCTTTGTACTTTGCTTCTGGTCAGCTACAAGCCTGAATGTTAGGA
Source organism: Shinisaurus crocodilurus (assembly GCA_021292165.1). Taxonomy (NCBI): domain Eukaryota; kingdom Metazoa; phylum Chordata; class Lepidosauria; order Squamata; family Shinisauridae; genus Shinisaurus; species Shinisaurus crocodilurus. The sequence continues at coordinate 166,453,294 of CM037879.1, read as the reverse complement.
ACAGATTAGAATACTGCAGTATCTTTGAGTGTTCTGGTTCAATATGCTGCCATTTTTATCTTGTTTATTATATTTTTCTTCCAGCCTTCCCCCAAGGAGTTCAGGGTGGTGTGCCTAGTCCCATGTTTTATCCTCACAACAACCCTCTGAGGTTGCTTAGGTTGACTTCAGAGATAGCAAGTAACCCAAGGCCATCCAGTAAGCTTTGTATCTGAGTAGGGATTTGAACCCAGGTCTCTCTAGTCTAAGTCAAACACTCTAACCATACTACTTTGTACTATTTTGATTTGTCCCTGTGAAGATCAAGCCCACACATGTTTAACTCCTATATGTTCTAAGAATCAATTTATTTCAATTTTGCTTGTGAGCTGAAAAGGTCCGGCATGTTTCATATTATGGAAATCTGTTCTTTTATCATTTTCATCTCTCAGCCATCATAGACCTTCCATGGAATGCCCATGCATGCTGTAATCTCTATTTGCTCTACATTGCTTGGTGTAACCTTACAATCTGTAATAGTTGCAAAGGAACTGTGACGTGGTCACATGTTTTATGTGTGCCAACATGAGACATTACAGCTCATGGGAAGCAGCAGCAGGTGACGTATGCTCAGCTGTGGAGACTTCTGTCTCAGTCTGTTCATTCCCAAGGACTGTCACTTACATCACTGAAGTGAGCCGGACACAGCCTGTGAATGTCTCACTTGAAATCCAGTAAAAGGCCAGGTGTTTATGGGTTGGATGTAGAAAAGGGTGCTTGTGAATTTCGTGAATGTTATGCAAAGAAATCAGGTAGGAATAGGTCTTCGTAATTCTCTCAATCCATATTCCTACCCACTCTCGCTCCTCTTCTGTTGTAATTTGATGTGGCACCAGTTGCTAGGGATGAATCTATCAATTTCAGTTTCTCTCAGTTTCTCATTTTATGATGGGCAAACTTATCTCGAGTGATTTTTGTATTTACTTAGCAAGTAACGAATCCGTCCATGTGAGCTCAGAAGAGAGCTCTCCTTTAATATGAAATCTCATTCCATGTGTATGATTTTTTGCGCATGCACAATATCCAGGTGCATCTTGGGAGCTGGAATCTGGAATCGTCACCACGTTATGGGGCCCCTTTCTGATTGGTTGTTTTCATGTGGTCTACCTGCGTGATGATGCCATATGATGCTTACTTGCTGTCGCAAAACACACACCACCACCCACGGACAACAGGTAGGAATGGTGAACGTGCGTGGTGGACGCACATTCTTTTTGCTAAATTTCACATCAATAATAAAAATACAATTACGTTGGGCAACTTTTACCCACTCCAATACATTGCTTTGCTCTGGGATTTGCATATCTTCTCCACCAAAGCCCAATTTTTAACTAGGCCAGTGAATTTCATCCTATTGTACTCCTCCAACTGCTGGCAACTGGGTGGTCTATTGCCTTGTATGTTCCTTGTTTGATATGATTGCAACCGCTGGCACCAGAATATTGATTTTATGACTCTCTGTGTAATTCATGGAGACAAGGTTTTGTACAGGTACAAACCTCAAGCTTCTCTTTCTGGCATCTGTGACTGCAGTCATGACTTGGGTGATCAGCCTATATTCTTTTGGACTTTGCCCAGTTTCACCCATGGATGGATGTTTTGGATCGATTGTTCTGTGTCTGTGTATAGTTTTCAATACTACAGGAAACTATGTTGCTGCTAATTGGAGCATGTTTACTCTGCAGGATCAAGGATTGTTTGCTCCTGAACAATCATGTTCCAAAATGAATAGGTTTATATCTTAAGGTTTATTCTGGTAATATTTTGATGTACACGTTGTTCTAATGATGTGACTTCAATGCTTATCAGAACTACAACAATGTGATCATGCTTGATTGTGTACTTAAGTTATTATCTGCAAACATTGCTAAATGTTGTTCCCACCTGGCTATTCTAAACCCATGCTGGGCGTGTCGATTTGAGCATCTGTCCTGTGCTATTGAAGCAAATACCTGGAAGACTGTTAATGGGAACCCGCTCAGGCTTGCAAATTATTACTTCACATACATCCCTGCTGCATCAAGTGCAGGACAGATAAAAGCCCAATTCAGGTGTTCTGATCCTGAATAGGGGAAAGATATGTGGAGAAGGAGCACTCCAGCCCCGCCCCTCTCCCTCGTCACATTTTTCACCCTCAATTCATGGAGGGCAACAGTCTGAAGCGGAGAGCCTCCTGTATTCATGGATTTTTCAGCATTCTGGCTCGCATAGAGAGCCTCCATGGATAGGAACATAGGAAACTGCCTTACACTGAGTTGGACCATGGGTCCATCTAGCCCAGTATTGCCGACACTGACTGGCAGCAGCTCTCCAGGGTTTCAGGTAGGATTCTTTCTTAGCCCTAGTTGGAGATGCCAGGGATGGAGCCTGCCTGGGACCTTCTGAATGCAAAACATGTGCTCTACCACTGAGCTATGGTCCCTCCCGACAGGAGTTTCTCCTCTTCGGATTGTTAACCTCCACAGGTTTCATAGATTTCATAGATCATAGAGTTGGAAGGAGCCTACAAGGCTATCGAGTCCAACCCCCTGCTCAATGCAGGAAACTAGAGGAGGGGTCTCCCATCCACCCATCCAAGTAATAACCAGGCCTGACCCTGCTTAGCTTTCCACGCTCAGACAAGCTGAGCCAGCGTGAGCCAAACGTGATGAGGGAGAGGGGTGGGGTTGGTGCGCTCCTTCTTCTCACACGTTTGCCCTATTCAGGCTCAGAATGCTTGAATAGGGCTAATTGGTTCAGTCAAATAATATTTACTGGTTGAACGTTTTTGACTGGTTGGAATCTGGTTAAATTCAGCTACATATGAACGTAATATTATATAGTCTATTTAAACTATACAAATAATCTTAGGCATACTGTGGCTATTGAATTTCTAAGTTAGGCCACACATCTATCTGAAGAAGAGTATAATATAATGTATAGTCATGTAGGTCTGATCTAAGGTGGGTTACAACAGAGGTATCACAGCTTCTTCTTTCTTTTTCTTTTTTGCTTTAGAGCGTTTAAAAAGTGAGAGACAGAGAAAGAGTAAGCAACTGTAAAGGAGTGCAGGCCTCCTATAACTTGAATAGCTCTGAAGACCCCTGTATAACAAGTTGCACCTACTCAAACTTTTCCTTCTATTGAACTAGAATTCCCTCCCTAGAGAGGGCTAATTTCATAACTTGTTGCTGTTACATTTATTTATTATTATATTTATATACCCCGCCTTTTTTCCTGCAAGGAACCCAAGGCGGCTTACATAATCATCATAATCATCCTCTCTATTTTATCCTCACAACAACCCTGTGAGGTAGGTTAGGCTGAGAGTCAGCGACTGGCCCAAAGTAACCCAGTGAGTTTCATGGCCGAGTGGGGACTAGAACCCGGATCTCCCGAGTCCCAGTCTAACACTCTAACCACTACGCCACACTGGCTCTCTACACCCATTTATAATCAGCAGATTATAGGGTTGAAAACAAAACAAAGAACACACAAATCTTAGAGAACATCTAAATTGTATTCTGAACTATGAATGCATGTAATCATTTTAGCCTTTTGTATGTGTGGACAATATTAGATTGGTCAGTTGGGCATATTTTGTTTGGTCAGAAACCAAACCTTAATTGAATAAAAAGTAAATGTATGGATCGAAGCACATCCGTATCCTCCTAATTTTGCCCTAGTTAGTAAGTACATTCTTTCCAAGGGCTGCTACTCCTGTTCTACCCAATTTTTCAGCTGAGGTCACTAGCATTAGCACTCGTGTAGGACTAACAGGCAGGCAGAACAATCCTTCTTTGGGGTAGGTGGGGGGAGTTTCCATGGCAGAGCGACAGCTGCATTCATAGCCTTGCCAGTTCCCTCCAGCCAGGGTGAGATGCAGGATGGCAGAATTTTTCATTTTCTATACAATTGACTCCAATGGGAGGGAGATAACTATGTTAGCCCCAGGGGCTGGCATAGTGTGGGTGGCAATTTTGTGGGCAGGGAAGCAAATGGGCTTCCCTGGATGGTGTGAATCCATGGATGGTGTGAATCCATGGCTGGCCCCAACAACAAGCCCCCGGAACACCCTATTTTGCTGGTGGGATTCCCATAAAGGAACAGGAACTCCCATAGAGAGGTTGGAAATTCAAACTAATGATTCAGTAGCCTGAAGTGACCTTTATCATGCATCCTTCAGGTGATTCCTTCATGTACCCATTTAACATAAGGCTGAGTCTTGGGGGGTGGGGGGTGACAGGCAGTCAAGTTTCAGATGTGGAGTAATGCAAAGTTTGGTATCTACAGATGTCTGGCATGCCTGGGCATGTCCTTCATTCAGAGACATGTTTTATTAGGGAATAGTGGGAGAAGGCTGGATTTGTCACATCAGTGTATTCAGGGAAATGGTAAAACTACCTTTTTGGAAGTTGTTTTTCCTCCACATATGTAAATATTGGAATTTGGGAGTATTCCTTCCAGGAAATCTGGAACAGTTATTCTTTGGCTTGATGTTTCCTGTAGCAATCAATACTTCTCATGTTGAAGTATTTAGCTCCTTCTAAAGGCTGTCTTTATTATACCAGGGAATGGGAGAGGCAGTGTTGTGGTATTACTCTTTATTAAAGATGCCACAGTTATCTGGTTAAATTCCCAGCAGTGAATTGCAATGATATTGTAGTTCCATCAATACAGAGAGTTATCCTGAACTGCCTATCTGAACCTTCTACATATCTGATTCTGTCCAATATGCTTTCTACTGGGAGCACGGAGGGGGATTATTAGCAGTTAAGTATGCAAATTCTTGCACAAGCTAGTTAGAGCTAGATATTCCAAGTCTTGCATAAACTGTTGAACATCCTATTAAAAGCAGGAGACAGCATCCCCATATGGGTGCACATTCCAATGTGCATGTGATGTATGAACACCATTCCTAAAAGTAAAGATATCTGAGACACTCCATAGATACCTGGTAGGGCTGAAGAACAGAAAACGCCATGGAAATAAAGGGGCCAGCCCAGTTTCACACATCCCTGCTCTTAGCTGTTGCACTTGGGACTACATCTGCCGAGAACTTCACCATATGGGAAGAAGAGGAAACTTTCTTGCACTGTGCAATAACCAACCACTGAGGTAAAATTCCTGGGGCAAAATATTATACAGACACCCTCTTTCCCTGTCAGCATTAGGACCCACAATTCCTTGCAGGTACATGTGTTCTCCATTTTAAGTCCATGTAAAGTAGATGGGGAGCAAATACATAAATACATGTTTTAAAATACAGATAACTACATGTTTTCATGGACAATAGCAAATATATTTTAAAGCTAGGACATATAAAAATGCCATGTGCAGCAGAATTATTATTTTTAACATCTTCCAAGTTTGGAAGTAAAAACAACAAAAAAAGAACAGGCAGATTAAAATGAATAGAAAAACAATTGCTCATGCACAGTGACAGCCATATTTAATATTTAGAGGAGCACACCAATGCGATCATAACACTCAGGGCTGGCTAATCATAAATACATTTTGGGAGACAGAAGTAGCGCTGAGAACTGAAGTTGAACTGGCATATGTCTTCAGGAAAGTTGCCAGTAAAGGCTCAAACATATTTCCTGGATGAGCAGGTTTTCGTATTGCTCTTCAAACAACTGTATTATTGCAAAATTCACTATCCATAAACTTTCAGTAACAAAGGCATTGCCAGCAGAGATCCACAGTCCACAGTATATAGTAGATCAGTTAGAATTTGATTAATCTTGATCTTTGTCCAACTAGTATATACTAAAGGTCAGCCTAGCTGCAACCTGGGAGTTCAGTAGTTGGAACTCCCAATATCATCCTATATCCTAATAGTGAACCATTCTCAGAGTGTGGATTCTTATGTAGCCAAATGACCACATCCACGTACAAGAGAGAGAAGTAGCAGGCTTGGAGGAACCCCAAGGCTTACAGAAATGCAAAAAATCTTTAGGGGGAAAAATCCCTAAAGGGCAGCGGGGCAGGGAGGAGAGACTGAAAGAACTGGGCATGTTTAGCCTTCAGAAGAGGAGACTGAGGGGAGATATGATAGCGCTCTTCCAGTACTTGAAGGGTTGTCACAAAGAAGAGGGCCAGGATCTCTTCTCGATCATCCCAGTTTGCAGGACACGGAATAATGGGCTCAAGTTACAAGAACCCAGATTCCGCCTAAACATCAGGAAAAATTTCCTGACTGTCCGAGCAATAAGACAATGGAACCAACTACCTAGGGAGGTGGTGGGCTCTCCCACTCTGGAGGCATTCAAGGTGCAACTGGACAACCATCTGTCAGGGATGCTTTGACTTGGATTCCTGCATTGCACAGGGGGTTGGACTCGATGGCCTTATAGGCCCCTTCCAACTCTACCTTTCTATGATTCTATGTATGAGTCTGATGAGGACTGAGAATGCTCAATATCCATGGAATGCTGACTGACTGTTATGGGGGGAATGGAAAACAAGAGGAGCGGGAGCATGGAATGGAGTATCTTGGAAGAAGGAATGGCTGGCTGGCTGGCTGAAAGCACTCAACATGGCAATATTTTGTTGAGGTCCCATTTAGTATATACTAATAGCGTATTCAGATGCAGGGTTATATGATAGCTCAGCCAAAACGGGGCTACAAGAGAGAGGTATCTGCATGCTCTGGAAAACCCAAAGTTTTTCAGTAATAGAAAAAAAAATCTTTAGGGAAAAAAATCTAAGAGGGGAAAGGGGAAAAAATAGAACTCCCGAAACAGCCTAATAAGGGCTGACCATACTCAGTGACCACAGCTTGCTGGGTTTTTTTTATTGATTTCATTGGATGACTCTGTATATTTTTAAGAGAAAAGATGCATATAAATACAATAATACAATAATAAAAAGTAGATATAGATTTTGTCCAGTTCCATGTGACCAAACCTACTTAACAAATCTGCAATAAAGATTTTAAAAAATGGGGGGGGGGGTGATGGGATAATCATTCTGCAGTTTATTGGTGATCTTACACCCAGAGAGAACCTCTGGGGGGGGCAGAAAATTGAAAAATGTGACCCTAAAACATAAATCCATTGGAAAGACCCTTTCTATGCAAGATATTTTAGAAAACATCATAATCCTGCGTCCTCAAGATCAATGGGTGGTTTTCTGAATGGCCATCATTATTAACTGCATGAGAGCACACATATGAGAGTATGCAGCTTTGACGATTTAAAGATTTCCTGGAATCATTACAATGGAAAAATCAGATGAGTATTTTGCGATCATAAAAAATAAAATCAAGCTGCTCTTGTTCCTTCCCTGATGTGTGCATTTCAAATACATTCAAGAATGTGATGACAGAATACAAAGAACTTGTCAAGACAGAGAACCAAGAGAGCTAGACTCTTTTGCTATGTGGTGCATCAAAATAGCTAAGATCCTTCTGCCTTTTGTCAGCGCAACACATGAATCTGGTTGGGGTGTCCATCGTTCAGCTATCCCTTCCATAACGCTGTGATTTGATGGGATACAGTATGTGAGCAATCTTCCATTGCATTGACTGGAAGCAGAAGTCTTGTTGTTACTATACCCAGAAAGCTATGAAGAACTCGGTGTCTGGGGACAGTAGACAGTCTGGAGTCAAAGTAAATTATTAACTAGAACAGGTTGATCTGAAGTTGAACCTATTTCATCTGTTTTAGAAGATCTTCACTGGCTTCCAGTATGTTTCTGAGCACAATTCAAGGTCCTGCTTTTGACCTTTAAAGCCTTAAATGGCAGGGGATCACCAGGCTGCTTCAAGGACCGCCTCCTCCCTTACGAACCTACCTTTGGAGACCTACTTCCAGATTCAGGTGGGTGGTGACCAGACAGAGGATCTTTCCAACAGTGGCACCCAGCCTGTGAAATACTCTCCTCAAGCAGATCTGCAAGGCATCAATCAACATTGTTACTTTTCACTTGATAATTTAACATCTTTTTTTATTCTCAAGGCCACAATTCCGTGTGCACTTACCTCAGAATAATCTGCATTGAACATAGTGGAACTTCTGAGTAAACACAGAGGCTTTTAATGGGTGGTCCGATTGTGATTTTGTTTCTTTTATGGAAAGCCTTTCTTACTGGATTTTTAAAATGCACTGCTGATTTTGGTGGCTGCTGTTTGTTTGTTTGTTTGATTTGATTGATTGATTTTATGTGTGGTTTTTTTTTATTGATTTCATTGGATGACTCTGTATATTTTTAAGAGAAAAGATGCATATAAATACAATAATACAATAATAAAAAGTAGATATAGATTTTGTCCAGTTCCATGTGACCAAACCTACTTAACAAATCTGCAATAAAGATTTTAAAAAATGGGGGGGGGGGGTGATGGGATAATCATTCTGCAGTTTATTGGTGATCTTACACCCAGAGAGAACCTCTGCAACAAGATGGCATGAGGAGATGGAAGGTTTGTGCAGATGTATACAGAATAGAAGATATTGCATTCACAGGAAGACCATAATGTACATTAGGTGTACTACTGCAAGCAACCCTTTGTTAGCCTCAAGTGTGTTTGCATTAATTTCTGCAGTCACCTGAATTACTATAAGAATGTGAAATTAGTCAGTTTCATTCTACTTATTGTGTTAAAACTAAATAGAAAGTAAATTAGTTTTAATATTATTTTGCCTTGTTCCTGCCTGTTGTGAGGTTGGCTTGCAAAACCATGCAGCATTTAAAGCTGGAGGGGAGGGGGAGTAGGAGATGAGGAGGAGGAGGAGGAGGATAGCAAGAATCATAATAATTGGTATCACTGGTGGTGAATTGGCATTGAAAATACATCAGATAGCACTATGATACCCAGCAAACCCTTGCTGTAGTAGGCCATCGACCATCAGGTTTGCTTAATGATGCCGCAATTTGGCAGTACCCAATCAGAGCCACTGGGGGTGGGGTTGTTACTACAGCAGACCCTTGCTTTGAGATACTGTCGGCTGCTCATTCTGTGTGCAGCAGAATGCCTGGCAGATTTTCCCCTCCAGTGTTTGCTTCCCAGATCATACCCCCATTCCAAACCTATTCCTTGTTACATTTACCTAGCTTTGTTTTGATTTTGATTGGTTTTCATTTTCCTATTCTGTCTCAGACAGTGTGTTTGCCCCGCCTCCTGACTTTCATAATCCCTCCTCTTCACTGGTGTTCCTGAAAGTTAACCTTCCATTACTGGGGTTCCCCAAGCTGCTCTGTGCCTTAGGGTAAGTTGTACAGTGCCAAGTCCAGAGTGGGCATTTCTGCTCCTGCCCATGTACCCTGTATCTTGCTCCCAGCTCCTCCTACATAAATGCTGGCTGACGCCTGCCAGACTCCACACTCCCTCTGTAATTTCTTCTTCTTTCTACTGCTCCTTTGTCCACCTAGCCACCAACTCACAGTTCTTCCAATTTGCCACCCATCCTGGGCACTTACTGCAGGTTTAAAGCCCTGTTGCAGACAGTGCCTGCCTATATCCACTGTTCCTTGTCCACCTGCTATCTATCTATCTATCTATCTTCCCCCAGTGAAAGTTGAAGCCTACCTGGGGTATCATGCCAGTACCTGCTATTCTGCCTGCAAAGTGAGGCATTTGCCTCAGGCAGCAGATGCTAGGAGGCAGCAGCCAGTTGTTGGTGGAAAGAGCTGTATGCCACGTGACGTGCCCTGTGCTCCATAAGCTAGCCTGCAGCCTTCAGGTGCAGTGGAGGACGTTGCCTCATCGTCACCGTTGAAGAAAGATTCAGCTGCCAGTCCAGTTGGTTGTGTACATGGAATGGGAGGAGGCACCATCTTGTTTTTTTGCCTCAGGCAGCAAAGTGTGCATTACTGTACACTTCAAAAGTATGCAAATTTCACAATAGCGACTTCTGTTACCGTAAGCTGAGATATGAACAATGTTGTACAACCAGCTCAGTTAATTATGTTAGGAGATTAATTTGCCCTGCTGGTTGCGAAGTGGTTGAGATAATCAGAAAGTTGTGCTGTTGTTAAGTCCCATTTAAATAAATGGAGCTTGCAACAGCAGAATCCTTTGAAGAATAGAGCTATGTAGCTTTGTGAGTGCTTTCTCCCCTTTAATTGATGCTTTTTATCTGTAATATTACTATTGAATGCTGTGTGTAGTTCCATTCACGCCTGTGCTGGTGTTGGAGGATGTGGAAAGGAGTCGGTCCTATACTGGTTAAGTCGAAGCAGAGTTTTCCCCCTTATGCGCTGCCTGGTTATTGAAACTGGTTATCACCACATGGGTTGCTAAACCCTGCCAAAAGGCTTTTAAAAGGAAACGGATTGTCCAAACAAGGTTTAAAACTAATAAAGGCATTTATTAGTTTTACTCACAGTCTGTTTATTCATATATGCAGGATGCATATAGGCAGGTTAGAGTCTTTGGGTGTTAAGAGTCCGCTTCATTGGAGATCACTGGCTGGAAGCCAGCTCAGACACTGTGTCCATCAGGTTGGAGAGAGAGCGAGATAGCAAGCAGCTGGCCACAGAGGCACTGGAAGTAGGGAGGAGGGGTTAGAAAATAGGCACCCTGGGGATTGTTCAATGAACCCTTTCCTCCTCCCACTGTAACTAGTGGTTACATTACCTCGTTGATTTAAGCAGGCAACATTACAATTTCCATCAGCTAGTTCCCCTGCTTTTGTTCTTATTTGTACTGAGCACTTGGGTGTTCTCCACTCCTAGAAGAGCCAAGAGCAGACAAAATGGTGTTCTAGCTTCAAATTTCTCCTTAGCTAACTGAAGAGTTGCTCAGTCTGGAGTATTTTTGAAAGTTAGAGGTGGGGAAAGAGAAGGCGGGAGGGCAGGAGATAACTGAATAGTGCTGGAAGTGGGTTAAACTCTTTTCTGTGCTTTGGAGCCAGACCAAAATACACTAAACTCTCTGGGCCTACAGCATTGAAAGTAGTACAGTAATACCTTGGATTGCAAGTAACTTGGTTTGAGAGCATTTTGCAAGACAAGCAAATTTTAAAATATTTATTTATTTTATTTTTTTTACTTGATATACAAGCGACGTCTTGCAATACAAGTACTGTAGTATGGCTTAAATTTAAAATCTCTGTACAAATATTTTTAGGGGAATTTCGTTTTGATATACAAGTGTTTTGGATTACAAGCATGTTTCCGGAACGAATTATGCTCTCAATCCAAGGCATGACTGTACACTCGAAAGTTGAAATAGTATTAACAGTGAACAGTTAACATTTATTTAGTGCCAATGGTTTAAGAACAAAATACATGGGTTGCTGATGTCTCTCTAGGCCAGCATCTTGTTCGCAACTGTGGGCAGCCAGATATTCCTGGGAAGCTTGTAAATGGACCATAAAGATGAATACAACCATACCCTAAAATTTGGAACTAGTATCCTCTGAACATAAGAGATTCCATAAATGTGTCTAATTGAATTTTAAATCCATTTAAACTAAATTAAAACCTGCAGTCAGCCAACCTAGAATGCAGCAGTTCATCACACCAATCTGTTTTGCTTGTTCATCATAGTGACAGAGAGAGAAAGTGTATTTTGTGATTATTATCCATCAGTAAACCTGTTCACACTGACACCTTTTAAAAAGGTAATGTATCTTTCTGCTACATCAATTAGCAACCAACCTCATTTATATGGTGCCAAAGTGATCAAGATACTTGACTTCATCCAAAAGTTATGCATCAGCACCTGAGTGTTGTGTTTGGCTCAAATTGGATAGTTGTCTCCAGTGCTACCAGTTTTAAAGGGACATCGTTTCATTTTTTCCCTGGCTTAAGCACTGGGCTTCTCTACACAAAGCATTTATTGTGCACTCATGATTCCTCACTCATGGTAGTTTGCGAGTACTTTACATGACATCATCATCCTCTACAGCCTATCCCGTGCTTTCCAAGCATTTCCATGGCTTTTTTTTAGAACAGGGAAAATGGGGTATTGAATTTCCAATGCAGAATGAGCCAGAATGAGAGGCTTGTGTATTTTCGCAATTCTGCTATACCACAGCGCAACCTTGTGGTTGTGTAATGGAACATATAGAAAGGCAGAGAAAGAAAAAAACCCAGAAAAAAAATCATGTGTAAAGGAGCTAATCTTAGTCCTGCAAAGAATCTGGAAGCAAAAGCCTCAGTAAAATGTCAGGTTAAAAGCCCCGTGTAGAGAAGCCCAGTGATCCTAAGCCTCAGTTGAGGCATACTGGTCTCTTCCTTATCTGTTTAGTTTAGTTTAAAATGTCTAAAACTCCCAAATGGATTCCAGGGCAGTGTACAATAATTTTTAAAATGCATAATATCAAATAACCTTCATACAGACAAAGAAACTGAGAGGCTACAAAAGTATAAAGTGGAGGGCATAAAAATAATTTAAAATGCCTAGGCAAATAAAAATGTCTTGGCCTGGCACTGAAAGGATTGTAGTGTCAGCACCATTCAAACTTCCTTGGGGTGAGTATTCTAAACCCAGGGTGCCACCACAGAAAAGGCCATCTCCCTTGTATATACATAACACACTTGCTCAAGTGATGGTACATGGAGATGGAGCTCATTTGAAGATCTTAATACACAAGCAGGCTCATATGGAAAGAGGTGCTCCTTCAGCTGTGTATGAATACCTACATACCTGCATCATGGTAGCATCTATCCTTGGACTAAACTAATTGTGAAATTGTTTTGAAGTCTTGTTCGATTATTATCAGTGTGTGCTAGATGTACCCTCGGAGTCTTTCTTCTGTGACCAGACAAGAGACAACATGGAAGAGGAGTCGACATTAGCAGTGGCTAAAGTATGGCCCCAATCTTGCTGAGGCGACTCAGTTTAACTACATAACTCTGGCCTTTTAATGTCAAGGTCACACCCGTTTCTTAGCCTACTGTACCTCATGTTTGTTGACTTATTCTACCTTTTTCGTTGTTTCTGGGTTCTGGTGGTTTAGATCGGTGAACATTTTCTTTTTTAAAATATTGCTACATGTGGGAAGAAGAGGATGGCTGATTTTGGCAAGGGAATAAACATATCGCTAAAATTGCTTTATTGTTACAGCAGGTCTCATTACCTCAAACTGTCAGATCTGTGTCTGTCTATTCTGAGAAACTGCTTTCCTTTCATCGGACACATTCCAGAAATCAGAGGTAAAAGCGCACTGTGAAGACACAGCAGACTGATCCATTCGCTTGCACTCACTGCTAACAGTTCTTTGGCTGAGCCCTGGTGTTACATTCCAACTAGTGGTAAGCTACAGAGGCTTCTGTTTTCTATTGTTGTGCTTGTAGTTTATGTGGAAGAAGAAGCCTTTATATGTCACATATTTCAGAACAGGAGCCTCAAAATGAGCTAAGAAGGTAGAAAATGACACCATTCTTTGAGCAAGGGAAAGAGTATACAAGGAGATGGGGTAGAAGAAGCACAACGATGTGATTGGCTGTTTCACATCAGCAACTGTGATGATGATGTCAGAGAGCCCTGAAGTTTACATGAGATTTCCATCCTTGAACCCTTTGTAAGTGGAACAAGCCTTTTGTCAATCCAGTCTTTAGTATATCTCTCAGGCAACACGACAGAGGAGCATACTTAGGTCAACAGCACCTTAATTAGGTAGCTGCAACTCTCACCTGAATGTCATTTGGGAAATCACAGGGACATCTCCCAAACAGGATAAATAGCAAACTGCATTTACACATATAACCTCCTAATCCGTATGTAGGACTGACTGGACTATATGTTATTTTCAGAAATAGTCCCCAATTTTTTCTAAGGAAAATTTCTATACCTTGTGAGAAACAAAAATATTTCACAATTGAATCTTTTAAAATTTGACCTCATGGGGGGAAAAACCCCAGCCTTCCAAATGTGTCCCATCTTCATCAGGAGAGATGCTTTTACAAAGTGCATTTCTCTGCTGCTTTTTCCAGAGTGGTAGCCATGTTACTCTGTTACAGCAGAAACAGCAAAGAAATCTATATGTTTTGTATTCCAGAGAATATGCAGAGTTCATTGCAAAGAGGATGGTCTGAGAGAGAGCATCTTGGCCTCTGGCTAGATGTTATATGGGAGGCTCTCTAAGAGGAGTAAGCAAACTCTTACTTTTATGGGAATCTGAGCTCGGTAAAAGCCAGCCCCTTAGCAGAGAGAGACTGATCGTTGTTTTGTCCAATAATGTGACAGCTTCCATTTCTGGTGTCAGTGGTCTAGCCAACAAGTCAGAAAATTTCTTTGTGTTCCTAACAACTCTAAACTTGCATCTGAAAAGACACAGCTGGTTTGAACCAGTTAGCCCATTGTATATATAAGAGTTTAGGGTTTTGGATTTGTATTGGGAAAGAAAGAGATGAAATAAGCATATTTAGGTTGGCCAGCATGGTGCTAACTTATCAGGTGCTCTAGGGGGTACTGTTGAGCTACAGGTTGAGGAAGGCTGTTATATTGGATTGGAGTTGTGGTGGTGAAGCCTTGTTGTGATGAGCCTGGGAGGAGCAGGAGGACACGGAAAGAGCCATAGCGCATAGTGGAGAGAGACAGATTAAGAAGTGACTCACACTGAGTTCAGTGTAATTTATTCCTATGTAACTGCATCAGATTGTGGACTTCTCCCATCTGCCGTCAATTAGTCCAGTCCAGAGATAAGCCATAGTCATTCTCTAATCACAGTCCAAGGTTAGAAGCCACAATATGTATCCGAAATCTAGCAAACACAAACCAGTTTAGGAACAGGCCGAAGAGTCATCAAGGTCGTTCTGGAGTCAAAATTCACGAGGCTCAGGCTGGGAGCTGGCAAGAGCGTCTGTCTGGCTATGGATGATTGCAACAACAATTGTTTCCAGCATCTGAAGTGTGTTTGGGGCCTGTCTTTTAAGCCAGTGCTGATTGGCAAGGCAGCACAGCTGGGCCAGGCTGCAGATGACATGTGCCTGGCCCCTCCCCAAACACACTCTGGCTCAGTTGCCCTGTGTCCTCCTCCTCCATCCCAACTGGAGGCACAACCACCTCACTCTCACTCTGAGAGCGAAAATGAGCATAAGCTGCAGGGTGGTTCTGGACTTAGGGCTCCTAGCACTATCCATCTAAAGGCACTGTGCAGCTATTCTGTCTTTTCCTCCTTTTGTGGACAGAGGTTTTTTGTATGGTTTTTTGTATGTCAGGCATCCTTTCAATCTGTCTTCTGTTCATTGACGGAACTGGATTTTGTGCAAATACAGTCGTATGCATTTGCGCAAATTTGCACTTGCGGAAATTCACACTTCTGAAAATATGCAAATCCCCTCCAAATGCGCAAAAAAAAACCCCAAATGTACATTTTCACACTTTCACCTATGGGGGGAAATGCACATTTTTGGTCTTTGTTTTTAAATTTTTCATATTTTTCTACAGCTAAATTTGCATAAAATTACAGATAGTTTTTTTAAAACTATCCACGAAATCCATGCAACCCAGGAAAAGCCTGTCTGCTGTGGAATCTGCGGGATGGATTGGATTCCTAGAAATCCGAACTCATTTGAATCCATTGCGGATCCCCATCTCAAACTGATGACTTCTTGGTCTAAAAGAAGAACCGAAGCAAGAAATGGGCTGCCTCGAAGTCTCATCATTTTCACACCTTGTCCCAGCTGGAGGAACACTGTTGTGCAGCAGAAGCCAGCAGCAGCATGTGTGTGGCACAGATGGGTGTGAGGGGTACAGTCAGGGCCGGTGCTACCATTAGGCCAACTAGGCAGCTGCCTAGGGCGCAGGGCTAAAGAGGGCTCCAGAAACGCCTTGGGGGAAAAATACAGCGCTCTCAAGTGGGAAGGGGGGCACTAAATATCTGATCTTGCCTAGGGCACCAAACTGCCTTGCACCGGTCCTGGGTACAGTTCATAGTACTCTACCCTGTACCCGCAAGTGCCAATGTAACCCCTTGCATGGTGTAAAGATTCTAGAGAAACCACACTTGTTTTCAGAGAAGTGAATAATTTTCTCATGGCTAAGTGTAAGAACCCAAATATTTAACTGGGGGGGGGGAAGTCATGGGGGGTTTGGGAGGGAAGCCTCCTTGGCAGCGCCCTTAGTACGAAACCAGTAAATTAGTGGGTGTGCCAACCCACAGAGGTCAAGTATAACTAAGCAGCAAATTGGAGTAAACTTTTATGAATCCCTAGTTTATAGAACATGACCCCACCCATTCTTCTTGGCATTTCCACACACTGCAGTGAGTCATACACAGTAGCCTCCCTTCTTGGTACTGTACCTGGACGTGATCAGGCGCAGCTGAAGCATCTGCCCCATTACAAGTGACGACTAGCTCTTTCTCACCAAGGCTAAGCAAAGGTGCTCTAAAAGCAAAGGTGAAAAGAGCTTTCTGTCGAAGCGATGTGTGCCCCTTGGTGGATTCTTTTTGAAGCAGAGGTTTGTGGGGCCATTTCAGATTGTACAGCAGGAACAGGTACATCATGTTACAAATTTAGCATGCATATCTGGGGAAGGGAGAATGGCGACACTGTGATGAGTAGTAGAGATTGGCCCCAGATTCTTCATGCATATTTCTGTAATATGCCCTGGCTATTAAAGAAAAGGTGTATCGGCTGTTGCATTCCACTTCTAACCTGGACCATTTTCACTGGTAATACGGGAAGCCGTCTTCGAATTAGGATCTTTGACGCCTCACTCCTAAGATCCTAAGGCAGAATTGGGAATTCCAGACTTCCTTGTTAACTAGGGCATGATGCTTCAGGCAAAATAATCAACATGTTCGTAAACTGACCTAGTTTTCATATTCATTGGATCCATGTAACATAATGGATGTTCTTTATTTCGGAACATTGTGGTCTTGTAGAGTTGACTCCACAATGTCTCTTATAAAAGATTACATTTTGACCTTTGACTCCCAGAAAGGCATAATATGATGAGTTAGAGAGATGTTAAAATGAATTCAGAAGTTAGAGAGTGTTTAATTTTTACCTTCATATTGTGCAAGTAGAAGACTGCTTGGATATTTCTTCTAGAAACAAGCAGAAAAGGTTGCACGGGCTCAATAATCAAAAGGGATATTGTGAGCCTATGCATTCTTGTTTGCTTGAGGAAAATCCTGCCATTTTGAGATAAAGAGGGCCAGGAGCAGCTAGCTGCTCTGGTGATAAAAACACAAGCTTACACACCTCTTATTAAGTATCTGTAGGATGGCAAGACTGGTGAGCACCCACTTTCTCTCTCCCCCCCATCAGCTGTTTTTGTTTATTTAACAATTGATACTCTACAGTGGCTCAATATGATGCATTTAAAAAGAGCAAAATAAAACATACCGTAATTTATAAAACCAGATCAAAAACACATTATAAACATTTAAAGATAGCATACAGTTAACTTGTGGAATGGTGATCATGTCCATGGCAGACATCGTCTTTACATTATCACCATTTTGCCATCACAAAAAGTCAGAGGACACCTGACCTGACCACACCAAATCAGGGCTGGCCTGAGAACAGTTTTTCTCCTGTGGCGGAGCCCAAGGCGTGCAGAAGTATTGATGTTTTCTTGGTTCTTCAGTTTATAGCTTGTAGAATTGACTATTGCAATTGAAATAGATTGTGGACCATGACAAGTATCCTAAAGGGTGCAAAATTTAATTTATTACAGTACTGTCCTTGCCTAGGCTTCCTAGAGCATTTCCCCTCCATCCTTAATTAAGGCTTCAATCCTCAAAAGACTTACTAAGGAGTAAGCCCACTGAACACAGTGGGACTGTGTTGTAAATGTGTTGTCCCCTTGTTTTTGTGATAAGTGCTGTACAAATATATTCAATTTCCCCAGCAACATGTCAAGACGTGGCATGAAAATAATTAAATAACAGCAAAGTGAATTCAGTGACTCTGTCAATTATCAGAGAAAGTATTCCAACCAGTTCAGAATGTACTTGGATAACTGCAAGGTAAGAGGAGAAAGCCGTTGGAAATACTTAAGCTTGGTTGGGTGGGTTATCTTTGCTTCTTGCTTATTATCTCCAGTAGTTCATATGACTTTTGGCCAAGTAGAGTCTTTTCTTTTCTTCCTTTTTTGTTGTTGTTGTTTACTTTGTGGGAGGAAGAGGTAAGAACTGGGCCACGGGAAGATTCTTGTGTAGCTCTTTTGGGCTAAACTTTGTTTTGAGTCACCTGTCCTTTTTTTCTTCCGTTCTCTGTGTTGTATGAAAATGCAATTACTATTGAAAGTCTCGCTACCCACCCATAAACTCTCAGTTTTCCAGAAGTTTCCAAACAAGGGCCACTTTCAGATTTTTGTTGACCTTGGCAAGAGACCCCAGTCAGTGGGCTCATTTCCTCCACGGAGGCCCCCCTCGTGTGTAGTACGCACTGATGGGTGGATGGCAGCTGCTGCGTCTCCTTGCGCTGCTGTCATTAATCGTCCTAACTTACCCATGTAACTTGTTCAACAACCTTCTCAGTTGCCGTATCAGGGGAGTCCCTGAAGTGATGGAGCATCCTCCCAAGGGTAGGCGGTGTCCCACACAAGGACCATCCAGAAGCCTTTCAGTCTGCTCAGTAGCACCACCTGCCAGCCACTCTTAAGCATAACCAGCCCATGTTGTTATAGCAGCTGGTTATTTGCATCGTCAGGCACAGCGTCAGCAGGCAATTTCAAGGTCTCTGGTGGTGCCTATACCCCAGCCAGATGCCTGATGATGCCAACCGCTGATGCTGGGTCTACTTTCTGGTTAATCCAGCAATTGTTATCTTTGTGTGTGAAAGAGACTGGATTTGTTCTAAGCTGATGAAATATACATCTGGACTTAAACTGCTTGGTCAGAGTTATTCTGTTCTCCCACACATTCTGACATGAAGTAGAAAATTTTCTGACACAAGAACTGGGAAGGAAATAGCGAAAGGCGAGTGGAATAAGATATGGGATAGGCGTTGTCTACTGAAAAGTATGTCAATAAGGATAAAGGAGAATTTTTATAAACTTATTTGGAGATGGTACCTGACTCCGGTGACATTAAATAAAATAGATAATAATAGTTTGGCAATGTGTTGGAGAGGTTGCCAGGAGCTAGGTACGTATGCTCATATGTGGTGGAGCTGTAAAAATGTATTGGATTTGGAACAGAATTTTTGAAGAAATATCAGAAATTATTGGTATTACTTTAGAGGTCTGTCCTAAATTAGCATGGTTATCAATAACGGAAAAGGTGGCTTGTTCTCCAGATGTTAAAGAACTAATTGTAAATTTATTAATGGCAGGTAGATTAATGATAGCAAGGAAATGTTCAACAAGTTTTTTCTATTACTGATTGGTATAAGGAGGTGTGGGATATGGCCTTAAATGATAAGTTAGCTTGTAATATCAAATGCAAAAGGGGATAATTAAAGAAAAATAATTTTAAGCATATTTGGGGATTATTTTTAGATTATGTTCTAGTAGAGGGAAAGGGGAGTTCACCATGTCAAGATTTGATGTATTTCTGCAATTTAGAATAAAAACGGATTATAGAGATAATAAGTATTTCTTGGTCCCGTGGTGATGGGAGCACTGTATTATTGTATGTATTTTATTTATTTTATTGTTTGATATATTTATTTATTTTTAAGAACTGGGTCCAGTTCTGCACCCATTGAGGGCTCTGTAACGTTTGCCACTGATGGAGCTTTGGAGCCTTTTAATAGATCTGCTGGTACCTGGCACACATTGTAATATACATGTCTTAGGGTTTATTAGCACATGACAGCCCTTACAAGAATCTACTGATGGACCATGTAATCTTCATAGGATTTTATAATCTTCCTAGATTGTAATCTCTGTTGGCACCGTCTGAAACAAATTAAAATGATAAGGAATTGCCAGTTTAATAACTTGTAAATTTCTAAACCAACTATATTCAAATATGTCCTAGACACTAGTCTTTTAATTTTTCAGAGCCAGCTTTTCCTGAATTATGAAAGAGGAAAGGAGTTCTCAGGCTTGGAAGTACAAAAATTTTAACAAGATCCGGCACAGGTATGGAGTGTGAGACACCTTGATCAACTCCCATGACCCACATTCTCAGCATTGCTGGCTGGGCTTCCCACCCACTGGATTAATGGAATAATGAGAATTGCATCTGGCTTTCGAAACTCTTAACAGCTAATTTAAACAACAATGAAGTATTAAAGTATGAAAAGCAATGCTAACAGCTCCTAAACTAGAGAACCTGATTTCCATGTTAAATTGTACTTACTCACAACCTTATCAGTTCTGAAGGCTCGACTCATGGTTTCTGAATCCAATAAGGGTGCAATCCTATGCATGTTTAGACGGGGGGGGGGGGGGAGTCCTACAACTCCCAGCATTCCCCAGCCAGCATGGCTGACTGGGGAATGCTGGGAGTTGTAGGACTTTTTTCCTCCTGTCTAAACATGCATAGGATTGTGCCTCAAGTCAATGTGACAGTGGAGGTTTCTGATAGGAGGGAATGCAACAAATGGTATTTCTGTAGAAGTGAGTGCACAGCACAGTATACTATGTGATTCCATGTAATAGCAAATGCTTCATTTAATCTCCCCACTGCCGCCTCCACACACAGACACACTTTCAAGTACCTGAAGGTCTCCTGGCAGGTATAGTAACAAGCCACTTAAAACCATTAGCGATAGAGCCACACATGACCAGCTCAGCATCATCTTAACCTCTCAAGCATTAAAAGCTAGTCCAAAGGTTTAAGGTGTATTGGTGCCTCGTGTAGAAGATGCACAGTCTCTGGGAAATTCACATATGCACACTTTTCATTTGATCGCTCAATGACTGATGATAGGCAGCTAAATATGTTCCCTTCCACTGTGGAGACATGATGTAGCATTTGGAGTGACCTCAGGAGTGGTCTAAAATTTCCATCTGTGATGTTACATATATGATGGCTTATATGTGCAAATGGGTTATTGTGATGCTACAGCCATCAAGTGAAGGCCTATGATCAGACTAGGTAGAATTATCCACTCTGGTAGCTGTGCGTGCCTTATTTTCTTCTAATCCAAAATATTTGCAAAGGGGCACTATTGTTCAATGTAGATAATGTTAACATCCATTTGCACACTTTAGCTAAATGTAACTTAGAAAGGCTGGCAGGCGGTGGAGAATTATTGCGTTGGCAATCGTAATTGTGGCAATATAAAAACCTGGCTGTGTGTGTGTGTGTGTGTGTGTGTGTGTGTGGCAAGGGGAGGAATAAGCGCTGGCAACTTGTTTTTACTGGCCCTTCTTCTGTGCCTTTTAACAGCAGCCCAACATCCAGAAATTTAGCAGGTAGAGTTTTAAACTCCATGATGAACTTTTAGAGAAGGGGGGGCGTTAGGGGTAGGAACCAGGCATACGGGGGCAGGGTTTCAGCTGTGAATGATACACCCTTGTTTGTATCTCTAGGTAAACTTTGTAGGCATTTATTCAGAAGCACAGGGCTGGCCTTCATTTCACCTATAAACATTTTTGGCTCTGTGCATAGTTTGTTAGTGCCAGAGTGAACTTCATGTGGGGCAATAAAGAGGGGAAACTGACTGTCTGGATGTGTATATCTTTTGGGCAGTTGTTTATTTATACAACTGAAGAGATGTGTTAATTTGAAGTACGCTAATGGTCTTCTTGTGGCTTACAAAAACTGAAGGAAAAGGATGGGAATGAAGAGGTGTTGGTGGCACACTTTGCTGAAATAACTAACATTCAATAGCACATACATTGGTGGCAGGGGGAGAGACTTCCTGGGACTGAGGCACTGGTGATCCGTAAACACCCCAAAGAAAATAAAGGGGGAAATAAAGCCTCAAGAAGGGGATATTTATCTGATATGTACCCTGTGGCTATACAGTGTACTGACAGTAGATTCAGGACAGACAAAAGAAAGCACTTCTTCACACAATGCATCTTTAACTTACGGAATTCATTGCCACAGGATGCAATGATAGCCATTGGTTTGTATCAGGGGTGGGGCGACCTCCAGGGATCAGAGGGTCACATTGCCCCCTGGACTCTACCCGGGGGGTGCACCCCTGTCCCCGCGCCCCTGACATTCGGTGGCACTGAGAAAAGATAGCTCACTTTTAAAAACCAAAAGTGTGGTTTGCTGCTGAAATTCAACAGCATGCTGGCAGTGGCAGGGAAAGGGGGCTATTTTGCTTTAGAATAGCCCCTTTTTGCTGCTGCTGTGACACCAAATTTCTGTGGCAAGCTGTGCTTTTGGCTTTTAAAAAGCAGGCTATTTTTTTCTCAGTGTCACTGCCATGCTGCCAAATTTCAGCAGCAAATTCAGCAGCACTGTAGCAGCAGTAGGGGGCTGCAAAAAAGGTCCAGGGGGCTGTATGCAGCCCACAGTCCGTGTGTTGCCCACCCCTGGTTTGGATCTATCCTCTTTTGATTTATCTAATCCCTTTTTAAAGCCACACATTAGTGGTTAGAAACCCCGATCTGCTAAATGAAACCTACTGATTCAGGAGCAGTTTGCCTGTAAGTAACAGTTGCTGGGGAGGGAAGACTGTTGTGTTCATACCCTGCTTTGTGAGTTTCCTAGAATTAACTGACTGACCACTTTGGCATTTTATAGATCACCAGGCAGTGCCTCTCCAGAGAACAAGATGCTGGACTAGATTGACTTTTGGTCTGGTCCATCAAGGGTCTTTTTATGAGCCAAGACACAAGGGTTTCTTAAGAATGTATTGACTGTACATTCTTTTTCTACCTTGAGATTAAAGGAGGCACAACACTTTACTCAACAAACACAGTTGCTGCAGTTACATTGATGATATACCAATGTTTCCAGCAGCACACACAGAAGGAGCTGAAATACTCATGTCTGTACACTTGTGTGCATGCATTGGGAAGCTCTAACTCAATCACAGTTCTCTGTTGCATCCGTGCATCTCTTTAAATGAAATATATGCATACGTTGTCATACTAAAATTAGTCTATCTGTGCCAAATGTGTTTGCTGCATAAAGCGTTAATCCACCTTAATATTATTCTAGGATAGGATGCTTGGACTTCTTTGGTAAAGGCTGACATCTGCTCTGTGGGAACCTCATTAATACCAGGCTCATGAATCTAACGACATAGTCTCCGTTTGTGAAAGCACATGCCATGGCGAAAATTATAGCTGTTTTACACGCCACAGAACTGTGAGCAGTTTCCCTAGAAATATTTGTCATAGCAGGGTAGTGACCACTCATGTACTGGGTGGGTAGGAGCAGAACAGGATCAAGACATGTCTTATTTCTCCAAATAGCCCATTTTTTAAAATAGCCACCAGCATTCCCTTTTCCATTCAGAAGACCTAATGCTACTTTATAGTGCCATCTAGTGAAAAAGGAGGCAGCTACATTAAACCAAGAACTCACTAAGGCTGCTTCCAGACATGGGCCTTCCTTTGCATTATGTCGTTGCTTTTTCCTTTTTTTTTTTTTTTGGTTGCTTTCGTAACATTTGTGTCCACACAAGTTGTTCCTGTTATGTGCATTACTGCAAAGAAACCCACCGTATCCTGTCCACAGCAGATCATGACGGGATTCACTTGGTCTTAAACATACTTGTCATGCCCACCTCAGCCTCTCTTCCCTCCCAGTTCACTTCTCTGAACACAGTTTGTTGTGAGCATGTACAGCACATGTGTTTTTTACACCTGTGCATGCACTTAAAAAAAATACACAGGAATTCTGGAATTTCAAAACACTGGATCACCGTTTTGAAATTTGCTCTGCCTCTTATCCTAACCTATTAATAGAGTCATATTACTGGCACATCTTGGACTGAACAGTCCTCCTGTGGATGGCACAGTATTCCTTGAAACTTGGTTCAAGTTGGTATAGAAAACCAGGTGCTTCCTCTGATGCTGCATTCTCATTTTCAGAGATAACATACCATAATGTATGAGAAGCGAAAGCACAGGGCTCCATTTTGCGAAATGTGAAAAATCACATGTTTCTAGCTTGTGAAATTTCACTGTAAAATCTTTTTTTTAAGGAAAAAAAAAGGTGTTTGCAGGTATATTGCCCAACTCTGTACCTACACAAAAAAATATTCCTTCCAATTTGAAAGGGAAAAATGAAAATATAGGAAAATGTGTGGAAGCAAGGCACAGAGCAAATTTCGAAATGTTGGACTATTGTAAAATTCCAGAATTCCAGTGTAATTTAAAAAAAAAAAAGGTGCTCACACATGTGTACAAAACACCTCAGCAATATGACTCTACATAAGTTGGGACAAGACGGAGGCTGAGCAAATTTCAACATGGTATTTCAGAATTCCCAAATTTCTGTGTAATTTTTTTTTAAGGTCTGTGTGCCGGTGTGCAAAACACATGTGTGCTTGCTTAAAGGTGTGAGTCCATGACGTGCCAGCAATATGACTCTACATAAGTTGGAGCAAGGGTCCAAGCAAATGTCAAAATGGTGAACTTCAGTGTTTTGAAAATCCAGAATTCCTGTGTAATTATTTTTAAGGTGTGTATGCTGGTGTGCAAAACACATGCATGCTTACTTACAACAATGAGTGTGTTCAGGTGAGGGGCACTGGGGCAGGAAAGAGCAGGGTGGCAATGAATGTCACTGCAGATGTCAAAGCTACACCACCACCCCAAACTTGCAGGAGCAAAGCACTAGGGAACATCCACACCTTTGGAGAATTGTGCTTCTTATCCAGGTCTGTCCAATTAAACCAGTTTTCCCTGTTAAGCAAAAAAAATGGATTAAAGGGAGATAAAACATGGGCTGATGACTAAACAATGACTATGTTATCTGCATGTCCTGTGAAATTACCATAATGAACTGTGGACAAATGCACATTAAAAGATCTGTCTGGTCTGGTAGCATCCTAAGTGCCCCATGAAAGGTCAAGGAAACAGCTTAAAAAGAGGTGCCTGGAAAATGGTGGCTGACCAGTCGAGTGGCAAAATAAGCAATAATTTCACCACCCTAAGTATTGAGTGACTAAATGTACTAAAGAACAGGCACAGTCCTGATCTCCCTTCTGCACATACAGTGGCCAGGTTCGCACGATCACCAAGGGAAGGAAGCCACACGGTGGCTTCTTTTCCCCACCCCTGTGCATGCCGGGCAATTTGCCTAATTACCCTTGTAGTGTGCGGCTTGCCATGTTGCACGGACCTGGCAGGGTGCACAGTTGGGGTGGCTTCCAAACCACCCCAGAACTCATGGCTTGTTGTTGGGGGTTCTGGGGTGGTTTGGGACTGGGAGCCACCCTCGCCATGTACCTCGCTGGGTTCGGATGGCATGGGAAGCCGCATGCTGTGTGGGTAATTAGGCAAATCATGTGGCGTGCGGCCAGCACACACAGCGGTGGGGAAAAGAAGCCACCATGGCTTCTTTCCCCCAGTGATTGTGTGAACCCAGCCAATTTGATCATCTCTACAGGGCTACAGAATGGTAGCTATGGCTCCTTCCAGGACAGGAGCGTTAAAAGTCCTAAGCAAGATCAATCACCTGTCCATTTATGCGATTCATTAGAGGAATAGGCTCAAGTTCTGCAGTCAAACCATTCATCTCTTCGATACTTCTGTTTCCTCTTGGAGCCTTGTGACTTGTTACAATGAATAGGAAAGCAAGTTGCCCCACGTGGGCTACAGAGTGAAGTTCATTGGGATTATTCTGCAGTGTTGGGATGGGAAACAGGCCTGTCTTAAAGGTCAGAGACTTTCATTACGGAACAATTTGCTACTTCTTGTTGTGCAGCCCAGGATCCTATCATGGATAAAAGATGGCTTCACCCTGTAAAACAGAGGTGCAGAACCTCAGGCCCTAGGGCTAAGGCCAGCCCTCCAGAGATCCCAGTTTGGCCCTCTGGGGTTCCCCAGAAGTCCATACTCCCCTCCCTTGGCCCCACCCCCTTACCCCCCAATAATGATCATTTGGTGGCTTCCTGGCTTTTATGCAGTTTTCTCCCCATTCTAAAAGGTTGAAATGCCTCTCCTAAGGCTTACTTACTGGCAGTAAGAGCTTTAAGCTAAATTATGCTAATATTTTGGCCCTGCCCCCTTTTGCCTTCAGCCCCACCCACCACTGGAATGTGGCTCCTGAGAGCATCTCCGAAATTGAATTTGGTTCTGCACCCCCACTATAAAAGAAGCTGTATAGAAGGCTGGTATGGAGTTAGCTGCCACTTGAACAGTGCTTATCTATTCAGACTGGTTACTGGTACACCTAGGGGTGCTCACATCACACCAGTTTTAAAAGCACTCCACTGGCTGCCAATCAGTTTCCGGGCGAACGTATAAAGTGTTGGTTATTACCTTTAAAGCCCTACATGGTTTGGGTCCAGGCTACCTACGGGATCGCCTTCTCCCATACAATCCACCCCGCACACTCAGGTCCTCTGGGAAGAATTTACTTCAGTCAGCCAAAACTAGGCTGACGGGTACTACCCAGAGGAGCTTTTCTTCTGCTGCTCCCAGATTATGGAATGGCCTGCCGGAGGAGATTCATCAGCTCACCAGTCTTTTGGAATTTAAAAAAGCCATAAAGACTGATCTCTTCCGGCAGGCCTATCCGGCGGAATTTTAGGTTGCCTTTAAGATATTTTAAGACGTTTTAATGATGTTTTAATGATGTCTTTGATGTTTTTTATGATGTTTTTAATGATGTTTTTTATGATGTTTTTAAGATGTTTTAATAGTATGTATTGTGTTTTGTTTAGTTTATGTATTTTATATTTTTGCTGTTCCCCGCCTCGATCTAGATGGAGAGGCGGATAAGAAATAAATTTATTATTATTATTATTATTATTATTATTATTATTATTATTATTATTATTATTATTATTATTCCCTAGTGGGGAGTGAATGGCTTTTACTTGGAAATGTGAACTTTCTGATGCTAGTATTACTTATAGTATATCTGGATACTGTGTACAGTTCTGGTCGCTACATCTCAAAACAACTACAATGACAATAGCAACAGCAGCAACAACAACATTGTAGAGAAAAGAGCAACTTAAATGGTAAGTGGGCTGGAGAAATTGTCCTATAAGGAATGTTTGGGGCTTTTTAATTAAGAAAAAAGTAAGTGATGGGGGAACATGATAGACAGTTATAAAACTATGCTTGGTCACAAGAGCTACCTCGGAGATGGGGAGGGGGCAGGGAGGGGAGGAGACAGGCACCGCCAACGTATGAAGTATCCTGGTGGTGCCTCACACTCCTTCCTGCTCATTCTGAGGCCAAACACTTAGATAGCCAAAATCAGCCGTCTAAGTGTTTTGCACGGTGTGAGGAGTGCCGAGGCAACCTTCACCTCCATGCTCCTCCCACCCTGCATAGCATGCCCGTAATCCTCCAGGTTTGGATGGTTACGGGCAGCCTCATTGGATTGTGCCCTAAATGTATTTTCATAGCATATACATTTTAAAACATATTTTATCCTAAAATACACATTTTTGTATGGTTTTTGAGCTGCGAACTGCACCGCAAAATTTGGAGAAGTGCGAAACCTGAAGGATAACTGCATTATAATCCACATGTTAGTCCAGGAAATACAGATCAGGTTGGTTCCCTTCGAAATGCAGATCTAGCTTTGAGGTTTAAAACCCATGCTTCATCCTGTAAATTGCACTGTATTTGAACTGGTAATTTTGGATGTCAATCTGTTTTCCCCCACCCCTGAATTTTGTTTCACTTCAAATTCTTTCCCAAGAAACAATGTACTGATGCATTGTCAACAGAGCAAATTTACAAAAATAAAAAGGCTTTGTCAAATTGGTTAAGGAGCCTTGCTTACCAAGGCAAATCTGGTGTATGGGTTACAACAGCCATCAGCTGTCTGTATGTAGGAAAGCCATCAGATAGTAACATTTCCCATCTGTATTTGAATTAGTCACTGAGATAGAGAAGGCTCCATGTTTCATTAGCATTCTGCTCAAGTCATCCACCCACTATAATGTGCTTGAGCTGTTACCATAATTATCTGTTTTAACATACCTTATCACCACAAGCACAGCTTGAAGGAGCAACTTTACAGAGTCAGCTCTTGCTCTTGGTTATAATTAGAGCTTGGGAAATATTGCAGAAGGCAACTTATGCATAGTCATTTAAACCTTTTTAATTAGGTTGCAATTGTGTGCAGGCCCCTTTTGGGATTTGCTTTCGATGAATAGTTTATCCATCGTTGGGAAACGTTTCCAAAGAAAGGAGGGCTTTTTAAAAAGCCCCATTCCCATTCACATAAAGGAGACCTCAAAAGACATAAAGATACACATATTCACTACAAACTTACAAATACAGAGAGGAGTTCATCTGAATAGTGCTTGTGGGTGGGGAAAAAAGAGAGTTTTTGGCTCTGCTACCATTTTCATGTGACCTTTGTGCAAATGTCCTCATCTCCCAGTGTCACAAGCTATACAGAGTTGTGGCCAAACCACAGTCTAGTCCTAACGACTGGAAACATCACCTGTACTCAGGTCAGGATCAAAGAAGCACTGTTTATGTTAGATAATTAATGATGCCCAGGGCTTAATATTCAAACAGGTTCATCCAAGCCACAGCTCTGGTCTCCTGACTTTGCAGGGGTGTGGCTTTGTGAATCTTGCTGCTAAAATAATAGAAAGTATTCCCTGTTTTCTCATAGGCTGTACCTCCTCTCTGTACCTCCTCATCCTTCTTCTGGGTGGAGAAAGCCCATTGTTCCAGGGGCGGGAGTAGATTTGTACATATCGTTGCCTATTCTATATACACAAATGGGAAATTTCCTTTGAACTATTAGCATGTATGCAGCTCCGAGAGATGAGCAAAAGTGTTAAGTTTCTGATATTTTCAGTGTTGTTCTCTAAGGAGGCATTAAACCCTGCATTTTAAGAATAGATCCACCATGCCCCACCCCACCCCAAATGATCCTAAGAAATGTTGCAATTATCAGGAGAAATACAAGAGTGGGGAAGGCCATGCATGGGCATTTCTTGTTCCATTGGACAAGAGTTCTGCAACCTTCAGTGTCTGGTTATACTCCAATGTTTCCCAAGTGTTTTGACCAGGGATGAGGGTTTCTAAAGTGAGTTACCTCTTCCTCCTCCACCTGTCCCCATATCTAGTGCCAACCTACTTTGTGTGTGGGCACACAGATGTTCATATGTACTGCTATATGTGTGCAGTCTGATGCTCTACATCAGGGGCAAGCAGCTTAGTACCCTCCAATCCCTGACCATTGGCCATGCTGACTGGGGTTTATGGGAGTAGTAGTCCAAAAGGTCTGGAGGATTCCAGGTTACCTATCCCTGTTCTAGATGAAGGATCTATGAATGGATGTATGTGTGTGTATTACATATTCTTTGAACATGAATACTTCCGTTGTCCATTCACCCCAGTCTCTTTCACCCCCATCTGGTCCAGCTCTGCTTGTATAAGCTACCATTTTGAGGGAGAAATGTACAGTTGTCCCATGTTTAGATACTTTTCCAGGTAATCAGCCTTGAATTACGTGTCTACCAAATTCTAGGACTCTAGACCCGTAAAGGAAGAGCTCTAAGTTAGGCTAGAACACATTAATATATGTCAGCGCTTGATTTCTGCAAATGTAGATATATGTTTCTTGCTGCAACTGGAAGTGTCCCTTCCCCCAAATCTAAACCTGATGAGGCAATGGAACTCCCGCAGCCTAACAGTCTGCCCCATGTGTGATTTAGCTTGGCCTGCTCTCTGATGGAATAGTGGCTTCTATTATGAGGTAAATGACATGGACCAGATTTTGAAGGTTAGGTATAAAACTATCTCTCCCTCCCCCACCCCCATCTGACCTAATTCTCACAGGCGGCCAACCTGTGTCTGGTCTATACCACTTCAGACTGCAAGTGGGGGATCACATGAACATTTCTCCCTGACATGCTGGCCTTCTCTGTGGGGCTTTGGGGTTTTTGTTTTTGTATAGAGTTCCATCATACGAACTCCCACCTATGCTCTGAAGTGGTTCAGGCCCAGACTCAGGGTGACCAATGTAGATCCTTGGAGATGATCTTAAGGGACCCCCCACTGTTTGCTTTCCACCGTGAAAACTGTCAGTGTATTCCTACCCTTTGCATTCTGTCAGTCCTCCTGTTCAGGCCCTAGTTCATATATTTGTCCCAGGCAGTGCTATCCTCATATAGTGGAGGAGTGAGCTTTCCCCCTCTCCCCACATAGATAACACCCCGTATGCACAGCATGCTCCCTGGGGATTCCTGATTGTGGAGGCCTGACTTGCATGCGTCCCTCCACAAAAATAGTGGACAGAATTCATGGAAACCAGGCCTTCACATGATCAGTCATTCATTTGTATGGAGTGCCTGGCTAACACCTTATTAACTACATCGGGGAGAGGCGTGGATGGACTGACTCCGCTACCACATTGGGACAGTATCATCCCAGCTGAATGTGCAAACTGGGGCAAAGCTCCCTTAGAAGCTTTGGAATCTGAAACTTCTAGTGTATGATGTCTGGGGCAGCTGTCAGGGGTTGGCCAGCATTGTTGGGGTTCCTGCACAACAGTAAAACACAACACTAAAAAGAACCCCCTGGTGCTGCTCCTGCTCCCCCTCTCCTCCTTCCTTGCTGTTAGTGAGAGCATCATGCCCATAGGTCCCCCTGCCCCCTCCAAAATCTAGAGTTGACACTGATATTGTCCACCAGATCATGTATGTCTATATGATTATTGTTACCCTCAAAGAATTCTAAAAGATTAGTGAAGCAGGACATCCCTCTGTAGAATCCATGCTGATTCTTTCTCAGTAAAGCTCAAGTCCTCTGTGTGTTTAACAGTTATAGCCTTGATCATGTTGTGTTCCTCCAGTGAAACCTAAAGAGCAACAGAATGGAAGTTGCATGGAGTTTAGTAATGTCGTTTGCAGCTTCAAACTAGTTCTCACATTTAACACGTTTTAAAAGTTCGGATACGATTGGCAGGCAATATTTGGGGGGTGGGGTTAAAGGAAAAGTCATTGGGTGTATTTTAAAATAGAATATTGTCATGCTAATTAAAAGGAACCCTCATCACTCATCAGCATTGGTGTTTCATTATACATAAACGGAGAGACAGGAATAAATTTCACAGATTAGAATGGCAATCAGTACTAGGAAGTACTTCTGATCATAATACTTTTTAGTGTCAGGTCTCAGTGTATGGTAAAAGAAGGCAACATTTGCTACTCTGGAAAATGTGGACTTCTTGGATTCAGTATAATGACATAATGCAGGCTCAATTGGCCAGTTACTTAAAAAATAAATAGGCACAAAAGCCTGCTGGTTAGTTAATCGTTAATTGTGTCTCCACAACAGTAAAGCACCCTAAAAGATATACCTTAAAAACAGAAACATGCTCCATGACCTCTTCTTGACCCAATGCCACATATATAGCAGAGTTTTTGTCTCTTTGATAGTACAGTACATTGCATAGCATTCAAATGCATAGTCAGAGTGTTGACTGTGTGTCAGATGGACTGTGAAATGTACACTACAGTTTATAATAAGATTATGCAAACTGCTTATTGTTCAAAAAACAATATGAGCATTATCTTTTGTTCAATTCCAAAGGGCTTTCCCTGTGTATAGGTATTAGGAAGTCCCCTCTTAATAAAGTATCAGCTTTCAGTTCTAGCAATGACGATTCAGTTGAGCACTTACTTACGTGGTATTAAGGGTGGAAAAAAGAAAATTTGCCAAGTTGATGGAAACAGAAAGATCATATTATAGCATGGCAAGGTACCTCTGAGCACGTAGCTGTTTTTCTTGCCTTTTTAGGGCAATGACTTAATAAAGCAATTGCCTTCAACAGTGTCATTTTCAGGAGGAGGTAACACAGAGATCCACCTCTTAATTTTTGAAAACACTCCTATAAAAGAAAGCCCTGAAATATGTCCTTTAAGAATGTGCTTTCATTTCACTGCTGTCAGTAAGGTATTCGCCCATGGTGAAGATTTATAACGTGAGCATTGGGCAACAAAGGTACATGTGTATTTTAGTGGATCCTTAACTGAGTTGTGATCACAAGTTGTGTATATATTTCAGTGTGTACCGATTTCCTGAGGTTGTGAGTTAATGGTCGTCATTAAGGACCATAAGAGAAAATATGTTTGTATTCAAGGCTAGAACCCATTTGAACCATCCTGAGCAACTGCATTTTTCACACAGACACTGAATAATACTTGGTAAAATAAAATTTAAAAACTGGATATATTTCTATTCCAAAATTTGTAATTAGAAGTCAGTCACCAGCTGCCATCTTAACCATGTTCATCAATATTTTACTGCTGCCTTCCCCAAGCTGGCATGCTCCAGATGTGCTGGACTACAACTCTTGTTGGCTGGGGAGGATGAGACTTGTAGTCAAACACATCTGGAACATGCCAGCTTGGGGAAGGCTGCTTTAGTGTAAGTTACTTCATTGTTGTTGCTCTATGCTGTGGACACTGGCCACAATCCAGAGAACTGCATGTCTGTGTTTCTCCCGTCAAATATAGTAATACCTTGTACTTCATTCATATTTTATCCCTTGTTATTGCGTAACAAGCTGCTTTTGAATTTTGAGATCTCAAAAACATTTTGTGAAGTGGGATGGAGGGTTGGTATTCAAAGCAAAAGAAGCCAAAAGTTCTGCTAGGTGTGTCCAGTCCAAGCACCTTGGACAGTGTCCATCAGCAATAGTAGATCACATTGGAAATCACAGTGTTTATATGACCTTTGCCTGAGAGTTGTGTTGTGAGATTTCTTGCACACATTGAAATCTAGCTGTAGCTGAGTGGTAGAGCGCATGCTTTGTGTGCAAAATATCCCAGGTCCAATCCTTGGCTTCTCCAGGTAGAGCTGGGAAAGATTCCTTTCTGAAACCCAAGAGAGCCATTGCTAGTCAGCGTAGACCAGTGTTCTCCAACCTTGGGTCCCCAAATGTTTTTGGCCTACAACTCCCAGCATGCCCCAGCCAGCATAGGCCAAAAACATCTGGGGACCCAAGGTTGGAGAACACTGGCGTAGACCATATTGAGCTAGATCAACCAACGGTCTGACTTGCTATAAAGCAGTTTCCTAGCTTCCTATGAGAACTCATAATCATATGACTACTTTGACTTGGATCACTTAGGTATGTAAAGAATAGGTGTAGGGTGGCTATTGGGCTAAGGCTAAGTGGCAGGATCTCAGCCGTGTGTTCTAAATCAAGGCCAGCAGAAATGTAACATGTATTGATGAAGACACACATTTGTTGCTACTGCTTTGCATGCTGCTTGGCACTTTAAAAAACACACAACAGTTATTGTTTCTCACTATTCTTAGGACCATAAGGACATCTATGTCCATGAATTAGTACATTAAATATTACCATGCATTATATCAACACCCTCATATTAGGAATGCTGGAGAACAGGGGGTTGGATACCCTCTCCATAAGGTGGCCACCTAAAAATCATTTAAAAAGAGGAAATGCATCACCAAAAAAGAGGACACCAATTTGCATATGCTCATATATATATATGTATAAATGGAAATTTAGAAATTATTATTATAATTTAAATAGGCATGCTGTATATCTCAGCATAGTGTGGAAGACTGTGAGCAGATGCCCTATATGCCTTGCTGAGTTTGCTGTTGATGGGTAACTTCAAGGCCCAGCTCTTTCTTCTCGTGGTTCTTTCTCTTTATACTGGACTTGGACAGGACAGCCCTTCAAACAGAGGACACCTTCAAGATAGGGGCAGTCCTCTGGCAACCCTTCAGATAGAAGGACTGCCCTCTGTAAAAGAGGACACATGACCACCTTATCTCTCCATCTTTCCTAGAGGTATACATGTGATTTAAAACAACCACTTTTGTTTCTGCCTCTCAATTTAAAAACAATCAGCAAACAGGTGGTGAGCCAAAGTCCAGGCCACCCAGAGAGTGGCAGGTAGTGGGGGCAGCAGCACAGGCCTGGTGTCAGCACTTGGGCCAGCACAGGGCATGCTGAGACTTCTGGGATTGATGCTCCTCACTGCAGCACTCTTTCTTTAAAAAAAAAAAAAAAAACATTTCATAATTGAGAGACAGCTGGCCAGGCATGTACATGGTTACAGATGCTCATGTCATTATTTTTTACTTTAAATCTATATTAGCCTATTCTGCAACAAAATGGTGCTTATTACAGTCAATATGTTTAGCAGCAGAAGCAAATTCCATTTTATTCCGGTAGTCGTGATGGTGCTATAATTTCAGTGAGTATAAAATGGGAATGACAGTGGGTGCGTGGGTGGGTGGATAGGGGAGAAGTGAGTTGTGTGTGCTTCACAACTGAAGTAATGCACATGGACATCGTAAGACCATTAAGTCCAAGGTCTAAATTTTCCTAGCTGCACCATTGCTGCAAGCATGCCCTCAACAGTTATGAGCAGGAGAGCTCTCAGAAAACAGGCAAGCTTTTTCAGAACACTTACTTGTAAATACTGGGCACATCCCAAATCATTTTGCCTATCACTAGTTCAAATAGCATTCCCAAACCCGGGTATAATTGTGTTCTGAAACTATAGTAGATGTATAGAGAAGTCATTTGAGCACCGGAAAGGCAAAGCAGAGCATTCCGTTCCTTCCTTGGGTTATCTCAACACTTACTGTTCCTGTTCCTAGAAAATGAACTGTCATTTGGTAGCTGCATCTCAAGTACAAATTAATGATCCCTTTCTCTTCCTTGAGTTTCCTTTTGAATCAGTGTCTGCTTGCACCTTGGAGGTGGAGGCTAGTTATTTAGACAAGTCAGCTGTGACATGAGGAGGCGAAATCTTCCTTGATCAAGCTGTTCTGCAGTAGAAGAAGAATGAATACCAGGCCTATGGCCATTTGTTGCCAAGGTGAGACATGCAATTCTAACTGATTTAAGAGTAAGTCACTGAAGCAAATAAAGTGATAGCTGCTTTCCAGTTTTTTATTTCCACGTAAGGGGAATGAGGAGGCCTGATAAGCGACAGATTTTCACCTCTAAAATTTGCTGTGATAAGTAAGTGGTTCATTTTTCTTGAAAGGCCCTATTGTTTAGTACATATTAGAATAAACGGCAGTTGTTGCAAAATGCATTTCACATCACTCCCTAAGGTAATAAAAGGAAATCTAGCCATTGAATGAAAAACTTCCCAAAATATAATGCAGTAAACAAACTGCTTGATGTTCTCTTGTCACTAATATAGAGTGTGTCTGTGTGTGTGTCATACACACACACATACATACATACATACATATACATATACATATACATATATATATATATATATATATATATATTCATCCACACATCCTATATAGTATATCTGTTTGTTTTACAGCTTCCAGTTAAATAAAAACTTAATATTTATCTTGATTTTCAAATATTGCTTCATTGGCTCTCAATATTTAGAGCAGTGCCCTCATCGAACAATTGATCTTTAATATATGTAGACAGTGGATACTTTCTGTGGCTTTAGGGAAAGTCCTTAGCCTTTGATTAGCTTCATATATTTTTTAAGTAGACAGATTGCAGAGATCATAGAGTTGGAAGGGGCCTACAAGGCTATCGAGTCCAACCCCCTGCTCAATGCAGGAAACTAGAGGAGGGGTCTCCCATCCAAGTAATAACCAGGCTTGACCCTGCTTAGCTTTCCACGCTCAGACAAGCTGAGCCAGCGTAAGCCATAAGTGGTGATTGTTCATATAGGCATTTGCACCCAGGCCCCAATTCATGTTAAAGCTTCTATGTACCATGAGGAAGGATATGCAGCAGATTTGAGAATCACTCCCGTACCTTACTTCATGTACATTCTGCAAGGCAGGGATATGCATGAACCAGTCCTACGAGCTTAGATGTTATGGTGGTGTATGACCAACAAGGATATGATAAGGTCCCATATTGTGCTTGCTAATGACATTTTCTTCCTGAACTAATAACATGTTGCACCATGCAGAGTCATCCCTTTAAAACAAGTTTCCTGGTTGTATTAAGCAGTATGAATTTAGCCAAAGGAAAGTAAACGACTTCTTTACTGTGAAGATGCATGCACAAACTACTGAAATCGACTACAAAATACCAAATATTACAAACTATGAAATACTTAGGGCCAGAGTGGCACCCTGTGAGGCATGAGTGGCTGTCACTGGAAATAAGTGTTGCCCCTCCCCACATGAGAGCAATGAATGTTGAATGTTGCATCAAGCTTCAAGACAGAACACTGACATTTACAAGTGTTGAAGTGTTGTATGTTTTCTAGGTTGTTTTAAAGACCGCTCTGTTTTTATTTGGCTGTTTATTGTCAGTTAGTTTTAATGCTTGTTATGTACACCACCTTTGGGGCCCTGATGGGGCAGAAAGGTTGTTTATAAATATTTTAATAAATAAAAGATGACCAAAGGAAAGGAATACGATCTAATTCTAACTGTATCAAATTATCGGGGTGGGTAAATTAAAGCTGACAAAGGGCCATTTCCCTGTTTTGCTGGGTACTGAGCCATGATGTATATGGTTTATTTTTTCTTTTTTTTCTTTTTCTTTTTTTATTGGATTTTCCAAAACAAAAACAAATCATATTTGGCTTCCGCCTCATTGTCTGACAAACATTACCAATCCTTATCCAATCTAAGTTCCCTCTATTTTCACAGAAAGAATTTCTATCACCTTACCAATATTCAAAAATCAAAACCCAAAATTATTAAGTCACTTTCCCTCCTCCCCAAGAAGTCCACCAGAGGTTTCCAGTCTTTCTTGAATGAAGATTTTAAAAAATGCTCTAATTAAACAAGTCAATTTTGCCATCTCTGCTAAGTCCAACATTTTCAACAGCCAGTCTTCTATAGTTGGTATTGCTGCTTCTTTCCATTTTTGAGCATAGATTATTCTTGCTGCTGTCATCATATATTGTAATAATGTTCCATAGTCTTTCTCAAGTTGTAAATCCATTATACCCAATAAGAAAATTTCTGGTTTCAGTTTAATATTCACTTTTAAAATCTTTTGTATCCATGTGTGTATTTGTACCCAGTATGCTTTCACTTTTTTACATGTCCACCAAACATGATAAAATGTTCCTTCATGATTTTGACATTTCCAACATACATTTGGCACATTTTTATACATCTTAGCCAATTTCACAGGGGTTAGGTACCAACGATACATCATCTTGTAAAAATTCTCTCTAAGATCAGAACACAATGTAAATTTTATACCTTTAGTCCACATACGTTCCCATTGTTCCATCATTATATTATATCCAAAGTTCCTTGCCCATTTAATCATACAGTCCTTAACTTGTTCTTCTTCTGTCCCAAACTTCAGCAGAAATTTATACATTTTTGCAGTTACATCATGGTCATCACCTGTACACAATTGTATTTCAAATTCAGACTTATCCTATTCTATATCATACATTCTTTTATCCACATTAAATCTCTCTGATAATTGCTATGGTTTATATTTTCAAAAGATATAGCTAGGGGGAAAGGGAATATACTGTCTCTACAAGGAGAGACACAAGTTAAACTCACTCACCCAAGTTGCCAGGGTACCATGGTTACTAACATGGGATCCAGTTTAATGATCTCTCTTCCTATATATTCATCAATAGCAGGGATGATGGTTTGGGATGATAATCTTCTGGCGCAATCTGAGTGTGGGACATGGAGGGAGCAACTGCTGTTTGCAAAATCTGAAGGGCATACCAGGGAGGGTTGCTAGGTCAGCAGCAGCTTCTGATTGCCTGAGATGTGACAGTCAGCAGCATCCCATTCCCTGAGATTCAAAGACAGGGCCTGGTGATGTCACAACATACAGCCTGAATCGTTCATGGTAAGAGTGTTTTCAGTCATGCTCTAGCACTACGTATGGGCACACATCATGAATTGCTTGCTCCTTCCATTAGACAAAGCAGAGTTTTGCATCCACATATTTGAAGCAATCAAAGCATGTCATTTTCAAGGTTCTTTCTAAGCAGTACTCCAAATACAACTAGTAACCGAAAGGCAGGGATGTTGAAGAGTCCTTGGTTTCGAGTCACGAGTCCAGCGTGTTGTCCTGGTTTCCCCCGCCAAAAACAGAGCGCGGGGGTCCAGCGCGACGGAGCAGGGTCACGTCACTTCCTCCGCGCCGGAAGTGACGCGACGGGACCCATCGGACAGGGAAGGAAGGCTCTCCGCAGAGCGGAGAGCCCAGGTAAAGCCCGCGGGGGTGGCCGAGCAGCCCGTCAGACACGAGCAGGCCCAGTTCGGGCCTTGCTTCTGTCTGACGGGCTGCTCGGCTACATCCCTACGTCACGAGTCATGAGTCACAAGTCACTCCCAAAGCTGACTCCACGAGTCCCTGTTAAAATCAATGGGGGTTTTTCCCAACAAAATAAGGCTATTTCAGATGTGTGGCTTAAATAAATTCTAGGCACAAGTGTGCCTTTTTATTTCAAAACTCTGCAACTGATTTTGCAAAGAACAGACCAGGCAGACAAACCCAAAATAACCTTTGTCTTGGACAATTCAAACTGAGGCCTTTGTCTTGGACAATTCAAACTGTGGAACTGGTTAAGAAGAGACCAGGCAGGCAGAGGAGGCAGGGAACCCCAAACAGGCAGGCAGAGGCAGCCAAACCCAAAATGTCTGAAAGGTTGCATTTTAGGAAAATGATTTTAAAAAATAAACTTGCTATACTTCCTAAAACCTATCCATGCTGCATTTGAGGAACACGATTTTGGAACACGAGTCCTTGGTCTCAAGTCCCGAGTCGAGTCTTGAGTCCCATTAAAAATATTGGGACTCGAGTCTGACTCGAGTCAGAGGGGGGACTCAGTCCGACTCACGAGTCGAGTCCTGGAGTCCGAGTCCCCATCCTTGCCGAAAGGGGTGTCCCTGATTCCAGCTACAATGTGGGAACTGTTGCTCCTCATTCACTCACTCACTCACTCATGGACCCCAGGTAGAGAACATTTAAGGCAGGCTGAAAGTTCCCAGCCTCTTGCTCCTGCCTCATCCTCCTCGTGATCGTCTCTGTGCCTTGGCTACCATGGAAGTTCTTCTTTCCCCAACAGCATTGGCATTCCAGCCCTTCAGCCTCCTTCTCAGGGTATGGGACTGCTCTTAACACTGCCAGTCACTAGAAGCCCATCATAAGAACAGAGGGAGGAAACAGTGAAAGTACAGAAAGGGAATAACAGCATGAGCAACCTCATAAATCCTTTATTAAAGATATGGCCTTTGTTCTAATGATGATGAAGTCCTTCGTGGTCTGCAATACTTATCAGAGACTGAAAGACTGAGCCAGAATAATAACATCCGGACATTTTGGGGCACCAGTTGGAGTAGAAGAGATACCGCTTTAAACCCAGGAATGATGAACTAGTCCTTAATGTCTGCTTCCTTAAGTTGTTGAGCAAGTTTTCTTCAGAAGCTCATGAAAGCTGCTAAAGAGCCCCCTTTAAAAAAATATGCCCCAACCACTGGTGTTTGGCATACGTGATCTTGCGATGATGTAACTTTATACAGTGGTAATGCGAAGTTTTTCTTGATCCCTAGAAGCCAAATGCCTCGGAGGTGATCATCATCATAATGCCAATATTTTCTTAACATTTTTTGACACGAAAGCAGACTTCAGTTTTCTCGCATAGACAAGGGATCATGCACCAGTAAGAGGTCAAGAAAAAAGAGGACAGGATTGAGGACGACCCTTCTGAAGTACAAGGTATAGCGTAAAATAAATAGCAATTTGTCTCTACAGTCTGGTTCTCACAAACAGTAGATGAGACAGTCAATCTGTTTCTTGGTTGAACCACTTCACACTGGGGTGTTTTTCTTGGGTGCGGGTGGAGAGTGCAATTGATTGAATGTTACTCTTTAGGACAGTGTTCTCCAACCTTGGGTCCCCAGATGTTTTTGGCCTACAACTCCCAGAATGCCCCAGCCAGCATAGCTGGCTGGGGCATGCTGGGAGTTGTAGGCCAAAAACATCTGGGGACCCAAGGTTGGAGAACACTGCTTTAGGAAGAAAAATATCTCCACATACAGAACATGCATGTCTGGGAGAAGGGTTCTAGGGTAGCCTTATGCACGGCTTTTACCTTTCTATGTGTTGGATAATTAAAATTGCAGTCAAAACCTATGGCTAATGTTTCACCAGGTAATTGGGTGAAATGGTTAAGATCACTGATACCTTCTAGGGTGGTTTTCCTAGAAGGTACTCATTGAATTATTAACAGCCTGAACAGGAAGTGGGCGTTGCTCCCAGCTTCTTCCTCTTTCTGTTCAGACTGGAGTGAGCGTGGCACCACCAGGTTGTTGTCTCCACGTGGTCCTTGTAACAGCATGTAGCCAGAGTTGCTGGTCTGAATTCCACAAGTTCAGACCCCAAGTAACTACAAATGAACTTGTAACCAACTGTAAGAAACGCTTTTAAGCCTGCCTGAATGAAACTGCATAATCTGAGTGAGTAAATGTTACTTTTAACTTTTACAAGACTGTGTCTCTGATTATTGTTCTGAGGGAGAGAAAAGGGGGCAAAACCAGGGAAATTCAGTCTGCCTTAAAGCATCCTGGATTACCAAATGCTAACTGGCTAACACTAGCCAAATCTAAGCTTCTTTTAAGCTGGAAAGGGACTCTACTCTGCTGATCTCACTAACGTGAGATAGGAAGGATATTACTCCACAATATATCCTCTCCTAGTATCTTTTTCAAGTCCCAACACTATGTATAGGGGAATTTCTTTGGGGAGGGGGTAGTAAGTAGCATTCAGGTCAAGCAAACCCTCACCTGTCTGAAGTAGTACAGTCCAGGCTGACCGCACCTCGTCTGCTGTTTGTAAGAACTACTGTAAGGAAAACTTACATCACATCAAATCATGGACAAATACTACAGCTGCTGCAGTCCATACAACGTAATGCATATGTTGGCGACTCACAATGGTGAATCAATGACTCTGGCAGCCCCGTCATATACTTACTTGGAAGTAAGTCTCATTGAATCTAATAGGATGCTTCCTAGTAGTAAGTATGCTTAGGATTGCAGCCCAACACTTGTTGAACTACTTCTTTTCCCCTCAGTTAACACCTCATTTGGTGTGATTTGGCTATTAGTCTTTTTGGAAATTACCAGTTTGCGTTTTTTCATGGTTGACTTTCATTTACGTTTTGGTAAAATAATACAGGACAAAGCTGCCGATTTAATTCATTAATAGGATAACATTGTTAACTGAATTTACAAGCAATTTCTTGGGTGAAATCCAGCCAAAGGTAGGCATTTTCAATTCCCACCAATTTCAGTGGGAGAGTTGAGCACATGCTTAGGTATTTTCCATTGAAATCAGTGGGACTTAAAAGCGTTTCACTTTAGCTGGATTGTGCTCAAGAGGATGAATTCATTGGAGGCACACCTGCACATGCTCCCTGCCAAGGAAGGCCAGGCTACCTCCATTTTTGTTGTCAATTGGTTCAATTGGTTTATTTTGGTCTACAGTCCAAAGCACAAAAATATATAAAATACAGATATATATGAATACAGTACACTGTTTTGGTATTTCATCAATTATAACCAGAAAGGATATTACCTGATTAAAACTAAAAACCAAAAATGGTAAAAAGCGATCGTACACAAATAAAATCCATGGTCAACTAAAAGCTAAGAGTACATAAAAACTCATACACAAGTAATATCCGTGGCCATCCATCAATAAAATAGTGCTCCCTTCACTTATCTCTGTTTTAGCAGTTGCAGTCTAGTTTTAATGGCCGTGGCTAAAAAATTGGCTACATACATCCAGTGTGACCCCAGGTTTAACATCTGCCAGCAGAATAGAAATGTAAAACCTGTCAGTATTTCCCAGACAGAGTAAAAGGATTGGGGAAATAAAGTATGGGCTCTCAGGTCTCTTATAGAATTCACAGTGCAGTAGAACATGTGTTACCACTTTGATTTTGTTCTGGGCTGAAGTAGGTGCAGATGAATCATTCAGTGACTGGGTTCGCATGACATGACAATCCATCATGGGTGACAAGCCACGGTGGGTTGTGTTGTGTGAACCTAGAGAGATTCCCACAGGGTGGCTTCTTTGAGGGCAACAAGCCACCCTGACAACCCATGGGTTGTTGTACGGGTTGTTGTACCCACAATGGGCTGTCATGTTGCCCAAACCTGGGCAAATATTTTCACACCTTTTTTTCCCCTTCGGATCCCCAGATCTGAGTTCAGCGACTGCGCTCTGTCCTCGGAGCTGGGGATCCACACTCAGATCTCCTTCCTCCACCTTGCAGCCAGCATGGAAAGAACCATGCTGGCTGCTTCCCTGAGGTCATAAGAGCAACCTTGGGAAACGGGGCATTCCAGGTGGCAGGGAGGAGACTGGGGCTGCCAGGATACAAGATCTCCAGACAGTCCTCCAGCCTACTTCCCTCTCCATCCGAAGCGCTGCAGATTGATGGCCGAAATCAGCCGTCTAGCAGACTTGCAGGGCAGACTTGCAGGGTGGGAGGAGTAGGGAGGCAGAGATTGCCTCCACCACTTTCTGTCCCCTGCAATATATATTTTTTTTAAAGTGCAAAAATGTTTCACACATTAGGGGGTCCCAAAAAATAAATTTAAAAAATAAATTGGCAGCCATGAACAGCCCCTCAAGGTGCTGCTTGGACACTTTGAAGGGGCTGTCAGTGGCTGTCAAAAAGGGGATTGCGAAAGCTGGCTGTCAAGCTGGAATTCACGATCCCTGGGGGAGGGGAAGGCTAAAGGGACAAAAAAGCCATGGAAAGCCAAAAACGGCTTGTGAACGTGGCAGAGAGGGGGAGACAAGTTGGTCCTGCTGCGAGGTCCCCTGGGATACCCGCGGGAAGATGGAGGGGGAAGGAGGGGGCAAACAACCCACAGTGAGTCCAGTTGTCTGTCGGATGCACAGTGGGTTGTTCGCACAAAACCAACCCACCGTGGCTTATTGCCAGGGTGGGTTGTCATGTCGTGCGAACTCTCCCGGTGTATTTCTGATTTGTGTCACTTTTGCTTCTGCTCACATATAAGTCCATTCCACGCTGCATTATTCTGCAATTTTAAAAAGTCCATATGCAAATCTGTATTTGAAGACATGCTTTTAGATGTATTTTCTCTCAAAATACGCCTTTAAAATGTACTTCTCATACATTTTTAAAGCTGAGAACTGCATTGGAATATTTGGGAAGTGCAAAAGCCAGTAAATAACTAAGTTTCAAGTTGCACAGTACTCCAGGAGATGCAGATCACATCATTTCCTATCGGAATTCACAAAGATTGGATTTCTCAAGCACCCTGAACTGAAGCTACCGTATGTCCTGGCTGGAACTAGGAGGTGTCTCAGGAAGAGATATCAAGGCTGCTGGCCCTCCCTTCTGACCTAAAGAAGAGTTTGATACCTGCTCTCCCACTTGGCTAACGGAAAGGTATGTTCAACTTCCTATTCCATTCTAGCTTGAGTACTTCAGCAATGTAGCATATTCCATTGCAAATCATAACTTAAACACACACATCCCAGTTAATAAGCAGGACTAGCATTTCTATTTAGTTCCAGATTGTATTGCTGAATCTATTTTCAGCACTGAC
The DNA here is from genome assembly GCA_021292165.1 of Shinisaurus crocodilurus. Classification (NCBI taxonomy): domain Eukaryota; kingdom Metazoa; phylum Chordata; class Lepidosauria; order Squamata; family Shinisauridae; genus Shinisaurus; species Shinisaurus crocodilurus. The sequence continues at coordinate 166,409,829 of CM037879.1, read as the reverse complement.
AATTTGCTTTTGGAAAGACTGGGTAAATGGACTAAGCAATCTGACATAGCAAGAAAATGAACAGATACTTGTTTCGTTCAACTTTTAATAAAGTGGCTAGTTAATTAGTAGGCTATTAATATTATCTAGGCCATTCCATGTGTTAACTTTGGTATCTTTCTTGACCAAAGTACAGATTTATTTTGGGCCAGCTATAGCCCTAGGTTAAGGCTTAAGACTGAGAAAATTGTTCCTCTGGAATATTTATGGGACGCCATTTACAACTAGCTCTTTGATGATTATTCTGTTCAAATGCATGTTCCTGGCAGACAAGATACTGTTGGGAAATTCTAGAATACACCTGTGTATCTCCTCTTTCCTGGCTCCCCACTACAATAAAATCCACATTGAATCTTTGTCCTGTTTGAAATGTAACCACAATACTTTTAATTGACTCTAAAGCAACAACTTGTGAGGTCACTAGATAAATCTGAAGCCAGAAGTCCCCACTCTCTGAAATTGAAAGATTCATCTATCTCTAGCAAGGACAGCCCCTGTGGATACAGATATCCCTGAGCTATGAAAATGCTCTGCTTAGGATCCCAGCCTCTCAGATACCATGTGCTTGCTTTGCTCTGACTGAGTGAAATGTTGCCTACCTATTAATGAATCAGACATTTCTTAGGAGCGCTGGTAACTACGCCAGCAGGCTGTAGTGGTTAGCACGTTGGGCTAGGACTGCGGAGAAAAATTCCAAAATACAAAAGCACTCCATTCCCAAAGGGTGGGCGGGCGGGTAGGTGGGTGGACGGGAGTGCAATAAATGACAGGGCAAAGCAGCACCGTGGTCAGAAACCAATCAAATTCCCCTCTCCTAGTGGATGCCCGCCCAGCCTCATTCCTCAATGGCTACCAGAGCAAGGCCTCAGATGCAGAAATGAAGCATGCATGGGGAAGATAAACGCCTCTCTTGGAAATGCAAGGATCATATAGGAAAATTAAAAGCTCTTGCAGATATGTTGGGCTGCGTCAGCATGCCCTTTTTGTCATTTTTGTTATCTCTGATTTTGTTGTATATTGTTCTTAAGATTAAGCTTTGTCCTGGGCTATTCAAAAACTGTAGCCTGCTAGTGAACCTTGCTATGCTATTTGGATATAATACTATTTGGATAGAATACTTGGATATAATGCTTCTGAGGAGGGTGAAGTGGTCACCCTTTAGCTCAGATAAGGACAACAAGGACCAACTCGGGTTATTGGAAAGAGGTTTATTGTGCACAATAGGTCCTGCGGACTGTGTCGCAAAGCAGAACCCCGGGCGGGGCTTTTACAACCACTTTTATAGGATACATAAGTCTGGTCATTTGGCAACAATTCTTTACATTGGTCAGCAAGGTCAAGACAAAAGGGGGGGCTTGCTTTAGGGGAGGGGGATTTCCTTACAAGGAGACAGGAGGATGATCTTACAATCAAGCAGCTGGTAGGTATTATCTGATCTTGGTCACGTAGGCAGGGTGAGACAGCAAAACACCTCAACCCTTTTGAATCAACATAGCCATTGTCGGCCATTGTCAGTCATTGCCACAGTCATTACCCTGGCAATCTGTCTACATGCTTGGCTAGAATCTCTTGTAAGATTTTCTTTTAACTATTTCGTTTCCTTCACTCCCCCCTTTTGAAACTTCAACACCTATCTGGAGTTTCAACCTGGGGGATGGGGCGATATTTCTACATAGCCAGGACCTGGGCAGCCGCCCTTTTTCTGCTAATAGGCTCAGGCTATTTTGGATTGTCCGGACCACAATAGGGAGGACACAAGGGAGCAGGATGCAACCTATCGCGATTAGCCCGATGAGAGCTACTATCGCTTGCAACCCTGATAACTTGGGGAACTATCTAGAGAAAGCTTCTCCTAGATCGAGCCCTTTCTAGGTCTGGACTGGATGCATATGTAAGCCATAGGATTACATTCAAGCAGAATAACAATAAACATTGGCTACAGGTTATGCGTTTATACAATATAGAAATCACATTTTGAAACTACACTTTACCACATTCTCTCCTTTTGATTCTAAGTGAATGCACACTGAGGGTCACTTTTAATTAAGGGCTGATAGGTAAGGCTGGTTCAGACTGAGCTGGAGTTGACATCAGTTCATCTCGTCCGATCCTCTGGGTATTGTCTTTGATGGTCGTCCCGTCCGAGGTCTGAGATGATATTGATGTTCTGGCACAAATTCTTCTGTTTCAGGGGAAGAGGTTCTAGCACATTCACCCCGAATCGTTGGAGGCGTTATTATGTCCTCATTCTTGTTAGGGGTTAGAGGCTTTTTATGGCTGAAGTCCTTGGCACTTCACAGCGTTAAGTACACTTCGAATCCAGCGATAATTCCTTTCGCTGTACTTGAATATGAATTCATTCACCTGGGACAGAGTGTCCCTCCATGCTGGGCTGGTGCTGAGCCGCCTTCACCCGTGAATGAAGAGTCTTCACACATCTCACTAGGGCCTTGCAGTAATTCTGAATTGAATGTCTCATCAACATCTCACGAGGGGTCAGGTCTCGCCACTCGACCTGGCCTGGATCTCACACACACAAGGGCCATAGAAGGTGCATTTGGCCACATCAGTCTCGTCTCTGTGTATACTTTGGCCAGCTTGTCTTCCAATATTTTAGCAAAAAGGATTCTCTTTTCCCGCTGCCGTGGCGTTAGCTCTCACACAGGGGCATGTTCTACTTACTTAGAATACATACAAACAACTACAAACACCCGGGTGGCCGGGTGACCGGCCAGATGGGCGATTGATAAATATAATAAATAAATAAATAAACACATATTGATAGGAACAATACTTAGACATTTCAACAAAATCAAATTGTACACCACAAAAAAGGTCTCCAGGGTGAGGTTGTATGCTCACCCTGTCTTTTACAGGTTTTCCAGTATTATGAGCCTGGCACACTGCACACTGGACAAAGTACTGAGTCATTGCAGATGTAAAAATCAATTCAAACCACTTTTTTTGTCAACAATCAAACCAATAACTAAATCTGCTTTTCTGAATGACGCTGTACAGAGTTTTTAGCAGGAAAGCAACTTGCTAATTTGTGACATTGCTATAAAGAATGCAGGAGAAACTGACTTGTTTTGAGTTGGAAGGGACTCACAAGGCCATCAAGCCCAACCCCCCCACTCAATGCAGGAAACCAGAGGAGGGGTTCCTTATCTAAGTAATACCCAGGTCTGATTTTGCTCAGCTTTCTACACTTCAGATAAGCTGAGAGCCAGCATGAGCCACAGACTTTTATTTTTAGCAAGGGAAACCAAGATTTTGAAAATCACATAAAACACAAGTCATTTGTACAACTTTTTGAAAACTAACTTAACAACAACAGAAGGATTGCAACTCTTTTGGTATTTTGGTGCCATTGTGTTATGCTACACTTAAATACTTATTTTACAAAAGTGCTCTGTTAGCTTGCTATAAAAGCTACTAGACAAGCATACATTTTGCAACTAAACTGTTCAAATTTACTAAAGCTGCCCTTTTGGTTTGCCTTTGGCAAAAACTAACTAAGCATACATCTTTAAAAAGGACAATAAAGAGGGTAAAATTTCAGGAAAGCCCATTTCAACAAAACTGGGCACTAAAACGTACAAAAACTGAGTTAGTAGTTTAGATTTATCTTTGATAGCTGCACTTCTTTTATTGCTGGTAAATAATCATGCTCCCCCTCCCCTTGCTTACCCTTCCTTTCTGTTGGGAGCAGCAGCAAGGTGGCAAGGTTTCAAGTGACACAGCATTTTACAATTTTTCTGGATTTTTCTCTTTTACAACAACCCTTTGAGGTAGGTACAGCTGAGAGTCTGTGACTGACTCAAAGTTACCTAATGAGCCTTATAGCATTTATTGCTTCTCGAGGGAGGGGATATTGCAGCATATCTCCTTTTTTTTCTATTTGAACCAGAGAAGCAGACTTTTAAGAGTCTCACTTCTTTTTTAGTTTTCCGCCTAATATTTTGCTGGTACCAAAGCTAATATTGGCGGAAAGCCCTGTTTTCTTCATTCCCCAGAGACTCAGCAAATGCCAGGAGAATTGGGACTACATTCTATTGTAGCCCTTAGTTTACACAATCCATCATGACTTAACAGAACCATTTCTCTTTTTTTTTTTCAAGAAGACAAGAAAACTTTTGATTTCTAATCTGCCTTGTTAAGAACAGAACTGCACATTACTTCTCAATATATATATATATATATTTTTCTTAAACTTTCTTACCTGCCATCTCTTTCTCTACGGCCCCCTTTCCCCCCCCCCTCCTCGGGGCAGAGGGGACAGTCTACATGCCTTTAAATAATCATCTCTTTTCTTTTTTTCAAAAACCTTTTGGCTCCACTCATTGGTGAAGCTCTTGAATTTTCTGTGAAAAATAGTTAACTATTTCTTTTTGAGCTTATTCTGCATTAGCTGTAGTCTCAGAGAAAAAGCCTGCCTTGATCAGGGGCAGACTCTTTCTGACCTTTTAAAGCTAACACAGTTCAATTCTCAAAAGGCACTAGCACTTTGTTTATGCTCAGAAAACTTGCATTTTCAATACTCAGACTCTCTCAATTACAGTTCTTAAAAAAACACTTTAGTATCGTTTTTCGCTCTAGTGGTTAGCTGCTGATTCTCTGGGAGCATGATTGGCCAATTCCTGCATACCAGGAAACCTGCAGTCACTTGAGGGTTTTTGTTTGTTTGTTTTCGAGGTGCAAGGGATAAACTTTTTTCTCAACCTTCTTTTCCACTTTAAAATCTTTGCAATTCGTGGCTGCTAATCTTCTCACATCTCCAGTCGCTTTTGCCATACAAGAGGAAGCAACCTCGCATTTGCATAACCAGGAGCAACATTTTTTTTTTCTTTGCTTACTTCAGAGATTCAACACACACTCAAAACAAAATGAAAACTTTTTCAATTTACACCATCAACTAGCCCCACTTGGAAGAATAAACATTTAACTTGAACATAAACCTTCTTTTTTCTTTTCTTTTCTTTTTTGGCTACATACATGGCTTGCAGTAGCCAGAATCTCATTTACATGTTTTTTTTTCTTCCCCCCTTTGAGAATGTTTTACAAATGGATATCACTAAAGACTCATTTTGCTGGGCCCTCAGGATCTACCCCTCTAAACAAGTGGATTTGTTGTTTTCACCAGTACAGAAATTGTGCTGGAGATTCTGCTGACAACTGCAAGCATTCTGTTTTCAATTGCTTGAGTTCTTAAAGTTCTTAAAGCATCATGAAGCACTTTTTGTCTGGTGAACCTACTTCGGAAGGCTTAAGGTAGCCCTTTTGAAATCTCACTTCTGTCTAAACATACCAATCATCTAATTGTCCTTGGAATTTGTTCTCTAGGGCCACCAGAAGGTCCCTTAGGATCTGTTTTTCTCAGGACCCATTTTGGGCCAAGTACTTCTCCTTCTGCATGGCCATTCTTTAGTACAAAGAGTTTGCCACTATGTTTTTGACAAAGTCTTTCTTCTAGGTAAAGAGGCAAATTCTTGGAGTACTATTGCCAAAGGTGCCCCTTCTGGAGCATTTTGGTTCCCACCTATGATGTACTGTGGCACAGAATTCTACCTTTTTGAGCTCCTCACTCTGTGTGTGTGTGTGTGTAGTGCTTTGGTTTAATTCACAAACAGGCACACAACATTCACATGTCACTGGATCATGGGAGGGGGGGTTCAATCAGGCCCACTTGCTTTTGAAACTCTGCCGCAACAGAGATCAGGGCGTCTTGACCTGATTTAATCCCAGATCTTGTTCAGCGACTTATATGCATTCATCAGCAGGGAGGTTTGGAAAGAAGGGGGGGTGTCCCTGTCTGTTGACTCTGGTGGGACTCGAACGCACAATCCCCAGCTTCAACAGCTTATGAATTCTAATAAGCGAAGGAGAGAGAGATGGGCCTGTCTGTCTTTCAACAGCTTATGAATCTAATTCATGCACACAGACATTTTCACACGCACATGTATACTACCCTTATTGAAGGTTTCCCTCTTTTCTAAACCTTAAACCTTTCAACATCAATAACAATAACACAATATCAATAATACAATGCAATAATCAAGAACCAGAAGAAAATGAAAAGGAGGTATTTCAATTCATTTTTGCCCATTTCTTTGGAGAACAGTTTGATTTTGCTAGCAGCTATAACAAATATATATAGGTATATATTTCTTTTCATTTTGGGACTTCTCGCCTCTAGTTCAGATCTGAGGAAGTATGTGCTTGGGTTAGGAGCACACTCTTTTCCTTTTCACTAAACACAGGACTGGTGGAGACTCCAAAAGGCACCAAAACTTTGCGTATGCTCAGGAACTCTTTGCACTAAAAAAGGAGCTCACAAACATTGTTGTTGTTGTTGTATTTCTTTAACACAACACAGGGTTCTTTGAGTACCAGTACTTCTTGCCATTCTTAGATCTTATATTTGACTTCTAATCTATTAGGAATGCGATTAGCTAGTCTGTGCTTTTCTTTCCTAGGCAACTGGGCGAGCAGGCAGAGGTTTTACTTTAAAGGGACAGCTGCACTCACTTATTTATTTTTTTTCTTCTTCTGCCTTTCTTTTGGTCTGGCACGTTCCTCTTTTCTGGGCCAGGGCAGGGTCTCTTTCCAGGCAATCATTATGTGTGCCGCCCCCATCTTGCACTCCTTTTTAACCATGGGGTGGGTTTGTGCTGGCCACCCCACTCCCATGGATGGCCACTCTCTACCTTGCACAGGTCTGGAGAGTTTGGCGTTTAAGTTTTCGCCCGTAGTCTCTCCCAAACCCTGCTTTGAAATTCCTTTCCATGCATTGAAGCTGTGTCCTTGGGACGCTGCTTCCCCCCCCCCACCCCATTCTCTTAATTCTATGACCAACAACAAGAACAGAAACAGAAGGGTGGGGTACGGACAGGAGAGTAAGGGGTCTCTCCTGTTAGACGTTAAGGGATTTCACACACGCTCCGCTGACCCGCGGCCCCGGACGTTCCACGGTCACCTACGGGAACTGCAGCGGCGTTCACACTTCACCACACATACCAACACATTCCCTCCCGAGATCTCTTGTATTCCTTTACCAAAAGGGAGGCCAGTTCAGCCTTTTTCAGCTGCCTCGTAGGCCCAATCCTTTATTCCTTTACCCAAAAGGGAAAGAACCAGTTCAGCTTTTTCCAGCTGCCTCGTAGGTCCAATCCCCGGAGGATGGCCAATCCTCCTCCCCTTGTTCCTATTCTCTCCTGTAGGAACCCTAGAGTATACTCACCTGTTCCGCCGGTCCGGCCCCCTTGGTCCTAGTTCCGCACCGAGTTTTGTTGGTTCTTGGAGTCACCGTCCGACCACTGCCCCGTCAGGCCCCCTGTTCGGATTCCCTCACAGCCAAGTGCTGTGATGCGCGCTGGGAGCTCCTCAAGGCCTCTCCTTAGGGGGCAGCGGTGGGCTGTGCCCCGAGCAAGCTGCAAAGCTTCCTTGCTGTCCCTTCGTGGTCGCCAGATGAAGTGGTCACCCTTTAGCTCAGATAAGGACAACAAGGACCAACTCGGGTTATTGGAAAGAGGTTTATTGTGCACAATAGGTCCTGCGGACTGTGTCGCAAAGCAGAACCCCGGGCGGGGCTTTTACAACCACTTTTATAGGATACATAAGTCTGGTCATTTGGCAACAATTCTTTACATTGGTCAGCAAGGTCAAGACAAAAGGGGGGGCTTGCTTTAGGGGAGGGGGATTTCCTTACAAGGAGACAGGAGGATGATCTTACAATCAAGCAGCTGGTAGGTATTATCTGATCTTGGTCACGTAGGCAGGGTGAGACAGCAAAACACCTCAACCCTTTTGAATCAACATAGCCATTGTCGGCCATTGTCAGTTATTGCCACAGTCATTACCCTGGCAATCTGTCTACATGCTTGGCTAGAATCTCTTGTAAGATTTTCTTTTAACTATTTCGTTTCCTTCAAGGGCACGGTGTGTTTGGAAAACCATTTGGGATAAAGAATAGGGTGCATGCCACATCACTTCCAGGTACTCCTGCTCTGGTATTAACCAAATATGTTTATATCTCTGGATACAAATGTGTGGTACAGTGGTGGTAGCTACTCTGGGTGAAGCATCAACATGAAATTTTAAAATGTTTGCTGCTCCAGTGTTGGGCCTGAGTGTGAGAAGCATATTGGTTCGACTCAACCAGTCCCTGGTCTCACAACAGAGCTCCTTTGCCTTTAGCAGTAACCTGCAATGCTGTCTCTATTTACAGAGCTAAAGGTAGTTATGGAAAGCCATCGAGAGATGGGCTAAGTAATGTGGCACACCAAGAAAGCAAACAGACAGATGTTTACCTACAGGCTTTTAATAAGTTGACTAGCTATATATGTATACAGGCAGTCCCTGAGTTAAGAACGTCCGACTTACAGACAACCCATACTTAAGAATGGACTTCTGGGTTCCCCGGCGCTATGTCGTTTACGTAGAGTACATAGCGTAGTATAATACGCAATTTGCGTAAATGCGGATTTTAACATATAGAACGCTATGCTGTTCCGACTTACATACAAATTTGACTTAAAGACATTCTTAAGAACATAACTTGTTCATAACCTAGGGACTGCCTGTACACACACACACACACACACACACACAATGAATATACTTCATCATTCTTTTGATACTGTCACATGGCTTGTATTTGATTTGTCAGGGTAAAAACAAAGCACTATGCAAGTGTGGGTGATGTAAGTCGTTCTTACCCTCCAGGCACTGAAAGTAGTGCCTTGAGGAAATTTCAGATGCAACCTCTGTGGTCGGGTAATGACATCACAGTCAATGACATAGGCGCCAGCTGTTCCCCCCACTTACTACAAACTCGGGGGATAGATTTATTCAGTTCGCATTTTAATGCAAATTTACCCAATTTTACACTTTTGAATCAATACGCAAACCGAAACTCAGTTATCTTTTGAAATTTGTATGTCTCCAAATTTAGCAATGGAATTCTCCAATTTAAAAATGCAGACAAAAATGCAGACAAAAATGCATATATTAGGGGAAATTGCACCCCCAAAATGTGTATTTTAATGAAATTTATGTTCAAAATGCATTCTGTTAGGAAAAATTGCTTGCAGAAACATCTATATATTAGGCAAAACTGCATCAATTAGGAGAAATATGCACAAAAATGCATATAAATTCTCATGCAAACCTTTTTTTTTTTTTTTTTTAATGCTCAAACTTTGGAATGAACCGAAATTAAGATTGGATAAATTCTCAAAAGTTTGGGATGAACCGAATTTAAGATTGGGGTGGGAGAGAAACTGAAATTGACAGATTCATCTATCTCTAGCAAGGACAGCCCCTGTTTTCTGGTACCTGGTTAAAAAAAAACTAACTTGAATTGCTGGGGCAGGTGGGGCAGGTGCCTTTTAAAAATTATAGTTAGCATGTGCACATATGTACTGGAACTTCACCCATGGTTTGTTGTTGGGTTAAAACTTTGTATTGTTTCTCCCTCAACAACCCAGAATGCTGGGTTCACAGGTCACAACAGCAACCCAAGAATGATGCATTCCTGGGTTGATTTGCAACCTGGAAAGAAAGCGGAAGTGGCAGGCATGGGAGAGGGAGTGCGCTTGCTCGCTCTGGTGTGGCCATGGCTAACTATAGTTTATTTAGCCCATAGTTAACTGTTATGTGTCAACTGAGTCATTGTTTCATTGTCACCTTATAGAAAACATGTTTGAAGACTGATTCAGTATGAAAACAGGGTGGGCAAGGAGTGTGTGTGTTCCAAAAACCAAGGAAATGATACTTTTAATATTCTTTGTTTTTGATATTTTAAATTAGATTTGTGGCTGTTCTTAGTTTTTATTGTACTTAACTATATCATATTGTGTTTTATTTTGTATTTATGTACACATTGCCTTGAGAGCTTCGGCTATAGGGAGACTCACAAGCTGAATGAATAAATACTTGAATTTGGAAGAGTGATTCTTATTTCTTTATTGTAGGAACAGGGGAAGACTAGCTGACATTTTCCATTTGAAAAAATATTTAGGTGTGTGTGTGTGTGTGTGTGTGTGTGTGAACACACAGGTGGGCACAGTCCCCCTTTCCCACCATGCATTCATTGTATAAACATTTCAAATGTGTGAAATGGGCAATGATCTCAGTGGGGGTAAAGTCAAGCTTGCAGTGACTCTTTACCTGCAATAGCTCACTTAAGACAGGGGAACACGTTGGAAATATACTGCAGGCTGCAGGGTTTCATCTAATTTCCACATACATTTTTGCTGTGTATACTTCATTGGGCACACTGTTCATCAACATTCCATCATGTCAAAGTCCAAGATCCGGAATAATTTAGATCCAAGAACTCGGATGGTCCATATCATCTATGTAAAACAATGGAGCAGCAACCATGGTTTGTTAGCCTGTTAAAGTAGCTAAGGAGACAAACTGAGTTATGTTCAAAGTAAATTTTAAAAAACACCATTTTCATGTATGAAATAATATTACAGAAGTATTATGGAATGGAATGCTACAAGAGGTGTCATGTGGATGTCCCATAAAAAGAGTGTGTACAAAGATAGCTATTGCAATGTATAACCCACAGCCATCCTCCATCTATCCATCTAGTAAGGGAGGACCAACTGTCATCAAACTATCTGAATTGGGTATAGCCCTGCCTTGCTTCCTCTCTTCAATTTCCCCAACTCTCCTACAGAGATCTATGTTTCTTGTTATGAGGTAGGAGGGAACCCCCTCTGCTTAAGAGGGGTAATTATTGGGATATGGTGGATGTGCCATGAGGCTTTGGGAGTCAGCCCAGAGCAAATACACCCGTTTGGCGGCATACTCTGCCTCTGGGCACAAAAACCTCAAGATGATGGATGAGGATCCTAGAATTGCTGGGAGATTTTGTCTGCCTAAATGGATTTGTCTTCCTACAAAATATTTATACAAATGACAAATTCATTCCTATTGAAAACATGGAAAATTAATCAGGCTTCATATGAGGGAGGGAGGGGGGGGGTTCTGCCTTAATTTTTAAAACTATCTTGAAAGGGCAGTTAGAGGTTTCAGTGGAAACCAATCCCACTTATAAAAATGAATACTTTCTCTATGATCAGCCACCACCACCCCGTTAGCAAAACTATGCCCTGCTTCTGAAACCTCGTATCTCTCATATTTTAAATCTAGCCAATTGCCATGTTACTTTAAAAATATGTGTAGGGAAAGAGCTAGAGGTTGCACATGTTGGTGCAACCTGGGACTGGTCAGATGTGTGTCTCAGAGAGCTAAAAATGTACATTTTCTAGCCACCTCACTACAGGATTTAAAAATGCATGTAGGGGGAAATCCCGTAAAACAGACCTTTAAAGGGAAACCCTTTATCTAGGACTACTTACAGAGCTGAACTATAGACAGATTAATCACATTAAAGCCCTTGGAATGCTGGGAAACCAGTGTATTTTTTATAACCATTGTTGTAGTGGTAATTTCTCTTTACTTTTCCACTTTAAAAACTTTCCCCCATCCCTTCCAATTAGGCTACTTTTGAAAAATTGCATCTCAATGAGGGGAACAAATTATTCTTGTTATTTGGGTGGAGAGTATAGGTGCAATGGAATTCTAGCTACCCAGAGTATAAAAATAATGGAAGTGCGTCAGCGTGGAGTCATGCTTTTGAAGTGGCATTGTTTCAGAGTTGGCACAGATACAGTAGTTTCATTATATGACTTCTTGGGGGGGGGGGCGACATAAAAGAGCAAAAGAGAAGCACAGTTGGGAAGAATTACTCGTGCTAGACCTTTTCTAATCTATATTGATAACAGACAGTTTGAAGATGCAGCTCACTCCACTAGTAATCTTCAGCCATGAAGTACTGCCAACTGCACATTGTGGCTACATCCTGCAGGAGCAGAGCAACATTCTGCAGACATAGAGCATAGCCAATACTGTGGACACTTTGATGCCCTTACTGTGATAGGATACCAGTATGGTGAATTATTTCCCTGATTTCCTCCCATCTTACCCTCTATTCTTTGATTTTAGAATTAGATAAATCCCATAGGTTCTGGTCCAGGGATAATCTGGGCACAAAAGACAAAGGTGTGTGATGTAGTGGAACCAATGTGGTATAGTGGACACAGTGTCAGGCTAGGACCAGAGAGACCTGGGTTCAAATCCCTACTTTGCCATGAAGTTCACTGGATGAACTTTGACCCTTCAAAGAGTTGTCATGAGGATAAGATCGGAGAAGGGGGCATCCATGCCATTAGTTCTCAACCTTTAATTCATGACTGTCCGCCAAGTATGCCACGTTATCATTGAATGCCCCACATGCCACAAGTAAAAATTTAGGGTTTCCATCCAGTGTTGTGTTGGTGGAAGGGAGTTCGTGGAAGTAGATTTCCCTGCTCCCTCTTTCCCCCAGCAGCCCACAGAGTCCCCCCAAAATGTTACACGGAGGATTGGGGAACCCTCCTGAATGGGATGAGCTGTGGAGCAGGGACTGAAGGGGAGGCGAGATCCCCAAAGATCAGGTGGAGACAACATCCATGAGCAAGAGCTCTGCCCTCTAGTGGAATGACGCCATTGTATACAATCGTCAGACATAAAAATAGCATTCCAGACAAGGCAACTTTATGTATTATATATGTATACAATACACAGATCGCAGGCATACATGTTAAGTTTATTTGAGCCCAGTTGGCACTTTTTGGAGAATGTATTTCTCCTTTGCTTTGCAGCTATTACGGTGCCCCCTCTGCTGTTTTCTTTCTGGAAGCTCATCACACATACCTAATTTCATTGTAAATGGATGGAGAAGTATATTTTTGTTGATTTTTGCCCCAAGCAGGGAGCGCGTATTCCTATTCGATTCCTCTTTGCAGTGTGCCACTTTTTAAGGACTCGGAGGACACATCTAGGATCATGGATTTTATCCAGCTGGAGTGAGCAGTAGACAGCAAGTCTTCTCTGCTGTTATAAACCATTGCAAGAGGGAAGAAGGGGGCTGCCTAAAATCCTGAATCCCACCCCCATTTGCATCCAAAAGTTCTGAATGCCCCCCCCCCCGGATTTGTAGATCACCTCCTGGACTATGCTGGTCTGGCTGAGCAAATAAAATGGGCAAACGTCAGCAAATGTCCCTGTTAATGCTCCCTCCCTCCCTCTCCAAGATAATAATGAGTCAAGTGGGCAGCAAATAATTCCTCATCAACTGAGTTGCTGTGAGAAAACAAAGGTGTTAATAATCAGTCCCCTTCTTCTTCTGCCCAAACTGTTCCCCAAACTGTTTACATTGACTAGCCATTGTATGGTTCTTTCCAAAGGCGAGCTATCAAGAAACACCAGCTACCGTCTGTCATCGGTGTCCCATTGACAGTGGACTATTGAACCTTCCATCCAGAAATGGTAAATTGTCAACCTGAGAAAGTGGGCTAAAAGGAGCCAGGTGGCAGATGACAAGATTTTCTCCTGTGCCTGTGCTTTGTGATAACATACTTCTGAGCCTGTGTCAGTTCCCTTCCAGGCAGCCAAACTATTCTTAGTCACTCATGCTAAATCAGTGCCTACTGCGGATCTCAGCTAATCTTGAGATATGTCATATCTTCAGGGGCAAGAGGACCAGCTGAATAACGCTACTTAGCTAGGAGGCAATTGAACTGTGAGATTGTAGAGTACGGAGAGTGTGATTAATTGGTTGACGGAATCCTGATATCCCGAAGATGATGCTATTAAACATGTGCTCGCATATGTTGGAAGGTGCTCTGTGCAAGGGTCACACAGCCAAACGCTACCCATCAAGGTCACACAGAGCTTTCCAATAATTATTCAAAGGGTTCACTTTCCCTCGGGATAAACAGGGGTGTACATTACCTCCAATTTTTAGACACACATATGAATACAACATGACATCAATGGGATGCTTTCCCACAGCCCTGATTTTGCCACACCAGCTTACACTTCTGTACAGTTAATTGACAGCTTGCACGATGCATCGTTCCTTGTTAACCTGTAGTTCAGTGGTATTCTTCCTTTTAGCATCAGGGAGGTAACAATCCAGACATGTGCCCAGTGGGGAGTTTTAACTGCTGTTTTTCACCCAATTGGGGTGGGGGGATGGGGTGGGGTGGGGGTTAGATCTGCCATACATAGGAAATGGGTAGAAAGTAGCAGGGATGTTGAAGAGTCCTTGGTTTCGAGTCACGAGTCGAGTCACGAGTCTTTGGACCCGAGTCTCGAGTACGAATACGAGTCCTTGGTCCAAAATGGTGAGTCACGAGTCACTCCCAAAGCTGACTCCACGAGTTCCTATTAAAATCAATGGGGGTTTTTCCCAACAAAATAAAGCTACTTCAGATGTGTGGCTTAAATAAATTCTAGGCACAAGTGTGCCTTTTTATTTCAAAACTCTGCAACTGATTTTGGCAAGAACAGACCAGGCAGACAAACCCAAAATAACCAGGCAGGCAGAGGAGGCAGGGAACCCCAAAGCAGGCAGGCAGAGGCCTTTGTCTTGGACAATTCAACTGTTGAACTGGTCAAGAAGAGACCAGGCAGGCAGAGGAGGCAGGGAACCCCAAACAGGCAGGCAGAGGCGGCCAAACCCAAAATGTCTGAAAGGTTGCATTTTAGGAAAATGATTTTAAAAAATAAAATCTTCACCGGCAATCACACTTTTCTCCACTCCTTCTGGCACAGCCCAGGGATGTTGACGAGTCCTTGGTCTCTAGTCCCGAGTCGAGTCTAGAGTCCCATTAAAAATATTGGGAGTCGAGTCCGAGTCGAGTCAGAGGGGGGACTCAGTCCGACTCACGAGTCGAGTCCTCAAGTCCGAGTCCGAGTCCCCATCCCTGGAAAGTAGCAGGGAATGTATAAATCTTGGGGGGGGGGGGCCTCCGGCTCATGGGTGAATGTTCTGAATGATAGACGTCATGATTTTCCTTTCCTTTCCTTACACACAATCACTCCCACCTGCCATCCACACAGGAAAAGGACCAGTGTGGGTTGAAAACCTGGGTGCATCGTGACGGTGGGGATGTATCTGCATTGCAGAGAAGGTGTGAAGACATTCACAGTAGGAAAAGTTAGCGAACCCGTGTAGGCTAAAGGCCTAGCTAGGTGCATGTGAACTGTGGCATTGCAACATGTATTAGATGGGACTGTGGCTCAGTGGTAGAGCACCTGTTTGGCATGCAGAAGGTCCCAGGTTCAATCCCTGGCATCTCCAGGTAGGCTAGGAAAGAATCCTGCCTGAAACCCAGAGAGTTTCTGCCAGTCAGTGTCAACAATATTGGGCTAGATCAGGGGTAGGCAACCTTTTGGGGCTGTGGGCACATTTAGCAATTTGAGAAAATGTCCTGGGCACCACCACAAAATGGCTGCCAGGGTAGGCATGGCAAAGGACGTGTAACCTGCCCCAAAGACTGAGTACAAGGTAGAGGTGGAGGTCTGAGCCCCAAGACACTTGTGTTAAGTTTTTAAAAATATGGGAGGGATAGAGCATCTTGGCAGGGGCCCAGAAAATTGTATGGGGATGCATTGGTGCCCATGGGCACCATGTTGTCTACTCTTGGGCTAGATGGATGGTCCAATGGTCTGACTCAGTATAAGGCAGCTTCCTATGTTCCTATGAATGCACATACAGGTCCAGTACCCTTATAAAATTCATAAGCCTCCGTACCCCTTCCCTTAGGTCATCTTTGGAGGCCTTCCTCCAGGTGCCCCAGGAGAGAGAGCCTTCTCACTTATGGTACCCTGTTTAAGGAATGCTCTCCCCAAGGAGACTTGCCTGGCGCCCACACTGTTGTCTTCACCCAGTGCCAAAAAGAGATTTCTCTTCTCCCAGGCATTTTAGATTTTTAGAGTTTTATTAGTGTATTTGTTGTTTTAACCTGTTTCAGTGTTTGAGCTGCCCTGAGAACTTTTTGTTATAGGGTCACACTGTGTGTGTGTGTGTGTGTGTGTGTGTGAGAGAGAGAGAGAGAGAGAGAGAGAGAGAGAGAGAGAGAAGGACTTAGGATGGGAAAGTGGTCTATAAATGTTTTAAATATTTTAAAAAACCTATAAATTTATTGGGAATCAGCAAAAGATGAATCTTTTAAACATCAGTTTAACTTGCTGACATTCCATTCTTCCTCTTTTAGCGGTTAGTTGTGTGGATTTGAATGTACTGTGCTTATTTTAACATGAAATACATATCACAAGGAGCTTTCACATACACATTTTTATATGTACAGAAACAGGTGGGTTTTTTTAGTCAGCCATTCAAAAGAAGCCTTAAAGTAAATGGAGCTCAGAGATATTCAAATTGGTCATAGGTGATGAAGCTTTGGTGGGGAAAACAGCTATGAGAGATAGATTGCTCTATATAATAAACATTCATCCGGGGAAAAGAGAGCAGATCCTAGAAAGCCTCTGGGCTGGGCACAGAATGGGGAAAATAGGTGTTTTCCCACATTGTACCATATATCCTCTGAGTGTCAATATCCACTTGAACTACCCTTTTCCCAACTTTCTCCTCCCACATACTTTTTTCTTTCCTTATTATTGGGTGCCACTCCTCTAAATTGCCTGAGCCTGTGGACTGATCATCAACACCACTTCAAGATTTATTTATTTTCAGGATATGGTAAACAGTATATAAATGGATTAAATAAACACCAATAATATAGCAAGTGTGAGCCAGTGTGGCGTAGTGGTGAGAGTGTTGGACTGGGACTCGGGAGATCTGGGTTCTAATCCCCGCTCGGCCATGAAACTCACTGGGTGACTTTGGGCCAGTCACTGACTCTCAGCCTAACCTACCTCACAGGGTTGTTGTGAGGATAAAATGGAGACGAGGAGGCTTATGTAAGCCGCCTTGGGTTCCTTGCAGGAAAAAAGGCGGGGTATAAATATAATAATAAATAAAATAAATAAATAAATAAGTATGCATTCATATGAAAATGTCTCATGGCCACGGGGTAATCCCTTGTGTCACTCCATTCTTTTCACAGCTTCATTCAACAAAAACAAACAGTACATTTGTTTTACTATTACAAAACCATTAAATAATATCAGATTAAAAACAACAACAGTGTGAATTCTGAATCATTAATAGAGCATACAGCCAATATATAACCTACAACTGCTCCGAGTTTGAACAAAGTAGATATCTCCCATCCTTTTCTAACTCGTTCTTTCTTACTTGGTGTTGTTCTTGTCCTTAGCAAGTATTAATCTTCCAGCTACCATGATATATAATAAGTGATGTCATTTTAACATAGTTCAATAAATTGATTAAGTGGTAATTGTACATCTAACATCTCATTAATTGCAAACCATTTCCAGAAGGTTTTTGCTCTGGTACATATCCACCATATATGAAAGAAATTGCCCTTAACATCTGCACAGTACTATTCATTTCATAACTTGTATTTCCATGCATAAGTTACTGTTGCATCACCACCTTAAAGCAATTTCCGCTGATATTTAATCCTTCTGAGAAATGAGAACCATTAGAAAGTTACTAAACAGCATCCAGATACTTCTTAGTGTAGCTCTTTACCCCTATTTAATCATGTATGGTTTACACCACTCTGTATCAGAGCCTGCCTAGATCAGCCTTCCCCAACCTGGTGCCATCCATCCAGATGTGTTGGACTGCAACTCCCAAAATTCCCATGCTGGCTGCCCTAGATTAATTTCAATGCTAGAAGATCATGGCTCAGTCTTATGTAAGCACCATTGCTTGCAGCTGACTTCATGACTAGACTCTTGACTTTGTAATCCTTGGGAAGGCAACTCAAAGTCTATGAGTTCCTCAAGGAGCAGGGAAGCATGTAATTAACAGGATTGATGTCAGGAAAGTTGTGAAAATGCATACCAACAAAACTCGAAAAGCAGACCTGCCTGTCAGTGTCATTCTTGTAATTGTCTACAAGCCTGTAGGATTAAAATCTGCCACCCTTGCCCGTTATACATAGTAATTTTCATACATTCAGGACCAGACTCCCTTCACCTGTCTCCAGGTGACCCTCTAAAAAATGACATGCAAATAAATACAGGCAAAGGTTAGTTACTAGTGAAGATGCTTCAGCTTGCAGCTGGCTTAGTAAATAGCTCCCTGGCACTAGTACCCACATGTCCCATTTTATCAGCATTAACATCACTGCTGATTGTTGTTGTTCTTTAAAGGTGAGCGATGCTAATTTCATCCCAACTTTTGAAGGCCTGTGCGATACCATGTTTGACAATAATGAAAAGCTGCTCACTGGGCCTTTTGAACAAAGCTAGTGGTTGGGACAAAAGTAATTACATCAAGAGCTGAAACTAGCCTCTGCTTAAATCATAAACATTTGGCTGGAAGGTTCTTCTTTAGGCTTCTCTCTCCATGACTAGCTGGCCATTGTGGCTGAGTCATAGCTATTCCCACATCCCACAGCTATAGTTCTCATCCTTCTGCCATTAACATTCCTCTCCACCACCAGGTGTGCCTATGTTTCATCCCTGTGACTGGATGAGTGCGGTGTGGGGGTCAAAGAGGCAATATGTGAGGGCACATTCCCATTAGGGTGGAGCACTTCTAACTAATTAGCCAGAAGCTCTAATTATACCCTTAATCATACCAACTCAAATCCTAGTCTCAAATATTTTCTACCATCTACCCTGGCTAAACTTGTCAAACACCACTCTTCCCATGATTATGCCACAGTCAGGCAATGTCTTAGTCCAGGCCTTTGTAGATGGATCAGATTTCATAGATTTCTCAGCTGATAAGGCTCGCAAGAATAGCAGATTGAAGGGCCCTGATGAGGTTACGCTGGCTCAGCTTGTCTGAGCGTGGAAAGCTAAGCAGGGTCAAGCCTGGTTATTACTTGGATGGGAGACCCCTCCTCTAGTTTCCTGCATTGAGCAGGGGGTTGGACTCGATAGCCTTGTAGTAGGCTCCTTCCAACTCTATGAAATCTATGAAGATTTCATAACCGGATCTCACAGTTATTCAGGAGTTTCCAAACTAGGGTGACCAAGTTACCTCTTTTACAGAGGACAGTCCTCTATTTGAGGGGCTGCCAGAGGACCGTCCTGTCAACTATCATCCATCATACCTTAACTGTCATTTCCCAACTGCTCTTTTCTACCTAGCTAGAATTCCCAGCCAATCTGAATTGAATTTACCTGATCCAGGCCCAATCTAACAATATTCAGAGCATTTGTCTCTCTCTCCCCCTTCAGAATGTTGCTAAGCAACTACTATGCAGACCTTTGACAGAAACAAAACAAGGTCTCAGGCCTACTCAGATACATTTTTTTTTTACTTTCCTCTGCTGGTCCGGAAGAGTGGAGGACTCCTGGGTGGGGTGGGGGAAGCCCCCGCCTCTCAGCTGATTTTTTTTTTAAATTTTTTTTTTGTACCATACAGTAAGTGCGTCTTATGGTCCGGTGCGTCTTATGGAGCGAAAAATACGGTATATACAGGCATTTCTTCACAAGCCCAAACTCCCAAACTCAGAGAATGCACACAACCCAATCCCAGCAGGACTCTTACCTGTGAGACTGCAGAGCTGATGTAGTCTCATTGGTTATGCTTGTATGTGAGGGCTCAGTTTAGTTCTGCTCAGTGCAACGATGTCTCTGATGCCTCAGTTCCTTGTAATCAAAAGTAGAGAGAGATCAAGTGATGCACCGGATGTGTGAACAAGCCCTACTACTTGGCAGTTCATTGAGAAAGTTTCTCTCTGCCTAGTGCTGCCTTCAACAACCTAGTGCCCTCCAAATGTTTTGACTTCAACACCCATCAGCCTCAGCCAGCATGACCAATGATCAGGAATCCTGGGAGTTGTGGTCCAAAACATCTAGAGGGCACCAGGTTGGCGAAGACTGGCCTAGTGTATCTATGCACCTTCATAGTAATTTGTCTTTATCAAAAGCCATGGTGGACCAGTCTTTGGCTGGAGTATGTTTCTGATCATCCAGGCTTGACGGGGGGGGGGGGGGGCATTTTGTCCTTCAGCATCTCCATGAGCTCTGTTCATTCAAACCATGTGCTTGACTGGAGTGGGGGGGGGGCAGGGCTGGCAGTATCATCTTGGAATTCTTCACCTCATTGCTCTGGGGCCTCTGCTCCCCTTCTGTAAAAACAAGGGTGACAATGGGCCCT
Organism: Shinisaurus crocodilurus; assembly: GCA_021292165.1. NCBI lineage: Eukaryota > Metazoa > Chordata > Lepidosauria > Squamata > Shinisauridae > Shinisaurus > Shinisaurus crocodilurus. The sequence continues at coordinate 166,389,674 of CM037879.1, read as the reverse complement.
TTGTCTGCATTGTATGCCTAGACTGCAAAGTCTTTGGGGCAGGCACTGTTTGTACAGTATATAGCACAAGAGCCCTTTTATCTCTGAGGCAACTGTAATAATCATAAAAACAGATTCAGAACATAATCTGTCAATGCTCGATGTCTAGAGCATGATACACAAGTAAGAAATGCAAGTCGTGTGCCCTGATCACTTTGGCTCAAGTTCAGGCTTCCTTATGTTCCAACCAGAGTAGAGAGATGTTGGGGACTCTTGCATATGCCTGTAACATTTCTACGCAGCCTGTAGTTTTTGCTTGTGTTTAGAAGTTTCCAAGCTTTCCTTCTTGGAGTTGCAAAACGTTTTTCCCCCGGTCCCATTTCAGCTATTCAGCGGTGTAGTGGTGGATTTTGAAGTGCAGGCGTTCATCATGACAGCTCCCCTAGCCACGCCCCCAAGGAGAGGCCAAGAATGCAGGCAGCTGACATCAGCAAACCAGTTCTAGCAGTTTTCACCTCCACTAGGAGCAGTTCTTTGGTAAAGCTAATGGGTCTTAATTGCCCATTCAAGACCCAGGCCACCCCAAACTACTTTGCATTACAACTGGGAACAATATATTGTTGCAGGGAAGATTCACTCCCCCCCCCCCCCCGCTACGCTGAGGATGGTAGCTAAGCTCAGAGGGAACAGGGACATCTGAGGGGGGTGCAGGTGGCAGATGATGTCAGTGTCCCTGCTACTAAAAAAACAAAAGTGCTGGGGCTGTGTCTCTGAGCCCTGGCTCCACTCCACCAGTGTTGGCCACGACTACTTCACTTTTGTGTTCCTTTGCTTTGTATGGTTGGGCAGTACTGGCTACTGTACAGCAACAGTAAACAGTAAGAATGGTTCCAGCCCATAGTAAAAAAATAAGTTTAAAATAATTGTAACAAAATTGGTAACAAAATAGTTGGCTTTTGGTTGAATTTTTGGTTCAAATGTGGGTTGTACTTTATTATACCCTTATTTGTTCAATATATTTCTGAATTTTGTATTGTTTAACTGATTTAGGGCAAGGTCCTATGCATGTTTAGATGGGGGGGGGGGGAAATCGGACTACTCCCAGCGTTCCCCAGCCTGGGGAATACTGGGAGTTGTAGAACTTTTTTGTCTAAACAGGGCATAGGATTGCATCCTTAATGATGTTGTTAACTGCTTTGGGCTTCCATTTGGAGGGAAAAGCGGGATACAGATAGCTGATGAAGATGGTGATGATGATCAAGAAAACCTTTAAAGCAAAACAAAATGAGAGAAATGGTTTCTCAAAGTGTATGTAATTGTACTCCCTAGGTCTTAAGTATGGATGAATGAGAATTTCATTTTGATTCATTTTTTACCAGAACTTTCCCTGTTCGGACCCCTGAATGTGAATGCATGTTTCAGGCAAAGCTTGCATATTCCCAAGCTTGGAATTACATTTGCAAAATGCATTCATTAGAAAAATGCATGGGACACACACACACACACACACACACACACACATTTTTACGTTCTAGTCAATGGGGGAAAGTGCGCATTTGAGTGCATGCTTTAAAAATGCGCACCCAAATGTGCACTTTCCCCTTTTGACCAACAGCAACAACCGAAAGCTCGCATACGGGAATTTTGAAGGTGGAACCTGGAGACCTCTGAGGAGCTCAAACCTCACTGATTCTGCCATACCTACTCTTAACAGACACTATCAGAAAACCAAGTGAATATTCCACTTTCCCAGTGTCAACACCCAAATGTAGTAGGCAATCACTTGTGACCGAGTAAGATTGTCTTCCAGGATAAAATTACAAAAAGAAAATTATAAAAGGAGGAAATTCTAAAAAATTGTGTAGACTCTGGCGATGGGTCCGTAAGTGACTGTGGAGGCCAATTCTAGATCCACACAGCTTCCCACAGTGAGGACACAGGTTACCAGATGGAAGATGGTCCTGTAAAGGATTCGTTTGACGTGCTTTTCGCTTAGCACGTTTCTCCCTTTCACCTTGCACTCGGGCTTCTTCAAAGTCCATGGAACCTTTGTGAAAGGCCAACCTCCAGTTAGATCGTTCATGGGCCAGAGCTTCCCAGTTTTCGATGTTTATATTGCATTTTTTTAGATTAGCCTTAAGAACATCTTTAAACCTCTTATACGGACCACCAATATTCCGCTTTCCATCCTTGAGTTGGGAATAAAGTAACTGCTTTGGGAGACAGCAGTCAGACATTCGAACAACATGACCGGTCCACTGAAGTTGGCGTTGAAGGATAATTTTTTCAACGCTAGTAGTCTTTGCTTCTTCCAGTACACTGACATTTGTTCGCCTATCTTCCCAAGTAATTTGCAGGATTTTCCAGAGGTAACGCTGATGAAATCAGAAAACCAAGTGAATGAATATATACCACTTTCCCAGTGTCATCAACACCCAAATGTATAACCCTACTTTCTCATCTGCTGTGTTTGAAACTGCTGCTCGCACTAGCTCCCCCTCTTGCCCAGCTCTCAAACTTCCCAGTGGCTCCTGTACACTTTCTCTGCCTCATCTCCAGGATGAGACAAATAGACCCACAGAAGTTGGGGACTCATAACCCCAGCAATTCCAGCGGGGCTTGTCTGTTTGTTTGTAAAAATATAATAGACTGCTCTTCAGCCCATAGGATTACAACTTAAAACAGCAAAAATAAACCAGATAATTAAAAAAAAGACACTAAAATAGTAGTAAAAGGTTTAATGGGCATGGTCAAAGTCAATGTAAAAACAGTACAGTAATACCTTGTATTGCAAGTAACTTGGTTTGAGAGCATTTTGCAAGACAAGCAAATTTTTAAATATTTATTTTTAAAAATTTGACTTGATATACAAGCGACGTCTTGCAATACAAGTACTGTAGTACGGCTTAAATTAAAAATCTCTGTACAAATTTTTTTGGGGGAATTTCATTTTGATATAAGAGTGTTTTGGATTACAAGCACGTTTCCGGAACGAATTATGCTCTCAATCCAAGGCATGACTGTACAGGTTAAGGGTTCTGCACACTCTAACATAGGGATGTACAACCTCAGGTCAAGGGACCAAATCTGACCTCCTAGTATCCCAGTCCAGCCCCCTGAAGGCCACACCCCTTCTCCTGGCCCCATCCCCTTTCCCCCAACCACTGACCATGTGGTGGTTTCCCAACTTTTGTGCATTTCCCCCCCATTCTACTAAAAGGTTGAAATGCATCTCATGAGGCTTAGTTACTGGCAGTGAGAGCTTTAAGCTAAAATAAGCTGGTACTTTCGGTCTCATCCTTTTTGCCTTTGACCTTTTGCCTTCAGCCTCACCCACCACTGGAATGTCGCCCCTGAGAGCCTCTCCCAAATGGACTTCGACCCCCCAGACTGAAAGCAATTCTGTACCCCTGGCTCTGTCAGATCTTTGAAAGGTCTGGGCAAAGAAAAAGTCAGTTCCAAGAAGAGCATCTCCTAGGGATGGTGTTCTAATGTCCTTCCAGATGAGGCTTTTATGGTGCAATTGCTCTGCCTTTTTTACAGAATTTTACAGGGGATCTAGACATTGTCGTCTTCCAGTTGTAACCCTCCCGTGTTTTCCCATCACTTATTCTGTCCTTTCTCTTACTGCAGAAAATCTGTTAAGCAGAAAAAGATGGAATAGCTGCACAATGCCTTCTTGTTGGCAGTGCTAGGAGCCCTCTATCTGGAAGCGCCTGCAAAGTCACGGCGCCACAACTGAAAAACTGGTCTCCATCTGCCTTGCTTCTGAAGACTGAGGTACTTGGAAAGGGCCTCTGAGGACAATCTTAATACTTGGGCAGTTTCATGCAGGATATCTTTTGGATATCCAAGTCCTACAGCATTTAGGGCTTTAAAGGTAAAGACTAGCATTTTGAATGATATTCAAACACACCAGTAACCACTGCAGTTCTCCCAAGATGGGCAACATGTGTTCCATTCAACTAGTCTCAGTCAGTAAGTTGGCACTGAATTTTGCACTGAAGTTTCCAAGTAGTCTTCAAAGGTAGCTCCATGTATAGCACATTAGAGTAATCTAAACCAGATGCTACCAGAGCATGTATAACTGTGGCCAGGCTGCAACCTCTGCTTTGGGAAACCTCAGTCCTTTCATGAGCCAATTAAAGAGCAGTTATCAGTAAGATATGCAAACTTATTTACTACCTCCCATTTCTAGTGTTCCACCCTTCCTTTCAGAAGGTCCCACTTCTCCATGCATGCCCCCTGCTCAGTTTGAGGAAACACTGCAATATAGGTAATTTAAATTAGTAGAGTGGCATGACTTGTTCTTTGAACCATAAGCATTTGTCCTATGCCTCATTTTGCAGGAATCTGGCATTGTGTACTGTCATATTTCTTGCCTCTTTTCTTCCAGGACATTAGAAGAATGCAGCCAATAATTATCCATTTTTTAAAAAATTATTATATTTATATCCCACCATTTTTCCTGCAAGGAACCCAAGGCAGCTGATATAATCCTCCTCCTCCTCCTCCTCCTCTCCATTTTATCCTGACCCAAAGTCACCCAGTGAGCTTCATGGCCAAGTGGGGACTAGAACCCGGATCTCCTGAGTCCCAGTCCAACACTCTCACCACTACGCCACACTGGCTTTCTGTTATCTCAGACTTTTTTTGAGATAGGAATGATCCTGCTAAGCGTAGCAACTTACTTGCTAGTCCAACTTGCTAGAAAATAGCAGATGAGATGGTTAAACCTGTTTCCTGAGGGCACGACTTCAGACTGCAGCTGACAACTCACACATCTGAATGTTCTTACATGAAAAAAAAGATTCCCTGCACATAGAAAACTAGCATGTCAGGGAGAAGGGTTCTAGCCTTCCCTTCTCCCTGACATCCGGGGTTCTTGGGGGGGTGGGTTATAGAGGGGTTAGTTTGTTTATATGTATGTATGTGTGGAGGAGCATTCAGCCATGTGAGCTTCTGCCTGCAGTCTGAAGCAGTACACTCAAGAAACAGGATTACCATCGCATCTGTTATTCGTGAGCACCAGGCCTCCTGGCTGTACACTTGTCAGATTCTAATATCCTTTTCAAACTTACAAAGTTAATTGTTCAAAATTATGTTAAAACAACAACAACAGCAAGATGGGGTGTGTGTGCACACACGCACTTCCCAATTAAAATAGCGTGTTCAGTTCCAACCCCAAATTCCCAAGTTACTGCAAGTTGATGATGGTTCTCGCCATTTCCTGTGGTGCATTCCTGGTGATATCATTGAGATATCAGTGGAAGTGATGAATGAATCCTTCTCTTTAAAAAAATCTTTGCTGTCGCAGATTTAATCAATGGAGAGAGAGAGAAGCTTCGATCGATGTGAGAAGGCTTGTTGTATGACCATTGCCTCACAGCCAGTTATTGCATGGCATTCACCCTGACATATCACAGAACGAACTGAACTATATCATCACTCTGTATGGTACCCTTTGTTTTGCATTCATGCTAAGGCAGGGATAAGCAACCTGGAGTCCTCCAGATGTTTTGCACTACCATCACCCCCAGCCAGCATAGCCAATGGTCAGGAATTATGGGAGTTGTAGCCCAAAACATCTGGAGAACACCTGTGCTAAGGTAACCACTTCTCCTGCAGTGCTCTTGAGCCTCCATTGCCCAGCCATTTAAGTGGAGAAGTATCATGCTCCCTTAACTCCAGTGTGCGCAATCTTCCTTCTTAAGCAGCTGCCTTGTATGTCTACACACTAAGTAGCAGAACTCTTTAATGTGCAAATTCTCCATGCAAACCAGGTAGTCTACCATTGTCCTAGCATGCCTGAAAAATAACTCTGTGGGGCAAAAGGCAATTAATACATGTCAATTTCTAGTTTACCCCTGTTATATGTCAGTGCAGGCCTGTGTAGGCGATCACTCAGTGACCGAGTAAGATTGTCTTCCGAGATGAAAATTACAAAAGAAGATTATATAAAAGAAATTGTATAAAATTGCGTAGACTCTAGCGAATGGGCCCGTAAGTGACTGTGGAGGCCCATTCTAGATCCACACACAGCTTCCCACAGCGAGGACACAGGTTACCAGATGGATGATGGTCCTGTAAAGGATTCGTTCGACGTGCTTTTCGCTGAGCACGTTTCTCCCTTTCACCTTGCACCCGGGCCTCTTCAAAGTCCATGGAAACGTGCAGGCCTGTACCATCATGGGGGAGATGGAAGATGGTGGTCAGGGACACTGTATAGTCAGGGCTTCCCTGTCCCCACCCCCATGTTTCATTGCATTATTCTGCAGGGACACATATTTATCTGCTTATTTGGAAGAACAACTCTTCCAAATACTCTTAAAACCCACTACTTCAGGGAGGGGTTTTTAATTTAATTTTGATTGAATTAATTAAATTCAATTTAATCTTGAACACATCCAAGAACAGACGTTAGAACTATTCCCTGACCCATTTTTATGCCCCACACACACATACACATGTCAGTATCAGCTTCAAGATACCTTAACATAGGTCCGTTCCTTTCAGTTATTGCAAGAGGAATGATAAAAAGAAATGCTAAGTACTACCTCCGGACATTTAGGAGTTAAAACTGGACTTTGCTGAAAATCGGTACTGCTGAAGGTTTCCTTTTATTTGCTCTTCCATTATAGGATTCTACAAAGACATATATCAACAGAAACAAGCCATTTCAGTACACTCACAGGCTGAATATCCATCAGTGATTGTGAACTAGGCCAACATGTCTCAGGATTGACAAGATGATATTACTGTGGTGCTGAAGCGGGGTGGGGGGTGGGCGGGGGGGGTGGAATGAACAAAGCAGAGTGCTGAGCTTAGACGTAACAATGGAGGCTTATTCTCTTTCATTACACTTGAGTCCAAAGGTCTGTAAGGCAAAGAACTTCTGTTATTCTGCTAGCAGGTCATTCTTTGTCTTGGCCATCTACTGCATTGTATGCACACAATAGACATACTACCTCCTCGCATCCGTCAGTTAACAGTCTAGTCCTCAAAGTCCTCCATTGGCAATAAACTCTCTTGAATCAGATGGGCTTGCGCTGCAGAACGTTTTGAGGATCGAAGCTTTATTTACTACCTAAGTCAAACAAATTACCTCATCTAATTCATCCAGCCATATTTACAGGTTTCCTACCTTCCTACACACACACACACACACACACACACACCTGCCACCACACACACCCCGGTCCCATATCCATCCATTCTGTGTACTCATGGCTGCTTATTAGAGAAAGCTCATCCTTGTAGTTGTAAACCCAACTTAAGCACTTGGTACCGAAGGCTGTGTTTAAGAAAAGCAGATTAGTTTTGTGCACTGTTGTGTTGTAGAGGTTTTGGCATGGGAATGAACAGGGTGGTGGTGATGTTGCCTTTGTGAAACACCTGTCATTGAGACAGCCAGTAGGATAAAGCTGCAAAAAAAAAAAAAAAAAGGTGCCTTGGTTGGGCCGGTTACCGGTACACCATTGTGTCAGGCAGGCTAGTACCAAGAGGAGCCAGGAAACAGATGGAGCCTATTACTGTGGGCTATGTAGGCAACTGGCTAATCTGTCCCAATTCCTTTGAAGAGTTAGCCCTACCCCCAGGGTGTGGCTTGCTTGGATAGTGGGGCTGGTGAGAAGAAGACTGCTTCCCTCTGATCTGCCCCAACAGTGTATTCTGTTGGATAGAGTGTAACTTCGCATGCAAACTTCCAGGGAGGGGAGGGTTAATACTAGATAGCTAATTGGGAACTCTATGGTATATGATGCCTCTTCCTGCGTTTTGTCCCTCCCACTTTCTTTCACGCTCGCTCTCTCTTTTAGGCAAGTATTACAGGTGCAGCACACTTCACCGGCATCTCTACCCACATCCATGGGAAAGCTGTTTAGTTGGATGCAACAGAAGTCAATTGGCTACATGTTGTTCAGGTAGCCTCCTTTCAGCCCCCAAGACCCTCATTGCCGAATTGAACAGTGCCCTCTGACCTGCTTCCTCCCTTCCAGCCACACAAGGCTCAACTTTACATACAGCTGTTTTGGCACTCCTGATGTTGACCACAGCAAATTCCTCTCACATTATGTTATTTCAAGTGATTCTTCAATATCGGGTTTGAACCACCTGATCGGCAGCTTGCCAGCTGAGCCATCTTGTCTGCCAACACACTCCTGTACTGAGCTTTGTTGTGTTTGTCATAAAAAGACTGGGCACCTGGATTCTTCAAAACAAAGCAGAATTAAACTTGTAATTAACAAGGCAGGTTACTGCACATTCCTTCTTACAGTCACTTCCCTGTTAATGGGAGGAGATAATCTGTGGTAAGAAAAGGTAGTGGAACTATCCAGAATATATTTCCAAGTCAACCTTGTATTTGAAACATAATATCTATGATAGTACTAAGAAGGAAAATAAGCCATAAGTAAAAACTAAGACTTCTGAACAGAAATGCCTGGGTTAAATATATGTTATATCCCATGCAAATACATTATAGTCCTTTGTCACCTACAAAGACTGGTTAGGTCACATATTAGAGAAATATGAATCTGTTGTCTTTAAATTCTGCATTCTTTCAATATGAGCAATATCAGTTGTTTGTTATAAACTGGAATAGGATGTTTTCCTTAAGTATATTTTATATCCAGTTCAAAGTAATAATTGATTCATCATCATCAGGCGATCACTCGTGACCGAGTAAGATTGTCTTCCGGGATAAAAGGAGGAAATTCTAAAGAAGATTGTGTAGACTCTAGCGATGGGTCCGTAAGTGACTGTGGAGGCCAATTCTAGATCCACACAGCTTCCCACAGTGAGGACACAGGTTACCAGATTAGAAGATGGTCCTGTAAAGGATTCATTTGACGTGCTTTTCGCCCCAACATTATTTGCCATTTTCATCGCCATGGTTTTACATCTTGTCAAGGGGAAACTTCCCACCGGTGTGGGAATTATATATCGAACAGATGGAAAGCTTTTTAATCTCAGCAGGCTGAAAGCAAAAAGTAAGGTAATTACAACCTCCGTTGTGGAACTTCAGTATGCTGATGATAATGTGGTCTCTGCACATTCAGAGGATGATCTCCAAACTATCCTAAATGCTTTTGCAGAAGCATACGAAAAACTTGGTCTCTCACTTAACATCAAAAAAACCAAAGTGCTTCATCAGCAAGTGCAAGCCAATCCTTTGGTGATGCCATCTATCCAGCTTGGCGGGACAATACTGGAAAATGTCGATCATTTTCTCTATCTTGGCAGCTATCTTTCTGTTACAGCTAACATCGACAGTGAAATCCAGCATCGTCTGAGCTCCGCAAGTGCCGCATTTTCTCGAATGAAACATAGAGTGTTCGAGGATCGGGATATTTGTAAGAAGACCAAAACACTGGTTTATGAAGCCATTGTATTACCAACTTTATTGTATGCCTGCGAAACATGGACTATCTATAAACGTCACTTCCACCTCCTTGAAAGGTTTCATCAACGTTGCCTCCTGGAAAATCCTGCAAATTACTTGGGAAGATAGGCGAACAAATGTCAGTGTACTGGAAGAAGCAAAGACTACTAGCATTGAAAAATAATTGATTAACAAAGTTCTTACCATGTTGTGTGTGTGTGTAGCAAAGGTATGGGAAACAATAGAAAAATCACAAGCACTATGCCAAAATTACACCAGCTGGAGCCCTTTCAGATCCTCTGCATTGGCAAATATTGGAGATACACCACAGCCATACTTCATGCCAGCATAATGCCAAGGATAGACCAGTGATACACTGGCATAGGCTGGCCACCTGCATGGCAACACGATAGGACTGTTCAGCCTGACTCCTCCTAGATTTTCCCCTGCTTGGGGCCATTTTGTCAATGCATTTGCAATGGAGATCAGAAAACTTCAAACTTCTGCAAATGTAAAAATACTGAGCCGTCATGCGAAGAACCATGTGGATTTAAGAACATACTTTGCAATACAAAGATAGGCGCGGTATTAAAAGTCCAATAGAATAGTAATAATGATAGTAATAATCATAATAATTCACATTTATATACCACTTAACTTAAGTTTAGAATGTTCAGAGCACTTCACATATCTTGTTTCAGCATTCCCCACAACTATCCCGTCAGGTAGGTCAATGTTATCATCCCCGTATTATAGATGGAGGGGCTGAGGCTGAGAGAACGTGGTTTGACCAAGGCCACGTACTGAGTTCATGGCAGAGGCAAGATTTGAACCAGGCACTTCTCATCACAGCTTAGTCAATATTAGCATAGTGTACTTAGGGCTGCACTGCCCAATCCACTCTGAGCTGTAGGTATTGTATTTGAAATCTCAGTCAGGGGCTTTCTTGGGACAGCCCTGCCCCTCCTTTCCCTGTTGCCCTGATTGAGCTGAGATTGCTATAACTCAGGGGTCCCCAACATTTTTGGACCTGTGGGCACTTTTGGAAATTTGAGAAACTACTGTGTGAACACCCCCACAAAATGGCTCCCACAGTGGATGCAGCTAGTAGGCCTTGTAGACTTCTCATCAGCTTTTGACCTGATAGATCGAGAGCTATTATGGCACAAACTGGGCAAGACAAGTATAGATAAACGGTTCTTATGGCTTATACAGCTATTACACCAAAATAACTGAATGCAGGTGAGATTTGGCTCACAAGGTGCCCTATCACAACAAATTTACATCAACAGAGGTGTGTGAGCACCCCCACAAAATGGCTCCCACAGTGGATGTAGCTAGTCACCTAATGGCTGCTGTGAGGGCTCCAGCTAGTCAAAAGGTGTGTTTAATTTGGGGGAGAGAAATAGTGAGGCTAGGGGCCCGGAGGGAGAGGGAAATGGAAAGAGTTGCTTCCTAGCCCTGCCCATTCTTTTTCCATCCACACAAACCTTTCCCCTTTGTGCTCTCTCCACTCCCAGCCTCTAGCACAGTGTTCTCCAACCTTGGGTCCCCAGATGTTTTTGGCCTACAACTCCCAGCTATGCGGGGTGGGGCATGCTGGGAGTTGTAGGCCAAAAACATCTGGGGACCCAAGGTTGGAGAACACTGCCTAGCATCACCATTTCTCTTCCCCAATCCCTTTCCTTGCTATTTCTCTCCCTTCCCCATCCCTAGCTGCCTTCTTTCTCTCCCTTCCTAGCCCCTAGCCTTGCTCTTTCTCTCCCACTCACCCTTTTACCTCGCTGTTTCTCCTCCCCGAACTTCTAGCCTCGCTGTTTCTCTCTACTCCTTTGTCTTGCTTTTTCTTCTTGCCCACTGAAAAGCCGATCAGCAGATCAGCAGAAGGTTCAGCAACAGGAAGGGCAACCTGGCACCCTAATATTTTTCAATGTTTTATTAAATTTCTTTTTGAAGAGGGCAGGGAGAGCTGTGCAGGCACCACTGGAGGTACACACGGCTGCTATGGCATCCACGGGCACCATGTTGGGAACCCCTGCTATAACTGAAGACAAGAAATTGGGTGCTAGGATTCTCTCTCGCTCAGCAGTCTTGGGCATGTGTTTCACACTCAAGGCTTTACGCAGCTGGGGAAGGAATTTCTTTGCAGAACTGACTGTCTAGTCTAGTCGCAATAGGTGTGGTTGTGTTGTTTTTTTGTCCTCTCCCTTTGTTTTTTCTTTGTGTTTTTTTTTTTAATCTTGTGGTTTAATTCACTTCCTTGATGCATCTGGAATATCTTCTTAAACCGTGCCTGCTGGAAACACACTGGGCCCATCTGAGGCATCTGCTTGGTTCCTGTGCTTCGCTTGTGGCACGGAGTGTTGCACCAAAGTTTTGTGAGGTTCCATTTTCATTGCAAAAGTTGTTGTATTTTTAACACACGCTCTAAAAGCCCTGCCATCCTCACTTTCACACACTCTTTTTTTTTTTTTTGCACCTGTTTACAGCCATTGATCCCCTGCTGTGCTGCTGCTTCTGGGGGGGCAGGAGAGGGAACACCTCCCCATTGCCTGGGCGATCAGCTGGTGCTCTCTGCTTCCTCGCCATGCTGGCAGTTTCATTGCCTCCCCAGTGCTGCACAGCAAAATGTTTGCCCAGATCCATCTTTAGTCACATGCAGTTTACTCACACTTAGTTTGGGCAGAATCTGGATGGGGAAATGTATGCAGGGGCTTATGCCATCCCTCTGCAAGGCAGGAGGGCATCAAGGCTAGGCATGGTTGGGCAGCTGCTGAACTTGCTCTTCCTCTTCACCACTGCAACCTCCTTGTTCACCTGCCCCTCACTCTGGCCCAGACAATGTTGGTGGTGAGAAGGTAGGCTCACTGAGGGAGGGGGCCCACTGAGGGTCTCTTGCCCAAGGGCCCTCAAAAACCTGGAGCTGGCACTATTGGGAGGTATAATATACAGCATAGAGGATCAGGCTATGCAGTCCGATCCTATTCAAATTTATCTAGAATTAGGGGTAGGTGAGAAATTTGCTCCATTGACGATTTCTTCTTCTTCTTCTTTTTTACAGATTTACCCAATTCACACCTCCTGAGCCTCTCAGAGAACTGAGATAGAGTTGCATTCTGAAATCTGCATTTTTGAGAGCTTTCCAATGCTGCTCATCTCAAGATAAATGTACACAAAATGTGCATAGTAGGGGGAAAGTGCACACAAAATGCATGTATGTATTAGAGAAAAGTGTGCACAAAACAGTCATTTCAGCAATGTAAAGTACTTGTGGGAAATGTGTACATTTAAAAATGTGACCGTTCATGCATACATTATGAAAAAGGCGCACAAAAAAGTAAAAATTTCCATACAGATTTAAGAATAAATAAATCACAAGCTGGTGCAGAAATGGGACAGAATGCAAACAGCAACCTGCAATCTCAGCAAGACCAAAATTGACAGATCCATCCCTAGAAGTAAGTCTCACTGTGAGGTCTAGTTTACACATGCAGCAGAAGGAAGTAGGGGGACACTGAAATGGTAGACTGGACTTTATCAACTCACACTGTTGGTGGGAAATCACATTTTTTTAATGATCCCCTACATTAATCCCCGTACAAACAGAAGGGCTGTTGTAGAACCTTTCACCTTGGTTCTCTATTTTTCTATTTGCAGGGGGTGTTGTTTTTATTTATGTGTGGGAGCATTCAGGGAGCATTCAAGTAAGTGCTCATAGCGTTGCAGCTTTAAAGTAGAATGATCATCAGGTCCCTTTAAGGACTAGTTTTCCAACCTCACATTTCTGTTTCTAAAGAGCCAATTGGCACAAAAGGCCGTAGAATTAGCCTTTTCCATGTACAGAACATCTCTTAAGAGTCTTTTGTGTCACCACCTGATTAGATCTCTGGCATTGTTGCTCTCATTCTGGCAAAGAGAAAAGCATTTCAGCAAGCCTACAGTCCTCGGGAAAAGCTTCAACACAGGACTGAGGTAGATGTGAGGTCCTCAGGCTGAGGAGAAAGGATGATAGAGGCAAGGTTGTCATACTGTATAATAACCTTGCCTTTCTGCGAATGATCTCATATTTCTGTAGGCAAAGATCACGGAATTCATGATCAGTGATGCCTGTCCAAAAAGAAAAGTGGAAGGCCTGTGATTAGAGGTTTCGTTTACCAAGTTCTGTGGGTGTTCGTTTGTTTTTAAAGTTGCATAGACTTGTGATGGCTGGCACTACATTGTTCTTTTCTTGTTGTCTGTAGTTTAACAACCTCTTCAACCCCTGGCCACAATACAGAGCTCAATTAAGCATGACTAAGAGCTTCTCTGCACCAAACAAGTCTTTGGGCAACAGCCCTTCCTCCAGTGTCACATTTACAAATTGCTAGAAGACTTTGCAAATTGTCAAAGCCACCCATTACTTCCATGGCCTTCAGGCCCCCTCAATGTTTGCCTACATTCGGAAAGGAAGGAACATTCTTAATGTGGTTGTTTCCAAAGTTCTGGCTAAGAACTTGGAACAGGTTGATTTTGTAAAGCAGATGAAGGTAGTTCTTTGGTGTTTTGTTTTGTTGTGGTATGAGCTTTTTAGGCAAGAGGCTCATTCATGAGATGTATCCCTTAACCCAACCTCACCCCCTTCAATTTAGTCTTTTCGTTTTCTGACTGTGGACAAAGCTGTTGTCTTCAGTTACAGGTTGTCTGTTGGCAAGTTCCAGCATGCAGTGTAAACTTGGCCTCTACTTCCTTCTGGTGCTTCACACATTGTACATTTGCTTTCATCTCTAAAGTGCCATGGTATGTTCAAAGTGTCTTTCAGATGCCATTAGCTGATATCATCTCTGTGAGGATGTGTTATAGAGGGTCTGATTAGTAAAGGACATGACTGTTTTCTTCACTGGTCTTTGGCATGTCAACAGTTTTCTGGCATGTCATTCTCTCAAGTGCCTGTAGAAGTTGACTTTGCATCACTCCATGTGACCAGTTCAGGACTTGGTTCAGTGGCAATTCAAGTAGAGGGAATGAAGACTACCAAAAAGAGCCCTGTGTTTGAGATCTGATCCAGCCCCTACTATTGACCTACTGTGGTGTGACCTCAGGACAGATAGGCATGCCTCTTTTGAGGTACAGGTGTTCTACTCTATCTTTTGTTTTTTATAAGTTCACCAGCACTTGAAATCACTAGTACATGGACCTGTGCTATGTTTCAGTCACCCGAACAGTAGCTCTGGCTCTTAAGTTTAAAAGCCACTTGCAGAAGTCTATAGGGCCACTGGCAGGATCACTGCTTGGGGCAATCCTGTAGAGGCACCGATTGTATACACCACTGCTTCTGTGTGGGAATTGTCTATGTTGCCTCCACCAATTGTATGGACATGGTTGCCCTTCTTCAAGCAATTGCAAATATGGCTGGGACCATGTCAACAGACTTCATGTGCAAGTGCTAGTTCATACATTCAGCTCCTACAACATTGATTGATTGATTGCACCATTAATGAGCATGGTACTTTACAGAGCAACAACAAAAAGACTGTTGTGAGCTTACAATCTAATATTCAACACAGGATGGGGAATAGAGAATGTGGGGATGAGGATAAACTAAGAAGGAATACCTTTAAAGCATCTAAAGATATCACTAGCTTTGTTAATATAAAGACTGCCTAGTTTCACACCAGTTTTCCACCAATCAAGGAACCTGTGTGGTTTGCCCAGAATGGAGGACAGTTCTGAGTCACCGCCGGATTTTATATTTTCAAAAATCAACTGTTGCTTGCTTTTTTCTTGTTCCCAGTGGTCCTAGGGGCAGTTCCAGGTAAAACCTGAAAACACTACATCATCTGGTAGAGCCCAGTTTGAACGTCTACAAACCTCCCTCCTCCCCCATTTCATCTTAAGACTCTGACCATGCAGACATCATGATGGCTTCAACATCCAGTCAGTCAGTCTTTATTTGAATCAAGTTGGCAAACAGTTAAGTTGTTGTTCTAACTTAAAAGGATTGTAGAAGTAGTGGTGAAGCATGAAATGGCGATTGGTGGGGAAAGCAAAATAGTAGTTGTGTGTTTCACAACTGAATACACATGGCCATCTAAAATGGGGGGGGGGGTAAGTCTGTTAAGCCCACTGTCTAAAATTCCCTAGCTGCACCACTGACCTTAACCTCTTTTGGTGTCAGCCCATCCTCATCCTGGGGTGCCTGCTGTAAGTAGATGCCATGTAATAGCTGGGGTACCCAGGTGCCAACTGTCCTTTACTCCTTGCCTGCTGCTTCTTGGCTCTAATGCTCCTGCCTATTTCAGTTAAAGGGATACTGGAAGCCACTGTGCCCACCCAGTGCTGCTGCCCACCTCAATAACAGAGAGACTGTGTCCAGCTGCTCCAGCAAATGTCCATCTCAGTGCGAAAGAGACCATGGCTGCCGGACAGACATTGCGTTTCTGTTTGCCTCTGTGAGAAAGATAGAGTCACTCACGCTGCTGGCTCAGCTTGTCTGAGTGTGGAAAGCTAAGCAGGGTCAGGCCTGGTTATTACTTGGATGGGAGACCCCTCCTCTAGTTTCCTGCACTGAGCAGGGGGTTGGACTCAATGGCCTTGTAGGCCCCTTCCAACTCTATGATCCTATGATTGTGCCCACATGCTGCTGCCAATGAAGGAGACTGGCAATTGTGACCTTGTGCTGATGCTGCCTGTAAAAGAAGAGAGACTGGTGACTTGTGACTTTGGGCTGACGCAGCATGCCTGAAGGAGAGAGGCTGGCCATTATGCCTGCTGGCATGATCCCAGTTTGCTCCACCACCCTCTATGTGTGGAACATTGGCTGCCCACATACAGCTGATACCCGATTAGGTCAGGAACAACTATGAAGTAGATTGAATGAAGTGTCTGAACTGAGGGAAAGATAGTAAAAATAATGAGGTCTCCTACAATGAACTCAGATTTCTTTGGCAGGTATGTGTTAGAAGACCTCAGGTTTGATCCATTGTTTTTGTGGGTGCATACAAGTAAAATCTGGTGGTTGTTTTTTTTACTGCTGTATAATATGACCTTGATCAACAAGGTCTCAAGCAGAAGCTTGCTCTATGAAGCAACTTTCTGAATGTCACTCAGACCTCAGAGGCTTTAAGACTGCTTTTTATCGCCACATTTGCTTTCTAGGAAGGCAAAGTGATCCCAAGAGCAAGGCTTGTGCTGCACTGTATTGTAGTTTGTAGCATAAAGAATGCTTTCATTTTAAGTGAAGCGTTTGCTTCAAACATGCTTTATTACCTCTGAGCTAACATGGTTTCAATTTAAGGCCCTATTAATCTAGTGTACTTTAGAAATAGAGGCTTCATGTTAGACATTGTAATAACATCAGTTTTCAAAGGCAAGAGATTGGCTGGATAATTCTTTCCAAAACCTTGCCTGCCAGATGCAAATGCTCACAATGACTGATGTCCTTTGTTGGCCTTATATGTTTCCTTATTAAGCCTATTCTTAGCAGAGTAACATTCCACAAGAGTACTAGAATCCTAGGTGTTCACACAACAAATGTGTAAACAATTGACAAAATGGCAGCATGCAGAAGTGAATGCTTTTCTATTTTATTTATTTATTTATTTATTTAATGCTGGCTTTCCTTCTAAATCAACTCACATGGAGATCCAAGCATGCAGCTGCCTGCATGCAATCTGCAACTGCACATCTGGATTTGGGCAAAGATTCTTTAAGCACTTCCCCCAACATCTTTTTCCCCGCACACCCCCAAATCTCTTGCCTGGCTCCAGTCCCTTCCAGTCACCTGTGGAACCCAGCACTGGACTGCACAAAGTCTAATACTTCAGCAATTCTGGTCAATAGAATCTAATGTAAAGAGGGGTAGAGATTTAAAAGCCACTTTTTGTGCTAGTGTCTCAGAGATAATGGCCAGGGTCACATGAACATTGGGAAAAGAAGCCAAAGTGGTTTCTTTTCCCCACCTGTGCCGGGCATGCGCTGCACGATTTGCCTAATTACCCTTGTGGTGCACGGCTTGCCATGTTGTCGAAACCCGGCGAGGTGCGCAGTGGGGCTGGCTTCAAAACCACCCCAGAACCCATGGTTTGTTGTAGGGTTCTACATGTGTGGCCACCGTGGCTTCGTTCGTTTCCCGATTATCGTGTGAACCCAGCCAATGTAGGTCTCTGGTACCCTAGTGGCTTCTCTGGGATTACTGGTGTCCTTCACAGACTTGGGACTGAGTGACGGTTCGGTTGCAGTGAGTGGGTAAATAAGGAAACTCGCTTTGTCCTTATTGTGGGTGGGTTGCAAGGGAGTTAGAGCCTGGTGGTGGATGACACTGCATGGGGAAAGGTGTTAGTCTTGCTAGCTGGCGTGGAGCTGAAGGTACTATACTTTTCTGTAGAACTAGCAACAGGTTATTCAGGACCTGAATGAAGGGGAGAAGAGGAGAAGGTGGTGGTGATGGTAATAGGATCTGCCAAGCCATTCTAGGTACTGACCTGAAGAGTGGGCACTTTGTTTGTAGCTCCTTTCACGAGCTATGTTTTACCAAGCTTCTGCTTGAGGCCTCTTATCCTGGCCATACTCTCATTCTGCCCCACACCCATGAAAGTCAGGGCTCTTCTGGGATTTGCGGGGTAGGGAGAGAAGGCAGGACTTGCAACTACTGCAGCCTGGTGCCAAAATTTCCCCTCAGGCAGGGAAGGGGGAGAGAAACAAGAAATGGTAAATATTTTACATGTTTCATCTATTTAAACCAGGGGTGGGCAAGTTTGGGAGGGTCCAGATGTGACTTTCCACCCCCAAGACCCCCCAAAATTAACAAATTTTGGCGGTGCCAATATTTTTGCCATCATCATCATCATCATCATCATCATCATCATCATCATCATTTTTGCTGCATATTGCCCACCCCGGAACAGTCTAGTATCTGTGCTTTGACGTGGTGTTAGTCGAATGGAAGTCCCGTTGAGGCGTTGTAGCTTGTGGCCCTCACACAATGAGGGGCGAGTGAGGATGCTCTCACTGCTTATGGCCCCTGAGTTGCATCCCCACTGCCAGCCCAGGCCCCACCACCATATACATGTTGGAGGGCTTAGACCTGCCATGTGGTGCCTGCTCCACATTTGTAGGCTCCCTGTGTGATTAGGCTTTCACCCTCCGACGTGTGGAGGGTGGTGGGACCGGGTGACAGGGCCACAGTGGAATGGGCCAGGCTCACTGCTCTCGCCTCACACAATAATTGTGTGAGGCTTTGAGCAGGGCTGGAATTTTCAGGATCTAAATAAATAAAATATATTCCTGAGGGCATCAGAATGTTTTGAATATTGACTTGATCTTGAGGCTGACATGCATGAGGGAAGAAATTATAGTATAAGGGGAGCTCCTCTTCCTCAGAGATGTGGGGGGGGCAACTGTGGCAATTTTCTCCAGGTCCCTGCAAAATACACCCATCCACCCCCATCTTAGCTCCCTACTGTGCATATTGTGCATATTGTGCAGCCAGTGTGACGTAGTGGTTAGAGTGTTGGACTGGGACTCGGGAGATCCGGGTTCAAGTCCCCGCTCGGCCACGAAACTCACTGGGTGACTTTGGGCCAGTCACTGACTCTCAGCCTAACCTACCTCACAGGGTTGTTGTGAGGATAAAATGGAGAGGAGGAGGATTATGTAAGCCGCCTTGGGTTCCTTGTAGGAAAAAAGGCGGGGTATAAATATAATAAATAAAAAATAAAATAATAATAATAATAATATTGTGGGCCCTGCACGGGCTTTCCATATTGCTCACTAGAATTCTTGGTATTTTGTTTAAAGCTTTCATTTAAAAAGAGGAGATGTTGTATCAGACCCTAAGGCAGTGCTTCTCAAATAGTGGGGCGGGCCCCCCAGGGGGGGCGCGAGGCTCCGTAAAGGGGGGCTCGTTTGACCTCAGTTAAAAGTTTTTTTTTAATTTGTTCCTTTAAATCCTGTGCTCCTTTAAATCTTTTCTGCTACAGTTAATAAAGCTATTCTTGTTGTAAATTGATCCACATTTCTTCTTTTTATTCTTATACGTTAATAAGGATACAGTGTTATGCAGAGGGTGACTTATAACAATTTATAGACAAATGATACTTTACAGTCGCGCGGGGGGCGCGAAATGTTTTCTTCTTCCTAGGGGGGGCATGACAGAAAATAATTGAGAAGCACTGCCCTAAGGTGACACTGAATCTCAGCATGTAATTGTGGCATAATGGAACCCATCCCTGACCCAGATGAAGTAACTATTATACATAATTGTGTATGAATCAGAATAGATGCTAATTTGAGGCTTAAATGGTTGTTTAAAGTGTTGGTGTTCGTACAGTCTGGCAAAGAACAGGTTAAATGGAGCTGAAGTTGGTTGTAAAATATGTCCTTGGGAGAATGGAAGGGCGGGACCTACTTATTTGCTAGGCCTGCCCGGCGACTGTAAGGGTGTTCTAAACCAATCATCATGGTCAAGTAAAATCTTTCTTTCTCTGGGCAACAGTAGAGATAAAATTGATCAGGCAGGCTTTTGACTGGCCCAGGACAAGTAGCGCTGGTTACAGAGTTCATTGCAAGGAGAGAAGAGAGCTCTGCCTTAGCCGTCCTTGCTGCAGGAAGGAGTGGGGAAATCCCATGTGCTCCCAGGGCAAGGAGGGAATCGCCTGCGATATTTCTCACACATGGACTGTGCGTGCAAGAATTCTGGCCTGTGGTCCAGCCAGCTTAGTACACCCATACCAGAGGACCTTCTGGGGGCAGTGACAGAGCCAGCCTTACCATTAGGCAGAGTGAGGTGGCCCCCTTAGGCCGCTGGTTTTGGGTGTCATGAAAGGGCAGCAAATTGTTAGTTCTAATATTTTTAATTGTCTTTTTATTGCCAGGGAGGGAGGGAGGGGATGTGAGATTTTCTGCCTCTGGTGCTAAACTATTTTGACTAGTTTTCAGGGTGGTGAGAAGGGGGACCACACACCATTTGTTGTCCTGCCTCAGGCAGCCAAATATCTTGGGCCAGTCCTGTCTGCAAGGGGTCAGAAGAATACACTGGGGAGAAATGCAGGTGAATGCCTGAGAGGGCAGAGCATGTCATTCTCCTGTCTAGCGATGGTGTTGATGTTCATAATTACCTGGCTGAGTATATGCATTTGTCGAGCCTGTAATGCTTAGCTGTTTTACAAATCGAGCACCATCCCCCCAAATTATTCCTTGGTTTTGGAATGCTGCATGAGATTCTGCACATACGCACTCAGCGTTCAGCAGAAGGAGCATCCCAAGTCAGCGTTGATGTAAGTGGGGACATAGAATACTTTAACCCTTTCCTTTATTTATTTATTTATTTATTATATTTATACCCCACCTTTTTTCCTGCAAGGAACCCAAGGCAGCTTACATAACCCTCCTCCTCCTCTCCATTTTATCCTCACAACAACCCTGTGAGGTAGGTTAGGCTGAGAGTCAGTGACTGGCCCAAAGTCACCCAGTGAGTTTCATGGCCGAGCGGGGAATAGAACCCGGATCTCCTGAGTCCCAGTCCAACACCCTAACCACTACACCACACTGGTGAAACTCTAATTTGCTGTGAAATGAGCATGCAATTTAGAAAACAATACCATGCTGTGTGAAAATAATAAACTAAGCACACTAACAATTACAATTTCCAGGGGGCAATGTGATAATGTGCAAGCACACAGCACCATCCAGGTGCATGCACCAACGTTATAAGCTGGTAGAGAACATTTGGAATTCAGGTGAGCTTTCCCCAAAAGCTTTACTGGGAAAGCTTGTCAATACCAGGCCAATTCCAATCTGAGCATAGGGGAGCTCCCTTGTGAGGTCGCTGCTTGGATAACAAAACAACAGACCCACATCCTGTCATTCTCAAATGGTGCCATTTATTTTGAGGGTTTGGTGCAGCAGATATCCTTTTCATATGATGGCTATTTATTTCTCCTTGGAAGGTTCAGGTACATACCTAGAAATGTTGACTCAGGTCTGGTAGAGCTTTAAAAAAAATGTTAGACAGATGTGAATACAAGCATAGTTAACATGCAGCAGGTTAAAACAGAGCCAAAACCTGTGGATATTTTTGGGGTTTAGACTTTAGAGCATAAAGTACAGTGTTGTGGTAAAATGGTGGTGCTGCTATAGACCTGCCACATTTAAATGTCACTATGATCCAGTTCACACGATTAAAAAACTGATGGTTTGTTAATCGCGGATTGTGTGGGAACGTGTGTGCTCACTTCTGACCGTTTGCCTGCTTCCACTTTGCTAAACAACCCAGGGTTGTTCTCCATGATGTCCAAACCTGGAACTCTGGGTTGTCGAGAGAGAAACAACCCAGGGTTTGTACCTAAGAACAAACCATGTCATGGAGAACAACCCAGGAATGGTTGTTGGAGAACAACAGAAGTGGAAGTGGGCGAGCAGTTGGGAACCAGCATACTCACTCACTCCCACACACTCCAAAACAACCCATGGTTAACAAACCATGGGTTGTTTAATTGCGCCAACTGGGACAAAGTAGAGTGCAACATAGGCAAATGCCTTTAATGATGGCTCCTTCCCAGCAAGGAAGCTCCAAACATGAGAGCTGTTGTACAAATTTGGAAGATACCAGTTTGAGGCTCTCCAGTGCCATAAGTTCACTAGGTGGCTTTAGGCAAGGTATTCTCTCTCACACCCCACCCCCACCCTCCTTCTGCAATATGGGAATAATAATACCCACCTATCTTACAAGGTTGTTGTAAGGGTCATAACAAGATGAACACTCAAAGGCACTATATACCGTAAGTGCTATATATTGTTATGCATGAGTTCCCAGGATAGAAATTGGTTCATCAAGACCCCAGAAAACAGACTTGCAGTGCAATTCTGAACATGTTTACTCAGAACTAAATCCCATTGAGATCAGTGAGATCTACTTCCCAGTAAATGAATTTAGGATTACAGCCTAAAAGAGGTTACATGTTTTAGCTGGCCTTCTCTGTGACTTCATAATCACTAAACAGACCAGAAATTAAGTGTATGACAAGACCTTTTGGATAGAAGTGTGACACTTGTGGTGCTTTTTTGCTTGGCAGAAAAGTGTATTTTTTAAAAATGCGTGTATTCCAGAACATTACCACAACGTGATAATCCTATGCAGATAGCATATTTACCTCTGGGTGGTCAACAACACCATGCCACGAATGTGACATGAGTGCGCCTTGAAAGTATAAGATGGATTCCTCTTTGCTTATAATGTTTGTTTTTCTCTAAAATATATTTGCTGACCAAATATTTCTGCACATTTTACAATTACACGGCCTCTTCTTCCAGTCATCCTATACTGGAAAGTATACAGATCGATAAATAACCCCAACTCCCTCTCGTTCCTTAAAATATCAACTCCTTAAGAAAGGGGAGAACTTCCTCATTTCTACAGGAAATGATGGCCTCAAAGTTCCAAAGTAGCAGCTAAATAAATGAGAGCATACTTACTGACTATAAAAGGCCTACTGACCAGGGCAACAATATTGCTTCAGTAGTAAGCTGGTAAAAGCAATCTCACATTAAAGCTCTGCAAACAAACTAATAAGAAACATTTTCGGCAGAGTAGCCAAAAGGCCTTTGAATCTCTTTCTTTCTGGTAGATGCCAACATCAACATTACTGATTTTGTGCTATATTGATTGCTCTTTATGTGGGTTAATAATGTTGAGGTTATTCCAATGCTTCCCCCACACACACACACACAACTTCTTCAGAACTTTCTGAAATAAGTTCCTTCATAGAACAGGGCTGTATTGAATACCCTTGAATTTGCATCCCCCATGTAAAAACATGTATAGTTTATATTCCATGTACGTCTTGCGTGTTGGGAGTTCACCTTGAAATATTTGGATGGTTTATCTATTAATGGGTTTTTTTAGCAGCAGTTACACATCTCAAATCATTATTTGTTTGAGCATACATTAGATGTGCAAAAATGAATTGCAAGCATAGGCCTCAGAAATATTCAAATCTTAGGCCGGGTTCTCACTAAATTGTAGACTGGTGCCTGGGCTGTACCACTTCAGACTACACAAGCGAGAAGTACACATGATTGAATGTTCTTCCATACCCGTTCCAACCTCCTCCCCCACTAAAAAAAACAAACCCATCCCTAATACATAGAAAACTAGATGCAAGGTAGAAGGCTAGGCTAGAACCGTTCTCCCTCACATTTACTTTTCTACATGGAAGGATATGGAGGAGCATTCAAATATGTGAGTTCCCCAGTTTGCAATCTGAAGTGGTATAGTCTAGACCAGGGGTGGGCAGCATACAGCCTATGGGCTGCATGTGCCCCCCCCCCCGCCACCGTTCTCTTGTGCACCCCTTGTACCACTGAACGTGGCGGTGCAGCAGTAAAAAAAAAAAAATTGGCTGGTTTGCGGCAGAAATTTATTGAACAACTGCGACGGAGTCTTAGAAAGGCCAAATTTAGCTAGTTTTCAAACTGCCATATTTTTTTTTAATGTTGCCACTGCTGCGTAGCCAAATTCAGCAGCAAGGCAGTGTTGGCAACTGCAGAGTGTGGCCTGCCTGCAGAGGAGTCCAGGGGTGTGGAAAGTGGCTAGTCTAGACACAGGTTTAGCGTCTCAGTGCGGGCAAAGAGGCAAAGTAAACATAAGGAAACAAAATGACAGACCATGCCTTTTTCAGGAAGATTCGACAGCTCTGCCACCTCATTTTATTCTTTCACATCATATTTGGACCAATTTCAGCTACTGAGTAATAAGATGTCATGAAAATGACAATAACTGCCACCAGCTTACTTGTCCCTCCACAGCCCCACCCCATCTTCAGTATTGTGGATTCCTACAAGTGAGGAACACAGCACTCTCCAGAGGGTTGCTCTGCATCCGACGAAGTGGGCTATAGTCCACAGGAGGTTATGCAAGAATAAATGTGTTCGTCTTAGTGCCGCAAGACTCTTTGTTGTTTTTGCTACAAGTTAGTGACATACTTGATTTGACTCTGGATGAAACCTGGCAGTTGTGGCACTTGGGACAGGGCTTTGGACCATCACCTGCTCTCTCAAGTTTTCGACCACCTTCTCCGGTCTTTTGTGCTACTTGTTCCTTTCTGTTGACACGTTGCAGCTCTGCCATACCACCGCTGCAACGTGGTTTTCTCTTTTTCCCCTAGTAAAAATGGCTGGGTCAAGAAGACTCAAGCATAATTTTATTCCTTTTATTCTTTTTATTATCGCCACTGTACCTCGGGATTTTGAATTTATTTGGCTGCTTGTTTTTACCTTGGTGTATTTTAATATGTTTATGTTCTTGTTGTTTTTATTGGTTTCTTGGTCTTGTTTTTGTAAACCGCCCAGGGAGCCTTTTGGCTGATGGGCAGTAAATAAATGTTTTAAATAAATAAATAAATAGCTAGGCCGGGGTAGAGAAGGAAGATGGAGGGATTTCCAGGACATGCAGTGTGGGGTACACGGAAGGGGAAACGATTGGGATTCCACCCCGAGTGGCTGCGGGAGTAGCTTGCCGTTTCTACATGCTTTTCCTTTTAGAATGGGCAAAATGGGATGCTTGAGGCTGCTTGGGAGTGGTAGCTGTGCTAGCAAGGCTGGTACTTAGGAGAAAAGACCCCTTTGCCATAAGAACAAGCCAGCCACGGTGCCCCTTTCTGCAGTAAGGAAGGACTATCCTGACTTCTGCTGGGGCTGTTCTGAAAGAAAACCTGTCAGTTGAAGCACTTCATGACTTGGAGGTGTTGGGGGAAATCTGAAGTGTACATCACATGTGTTCCATATTCCAAATATTCTATCTAAAACATACCCTTTGAGTTTAGTTAAAATAAATCTCCTCTTGGAAATGAAGAACACGAGACCCATATAAGAAGCCTTGCCCTCAGTCGATAGGTTTTGTTTGCTTTTAGTGACATCACTACATAGCTATATCTTTGACAGCACATCCAATACATTGTTATTTTTATTATTACATTTATATCCCATCTTTTTCCCTCCAAGGAACCCAAGGCGGCTGACATGATCCTCCTCACAACGAACCTGCAAGGTAGGTTAGGCTGAGAGTCAGTGATTGGCCCAAAGTCACCCAGTGAGTTTCATGGCTGAGTGGGAACTAGAACCCAGATCTCTCGAGTCCTAGTCCAACACTCTCACCACTACACTATACAGGGTCTCAGTACATGATCCCTGACTGGCTTGACCAGGAATATAATAATAACATTTAGGATTTGTATAGCATTTTAGAGTGTTTCACTTGCATGATCATGTTTTAATTCCTACAACAACCCTATAAAGTAGGTTGGTATTATTATCCCAGTGTTACAGATTGGGTCCAGGGGGCAAAGGTTGAGAGTGGCTTGCCCAAGGGTGACAGAGCTGATGTTTGAACCAGGGACTTTCTGATACAGGGCCACTATGCTACACCAGGTCTCAGAATGAAACCAATAAAAACAAAATGTACTGAAGCGGTAGAAGCAGAGCAGAGAAAAAGTTAGAGAAAGCCATAGAGGTACCCCTCCCAAGTCACTACGTTCGAGGTGAAAGAAGAACATTTGGTTCAGCCCTACCTTTGGTCTATATGTTCTTTTATGCTTTCTACACCTACTTCAAAACCAAAGGTGGAAAAATCGGGCATGTACATACTGAACCAATGGCATTTGCTATATCTTTTGGCACTCAGATATAAAATGATTGGGAAGCAACACAACTTATGCTCAGGAGAGGCTACACAGTGAAATAGACAACTGGGCTTTGGATTCCTGCTTAGCTGTGCAACAGCTATCTGCCTCTGCCTCAGTTTCTCATCTGTAGAATGGAAATAACAATCTGTTTTACAGAGTAGTTTGCATAACTATGATAAGATTATAAAGCAGTCTGTGCTTTGTAAGATATTAATGTCTGTCTACTCCAGTATAAGCTGCTCACAATTATGGGTAATAAGCTTATGGTCTGATACTTGGGATGGAGAGTCTTTGATGTATGTTTCATAAATTGCTCTCTTTGAACTGTGAATTCTCTCATATTATAAAGTAGGCCTGACATAAGCAAGTTTCAGAAAGTTTTGCAGACAGCAAAACCTAAAGACAGGCTTCCGCTCCCGTGTCATGGCTCTTTCCCCCTTTTGACAAAATCTGAGAGCTTTAGTTGTTCCTCTGACATACTTTTGCAAACTTAGGGGATAGAATTTCTAAAGACCAAAAGCATAGACACCTCTCTTCAAATCACTTAGTAATTGCTTTCATCCAAGGAACATTTTAATTCAAGGCAAGTGTTCAGTATGAACTTTATGGAAATAGACATAATACCCTTAGGGTCCATTGTGTGTTACCTCCCCCCCCCCTTCTCAGATAAATAGAAACAAGGCATTAAAAAAAAGTTTCTCCTTAGAGGAGACATCTAAGCATTATGAATAAAGCACTTTCACAGGACTACTAGTTGTTGCCTGTGTGCATGAGATAACGTGCCAGCAGCTCAAGTTGACAAGTAATCTCTGATCTACACTCAATCTTTCAGGAAGGTGCTTTTATCCTGTCTTTCCTCAGATTTCTTCGCCCCTCCCTCGGCTCAGAATGAATTGCACACTGTGGTGACGATGTATTTGATCCTGATTTATAGGGCCTTGCCTAATTCATTTAGAACTCAAGCCCTTGGGACACGGGTGTTGTGGACAGGAAAGAAGGTAGGTTCTTAAAAGCTTGTAGATAATCAAATTCTTCCTGTAGCCAACTTGAATAAAGGCAGGATCCAAGCTGCGTAGGGGAGAAGAGGGGGGTAGTAAGTAACAGCCGTGGCAAAGCACTCCAGAAACATAATAAAACAATTATTCCAGAGTGTGTTTACATCAATGTAGCTCTGCAAGATTTCATAGATCATAGAGTTGGAAGGAGCCCACAAGGCTATCAAGTCCAACCCCCTGCTCGATACAGGAAACTAGAGGAGGGGTCTCCCATCCAAGTAATAACCAGGCCTGACCCTGCTTAGCTTTCCATGCTCAGACAAGCTGAGCCAGTGTAAGCCACAGGCCTGTATGTTAGAGAAGTGTGTTCAATTACTTACATAGGTAGAAGCACAAAAAGTGAATGGAATTTTGTTATTATTGTAATTGGTTTATGCACGGTTTAGAGAACGTTGATAGAGAGGTGTGTCTGTCTCCCCACCCCACATAGTACTAGAGCTCAGGGTCTCCCAATGAAATTGATGGGCAGGAGACAAAAGAAAAGTACTTCCTTAAGGAATTTGCTATCCTTAGATGTGGGGATGACAACTGGCTTAGGTAGCTTATATAGGGTGGCCATGTGTCCTATGTTCTGGAAGAGCATCCTCTATTTGAAGGGCAGTCAGAGGATAGTCCTCTGTTTGAAGATGGCCTCTATTTAACTGCCTGTCCAGTCCAAGGGTTGGATCCAGATTTGCTCATTCTTAGAGTAGAGATGCATGTAAATCAATGGGATTTAAGTTAGTCATGACTAAATCTAGATCCAACCCCAAGTCCAGTTTAAAGCCAAAGAACCATAAAAAGGGAGAGCAGGGAGGGGCCATGATGAAGTTGCCCATCAACAGTGAGCACCTGGATAGCAGACTGAGCAGTCACACAGGTCACTTGATGCAAGTCTTCTTTCTATTTCAACTATGTGAATTATTTCTGAATGTGCATCTATACATATAACTTAGCATGTGCACATTTTATGTAAATCTCTGCCTCTTTTTCAGCGATGCGTAAGTGGCCACCTAGATTTTACATGGCTGGTGATTAAACAAATTCATGGAGGCTTATCAACAGCAATTGGCTAGGATAGCTAAATGGGACCTCCAGATTCAGAGGCAGTCTACCTTTGAATGCCAGTTGCTGGGGGCCAAAGAAAGGGGAAGGGCTATTGCCTGCACATGAGCTTCCCAGAAGCAACTGACTGGCTGTTGTTGGAAACAGGATGCTGGACTACATGGAATTTTGGGCTGATCCATCTGGGCTTTCTCTTACATATGCTTGCCTAACTTAAAAACTGAAACCAACACACACACACACACACACAGTTAGGCTAATACGTGTAGATTAGAATGTTTATCAATGCATACACTGAACATAATGAACAACAACGCATACACTGAACAACAATTTCTTAAAATCCACTGCTCAACAGAGTATTTTGTTCATAAATGGAAACACATATGTGTATAGTTGTCAAATTCACTGGCCATGTTCCAGTGTACTCAAGATGCTGAAGTCACCGGCCATAACTTTTAGTCTTCAGCATCTTGAGTACACTGGAGCAATGTCAGTAACAGAGCTTCCTTGTCAATCTTTGTTCACAATTAGTTTTCTTCAAAGGAAATGTACACACTTCTTTTGCCAAAGTCTGTGCTCTTCCCCCTGCCCCACTTTGGCAGGACTTACACTTTTTAAATGAATATCTTTTCTGGCCTCCTTGACTCTGTTCACTAGTCAGAGTGTTTGTACCTTTCCTAATCTGCAATATGCATTATTGTTTCAGTGTCTATTATTGTGGCTTTAAATAACCCACAACCATCTTGAAGAGATTTGACCATTCTGACTGTCCCTTTCAAGCTCCTTTTAACTAACCCCCTATTATTATTATTATTATTATTATTATTATTATTATTATTATTATTAGAAACTGGATGTGACCGTGTTGGGTTTAATTTACACATGTGTTGATTTAGATAGCAGCCCTCCAAACACACAAATTATGGCAAATTTTCCTAGCTCAAATTGAATGTGCAGTTGATGAAGCAGCCATCTCAGTGCACAAATCGATGCAGTTTCTGCTGTGAAAACAATTATGTTAGTGGTCTTTGTAAATTTCATGGTCTAGTACTTCAGCCATAAGTCTATGGATTCAGTGCACATGCTGTTTACAGTGTTTTCAGACATACCCTTAAAAAATAATGTTAGCCCTGATTAAGTTGCCGTAGTCATAACCTATTTATTTATTTTATTTATTTATTATATTTATACCCCGCCTTTTTTCCTGCATTAGTAGCTCAGTAGCAGAGCACATGGTTTGTATTTCATGCTCATGGGCCCCAGGTGCATTCCTTGCTATCTTCAGCTAAATGAATCTCTAATAGCAAGGCTAGAAAAGATCTCAGGTCAAGACCTTTGGAGAGCCACTGCCGAAGTAGAGTAACACCAGCCTCCCCCAACCTGGTGCCCTCCACCTGTGCTGGAATACAACCCCCATCATCTCCTGCCAGTGTGGACAATGCTATGCTGACTGGGGATGATGGGGTTGTAGTCCAACCCATCTGGAGGACACCCAGTTGGGGAAGGCTGGAGTAGACAGTACTGAGCCAGATGGACCAATGGTCTGAGTCAGTAGAAGGCAGCTTCATAATATTATCTTAGTCAGAAGGCAATGCAGCAGGGATTATATAGCCTTCTCTTTGATACTGAAATGTTTCCAGTGAGCCTCACATCCCAAGGTAGTAACAGAGGATTGTATCCAACGTTAGTCCCATTTACTTCAATAGGTCTACTCTAAGTAGGACTAATGTTGGATGCAACCCAGAAACTTGTGGCGACCAAGGAACACCCTATAAACAGCTTCACTGGGCTGCCTGCATGGTTCTTCTCCCTCTACCTGTGCTCAACTTCACCTATGATTTGACCACAGTCTAGATGCCAGTCGTCGTCATGTCTAGATGCCAGTCATCATTCTGGTACCTTCAATATGAATATATCAAAAATTCTAAAAATCAAACAACGTTGCTGCACTGCACAAATACTTCTTGTGAGGTTTGGAAAAGACGGGGTGTTTGCTGTTAGCAGTCATTTTTTAAAAGGTCCACGGTTTCCTGCTTTTAGCCAATCTCTACCACCCACATTTATACATATGAGTTCTTGGGTGGGTGGGAACCCCTTTCAGAGCAATTTAATGACAATCTGGCATAATAACTTCCTACATTTTAAAAAATAATTTCACTGTGATGGATTTGGCTCCAGTAGTAACAAAGCAGAAGTCATTTCCTTAGGGGGGTATTGTCAAAGTGAAAACCGAGAGCTCACATATCTAAATGCTTTGATTCAGAGGCTTCCCTTGTATCATGAATTTTGACAGCTTAGTAAGGTATCAGGCAGGCCATGTCTGCTGACTTGAAATGGAGTTTGTCAAATGTGATGCGGTTTACGAAATTTCAATGGAGGAAAAAAATCACTGTAATAACAATAATAAAAGCGTACATGTTGTGAGGAAATAGAAAATATTCCTGTTGAGGATGAACAGAGATGGGAAATAGAAATTACCGCATCTGCTCATATTAATGAAAGTGTCTTTAACAGCCCAGTCCTATGCGCAGTTAGGCTTACTTAAGCCATTGAAATCTGAAACCAATGTAAACATTTCAAAAATTTGCTTTGAACATTTAGCAAATATTTCTTATAGTTCATCTTGCTGTTTCAAATAAATATTACATACCATCATAATTTTTCACTGACAGCCTAGTTTTCTTCTTTACAACCAGTTAGGTTGAAGACAGGGCTTCTCCCTGTTTGGTCTGAAAGACAAAGAAACACACACTGTTGGGTGCAGCACCCATGTCTACAGAGCTCTGAAAGTGTTGTGTTGGAAAGTAGATTCTCAGAGAAAATGTATGACCCCCAGGACATATGTCTGAAATGTTATCCTTTGTGTGTCTTTAGAATGAGGCACCATATCCATGATAAATAACATATGAGTTGTTTCATTTACATATAGGCCACATGAGAGGCTTTGAAAATACCTGCTTTTATGGCAAAACTGTGTCAAACTGCATCTCATGAATATCACAAGCAGCTTCCAGCAATTTATCATTTATGGGGCATTCCTGTTGCCCACACAGTCCCAACGCTACCTCAGAGTCCTCGGCCCTGTCAAACTCCTGGCAGCCATACTGGATTACAGTCTTTGTCCCGCCATGTGCTCTGGTTACACAAGCACGCTCCTTCCGAAATGCTAACAACTCCTATGGCCTGATGCATACTGTCGCCACCTTGATGCTTCAAGAGACTGAAGGCAGAGTACCCTGCTAATCATACCACCAAGATGAAATGTTATGCCTTGAGGCAGTGAGTCTTCATCTAGACTTGGAGGGATCAGATTTAAAGTATGATACATTTTAACATTACAGCCAGATTAAGATTTTCGGCATCTTGACCCCAAATCTTCTGATCAAGACTTTGTGTTCTAGAGATTATAAAGCTGAACAAAGCTATGGTACATCTTTCTCCCAGACATTTCAAACTTGTCAGGAGTTGTTGATGCATTGTATTTCAGTTGCTATGGTAACCAAATTTTCTTGTTGGTGTTGTTGTTAAATGAGCTCATCGTTGTTTTCTTAGGGTTTTTCTGTGATGAGTCATGCTTGGTAAATGCTATTCAGGCGCTTGCCAAATAGTCTGGTACCAAGTAGGTCAGAACCAAGACACCTCCATTGACCTCTGTTGGATCTCTCTGGTGGTATAAGAGCACAGGATTGGGTCCAGTCATGCTTTAATTCAACCTTCCCCAACTTGGTGCCTTCTAGATGGGTTGACCTACAATTCCCATTATCCCCAGCCAGCACAGCAGTTTCTGGCTGAGGGTGATGGGGTTGTAGCCCAACACATCTGGAGGGTATCTGGTTGGGGAAGGCTCCTTTAGTCCATTGAAATCAGTAGGACCAGTTAGTCATGATGACTAACTTATGTCCCATTGATTTCAGTGGGACTAAAACATGACTAACTTAGTCTGGATCCAACCCACAGGCTTCTGCAGCAAGGGTAGCACCAACCCCAGAAGCAAAATAACAACACCTCATTCCCCACCCCATTATTCCAGGGATTTGAAACTACCATTGCTAGATTTCTTTGAGTGTTAATTGATGTTGCTTTAGTTTCATTATGGTTCCAAAGCTGAGGAGAAGTGAACTGGAAGTTCTTGATTTTCAGAAGATAATAGCTGGTTTACAGGCAAAACTTCAGTGAGATCCCACAGATTCCTAGATGGCTTCTGTATAGTTGATACACATGGTTTGTACTTTCTGTATAATTGGTGCATGCTGGTTAACTGAACATGACTTGTGGAAAACTCAGTAAAAACAGTCCATTGCCTCTACTGGATCCCTTGCCAATCCTGACTTGACTGTGCTCTGCTTTTAAATGGAAATGTCTACCACAGAAAGATAGAAAGTCATTTATTTTCTATAGGGAACAACAATGAACACCTTATGAACTTATAAAATAATGAACTTATTTATATATTACTTCTGTATTCCACCCTTCTTCCAAGTATATGAAGTTTTCCTATTTTGTCACAGCCCTGTAAATTAGTTCAGGCTTAGGTATAGTTGCCCTGTGCAGATGCTCTGTATGTTCACAAATGTACATGGGGTGGTGGTTGTAGGGAGTGGAACATGGGGCTCCCAGTATGCTAGTGTGGTAAGGCCCACCTTATTTAACCCCTAATTCCTTACTTTGTCCCTTGTTTCAGCGAAAAAGGGGACGTTAACATGAATTTAGGGCTTGTTAAACTGACCAATGTTTGGCTTGGTGAGTTAATTACACCTGCTGAGTAACAGCTACACAATGTGTAATGTTATTTACTTTTGTAGGTATGCAAACTGAACTTCTTTTAAAGTCTAGTGTTAGTTTATCGGTCTGAATCCACTTGCATTTGGACAGCAGCTAGGAAACAAATAAAAGGATAGATGGAAAGTCCAGGCCAATCTTTATCCCAAAGTTACAGATCTGGCTTGCCAACTTCCCTTATCCTACATTGTTTAGCTGCCCCTAAACTGATTAGGAGCTTGCTGATTGTTTTGGGACCCACCGGTCACTACCCTTCTATCATGGTGCACTGAAGAATCTCAATGCAGAAGTGGCTGTTGTATGTTTCTCTTACTGCTGCTTGCTATTACCTTGTTACTAATCACTTTCTCCCCTCCCCATCCCGCCTAGGGAATTTTTATTTTGGTCGCATCATGAGCCATTTTGTTAAATTAGTGTCAAAAGTATTCTAATTATATAGTAACAGTAGCAGTTGCGTAACAAGACTCCGGCATATGGCAACAACTTGATTCTTCCAAACCCTTAAATGAAAAGTTACATTTTTTTCCATGCTCGAGGGATTTCTTCTCACTAAGAAATGCACACAGTTGCCTCTAATATTGCAGAGAAGAATTAAATATACTGGGATTAAGCCCTCAGAAACCCTAATAAGTATGTTTACAATAGTCTTTGGGTTCATTTTCAACCACTGAATATATGACCTTCTAGTAAATTATACCACACTTGAAGACTTTAACTGCCTTTCTAGCTTTTTGTAAACATGTAAACCTGAGCCATCTGTGCTTTTTAAATGCTTCCTGTAAGGTCGATCACTGCATCAATCCGCTGTTTCAACTGGCTTCACAAGAAGGCATTGTGTGCTAATTTTTCCCAAAGGCACTTGATCCATTTTATTAAATATTTTTTTTCTTCCTCATTAAGGCCTTTCCACAACAATAAAACTGTATTTAAAAACAAAAGGGGGGGGGGGGAACACAGGCCAGAAGGCATTGTGTTGTGTAGTATTAAATGCATGTATGTGCCAAAGGAGTCTTTCTTCCGAGAACAATAGGGATTTGCCTGGGACCTTGAGAGAGTGGTTTCTTGTGGTGATTTGCAGAGGGGAAATATCTCAAAATGCTCCAGCTTATGCAAGGAATATGGTGAAACGTTCCAGAAGTGGAAGCAAACTCCTTGCACCAGACACAACTCTCTTAGGTAGAACAACCCAATTTAGTAAAAACCGTCTGTTAGCTTCCATGATACAGAATGCAAGTTTTTTACTGCACAAATTCCCAGTGTTTCTAATGTGGCTGACTGACTTTAGCATATGTAAAGAGCACATACTGATCTCTTCTGGCAGGCCTATCCGGCGGAATTTTAGGATGCCTTTAAGATGTTTTAAAGATGTTTTTAAGATGTTTTAAGATGTTTTTAATAGTATGTGTTGTGTTTGATTAGTTTATGTATTTTATATTTTCTGCTGTTCCCCACCTCGATCTAGACGGAGAGGTGGATAAGAAATATTATCATCATCATCATTGTCATCATCATCATCATCCTAAGTGTTCTGCCTGGCTTAGTGTGCTGTTCCTTACAGGTCATTGGCCGACCAGTGCTTATGAGGTGGGTTGCTTCTGGTTGGCTGCATGTTTTACACAGACTCAGACCTGGGCCTGAAATTAATATTCCATCATCGTTGTCCACTTAATATATGGTAGTGGACTGCCCTCCACATCATGTATTTCTCTTTAAGAACATAAGAAGAAACATACTGGATCAGACTAAAGGCCAACCCAGTCCAGTATTCTGTTTACACATTGGCCAACCAGATGCTTATGGAGAAACCCACAAGCAGAACATGAGCACAATAGCAGCCTGCTCATGTTTCCCAGCAACTAGTATTCAGAGGCATACAGTCTCTGATACTGGAGGTAGCATATATAGCGCCATCATGACTGGTAGCCATGGATAGCCTTATCCTCTTTGATGAGTGGTGTTAACATCTTAAACATTGGTCACTTGCCTGTGAATTCAACATGGCAAGCTGGTCAGCAAATTTGTGGCAGAAGAACTCTGACCAGTCCTTCATGTATATTGCACTGAAATAGCTGCTACAAGGGAGTAACAACTGAAAGAAGGGGAATATTCATTTTTGGATAAGAGTGCAATGGAGGAGCTGCACAGTGGCATTGAATATATCCACATTTTTAGTCCGATGTGGTTTCCCTTGTTTATATTGTTCTCACCCAGCTCTTAGTTCGCATCCTAAGGAGAAATGATTGATAAGAAGCGACAATAACCTGCTTCTGAGTCAGAAGATTAATCAAAGGCTGAAGGGCCAAGACATATGTTGGTTTCACTTATTTTCCCAAATGAATTGGTCCACAGTATGTGCAGGTGGGGTGTGGCCCTTTAAATGCACCTAGAATTGAATGCCACCTCTGCTTACTGAAACGGTAGCCCGAAAAAGTGTCCTGCCTGTGGAAAGGAATGGGACTTTCGACAACCGCTTCCTTAAGAATGCCTCAATAGCCTGTGTAGACCTACAGGTCTGAAATTGTACATGTGTTGCCAGCTCGGCACTATGAATGTATCAGATAAAAACATGCGAAGCACAATCTTAAGTGTGCCCTACATACCACACCCTTGTCAGGTCACAGGAAATTGAGAAATATAGAAGAAGGCAGCATGGTAAGTTGGCCCAGCTGATCACTGAGCACCAAATGAGACAGACACATGAATGGGGCAGCCATGGTGGTTGTTCACTTGCCTGACCTATTCACATATAAAGCAGGGGGTGTCTAATTGCAATATCAAAAATCACGCATGGATGAGGGGAGCTGAACTTCCCCTGCCTACCTGCACCCTCCCTCTGCTCCATCCCACGGACACTTTGTTTTCTCATAGCCCAGATCCAATACCAGAAGTCTGTAAGGAACAAACTGGACATTACACTAAACTCATCACTTGCAGGTGAGTTAATTTTAAAAACAACAGTTAATAGTAGTGGTGGGGTAGAGATTTTAATCAGGACTGTGATGTGTGGCTTACTCTTTCCTCACCCTCTGTGGTTCCCACCCCCTCCTTCATTTGCTATTAGACCTGAAAGAAAATGGGAAGACTGCAGTGGTATCAATGGGAGCTTCACTTCCAGGGCTAATAACAGCTTGGGGGTGAGTGTAATTTTCATTGGGACCATAGTGCGGGGAGGAAAAGGTTAACCCTTTTCCTTAGCCAGTGTGGCGTAGTGGTGAGAGTGTTGGACTGGGACTCGGGAGATCTGGGTTCTAGTCCCCGCTCAGCCATGAAACTCACTGGGTGACTTTGGGCCAGTCACTGACTCTCAGCCTAACCTACCTCACAGGGTTGTTGTGAGGATAAAATGGAGGGGAGGGGGAAGAGGATTATGTAAGCCGCCTTGGGTTCCTTGCAGGAAAAAAGGCGGGGTATAAATATAATAAATAAATATAATAAATAAATAAACCCTCCGGTCCATGTGTCATGTTCCTGACAAAAAATAGTTCCCCCTGTGCCTACTATTAACGGTGTGTGTGTGTGTGTGTGTGTGTATTCTTTTTAACTATGCAAGTGATGTGTTTAGCATCTCATCCAGGTTGGCTCTCAGTAAAGAACAAGCCAAAGAAATCAGCCTTTTCCGTCTTCCTCTTTCCTATTCCAGTTCATTTGCGTGATCATTTGAATGTTGTGTGAGTTTGTTGGTTTGGGTGGGGCTAACATCTTGGACGGTTTCACACAAAGTAGGAAGAAACTGACAAATTAGGTCCAGTCAATGGATGTGATTTATCTATTAGCTGTGAAATTAAATTTTAGGAGCCAAAAAGATTATTTCAGGAAATTAAAACTGCTTCTATTCTCAGAATGGAGATACTGGTTATACTTTCAGAGATATTAACTAGCTTTATGTGGAATGTTCAAAGGTGCCCTGAGAAATGCAGATAACTATTAGAGCCCTGTATCTAGGTAGATAATCCTCCCCTTCAAGAAGTCTGCTGTCAAGACACTGTTTCCCATAATACCAAAGAATCTGTGGTATCTTAATTGCTGATAATAAGAATCTAAGTTCTGCAACACCAACACCACCCGTACCAGTTCCGGCCCTGCATATGCTGTGGCAGCACAAAGACAGAAACTAACCTAAAGCCCTCACATCCAACATATATAAGATATTAATTATGGAATCAATGGGAACAACCATAGGGCTGAAAGAAATTTGGGAACATGACATACAAGATAAGACAGAGGAAAAGAAATGGAATGACAGATGGGTTGAAAAGCTGTATCGTTCAGTGTCAGCAAAAATAAGGGAAAACTCCTTGAAGGTAGTACTGAGGTGGAATTTAACTCCAATAACTTTAAGTCATATCATATGTGTACAAAACAACATCACCGAACTGTTGGAGGGGGTGTAATACATTAGGTACGTACCATCATATGTGGTGGGAATGTGGACACATACATAGCTTTTGGAGGGAGGCTTTTCAAGAATGTAGTAATATAATAGGAGGGGAGGTTCACATGGATCCTAATTTGGCACTATCTTTAGTGGCCACAATGAACATTTACCAGACAAAGAAATGCTGACTTTTATGATGATGGTGTCTCGCCAACTAATAGCAAATAATTGGAAGGAATCTACTGATCTGTCAATAGTCGTGTGGTATAAATATCTTTGGAACATTGTGTTAGCTGAAAAATTGTCTAAGGAGATAAGGGCACAAAGGCAACAAAAAGAATCTGGCACCTTCTATACAATTTGGCATACATTTATTGACTTTATTAACAAACCAGGTTCCCAGAGAAAACCACCAGCATGTCATGGACAAATATGGAAAGAAACATTTAGATAATTACAACTAAATCTTAAACCCCTGATGAACATCTGTGGATAAATATAAGGTTTTTAATATATTGAACTTCCTGTGATTCTTGTTAACTGTAATTTGATTTTATATGTAATGTATTTGTTTTCCTAGTTGAAAACGTTGTAATATTTTCTACATACTCATTGATTCTATTGAAAACATGAGATGTAAAACTCAGTAAAAATAATATTTTTTTAAAAGACAGAAACTAACGACTATCAGTCATACTAACAAGGGCTCATTCACCTGTACACCTTCCAGAACCATATTTATATAAGAAGATACCTTACCTGCCAACAGTCAAACGAGATGGTCGAACAGGAATAAATTCAGGGTTTTGCATACTGGCTGTATGTGTAAAATATAGCTTTAAAAATCTAATTTTGGCATCGAGGGAAGCTGACTTCTGTGACCTATAAAATTCTTGAAATGAAAGAAATGAAATGAAAGGAAAAAAATACAGCACTCTCAAGTGGGAAGGGGGGGCGCTAAATATCTGATCTTGCCTAGGGCACCAAACTGCCTTGCACCAGCCCTGATTGATGCGTTATTCCATTTCTGCTTATCACGGGGAGGGACAAACAGCTGTGCAGGCCACAGGCCACAGGAAGTTCTGCTCAGTCCCCTCCACTCCCAGCTAATGAGACTGCACCACACATCATCACCCACCCACTTTCCATGGTGCAGTGGAGCCAGGGCGCTCAGGGATGCAGGGCCAGCACTTTTTAATTAGCAGGGACGCTGATGTCATCTGCCACTCCACTCGGGCTTCTCTGCTTAGCTGGCTCTGGGGGCTGTCATGATGAGAGCTCATGCGTCAAAATTTACTGGTACGCCACTGCATGCTTTCAAGCTGGTAACAGCCTGCAACTTACAAATGCTCTTTTAAAGAATAAAATAAAAATAAAGCCAGACTGAACTTTGCATCCAGTAACAAACTGCACTCTTGCAGAGTGAGTGAAATTATCGGCTTGTGAAATACACACAGCTTTGGGTTTGTTTCTTTTCTGCTCTCTAAAAAATAACAGAATCAGTGAGGGGCGTGCTTCACTCTTCATGTTCCTTTTTATTATTTATTTATTATTTTTATACCCTGCCTTTTTTCCTGCAAGGAACCCAAGGCGGCTTACATAATCCTCCTCCTCCTCTCCATTTTATCCTCACAACAACCCTGTGAGGTAGGTTAGGCTCAGAGTCAGTGACTGGCCCAAAGTCACCCAGTGAGTTTCATGGCCGAGCGGGGACTAGAACCCAGATCTCCCGAGTCCCAGTCCAACACTCTCACCACTACGCCACATTGGCTTCTGTTTATCACCCTTCTGTTTATCACCCTGTGATTACTGTACTTAAGCCAAAAATTAGTTAAATATATTTATTTATTATATTCATATGCCACCCAATATCAAAATTCTCTGGGCATCTTAAAATAACAGTAAAATGCAACCTTGGACAATAAAATATAATGCAACATTTAAAAAAAACTTCAGCAGCAGACAATAAACATAAAAACCCTCTTAAAAATAAATGTAATAGATTTTAGATTTAAAAATTAGGAGTTTCAAAGGCCTGGGAAAATAAAAAAAAGCACCAAAAAGACCGTGAAGTACACACCAGGTGAACCTCTCTGCGGAGAGCATTTCACAGCTGGGGTGACGCTACCAAAAAAA
Organism: Shinisaurus crocodilurus; assembly: GCA_021292165.1. NCBI lineage: Eukaryota > Metazoa > Chordata > Lepidosauria > Squamata > Shinisauridae > Shinisaurus > Shinisaurus crocodilurus. The sequence continues at coordinate 166,350,266 of CM037879.1, read as the reverse complement.
GCCCTTTCCCCAGTAGCCACCTGTTGCACCTCACTTGCCAGAGGGGCCTGGAGAAGGACCTCTGACTCTGAGGATAATTTTAGGATACAAGTAGGTACATATGGGAGGAGGTGATCCTGGTCCCAAGCCATTGAAGGCAAAACCAGCACTTTTACTTGGACCTGGAAACTGCTTAGAAGCCAGTGCAGATGATGAAGTACTGCTGGTGTAATATTACCCGATTGCTAGGGCCAAGGCAATACATTTTGCTGCCTAAGTCAAAGGATAAGGTTCCCCCTGCCCTTTCCACACTGGCCTGGTTCGCAGGTCACAAAAAAATCTGGGTTATTGTGAACACGGTAGCTGCCTGAGTAGCTAAACAACCCAAGAATATTCCATCCCTGGGTTATTTGCTGTGATATGTGAACCAGGAATTCTGGCGTGTATCCCCCCCCCCCCCGACAAGCCAGAGTTGGAACCTGTGGTTTAACCATGGGTTCCAACTCTGGCCTCACGGGTCACAGTAAACAACCCAGGGACGAAGTGTCCCTGGATAATTTAGCTGCTCCCACTTGCAGTGGGAGCAATTGGGCAGCGTGCACCAGCGTGCTGTCGCGCAACCCATAATTTTTTAAAAAGCTGGGTTATGATGTATAAACTGGGCCATACAGAAGCTGACTGGACTGGAGGCTGAGTCTTAGTTCAACAGTGGTGACAGGACAGCATCCTCTGCTGCACCTGGACCCAGCCTGGGGTGCTCAGGGGGCGCGGGGCAGGCTGTGTGGCACACACAGCTCTGTCCTCCCAACACTTTGTCACCCCTCCCCGCCTCTCAGCATCTGCTCCTTGGCGCAGCCATCTCACTCTTCCTATTCCTAATGGTAGGGCCAGCCCAATGAATCACCCAGTCCAGGTTAGCAATCCAGCAGCCCTATTCTGGACTAGCTGAAGACTCTGGACCATTTTCAAAGGCAGCCTCATCGATAATGCATTACAGTCATTCGGATGGGAGGTTACCAGAACATGGATAACAGGCTATCTCCATCCAGATAGGGTTGCATTTGGTGTATCAGCCGAAGTTGGTAAAAGATGGCCATCACCACCACCACCACCACCACCACCGCCACCACCACCACCACCAGATAGCTACAATCAGCACCTGATTTAACAAATGGACACATTTTTTCATGGCTTGAAAAAGAAATGTGGCCTGGTTGTATATCAATTGTGTCTCATTTGGAGTTACAGCAGTTGTTTAGCAATCATGCTTTGATGCTCTGAGAGATTCAGATAATTTAGCTTATTGACATTTGGAATGCCAGCCATCAAACTATGTTCTTTGCATTCCTAGCACCTTTGGTTCTCCCATGCAGCAGTGAAGGCAGAAATCCCCTTCAGAGCCATTTTGATTTCTTCCAGGTCCTAAATATGTTGGCCATCCATTGCCTCACTGCTCTACTAATATGCTACTCTGTGTAAGACTCAGTGATTAGAAGATGGATCTGAAACAAAGAGGGTGCCCCTATGTCTGAATGAAGCTGGTAAGCCATTAGAAATGGATTCTGAAGAATGAGATTCAAAAAAATACGATTGCCATCCCTCCATTTCAGGATACCGGTACCCTGTTCCATTAAACTAGGGGTGCACACCTTTTTGGGCCTGAGGGCTGCATCCATTGTTGTCAGGGATCCTGGGGCCTGGGGGGCAGAGAGGCACACACACACGTGCACACATACACACACAGCTACAAACACAGTGGGGGAGGCTTTAACTTCTACCCCACCCCATCAATCCTGCAGCAAGATTGCTGGGGTGAGCGTGGGCATCTTTGAAGGCTCCCTCCGTGGAGCCCCTCTCATTTCACTGAGATCTCCTAGTTTGTTATATGTGCATTATATTTAAAATTCCTTTTACAGATCTACTTTTCCATGATAAGTAATGCTGGTTTCATTTTTCATGTGCAGTTCCCCTGATGTGTTATAATTAAAAGTATGTTTTCAGATGTACTTCTAAATTGGTATCCCTCCACCATTCGTGCAATTAGAAAATTTAAGTTAATTTTCAAAGTTAATTCATAGTTAATGCTTCTCTCAGACCCCCCCCCCCTCCACTCCACTCCAGTATGTACCTTACTTTTAAAGACTTTTCTAATTCTCAGCCTCCTACCAGCAGCAGCAGAGCTGTGGATAGACAGCAAAGAGTCATAGAGCCTTCTGACAGTGGCAGCCAGACCATCTCCTAGGAAACTATCTAGCAGCCGCTCATAGAGGGCTCTGTGGTTCCTGCCCTCTGAGTGCGGCCCCTGGAGTGTCCTCCCCAAAGTGGGAAGATACTTTGCAATTGAGCTTATGAACTGAAAGAAAGCTACAAGGAGGTGAGTTGGGGGTGATTGGCGGCGGCCAGGGTGGGTGTGTGGGTGGCGACTGCTCCACGGCAGCATCAGGGTTCGCTTGGTGGTGCCACAGTATTCTCGGCAGTAGTGGCTCTGTGTTTTTTTTCTGTGTGCACAGTTTTGGTAGTGGCAGCTAGGGGTCTTGGGGGCCCGCACAAGAGGGCTTGGAGGTGGGTTGTCTGCAGCCCACAGGATGAGGGTTGTGCACCCCTGCATAAAAACTAGTGGGTAGCCCTTTCCCCACTGAATTTAACAAAGCTGGTTCTATATCACCCTAGAGACCCTTTGGTTCTTTTCACCTTGAGGTCTACACTGGAATTGTCCAGGGGTAGCCCTAGATCTGAGGGTGGAATTGAAATGCCAGCCCCATTGCCAAGCAATGGAGAGACATGTTCTCTAGCATTGTGGGAGAAGGGTGTTATTGGGGGGCGGGAGGGCTGGGAAGGAGATAAGTGGGTGTCAACTGGGAGGCAAGAGGTGCTCAGGCCAAGGTGAATTCCATCAGGGCTTGGCTGGGTGCCTGGATGGAAGCTGAGCTGGGGCGATAGAGGAGGAAAGGTGGATGTTTTTGAACCCTCTTCTCTCTGACTGAGGCCTGAGGAGGAGGAGGCCCTGGTCCAAGAATCCTGTGCTCCCTGTCGAATCCTGCCACAATTCCTCTACAAGAATTTTAATTGCATTGCTCTCTTCTCATAGAAAAGTATACAAATTAGCTGGTTTGTCCGGATGAGTTATGGCTGATGCCTAAGCTCATAATACATATGGATACACAAGTGAAACCATTTTGCTAACCCTAGGCCGTTTTCTCAGTAAATGTAACACATAACTTCATACCAACATTTAGAGAACAACGGATGACATCAGGACTTTCAAGAAGAGATTGCCAAAAGTAGTAATTATTTTTGACTTGCACAATTCCAGAACTAATTTTTTGGCTTGTTTTTTGTTTTGCCTAAATATGGAAATGGGTCACAAAGTGTTCTCTTTTGCCATTGTGTCCATGAGGTTATAAGCAGACCTGGAGACCTTCAAGCTAATTAGTGGTCACTTTTTGCCCTGGTCAAAGGTTTGCGGCTATAGTGTGTGGGAAACAGGAAAGACAAATGAAAAACTGAAATTCAAGTTGTGGGACTTGTGGAGAAGGACTGCATTTTGACAACTCTTGTCCGTGAGAAAAAGAATTTGAGATGTTGATGTTTCATGCTCTTAAAAACAAATTGAACTTCTGAATATTTGCTCCAGTTGTAGAAGTGCTGCACAAAGTGTTTGTACAGTCAAGCACATTAAAACAAAAGCTCTGAAATAATACAGCTATACAGTTGCACTTTAACTGGGATATATTGTTGGGAGCCGGGGCAGGGGGAGTCATTGCATGCCAAAACATCTTTTGACGTGTATTTTGATTAAATGTTATTTTTTGCTAACTTTGTCTTGGTCTCTCTCCTAATGACAAATCAGCTTAATCCTTTGCTGCTTGCTCTGCTTCACACACTTATCTTTGCCAGCATGCAGGATTCTTGTGAATGAGTCAGCAAGCACAGATGCTAATTAAGTTTGAGGGAAGGCAGATACTGAATGATGTAAGAGGGCCCATTCCCACATTATGTTGACCACTTGATTCCTCCTCTCTCCCTCCTACACACACACACAAACACACACACACAAACACGCTGCTGTGTAGTATAATGACACATGAAGAAAGGGACCGCGTTTACAACACACATTTCTTCTGGAAGCACTCAATTGTGTATTCATGTACTGTATTTTTCGTTCTTCTGTATTGTCTCCAGCAGTGTCCAGTCCAGCGAAGTAGTTCACTATTGCCAGCCACCAGTGTGGAACGATTGAGGGGGAGGAGAATTCCTGCCCTCACCAGCAATCACCACTAGCAGCCTAGCAAGCTGCCTTAGAGCAGGCCAGACTATTTGTTTGTCATCTAGCTAGGGCGGCTACTTATGAACTGCTGGGAAAGAGGACATGCTTCACCAAAAAAGAGGCTAAAAGAGGATGGTGATTTGCATAAAATTTGCATATGCTAACTTGTATGTATAGATGCAAGTTTAGAAATAAATATTATAATTTAAATAGAAATACAGCCCATCCATCTCACCATGGTGTGGAAGGCTATGACCTGTGTGTGCACCTGCCTGCTCATTCTGCTATCCAGGGGTCTAACTGTTGATGGGCAACAGCAGTTCTGATGGTTCTTTATGTTTAGAGGACAAGCAGCCTTCAAACAGAGGATGCTGTCAGAGTGCTGGAATGTGACTGCTTCAAAGGAGGGCTGGAAGAGTATTTGGGACAGACGTATTCTGAGAGTTATGTCAATAAGGATAAAGGAAAACTTTTATAAATTGATTTGGAGATAGTATTTAACTCCAGTAAGATTAAACCGAGTAGATAAGAATTGCTCCGCATTGTGTTGGAGAGGATGTCAAGAATTAGGTACATATGCTCATATGTGGTGGAGTTGTAAAATCGTACTGGAATTTTGGCAAAAGGGTTTTTTTTAAAAAAAAAATCGGAAATTATTGGTATTAATTTGGAGGTCTGTCCAAAATTAGCACTGTTATCAATAATGGAGAAAGTTATGTGTTCACAAAATATGAAGGAATTAATTGTAAATTTGTTAACAGCAGCTAGGTTAATGATTGCGGGGAAGTGGAAGGTTCAGCATGAATTTCTAATTACTCATTGGTATAAGGAGATATGGGATATAGCTCTTAATGATAAATTGACTTGTAGTATGAAATGTAAAAAGGGACAGCTAAAAATAAATAATTTTAAGGATATTTGCGGTCAGTTCCTAGATTATGTGTTAATAAAGGAGAAAGGGAATATGCCTTGTCAGGATATGTTATATTTTTGGAATACGGAATAGTAATTTTTTACTGGGACGGAAGCATATTAATTGGTCCCTAGGAGGGTGGGGGGAGCACTGTATGATTTATTGTATGTAGTTTTAGTTTAAATTTTGTGTTTTGTTATATTCTGTCATATTTTGTTTTGTAAAAATTAAATAATTTTTTTAAAAAAATATGAATGTGTGACTGCAGGACTGGGGCCCTAACAGATGTCTTCATATAGAAGACAGTCCTCCAGCGGACCTGCAAATAGAGGACTGTCCTCTGTAAAAGAGGACACCTGGCCAGCTGATCTAGCCCACGATTTCCTACTCTGACTGGCAGTGGCTCTCCCGTGGTGGTCATTCACATCCCTTGCTACCTGTTCCTTTTTTAACCAGAGATGCCAGGGATTGAACCTGGGATCTTCTCAGCATGCAAATCAGGTTCTCTACCACTGAGCTGTGGCCTCTCCACAAACACCTGAGTCAGCACCATGAAAACATGCAGTTGCTGACTGGCTCGACACCCCTGGCGCAGGAGCAGGCTCTTGATCTCAGTGAGGGTAGCTGTCTAATCAATAATCACAAGCTTGCACATGTGATTACTGAGGTGCTCCCTGCCTCCTTGGCAGCCTGCCTATGTTACTGGTAAGAGTGGGAATTCTTCTCCCCCCTCTCAGGGGTGGTTGACAGCTCATACTTGTGAACCACTGCACTGGCTGCTGTTTGTTGTCTCCATGCAGAGATGATGTTAAGGACTCTGCAGAGTAGATCTCCCTTCAAGAGACAGATCCCTACCGTGTTTACCATAGTGTGGACTTGTGTGAATGGAGCACCATGAGAGCCACTGTTGTCCAAAACCGTTGCCGTCATGTTGTCATGGAGAAGTCGCAAGATATTCACAAATTTATTGGGGCATCCAATTTTCATAAGGATAGTCCAGAGAGCCGTTCGGTCTACTACAGTATCAAAGGCCTTAGCCAGATCAATAAATGCCATATAAAGGGGTTGATTTTGCTCCCGGCATTTTTCTTGGAGCTGACGTGCAGTAAAAATCATGTCTACTGTCCCTCTAGAGGGGCGGAAACCATATTGAGTTTCAGGGAAGATCTCTTCTGAAATAGATAGAAGACGGTTTACGAGAATCCTAGCAAATATTTTACCTGCGGTAGCTAAGAGACAAATGCCCCGATAGTTTCCACAGTCTGTTCTATCACCCTTCTTAAAGAGGGTGATAATTATGGCATCCCTGAAGTCTTCTGGGATCTCTTCTCTTATCCAGATTTTTTCGATGAGTTTATGAAGATGTTGTACAAGTTTGGGGGGCCCTTCTTTAAAGATTTCAGCAGGAATCCCATCTGGTCCACTAGCTTTGTTGTTCTTCATTTGATTAATGGCTTTTTTTACTTCATCCAAAGTGGGGAGTATTGCAAGTTCCTCTCTGATTTGTTTTTGCAAGATTTGCGAAAAAATCTCATTATCCACCTTAGATTTACGACTTAAAAGGTCATAATAATGCTCTTTCCAACACAGTGCAATAGACTCTTTGTCTTTTAAGAGTTTGGTGCCATCTTTTGATTGTAAAGGGTTTGTACCATAGGTTTTTGGTCCATAAATGGCCCTTGTGGCCTTAAAAAAAGTCCCGTGCATCATGAGATTCTGCAAGTTGTTGAATTTCTTCAGCTTTCTTTTTCCACCAAGCGTTCTTAAGTTCTCTTGTTCTTCTTTGGACCTCAGCCTTTGCACTAGCGTAGATTTTTTTTTTTTGGCAGCGCAGTTAATATCATTTTGCCATATTTGGAAGGCTTTCCTTTGTTGGTCAATTATATATTTAATCTCATTATCATTTTCATCAAACCAATCCTGATGTTTCTTAGTTTCATATCCAATAGTTTGTTCACAAGCTGCAGTAATAGAGGTTTTCAGCTTAGACCAATGGTCCTCAATGTTATCAGGAGGTTCCGTAGGTAGATGTTCCTTAAGAAGTGATTGAAGACGAGTTTGCTTAATAGGATCTTGAAGGACTTGGATGTTCATTTTACGCCTTGGTTTCCTTCCCTGAAGCCTATGTTGGGGAGCAATGTTGATAACCATAGTGGACCGGATTAGTCGGTGGTCTGTCCAGAAGTTGTTGGCACTCACCATGGCCCTAGTAAGAAGTACATCGCGGCGATCTCTAACATGGACAATTACATAATCCAGAAGATGCCAGTGCTTTGACCGTGGGTGCTGCCATGATGTTTTAAACTTATTCTTTTGTCGAAAGAGCATGTAGTGAGATTATGCTCTGCACATATAGACAAAAGTAAGAGTCCGTTTGGGTTGCTATTACCAACTTCGCAGCTATCTTTCTGTTACAGCTAACATCGACAGTGAAATCCAGCATCGTTTGAGCTCCACAAGTGCCGGGTTTTCTCGAATGAAACATAGAGTGTTGGAGGATCGCGATATTTGTAAGAAGACCAAAACACTGGTTTATGAAGCCATTGTATTGCCAACTTTATTGTATGCCTGCGAAACATGGACTATCTATAAACGTCACTTCCACCTCCTTGAAAGATTTCATCAACGTTGCCTCCGGAAAATCCTGCGAATTACTTGGGAAGATAGGCGGACAAATGTCAGTGTACTGGAAGAAGCAAAGACTACTAGCATTGAAAAAATCATCCTTCAACGCCAACTTCAGTGGACCGGTCATGTTGTTCGAATGCCTGACTGCCGTCTCCCAAAGCAGTTACTTTATTCCCAACTCAAGGATGGAAAGCGGAATATCGGTGGTCAATATAAGAGGTTTAAAGATGTTCTTAAGGCTAATCTAAAAAATGCAATATAAACATAGAAAACTGGGAAGCTCTGGCCCATGAACGATCTAACTGGAGGTTGGCCTTTCACAAAGGTTCTATGGACTTTGAAGAAGCCCGAGTGCAAGGTGAAAGGGAGAAACGTGCTAAGCGAAAAGCACGTCAAATGAATCCTTTACAGGACCATCTTCCATCTGGTAACCTGTGTCCTCACTGTGGGAAGCTGTGTGGATCTAGAATTGGCCTCCACAGTCACTTACGGACCCATTGCTAGAGTCTACACAATTTTTCTTTAGATTTCCTCCTTTTAAAATTTCCTTTTTGTAATTTTTTATCCTGGAAGACAATCTTACTCGGTCACGAGTGATCGCCTGATGATGATGATGATGATGATGATGATGATGATGATGATGATGATGAACTTGTGTGAAGGGGCAACCCATTTTCAAATGATCACACCTTTAGTCATGCCTCTGATCTCATGAGGCTCCTCTCAGCTCCGGCTCCATGCTTTTGTGGAGACCTCTGAGGTGGGGAAGCCTTTGCGTGGGGGCTTCCACAGATTCTGGAACCCCAGTCGCATGAAGGGGGCTAGTGAGTTTCCAAATTTGGAAACTAGCGAAGGAGAGGGAGAAGTGTGATGTTCCAGATTATGGTTACCAGATGCTTTCCCATGTTCTTTTATCTTTCCTTTGTTTTCAAGCTCTACGTCTGTTAGAAGTACATCTGCAACATATTGCAGTCAGTTCACAGCTTGGCCTCAGGATAGTTTTGTAAAAAAAAACACAACTTTCTGGAATTCACTATCAACATAGAAGTGGGTGGGGAGGGAGGGGCGGGCAGTGTATTGCCCCTCTTGAACGTAGCAACTGTGTGTCCACATCACAAGATGTTCCGTTTCGGAACAAATTATGCTATCAAATGAAGTATTAATGCCCTTCACTTTGTCTGCTTGGGAGGAAACTTTACCTAATGTTTGATTTAATCATACATCCATTGCTCCCTGCCTGAAGCCTGGTTGACCCAAGCAGCAGAGTGAGGTGATAGAATCTTGAGGTGGTGCAGGGGACTATACCACCATACCACTTCAGGCTGCAGGTGGGACCTGAAGTATTTTTGAATTCTCCCTCAAGTAAGACCGCACCAACTTAGCACATCAGGTTTAAAGTTCCTAGTTCAGCTCCCTGCTGTATTAGTTTTATACTTGCACACATGGTTTTTTTTTTTTAAAGTAGCCAACTAGATGTTACTAAGGCATAAATGACTGGACAAGGCCTTCTTTTCCTAGAAGTAGTGCCACTGCCACACTAGCTGAAGCTATCGAGATGTTCCTGGCCTCTGCTGCCAATCTCCTTATTCTAAGCTGAGTTTACTTAGCTTTCTGCCTTACTTCATGTTTTGCCTTAAGGCCTCTCATTCATGTATCATTCCTTTGTGCCTTTTCCACTTTAGTCATACGTATCTTGAATGCTCCAGCAGTAGGCCTTGAATGTTTCAAACCAAGCATGGGAAGCTAAAACCTACCTCTACCGGCAAAGAAGAGGTATCTGAGCAAAGGATGGATGCAAGTTGACCAACACACAGGGAAGGATCAAAAGATCAACATTGCTGTGGATAAATAGAAAAATGACAATATAATAGGGAAATGGACTGCATGATGATCACCACTACAAGACAAGGAGAGCACTTTTCCCTAATTCAAATGAATTGCTCATAATGCAGGCATCAAGAAGTCTATAGTGCCCCCACAATCTGGCAAATACAGATTCTTTGGAATCGAGCAAAACACAGATTCACACAGGCATTCAAAATTTGTGAATTCAGATCTTTTATTTCAGAGGTTTACAAAGACATCAATTTCTATGCTTCCCAGTGGCACAGAGAACAAAGTACAATACATCGCAATTGTTGGAATTCAGATGCCTGCTTAAAGTCCTGTGGTTTTTACCTGTGTGCCTGCTACCTGCTACTTTGCTTTAGCTTCCAGCACACATAGAGTAAATTCCTCCCACAGTCCGACTTGTAGTTCTCCTGCTCTGTTTCAGCAATCAGGAACAGACGCCTTGCTATTCTAATTGTTTTATTATATGTCATAAAACAACCACAAACTACAAACTACAAATCTATACAGACACAGTTCTGAGAACATAACACAGACATCCAAATTAGAAGAAGAGACAAAGAAGCAGAAAGCACAGCAAACATGCACACCCAGCTGTGCCAGAGAGCCAATGGGAATCATGACAGGCATATGACAGTATAGCAACTGTCATATTATGTGACACCCACTTTCTCCTACTAGATGGCCAAGGACATCTAGATATGGGAACGAGGAACACCTGTTCCAAAGACCTTCAGTATTGCAATGTTGAAGTGCTGACTGCTAAGTTTTACTGAAAGAAAAATCAAGCTCATGCTTGATTCATAATCCAACAGCAATCACCACAGATGTGACTGCATGCTGGGATTCTCTCTAGGCTTGTTTGCTCCAGCTCTGGGAGACCTCTTCCAGGGGCGCTTCAGTGTGGTTAAATTTCAACTCTATCCATTGCACAGGAAAATTATCTCCCACCCCCCACAATTAGGTTTTGTAAGCCACTGAGTAGTGTGGACACTTGTGAATTGCCCAAAAAGAGGACATGCATTACCAGAAATGAGAACAAAGGAGGACATGTATTTGCATGGGCTGATTTATACGTATAGATGTAAATTTAGAAACAATTAAGATAATTTGAATAGAAACATAGTACATCTTACCCAAACTGGAGAGGGTTCAGAGGAGGGCAACAAGGATGATAAAGGGACTGGAAACAAGGCCCTATGAGAAGAGACTGAAAGAACTGGGCATGTTTAGCTTTCAGAAGAGGAGACTGAGGGGAGATATGATGGCACTCTTCCAGTATTTGAAGGGATGTCACACAGAGGAGGGCCAGGATCTCTTTTCGATCATCCCAGTTTGCAGGACACGGAATAATGGGCTCAAGTTACAGGAACCTAGATTCCACCTAAACATCAGGAAAAATTTCCTGACTGTCAGAGCAATAAGACAATGGAATCAACTACCTAGGGAGGTTGTGGGCTCTCCCACTCTGGAGGCATTCAAGGTGCAGCTGGACAGACATCTGTCAGAGATGCTTTGACCTAGATTCCTGCATTGAGCAGGGGGTTGGACTCGATGGCCTTGTAGGCCCCTTCCAACTCTACTTTTCTATGATTCTATGAGGGCCGGCGCTACCGCTAGGCAGACCCAGGCGGCTGCCTAGGGCGCGTGGCGGAAGAGGGCGCAGAAACGCTGCGCTCCTTCCTCGCCGCCAGCGCGCTCCTGCCCCGCCTGCCGCCTCCGCCACGCCTCCCCGCCCGCCCGCCCGCCGCTGCCGCCGCCGCCGCTGCACCTCCCGCCCCGCCCGCCCGCGCGCCCACCAGCCGCCTACCTACCTTCGCGTCGTTTCCGGAGCCCTGCCGGCATTGTTTTGGCGGGAGGAACCAGCCCTTAAACAGCCCTGTTGCCCTGGTTTCCCCAGCAAAAAAAAAAGCGTGGGGGTCCCATCACGTCGGAGGAGGAGGAGGCGGCAGCAGCAGCAGCCAGCAGCGGGGGGGGGGAGGTAGGTGGTGGTGGTGGCGGCGGCGGCACGGGGGGGGGTTTGCAGAGCAGGGCTGCTTTGCTCCGGAGCCCCCCCCATGGCACAAGAGGGGGGGTGCTAAATATAATTTGGCCTAGGGCGCCAAACAGCCCTACACCGGTCCTGATCTTACCATAGTGTGGAAGACTGTGACCAGCTGACCTGTGTGCCTTGCTCAGTCTGCTCTCCAGCAGCTGTTGATGGGCAACTTCAAGACCCCTGCTCACTCTCCCTTATGGTGCTTTATCTTTAAATTGAACTTAGCCTGAGCAGCCCTTCAAATATAGAACGCCTTTAAAATACAGGACAGAATGAAATTTAATAGGGATAAATGCCAAGTGCTGCACAGAATGAAATTTAATAGGGATAAATGCCAAGTGCTGCACCTAGGGAAAGGAAACCAAATGCACAGTTACAGAATGGGGGACACTTGGCTCAACAATACTACGAGTGAGAAGGATCTTGGAATTGTGGTGGATCACAAACTGAATATGAGCCAGCAATGCGATGTGGCTGCAAAGAAGGCAAATGCTATTTTGGGCTGCATTAATAGTATAGCTTCCAAATCGCGTGAAGTGATAATTCCCCTTTACTCAGCACTGGTTAGGCTTCATCTTGAGTACTGCGTCCAGTTCTGGGCACCACACTTTAAGAAGGACGTAGACAAACTGGAGAGGGTTCAGAGGCGGGCAACAAGGATGATAAAGGGACTGGAAACAAGGCCCTATGAGGAGAGACTGAAAGAACTGGGCATGCTTAGCCTTCAGAAGAGGAGACTGAGGGGAGATATGATGGCACTCTTCCAGTACTTGTAGGGTTGTCACACAGAGGAGGGCCAGGATCTCTTCTCGATCATCCCAGTTTGCAGGACACTGAATAATGGGCTCAAGTTACAGGAACCCAGATTCCACCTAGACATCAGGAAAAATTTCCTGACTGTCAGAGCAATAAGACAATGGAACCAACTACCTAGGGAGGTGGTGAGCTCTCCCACTCTGGAGGCATTCAAAGTGCAGCTGGACAGCCATCTGTCAGGGATGCTTTGACCTGGATTCCTGCATTGAGCAGGGGGTTGGACTCGATGGCCTTGTAGGCCCCTTCCAACTCTACTTTTCTATGATTCTATGATTTCGGAGCAGCAAACAATAAAAAGATAAAAAACAGATCAAGAATAAAAACAATGCAAAGAAAACAATGGCTACTGAGCATGCTTGGTCTTCATTAGACTGTTTTCCTTTTTGCCCTCTTAGTTGTTGTTATTTTTAATTTGTATGTGTGCAAATCTTGGGGTTCCCCCAAGAATGCTGATTCTTGTCTTTCCCAATGACCCTGTGTTGGCTCCAATCCTATTGGCACTCACCACCTGAGTTCGCTATTAGAGGGAGTCAGGGCCAGGTGCTACCATTAGGCCAACTAGGCGGCTGCCTAGGGCGCCGGGCTAAAGGAGGCGCCAGAAATGCCTTGGGGGAAAAAAATACATCACGTATTTTACCAAGTTTGTTTTACCAATCATGTCCTGTGGCGGGGAAGGGAAGGCGAAAGAAGTGCACCCCTCCCTCTCTCTCCTCCAGCTTGTTACCAGGAACAGCAGCAGGCAGGCTCCTCCTCACAACCAGCATCAAAAGAGGCAGAGAAGGCTACAGACTGGAGGAGGGGAGGCGGGCAGGGGCCAATGATGGGAGGCTGGTGGGCGGCTGTAAGGATGCACCTGCAAACACCTCCTTCGCCTTCCCTCCCTCGCGTGAGCCTCAGGTTCCTCAGCTCAAGGTCCCCTGAAAGCAGTTATTTCCAGCAACCAGGGAGGGAGGGAAAGGTATTTTAAGCTAGCTGGGGCTCCAATGTTTTAATTATTTACCATGCTGTTTCTGTGTTTTGGTTTTAAATGGTTTTAGGATGCAATCCTATGCGTGTTTGGAGGGGGGGGAATCCTACAACTCCCAGCATTCCCCAGCCAGCCATGCGCAATCCTATGCATGTTGAGGTAGAAAAAAGCCCCACAATTCCCAGCGTTCCAACAGCCAGCCATGCTGGCTGGTGAATGCTGGGAGTTGCGGGGCTTTTTTCTGCCTCAACGTGTTTAGGAGTGTGCCCTGAGCTGTTGATGTTTTCTTTACTGTACTTTGAATATTGTTGTCTGCCTTGAGCACTAGGCTGGTAAAGGGAAAGACAGGATAATATACATTATTCTGATAAAGAAATATTGCAACAAAGTGATAGAGAGAGGAGGGGAAGTAGCAAGTTTCGTAAATCCCCTCCTACATTTGAACCAGATGATCCACGGGCTCTCTCTTTGCTATGTTTCTACTACATGCATCCCCCCCCCCTGCAACCCAGAAGGTGTACGAGTCAAACCGGTGTCTCTGCACCTCCACCCTGCAAGGTAGGACAGGCTGCAAGACGCCCTTTTGTCTCTATTCCTCACAGGTAGCGCCACCACACCTCTCTCACATCCTTTTTTCATATCCCTTGTGCTGCCTGCAGGAGGAGACAGGCTTTTACATATATATGGAGTAGGAGAAGGCCCTTGGGAGTTCCTGGCATAGCTGGGCTGATGTTGCCTCTTTGCTTTCCTAGTGAACACAAAGGAAAAGTCTCAAAGTCCACAAAGTTTTTCTATGGGGCTCGGCAGTTCCCAGGGAGGGAAATTTATTTCATAATGGGCATAGGGCTGGAGGGAGGGAGGGCTCAAGTGGGAAGGGGGGGCGCTAAATATCTGATCTTGCCTAGGGCACCAAATTGCCTTGCACCGGGCCTGGAGGGAGTGATACTAATACGGTGAAAAGGACCACAAATACTCACCTCGGAAATAAATGTAGTGTGTGGCTATGATTTCCCTCCTTATCTATGTTTTTGACTGGAAATGGATAGACTGACTGTTGGATTCTATAGACTTAGAGCAGTTGACCTTGTGATCGCTTGCATAACTATTGCTGGCAACCTACACTTAACTGCAATAGTGACAAAGCAAGCAAACATGGACTGAAACAAAAGTGGCCAGTGTCATAAATGCCTGAATAAGGCCACAACAAGATCCCCCCCCCTTCAACAACAAAAATGCCCATGTCTATTTTTAGTTAAGCCTTTAAAAAAGGGGGGGGAGTGGGGAGAATACTTTTGGTTTGCCAAACTGGAAATGAGACTAAATTGCATTGCTGCTGGAATACAATTCCTGAAGAAATGTAATGGGGTTGTTCAACCCTTCAGAACAGAAAACCAAACTTTATTTTTCTTGCTCCCTTGTTTTAATTTTGGGCTGCCTTTAGTATTTGGTCTACATTCAGTAACAACGTGTGATTTTTCATGTTGGCTTTCCGCATGCCCCACTGGCAAAGAACCTTAGCTGAGCCAAAATTGGTCTTGGAGGGGAGGGGTGGCTCTTCATAAAATGTTTTGGTCTTTATCCCCCCCACTGTGGACAAAGATGGTGGTGAAAATGTTCACTTCTTGTATAGTGGCTGCTGCAACATCCATTTTAAGGGAGCCAATCTCCAGCGTGATGCTAAGCACCAACCATGCCCCTCTCTTGGCAAAAGCATTACCAAGAGAGGGGGGCTAGATCACTGCTATTTCACAGTGAAAGTTGGTTTCTCTACACACACACACACACACACACACACCAGTGAGTGCTGCTCTTTCTGAGAAAAGGTCATTCCATGTTTTCTGAGAAAACGTCAAAACGTCAAAATGGCACCTTTTGTTGTGGGGGGGGGGAATGAACCTCCCATAAATGCAGCACTGCTGTAACATAACGTCCCCCATGTTATAAATGTAAATATAAATTTAAATATAAATGCTAATGTCACCTTTTAATAAGAAAAGAGGCAGTCATCTCTGCACATTGTCAGAGAGACAATGAAAATGTCGAACAAATAGGTACACTATTACTGAAAGAAGCAAGAGAACATTCTTGCACTCTTAACAGAGCTAAAACAAAAGCTTTTTGTTGTTTTTTAATCAAGAATGTGGCCTTTCACTACTATAAACATTTTCAAAGAATGGTTGTGGCACAGAAGCAGTGACTGGAAAATCTGTATAAGAACTGTTGTCATAGTGGATTCCCATAGGGATTACTTTAATCTAGGGAATCCATTAAAGACACTGCCCTGGCTAAAGAACCTCAGCCTTTTTTCCCTCCAGACACATACATCAAACTCTATATTAGGCTGTCATATTATCTGCAAAGCTTGTTGAAGGTCTGAAAGAAAACATTTGATATTGCCTTGTGAACTGTTACATGTTATCAGTATCAAGGCATTAACAACCCAGTAATGAGCACAAAACCACAGTAGATAATTATTCCCTCCACCCCTCAAATCCTAGAAAATGTAGTCCAAGTGCATCACTATTGCAGTTTTATAAGCCAACAAGGGAGCCCACCTCATCAGGAAGGTCTGCACAAGCCCAATTGAATGTGTAGCTTTCATTCATTTCAGTGTGGCTTGCATGGAAGAACTTCCCATTGGATTGCACCCCAAATGTACGTGTGCCATTTCACACTTGCAAGTGTAGAAGAATAATTAAAGATGGAGGGCTAATTCACTCTAGTTTATATGGACTGTGGAGGCAGCCAGTCATATTTGAAAAATATGGTCAGGTCTGAAGTACATAAGAATATAAGCCATGCATAATTCAGGGTTGCCTCCCCTCTGGTGGTCGGTTCC
The DNA here is from genome assembly GCA_021292165.1 of Shinisaurus crocodilurus. Lineage (NCBI taxonomy): Eukaryota > Metazoa > Chordata > Lepidosauria > Squamata > Shinisauridae > Shinisaurus > Shinisaurus crocodilurus. The sequence continues at coordinate 166,333,968 of CM037879.1, read as the reverse complement.
ATGACCAACTGTTCTAGGATAGTCGTTTAGGGCATCGAGAAATTTAACCTCTTTGTCGTGACTGGAGCATGCATTTATCCAGTCAATGTGGGGGTAATTGAAGTCATCCATTATTATAACACTTCCTCGTTTGGAGGCCTCCCTGATTTCATTCTCCATCTCAAGATCACCCTGAGCATTCTGTTCTGGGGGACAACAGCATGTTCCTAGTACTAAATTTGTTTTGGAGCCTGGTATTGTCACCCACAGTGCTTCTGTGGCGGAGCCTGCCCCTTCTAGGTTTTCTAGTCCGCACAACACTATCCCCTCTTTGACATACAGAGCAACACCTCCTCCAGTACACCTATCCCCTGTCCTTGAAAAGTAGCTCCTTGATTTCTGGAATACCCCCCCCCCAATGGTAGAGGTACACATGGAGCTGACTTTCTGATCTTTTTGGTGACTTGGCCCCCTGCCCCACCCCCCAAAAATATTTTTTAAAAATTCGCCCAGGCATTTTAAATTGGGCAGGGGTGCGTGAGGGTACATTGGACAGCCTGTTCTGTTGCTTTAGCTGCCTCTCAACTGTTTTATTATGGGGATTTTGTTTTATTGTGTATTTTACTTTAGCATGACTTGTTTTGGTTGTTACATACTGCTCTGGCAAGGATGAAGGGCAGTTTAAAAGTATTTTAAATAAATAAATAATACTTGAGCTCCGCAAGTGCCGCATTTTCTCGAATGAAACATAGAGTGTTCGAGGATCGGGATATTTGTAAGAAGACCAAAACACTGGTTTATGAAGCCATTGTATTACCAACTTTATTGTATGCCTGTGAAACATGGACTATCTATAAACGTCACTTCCACCTCCTTGAAAGGTTTCATCAACGTTGCCTCCGGAAAATCCTGCAAATTACTTGGGAAGATAGGCGGACAAATGTCAGTGTACTGGAAGAAGCAAAGACTACTAGCATTGAAAAAATCATCCTTCAACGCCAACAACGCCGGTCATGTTGTTCGAATGCCTGACTGCCGTCTCCCAAAGCAGTTACTTTACTCCCAACTCAAGGATGGAAAGCGGAATATCGGTGGTCAATATAAGAGGTTTAAAGATGTTCATAAGGCTAATCTAAAAAAATGCAATATAAACATCGAAAACTGGGAAGCTCTGGCCCATGAACGATCTAAATGGAGGTTGGCCTTTCACAAAGGTTCCATGGACTTTGAAGAAGCCCGAGTGCAAGGTGAAAGGGAGAAACGTGCTAAGCGAAAAGCACGTCAAATGAATCCTTTACAGGACCATCTTCTATCTGGTAACCTGTGTCCTCACTGTGGGAAGCTGTGTGGATCTAGAATTGGCCTCCACAGTCACTTACGGACCCATCGCTAGAGTCTACACAATCTTCTTTAGAATTTCCTCCTGTACAGAATCACTGTACTAGTCAGCCACCCATAATAACCAAGATAACTGATACAGCCATTCTCTTTATTTGATTCCCACCACCACAAAGCATTATCTTTTGATGCTAAGGAGGCACAGCAGTCCAGTGTTAAAGAGTCTGTAATCAGCGAGCAGCTGGCACTATTGCTGGAGGCAACATTGTTTTGGGTTCTGCCACTCTTCAGTGTGGGTCCTTGTGTGTTACGGCTCTTTAGCATTGTGTGAGGGGGTGCACCATTACTCTTACAAACTAGATCAGCCATCCCCAACCTGGTGTCCTCCAGATCTGTTGGACTACAACTCCTATCATCCCCAGCCATGGTAGTCTAGCACACCTGGAGGGCACAGCATAGAGGAAGGCTGAGCTAGAGAAAATACCTACAGGTCTGGGCCACATCATACTTTCTAATTCAAGGTTGTTACTAGTTCCTGTATAACAATACTGTATACAGTAAATCAATCCTGTATAAAATAAAACAATTCAGCATTCTCTTTTAGATGGTTCTCCAGAAATGTTATGTGGACTAGGTCCTAACTAGTGGTGGCATTTTCTTCCTCACATAGTTTCCCACATATACGTATGTGTTGTTTAGGGAGTTGTGTGAATAGACCAGCCCAAGTGTGTGTGTGTCTGCTTCCAAAGGGCTAAACAGTATTCAAGGATACCAGCTGGGAAGCAATGCATGTTTGGTGGCAAATACCTGAATAGCACAGTCTAGTTAACAACTTTCTTGCCACAAGATAGACGGGATATCTAAGAAGGATGTTATTTGGCCTTCCTTATTGTTTTGTATTGTGTTTAATGCAAAGAAGTGACATTTCAGCCAATTTTTCTTTCAATGGGACCTTTTCCATCTAGTCTGAGCACCGGATTATACTTTTCCCCATTTCTGCTCACAGATAATTTCTGCATATGAGCTTCATTTTTCTATGGATTTTGCTTTTACAAATATTCCTCTCTACAGTTGGTATTCCATGGAAACGTTTACAGTGAGACCCCAGTTATGTAGACACCAGTGTCCAGAAATGCCTAGTCAGTTGACATGTCCTTGTAGCCATGCAGCTAATGCTATGGAAATTAGATTCCATTTCAGTTTTTAAAAAAGTGGGATACCTAAGTCACAGATCTCTTGCAATGTGTAGGTTGGCCCACAGGCCCCTTGTGTTGACTTCTAAAAAACCCAACAACTTTAGCCTGAGAGCCAAGGCATGCCTCTAAAAGAGACGAAGGGAAACCAGAGGAACTGTGAGCTGCCCATTCACTTCTGTGTAGCTGGGATCTTAAGTAATATGCACATTTTCTCTCAACCATTGTTTCCTTACAGGCGTCAGTCAGCATTGCTGCATTCATCCCATCACACCTCTTCTCGATGTCAAATTCCTTGAAATTGGATTTTCAAGGAGGTTGGGTTAGTGCAGTGAGAGGGTCTCTTGTTTCCCAGCCGTGCCCAGCCCCTCTCCCCTTGCCGCTTCCATTTCTAACTTTTTCCAGCTGCAGTTCCTACGAACTGCTGAATATTTGAACACTCTGGAACAAAGTCGCTGTAACCACAACTCTTCGAATTCCATATACCTCAGGACTCTTAACAGATGAACTTTGTTTCTTTCATCCTCGAGGGCTGAACAGCAAACCAGTTTGAAGCTGTTAGATTCAGATGCTTGCATGAGTTCAGAGATTCCACTCCAAACATGGTGGAGTATTATAATATATATTTTTAATGATCTCTATATACTGAAAACCAATCCCAACCCACTCCCCCATGCAGATGAGATGTTACACACTACTTACTGAGGTCATAGAAGGACCTCGCCTTTGTTTAAAACCTGTCTGCCTGCAGTTGTTGTTGTTTTAGTATTCGGGAGGAGGGGGTGAACTAAAGAGAAATTAAAGGAAAATGGGAGGGGCCATCGTTCAATGGTAGAGCTCATGTTTTGTATTTGGGTTCAATCCCTGGCACCTCTGATTGAAAGTACCTCTGGGAAAGGGCTTGGCCTCACACCCTAGAGCGCCACTGCCAGATGGGCTAGTCAGACAAGTGTACCAACTGAGACAGCTTCATACGTACATGTAATAAATGGGACATGCTCTGACCTGTTCCAAGAGAACTCAGCAGTCAAACCTGGCATCTGTTCCACCCTCTCTTGCAACAGGAGGCAGTGCAGAAGGGGAGCAGTGGCTAAGTTCCAATCCCGTTGGGGACCCATGAGGAGCGCAACTTAGTACCTTCTAGGGTGGCTACTTGCGCATCACCCCAAAAAAAGAAATGCATCACCAAAAACAGAGGACAAAAGAGGCATTAGATTTGCATAAAATTTGCATGTGCTAATTTATATGCATAGATGCCCCTTTACAAACAATTACTCTAATTTAAATAGGGATACAAGGCAGTATCTCTCCATTGTGAGGGAGGCTGTGACCAGGTGATCTGCGTGCCTGCTCAATCTGTTGCCCAGGTTGATGGGGAACTTCAAGGCCCGTGCTGGCCAGGGATGTTGAAGAGTCTTTGGTCTCGAGTCACGAGTCGAGTCACGAGTCTTTGGACCCGAGTCTCGAGTCCAAGTCCAAGTCCTTGGTCCAAAATGGTGAGTCACGAGTCACGAGTCACTCCCAAAGCTGACTCCACGAGTCCCTATTAAAATCAATGGGGGGTTTTCCCAACAAAATAAGGATACTTCAGATGTGTGGCTTTAATAAATTCTAGGCACAAGTGTGCCTTTTTATTTCAAAACTCTGCCACTGATTTTGGCAAGAGCAGACCAGGCAGACAAACCCAAAATAACCAGGCAGGCAGAGGAGGCAGGGAACCCCAAAGCAGGCAGGCAGAGGCCTTTGTCTTGGACAATTCAACTGTTGAACTGGTCAAGAAGAGACCAGGCAGGCAGAGGAGGCTGGGAACCCCAGGCAGGCAGGCAGAGGCAGCCAAACCCAAAATGTCTGAAAAGTTGCATTTTAGAAAAATGATTTTAAAAAATAAACTTGCTGTACTTCCTAAAACTTATCCATGTTGCATTTGAGGAACATGATTTTTTCTAAATGTTTGGCCCCCCATTCTGGAACGGTGAGATCTCATCACAATTCCACCCTCACTGAACACCCGCTCCACTGGTGATGAACTTGCTGGAACCAGAAATACACTCAGAGCAGCCACACAGAGTAATCTCAGGTCCTTCTTCTGCCTCTTCCAAGTACGCAACACATCAATCAAAATAAATCTTGACACACTGTTGGGGCTGCACTCCTGGTAGCCGTCCATAGTGGCCGAGCAGCGGCACACCTCGCTTCCATGCGCTCTTCGCCGGCAATCACGCTCCTCTCCATTCCTTCTGGCACAGCCCAGGGATGTTGAAGAGTCCTTGGTCTCGAGTCCCGAGTCGAGTCTCGAGTCCCATTAAAAATATTGGGATTCGAGTCCGAGTCGAGTCAGAGGGGGGACTCAGTCCGACTCACGAGTCGAGTCCTCGAGTCCGAGTCCCCATCCCTGGTGCTGGCTCTCCCCTATGATTCTTTCTCTTTAAACTAGACTTGGACTAGACAGCCCTTTTAGCACAACTTTCAAATAGAGGACCGTCCTCTGTAAAGTAGGACACATGGCCACCTAGCATCTGCTTGCCCCTTTAGTCCTACTCACAGTCAATAGGAGTTGAAGCTAAGCTTTGATTCTCCTGGAGTCCCAGCATGAACTTAGCGCAGCATCTATTTTCCTTTCTGTCTGCAGCTTGCCACTTCTGTTTACATGACACAACATCTGGCTGCTAGTCACGATATCTATATACTACCTCCATGAGAATACCAGTTGCTCTGGAACAACAGCAGGAGAGGGCTATTTCAGGTCATGCCCTGCTTGTGGTGTTTCCAGAGGCATCTGGTTGGCCAGTATAGAAAACAGAATGCTGCAATAGATGGACCTTTGGTCTCACCCAACAGGGCTGTTACATTTTTATAGGTGGATAGTCAAAAACATTCTCCTGAGCCCCAACCCCAAGGGCAAGCTTGAAGCAAGACTCTGATTGAAATGAATGGGGTGGGTGGGGAGGTTGAGAAAGCCATGAGGCTAGAGCAGGTGTGCAGAACCTCAGTCCCAGGGGCCAATTCTGGCCCACCAGGGGTCTCAATCCAGCCCTCTGGGGTTACCTAGATGGCCACACCGCCTTTCTCCCAACCATCGATCCTTTGATGGTTTCCCAGCTTTTGTGCAGTTCTTTCCTCATTCTAAAAGGTAGGAATGGCTCTCCTAAGGTTTAGTTACTGGCAGTGCGAATTTTAAAACTAAAATATGCTGGTATTTGGGTCCCACCCCTTTTGCCTTTGGCCCCACCCACCACTGGAATGCAGCCCCCGAGAGACACTCCGAATTTGGATTCAGCCCTCAGGCTGAAAGAGGTCCAACACCCATGGGCTAGAGTAAAAGGAAGTAAAACTTAGCAAGTGTCCTGTTGTGTGAGCTTATTAGAGTTGCAGAGGGTTATGCAAGCAATGACTGCAGCTGCCATTCTGGCAGGATGGAAAGTCTCAGTGTGAGAGACTTGCACTGACCATGTCAGACACACTATTGTGGAATACAATCTTATCCGCAAGCTAAAGCGTATCCATAGTGCTCTCACAGCACTTTTGTGCATGATAAATGAACCAAAGGGCAGTCCTGCCCAACAGAATAAGTAGAAAGCCAACGTTTATTTAATAATATTTTTAAATACTCGGAAAGCATCCCAAATTTAACTGTTATGGCTAATACAAAACAATTGTTTTTAGGGTGTGTGGGTGTTTTAATGACTATTATATGCAGCGGTAATATATAAAGTTAGGGCAAATTAAATGCCCCAAACCAAGGAAGTTTAACATTGAGGAATTCTTGCTCTCAGCCATTAGCACAGTACCTTGTGTGTCAACGTTGCAAATTAAAATAGTAAAAGTCCCACAAAAAGTTCCAGAATTAGGCTTGTAAGTTCCACAAATGACCCTCCTCCTCTCTCCCCACTATTAAAAAATAAATAAATTGGCATTGATTTTATTTCAGTTCATGTGCACGTATTTCATTTCCCCATTATTATATTTTACATGATACTTAGAGGCGTGTCCTCCCTTTATTTACTAAAGAATGCACTTATTTCACTATCTTCTGCCTTACCAGTTGAGACAGCATACTTGCCATGTTGTAGGAAGGAACATATTTTATCCGTTGATTTAATTATTTTCCTTATTATCTTCTCTTGCTTTTGAGCCACTGTTATTGTTACAAAAGTGTAAATCCTACACAAAGCCCTTTCCTTTTTAGAAGGTACAAATCTCCAAAGGCTTGTAAGCCGGTGTGAAACACTGGCTTAATTGAGCAGTGTACTTTTGATTTACTAAAGAAGCCCAAATCCTCTAATTAAACTGACACACAGATTTTCCAGAGATTATCAAATCTTAAATTCATTATATTCCAAGGGGCTAAAAACATTTGATTGTACTGACACCATACATAAGTACATGTGTGTGTATTTTGGAACAAGGAAAGGGGGGAAGGTGGTGGTTGTCATTTATACTTAAGCTCTGATAATCTCAGAACTCCTTTCCTATCTCCGAGAAACAAAAAAAGAAGATTCACTAAGGGCACAATTCTATGCATGTTTAAACAGAAAGAAGTCCTACAACTCCCTACATGTCCCAGCCAGCCATGCTGGCTGGGGCATGCTGGGAGTTGTAGGGCTTTTTTCTGTCTAAACATCCATAGAATTGCACCCTAATTATTTGTGTAAACAGACACTATATTTTGATCGACCACAATCCAGAACACAGATTTACATGTGCTTCGGCCCCTAAATCTATGAGATTTAAATGCACCTAAGTGGATTGTGGCCATGGTTGTGTGTTGCCACAATGGCTATTTATCCATCTTTATTTCTGTAAGGCTCCTGTTCCTTTTTTTGGCAATATAGCGGGGGGGGGGGGGGGAATTGGCATAAACAACTGATCCCATCACAGTGTTACAGTAAAGGGAGAAGGCACACTAGGTGAACTTCTCCCTTTCATTCAGCCATTAAAGACATAGAACAACCTGCCAAGAATTATCAACCCTATACTTAATACAGTAATGTCTAAGGTTTCCCAGCTATTATCAGGGGGTAGGATAGTACATCCCAAAGATTTTAGGACTTTAAGGGTTGTCGCCAGCACTTTGATTTGAGCCCAGAAACATATCTGGAGCCAGTGAATTCTGAAAAATGTCAGAGTAATGTGCTCCAGATAACTAGCACCATGGACACACTCCTGAGTTAAGTGTATGTAGGATTGCAGCGCAGCCTTAAGAGTTGCGGCAAAAGCTGGTGGTGGACTAGCTGTAGTATCATTGTTAATGTTACAGCTGCAAAGACATAGATAATGGGAAATCCTGGTACCAGCTTCCAGCTGAATAAAAGTCAAGACACCTTACTGAATCATGTGAAGTTATGACTTGTAACGTGTCACGAGGAAGGCCGTAGCTGCATGGTATCAAAGCAAAGGAGCCCAAAGCAAAAGAGTGGGAGGGGATATATAAGCCCCTCCCCCAGTGTCCCCACATACCAGGCTGCCATCTATGGTTAGTGTGGGACTGGGAAGACCCGGGTTCAAGTCCCAACTTGGCCACGAATTTCACTAGGTGACTATGGGCTAGTCATTGACTCTCACCCTAACCTACCTCACAGGGATGTTGTGAGGATCAAATGGAGAGGAGGAGGACCATGTACGCCACCTTGAGCTTCTTGGAGGAAATTGCAGGATATAAATGTAACAAATAAATAAATAAGCATACTTACAGAACTCCTGTAATTGGGAACCCTGATAAGGCAGGGTTCTGGATCACGGGAGCTCTGCAAGCGTGCCTACAGTATCCTTTGCATATCTTCAGAGACATGGGGTGGGGGCTTACATGCATGCCACATCCCCCTCCCCACTTTTGCTCATGTGCATAGGGCTAGTATAAGGCACCTTTCTATGGGAACTTCCGCACTAGATTTTTAATCCGGAATTACCACTTCTTGTTCACTCACTTTTTATGGGGCATCTACATGATGTATTTTGCTTGTGCTGCTTCAGTTTTTTTTCGAGGCGAGCCGGTGAGTGGGAGCTCAGATAATCCAATTTCTTTGGAAAGAATGGAAAAGCACCACAATCGTGGCAGGTGTAGATCCCTTTCAGTGCTACTGTCCTGCCTAGCCAAAGCCCCTTTGCCCTCCACCTCGCAGGCCACTTTCTGAATGCCCCCCCCCCAAAAAAGAGGACAGTGACCTTCATAAAGTGTGCATATGCTCATCTATAGGTATGGATGCACATTTTGAAATAATGATGATAATTTAAATAGAAATACACTACATCTCACCGGAGGGTGGAAGGCTGCGACCAGGGGACCTGTGTTCCTGCCTGCTCCGTCTGCTGTCGAGGGGCTAACTGGATGGGCAACAACAATTCTCATGGTTCTTTACCTTTAAACTGGAATTGGACAGCGTAGCTCTTCAAAGAGAGGATGCCTTCAAACACAGACAGATTTTATATCATGTTTCTATGTATCTTGGAATGTAATTTTTGTGAACTGCCCAGAGAGCTTTGGCTGTTGGGTAGTATAGAAATGAAATGAAATTAAATGAATGAATGAATGAGATCGTCTTCTGGCCACCCTTCAAAAAGAGGACTCTCCTCTGTAAAAAAGGACACATGGCCGTCCTAAGTCCTGTTGTACAATAGAGATCAAAGGTGCTTCCAGACAAGGCTTTTATCTCTCCGTCACTTTGCCTCATTCACTTCTCTTTATGGGGGGTCCAGACAGTGTCATCTTCCATGCATAACCCTCCTGTGTTTTCCCACCACTTCTTCTGCCTTTTTACTTCCTGCAGAAAATCCAATAAAGAGGAAAAGATGGAGTAGCTGCACAATGCCTTCTGCTTAGTGCTATAAAATAGCACCCAAAGTGCTATAAAAGTACTATAAAATAGCACCCAAGTGCTACAGAATAAGTGCTATAAAAGTGCTATAAAATAGCACCCCGAGTGCCATTTTATGTATTGCATTTGCAACAATATGAAAGATTTCAGCCTGAATGGGTTGTGCTTCCTGGGAGGAACCGGGAAGTAGTTAAAGGTAACGCCCATTGCTTCTGGCCTGAGGAGAGAGAGGCTGCTGCAGCCTGAGAGAGCTCTGTAGAAAAGCCTCTTGCTTAAATAAAACGTAAACGTTTGTTTATAGAGCGGAGTGTCTGATTCCATCACATGCAATCCACCACCCTTGATGGCAGCAGTGACTGTCATGTATCCTAGCCAGAAGAACGCCCAAAGTGCTATTTTTAAGTGTGGCATTGGAACCACAGATGCCATTTTCCTTCAGAACCACATTTCAGCTGTGCTTGAAGGCTCCAGTCTGGGAGCACCCTGTGTTGACCAAAATAGGGTGAAAAGGGGAGGGCAATTAAGTGCTTGAATTTGATCCTGCTGTTTTCCAGCTGGTCTCTCTTGCCTTTAATGTACTGCCAAGACTCCGGCCAAATGAGAATATTGGCAGAATATTCACTTCTCTTTGCGGTTGGTGAGCCCTGTGGTTGCGTTGGCAGGGGCGGGGACAGAGTTGGTGACTGGTGGTGGTCTTTACAACATTTAGCTGCACTGATCATAATGAAGAAAGAAGTAGATGAGGCAAGATCTACAGGTAAAACTTCCATTTTCCCTTAATAATAACTATTGCCTGGAGAACCCTCATCTGGAAAATGGACGCAGGGTCTGATTCCTACGCTTGAACTTAAAGGGCAAGATCCAGCCAAAGTGGAGCACTTTTCAGTCCCACTGATTTCAATGGGAACTACTTAAGCATGTGCTGAATCAACTCTTCCATTGAAATCAATGGGATCGAAAACTGCTTCATTTTGGCTGGCTCAGGCCCAAACTGACCATCAGTTTGACTTCAGGCAGGGTGACAAGATTGCCTTGAGCATTGGGCCTTGGTACTGTAAATGAACAGCAACACAATGGGGTTTCAAAAACTAGTTTTAGAAATAGAAACTAATGTGTAGGCCAGTCACTACCTCTCAGCCTAACTTACTTCACAGGGTTCTTGTGAAATAAAAATGGGAGGGGGGGGGAATCGCTTAGAACTTCTTGGAGGAAAGTGGGAATAAGTGTAATTAATAAATAATTATTTTTTAAATCCAATCATTCAGTCAATACATTTATATCCTGCTTTTCAGATGCATGCCCTCACAAAGCAGCTTACAAACAAATAAAGGCGCTGGATATTAGCTCATACAAATATACAAAGGCAGCACTATCCAAATTGAGGAAATTAAGTCAAGTTTGAGGTTCTAGAGAGCAGAGAGCATGCCAGTTTGAACAAACATGTTTTTAAAGCTTTCTTAAAGGCCTGCACTGAAGGTATAAGGTGCAAAGCAGCAGGAAGGGAGGTTCATGATTGGGGGGGCCAGCACTGAGAAAGCCCTGCTCCTTGTACTTGCCAATCTAGCTGGTCTAACTGGCGGGCACATGAGCAGAGCCCCTGACTATGACCTAAGTGTGTGGGCAGGATTGTATAGGTGAAGGCAGTCCTTTAGGTAACCTGGTCACATATTAACAAACTGTAACCCAAGTTAAACTAAGAGGCATCATACACACACACACACACACACACACACACAAATTACAAAACAACAGAAAATTTAGGGATGGGGTCCTATGAGCCACTTAGGTGCTCACAGAAAGGGATCGTACTAATATAATGGAAAGTTTGACTTTTTATTTTTGAACACCTGAGGCCCCATGTGGCCTCATAAACTGATTTTGACACTCCCTTCAAATCGCTTGCAACAGCACTTTGCTATGTGTTGCTCTGTGTGTGGAGTGGGGATAGTGTTATTGCTGTTTGATAAAAGCAAGTCAAATAATGCCCCCTTGAGTTCACAGAGGGAGTACCTGGGAGTAGAGCTCACATTCTGCATGTAGGAGATCCCAGGTTCAACCTACAGCATCTCCAGTTGAAGGACGTCAGAGAGCAGGGTTAGCAAATACTTCTGTCTGAGACTTTGGAGAGCTGCCACCAGTCAAAGTAGACAGCAAGGCTGGGCTAAATGCGCCAGTGATGTGACTCAGTATAAGGTAGTTTCGTATATTCACAGACTTAGTTTCATGGTTCGTTGGTTCCTGCCCTATATCTATATTCACATCTCTTACAAAGAAAAATGAGACTACCCCATCTTCTTCTGCTGTTTTTGCTTCTGCTGCTGCTGCTGCTTCAATAGAAAGTATGCAGAAATGCTGAGGGGACTTTGAAAAGACTTCCAACAGGTAAAAATGAGGATATGGCAGGGGAAACACCTTGATCCAGGTGTGCATCTACACAAAGAATGGGAATGGATGTGGACTGCTTTCCAGGAATAGGGGAAAGGCAATAGATAGTGAAGGGCCACTCAGATAGTTACTGTAATTCTGTTTCACTTCAGGTTTAGGCTTTATTTATGCTGCCAAAACTGTTTTGTCACACTGGATTATTTTAATGCATTTCAGATTTTGCTAATCTCTGGAAAATCTATGTATCAGTCTAATCAGAGGATTGGGGGATTCTTTCCTGAATCAAAAAATATACTGCTCCATTAAGTCAATATGTCATGCTGGCTTATGAGCCTTTGGAGTTTCAGACTTGTAGAAAGAAGTTCCCCCCGCTTCATGTTAGAGTTAAGCTTCTCTAACCACCGGATTTAAAACAATAAAAGAATCTGTCTAAATACAATGGCATCCAAACACTTGGTTTGCACACTGATATCTGAGATGCCCATGCTCTCAGAGCATAAATCCATTCACAAAAAGGCTATGCAACACATTAATAAATATGCTACACACCCCATAACTGCTTAAGGCAAAATGATGAGGGAAATGGAAACGGTGAATGTTTCCATAGCAAAAGCAAATATCCAAGACAACAATGATTGCTTAGCATCTGTTACCACATGACTATTGAAGCATATTCCGCACCAGTCCTCCAATGCTGCTTTTAGGTGAAAGTCCAAATCAATGAAATTGAGGGAGCATTCCCTTAGCGATAATCCATTTGGTACTAATCAGAAGATTAATCCTTCCCACTCTGGTCAGTTGTTCAGAGCGAACAATTAACAGCTGTTTAGCACCGGTGCTTTAACCATTCTTGTGCCTGGGGCTGGTTCCCAGTACGTTGTCCTTCATGAACCCAGCACCACACACATTCAAAAGGTCAACCTTGTGCAAGTAGGGCTGGCATCAGGGGTAGGCATGTTTGGGCACCTGCCAAGGGTCCACACCCCAGCTAGGGTCCACTGACAAGAGGCCCCTGGAGTTGCTCCTCCTCTTCACCATGGCAACCTGCTTGTTCACCTGCCTCTCGCTCTGGTCCAGACAACGGTGGTGGTGAGAAGGAGGCGCCACTACTGCCTACTTGTTCACTGGCCCTCTGCCTGTCAAGCAAGCAAAAGGCAGCAATGATGGGAAAGAGCAGGAGTTGCAAAAGCAGATGGTGACGATAGTAGTGAGAAAGTAGACTCACTGAGAGAGCCCACTGAGGGTGTCTTGCCGAAGGGCCTGCCGCAAAAACCGGGAACCAGCACTGTGTGCGAGGTTATATTTATGTGATAGGCAAAGAAGTTAAGGCTACCGTCCTATTTATGTATTTATTATTTAAAGTATTTTTATCCCACCCCTCAGCCAAAAAGTCTCCTGGAGTAGCTCACACCCAGTCAGTAAAACATGACAGTCCCCTGCCCACAAACTTACAATCTAAGAAGACGTGACACACAAGGGAAAAGGAATGGGGAGAGAAGAAAGGAAAAACCAAGTCTTTCAGGAGGGCTGGTGGAATGGTCCTGCTTCCCCTTTCATTCCCTGCTGGAATGGCTGCTGGTGGTGACACTGAGGGAGGAGGAGCCTATGCACATGTATCTGGGACTGAGCCCTGTTGAATATAATGGGACTTACTTCCAAGTAAATATGCATAGGAGGATCAGGCTACACACAAGTAAAAAACAGGAGTTACTCCTGGATTGACCACATCCCTTGAGGAGTGATTGGTAAAATCTGGGATGGCTCAGAAATTGTTCTGGGCCTTTAAATCCCCAATTTTCACTGCTCTTGTGGCTCTATGGTTCAGATAGGGATGTTACATTTTTCTCATGCGGGCAGAGTGGGACCGAACTCTGCGTGCCCGCGCGAGGCTCTTGCAGGCCTACGGGCCTACCTGGTTCTGTCGGCTGCTCGCCTCTCTGCGGCGAGCCGCCCGTGCTGCCCGCACTGGTCCTGTCGCGTCACATCCGGCCCCGGAAGTGACTCGACAGGACCCTGCGCAGGTGTGCTGGACCCCTGCGCGCCATATTGCGCCTGCGCAGGGTCCCCGTCACATCACTTCCGGGGCCGGATGCGACGGGACCAGCGCCAGCGGCTTGAGCGGCGCGGAGAACTGCTCCGCACCGCTCAGAAGATCGAGGCGGGGGGACTGCCCCCGCGGAGAGGCGAGCCGCCGAGAGCCGTGAGCCCCCCCCCAAGGTTTGTGTATCTTCCCTAGTTCAAAAGATGCAGCTGAAACAAAAAACATCGATGCTAGCTGGTTCAGTCCAATCTGCCCCGCAGATTGGCCACTGCCCCATAGCTCTGACTGTCTTCTTCATCCCCACCAACAGTATTCTGTGACTTACTCTGCTTAACTGTGTTTGCCGTCAGCCACAGAGTAGTCTTTGGCAAGATCTAGTTGGATGCCTTTACCATTTGACACACACTTGTGGATTTGTAAAGAACAGGTTGCTTACCTGTAACTGTGGTTCTTCGAGTGGTTATCTGCGCATTTACACATATGGGCTCTGCACCTGCACAGAGCCTGTTTCGGGAAGAAGCTTCCATACCTGAGGATTTTAGGCGGAAACCCCTCCATGGGAACAGGAAATGATCCCCGTCCAATGGTGCAGGAATGCATCACCCATGGAGCCTCGACCTAGTCCTGCCCTGCTGCAAAAGCGGGGACACACTGTGTGTATGCTTCGGAAGCAAAGAGGTCCACCTCTGGGGCACCCCAGCAATCAAAGATGCTTTCTTGAGTAGCCGGATCGAGCTCCCATTCATGGGACTGGAGGGTTGAGGGCATCTGCTAGGATGTTGTCTTTGCCCGCGATGTGGATGGCAGACAGGGTGATATTCCTGCGAACAGCCCAATGGAAGAGACAGACGGTCAAGGCAGTTAGTTTCAACGACCTCATCATCCCTCCCTGTCTGTTGACATACACTACCGCAGTAGTATTGTTTGTCACAACTTGAACAATTTGACCGAAGAGGTCTCTCTCTAGCACCTGCAATGAGTTGAAAATGGCTAAGCGCTCCAGATAGTTTATGTGGAGGGAGCTTTCTTGGTGCATCCAACAACCCTGTACCATTGCTCCCCGACAGTGTGCTCCCCAACCTAGAAGGGAGGCATCTGTCATGAGGGTTCTTGTGGTGTGAAGGTTCCAGGAAAGGTAGTCCATTCTCCAGGTGGGATCTCACCTACCACCACTGAAGTGAGCGACGGACTTCAGGATGGAGATGCAGCTAAGTACGGTGGGCATTGTGTTCAGGATCGAAGCAGCGGATGAGCCAGTTCTGTAAGATCCGCATCCAGAGGCGTGTGAAGGCCACCGTTGATACCGCGTGGATGCCATGAGACCTAGAAGTCTCTGGATGGTGTGTATTTTTGTCCTTTGTCCTCCGTGTAATCTTGTTGCTAAGTTGGTGATGGCAAGAACCTGCTCTCGAGGAAGGAAAGCTCTGCCGGAACGGGCATCGAGAACCTCCCCGATTAACTTGGTAAGTCTGTGCTGGGCGAAGAACCGATTTCTCTCGGTTGATGTAGAGGCCCAGGTTGTCTAGGAGGGTCAACATCTTTCTCGGTGCTTCGTGTAGGGTGGAGCTGGAAGAGTCCACAAGCAGCCAGTCGTTCAGGTACGGGAAAATCTCTATCTATGCCCCAAGTACAGAGGTAGATGCAGAGAACAGCAACACATTTGGCGAAGACTCTCAGTGCTGTGGAGAGCCCGAAGGGGAGTACCTGGAACTGGTAGGCTGCACTCCTCACACAGAAGTGGAGGAAGTGCTGACTGTCCCGATGGATCCTGACGTGGAAGTAGGTGTCCTTGAGGTCGACCGACACAAACCAGTCTCCCTTGTGAAAGAGGGGCAAGATAGACTGGAGCATGGCATGGTCATCCTGAATTTCCTTGGTGTTATGTAGAAGTTAAAGGCAATGCCCAGCTCTACTGCTTCGGAGTTAGGTGTGGGGTGGCAAACCAGGATGATTGCAGTACTGCACTACATTTAATGAGAGTGTGCCCTGTGAGGAGTGACTGCGGAACATGAATATAGCAGTACTGTTCTGCTAACTTGATGATATACAGTGTAATGTGGATCCGCCCTGTGGTTCAGCACATCTGGAGGGCACCAGGTTGGGGAAGGCTGGTATAGACATTGTTTAACCAGACTAAGCAAATCTCGTTAGCCAATCAACATCAGGTGTGTGTGTGTGAGAGAGAGAGAGAGACAGAGACAGAGACAGAGACAGAAGTTCTGAAATGTTTAGTTCTGAAAGGACTTCTGGTCTGGACTATGTGTTACACCTAGAGAAATATAGTGCTTTCAGAACACACACGCACACACGGTACGATTTTACAGTATATTTATTCCTTTGTAAGATAAAATTATTCCACTGTTATCTGCATGCACACACACTTACTCACAAAGGAGGAGCTATGATCTCACAGCCTGTTAAAGAAGTTACAGCTTCTATCCTTAACAGGGTTATACTACATTGAGAAGGTACAACTGTTGACATTTCACAGGATGAAGTTAAGAGATAACTGACCTAATGTAACAAATATACTTGCTTCTTCATGGTCTCTGTACACATATGGGCTCTGCGCCTGCGTGGAGCCTGTTTTGGGAAGCTTCCATAGCTGAGGATTTTAGGCGGGAACCCCTCCCCCGCTGCCCTGCTGCGCATGCTACTAGCGGGTTCCCACCTATTCCCCCAGTTCTTCAACCACCTTTGTGGGTGCCTTTTGTTGAAGAAGCTTCCGGGGAAGAGGGCAAACTGCCACACAACAACAAATGGTGGACACCTCTCTTCCCCACCAGACGCAAGTGATGCCGCATTCCCCCCGCCCCTCGAAAACTATTGGCTAACTCCAGTGACAACACTTTCGTGGCCACACACACCGGATGGGCAACTGCAGCGCAAGTTTAGCACATACTGGCCGCATACTGCAACAGTGAACCGCAATAACTGGGAAAACTGTGATAAACCTAGTCTGGGAAATTCCAGAAGAAGCTAAGAACAATTACGCAGGACTAACGCAACTGGCACTGAAAAGTGTGTGTGTCGTGTGCCCTGCAAGTCACCGTAGCGATACAGTACTGTAATAAACCTTAGGTGTGGATCTGGCCCCAGAATTCCCCAGCCAGCTATACTGGCTGGGGGATACTGGGAGATGTGGTCAAACATATCTGAAGGCACTAGGTTGGGAAAGGGTGGTCTATACAAAAACGGGGAAAACAGCTGAAAAGTATTTGGAGCTTGGGAAAACACTTAGGTCAACCGTTCATGAAACCTGGGCTTCCCTCATCTCCTTCCAGGCTACTGTGTTATGGGTCACGGTGGCGGCGGCAGTGTTGGAGGGAGAGCGAGCTGCATGAGAATTTCAGTTTTATTTTACTGGTTCTTGAGAGCTGAGCATGTGGGTTTCTCACTTTTGAAAAGGAAGCCCTAAATTGGGAGTGACATGTTTAGCATTCTCTCTCTAAAAGCCAACTATATACAGTATTTTTCCATGTATAAGACTATACTTTTTCCTAAAATCGCTAGACTAAAAATTGAGGGTCGTCTTATACACGGAAGTAAGCCGAGGAGAGAATCGCGCAGTTGCAAAACTGCCCAGTGGAGGGCGTCTTATACATGGGGGCGTCTTATAGACGGAAAAATACGGTATGATGGTGACAGCCATGTTTATTTGTTCCTATGTCTCTCCTATTTGCATATATAACAAGGGGGGTACTTTTAACCAGTGCTTTTTTTCTGGAGAAAAGGGTACCGGAACTCTTGGATTACATTTCCTCGGGAGTAGATGGCGATTAAATTGTAATGCAATTAATAGAAGAAAAGGTGCTGGAACTCAGTTCCGGTGAGTTCCACCAGAAAAAAAGCCCTGCTTTTAGCTGCAAGAAGGATTCTGTGGGTGAGGAGAGCTGAATCCACCCCACAGTCCAGTGCCCAAACACCTTTTTACCCAGCTTGTCTCCAATACTGAAAGGAGCCAAGCTGGAAGAAAGATGCCTGAAGTGTTGGATTATGGGAAAGTAAGGTTTGGCTCCCCCTCACCTCTTTTGATGTTAAAATTACACGCACACACACACACACACACACACACAGGTTTAAACATGAACAGACTAGTCATATGAACAACAACTGGCTACCATCTCATCATGTCCAGTCTGGCCCATAGCTGGGCAAGTTGATACTTAACATCATTGCCTTAAAATCAGTCAACGCTGCTTAATACGGTGGTGTTGTTTTTTAAAAATTAAGAAATGGGCATCTCCCAAAATCAAATTTGCAAAACACAATTTGAAACATTTAGTAATTCAAATCCCACATTTGGAGTCAAATTTCAAATATGTGCAAACGTGTCATTTTGCTGTGTAGGAAACTGGTCTGTACGTTTTCAAGATGGGTAGTCGTGTTTGTCTGTTGCAGCGAAAACACGGAAGAGTCTTGTGCCTCCTTAAAGGCTAATGAATTTATTCTGGCATGAGCTTTCGTGAACACACAGTCCACTTCATCAGATACATCTGATAAAGTGGACAGTGTCCATGAAAGCTTATGCTTTTAGGTCTTTAAGGTGCCACAAGACTCTTTGTTGCTGGTCTATACATGTGCTTCAGCCCTCCCATGTTATGCAGGGACTGGATGCACAGAATCAGAGCTCTGAGGCCGGAAGACCCTATGTGGTCACCGTGGCTGCAAACCTATGCACATTTATATGGAAGTAATATTATTTTAACTACTGAAGGACTTACTTCTGAGTAAATATAGGACTGGGCTGTGAAGCACTCAGGCTAGGGAGATGAAAGGCCCGATGAAAGCATTGTAAGGGGCAGGGAATTGGCTAAGTGCAGTTAGTAAATTGTCTACCCTTTAAAATACTTTAAGGGCACAATCCCATGCATGTTTAGACAGGAAAAAGTCCTACAACTCCCAGCATTCCGCATGGCTGGCTGGGGAAATGCTGGGAGTTGTAGGACTTCTTTCTCTCTAAACATGCATAAGATTGCGCCCTTAGTTTTTAAAATCCTTTTTACAGAAGTTTCAACTTGGTTCTGCTTGTGATGAAGAAAATAGCTGTGTAATTCTCTTCTTTAATATACATGGAGCTGGTAGTCCATCCACAAATCGCTGCCTGCACACTGGAATAGCAGTCGTGCTTCTGAAATGCAACAGACAGGAGGAGGGGAATTTCCGAAAGCGCAGGAAAAGGAAGGCCTTGTATAAAAATCTCAGCTGAACAAGTTAATGCTTGGCAGCTTGAATTTATGTGAGCATTAACAAGGCTGATAATTCAGGGTCTTGTTGGCCTTGGTCTCATTCCAGGATTAATGTTTTCACAAAGATGAACTATTTTTAGACAGTTTCTCCAGTGTATGAAAAACAAACAGGCTTTCCCCATAAATTCAGGAAGGCATGCCTCCATGTTTTAGTTCTTTTCAAATGGTAACAATATGTGGTTCAGTCCAGCCAGTGATGCTGCTAATGCGACATCCATTCACTTCACTGGGCCTAGTGTACATATTATCAGTGGCATCCAATGAGAATATCATCAAAGGAATGAAACAAGCCCCACCGGCAATACTTTCTTTCATTTGTTCTTTCATTCTTTCATTCCAGGGACTCTCTGTGGAAATAACGTTAGTATTCTGCTTCCTGCTGGGGAATCATGGAAATAACTAGTTTCTGTCTCCATGTGCACAGCCATTCCAGTACTCAGACTGGGTGTGTGTGTGAGGAAGTGGGCTTTTAATGAGACCCACAAGCCCCATTCCCTGACCCCCCCCCATTTTAGTTAAATCATGATCCCCCTGTAGCCTTCTAAAAACAGTAGCTACGGAGGCTGTCACACAAGGTAAGGGGGCAGGCCCCCATGATCTGCCCCCTCCCCTGTAATTCAAGCTCTGAGCCATTCCCACCCAGCCCTATCAGAGAGAGAGGGAGAGAGAGAATGCAAAGACATCAAGCCATGACCAACCGCCCATTTTTCTCTTCGCCTGCAACAATGTTCTCCATCTTCAGCTGGCTGCATCTGAGGGAGAGATGCGGTCGCAAGGCCCTCTCCACTGGCTTGGCTAGGGCCAACCGCCATTTTGCTCCTCCCAGAACTGACTCATGCTGTGGTCATAATACTTGGATGGATTTATTTTCCTCCTCCCTCCTTGCCCTCTCTTGTATTTGCATTAAGACTAGAATGTGGTATGATATGGCGTAGCGGCCACTGGGGAATAAACTTAAATCCATCCACCTGCCCACCCTCCTTGTCCCTTTGCCCTTTCATACTGTGCCTATTAAATAGTATTGCAAACTATTATTTTAAACAGTAAACAACCTTGAGTGCATTGGTAGAAAGGCAGTTTATAAATGTGTGTCTTTTATTTCTTTTTAAGATTTATACACCCCACCTTTCAGTTGAATGGCATGATCCTCTTGCAGTCTCACAAAATGAAATGAGCAAACAACATATAGTGTCTCTTAGGGCTTTTCTACATGAGGCTGTCAATCACTGTATCTGCTTTTGGTTTTGTCACAGCATTGAGATCTGAGCTCTACACAAAGAGCTTTTCCTTTCCTGCTTTCCTGCTATATAACCTCTAGGTGGAGCTGTGCTATAGCGGAATAGCTCAAATACACAAGGAGAAACAGCACCATTTTCCTCATTCTAAAATAATACCTCATTTTACCCATTCTGAAAAAACAACAATGGGAAAGCGCTCTGAAAAAACAGAAGCGAAACTGGAGGATCACGATATCATCTAAAGAGCCTGTAAACAAATCATGAGCACACAATAAATGTCTCGTGTAGAAAAGCTCTTAGTCTTCTAGAGGGGGTGGGCAGAAGGTTGATCTCCAGATATTTTGGACTGCAGCTCCCAGAAGCCCCTGCCAGCATGCCCAATGGCCAGGGATGCTGGAAGTTGAATTCCAAAACATCTATTACTTTCTGCCCACCTCTGTTCTAGAGGACTAAGGGCCACTGGGAGGTTGCACCCCTGAATCCTAGGAGGAACATCACAGCAATTAAATAAATAAAAGTAATCAACCAATCAATAAATTATCTGCCAGATACTGTGCTTCACAAGGAGTCCATTATACTTCAGATCAAGGGGGAGGGGGAGGGGAGGAGAATGCAAATTGCATATCCAACTGGTGTGGCACAGCATCACAATGAGAACTCTGGGTTCTATCTGATGGTGTCATTGCACTGCTGGAAGTATTCTGTCTGCAAAATCAGGAGGAGGGGGGCCAATTCCCCCTCCTCCCTGTAGCTCCCCCCCCTGACACCCTCAAAATCTGCTCTGGGGGGTTGGGAAAACCTCTGGAGCAGGTCTTTGGGCAGCATGGAGGGCTGCAAGGGGGAGGAGAGAGTTCCCGTCACGCTTGCTGACTTCTGCTAGCGTGACAGTGGATTTAATCCTAAGTAAGCATCATCAGTAAAGAAGGTGTTAGCAAGTACCAACAGAAACAGTACACCAACACCAACACCAACACCAGCACCAGTACCAGCACCAACAGTACAACGCTTGATGTACTGCTGATAAGATGCCCCTTTCATATCTTGTTTGTTGTTTTCAGTCACTATCTTTCGTGTGTGCCATATCAATAATCCAATGTTAGGGGGTGGATATCATGAGAAAGTTCTACCACACAAGCAATGTAGAGCTTGCCTTGGGCACCCTTTTTCTTCAGAATAACTAGGAAGGCTGTGTCCCAAGATGCCAGATCCTGCTGAGTGCATTCAAAGATTGAGAAACATTGAGACTGCAGATTGGGGTTAAATATGAGAAGGGCAGAGCGCTGAATGTCATTTGCTACTGCTCTTATCCTATTCCTAACCCTGCACATTGTCACACTATACGGACCTTTTGTCTGGTCCGGTAGGGTTCTACTTATATCCATATAAGCAATTGCCCATCAACAAGGCAAATAGTGCAGGGGCATATCTGACCAATGGAAAAGTGCACAATTGCTACGAGTCACTGTGTGATACCATGCTCAATCAACTGTGCATGCTCACACACAGGCAATACTATTCCTCAATATCTGATGGTGATCACAATATATTAGACCACATATGGTGTAAGTCTGGTGCCTTTATGAATTTGTGGATAATTGTTAAAGGAGTCACTGTCATACACCATGCTCAAATAGAAACATTATTTCAATTGGCTGCACATGCACATCCCTGCACAATATCACACATGGCTCCATATCTGAACATGATCCACAAATTGTATACATTTGGTGCTTTTCTAAATAAGGGGGGGCATGATTGTTGTGAAAAGATGAGCTATGCTACCGCAATAAAGCTAAACCATTAGCGAAATCATTAACAAGTGTGGTATATACCATAGTTCCGCATACTGTCGCATAACTGAATACTTAAGACATGTTATTAAATATACCACTATTATCTGAAATTATTTGTAATGCCAAAGGTTGGTTACTTGTATAAACCATGCCTGAGAAAATTGTCTGATTGTGTGGTAGATAAGTTGGTTCAGAGAGGTTAATTATAAAGCAGCTATTGAGGCTTTAAAGAACTTATCAGTAATTACAGCAATACTAGGAGTAGATTGTGGACCACAAATACATCACCACTGTAATCATACTTAAACTTAACATAGCACTTTCTAACTTCAAAGTGCATTACAGCCATTAACTAATTAATCTGTAAAGCCTTGTATCTTGCACATCTTTTGCTGACATAATATATAAACATTGCTTACACTGTCCTTAGGGAGAAATTTTACTCCAAAACTACATTTGCAGAGACATTAAGGTGGGGCACTTTATTATTTTTTTCTCTGCAACTTGTTGAAATCAAGACATGGAATTGGTGAGAAGATACTGTCTATTCACTCAAGCATCTTTTAAAATGTTGGAACTTTCAACTTTCATGTAACTCTTCATATGGCAAAAATACAGTGCCTTGCAGAAGTATTCACCCCCCAAGAAGACTCGCAGCTGTAATTGTTGCCAAAGGTGCTTCCACCAAGTATTGACTTGGGGGTGAATACTTATGCAACCAACAAGTGCCAGTTTGTTTTTGTTTACTTAACTTTTGTGCCACAATAAAAATATTTTGCACCTTCACAGTGCTGAGTATCTTGTGTACATCAAGTAGTAATAATGCCAACTGAATCCATTTCAATTCTAGGTTGTAACACAACAAAATGTGGAAAAGTCCAAGGGGGGACGAATACTTCTCCAAGGCACTCTAAATTTGCAAGACAAATTTAAAAAAATAGATGTGTATATGTCCGTTTGATAGACGTCAGGGGCTGTTGCTGCATACAAAATCCCAGCTCAGCTGCTAATTAGATTCCCTATTGGCTACAGTCGATTAGTGGTTTGTGTTGATTCTCATGTTGCAGATTTGGGAGGTGCCCAAATAAAACAATGGAATCTTCATTAGAACCTTTGCAGTCTTGACCAATCTTTTTGACTGACACCCACTTCACAGAGAAAGAAAACAAAGAGACATCTACCTCCTTTCAGTGAACTCATGTCCACCCATGGTTGTAGGCCTTGGTTGGGTTGGGCTTGGGTAATACTGTTTTTGACAGATTTCTTTCTCCTGGAAAATTCTCATCTGGATAGCTGAATAAGGTCTCTTCTGTAGTAGATGAAATAGTTGTTGGCCATACTAGGACCAAAATGGAGTCACAAAAGCTTACTCCATTTCAGAATTTATCCAGTGGTGAATTATATGAAGTTTTCAGTGGGTGAAATCCAACATAAGTCTTTCTTAGAATAGACCCATTAAAATGAATGGGACTTAAGTTAGGCATAACTAACTCTAAGTAGGACTTACATTGGATTCTACCAATATCATCATATCATCATCATTATTATTATTTACATTTATTTATCGCCCATCTAGCCAGCAAACTGGCCACCCTGGGTGATGTACATAAGATAAAAACAGGATAAAATACATTTAAAACAGTAAACTACGATTTGTTTCCAAAGGTGGTATCTCACTGCTTTTGTGTCCCAATTTTGCTGAGCCTCCAATGAGGCTACTAACAGTTTGATCAAGCTATTAAAAAGTCCATTATTTTCTCTGGATTTATTTAGTAGGGGTGGGGAGGCACCCAATCCTGTAGTTTTATAAGTTTTTTTAAAATCAGAAATATTTGCATTCTACTGACAATCATTTACATTTTTTTTAATTTTCACTCTCACACAAATGACAGAAAAGGATGGAACCTGTACTGCTTCTGCTACTGCCCTCCATGCGATATAGTTATCTGCAAACAAAACATCAAAGATCTTAGTGTAATTCAGCAGTGGTAGAAATCTGACAAGTACATGAAAGATCCTATTGTAATTTGTGGTCTTCTCTGTGTTCTTGTGCTGCAGAAGCTGATGACATGCCAGTGTGAGCCAGCTCATCAGATGGGCACAGATTCTCTCTTTTTTTCAGTCCTCCATGAAGGTGGCAGATAAAAAGTAGGGCATTCAAGTAGCTGACAGGGTAACCTGTAAGTGCCTGTCCTGGGCAATCTACTTGTCAGCTTTACTGGCTAAGAGAGCAGACGCAAGCTTCAGCTGTCAGCTCTGTGTCTTTTCTTCCCTCTGTCTTTCATCATTCTTGGTCCCATGAATAGAGGTCTTATTTTGGGCTTATTTGATTAATTTATTTTACCCAGTGCATGGAGCAAAGCTCTCATTCATCCTGTTGTGACAATACAAAAATCTTCGATTCTGGCAATCAGCTGAGTGAATGCAAACTGCGTGTGGATATCTATAGCTGTGTGCGCACACGTGCGCACATGCACAATGCCGGCTCCAGATTTTGGAGGGCCCTTGGGCAAGACACCCTCAATGGCCCCGTCCCTTAGTGAGTCTGCCTTCTCACCGCCACTGTCACTAGCTGCAATTGCACCTCATCCTCTTTTTCATTATCACTGTCACTTGATTGCTTGACGAGCAGAACGTCAGCGAGCAAACAGGCCATGGCATCTGCTGCTCCTCCTTCTTGCCACCACCATTGCCTGGCCAGAGCAAGAGGCAGGTGAACAAGCAGGTTGCAATGGCAAAGAGGAGGAGCAACTCCAGGGGCCTCTTGTCAGTGGGTCTCTGCTGGGGTGTGGGCCCTTAGCAGGTGCCCAACCATGCCTACTCTTGATACCGGTCCTGTGTGTGTTTGTGTGTGTATGGAAGCAGATTAGAGAAGGGTGTCAGCAGCAACAACAGCCAATCAAGAACAAGAAGCAACAATTGCCACCCAATCAGAGAGACAGATATGAATGTGCCTTCAACTTTCTGTCAACACAGTGTAAGATATATAGGGTGAGTTCGCACGTCACGCTAACCCAACCTGCAAATAACCAATGGTGGGTTTGCAGAACAACCTGTGGTGCACACGACAGATGATCAGTCTCATCACCGTGGGTTGTCCCCCCTTCCTTCCCCCTCGGTCCTCCAGCTGGTATCCCAGGGGACTTGGTGGCTAAAGCCAGCTTGTATCCTCTCTCTGCCACTATCACAAGCCCTTTTCCCCCCTTGGAGATTGCCTTTCGCAATCTCCAAGTTGACAGCCAGTGACAGCCCCTCCAAGGTGCCCAAGTGGCACATTGGAGGGGCTGTCACCAGTTTTCCACCACCCCCTTTTTTTAGGTGCTCGGGAAAGTGAACACCACCCCATTTACAGGAGCACAGAACTTTGACAGCTGTCAAAGCTCAGGCTTCCTTTTAAAATGGGGTTTTTGATAGGGCTACCCAGGGATTTTTAACAGGGACATATCCATATTTATATGCATATGTCTTGTAAAAAAAAAACACCTGATTAGCCCTGTCAAAAACCTCATTTTAAAAGGAAGCCTGAGCTTTGACAGCTGTCAAAGCTCTGTGCTCCTGTAAATGGGAAGGCTTGCACTTTTCCACTTTCCCAAGTACCTAGTCTCAGGAAAGGGTGGGAAAGTGCAAGGATACTGAGAAGAGTCAGATCCAACCAAAAAAAAAACAAAACCTAGAGGATCTCACCATGAAGGGGCTGATCTACTGGCCACCCCCTTTCATGAGCAAAGATCACTCGTGGGTTTCCTTTCCCTTGACAGCTCACCTTTTGACAGCTGTCAAGAAAGCTCAAAGTAAAAAAAAAATTGGACCTATTTGCAGCCTTTCTGGATCAATGTCCATGGTTGCTGCCTGCTGCACTTTGACAGCAGACATCTCCCAGGACATTGCCCAGCTGAGGCGTCCCATTCCGGAATCCCACAAGTCCAACTAAATGTATGGTGTTTTTTTTTTTAATTAACGAAAAAAAATGCAGAAATTTCTTGCACTAAAAAAATATTTTTTAAGGGGGTGGTGAACCAGTGACAGCTCCTCCAATGTGCCACTTGGGTACTTTCGAGGAGCTGTCACTGGCTGTCAACTCAGAGATCACAAAAGGCAATCTCAAAAAAGGTGGGGGGAGCAAGCCCCAGCGAGCGAAAAAGGGCTCGTGATTGCAGTGGAAGACATCAAGCCAGTGATGGTTGCCCCACTGTGCTGCTTGGGCATCAGTGGGGCAGCTGTAACTGTCAGTGGCCCGGGCAAGCTCAGCAAGAGTGGCAAAGGATTTTTGCCACTCTTGCCAAGCTCCTCACTCCCCGCTTCCTTGTACCCATGATGGGATCAGTCGCCCAGGTTCAGATGACATGACAACCCATTGTGGGTACAACAAGTGCTAAAACAAGCCATGGGTTGTTAGGGTGGCTTGTTGCCCTCAAACAAACAAGCCACCCTGCAAGAAGTGGTCCAGATTCACACAACACGACCACCCACCATGGCTTGTCACCCACAATGGGTTGTCATGTCATGCGAACCCAGTCATAGCTGTTTTGGGATTCAGAGCCACAAAATGTTATTTTGCTACAGAGTCAGGTTCAAGGTATTATTATTGATATAAACAAGATATTATATCAAGGTATTAATATTGCTATATAACAAGATCTGCCACAGACGGCCTTCTCCTTGTCCCATCAGCCAGAGCAGCCAGGCTGGTGGGGACTAGGAAGAAGGCCTTCTCTGTGGCAGCCCCCAAGTTATGGAACTCCCTCCCTAGTGACCTTCGCCATGCCCCCTCCATGATGAGCTTCCGCCGGGCTTTAAAAATATGGCTTTTCAGGCGGGAATATGGGATGGGTTAGGATATATATATATATATATATATATATATATATGTACTGTTTTGTTATGTTTTGTTATGTTGTGTTATTATTGTATTGTTTTAACTGTACATCACCCAGGGTGGCCAGGTGACCGGCCAGATGGGTGATTCATAAATGTAATAATAAAATAAAAAATAAAATAAAAATAAAATAAACAACACAGTGTTGGAGCCTGCCTGACCTCCAGAGGCAGGGAGTTCCACAGAAATGGAGTTGCTACACTGAAGGCTCTTCTCCCAGTGGACTCCAATCGGGCCATCGGGCCATGTGGAACAACCAGGAGCATCCCATTCAATGACCAGGCAGGTTGGTATGGGAGAAGGCACTCTCTCAGGTATCCTGGTCCCAAGCTGTTTAGGGCTTTATACACTAGTACCAAAACCTTAAACCTGGCCCAGTAGCGAATAGGCAGCCAGTGCAGTTCCCTCAGCAAAGGAGTTGCGTGCTGAAAGGAGCAGCTCTCCTGACAACAGCCAAGCTGCTGCAGCCTGCACTAGATCCAGCTTCTGGACCAGCCTTAAGGGCAGTCCCTCATAGATCACATTGCAGTAATCCAGTCTTGAGGTTACTAGTGCCTGTACTACTATGGCCAAGCTATCCCTGTCCAGGAGATGCTGTAGCCGGCAGACCAGTTGAAGATGGTAAAATGTACTCCGAGCCACCATGGTCACTTGGGACTCCAGTGACAGCGATGGCTGTAGGAGTACCCCCAGACTATGAACCTGATCTTAGCATTAGAGATCTGGTTTAAATTAGAGATAGGACTTGATCCGTACCCAGTTTATATGTTGCCAGCAGTTGCTTGGGAGCATCCATACTACCCCAGTTAGGTTTTAGAAAGCAAAACTCATGTGCTCATTTGGCAGACCAGTGTACTGATGTATAGATGTTTTCTGTTCAATTTATCCTGTGGTTACATACAACCTCTCCACAGGATGGATTGATTGATGGATGGATTGATTTGCTTGTTTGTTTGAGAATATTTATATAGAGCTTCTCATTTTAAAAATCCCAAAGCAGTTCACGACATATTACAAAACAATACATTATTAAAAGCATAACAGCATTTAGACAAGTTAGTGGTTGGGAAAAAGCCAGGGTAAGGTTTTTTTTAGTAATCGTCAAAAGCACATGATTGTTGGTGCCTGATGTATTTCAGAGGAGAGGTCATTCCAGAGGAAGGGCGTCACCACCGAGAAGGCCCACCACTGCTCTGTGGCTTCCAGATGGGACTCTGCAGGGTGTGGCAGAGAGAGCAAGGCCCCTCCTGAAGATCATAGTGGCCTAACAGGTCTATACAGGGGGAGATGATCTTTCAGGTAACCTGGTCCTAAGTTGTTTAGGGCTGTATATATCAATAACAATACCTGATGGAATGGCCCTGCGCTCCCTCTC
This sequence comes from Shinisaurus crocodilurus, assembly GCA_021292165.1. Classification (NCBI taxonomy): domain Eukaryota; kingdom Metazoa; phylum Chordata; class Lepidosauria; order Squamata; family Shinisauridae; genus Shinisaurus; species Shinisaurus crocodilurus. Next base: position 166,305,689 of record CM037879.1, on the reverse strand, counting down.
TTCTCCCTCCTCAGCCTGCTGGAATGGCTGCTGCTGGTGACAGTTGAGGGAGGAGGAGCCTTCAGGAGGGCGGCCTTTCAGCAGTGCTGGTGGAATGGCCCTGCTGTCTTTCTCCCTTAGTATGGCCAATTTAATTTTAGTTTCTCATTGCCCTCGAAGGGAATATCTACCACCCTTCTCAAATTGGCTCCATGATGGTTTCTCATCCTCCCATTATTACAGAAAAGACTGGCATGCCAAATGCGGACATAGCATAGTGAGGCACTATCAGTGGCAGTAGGCGGCAGGGGTCAGAGGGTAGGCATCCCATGCCCTAAAAAGCTTTGGCGGACAGTGGAGCTTGTCTGAGGAGGTGAAACTTGTATTTGAGAGGATGGCAGAGTAAAAAAGGAAGTGAAGAAACCCAGTCTGGTCCAAGGTGCAAAAGGTACCTTTCTCATGAAAGTGGTTGGTACCTTTCTCATGAAAGTGGTTGGAAGAAGAGAGGGTATGACCCTCTCTTCTTCAAGTGGAAGCAGTTGTGGCTAGCTTCTCTCTCCTTCAGACAGGCAGCATCACCAAGAAGGTGCATTGGCAGGTCTGTCTCTTTCATGCACGCAGCATCAGCTTGAGGCCAAAATACCTAGTCTCTTTCTTTCTGGCAGGCACCTTCAATATAAAGTCACAAGGGCCAGCCTCTTCCTTTCAGATAGGCAGAACAAAGTCATGAATGACTTCAGCATGAAGTCACAATATGGCCAGTCTCTCTCCTTCATGCAGGCAGCATCAGCATGAGGTCACAATGGCCAGTCTCCCTCTTTCAGGCAGCCAGCACTGGTGTGAAGCCAGTGGTCAGTCTCTCCCATTGAAGCAAACAGCAGCGGGCTCTCCAACCTTGGGTCCCCAGATGTTGCTGGCCTACAGCTCCCAGCACACCCAGCCAGCATGGCTAATGGCAAGGGATTCTGGGAGCTGCAGTCCAGCAACATCTGGGGACCCAAGGTTGGAGAGCCCTGGTGTAGACACTATGTTTTTCTCCCTCTCAACTGAAGCAGTAGAAGCAGAAGCATGTGGGCAAAGTCTCTGTCACTGAGGTGGGCAGCATCAAAATTTGAGTACAGCAGCCACTGGTGTCTCTCTCACTGAAACAGGTAGCAAGGGGAGGAGGAAAGCTCCCCAGCTATTACAGGGCTTCCACATACAACAAGTACCCCAACCATGGCCTGATGCCCAGAGAGGCAGAGATAATGGAAGCAAGCACAGGAATGTTAGCAGCACCCCAGATAGAAGAAGATGACAACTTTCAGAGTCTGCTAGAGCTGGGCACAGTTTGAGGAACAGACTGGCAGGCTAAAGGCAGGCAGAAGAACATCAGGCACTGGCATGATAAAAGTGGACCTTCAGCTTTCAGAAGGGCCTGTTAGGAAAGAGAGATAGACAGGATGGCAGCAGCTAGGTGTACAGGAGTAGTAGAGAGAAAACAGGAGAGGGAGACTGGCAGGGGGCAGCCAGCATTTGGGCAGGAGGAGTTCGGAGCACGGAGAGAGGGCATGTGGGCAGGAGTGGAAATGCTCAACCTGGACTTGTGTGCTACATACCTCACATCTCAGAGCAGTTCAGGGAACCCCAGCACAGGCTAGGCAAAGGAAAGGATTAGGAAGAACATATGGCAAACAGACTGGTGGTGCTTCTAGATGAGGCTTTTATACTGCACTCACCCTGCCTCATTCGTGGAATTTTAGGGGGGGTCCAGATGACCCTCCCATTGCTTCTTCTGTCTTTTTTCTTTCCACAAAAAGTTTGTTGAGGGAAAGGTGGAATAGCTGCACAATGCCTTTTGATTGTTAGCGCTAGGAGTCCTCCATCTGAGACAGAGAAAATTAAGAATAAAAACAAAACAACACCTGGCTAAAACTGAGGACTTACAGATGAAACACAGAGACAAAATGGAAAAAACAAATGGATTTGGAATGAGGGAATGATCTGGGAAGCAAACACTGGAGAGAAAAGTCTGCCCACCTAGTCCACATAGAATTAGCAGCAGACCAAAGTAAGAGTTCCCCGTAGTAACCGCTTTCACAGAGTCCTCTGCACAGATCACAGGGCCCGATTGTGGCACCATGAAGCAAAGCCCTTGGGAAGGGTTTCTCTGGCTGGGTTCGCACAACACAACCCACACTCAAGCGATACTCAAGGTTGAGTGGGGGTTGTCACTGAACTGTGGGTTGTTGAAACATAGGTAGCTGTGGTGTGTGAATGTAGCCACACTAACAAACCATGGTTTGTTAACCCATGAAGAAAACCCATGGTTTGTTAGCGCAGCTGGGTTTACACAACAACCCATGTTTCAGCAACAAGCCACAGTTCAATGACAACCCACACATATTCAACCTCGAGTATGGGTTGAGAGCGAGTGTGGTGTAGTGGTGAGAGTGTTGGACTGGGACTTGGGAGATCCGGGTTCTAGTCCCCGCTCTGCCATGAAACTTACTGGGTGACTTTGGGCCAGTCACGGACTCTCAGCCTAACCTACGTCACAGGGTTGTTGTGAGGATAAAATGGAGAGGAGGAGGATTAGGTAAGTCGCCTTGGGTTCCTTGCAGGAAAAAAGGTGGGGTATAAATATAATAAATAAATAAATAAATAAGGGTTGAGTGTAAATTTCTGTGTTGTGTGAACCAGATCAATGTGTGCTGCAATGAAGCCTGATGTTGTGGGGATGCCCGTCCAAATGGACCTTGTTCTTCCATCTCCTCCTTCTCTCCCTCCCTCTGGCTTCAACAGTTGTGCATCCGAGCCTGATAGCAGGCAGCTGCTGGGCGATATTAAAACTACATTTTATTTTATTTCTGTTTAGTTTTAGTTAATGCAATTGCTAAAAAAAAATATGAAATTGACTAATTTAGTTTTAGTGACTGTATTAATTAAAACTACATTAGGTTTAAGCTAGCCAGAGTGGAGTTAGTGTATCATTCAGACTAGGACCTGGGAGGCCCATATTCAGATCCTCACTCAGCCATGAAGCTCACCATCTCTCAGGGCTAAACTACATGCTGTGTTAAATATGTGGCATGCAGCTGATCCTCGCTTTCTTTCTTTCTTTCTTTTTACCTCCATGCAGTAAGTGCATGGAGCCTTGATCCATGATCAGGAACACCTCGGGGTGGGTGGGTGTCTATGTGTGTGTTTTGGGTGCAGAGTGTGTTTTGGTTGTGGAGGGTGAATGAGTTTGCAGGGTGGGGTGTTGCTGAAAGAGAGGAGTGAGTGCCTGGGGTGGATGGATCTTGTGTGTTGGGAATGTGGAGTGAGAGAGATGGAGGGAGTATGGGCAGGGAAAATGAGCCTGAATAATAAGAGAGAAGTGTGGGTTCAAACGAGTGGGTTTGTGTTTTGGGGCTCAGACCTCACTTCTGCTATGTATTCAGAATCTTGTCTTTTAGCCTTACCAGTTTCTGTGAGGAGAGTACCAGGCAGACTTTCAGTGAAACTGCTGTTTGGTGACTGGCTGTGTCCCACATGGCAGCCATTTTGAGATGGTGCCCATGATACTTTCTACAAATTCCAAATGTTCCCACCAGCCCAAATGGTTGGAGAGAGACCTTTGCTACTCCAACTGTCACTGGCATTGCCTCTCCAGACCTGCTACCTACAATCCTTTTCATTTCAAGTGCCAGCTATTCAACCTGGGCCTTCCCTACAGAACGCATGTAGCCCTTCCTGATAGAAAAGCAAATTGCCATTGTTTCAAGGAGGCATGATGTGGTAGTAATGGGGGACTTCAATTTCCCTGATATCTGTTGGGAGACTTATTCAGCCAAACATGGCCCCTCCAAGAAATGCCTGAGTTGTGCTGCTGATAACTTCCTCCTGCAAAAAGTGGAGGAAGGAACTAGAGGATCGGCTATCCTTGACCTGATTCTAACCAACAGAGACGTGTTAGTGGATAAAGTGGCAGTTTCAGGAACTCTGGGGGAAAGTGACCATGTTATACTTGAATTCTTGATTCTAAAGGAAGCAAAAGCTGAGTGTAGCCAAACACGTACCCTGGATTTTAGGAAAGCCAATTTTAACAAACTCAGAACAATGATAAGTAAGGTCCCATGGCAAGCGACTCTAATGAGAAAAGGAGCCCAGGATGGGTGGGAGTTTTTAAAAAAGGAAATTTTAAAGGCACAATTGCAAACAATTCCCACAAGGAAAAAAGGCAGAGGGCAACAGAAGAAGCCAATGTGGCTTCACAATAAAGTCAAAGATGACCTGAAAACAAAAAAGAACACGTATAGGAAGTGGAAGGAAGGACAGGCTACAAGGGAAGAGTACAGGCAGGTAGCACAGAACTGCAGGAATAGTGTCAGGAAGGCTAAAGCTGAGAATGAGCTAAGGTTAGCGAGGGATGCTAAAAACAAGAAAGCTTTCTTCAGATACATGCATAGTAAAAGACAGAGGAAAGAAATGGTGGTTCAACTATGCAGTGAGGATGGCAAATTGATAACAGAAGACAAAGAAAAGGCAGAAGTGTTCAATTCCTACTTCGGCTCGGTCTTCTCCCAAAAGAGGGTATATGACCTCCCTGGCAAACCTGAAGTGCAGACTGAAGGGGCAGGATTGCAGCTTGAGATTAATAGGCAAATGGTCAAGGAGCACCTGATTACTCTGAATGAGTTGAAATCTCCAGGGCCTGATGAGCTGCATCCTAGAGTAATAAAGGAACTGGCAGAAGAACTCTCAGAACCACTGTCTATTATCTTTGAGAAATCATGGAGGACAGGTGATGTGCCAGATGACTGGAGGAGGGCAAATGTTGTTCCCATCTTCAAAAAGGGCAAGAAGGAGGAACCTGGGAACTATAGGCCAGTCAGTCTGACATCAATCCCTGGGAAAATTTTGGAGCAGATTATTAAAAAAAGTCAGTTTGCAAGCACCTTGAAAACAATGCAGTGATTACTAGAAGCCAGCATGGATTTGTCAAGAACAAATCCTGCCAGGCTAATCTGATCTCATTTTTTGATTGGGTAACTTCCCTTGTGGACTGTGGGAATGCTGTGGATATCATATATATGGACTTCAGCAAAGCTTTCGACAAAGTGCCTCATGATATCCTGATTAACAAGCCAGCTAATGGAACAACTATCAGGTGGATCCACAATTGGCTACAGAATCGGACTCAAAGAGTGCTTATCAATGGTTCCTTCTCAAACTGGGGAGAGGTAACAAGCGGGGTACCACAGGGCTCGGTCTTGGGCCCAGTGCTCTTCAACATTTTTATTAATGACTTGGATGAGGAGGTACAGGGAATGCTTATCAAATTTGCAGATGACACAAAGTTGGGTGGAACAGCCAATACTCTGGAAGACAGAAACAAAATTCAAAGTGATCTCGATAGGCTGGAGCGCTGGGCCAAAAATTTATTAATTTTCAGAGCTTCTGGATCTAATTTTCCTAATGTCTGACAACAGAATGAAATTTAATAGGGATAAATGCAGAATGAAATTTAATAGGGATAAATGCCAAGTGCTGCACAGAATGAAGTTTAATAGGGATAAATGCCAAGTGCTGCACCTAGGGAAAGGAAACCAAATGCACAGTTACAGAATGGGGGACACTTGGCTCAACAATACTACGAGTGAGAAGGATCTTGGAATTGTGGTGGATCACAAACTGAATATGAGCCAGCAATGCGATGTGGCTGCAAAGAAGGCAAATGCTATTTTGGGCTGCATTAATAGTATAGCTTCCAAATCGCGTGAAGTGATAATTCCCCTTTACTCAGCACTGGTTAGGCTTCATCTTGAGTACTGCGTCCAGTTCTGGGCACCACACTTTAAGAAGGACGTAGACAAACTGGAGAGGGTTCAGAGGCGGGCAACAAGGATGATAAAGGGACTGGAAACAAGGACCTATGAGGAGAGACTGAAAGAACTGGGCATGTTTAGCCTTCAGAAGAGGAGACTGAGGGGAGATATGATTGCACTCTTCCAGTACTTGAAGGGATGTCACACAGAGGAGGGCCAGGATCTCTTCTCGATCATCCCAGTTTGCAGGACATGGAATAATGGGCTCAAGTTACAGGAACCTAGATTCCACCTAAACATCAGGAAAAATTTCCTGACTGTCAGAGCAATAAGACAATGGAACCAACTACCTAGGGAGGTGGTGAGCTCTCCCACTCTGGAGGCATTCAAGGTGCAGCTGGACAGCCATCTGTCAGGGATGCTTTGACCTGGATTCCTGCATTGAGCAGGGGGTTGGACTCGATGGCCTGGTAGGCCCCTTCCAACTCTACTTTTCTATGATTCTATGAGAACAGTCTTGCCTCAATCTCAATGTGCCTTTTGGATGGGCCACTCATGACAGCTTGTGCAATATTCTTGGATACCATTTAGACTAGCAGGGATCAGAAGCTCATGGACAGGCATGGCCCCTCTTTGGCTCACAAATGTCAGCTCAGGCACTGCGACACGGGTAGGGGCAGCTTCCATGTGCAAATTCCAAAACTAGTGGAGGCGAGGGCCGAGGGGCAGGTTCAGCATTCTCCTTGGTGGCCATTCTGAACTGTTTTCACACTTGGCAGAGCGCTTAAGATGGATCGCTTTATGGCTTGCCTCCTTTTGTAGCGCTCATCAAATAGCACGCTAATCATCATCATATCTTCTTTTTCTGAAGAGCCTCAAAGCAAATATTTCAAAGGCAGGAAGAAGGCAATACCTGAAGCTGTGTAATTATAGAGCTGGAGCTATGTGTACTGCAGAGTATTTAAACAAATGATACAAATGAATTATCCAGAAGGGGAAAGCTGGGCTGGCTGATAAACCATATTCAGGTTCAGGACACTAATCTTGAGTGTTTGCTTGGCATTTTTGAACCTTTTAAAATGACAGGTTGTGATCAACAGCTTCCCCTTAGAAGCTGGTGAGGTTCCTGCGCTAGCATTTCATGTCTGTTTGATGTTCTTGACTTTTTGTCAAATGTACAAACTACTGTTAAGGTGTTGAGATATACAGCTGTGATTAAAACAATTCATCCATCTGGTTATAATTAAAGGGCCAAGTTAATTGTAATGACAACTGTATATAGCAAGATGAGTTCTCATCTTTGAAAGGAGCCATGTACTGTCAACATTGTTTCCAATGGGTGATGGGCTATTACAGTACAACCCTTACATGACAGGAAATTAATTGCCATTTGTTGATAATTAAAGCACTCTTAAAAAAAAAAAAAAAAGACTGAGAAAAATGAAGAGTAAGAGAGACACTGCAGTTGGCTTATTTCTCACCTCTTGTATCTCCACCACATGCAATTCTTTATTAATTTTCAGAGCTTCTGGATCTAATTTTCCTAATGTCTGACAACCACAATTGTGTAATTAATAACTTTTGTAGCAACGTTCCACATCCAAAGTGATTCAGTGATATGTAATTTTATACCGTGAACAACTCCATAAGGCTACACTGAAAGATTGTAACTTGCTGAAGGTCAGCCAGTGAGTTTTGTGGCTAAAGACAATTTGGATCTGACTCCCCATAACCCAAAGTAAACTTGCCTAAGGAAACAAGAGAGAGTGAAATACAACTGTAATTTGAATGACAATTAGTAGAGATGAAGTGATCCAATCATAAATAACATTTACACCAGCCTTCCCCAACTGGCCCTTCCAGATGTGTTGGACTACAGCTCCCATAATCCCCAACCAGCTATGCTGGCTGGGGAATTATGAGCATTTGGGTCAGTCACTGACTCTCAGCCTAACCTACCTCACAGGGTTGTTGTGAGGATAAAATGGAGAGGAGGAGGAGGATTATGTAAGCCGCTTTGGGTTCTTTGCAGGAAAAAAGGTGGGGTATAAATATAATAAATAAATAAATAAAACACATCTGGAGGTCACCAGATTGGGGTAGGCTGATTTACACATTCATGTTCTTCAGCAAACCTTTGACTTAGTGTGAGAACATCTCCTTAACCTACCTCATTTACCTTAATTCAGTTGACCAAGGCGGGATCCTGTGCCCTGACTTCAAAAGAATATCATCAAGGCAGAATCTTATGTTGACATATATCATCATTAGTTTTGCTGTATTATTCAGCCATTGTATTATTCATTTGGCCTTTTTATTCATTAATTATCCACATGAACTCTCCTAGTGAAGACTAGATAAACAATACCACTAGAAATATTTAGAATGCAGTCCCAGCCTTTCAAATGTCACTTATTTGTTTGATAATTTATACCCCACCTTTCTACCAAAAAATGGCACTCAAGGAGGCTTACAAAAACAATTTAAAATAGATTAAAACAATGAAACACATTAAAATAAAATAAAACATAACAATTACAGAATAAAAACAGTATCCAACCCACAGACCCACTTACAGGCCAAAGGCCTTCTTGAATAAAGTAGTTAGCCTGGGAGCAGCCACCAAAAAGGCCCTCTCTTGCATTGCCACCAACAGCACCTCTGATGGTGGAGGTCTCAAAAGAAGGGCCTCTCCAGAGCATCTTAAGGACCTGGCAAGCTTGTATACAAGAAGGCAGTCTTTCAGGTGCCTGTTCCCAAGCTGTATAGGGCTTTATAAGTTCTAACCAGCACTTTAAATTCTGCCCGGAAAACAGACCAACAGAAGCTGCTATAACAAAGGAGTCATGGGCTCCCTGTAACTACCCCTGGTTCACATTCTGGCTGTAGCATTCTGGACCAGATGAGGTTTCTAAACAGTTTTTGAAGGCAGCCCCACATAGAGCATGTTACAATAGTCCAAACAGGAAGTAAATAAGTCATGTGTGACCATGGCCAGATCAGATGTCTCTAGGAATGGGCAAAGTTGGTGCACTAGCCTCAGCTGTGCAAATGCACTCCTGGCCACCACAGAGACCTGGACATCCTGGTTCAGGACCAACTCCAAGAGTACACCCAAATTGCGAGCCTGAGTCTTCGGAGGGAGTCTAATCCCATCCAGCACAGGTTGAATCCCTATTCCCTGATCTGCCTTTCGACTGACCTCTGTCTTGTCTTGATTAAGTTTCAATTTGTTTGCCCTCATCCAGTCCATTACCAACATCAGGCACCAGTTTAGAACCAGAACAGCTTCCTTTGATTTAGATGGAAAGTCATAGAGTTGGATGTCATCAGCATACTGATGACCAAACCCCAAAACTCTAGACAATCTCTCTGAGTGGTTTCATGTATATGTTAAATAGCATGGGGGATAAGATGGAACCCTGAGGGATACCACAGGCCAACAGCTACAGCGTTGAACAGAAATCCCCCAGCACCACTTTCTGAGATCACCCCTGCATGAAGCCACAGTATAACAGTGCCACAGTATAACAGTTCCTTCCAGTCCCATCTCCAACGCCCCAGAAGGATACCATGGTCAACGGTAGCAAAAGCTGCCAAGAGGTCCAGCATGTTGTGGGCCTGATCCTTCAAGCACACACTCTGGCATTCTGACATAGGATACCCCAAATCAGTGAGACACTTTTATTGTAGCAAATCTCAGGGTAAAAGCTTAATGATTACACTATTCAGAAATCATAAGCACTATACCTAATTCCAAAACAATCCAAAGCTAATAACTATAATCATGTCAGAGATCCAGACAATAGTTTCCCCATTGTAATCTCTATGGCTCAGAATATAGGGCAAGGGCTTGAATGATTCCTGGCATAAGCCATCCCAGGGTTCTAGAAAAAGACTAAGGAAAACCGCACACACAGAGGTTTAGTCCAACGTTGAAACCTTTGTTAGAACCTCAGTCAGCACTAAATGAGTCCAGGCTTATCAAATCCAAGAGAAAAGACTGGTTCAAGAGTAAGTCCAGAGTAATCCCACACATGCAGAGATTTCAAAGACAAAGCTTCCACTTTGGTATTTCCACACTACATGGGTCCAGGCATAGATAAGTCTAAGAGTCCGGATCAGTCCAAGCCATCTTGCAACTCTGGGCTATTGACGATGAAGATACATAATCTGTAGCAAACAAGAATTCAAGTTCTATGAAAAGTCTAGCAGTACTTTTCATGGCAGATTCTTAACAATACAAAGTTCAAGAGACAAAGAGTCCAAATTGGATGGAGAGTACATGTGAAGAGTGCCTCAAGAGGCCCAAATGGTAGCAAGTCCAAACAGAGAGGATTTGGGGCAGTAAAGATAAGAATGTTCTGAGCAAAGGCAACAGCCTGGGCATCTGCTTAAAACTGGAGGTGATAGCCCTCCTCCTGAACAACTAACTGACTAGGGATATTTTTAGCCCATCAATGAGGCCCCTGCCTAAACAGGGCTTCTCTATTCCTGAGTTGAGGCTTCAACCTGTGACAGCTCTGAACCCACCCACCCCTTCTGTTAGGTTATTTGCCAGCTTCCTTCCCTGCAAAGGTCAAATCTATCAGCTGGATGGGAGTAACTTAACCCACACCTGCTTTCCTCTGAGAACACTGACAGAGGTAAACTCACACTGATTCTGACATTCCACAGGCTTCTGGACCACTTCTGATCAGATTCTAGCTATAAACTATAGGGCCTACTGCAGTGCTGGAGCTGGGCCACAACGTAGCAGAACTAACAGGGACACACTCCCTCTGTCCAGTTCCCAGTGTAGATCGTCCAGCAAGGCTACCAAAGCAGTCTCTGTCCCATAACCAGGCCTGAAGCCAGATTGGAATGGATCTAGTTAATCCTTCTCATCCAGAAATCCCTGGAGCTGAGAAGCTACCACATGCTCCAGCACCTTGCCCAAGAATGGAATATTGGAGACCGGGCACAAATTATCCAATACAGTAGGGTTCGGGCCAGGTTTGTTTTTACAAAGGTCTCACCACCGCTTCCTTTAGGCAAGACAGAAACACACCTTGCCATAAAGAGGCATTCACCACTGCCCTTACCCGTTCAGCCAGTCCTCCCCCCACCGCCCCCAGCTGCTTTTATAAGCCAGGAAGGGCAAGGGTCCAGCAGACAAGTGGCCAGTCCCATTTCTCCAAGGATCGTATCCACATCCTCGGGCTGTACAATTTGAAAAGTATCTATTGTAACTGGGCGAGCAGGAGCCAAAGTTACATCCTGTATCAACTATGGCATCCAAGTTGGTATGGATAGGATTGCTTTTATCTACACAGTGTCATGCAAATTGGTCACAGCGAGCTATCGAGTTACATTTGACAGACATTCTCTTTGCTTTTAGTATTTGAGTGAACTATAATCTAAAAGCAATTGTCCCAATCCAGAGGAACCAATCCACGCAAAAAATAGGTTTCAGTGCTGAGATCAGCCACTAACACCAGAAATAGCTGCTGTTGAGGAATACATCTAACACATCATCTGGCCCTAGGGCACTCCTGTACTGTGTACACACCACCTAACAAATTGCTGTCAGATCTGGAAGCAAAGAATGACCACATATTTGCAGGTGGGGAATTCTGCAAGCAAGGAGAGTCTGTGCAGCCTTCTGCTGTATTTTTTAATGGTTCCCTTGATCGGGACTAATCTAGCGAAGGTTAGGCTAGTCTTTTCCCTTGCAAGCAACTTCCTACGGATCCTGAGCTGTCATCACTAGGCAGGGCTCTTGACAAGATCTCAGCATATTTTGGGAATTAAGATAAACTGTAATAATATCTGAGATGCTAGCTAAGAATGGGTGAATCTGTCAGTTTTGGTTTCTCTCAGCTTCTCATTCTTCCAGTCATAAGTTCGGTTTGTCCTGAACTTTGAGGATTTTTCCAATCTTAAATTCAGTTCATCCTGAACACTGGGGTGGGGGGTGGGGAGTTTGCATGAAAATGTGTACGTATTTTGTGCGTGCATTTCTCCTAGTGCATTTTTGTACACAATTTTGCATCAACTCTATTGCAAAATTTGGGGAAGTGCGCATTTTGAAGGATAACTGAGTTTCAGTTCATTGGCCCAAAGGCGCGAAATTAGGTAAGTTCACATTAAAATGCAAACTGAACAAATTCCTCTCCCATCCCCCCCCGCTAGATAGCTGCACTTTTCTTTCAAACTGGGGGCGCCTAGCTCAGGCTAGAGTAGGCTTTAATGTACTGTTCGGCATTAAAGCACGATAATATGAATCGGGGGGCGGATCTTTGTAGTACATATTAGAGAATATCATATTAATTGTATTCAAGCTATCCTGCTTGCTATGGCTTTACTTTCATAGGAACATAGGAAGCTGCCTTATACTGAGTCAGACCCTTGGTCCATCTAGCCCAGTATTGTCGACATTGACTGGCAGCTGTCCAAGGTTCCAGGCAGGAAGTTTTCAAGCCCTGCCTGGAGATGCTCTGGATCAAACCTGGGACCTTCTGCATTCAAAGCATGTGCTCCACCACTGAGCTACAGGTCTTCCCTGTGTTGAGTAGCAGAGATACGGGCATGGAGCAAAAAATAAAAAAATAAAAAAAAAAAGTCCACAGTATATATGGCTCATAGTGCTGAACACATCCCTAGTTCCTGGTGTACCAGGATCTAAACTTTCAAGATGGGAGCTGATTCCTACAGCATTTCCCCCTGCTTTCCAGTGGCTGCCCATACACCCAATGGTCATGTGACTAGACTCTTAGAATCTGTGTCAACGTGTCAAGAAGTTAACTAAGGGGGCTTCCAAATGGACAGCTCCCAGCGCTACCAATCAAAAGATATTACGGAGCTATTCCATCTTTCCCTCCTTAACAGATTCTGTTGTATTAAGAAAAAAAGACCAAAGAAGCAGTGAGAAAACACAGGGGGATTACAAATGGAAAACCACATTGTGTGGATCCTTCATAAAAGTCTGTGTTTGAAGCAAGGTGATTGCACAATGAAAGCCTCATCTGGAAGCAACCTACATAAACAGTGTGGATCCAGAATAAATTTACTACTTGGATATATATATATATATATATATGTATATGTATGTATATTTTAAAAATTCTTTCAAGATGGACAGCTTCAACCATTTAAGAGAAACATTTTTTCCAGGGGATTAGTTGCTTAAAAATAGAACGAAAAACATACATGCCTTTTAAGTGTTCCCAGGCCCCCTTGAGTCGAGACGTTTTACATTTCATGTGGGGAGAAAATAGGCACCGTTCAAATGTAATGATATTTGGCTCTTCTAGTATTTAACAATGCTAAGTATATTGGATTGACCTGCAAACATATATATTTTTAACAAGCCAACAACTTAGGTGCTAGAGGCTTAAAATAAAAGGTTTAAGGGAGACTTTGTTCATATAATAAATTTAAGCATACCTTTTATAGCTTTTTTCCCCCGGCTCCCACCCACCCTTCTGCTAGTCCAGACAAGATTCCCTCTCTATGCAGTGTATAGCATTTGCTATTGCTACCAAGCTCTACTGGAAGGAGTCAATTAAGTGCTATTTTAAACAGTCTTATATAGCTAATATTCCTATGTTCAATGTGTGTGTGTGTTTTTCTTGTAACTCAGAAGACCACCTCTCTTGTTCGCCCATCTTAATAAATTCAGCATGCTGTATGAAGCTTTTGCCAACAAAAGCATTGCCCCTCTCCTGCAGAAGGGAAAAAAGACTTCCCATCAGTGGCCACAAACTACTGGGAGGAGGAGGAGGAGGAGGAGGAGGAGGAGGAGGGGACATTCCCAAAGCAGGTGAGGTGAGATGTTATACGCCTTAAACATTGTTTCTCTAAATAACCCAAATCCCATCCATTTCTCTTCATATAGATTCCCTGGATGTTTCTCCCAAGCAGGAACCTCCACATTTTCCTTGGATTTGCAGTTTAGGTGAAATTCAGTGACAGCAACTCTTCTCCTAGTCCTAGGTCTTACTAATATTGCCCCCTGAATGGAGACTTTCTTCACCAGCTTAAGGCTGCAATCCTATACATACAGACCAGGGAATAAGTCCCATTGAACTCAGTGGGTTTTCCTCCTGGGTAGATGCATATAGGATTGCTCTGTAAGGCTCCTAACAGGACATGTGGTGCTGGTGAGAGGTATAGGATGATGACCCAAAACAAAACACACATACTCAGCACAACTTGATTAACAAAAGTCTGCATAAATGTTTTCTGTGGGTTCCTCTCAGTCACAGATGTGTGGGAACTTAAAGTTGCTAGCCTTAATCGAAGGCCGTTTTTGCTTCCCTCGAAATTCCTCCGGCGGTCCACGCAAACAGAAATCTCAGAATTTGCCTCAAATGTCACTTTATGTCAGGGTGGGTGACAGATGGCCCGCAGGCCACATGTGGCTCCCCACCCCTGCCCAAAAATTTGGCAGTGGCAAAAATATTTTTCCCCCAACAAATCGCAGCTGTAGCTCTATGGAGTGCTACAAAGGTCAAAATTAGCTGGCAAGGAAGCTTAATTTAACTCTTGTAGTGCTCCACAGCGCTACAGAGTGGTTTTTTGCCCCGCTTAGCATAGCTGGCGGGGGCATGCTGGGAGTTGTAAGCCAAAAACAGCTGGGGACCCAAGGTTGGAGAACACTGCCTTAGACATTGTTCCATCTCCACCACCACCACCCCAAAAAAGAGACTACAGAATTGCCTGCCTCAACAGTGAAACATGGCAGTGAGTGAATACCACAGCCTGCCTAGAGCAAAGAGAATATAAATCTGGCTTTTTTCAGCGGCTGCTATGCAGAAGCAGAAAAGGGGGCTGGGGAAATGTTTTCTGTAGTCTGTTTCAGCTATTATAAGAGACGGTCAACAGAGTTTCAGACCTGAAGTCAGTTTGTTTCCCATTTCTTTCATCTCCTCCCTCCCTCTCTCTCTCTCAGTCTGAGGAGGATGACTCTTCCAGCACTCTTTCAGCATCCCTTGTCAACAAGGAGACAGGCCTGCAGCTTATACACAGTATGCAACCTGCTAGAGGAATACTAAGAAATATCAGCCAGCAACTTTGTGTTTGGCTCTTTTAAAAAGCCATCCTGTGTTCTGAAGTGATTAGATAATGATACAGAAAAGAATTCTGATGTGTTGGCTGGTTGTCCAATTTGAAGAAGATAGAAATATTGGTGTGTGGAAGAGGGGGTAGTAATCTTGGTACTAAACCACAAGCCAGTTCCTCAGCTGATGGAATTCAGCCCAGGTAATTGCTCTATCTATCTATCTATCTATCTATCTATCTATCACATTTATGCTCTACATTTCCTTCAAAAAAGTCCATGACTGCTCACAAAATTACTCATAACAGCATAATTAAAACCAGGTAAAACAAAATAAAGCTGAGCAAAGCCGCAAGTATTCCTGTAAGATAATCACGGCCAGCAATTATTTAGGGTGTTTCCAGAAGGAGAGCTCCTAGCACTATCAATCACAAGGCATGGTGCTGCAATTCCATCTCCCCCCACACCCCATGGATTTTCTATGGTAAGATAAAAGATGGAAGGTGCTTTGGGAATACACAAGTAGAAGATGATGCCGTGTGAGCTGCCACCGCCTCCAATACAATTCCATGAATGAGGCAGTGAGACCGCACAATAAATGTTCATTTGGAAGCACTCTTAGGAAGCACCTGTCTAAACAGAAACGTTTTCACTTGCCTGCTTAAATACATGGATTTTATTTATTTATTTATTTATTTATTTATTTATTTATTTATTTAATCTAGGAATGGTGGGATTTGTAGCCTGAAACATCTAGAGGGCCACAGGTTGCCTACCCCTTTCCAGAAAGACAATGTGGCTTGCAGCATAAACATTTACAATTCAAAGCATCCACAGTTAAATATTTAAAAGCAGAAGATACATGTCATCACAGTTTAAAACATTTTTATCAAAAGATACAATCCAAGATTAAAACATTTAAAACCAGAAGACTAACCATCAACAAACTGAGTGGCACAATTACATAGACGTACCTACAAACGATTCTGTGCTGTTTTTTTCTGCCGCTGCATGAGCTCGGTTTCCCTTTCATTTCTCAGACAACACACATATACTTGTTTCCAAACCCAGTGCTAATTTCTTCTCCTCCTCTTCCTTCCACCATGCTTCAGGCAGAATGTCCATGTCTTTCTTGTATTTTTTTTTCAAGTGCCTTGTCATTTTATCCAATTGAACATTAGTTTGGCACCTTTAAAACACACACACATAAAATCAGTTTAGTTACCGGTAAACTTAACAAATTGCTCTGGGAAAGGGGGCAATCACTTTATGCCTGCTGCAAGAGCCAGCCAGCCAGCATTCTGCACAGCCCCTTTGCCTGCAAACACGAAGAACTAGATTTCCAGAGCACAATAGGAGAAAGTTGTACATCTGAACCAAATCAGGCAAGTGAGGTTCTATAGCAGGCTCCCCACTCTCATGTGTGTAATGTATGGACACGCTCTAGGCCAAGGGGTAGGCAACCTGATGCCCTGCAGATGTTTTCAGCTACAATTTCCATCAGCCCCAGCCAGCATGGCCAATGGTCAGGGATTATGGGAGATGTAGTCCAAAACATCTAGGGGGCACCAGGTTGCCTACCCCTGCTCAAGGCTTTGACAGGCCTGCTTAAGAAAATGTTCTACATCGAACCCCTGCTGCCGCTTCTCACGGCTGGAATGAATCCAGCCTTTAATCTGTGTCAGAACGGCAACCCAGTACAGGGCTTTCCCCAAAGATGTTGGTTCTGAAAGCTCCAGCAGAACTAACAGGGTCTTAATCAGGGATAACCAACTCTTGTATTCTCTAAATCACAGATAGGGAATTGGCAGCCTGTGGCCCCAGGCATTTCCCACCAGCCTACCAGGCTCTGTCTAAGACACACACACACACACACACACACACACACAGAGCCTGGCCTGATCGCTGCAATCAGTGTGATTAGGTTACTGTCACCATTAGCTGGCCAGCCAGCATTCTCACCCTCATTCTCAGCCAGCATCCTCTTCCAACATTCCCAGCTGCATTTTGCTTTCTTCAGAAGTACTCAGGGCATTGCTGCAAGTCTTTGGAAGTGCTCATGCACCCTGGGGAATGCTGGGGGGAGTTTTTGTCAGTGCTTGGCCTCCTTCAGCAGGCCTTGAGCCCTTTCTGGAGGTCCTAGGGTGGCCATCTGCCCTACTTTACAGAGGGCAGTTCCTCTGTTTGAAGAGCTATCAGAAGACAATCCTCTGTTTGAAGGCATCTTCTGTTTGAAGGACTATCCAATTCCATTTTAAAGATGAAGAACCATAGGAAGGAAGAACAGGGGGAGACTTTGAAGTTGTCCATCAACAGTTAGGACTTGGTCAGCAGACTGAGCAGGCACACGGGTCACCTGGTAACACTCTTCCCCACTACGGTGAGATATATCATATTTCTATTTAAATTCTAGTAATTATTCTTGTATTTGCATCTATACATATAAATTAGCATATGCAAATTGGTGTCTTTCCCCGGGGGGGGCAGTGATGCATTTCTTCTCTTTTGACAACATGTAAGTGGCCACCCTAGGGTGCCCCTGGCTTGTTAGGAACAAGCCGGAGATCGTGGTTCAGATGTAATGGTAAACAAACCAGGGATGGTTTGTTTAGCCACTCCCTGCTGGCAAGAGGAACCAAGCAGGAGTGATCAAGCAATACCCACCAGCACGCTCCCTCGTTCATGGTAAGCTAGAATTCTCAGCAATTCTGGCTTACTGTGACATCTGAAGGGAGCCATTGTGTTTTCAAAAGTCAGATTTTTCTGAGCTCTGGGGGAAAAAAAACACCAACCAAAGCTCAGAACCTGAAAGGAAAAACATGTTTTGCTCATGATATCATGCAGATGCCTCATAAAAAGTGAATGAACAAAATGTGGAAGCGGTCAGTGTTTTCGGATGTTAATCATATGTGTAAATATAGGAAGTGTGAGGCAGTAACGCTATCTACATTTGCTATCTATATTTGCACATATCATTGGTGTTTGCCATGGGGGGAGGTGGGTGATGTGGGGACTCTCAATGTGGGGACTCATTCAACTTTAATCATTAGTGATATGTGCAGATATACAGGAAGCATGACTCTCAACTTTCTGTATTTGTGTATATAATTACAATCACAAACCACTTTTACATGAGGCAGACTAGTCTGTGCAGCACTGAATTCCTTGGGTGTCCTTGGCATGGAGAGAGGGGGAGTCTTTCCGTCTCAGTTCATGACCTAGTTCATAGAGTTGAAGAAAGATGAGCAAAGTACTGACTTGACTTCTTCTTTATGGGCAGGAAGGAATGTACTGGGGTTGTTTTTTTTTGTCATGCTTTGTCATGAACCACTTTGAGCATAGTGTATATGGAAAAGTAAAGTGACTGACTGACGATCGATCGATTGATTGTGACTGACTGACTGAAGCACTAAAAATGCTATATTAGAAAGAGTAAATCGGTCGACAATAATATGCTTATTTTGCCAGTGGCATGTTCTGTGTGTTCTATCAGCGGTGGGTAACCACTTTCAGCCCAAGGGCCAAACTCAACTCAAGAGCTGCATTCCAATGGTGGGCAGGGCCAAAGGCAGAAGGGGTGAGGCCAAAACACCAAAGAATGCCAGCCAATTTTAGTTTGATGCTTTTTCTGCCAGTAACCAAGCCTTAAAAGAGGCATTTCAACCTTTTAGAAGGGGCGGGGGGGAACCGCACAAAAGCCAGGAAACCACCAAGCACAAGCAATTGGCAGTTGGGTGAAAAGGGGTGCAGCCAGGGGAAGGTGATGTGGCCTTCTGGGGAACCCCGGAGGGCTGGGATTAGGACACCAAGAGGGGCAGATTTGTCCCACGGGCCTGAGATTCCCCACCCCTGGGTGATGATATTATTGAAATAAATGTCAAGAAGCAGAATTTTATTTAAGTCTTGTGGTCGTGGAACCAGCCAGGGGTTGTGGTTTGGTGGAGAATCCCTCATTAGAGTTTGAGGGAACTTGTTCTAGTGCTTCAGTGCCATGACCATAGACAAAAGATTCAACAATGTTCACCTCCCAAGTGTACGGTATATGTTATATTGCTCAGTCAGCTGCCTCCTGCTCTGTTTGCTGAGGAATTCACTCATGGGTACATGACCCTTCTCTCATCTGACTTGTCAACACCAGGTAACTTGCCACTGTCCCTCCTTTCCAGATGCAAGTTCTAAACGGAGGCAAGCGGGAATTGAACTTTTGCTCTCCAGAGCACCTGGCTTTGCTATCTCTGGTGATAGAGGGAGCAACTTCAGACAGTATCAGCCCATGCCATGTCCCGACACTTGACTCACAAAGTGGCACTGGTGTTCGCTCACATCCAGATGCAGATAGTGGCTGTCAGCAAGGAGCAAACTAGAAATGGGAAGGAAATGGAAAAGGGATACTCTCTGCTTTCAAGTGAGTGTTTTACATTGCTCGGACAACATTCTGTTCTCCCCCACCCCTTAATTCAATGTCTAAGCCCTCCACCACATCCTAACGGTTGTTGTGCAGGGTCACAATTAACACCAAGCAGTTCATTCAGATATCTGTTATAAGCAGCCTATTACCCCACCTTGTTGCCCTCCTGATGTTTTGAACTACAACTCCCAAGATTTCTAACCACTGGCCATGCTGGCCGGGGCTGATGGGAGTTGAAGGCCCAAACCACTGGAGGGCACCAGGTTGGGGAAGGCTGCAGCAAAACATCAACAAGACCATCACAGCCAACATGATTTAGACCTTGTACGATTGAATATACATTCACAGTCTGGGCCACCAAAAACCTGACCAAACAGAAAAGTCTTAGGGCTGAAGTAGATATGATCTTGGCAAAAACATGCTCCCAAGGTCACGTTTCTCAAGATGACCAGAATCCAGGGATAGGAGGATACTTAAAGGGAAGGACAGGTGGGAAAGAGGGGGAGTTGCTTAGCTTCACCTGAGCCCACCGGTTTCCCCTCCGAATATCCTCCTGAGACTGTGTCCAACAGCTGCATTTACTTCCGATTTTGGAGCCTGGCTGCGGATTAAAAAATGTTTTCTAAAGCCTGGGGGAGGTATTTGCAGGAGAGACTGCTTGGGTGGGTGGGTGGGGGTTAAGCACATAGGAGGGCCCATAACTCAGTGGTAGAGCACACATTTTGCATGCAGAAGGTCCCAGGTTCAATCCCAGGCTTCTCCAGGCAGGGCTAGGAAAGAATCCTGCCTGAAACCCTGGGGAGCTGTTGCTAGTTGGTGTTGACAATACTGGGCTAGATGGACCAAGGGTCTGACCCTGCGTAAGGTAGCTTCCTATGTTCCAAGCCCTTCCACTTATTTTCTCCTGCCAGTGAATCCCCAGCCCCCACCACCCTGCATAGGACCTACAATGGAAACACGGGGGGGAGGGGGGGGTTGGATCCAGGATCTGCCTTATACATGGTTGCCTAACTCAAAAACTGAGGGCAATACGTAGGGTTGGATCCAGGATCTGCCTTCCATGAGAGGAAGGGACCTTCTGCAAGAAGAAAGGCTCCCCTCACAGAAGGTCCCACTCCCCAATTTTTGGGGATCCCACCCCCCCCACACACACACACACACCATGGCTCACTCTATTCAGCAGGGTCTCCTGACTCTCTCTGTAGCATTTTCGGGAGGCTGGAGGGGCTGCCATGGGAAGGAGGGGGCAGGGAGGTCCGCTTCCATCAGCGCAGTTGATCCAGCGTGAATCTGGATCCAACCCAGGGTTGGGAGCCCCCATGTTTCATAGGGTCTAATTCCACTCTTGGTTTTCCCCCACCAAACACCATCATTTGGGTCTGCAGTGTTGTCACAGCACCGTGTCGCCTGCTTGAGACTTTGCGGGGTCCACTGCCAGTCAGAGGAGATCGTCCTAGACTAGGTGGACGAATGGTTTGGCTCGGCGTGAGACAACTGCCCTATGTTCACGCCGTGCTTCCACAGTAGCCCCTGTTGTTCCTGAACTGGCTCTGCCCCTGACCTAGAAAGAGAGATGACCACCAGCCAGCCCCAAAGGGAAGTGGGAGAGCTGCGGCCAAAGCACCTGCTGCAGAGAAAGTCCAGTTCCCCTAAGAAGCCTCCAAAACTATAGAGGCATTTAGTGGCTGCTCTTTTATCAGCGCAGCTGCAAGTGACAATTCTGCCTTCTCACTGGCCTGAGCCTTTGTTCCTGTGGAGCTCCAAATGCCCCCCAAATCCTTTCTTTGTACCAGGATTATATGCTTGAAAAGAACTGAACAAATTGCATTTAGAGTGATCCAAATGGTCCATTTCCCTTATTGTGCTGCCTTAAAAGCGGGGGAGGGGGGAGGACTGACAGTACTTAGGAATCAGAGCATAGTTGGCAACTAACGGCATTAATGCCTGATAGAAAGATTGAATCAGCTTTAATTATCACATGCAATTACCAGAGCAGATTTCTCTAAAAGACAAGAGCCTGCTTTCCCACAACCTCCCCCATCGGCACATCCCTGGCCTTTGCGCAGTTACCTCCAGAATCATCTCACATGCCTCGGGATGCACATTAATCTTCAGCAACAGCTTCTTTCAGCAGTTTCTCTCTCTCTCTCTCTGGCATTTTCTAATGACATATACCTGCTGTACACAAGAGAGGCTTCTTCAACAACCCGGCTCAGTCCATTCATGGGCAAATGCAAACTCGTTTGGCCCATAGTATACTCTCTCTCTCTCTCATTTTGGGGGGCAGGGGAGGGGGAGACATCCTTTCAGAAACCCCAGATAATGCATGCACAAAAAAGGTGAGGTTTTCAAATGTTTGTAGTGCCAACTTGTGTGCTGAGAAGCGATTCTAACCCATGTGTTTGGGATTGTGGGTGAAACCTGGTGAAATATAAATCGGAGCATGTAGGGGCAAATGTAGATAGCTACTTTTTCTTTTCATAAGAAAATGTAGCTATCAGCATTGGGGGTGGATCTGACTGTCGCACTAGCAAAAGTATGCTCGTGCAATGGGACTTCCCCATCCACCTCTGCAGCCGCACATGTGCATCCCAAATCTGCCCCAGAGAGTCCCCCAATCCTCCAGAGCAGATTTGGGGGGGCACACAAGGGCGCAGGGAGGAGGAGAAATTGGTTCCACTAGCTGTTTCCATCCCACCGTTTCCATTCTGGATGGACAGAGTTGGATTCAACCCGTGATATCTGTCTTTCTTCCCACATGCTGGTCAAATTTGGTGTGCTAGCTCTCAGGGTGGTGAGACCATCTCTACATCTCATTCACCATTCCCTCTCTTCCTGATGTTCAGGAATAGTGCCGTTGCTTGGACTGGACAAATTTCATGGAGGAGAAGCCCATCGGTGGCTACTAGTCCTGATTTGGCTCGATGCTTCCTCCAGTATCAGAGGCAGTATGCCTAAGCTGCCGGGGAACGTGGGCGGGAAGGTGCTGTTGCACTCATGTCCTGCTTGTGGTATCCCGTGGGCAGCTGGTTGGCCACTGTGTGAACAGAATGCTGGACTAGGTGGACCCTTGGTCTGATCCAGCAAGGCTAATCTTACGTTCTTATGTAGCCAAAATGGCACCACCCACACATAAGAGAGATGTGCCACAGCAGGCTTGCGGGGGCCGGAAACCCAAGGTTTGCAAAAGTACAACAACAACAACAACAAACCTTTTGGGGAAAGAACCCTAAGGGGTGGAGGAAACAAAAGAGCTCAATGAGGATTGAGCATGCTCTGTGGACACTAAATGGTGACTTACTGTTGGAGGGGGGGATGGGGGGGAGCGGCAATGGAATGGAGTGGCTGGAAACAAACAGGAGCAGCACTGTACATCTCTGTTTCCTTCGGGAAATTCAGTGAAGTCTTCATGCGTTCCATCCTGTACTTCCAGGAGGAGAAGCTTTTGTTGTGCAACTGCCCTGCCTCCTTTACGGGATTTTACGAGGGATCCCGATGACACAGCGTCTTCCCTATGTTACCCTCCTGTGTTTTCCCACTGCTCCTTCCATCTTCTCTTGCCACAGAATTCTGTTAGGGCAGGAAAGACAGAATAGCTGCACAACATGTAGCGCTAGGTGCTCCCTGTCCGGAGAGAGAAGATCAGTAAATATAAATATAAATAGCAATAAATGTACCCTGTAAATAAATAAATGACTCTTTTTGGACATCTCCCTGGATCTTACAGCCCTGTCGTATTCAGGCACACCGATGGTCACTGAAATCAATGGGCTTAGCTGTGTCTAACTCAGCAATCAACAGGACAGGGGCTGTTAGATTACAGTCCCAATCTATCCATCCAGCATAAAGCTGGCCCTAGTCCCAGCCTTCCCTGTAGAATGTTAAGTAGTACTAGACTGCATGGCAACAGAGTAAGGCTTTATTCGGAGGTGTCCCACCTGTTCTGGGCTGTATTACTGCAAGGCTGCAGACAAGGGGCTCTCATGGCTGAATGTTCTTCCATAGTTTTTCGATTAATCACTGCACCACAGAAAACTGTCATGAGGAGGAGGAGGGTTCTAGCCTAGCCTTCTTCTTAATATACTAGTTTTCTATGTGCAGGGAGTATTCTTTGCACAGAGGACTATTCAGCCATGAGAGCTCCTACCTGCTGTTTCACAAACAAACAAACAAAAAGCAAAGGTAGCTGTGTTGACAATAAAGAGATTTCCAAAATCCATGTTGCCGTAATACCTTTATTAGGCCAACCAAAAGATCACCAAAAATTGTGCAAGCTTTTGAGATCTCCAGATCTCTTCTTCAGGCAAGCTGGCATAAAAGGCAGGTTGGTGGGGAGTGAGTAGATGGTGAAGTCACAGACTGCCAGTTCACATGATCACGGAGGGGCAAATAAGCCACCGTGGCTTATTTCACCCTCCATGATCATGTGAACCCGGTCATTGTCTGCGAGTCCAGACGAATCCCAAGGTAGTGTGGGAGGAGCAGACAGTCTCCAGGTCATGTGATGGTTACAGGAAGGTTCTGCTACCCCTGGTTACACTGGGAAGAACAAGTGGGGGGATGTTGGATCCTCCCTTTCGGGGAATATACAGTCCAGCTATTCTCAGAAGTGTTTTCCATCCTGGTCAAAGCACACGGGCTCCTTTTGCCGGTGGATCACAGCGAGAAATTAGGTCGTCTTTAGATTAACAAAGCAGGAGATCATTTTAGAGGCTGTTCTAGGTAATACAAGTCATATTCTGGTCATATAAAATCCTCCCCCATTGTAGAGTCCTGCTGTAGAATGGCTAAATACAGTATTCTCCAAGACTCACCAAAAAAAATGAAGGTAATCATATCAATCATAAGAAATTTTGATTTCAAGGGCCTTGGTTATGCCTAGCTCTGCGTATGACTGAGCTGTACAAATCAAGGTTAGGTCCAACTCCGAAAGGAGTCATTTTCATTTATCCACAAGATCTTTTCTCTCTCTTTTCACCCCCAGGCTTATACTACCTCAGTGAAACTGGGCCCCAAATTATCCCAGAGTGAGAGAGTAAAAAACCTAGCATTTACTCATGTAAATTGCCCATATGTGCCTCCCCAGCAACCACATTCCCTCTTTCTTCAAACGTTGTATTCTGAACAAGCTGCAAGAAGTAACACTGTGAGAGATTACAGCTCACGTTCAGATGACTGCTTCTTTCTGGGGGATTTCCAGGATAGGGGTGTGTGTGCCGGGGGAGAGAACTCCCTAAAACGAGTGTCTGGGCAGTCAGCAGCTGGTCTCCATTTCTGCAGGGAGAGCAAAAAACTGTTTGGATAAACAACCTTTTCCTTGCGGAGAAAACATTTTCCCCCCTGTCAGGTGATATCACACAACGCGCCCACGGAATACGCCCCACTTCCCAAACAACCACTTTCCCCAGCAGAAATGCTGATGTAAATTGTTTATGCAAACACAAGTGCAGGAGAAGGTTATGTGATTTTTGGACTACTGCTGCAGTGGGTAGTCAGTGATCCAGGAATGGAAAAGGGGGGGGGGGGGACACCTCATGCCCACTGTTTATTTACTGAAAATCCCTGTCAAATTGCTGCCCAGAGAGGCTGAGCTCTGGTTTGCCAGATGATCAGCTACCTGCATATGCTGATACCCAGGGAGAAGGGCAGACTGACATTAAAGCTCTAACGACTTCTCTTTGAAGTGCTCTGGTTCTGAGGAAGAGAAGGGCACTTCCTGTTGCTGGCTGTCCTTTCCCCTAGTACAGTGTTCTCCAACCTTGGGTCCCCAGATGTTTTTGCTGGCTGGGGCATGCTAGGAATTGTAGGCCAAAAGCATCTGGGGACCCAAGGTTGGAGAACACTGCCCTAGTAAGTGCTGTCACGGGGGGCGGGGGGGGGGAGCAGTGAGCATATTTAATAACCAGCGTTTATTTTTGCCAAAAGAAGTGATGATCTGCTTTCAAAAACAGCACTGTGATTGTGGGAGAGTAGTTCTTTCCAATTTTGCACGGAATTCTTTGGGGAGGATGTTGCAGTTGCAGGGCTTAAGCAAGGAAGCCTTGTGGGCAAGTCAGTAGTGTGCCCTAATTCCAGTGCCACTTGAGGAACTAGTTCAGGGTGGCCACTTGTGAATCACCAAAAAGAGGACAAAAGAGGACAGTGGTTTGCATAAGATTTGCATAGGATAATTTATATGTACCGATGCACATTTAGAGATTATTATTATTATAATTTAAATAGAGATACAACCTATCTTGCCATCGTGTGGAAGACTGTGACCAGGTGACCGGTGCTCAGTCTGCTGTGCAGGTGCTGTTGATGGGCAACTTCAGGGCCCAGCTCTTCCTTCTTGTGAAGAAAAACGCGTCAGAGTTTCCTGCACCACACACACACACACACACACACACACCTCCTTCACACGTGTAAACAGGATAATCCCAGCTGGAGGTGGGGAATCCTATGCAAATGTAGCTTCTTCTGAAGACTCTAGATGCCTCAGAGTCTCCCATGCAAATGGGGCCCAAGCACTCTATTCAAGATCAAAGAGTCACCTCTCCTCCTCCACCTAGCCCAGATGAAGTTCATCCTGATTGGCCAAAGACAGCCAAGCTACAGAAAGGTGGGGGGGGGTATATACTGCCTGCCATGGCTTTTGGGTTGTTGTTGTTGTCTACACGCTTTCGCGGGAGTAGGGCTTTTGGCTGAAGCAGGCTCTCAAGAGGACCAACCCCCAGACAAAGGGAGTGCCTGGGTGATTATATAGTAAAGAACTACGGTAGTTTTGTTGTTTTGTAGCTCTACTGTGTATACCAAAGTGTCTCCCCACCTTTCTCCCTCTTCCCTCATTCCCCACCTTTTATTTTAATCTGTTTACCTTAAATAAACTTTCCTGGTTTTACCCCACACGGTGTGTGTGGTTCCTCTGTGGTTCAGTGCTAAATCCAGTGTATAGACAAGGGCCCTTTAGAGAATCAGTGTCAAGACGGCAGAGCTAAGGCTGGCAGTTTTGCACCTTTGATCTCTGGTCTTGAGAAAAGGACCAGTTGGCAGTCCTTCACACTTCTCATGGTTCTTTTATCTTTAACCGGAACTTGGACTGGACAGCTCTTAAAAAATAGAGCTCTGTAAAACAATCCAGCCTAAATTAAGCACTCTGAAGTCCCATTGATTTCAGTGGGAGAAAATGAAGTACAACCCTGTTTCTCCCATTGGAATAAAGTTTAAGATCATTTAACTTTGACTGGATTGCATCCTCAGTATTTTGAAATGTGAAATATCTTCTTGAAAATTCAGATATCCTCATTTTTTATTTTATTTTTTACTTTGGAAGGGCGGGGGCAGGTCTAATGTTGCACAAGCTACAGTGGAAGTGAGTTATCCCCAAAATTTAAAAATAAGCATGGTCTTTTCATTTCTGTGCATTCCTTTTGTTTTTATTTTAATGACTTGGAGGCATATAACATTGACATAGTCAACCTTTTCTTTTCAGCCACAAATGGTTTGGGCTATTATTTTTATGTGAACAATGAGATTCTTGCAAATGTTGGCTTTTAAAGAGCAGTAAAATAATGAGGCACGCACACACAACTGCCAGAGTAAGCAACCTTGCCATCAGCTATGTGAAGGGACTTCCAAGTGCCACTCTGGATGGGCTGGCAAGCTTTTCTTGCTTAATAATCTGCACCATTGTCCGGCATAAGCAATCAAAACCTTGATCCCAACTCAGCTCCCTCTGTAAATTGAGCACTGTGGCCTAATAAGGGAATAGTATTCAGGAAGTCAGTCCCTGACAGAGGTACAATCTTTTCACGTTCCCTGTCAACCTGAAGGAAGCTAATGCTGTGGAAAGCAGAAGACAACCTGGATCTCGGACACTTGCATCAGGTATGTATTGGGTAATGCAAGCAAGCTTGCTCGATTTGTGGCTTATCAAGTCAAACACAGCCCACCTTGCCATGTGTAGTAGCCCACCTGGAACTCAATGAGCCTGTTTTTTGCTGCCTCCTCAGGATTGTGAAACAGGGGAATTGTCGAGCACCTGGTAGGCCACCATACTTGGGCTGGTGGGCTGAATTCAGCTTGACAGATCACAAGTTGTGGAGAGCTGGCATTACAGTGGCCACTAGCGTATCGCCAAAAAAGAGGAAAACATCTCCAAAAAAGAGGACAAAAGCAGTCACCAATTTGCATAACGTTTGCACATGCAAATATGTGCACACATGAAAATTTAGAAATAATAACTATTATTTAATCAGGGGTGGGCAACTTGTGGCCCTCTAGAATATTTGGCCTACAACTCCCAACAGCCCTAGGCAGCATAACCAATGCTAAGGGGAATTGTAGGCCAAAACATCTGCGGGGCGGGCACACGTTGCCCACTCCTGATTTACAGTAAATAGGAACACGATTTATCTCACCATAGCGGAGAAGACAAGCTAGGTGAACTGTGTGCCTGCTCAGTCTGTTGTTCAGGTGCTCACTGTGGATGGGCAACTACAAGGCCCCTGTTTGCGCTTCGTTCTTATGGTTCTATGACATTAAACCAGGCTTGGACTGGACACCTCTTCAAATAGAGGATACCCTCAGATAGAGGACTGTCCGCAGCCAGCTCTCCAAAATAGAGAACTGTGCTCTGTAAAGTAGGACACCAGGCCACCCTAGCTAGCAGATATGGAGAAACGTGGGGTGTCAATCCCAGTTCAGCCATGGTCTGGCCTAGTATCCATGGGCGAGCCTGTGGCCCTGCCCAGACATAAAGAGAAACCCTGGTTTCCCATTATGAGGATGGGCCACAGTGAGCCTTGGGCTTGTACACTCCTCCCTCCCCTTCCCTACTCCTCTGAGTGCGAGGGAGGAAAGCTTCTGTTTGCAGTTTGAAACAAACTGCACTTTCCTGTTACATCTGAATACAGACCACGTTTAAGTCATATCAAACCAGGATCAAAACATGGTTCCAGGTTCTGGTTTGTTAACAAACTGTAGTTTGAATGGGAAACCAGTTTCCCATATTTTAGACATAGCGGCAAATCGTGGTTTGTTCCAAACTGCAAACAGAAGCTTGCCGCTTCCTCCCCTCACAGGCAAAGGAGAATGAAGGGGCGGGGGGCAAGGGTGTGAACCTGAGGCATGCTGACACTGGGGGCCGGTTCGCACAAACCCAGGCTGCGGGTGGGGGCGGCACCACGGGGCGATCCGCGGGGTCCGGCGGGGCGCCACAGACGACCTGCGCCCCGCGCACGTGGGCGGACCCCGCAGTCCCCGCACCGCAGTGCAGGCCTCCCGGCACTAGGGGGCGGGGCCCCGGGATGCCCAGGGGGGCCGTTTGCCCCTACAGGCTGGAGCGGCAGCAGCTCCGGCCACTCTGGGCAGCCGCCTCTGTGCGGACCCTGCGGGACGGCTGCCCGCTGTTCGCACGGCACAGTGGCCACGCGTGGTAGGGGCTTACCCCTCTACCGACCATGGTCACTTTGCGTGCGTCCCGCGGTCGGCGTTCACACGACACGGGAACCGCGGGGAACTTCTGCTCCCCCGCGGTTCCTGTGTCGTGCGAACAAGCCCTGGGAAACATTCTCATAACAGGAAACCGTGGCTTGATTCTAACCATGGTCTGTCTCATCTGAATCAAGCCTCTGTTTCCCATGTGGCCTGACTCATACAATTGTTGTAAGAGTGAGTGTGAAAAGGAAACCTGAAGTACAGCTGTCCAGCTTACCAAGTGGTAAGACTGTCTACCACAGGTTTGCGCGAAGTTTAATTTTTAAAAGTCCTAAGAAATAAAATTAAAATCAGGAGGGACAGGGAGCCTGGTGGGCGCCAAGAGAGGGCCCCACGGGCCCCACGTTGGAGATCCCCGATCTAGGCGCAGGCACACTTGACCAAGTGCACAACTTAATGCATTGCGGCAACATCCTCACTACAGCAGACACTACAAACACACACCCTGCAACACACACACAACATTCTTCCAGAGCAACAGCATGGGGCAAAATCCTTGTGTCAACAGCAACCATTGTTGCCAGGTATGGTGTAGGTCTGATACATGACTATTAAATAGGCAAACACAATTCAACTGATGTTATCATCCTAAAGGTTTGTGAGCCACCAGGAGCCATAAGCTAAAACATGCTGGTAGTTTGGGCCTCCTTTTACCTTCATCCCTGTCCACCAGTGGAACTTCTCCAAAATTGAATTTGGCCCTCAGGCTGCAAGAGATTCTGCACCCCTGCTCTATAGTAATCCTATAATCCACATTCCAGAAGTCCCTTAAAATGCGTAGGAGAGGGCCTGATATGAGCATCCTCCCACCTTCTGAGGTGTCATAGGTGGTAACCAGCCTGATGGACATCTGTACTGTGTCACCCACTCTTTGGAACAACTTGCCAAGAGAGGCTTAGCTGGCTACCAAAATTTCATTTCATTTATTACCTTTCTATAATGCCCAATAGCCAAAGCTCTTTCACAAAGATTAAAAACATTAAAAATACAATATTGTACATAATGTGAAAACTGTTTACATACATACAAACATATAAACAGACAGCACGCACGCACACATCTCTAAGCAATTTTAAAACAATCATCAATAAGAAAAATCCAGAATCTGATTAAAACCCCACCATATGCTGCCAAATGCCTGAGAGTAGAGGAAGGTCTTAACTTGGCGCCAAAGAGATAACAACGTTGGTGCCAGGCAGGCCTCATTGGGGAAATCATTCCATAATTGGGGGACTGCCGCCAAGAAGGGCCTCTCCCTTGTTGCCGCTTTCTGAGCCTCCCTTGGAGGAGGCCCCGAGATGATGAGTGTAGCGTACCGGTAGAGGTGTACAAACGAGCCTCACCGGGGCAGAACGAGGCCGAACATGGCCCCGCTCATGCCCCCGCGAGGCCTTACCTTCTCTTCGGGGCGGCTTGCGCGCTCCGCAGAGAGCCGCCCCAGCTGCTCGATCCGGCGGAGAACCACCCGCTCTCCTCGAACGGAAATGACACGACGGGACCGTTCTGCGTCTGCGCAGGGGTCCATTTCCGGGCCCGAAAGCGTCGGACGGGGTAAGGAAATCGTTTGAGCGGCGCTTTGCGCCGCTCGAAAAAACAAGGCGGGGAGGGGGGAAATAAGGCTCGGGCAGCGTGCCCAGCCTTATTTCCACGTCTACGTACAGGTAGGTTCATGCTGGGAGAGTCGCTCCATCAGGTATTGTGGTCCCAAGCCATGTCAGGCTTTATAGATCGAAAACAGCACCTTGAATTGGGCTCGGAAACATACAGGTAGCCAGTGCAAGCAGGCCAGAATTGGTATTATATGTTTGGACCTTCTTGTCCCTGTTATCAGTCTGGCCCCTGCAGTTTGCACAAGCTTCTGAACCATCTTCAACGGTAGCACCACCTAGAGTACGTTACTGTGATCTAACTTGGAGGTTACCAAACCATGGACGACTGAAGCCTGACCTCCTTGCCTGTATTTAGGCTTTTATGACCTAACTATTTTACTGGAGCTAGCTGCTTTCACAGTCAGTGCTACTTTGTCTTGTTAGTTGTTGGTTGCATTATTATTCCGATTTATTACTTTATTTATTTATTTATTTATTTATTTATTATATTTATACCCCGCCTTTTTTCCTGCAAGGAACCCAAGGCGGCTTACATAATCCTCCTCCTCCTCTCCATTTTATCCTCACAACAACCCTGTGAGGTAGGTTAGGCTGAGAGTCAGTGACTGGCCCAAAGTCACCCAGTGAGTTTCATGGCCGAGTGGGGACTTGAACCCAGATTTCCTGAGTCCCAGTCCAACACTCCAACCACTACACCAAACTGGCTCTCTACTTTGTACATCTTTTATCCTACTTTAGTTTAAGCTGCTTAAACTAAAGGGCCTTTTTTGGCAAGGAAATAGGGTATAAATATAATCGATCTATCTATCAATCAGTCGACTTTAGCGGGACTTTCACTGCAAATAGGAAGTAGGTGGCAGCCTCGTATAAGTTTATCTGAAGTGCCTTCCTGTGATGCTGGGAATCCCTTACGTTCTGATGGCCTTTTCCTGTTTACAATATCTTGAATGTTTGCAAAGGTGTGATTATGAATGACCAAACTGACTTGTGTATATTTCTGGAATAGTTGGAAACAACCGTGTCCCTGTTGTTTTTGGAAATACAGATGCTTCTTTAGTTGGCAAAACACACTGCAGTTGTGAGAGCAGCTAAACAACTGTGAGTCTGCAGTGCCACCTGTTGTTTGAGTTGGGTAGTGACAGCAATCTTAATCTTAGTTACTTGGAAGTCAAGGCTGTTATATCTGACTTGCTAGTAACTTGGGATGGGGGAAGAAATTAGTTCAGTTCGCATGCAGGGCCAGTGCAAGGCAGTTTGGTGCCCTAGGCAAGATCAGATATTTAGCGCCCCCCCCCTCCCACTTGAGCCCTCCCTCCCTCCAGCCCTATGCCCATTATGAAATAAATTTCCCTCCCTGGGAACTGCCGAGCCCCATAGAAAAACTTTGTGGACTTTGAGACTTTTCCTTTGTGCTCACGCGGAAAGCAAAGAGGCAACATCAGCCCAGCTATGCCAGGAACTCCCAAGGGCCTTCTCCTACTCCATATATATGTAAAAGCCAGTCTCCTCCTGTGGGCAGCACAAGGGATATGAAAAAAGGATGTGAGAGAGGTGTGGTGGCGCTACCTGCAAGGAATAGAGACAAAAGGGCGTCTTGCAGCCTGTCCTACCTCGCAGGGTGGAGGTGAAGAGACACCGATTTGACTCATACACCTTCTGGGTTGCGGGAATGCATGTAGTAGAAACATAGCAAAGAGAGAGCCCGTGGATCATCTGGTTCAAATTTCTGCTTCCCCGCCTCTCTCTATCACTTTGTTGCAATATTTCTTTATCAGAATAATGTATATTATCCTGTCTTTCCCTTTACCAGCCTAGTGCTCAAGGCAGACAACAATATTCAAGGTACAGTAAAGCAAACATCAACAGCTCAGGGCACAATCCTAAACACATTGAGGCAGAAAAAAGCCCCGCAACTCCCAGCATTCACCAGCCAGCATGACTGGCTGTTGGAATGCTGGGAGTTGCGGGGCTTTTTTCTGCCTCAACGTGCGTAGGATTGCACATGGCTGGCTGGGGAATGCTGGGAGTTGTAGGACTCCCCCCCCCTCCAAACATGTGTAGGATTGCATCCTAAAAGCATTTAAAACGAAAACACAGAAACAGCATGGGAAATAATTAAAACATTGGAGCCCCAGCTAGCTTAAAATACCTTTTCCTCCCTCCCTGGTTGCTGGAAATAACTGCTTTCAGGGGACGTTGAGCTGAGGAACCTGAGGCACGTGCCGGAGGAAGGGAAGGCGAAGGAGGTGTTTGCAGGCGCATCCCCCCCCCCCCCAAGGAGGTGTTTGCAGGTGCATCCTTCCCGCTCACCAGCCTCCCATCATTGGCCTCCGCCGCTGTAGGGAGGCTTGGAGACCGAGCCCTGAGGTGGAGGAGAGAGAGGGAGGGGCGCACTTCTTTCGCCTCCCCTTCCCCGCCACAGGACATGATTGGTAAAACAAACTTGGTAAAATATGCATTTTAGCCATTTTAGCGCTGTATTTTTTTTTTCAAGGTGTTTCTGGCGCCCCCTTTAGCCCGGCGCCCTAGGCAGCCGCCTAGTTGGCCTAATGGTAGCACCGGCCCTGTTCGCATGCTTATGCAAACTTACCTAATTCTGCCCTTTTGAACCACTGTGCAAACCGAAACTCAATTATCTTTTGAAATTGACACTTCTTTGGATTTTGTAATGAAGTTCTCTAATCAAAAGATGCATACAAAAAATACCCCCAAAATTCACGGAAAGACTCTTTTAGATGAATTAACTTGTTCTACTTTCAAACACTGACAAAACCTATGTTGTCTCTGATTTGCTGTGAATTGCACCAGATGTCTGCTCATCTATTTATTTGTGTATGTATCATTCTTAAAACGTAATAATAAATAAATAAATAAATAAATAAAAAGACTGGATAAATTCTCAAAGTTCGAGATGAATCAAACTTAAACTTGGAAAAATGAGAAGCTAAGAGAAACCAAAATCGAAAGATCCATCCATACATACTAGTAAGCTACTGCCCTCAGTCTTGTTTTGAGACTTGAAGAGTAGATGTTCAACAATAACATCACACCTGCACAACCCATGACCCAGCAAGCCAAACATAGACCACCAATTATGACCTGTAGCCTGCCAAGGGCTTAACAGTCCCACCGCTTGTGGGATCCAAGATAGGCATTTAAAATTAGAGATGTCGCACGAACCCAGCCATCACCCTGCAAAAAGCCCTGATATCTTTTAGTGTGCATGTTCTAATCAAGCCCTATGATTCCCAGCATGAAAAATACAATTTACACTTCAGTTGCCACCTGGAAGAGGGCCTCTACTTCGGTTTGTGGAACCCTCTGCTGGATCAAATACACATCTGCAAATGGAAGGAAAACTTCCATTTGTGGAAGGGCACCTTTGGATCCACCCCAGTGTATATTCACCACCAAGTAACTTCATGGAACCCATTACACCAGAATGACTTGGTCTTGCATATAGAACCCTAGCCTGGAAGATGGAACACACACACACCCATTTGAATCTACAGTTGGTCCTATTTCAACACATCTTGTAACTTGTATTTCTGCAAGGTTCTGTTGTTTTGCTCTATAATATAAGGAAGTATGAGGTTAGTTATCTCCCCAACAAAATTATAGTGGCTGTGTTGGGACATCATGCTGGACGTCATGCTATAGTTTAGTGTGATGAGAATAAGTCTTCCAGAAAATGTAAGACATCTAGAAGCCATATTAAGGGGAGGGAAGGTGGAAAATTAATGGATTGGGTGGAAAAATTGAAGACTAGAGAACATAGAAACAGTAGGAAGAGGAAGACTTTCATGGTTAAATGTAATGCAATTGGAATTGTGGTTAAAGAAGTGGAGGACAAGATTTGATAGTGAAAGAGAATTAACCAATTTTGAAAAGATAGTTTTGACTAGAGAAGCTTTAGAAGGTAATGTTTCAACAAGTGGTACAACAAAGGCTTTATATACAATGTTACAAAAATAAGAACATAAAGATTCTCTTAAATTGTCATGGGATAATGAATTTGATGAGGAAATATCGAAACAAAGCTGGAAAGATATTTGGGATAGACGTATTGTAAGAGTTATGTCAACTAGGATAAAAGAGAATTTCTATAAAGTTGTATGGAGATGGTATCTAACTCCAGTAAGATTAAATCAGATAGATAATAACTGCTCCACATTGTGCTGGAGAGGGTGTAATGAAAAAGGTACATATGCCCACATGTGGCGGAGCTGTAAAAATGTTCTGGAATTTTGGCAGAAAGTGTTTGCAGAAATATTGTTAATAATTGGAATGGAATTAGAGGTCTGCCCGAAATTAGCATTGTTAACAATAACAGAAAAAAGTAGTTTGTTTAAAAAATACTAAAGAATTGATTGTGAATTTGTTAACAGCAGCTAAATTAATGATAGCTAGGAAATGGAAAGTTCAACATGTCTTTTCAATTACCGAGTGGTATAAAGAGGTATGGGATATCGTGCTAAATGATAAATTAACCTGCAATATCAAATGCCAAATAGGACAATGGGAGAAAAACACTTTTGTGAGCATTTGGGGCAAATTCCTGGATTATGTGTTGGTGAAGGGGAAGGGGAACGAACCTTGTCAAGATTTGTTACATTTTTGGAATATAGAATAATATCTGATATCTTTTGGGAAATATAACTTGGTGCACAATGTTAATGTTGTATTTGTCATTATTTTGTTATTAGTTGTTATGACTGGGGAAAAATTCAATACAACTTGTTTTTAAAAAAAGAGAGAGAATAAGCCTAGCTTTCCCCAGACTTGCATGTTCCCCTTCTCCTTTGGAGCAGCTGTGGGGAAGAATTTGAAAGCTTTTGCTTCTGGCTTAGATCAACCTCAGCTTGTGTTATCCAACCCAACAAACCGTGGCAAATCCTAACTATGGTTTATTTGAAACAAGCCAGCTTCAAACCATGAGTTATGAAGTTGGCTTGTTTAAATAGTCCATAGTCACATTAACCTCATCCTAGGCTGTGGTGAATTGAAATTGGAAGCAAAATTTTCTTAAGCTGCTGTACTGAGTAACTTGACTCGGCCTACTGTTGTGTGCTTTCTCTCTCTTTGGTTTGAGCTTTCTCTTTTTCTTTCTCTCTGCTTAGGTTGTTGAGTCACCCGACTCAGCCTGCTGCTATGGGTTTTGCGTATGTGTGCATGTTTTAACAAACTGCTTTTAGTTTGTTAAAACACAGGGGGTTTCAAGTGAGTTTAGTGGGGAAGGTTAAGGGGGAGTCCAGGGAATGGCAGAATCCTCTGTTCCTCTGGAGATCCTAGCAGCATGGTTGCTGAGGGAGCTGTCCCAGTGGTCTGCAGAGTGTATGCCATGGTGGTCTTTCTGTCTGAAGACAGCACGAACTATACCTGCAGCAAATGCGAGCTCATAGCTCTGCTGGAAGAGAACGTGAAGGGGCTCAAGGAATGCCTTCTGTACACTCCAACTCATCTGGGAAATTAAGTGGTTTTTGGATGAGAGGCAGGACACCCTCTTGACAGAGTACCAGTAGGGGGAGGTTTCCAAACCAGAGGAAGAAAATACAGGGCAAGAGGAAGGGCACTAGACGAGCGTGACACATAGGACCAAGAGAATCAGGAGGCATCATATGCCACTGGAACGGCACCAGCCAAAGCAAGCTATTCCCATGGACAATGACTCTGGGCCAGATGAGCAGATGAGCCACCACTCCACACTCCAGAGAACATTAAGCGAGACGCTCAGGACCATGTGGATGGTAGGAATTTACCCAGCAACCCAAGGAGAAACAAGAACAAAAACTCCCTATGGGACTTTCTCCTCCTCTCCTCCCTCCTCTGTTATGGACCAGGACTCCTCAGAAGCAGTGGAGGCTGGTGACTCCTATGTTGGTGGGGCTCCTAATCCATTGCAACATTTATTTGGAGCTTTATAGGAGCTATCCATGGTGCTCCGTGGTGGTGAACCTATTTTGGGGGTGGAGTACAGCATCATGGATAGCTCCTATAAAGCTCCAAATGAAACCTGCAATGGATTAGGAGCCCCACCAAAATAGGAGTCACTAGCCTCTCCTGCTTAGAGGATTCCGACCCCTTGTCCTCCAAGGAGGCTCCAGAGTTAAGAGGTCAGGAAAAGGATTTGGTCATGGAAAGGCATCACAAGGCTTACACCTCCCTGGGATCTAGTTCCCCAGAAAGATCCCTGGGGTCAGCTCCCTGTGCCCAGAGGAGGTTGCCTTGCCATCCTTGGACTCTGAGGACTCTGGCCATGAGGACACTTGCATGCCACAGCCATTCCCATGTCATTGCAGCTTGAGGCTGCTCAAACAGGCCAGGCCCCTTTAAGAGACAAAGCCTCAGCCAGTAAAGAGCCAACCAGCCTAAAATCAGGCAAACCCCTACTTAAGACTCAGTCTTTATCTGCTCCTAGTTGGAGTAATATAAGACAACCCTGTGTGGCTTCCAGCCCCAGCACCACTCAGAGCTTTCTGTGTGGTGCTGATCTTTTCCTTTCTGGCTTCCCTGAGAAACCTGACCTAACCTGACCCCTGCTAACCTCACCATAGCAGAACCCTGCAAACCAGGCTATATCACCGAGCATCATCAGAACTCACTGCCCCAACTGGTACACTCTGCAGCCCTATGTGTCCTCCCAAAACCTGCTCAGGATGGTTCCCCAACCCTCTGTCTGGAACATATTTGGAGAGTACAGGGGGGCTTCAAGGGGAAAGGGGAAATCACCTTTCCTTCCCATTCCACTGGCAGAAGCAGTTCCACCAGTGAAAGGGCTTACTGGATTCCACCAACCATTCTATCTGTATCTCTGTATCTCTCGTTCTCTGAGACCAATGCAATTGCAAATATTTGGATTGTTCAGAATCATGATATGGTAACAAATAAGGCAAACTCTGCACGTGTGGAGAGGTGGGGACAGTAAGTACTCATAAATGTGACATGTAATGATGTGTTACAAACAGGAGCAAGCTTCTGCTAAGCTTTAGGAGATGGTTTCCCATCAAAATCAAGCCATTAACCACTTAAATTCCTCATTATTTAGCATTCCGGGTCTCTCTTACTTTGTGCTCTTAATGCTACGATTGAATATTGTGTTTTAAGTTAGGAGCGTCAAGTCTAATCCAATACACTGCCTACCAAGATGAGGTCACTCAGTATTGGTTCTCAGACATCATGAGAAGCTAACTCAGTTTGCGAGCTTGGTGTTTTATTGCATATTCAAAGCATCCATTTCCTTCCTGAACTAGCTAGAACAGTAAATAGTGGAAGTGAACTAGATTAACCCATATTTTCTTTCATTGGATTAAGTATAGAGAGATGTTTGTGTTCTCATGCTTGGAAGAAGAAAAACCAAAACTGAAGAAATCCCAATGCTTGGGGGGGGGGGTGACTAGGCATAACAGTAAGAGACTGCAGAGTTAAGAAAAAGCCACACCCCCATCACGGTATGCTGATCTCTTTTTCAAGTTTCTTTTAATTTTCCCAACAGGATGATCACATCACACAGTCAGATCTGAACCATCTGAAATAAGAGTCTAATCCCCAGTCTCGTTGAAATGAACAGAGAGCCTGTCTTTCGTTTCGTCGGTGATCAAGCGGCTTAATGGTACAAATGCTCTTACTAGAAGGCATCGCTATACTAGAAGTCTGGCAAGGAGTCTAGTGGTCTCAGTGTCAGTAGTAAAATATGGGCGGTGACCAGCAACAGTCTATGTGGGGATCTTGTGGTCACTGGGGCTCGCTGAGAGGCCTGGATGGGAAGGGAGGAGCTGAAAGCCACAATACTCTTCCATTCTCCCTCTTAGTCGCTCTTGTTAAATTTGACCATACTAAGGACCATACTAGACGTGGCAATGGAAGCCACGTTCGTGTATCTGCCTCATCCATGTATAAAGGTGTGTGTGTGTGTGTGTGTGTGTGATTTTAACATAAAAAGGTGTGTGAGTGTGAGATGAACCCTATTCATTCTCTGATTGATTGATTGATTGATTGATTGTATTTCTGGACCACCTTTCTAGACCAATCAAGGGAGTTTACAAAAGGTCCAAAACATAAAAACTGTAATCAAGTAAAAACATAGTAGAACAGTAAAAACATTATTCTACCCTATTTTACCCAACATTATTTTACCCTACTTTACCACCTTGCAGTCAGTCACCGAATTTTGTATCCGTCTCAACTCCGATATTAGAAGTGAGGTGGGCTGGGAGAAAATTGCCTGGTGTGATGCATCAAGAGGAGGGGAAGGTTCTGCTTCCCTCCTTCATAAGCCCATTTTGATGTTAATGTTTTACCACCACCACCACCACCCATCTTCTTTTCAATATGAATGTGGCAGACACATAAACAAACATGGCTCCCACCATTAGATCTACTTTGGCTCTCAAGCATTTATTCAAAAACATCCTATACAGAACTGCATATTAGCACATTTTAAAGGCCCTCCTGAAAGCAATCCATGGAAATGATTGCCCATGATTCAGTAGATCCCAGTGTTGGCAAATGTGGCAGCTGTGTGAGCCCAAGCCATCGCATAGCAGGGAATGGAGAAACCTCAGTTGCACTCTTGAGTGTACAGCTCCTGGATTGCAGTCACCGACCGATCATATCTGATTCTGATCAGCATTTTCCTTTCTGAAGTGGTGAGCTGTTCAGCTAAGGAAGTCCTGCTCCCATACCAATCATCCCATTCACAGAGGTCATCAGAAATGAAGGGGTGGCAACCAAGAGAGGGCATTTTCAGCCACGGTGCCCCGTTCGTGAAACTCCTTCCCAGTGGTGTAGTTGTAAATATTGCAGTGCAGGCGCTCATCATGACAGTGCCCAGAGCCACGCCCCCAAGGAGAGTCCAAAAATCCAGGCAGCTGTGTTGATCCATATCAACAAGTCAGTTCTAGCAGTTTTATCTCCACCAGTAAAAGGTCTTTTGTAAAGCTAATGGGTGGGTACTAATTGCCCATTCAAGACCAAGCTACCCCAAAACACTGCATTGCTACAGGGAACAATATATTGTTGTTGGGAAAATTAATTTCCCTCAGCGACTGTGAGAACGGCAGCTAAGCTCAATGGCAGGGATGGCCAGTATGTAGCCCACATGTGGCCCCCACAGGCCCCCAGGGTGCCCCCCTGAAATTAGGAGGGACACCCATACACACACACACACACACACACACACTCAAAATGGCATGGAGTACAGAGCCCCAAAACAGTCAAATTAGCTTGTTTGCAAGGTAATTTTAATTTTTGACCCTTTGGGGGCTCCATAGCAGCTTTGGACACTATTTTGTTTTGATTTGTTTTATTTTTCCTTCATTTTTGGCACCTTCAGGGGTGTGGCCCATAGGGGGTCCAGGTGGGAGAAAATGGGCCCCAGAGCTGCCAGAGTTGCCCACCCCACAAGGAATTCTGAGGGGGTGGCAGATGACGTCAGCATCTCTGCTGGGAAAAAAAGTGTTGGTGCTGCATCTGGGCGAGCTCTGCCTCCGATACACCGCTGCTCCATCCCCAGGAAGGCCCAACCAGCACTTTTTTTGCTGTGATTTAGGCAACATGTAAGTCGCTCA
This sequence comes from Shinisaurus crocodilurus, assembly GCA_021292165.1. Taxonomy (NCBI): domain Eukaryota; kingdom Metazoa; phylum Chordata; class Lepidosauria; order Squamata; family Shinisauridae; genus Shinisaurus; species Shinisaurus crocodilurus. The sequence goes on along the minus strand of CM037879.1, from coordinate 166,265,814 downwards.
CCCAGGACTTTTAGATACAATGGCTGATTTTAATTGAACTCCATCTTGTGTTGTTTTATTGTAGTTTTAGTGGTGGCTAGGTTTTTGTTTTTGTTTTTTTAGATGACTGCAAACAGCCCTGAAGTCAAATGATATAGGGTGGCATATAAGTTTTACAAATACACAAATAAATACAATTCCTTGTATTCTGGATTCACAGATAAAGGATGCATGCAATCCTACCATTACTTATACATAGATAAGAAGAACCATTGGCTAGCATCCGAAGAGCTATTTTAGGTATATCCAAGGCATGGCCAGTGGGGGGATGATGATGATGTGATGATGATGATTGCCTTTTTGCCTTTAATGAACAGCAGACCCCACCAAGCTCTACCACAAAATGCCTTTGAAAGTCCCTTCAGTTTCAAAAGTGGTATAGAGGGACAGCTGTTCGGGAACCGCAAGACCAGAACCCCTTTGTGCATGGGACTAATTATGTGATTCTTTGGATCCTGGCCATTGTCTTCAGTGGCACACACATATGCACATATATATATATATATATATATATACGACTAACCAAGAGCAGGATTGCACTCAAACTGATTAACCATCTGCATTCTTTCAGGGCATTCTTTATACTTTGGTTGAAATATTGTTCGCTCATAAAACCAACATATTGCATTTCGTTGGCAGTAAAAAAAAGGGGGGGTGGAATCTATCCATATAGATGTTGAATAGCAAACAGGCTAACCTCATTCTGGAATGAATGAAAACACTTTCTAAGTGGTTAGAGTTCCTAAAACAGAATCTATATGCCATAAACAGAACTATTCCAATGAAATTGTTTGCACATGTCCCTCTCCTCGTCCTTCCCTTTATATACCATCTTTGCTGCCAACATGTTACTTCGCAGCTCTTTCTATGTCTTTATCTGTGATTTAAATGTATCATGACACATTTTCAAACAATAGCAGGAAACCTCACTTATTACTTTAATTATAAATATAATGCTATAAAACTATATCCACATTTTACCATTGGCAGCCTTGCTTTGACATGAGCAGCCCTTCCGAGTTGCTCTTTGGTGTATTTCAGCGCTTACTGTGTGTAATGGATATAAAAACAAGAGGTTTAGGAAGCAGATATTGGATCATGTTAAAAGAGGCAGCCAAGCTTATAAATGCAATCATTCTGCTATGTTACATGCCAAGAGAATTAATAACATGTTTGGGGAATAAGGGGGGGGAGATCTGGTTTTTGAAAGAAAATCTGCGTAGCTCACTGCAATGTAACTGTAGTCTTCCACGCCTGTGTTAATTGCTTGGCTTTCTTATTGTTGCCTCTGCTACACTTCACAGCTGCTTCCAATGTTCCTTTGAACACTGACATGCGCGTGCGCACACATGCACACACACGCATGCACGCATTATAGTGCCACATACATGACTACTAATTCCTAAATCCTAAAGTGACTTTAGGCAATATCCTACACTGCCCCCACGCTAGTGGAACTGGCTGCTAGTGCAGCAGGAACTAGCAGTTCCTGAAACAACTGGCAACAAGCAGCAACACTCGTTTCAAGAACGGGGCAGAACAGCGGAGCTCCCAGAAGGGAGCTCTGCTGACCTGTCCTGTCCTGTCCTGGAAATAAGTGTTTCCGCTCATTTCATGTGTGTGAGTGTCAGTTCCTGTTACACTAGCAGTCAGTTCCGCGGCAGTATAACATACTGTATCTCTGTTACGAAGAATTAGCACAAATCCATTCGCCTGATCATATGAAGAGTCTGGATTCTCTTTTAAATAACTCAACGATTAATCATAGTAATCCCAGGCTAAGTTTATAATCTGCCTTACTTGTAAGGGCTCAGAGTAAATTACCTTTTCAAATACAAAAAAAATGTATGTATAAAATATGGATTTAATTTTTTAAATACATAAATGATTGACACTTGTATAGGAAGCATAGGTCGCTAAAATAAGCCTTTGCCTATCCATAGCCACTAAATACCATTCTAAATAATAACGACTGTCTTTAATCTGAGAAAATGTTTATGCTTTGGTTACTTTCAAGTGGCAAGGGAGTTCCAGAGCTAGGAAGCAATCACTAAGAATGCTTTTCTACATGCTCTTGTTTGAACTTGGCTCATGGACAACATACTTACTATGGTCCTCTCTGATGAAACCACAATGAGACATCCTTTTGGGTGTGTAAGGCTCAAACCAAGGGCCCAAGCCATTTAGGTCTTTTTTGGCCAAAACCCATACCTTCAACAAAGTTAAAGTTAGAATTCACAAATTAAAATTAAATTGCAATTGACACATTAAAAATGAAATTAAGATATCCACAGTGCTTCTAACCAGCACGTGTGGAAACAGGTTTCCATGTGCAGAGCACCCTTCTGGATGGAGCCTCCATGCAAAAAGAAAAAAAAAAAGATGTTGCGCAGAGAAAATAACCCTAAACCAGTCCCTCTACTTGCTGCTGGAGAAATAATATCAGATGTGGGCACTGGGGAAGCGGGGGAGGTGGCGGGAGATTGCGTTCATATTTTATGAACATTCATTTTCTCTTGTTAGAATGTCTGGCAATTGCTTATGTCCATTCATTTTGTTTATGTCAGGAAAAAACCCAGAAAATAGACATGCAGTCCAGTCCAGTCCTATAGATTCATGTAACCACAATAGTTTAAACTAGAGGAGTGGCATTCGGTACCAACTCTGACACATCTAACCAAGAACATAGGAAGAGCTCCGCTAGATCAGACCAAAGGCCTACCTAGACCAGCATTCCATTTTCACAGTGGCCAAGTAAAGCCCACAAGCAGTAACACCCTACTCCTTGTGTTCCTCAGCAACTGTATTCCAAGGCATGTTGCCTCAATAGTGGAGGTACTATATAGCCATCATGACTAACAGATGGCACGTATAGCTTTATCCTTCATGAATTTGTTAATACCTTTTAAAAGCCATCCAAGTTGGTGGCCATCACTACATCTTGTGGTAGTGAATTCCATAGTTTGACAATGCACTGTGTGAAGAAGTACTTCCTTCGATCTGTCCTGAATCTCTCCCCCACTTCACCTTCATTGCATGACTCTGGGTTCTAGTATTATGGGAGAGAAAGAAAAATGTCTCCCTATCCACTTTCTCCACACCAATGCCTAATTTTCTACACTCTCCCATGTCTCCCCCTACTCACCTTTTTCTTTCTGTGTTAAAGAGTCCCAGGCGTTGTAATCTGCTAGGGTGGCCATGTGTCCTCTTTTACAGAGGACAGTTCTTTATTTGAAAGGCTGCCAGAGCACTGTCCTCTATTTTCAAGGTGTCTTCTGTTTGGAGGAGTGTCCAGGCCAAGTGCAGTTTAAAGAGAAGAACCATCAGAAGGAAGAGCAAGGAGGGGCCTTGACGTTGCCCATCAACAGCACCCGGGCAGCAGGCTGAGCAAGGCACACAGGTCACTTTCCACACCATGGTGAGATGTACTGTGTTTCTTTTTAAATTATAATAATTTCTAAATTTACATATGAATTAGTATATGCACATTTTATGCAAATTGGTATCCTCTTTTCTGGTGATACATTTCCTCTCTTTTTTGACAAGGCATAATTGGCCACCCTTGCTAATCCCATCTCTTTCCAAGGCTGCTCCATCCTTCATCTATGCACATAGCAATCTCGTGAACGTGATGGGTTTGATTGGCCTTAATTTGATTTGTTCTCATTTAATTCTTCTTTATATAACTCACCATAATTCAGTTAGCCTACATTTCCATTTAACACGTTTATTATTATTTCTGCAAAACTGAAAATGGATCTGACAATAACATGGCAACTAAAAAGTGTGTGTCTCTTCTAATCATGTAACTCACTTGCAGCACATGGTGCATTTGCGACCGATCATAGGCTAGGCATCTGGAGTGTTCTGTCTGAAGCAGGATTCCTGTAAGGGCTCTAAGCAAGAGAAGTGTCAGAAGTGTGTTCTTTTTATATATGAGTTTCTGTATATGTGTTTGGTTAAAGTGCTCTTTTTCCATGATTCTGTCCCATCGACAGACTTCTTCTTTCTGTACTCCAAGTATGCACAACATGAGGCCAGAGTGCTATACCACAGGCGGTGCATCTTGCCATCTGAGTTATGGACTCTCTGCTGGGGATGTATATAGGGTGTTGGTATGCTGTGATTGGGTGCACCATATGGTTACACCAGGGGTCCCCAAGCGTTTTGGGTCAGTAGTGGGCACATCTGAAATTTTGAGACAATGTCATGAGCACTATCACAAAATGGCTGCCACGGGAGGCTTGCTTATTGATAAAATGGCTGCCATGGTGGGCATGGCCAGTCACAAAACACTCCTTTCCCAGATGGCAAACTGGTGAGACTGAAAGAAAAGTAAGTTGCCTAAGAATCTAAGTACAAGGCAGATCTGCTGGTCTGAGCAATAAGACACAAAACCACTCTGTTGAACCCAAAAAAGAAATCAGATGAAAATTGGGGCAGGCAAGGAGCCAGATGGGCACCAAGAAAGGTGTCTGTGGGCACATTGGTGCCCGCGAACACCACGTTGGAGAACCCAGCGCTGTGCTCTAATGTGCTGACGTGGGTGGAGTGGGAGGTTGAGGTAACAGTACTATTCCACCCCCCTCTATTGAGTTTAATGGGAGGGTTTTTTTTTTTCTTACACTAGCTCTCATCAGCAAAAGGTTTCTGGGTCTGAAGGGATATAGGATTTGGTGCAATTCTGTTCCTCCCCTGACTTGTCCACATCCCACCGATGCTGTTCTACATTGGTTGCTGTGCCAGTGGAACTACACTGGCAGAACAGATATGGTGGCGTAGTGTTGTGCTGGCATATCCATGCAGTTGTGCTGCCAGTGTGGCATAGTGGTTAGAGTGCTGGACTGGGACTCAGGAGATCCGGGTTCTAGTCCCCGCTCGGCCAGATATGGTGGCGTAGTGTTGTGCTGGCATATCCACGCAGTTGTGCTGCCAGTGTTCCATAGTGGTTAGAGTGCTGGACTGGGACTCAGGAGATCCGGGTTCTAGTCCCTGCTCGGCCATGAAACTCACTGGGTGACTTTGGGCCAGTCACTGACTCTCAGCCTAACCTACGGTACCTCACAGGGTTGTTGTGAGGATAAAACGGAGAGGAGGAATATTATGTAAGCCGCCTTGGGTTCCTTGCAGGAAAAAAGGCGGGGTATAAATATAATAAATAAATAAATAAAATATCTCCAGTGGCAGAGGCATAAATCGAGTTCTGCTGGCATAGCAGGGCTTCCACCATATCCTATGGTTGTTCAGCTGGTATATCTTGAGTCCATGATATTTGTGCTCTAATGGTAATCATGTTTCTAATATTCATTTATTTATTTATTACATTTATATCCCACATTTTTTCCTGCAAGGAACCAAAGGTGGCTTACATAGTTGTCCTCTTTCTCTCCATTTTATCCTCATTAATATTGCATTGATCCCCTCAAATATCATTTTCCAAGTATCTCTGAGCCAATGCATGTTTCCACCATTTATGATCAAAATGCAATGGAAAGAGAAGAAGAGCTGAAGAATGGCAGAAGAGGAGTGTGCATTCTTAGGTTGGGATATGACAGAGATTAGAGGAAATGAAAAGAAATGAATAATTTGGAAGAGATAAAGTTTGAGCTGAAGTTTTGAAACAAGCAGGAGATTACTTCAAAACAAATATCCCAAAACCACTCAAAGAAAATATGTATAGAGTAATGGTTTTATTTTATATAGATAGATAGATAGATAGATAGATAGATCAATCACTTGACTTTAGGCACAGTATAATTATTCCTATTCTTCAAAAAGGCAAATACAAATGAATTCAAGCATCCTAAAACTACAAGCTTATGAATTTGTGCTTCAAAAATATGAAATAATGCAACAACAACAAAAATTGGACTGAAATTAGATGAACAATTAAGTGACAACCAATTTGATATTTGGAAACAAAAAGGAAGATAACCATTCTTATAATCTAAATATTGATAAAATGTGGATTGGGAAGGACACATTTATTTATTGACCTAGAAAAAACCTTTGACAACATTGACTGGAATAATATTGCAGAAGAAAGTCTATTTCTGTTTCCTGTTGACCTTTCCTACTTCTAATTTTCATTATACTATTACCTTTAATTTCCCATTACAGGTATCTTAAAATGGATTGCTTGAACTCTGACAAATTGCATCTATCCCCCAAATTGCATAAGCCCATATGGAAAGCATTTCCAATTTTTCATCAAGAAATGCAATTTCTCTTTCATTGAGAAATGGACAATAACAGTACATAACTTTAAAAGTATTGCAAAGGCCTAAATAGAAAATCACTTTCAAATTTCCTACAGCAGGAAGATAAAACTGTTACTCCACAGTAAGGGGATTGTTCTAATCCCAGTGTTTTTTACAAATTGCCCACTTAACTTGCACAAACCCCACATATAGGACCCAACTGGTTAAAATGGTAAATTAAGTAGAAAGTGCTTAGTTCTCTTTAGGGTACCAGCCATGAATATAATATTGCTTGATAATGATAGCACAATACACAACATAAGAGCTGGGCTAGATCAGACCAAAGGCCCATCTATTCATTCCTTTATTTATTAAATGTATATCCCACTTTTCCACTCAAAAATAGCACTCAAGGCAGCTAACAATAATAAAACCAGGATTAGATTAAAAGAAAAATGGAAAAAAGAAAAAATTATAACATAACATAAAAACAAATGCATTAAAAACACAATTGGAAAGACAACAATGGAAGAAACAAACAGCACACAACCCATCTAGTCCAGCGTTCTGTCTGCACAGTGGCCAACCAGATGCCTATGGAAGGGGTACAGAACCTCAGGCACAGGGACCCATTCCAGCCCTCTGGGGCTCCCGGTCTGGCCTGCTGGGGTTCCCCAGGCCACACCCCCTTTCCCCAGATCACCTACTGTTTGCTGGTTTCCCAGGTTTCATGCAGTTTTTCCCCATTCTAAAAGATTGACATAGCTCTCCTAAAACTTAGTTACTGGCAGGAAGAGCTTTGAACTAAAATATGCTGGCATTTTTTGTATTTTGGCCCTGCCCTTTTTGCCCAGCCCCTTTTAGCCTTCGTCCCCGCCCACCACTGGAAAGCACCCCCCCCAGCTTCTCCAAAATGGAATGAAACCTTAAAGAGGTTCCACACCCCTGGCCTGTGGAAAGCCCGCAAGCAGGATACGAGCAAAACAGCACCCTCCCACTTGTGTTACCCGGCAAGTGATATTCAGAGGAATACAGTCATGCCTTGGATTGAGAGCATAATTCGTTCCAGAAACGTGCTTGTAATCCAAAACACTCTTATATCAAAACGAAATCCCCCCAAAAAAATTTGTACAGAGATTTTTAATTTAAGCTGTACTACAGTACTTGTATTGCAAGACGTCGCTTGTATATCAAGTAAAAAAAAATTAAATAAATATTTAAAAATTTGCTTGTCTTGCAAAACGCTCTCAAACCAAGTTACTTGCAATCCAAGGTATTACTGTACTGCCATGTTGACTAGTAGCCATTGATCAGACTTTCTGTGATTAAAAAAAAAAGAAAATGATGGAAGAAGGAAATATGGGAGGATTACAAATGAATGACGTTGGTATGTGGAAACCCCTCCCCGCCATAAAATGTGAATGAATACACAGCTTGTCAATGCCACATCATGCACCTTGGTGGAAGCAGCCTATGACTAAACAGGAAGGAAATTGCACTCATCCTAATATATTACCCATTAGCGGCTTGTACCGCATATACAACTTAGCTGGTTAACAGAGCAATCATATACATGTCTTCTCAGAAGTAAATCCTGTTGCATTCAATGGGGCTTACTCCCAGGGTGTATAAGATTGAAGCCTTAAAATGCTAAATCAAGTCAATTGCCCAAACCTTGTCTGAAGTGCTTATTTCTCTCTATGGCACAACTATGAACACAATGCAGATCAGTTACCAAATTCTATTAAGGATGTGCATTATTTATGTATGTCTCTGAATTTAAAAAAGAGGGGGGAAAGGAGAGCTAGCAAGCAAGCCCAACCAAGTCACCTTCTATTCAGGCGTAAGCATGCCAGCTAATGGTCTTAATCAAACTGTAGCCTTGAGGGAAAAGTCCTTTTCATGTTTAAAAATCTACAAGGTGCTGAAGCTGTCTGGCATCCAAGTTGGAGGACGAATCCCAAAGACATCCTTGGTCACTGTAGCGCCTTGCCTACCACATGCACCAAAGTGTGAGGTCCAGCCCAGCCTAGGGTTGGGCAAGAATGTCAATCCCTTTGTTTTTTATAACATTTTTTAAAAGATTAATTCTTTATAAGAATATATATACGGTATATACTGTATATATATATATATATATAAAAAACAGGGTCATTGAATTCCTTTCAGCCTGAGGGCCAAATTCAATTTCAGAGAAGCTCTGGGGGAGCACATTCCGGTGGTGAGCGGGGCTGAAGGCAAAGGGGCGGGGCCAGAGGCAAAAAGGGATGGAGGGGAAATACAACAAAAATCCAGCCTATTTTAGCTTGAAGCTCTTACTGCCAGCCTTAGGAGAGGCATTACTACCTTTTAGAATGGGAGAAAGACTACACAAAAGCCAGGAAGCCACCAAACATATGGGGGGGCTGTCCTCTGTAAATTAGGGCACCTGGACACCCTATGCCCAATCCTGGATCACTTGGCCATCGTCATTCATGTGATGGTGACTTCCAGATTAGACTGTTGTAATGCACTCCTTGTGGGGCTTGCCTGGAACTTCAGTGCTGCTTCCTGTCTTTTGACAGGCACAAGCCAATGGGAACACTACATACCGTATGTCTAACAACAACAGCCACATCGGCTATACCAATGTTTTTTTCCAGGTCCAGTGAAAGGTGCTGGTTTAGACCTACAAAGCCCTGAATTGTTTGGGCCCAGCATATCTCAGGGAGCACCTTCTCCCCCACCACAACCCTGCCTTCCTCCCCCCACCCCCACCCCATGCTTTCAAAGCTGCTAATTAGAACCGAGGTCCTAAAGAATGCTACTCTTGTCTTGCATTGATAAAAGATAGTACCATGACCAACCCCACCGCTGCTGGCCATGGTACTATCTTTTATCAATGCAAGAGTAGCATTCCTTAGAACAGGGATGGGCAACTTGCGGCCCTCCAGATGTTTTGGCCTACAACTCCCATCAGCCCTAGCCAGCATAGCCAATGGCAAGGGATGATGGGAGTTGTAGGCCAAAACATCTGGAGGGCCACAAGTTGCCCACTCCTGCCCTAGGAGCAGGGCCTTTCGTTTTCACTAGCCATCTCAGTTCTATGGGATGTGCTCCCCCCAGATGCTAAATTAACCTCATCGTTTGCCTATTTTCAGAGGCAGGCACAAACATTTTTGGCTTGCTGAGCTTTGGAGGGTGAGGCCTCTGTTAACAAGGCGGAGATCTGAAGATCTGTCTGCTGCCATTTTTTAATCTGTTTCACTGAGCTGATTGATTGATTTTGACTGATATTATGATTATTACTATTCTTATTTCTATCATCATCATTATCGTCGTCGTTGTCATGGTATTGGTTGTGTTTAATACTGTAAACTGCTTTGTGAACCATTGTGACAAATGGGCATACAAATCCCACAAATAAATAAACAAACCATTGCCCCACATTTGATCTGAGACACAGAGAAGAATCCTCTCAAAACACTGACTGCATACCTCCATTGCCCATTTTTGTTTTGTCACTTTGATCCCATTATATTGTACATTGCAACTCTGCATTTGTACATGGAAAGTAGCAAGATGTGCACAGCACAAAGCTATTGGTGTATAGGCTGGGATAAAAAGCTCCAGTTTAGGTATGCCGAAGGGTTTGAATAAGGCATTTCCCCCACACACACACTTTTCTTTTATGGTAAACCTCCCTCTGCCTTTGCATTATACCACACAATGGTTTATGAAACTGCCCTCTCTGTCTCAAAAGCGGCTTGCTCTGTGGCATGGGCCGCTGCTGCTGTGGAAACTCAAGTCCTCCTCGGGTGCTCAGAATTAGTCGTCCTTTGGATCCAGCGGTGTCGTGGAGCCTGGGTTCACAGTGCTGGCACTTTTTGATTAGCGGGGATGCTGACCCCTGCTAATCTGGATCGGCCTCTGACCTCCCGGCTCCCTCTGAGCTAGCTGCAATCCTTACAGTAGCTGGGGAGAAATGAATTTCCCCAGCAACAGTATATTGTTCCTGGTTGTCATGCAAATTATCTTGGGGTGACCTGGTCTTGTATGGGAAATTCAGACTGCTTGGCTTTACAAAAGACCTGCTCCTGGTGGGGATGAAAACCGCTAGAACTGGTTTGCTGATATGGATCAACACAGCTGCCTGCATTTTTTTTTACTCTTTGGATGGGCGTGGCTACGGGGACTGTCGTGATGAGCGCCTGCACTTCAACACTGACCACCGCACCACTGTTTGGAGCTCAGCCCTGCATTTTGTGTCATTCAGAAATAATTATTTCTTGCCATTTCCCAGTGTGGGCAGAGGCAGGAGGAGCAGGTTCCCATCACCACAGCTGCCGGCAAGGCATCGCTGCACATCTAATTCCTGCCATAAAAGTCGTCATCTCCCTGGCGAACTGTGTGACAAGGGGAAGCAGAACTGGCTCCATTCCGCTCCGTTCCCTGTGATCGCATTTGAGTACTTTCGATTGGGAATCTAAACACGCTCACCAAATATTGGCACACCACAGCAGCATAGGTATGATTTTCTTTCAGTAGTCTTCAGCCAGCCTCCTTGAGACGGAGTGTGTGTGTGTGCGCGCATGAGGGGGAGGGAATCCCCGCCACCTGCAAAATGACTGTATTGTTTATGAAGGAAGCAGAAACCAAACGCATGATAAGAGAACTGTGAATCAGCACTGTTGCTACCTCCCACATACACACCCAAAGAGCTGCTAAGTGTCTGGGCTTGAAAATGAGACACACACATACACATGCTATAAAAGACCAGATAATTAACATAAGGAAAGAGGCACTTTTAAAGGGGGTGGGGGGGACATTTAATGCCTTGTTTATCAGCTTCCACCCTTTCCAGTTTTGTTTGTTTTAGAATACTGGGGCTATTGCTGAACCAGTAATGTTGGTCATAGCGCAGTGGCAGAACACATGCTTTACTTATTTTAAACTAGCTTTTTTTACCCGGTGTTGCACGGGTCGTCATTTTCCTATAGGCACTATTTGTTCGAAATTCCTTAAGGTCGCTGACCGTTGTTTTGAATCGCTCCATAGGAAAGGTCCCCCGGAACTACACAATGAAATCCCAGCTCCCCCAGGACTACCTGCTCCCCCAGGACTGCACAATGAAATCCCTGCTCCCCGCAGGACTACACAATTAAATCCCTGCTCCCCCCCCCCTGGACTACACAATGAAATCCCTGTTCCCTTTCCCCCGGGACTGCACAATGAAATCCCTACTCTCTTGGGACTACACAATGAAATCCCTGCTCCCCCCCCCCGGACTTTACAATGAAAAACCCTGCTCCCCCCCCCCCGGGACCACACAATGAAATCCCAGCTCCCCCCCCCCGGGACTACACCCTTCGTTATCAAGTCACAGGGCAAATGCTTTCTCTACGGCAGATTCATGGCGCTCTTATTACAGGGAGGCAGAGTGGGTCCAGCCCACCTTTCTTGGGCTTCTCTACACGAGGCATTTACTGTGTTCTCGTGATTCGTCGCTCATGTCTCATGGTAGTCTGCGGGTGTTATACGTGACTTCATCATCCTCCAGGACCTCTCCTGTGCTTTCCAAGCATTTCCATGGCTTTTTTTAGAACAAGGAAAATGAGCTATTAAAGGGCTATCACACTATGAAACGCTACAACACGGTCATGTATTTTCGCAATTCTGCTATACCGCAGGGCCACCTTGTGGTTTTGTAATGGAACATATAGAAAGGCAGAGAAAGAAGACCCCTGCGGAATAAAGCATGTGTAAAGGAGCCGATCTTAATCCTGCAAAGAACCCAGAAGCAGAAGCCTCAGTAAAGTGGCAGGTTAAAAGCCTCATGTAGAGAAGCCTTTAATGCCCCCACAGTTAGCATTTTGGCTAAAATTGGGGAGAGTTAGACCATGCTGATCCCACAATAAATGCTTGCCTGGAAGCAGCCCAGAACACAAAACTCCAAGATGGCATAAACTCTAACTTTCGCATTCTCCCATATGAGCCTGCCCAGATTTTAAGATCTCCAGGGGAGGTCCTTCTCTCGGTCCAGCCACCATCAGAGGCGTGTTTGGTGGAATCACAAGAGAGGGCCTTCTCTGTGGCCGCTCCCAGGCTCTGGAACTCCCTGTAAAGAGAGGCTAGGTTGGCTCCCTCTCCCTTGTCCTTCTGCCAGCAGGCAAAAACATTTTTATTCAGACAGGCCTTTGGCATAAACCTGTCTGTTGCTGAAGGTGGTTTTAATTGGTTGGCTGCCATACCCTCCAACATCTCACAGATGAAAATAGGGACACACATGTGAATTTCTAAGAGGTATGGTTAAGCAACATGAAGGTGTGATCAAGAGGGCGCGGCCAGGCAACATGAGGGCATGGCCAAGGGTATAGCGCCACCCACCCCAGGATGCTCTAACCGTTTAAGGGCCCTGACCTCTCTGAAGCCACTTTGATCTCCAGACCCATGATGATGATGATGATGATGATGATGATGATGATGATGATGATGATGATGATTGCTGTTGTTGTTATTATTATAATTGTACTATCAATCAATGTGCAATCAATGTGCATGGTGCTTTACCTTTGCAGGTGCAACCTCCACTTCCTTTTCTTTTCACCCAGAAGAGACAGCTGGTAGAGCATGCGTGCGCACGCACACCCTCGCGTCTGTTCCCTCCCTGCTTACTGTGTTTCCGTGGGCAGCCATTCGAGCCCAAGCAGAGCTACTTTCAAAGGGGCCATGGGCAACATTGCAGCTAAGCTTAGCTGCAGTTTTGCCCATGGCCCCTTTAAGAGCAACTTAAAGTATCTTGCAGGAGGCAGGGGACTGTGGGACTCTGCATGACAAAGGGAGAAGCCAGGATGGCTTACGGGTCTTCTTGACAGTCCCGCCATTTTCGGGGCAGTTGGAGGCTATGGGCTGCTATTTATTTCTTTTATTTAATTCTTTGGGCACAGTGATCCTATGGCCCCTAGACAGCATCTAGCGGGCCATAGGATCGTTCAGATTCCCAGCTCCAAGGTTGGAAAATCACTCTGACCTTGAAGCAGGGGATCCGCACTCGGATCCTGCCCCCTCGCAGCCGGTGCAGAAAGAACTGCACCAGCTGCTTCTTGGAGAAGGGGTTTTGTGGGTGTTCCAGGGGGGTGGGGAGGGGAGGAGATGTGACCTGGCAGCACCTTAGCCTCCTTCCCGCCCCCTCCAAAGCCCCACAGTTACGGTAGACAGCCGAAATCAGGCATTGAGCTGCTTTGCGCTCCTCCTGCCCTGCAGAGGATGCCCATAATCCTCTGAGTTCAGAGGGGTGCGAGCATCCCCATAGGACTGCATCCTTAATTACTTTATTTTTATTTTATGTTTTAATTAAGATTTTTGCTTTTAATCTGTATTTTATTGTTAGCCGCCTGGAGCACCATTTTTGGCAGAAAGGCAGGATATTAGATAGATGGATGGATAGAGTTAAATGTTTAAAAACCTAGTTTCTCAATACAGCCTCCTCAGACTCTCCAAAATCATCATCCTCTCTCTCTCTCTCACGCACACGCACGCGCGCACACACACACACTAACGCTTGTTCACCAAATGAGACTTAAAAACTGCCTGTTCAGTAAGGAAATGTCCAACAGGTCACTTATCACAAAGTGCCCAAATAAACCTGTCATCTGAGAGAAGTCACAACCCACTTCTAAGTTCTGCAGACGTTTCCTGATCCTCTGAACTCTTAATCTCTCGGCATCTAATAAAGATGACATCAGCTCTTCAGTGAAATCTGTCACCTACCACCTGTGCGCTCCTTTCCACTGCCGTTTCCTATGAGCATCTGAATGAATGAATGTTCATTAACTTCAAAGGGAGTGACATTCAAGGTGTAGAGGAAGGGGGGGCTGGCTGACCCGCCACACCCCCACCCTTTCCTACCCAAAGGACCCAAGACCCCCAGAGATCTCAAGGTACCAGATTGCCAGCCTCAGCTGTCTGCAATCCTACTTGAATCTCTGTTCAGGGACTTGCCTTTATGACTGTAACCTGGATTTAGATGCTGAACCAAGCAGAGCAACTACAAAACCCATGTGGGGTAAAAAACCAAAAGAAGGTTTATTCAGGTAGCATTTTACACAAAAGAATAGGAAAATGAGAGAAGCACACGAAATTAGGGAGAGACACTTTGGTACACAGTAATAGAGCTGCAAAAATAACAAAACCTACTTCTTTATATCTCCCAGGCACACAACTCTGTTACCTGGGGGTCAGTTCTCTTCCAGGGTTGGATCCAGCACAGCCTTGCTGCCCGGGAAGACTACTTCACCTACCCGAAGGTCCGAGATGGGTAGCCCTCCACAAGGCCTGCCTTTACCAGAGCCCTCATTCAGCTAATTTCACCAGGAGCTACCTGGGGTCGGATCCTGAGGCCCCCCGAAGGCTTGGGCCTCTGCTTGGCTTGCGGCCATTGCTCCACAGCCAGCAGCCACGCGATGACCAAAGACAAAGAACAAAACCCACACGTTGGGAAATATACCTCCCCCCCTCCCCTCCTTTCTGTAGCTTTGCTGCTTCTTAGCCAATCAGGATGCACTTCACCTGGCCAGACAGGGGGAGGGGGACTCATGACTCATGACTTTTGCATCTGAAAAGCCGTAGACTGGACTTTCAGGACTTCCAGGCGCCACCCAGAGGAACTATGCACACTTCGCCGCCGCCCCCCCCCCAGCCTTTAGCCGGTTCACACATGAGGGTGTGTGTGTGTGTGTGTGTGTGTGCATGTAGGAACCCCCAAAGGCTCTTTCCTTCACACAAGGTATGGAAAAAGAAACTGTGGAAAAATATATAACATTATACCAAAAGCTAGCCAATCCAGAAGAGCTGGAGCCATAAACAACGAATAGCACAATAAGGGTGCAATCCTATGCATGTTTAGACAGAAAGGAAGTCCCACAACTCCCAGTATTTCCCAGCCAGCATCTGAGTTGTAGGACTTTTTTTTCTGTCTAAACAAGCATAGGATTGTGCCTTAAGACACTATGGAGGGAGATCCCCCAGATTGGGCTTGTGATGGTCTCTGTCAGCAGAATCGGCTGCTAGGGTCCAGTGAAGACTGAAGCAGTGTCAAGGTCTGGTCTGTGGAAACTAATACTCCAGGTGTTTTGGCTGATTGTTACAGCATCCGGTCATTACATATGTGAATTCATCTTCACAGATCAAATTAAAATGTTCTTATCGCCCCAAACAATGCTTTTTGGTGGCATCAATTCACGCATGCAGCTGTGAGTGACTGCTGAGTATGCAAGCGATGCATAGTGCAGGGGGGTGAAGAACCTACCACTTCCCCCAAATCGGCTGCCAGATTCTCATTTGAACAGAATCTGATGGCAGCCTCAACAAAATTCAGTGTTGATGCTAGCTGTGAGTAAATGACATCTACTGGCCATAAATGGCTGTCTGGGGAATGCTGGGAGTTGTAGGACATTTTTCTGCCTAAACATGCATAGGATTGTGCCCTAAACTGCTAACAGTATTGGCATAGTATCAGAATCGAGACTTTGTTGTGATGCCTAAAGCAGTGGACACCTTTCTTTCAAGGCCGTCGAGATTGAGTAATATATGTATTCATACTCTGAGTCATTGGTAAACAAGAAGGAAGCCCGTGAATCACAAAACAGGGAAGGCCACACCCACCCTCCCTATTCTATATGGTCTAGGCCAGCCTTCCCCAAACTGGTGCCCTCCACATGTTTTGGACTACAACTCCCATCAGATCCAGGCACCATGGCCAATGATCAGGAATGCTGGGAGTCTAGTCCAAACCATCTGGAGGGCACCAGTTTGGGGAAGGCTGGGCTAGGCCCACTCCATCATAGCAGCTAACCTACCAGCAGCTGTTTTGACTCCATCCCAGAACTGTCTCCTCAGTGGTCATTCCAGCGGGTCACTATCAGATCAACTGTATAAATTGGGGGTAGGCAACCTTTTGGAGCCATGTACACATTTCGCAATTTAAGTAACTATTCTGGGCACCACCACAAAATGGCCACCATGGCAGGTAAAGGGCAAGTAACCTGCCCAATAAGACAAGGCAGAGGCGGTGTCTGAGCCCCAACACACTAAACAACTCCGTGGAACCCAGAGTTTTCGGCGCCAACAGAAGCCTATTTCACAGCAATCCCAGTTGCCAGAAAGAAAATGTGTTTAAGTTTTTTTAAGTGTGTGTAGCAAAGAGCAGGCACCAAGAAAAATGTCTGGGTGCACATTGGTGCCCACGGCCACCACGTTGCCTACCCTTGGTGTAACTTTATGTAACTTTAAGAATTGGTACCTGAATTTGCTTGCTTTCTTCTTCCCTCCCCATTCATTTTTCCTTTTGTGTTGTGTCAGTTAGATGGCAACCCCAGTGGGTAGTGGCTGTCTTGCCTTTTTTTTTCTTTTTCTTTCTTTAAAGAAAATCTATGACCAGTGTTGAGAAAAAAATTAGGTAGGAGTGGGCAGCCGGCAGCCCTAGGGCCACTGGCAGTCCTTGAGCTAATTTTGAAAGCCTTTTGCAAGTAATTAGTTCAGATCTGCTGGATGGGGAGAGAAGGGTTGCAGCTGGGGAGAGAAAGAGGGAGAGAGGAAGAAAAGAGAAAGAAAGAAAGAAAGAAAGGGGGTGGCAGAAAAAGTGAGAGTAAAGGGGTGGCCACTCCCACTTTTGCTCTGTCCCTGCCCCCCTCTGGCTTTGGCTTCACCCCCCCACTGGCATATGGCTCCTGACAGATTACCCCCCCCCCCGAATGTGGCCCTTGACACAAAAAAGGTCCTTAGGTACTTTAGAAATGATACAGCAGCAGCAGCATAATTTAAAACATAACGGATCCTATTCCAGTATAAATAAGTTGCATTTCATTACCCATTGAACCAGTTTATCCATTCTTTATCCTTCACCACCCACTTCATGATTAATTAACACAGGACCAATTTATTCACCCCACTTACCTTATTTTCAACATTATTAACATCAGTGCTTCAACCCCTTCTCTCAAGCCATAAATAAAGTATTTGGGAATCAGAAGATTCTCAGGTGATATGATCCACATGATGGGGCGTGAGGAGAAGCAGAGTGCCTCGCGTGTGTGAGATGGAAGATTTAAAATCCTATTCCTGTGTGCAGACTGCCCATAAATCCACACACAGAAGTTCAGATCCTTCTCCCCCTCTCCCTGCGCAGCTTTCCAGCATTTCGGTTGTCAGCCAGCTCCCTGTAATCTGACACCAGCCCAGCTTCCTCCGTTTGCAGATTACTTCAAGTAGCAAGGAAATAACTCTGTAAACTCCACAGGTCTATTTAGCTACCTGTTTATTTGAATAGCAAAGTATATGCTACAGAGTATACATTTCCTAGTTACAGTCCATGTGCAGAGTACAATGCATAGCAAGCATTTAATCCAGTGGAGCAAGTTGAGGTTTACTCCACTCAACAAAGACGTTACATGATTGCATTAGTCCAGCAAGCACTAGTCAGAAGACAAGAGAGAAAGAGAGAAGTTCAGCATCTCTCTAAAATGGCTTCAGACAGAAAAACAACAAGTCAGTACGTCACCAGAACATACAAACCATGTGACAGGCTCATACTGTTTCCCATACACTCTAGTAACCCCTGCGAAAGCACGAGATTATAGAAAGACATAACAAACTTGTTTACCAGCCATTCATTCTGTTCCTTCCATGTGTAAACAATGTGCCACAGCTGGTGAATGTCATACATGTCACAACATCCCCCCACAAGCTGTGATACATCTTGTTTACATTTACTCAATGAGGCCTAGTGCCGTCATTAGTTTCCTGTGTCTTACTACAGGCAATGGCTTTGTGAAAAGATCTGCCACCATATCCCCTGTTGCACAGTACTTGAGTGTTACCCACCCTTTTTTCACACAGTCCTTTACATGAGAGTAACGAACATCAATGTGTTTGGTTCTTGGCCTACATTTTTCATGGAGAGCCATGCTTATGCAAGCTTGGTTGTCCTCAAAAATTGTAACAGCCTTGTCTACTGGTATGTGCATATCAGCAAACAATTGTTTGAACCACTCAATCTCATTACATGCTTGAGATAAACTGATGAATTCAGATTCTGCGCTAGATACAGCCACACAAGATTGTTTGCGAGTGTACCAGTCAATTAGACTGTTATCATACATTAATGCAGTCCCACTTGTAGACTTCCTATCTGTAGCAGACCCCCAGTCAGCATCAGTGTACACACAAAAATCTCCCTCTGTGTGTGTTGACAATTTCAGTTTGCAATTCATGGTACCTTTTAAATACCTTAACACACGTTTCACAGCTAGCCAATCATACATAGAAGGATTTTGCGTTTTCCTGCTAAGTATGTTTACAGCATTGCTGATGTCTGGCCTACTCACATTTGCCAAATATAGCAGGCTTCCAATAACACACTGATATTTTCCAATATCTTCAAATTCAGTGTTATCTGTGTGTTTTTTATATTCAAGAGTCATTGGAGTGGTAACTGGGTTACAATTCTCCAACCCATGAATTTCCAGTAATTTCTGAATTTTTCCACTTTGTTCAACCATGAAAGAACCTTCCTCATCTTGAGATAATTGCATTCCAAGATAGTGTTGTACCAAACCTAGATCTTTCAGTTCAAAGTGTGCTTGCAATTCTTGTGCAATTTTGTCTTTTTGACTTACTGATTGTGTCACCAGCAATATATCATCAACAAAGACCAACAAATACACCCAGTTTCCCTGTTCTGTGTGATTTGTATACAGACAGTGATCAGCCTTGCTTTGTTTGAATCCCAAACTAATCAAAACTCTGTCTAGTTTCTGGTTCCAGCATCGAGCTGCTTGCTTTAACCTATATATGGACTTGTGCAGACGACATACAAGGCTGGGATTTTCTACAAAACCTTTTGGTTGCTGCATGTAGATTTCCTCTTGTAATTCACCATACAGAAAAGCAGTTTTTACATCAAAATGAAATGCCATCATTTTTCTTTGTGCTGCCAATTTCAACAACAGTCTGACAGTAGCATACCTTGTTGTTGGTGCAAACACGGAATCAAAATCTACCCCATGTTTTTGTGCAAACCCTCTGGCAACGAGCCTTGCTCTGTATCTCTCCACCTGCCCCTGGTGATTTGTCTTCATCTTGTACACCCATTTACAGGTGATGGCTTTGCGCCCCACAGGCAAAGATACTAGACTCCATGTTTTGTTATCATGCATTGCATTGATTTCATCCTGCATGGCCTCAAACCAATCATTCTTCACTTTTGGTTCCATGCTTTGAATTTCCTCAAAACTTTGTGGTTCTAAAGATATTTTGAGAGCTTTATGTACAACAGTTTTCCCACTTTGGAATTCATCCTGATATCTAACAGGTGTTTTGCGTTCTCAGGTTGAACGCCTAAGAGATTGTTCACCTCCCTCCTGCTCCCCAGATATCTGCCCAGTGGCTTGTTCTGTCCCAGAAGCTTCCTGCTGTGTTTCAGACATTGCATGCATTGGCAATTCTACCAGCTGTTTCTGGTCATTTGTTTGCTCGTGAAAAATCACATCCCTGCTCAGAATTACCTTGTTGTGGTGTGGTGACCACAACCTGTACCCTTTTGTTTGTGCATCACACCCCAGCAGAAAACATTCAAAGCTTCTTGGAGATAGCTTTGTTCTGTTTTGAGCCTGTATATGAACAAAACATTTACACCCAAAAATGGGCACGTGTGCTATCTTTGGTTTCCTCCCATGAAACATTTCATATGGAGTTTTCCCAGTTGTGGTATTGGGTAATCTGTTCAGCAGGTAATTGGCATTTGACAGTGCATCCCCCCAGAAACGGTTTCCCATCTGTGATTCAGCTAATTGAGCTCTCATTATTTCCTGGAGTGTTCTGTTGTGACTGTCAGCTACACCATGTGAGTTTTGGGGCGTGACTCTGTGCCCAATGCCCTCACTTTCCAAGAATTTCTTGAACTTTGTACTCATGTACTCTCCCCCACCATCTGAGAGTAATTCTCCTATTGGATATTGTTTATATCTGTTCCCAGCCCATTTAACAATGATGCAAATCTCTCTTGAACCTGAGACTTATGCTGCAGAAGATAAACAAAACCAAATCTTGAAAAGTCATCAACGAGTGCCATGTAGTACCTATTTCCCCCATAGCTGTTTTCAAATGGTCCAGCAACGTCAGAGTGTACTAGCTCAAATATTCTTGTGCTAACTCTATCACTGTGTTTCTGAATGTTAGATCTGTGTGACTTTGCTGTACTGCATACTTCACATTCCACATACTTGGAACAAGGTTTCATTTTCATACCCTCACACAGACCTGGCATTTTCTCTATGCTTCTGTAGTTGGCATGCCCGAAACGTTTGCGGAAAATATGCATACAATTGTCATGGGGTTTACAATTCACATACTTTGCCCTCTCATCATGTGTTACAAATGGATTTATAACATACAGAGAATTCTGCAAATCACCTTTTGCACAGATCACCCCTTCATGTGAAATTACACAGTTGCTGTCAGAAAAGCATATTTCATAACCATTACTAGCTAATTGTGAAATACTAATTAAGTTTGTATCCAGCTCCTGAACAAATAGTGCCCTTTGCTGACCCAAAGTAGCAAAGTCAATTGTTCCTGCAGCTGTCACCTGGATTCGCTTTCCATTAGCCAATTCCACGTGTTGATTAATCCCACATTCTTCCAGAGATTGAAATATGTCTCTAGAATTTGCCATGTGATGACTCGCCCCAGAATCCAAAATCCAAAGGTTGCAATCAGAAACTCCCACCCTAGCAATTAAACTTTTGCCCGTTTTAAATGCCTCCTCAGGTGTACTGGTAGCTTCCTGTTTGGGTTTTTTCTTCTTCTTGCCCTTACAGTCTTTTTTAAGATGCGAAGTAGATCCACAAAAAAAACATTTCTTTACTTTCAAAGCTATAGCCTGGGTAACTCCCAGCTTATTGTAATTCCCAGCTTGGCTGTGCCCCGCGTCAGCCGAGCTGTCTGCTGATTTACGTCCAGCATTGTTTTTCTTCCCTTGCCGTTTCTCCCAATCAGAGAGAAGCTTGCCTGACACATACTCCATCGTCAGGTTCTGATCTGGTTGCCCCTTCATCAATGTTACAATTGTATCATATGAAGAGTCCAGACTGGATAACAGAATAGAGACTTGATGAAGGGGTTCAATTTGCACCCCCTGTGCTCTAAGCCTGTTAAACATGTCCCGAATTATGCTTAGATGTTCTGGCATAGGTCCACCTGGCTGTAAGCTCAACTTGTACAGCTTACGTGCAAGTATGATCCTACTACCTGCCGTTTGCATCTGGTACATATTTTGTAGGGTTTCCCAGATCTGCTTTGCCGTTTCCAAAAACTGAATAATTTTTTCAACAGATAAGCAAATTTTCAACAGATAAGCAAAGAATTATCTCGTTCTTTCCATTCATTATAAGCTTGGTCTCCCACGGCAACTGCATCCTGTATTACAACATTCCAGAGCCCTGGATGAGTTAAATAATGCTGTATCTGGAAGCTCCATAATACATAGTTCGAGCCAGATAGCTTTTCCACTATCTGTGGGTTTAGAGCTGGTGCTGCCGCCATTCCGGGAACAGGGGGAATTTCCGCCTCTTCCCCGCCAGAATTCTCGGCCTCGCTTTCTGAGCTTTCGGCTTTGAACAGAGCCTGCAAGCTCCCAGCGAACACCTCCCACTCTTCCCCTTCCTTACCGGACAACGGCCCAGGAGATTTATCTTCTGCTTTGATGTCCGTGTCCTCCTCTGCCATAAATCACTGCAATCCCGGAGTCGAAGTTGTTGACACAGCTGTTGGAAAACAGGTCCCACTGCTGCTGCCGGCGCTGACCCTCAGCCTGGTCCCGAACTGGTTCCGTTCGGTTCTGGCACTGGTCCCGCTGGTTCCGAATTTGGGGGCCCTAACCCTGTAGGGGCGTGAGGAAAAGCAGAGTGCCTCGCGTGTGTGAGATGGAAGATTTAAAATCCTATTCCTGTGTGCAGACTGCCCATAAATCCACACACAGAAGTTCAGATCCTTCTCCCCCTCTCCCTGCGCAGCTTTCCAGCATTTCGGTTGTCAGCCAGCTCCCTGTAATCTGACACCAGCCCAGCTTCCTCCGTTTGCAGATTACTTCAAGTAGCAAGGAAATAACTCTGTAAACTCCACAGGTCTATTTAGCTACCTGTTTATTTGAATAGCAAAGTATATGCTACAGAGTATACATTTCCTAGTTACAGTCCATGTGCAGAGTACAATGCATAGCAAGCATTTAATCCAGTGGAGCAAGTTGAGGTTTACTCCACTCAACAAAGACGTTACATGATTGCATTAGTCCAGCAAGCACTAGTCAGAAGACAAGAGAGAAAGAGAGAAGTTCAGCATCTCTCTAAAATGGCTTCAGACAGAAAAACAACAAGTCAGTACGTCACCAGAACATACAAACCATGTGACAGGCTCATACTGTTTCCCATACACTCTAGTAACCCCTGCGAAAGCACGAGATTCATAGAAAGACATAACAAACTTGTTTACCAGCCATTCATTCTGTTCCTTCCATGTGTAAACAATGTGCCACAGCTGGTGAATGTCATACATGTCACAACACCACATGTCTTCCTCTCACAAACTAAATCATATTTCTTCTGTCTTCCCTCTCCATACCAAGGGCTTAAGGATGCACAAGGCCCTTAGCTACTAAACGAAGTGCTTTAGGCTACTACTGCATATCACAGACAGTGGCCAGGCAGGCTTTATTTTCCATAAGGAACATGCCCTCCAACATCCTCTTACCTGGTGTTGTATTTAATGGGCAACTTGAAACTCCACCCACCATTCCTGATGTAGGTATCGGAGGTAAATTCATTTTTAGTGCGGTCATCCTGACAGCCCCTTTGCCACCACCTTCAGTCCACCTTGATGTTGATGGGGATCAGCAACACGTCCTCACAAGCACACTGGATGCAGTCACAGTGGACCACTGATTATTCTGTTCCCATGGATACTCAAACCCCAACATTTTGATCTGCAGTGGAGAGGAGAGCAGAGGGCAGAGGGCTTCTGGCACCAGGAACAAACCCACAGATCTGTGTGCTGCTACTGCTCCATGGAGCTCCATCCACTGGAGCTACAAGATGAATTGTCTCCTAGGTAGTAAACTGTTCCTAGGCTCTGGAGTTTTTCTGCTTACCCAGGCTGGCCATTGGCCACCCCTGACTTGGAAGGATGATTAAGACTGACTTAGGCCTCAAACCAAACAGGGCTCTTCTTCTGAGATTCATTAACTCCAGACTTCTGGCTCTGCAGCTGCCTATCACCCAGCACTTACAGGCAGGTAGGCCAGGCAAACAAAATCCCCAAGATTCAGGAGAAATTTATTTCTAAAATCTTAACATATGGACATCCTGTGGGAATAGGTGCAAGGCAAAGTTGAATTACAAAAGCAGCAGATCCAGCACCGCCAGCCTGCCTCTTTCTCCTCCTTTCTCTTGGCCTTGGAGGGGAGTTGGAGTTCCGATTCCTCCCTCCAAGGTCAGAGCACTGTCTCCAACCTCAGGTCAGGGGATCCAAAATATCCTATGGTCCCTCAGATGCTGTCTACGGGCCATAGGATTGCTCCCTAAGACTGTTGCCAATCCAATCCATTCCCTGGCTTTAAGCACGAGTTCTCCAAAGGGCCAGCCCTCCCATGAGGCAGAGTGAGGCAGATGCCTCAGGCAGCAGATTTTGAGTATCATGAAAGGGCAGCAAATTCTTAGTTATTTCATTTATCATGATTGTACTTTTTACTCCCAGGAAGGGGCAGAGGTGCTGGTTTAGGGTACTATGCACCTTGACTTTATATGTGTGGTGTCCTGTTCTGTCTCAGGCAACAAAATGTCTTGGCTAGCCCTGGGTCTCCTCGATTGCTGCACTGCTCCTTTCCTTTATCACTCTTATTGCTCTCAGTGCGGTAGTGTTTTGATGCCACAGAAGTGTTGGGTTTTGCATAGGCAGAACGAGATTACCACCTGACATCGGGATTATCACCTGACATGGTGGGTGTTACTTGAGTTCAAGTATACAAGGCCTTTAGTCATAAGACATAGTCTCGAGGTGACATGACTCAGCAGCCTTGAACAGATTTGGGGTAAACATGTTGATGAATAGGTTATACTACTGGGTGAGTAATATCCTATTTATAGGTGCAGGGTCTGGGCTATAAAGCTAGCACACTTGATGATAGCTTCACTCCTCTTTACACTCTCGTCTCGACACGACATGTGTATTGTTCTTGGACTTCACTTCATCTAGCCTTACCACTGGGGTATAGGATTTGAGTCTGCAATGATGTAGTGAGTAGAGATGCATTGATTGCCTTAATCCCATGTAATTGGGTCTTACAAATAAACTCTTTAATCTTTATTAACTGCTGTTATCTCCTCCTTCCGCTTGCGTGACTGGGACTGAGGGTCATTGGCTAGGGGAGCTTTTGAACCCGAGTCAGTCCAACTCTCACATCGGTTATGGGCCCAGATAAGGATCAGATAACGATCTGATGGTTATCTCAGATGGGCAGATAAGCCACAGAGACGCAGTTCGGAGAAATTCAGCAGTTATAGAGTTAAAGGAATTTGTTTACTATTTGTAAGAACGGTTTGTAAATAAACCGGAAAGGCGATGCAGTGTTGCTAAAGCTGGGTGCTGATAACAGCGGCTTGGAATGCAGCACAACTGAAGAGACAGAGAGACGGAGGATTTTTCGTTTTGAAAGCAGCTGAAACGGAGGTGCCAGGCTTGGCAAAATCCGAGGCTATCGGGCAGCTACTAGGCTGAAAAGTGAACAATGCTGGACACAAGGATTTCGTTTTCCACAGCTTGCTGGAGTGATTGTCAAGGAGCTGTATCGGGCAAGGAAATATCTCCAGGAGGCTCTGTGTCTACTCATTTGAGACCAGACTACAGCAGGAGGATCATATTTCTTTTACAGTTTGCTTCTTCGCTCAGCAGCGGATCAGCTATCTTTTGCATTGTATCAACAAGTGGCTTGGATTACAAATGCGTGGATTACGTCTGACGTGGGCAAAGCGTCTGGAGCGTCATCTCGCAGCAAAGTCACGTGTGACAGAAACGTACCTCTGAAACCTGATACTACATGGGAGGCTGTATCGAACCAGCAGAGGCGTGGTTTTGAAACAGCAGGAGAAAAACAACAACAGCGCGGCAGTTTTTGAACAGAGAAAGCTGTGCTTAAAATGGGAAGCTGTTCTTCATTTTCTTCATGTGGGATCACAGAAGAAAGGAGCTTGAAATCAGCAGGGGTGCTGCTGATGGGAAAAACTTTGTTTTAACCCAGGACATAACAAAATGCACATTATTTTGTTGTGAGCAGAAACAATGGATTGTTTAAACGAAGCTTTCTGTGTTGGACATAAATAAACAGGAAGAGGACTATGCAAATGGTCAGAGGTTTAACAGTCATGTTTTTGAAAATGTATTTCTTGAAAGTTGGATAACTTGGAATCAAGAAAGTGTAATATATGCTCTGAAATGTCAGGAAATGTACTGAATGTATATATGACTTGAGTATATTGTGGATATTTCTGTAGCAAAATGTGAAATACTGAATTAGTAGGTATGTTTATATGGCAAAGCTAAGAGATGGATTATTTCTTTCATACTGTACTGATGTAAATAAAGAAATGGAGAGTTGTACTGTTGCAACTATAAAAAGGTTAAATGCTTATATGTATGACATGTACATGCATGCATATCACATGATTGTTTGATCATTTAGATTCACAGGCCTGTGAAAGAAAATGCAAACTGTTGGTGGGGAAAGCATTGGGAAATTGTAATTTTCACATGAAAGGTAATTTTGTGCACATAAACAAGGTATGCTAGCTTCAACAGGTAAACTGGAAGGCAAGCTGTAAAACCAGTTCATTTCATTCAATTTGTTCTTGGTGATCTTGTGAATACTCTGATGGTCTTTAGAGGAAAGGCATGTTATTTCATGATGTCAATTGATCAATACACGAGGTACAGGTTGTGTACATGTTAGATAGAAAGCTGAAGTATTGAACAGAGTCAAGGTGTTTTGTGCTTGGATGGGAAACAAGCATATTACCCATGTTACCTATTTCTTTTCAGATATGGGGAAGTTCAATTCAGTGCATGCTTTCATGACTTTCTAACAGGATGTGATATTGAACACATGGATTGTGTGGAAGAGTAAACAAACACTCAGAAGAGGTGATAATAATTTGGATAATGAGGTTTGGGTAGAAGCTCTTAAATGTTTTTGATTATGTACATAATAGAAGTTTTAGTTCTGTGTGATTGAACTGTACACCTTATAGAAAGTAGTGTAGAAGGAAGAATCTTCTGGAGAAACATTTCAGGATCTTGGATCTGATATGTAGGTACATACACCTCAAAGTTAGAAGAAATCTGTAAGGGAGCTTACATGAGATTTT
The DNA here is from genome assembly GCA_021292165.1 of Shinisaurus crocodilurus. NCBI lineage: Eukaryota > Metazoa > Chordata > Lepidosauria > Squamata > Shinisauridae > Shinisaurus > Shinisaurus crocodilurus. The sequence continues at coordinate 166,239,128 of CM037879.1, read as the reverse complement.
TCTAGAAATGAGAATATTGTGTTTCACATAAACAACACTTGGATAGTGAGATTATCTAGAAGTGTTTAGTATAATGCTGAATGAAAAGGTGAGATCATTTTCAAAATTAATTCTGTTAATGCAGGAGAAGCATCAAGTTCAGAGTCAGAATAGAAAAGCATTTGCTGAAAGACAGTCAGGTAAATTTGACAAACACTGATACACGTTTGGTTTAGAGGAGACTAGACAAATGATTGTTCATCATTGGTGCAAATTTATTGGAACAGGAACCTGATAACTGATGAGGTAAGGAACAGGTGAGTCAAACAACCTGTGAGATATCAGGATGAATTTGCAGGGAAAAGCCATTTGAAACTTGAAAATTTCAAAGAGGTGAAAAAATTGTCTGTTAAGGAAGCTGAACCATAGCTTAAGGCTATGCAAGCTGAGTTGAATTCTTTGGATAAAGAACAAAACATGGAAGCTGGGGAAAGAAACAGCAGTTCATGGAACTCATTGTTACCAGATAGATTTTTAAGTGAAAACTAACCAGATTGAAAAAGGTTATGTGTGTCAAATAGCAAGATTGGTTGCTTGTGATTTTTGCTCAAGTTAAAAGGAGCTGGATAATCATAAGATGAGTGCAACAACAATTTGCTTTGGAAACAGACTGATGTTTAAGAATGTGAAGATGTAAGAATATTTCACAGTGGAAATATTGGAACATAAGCATTTTAAATGAGAGGAAGTCTTTGGAAAACTGTCTGTGAGATTTTCTTTAGGGAAAGCTAGAAATCAGCTGGAGGCTGGAATTCTGTTTTGAACTCAAACATTGCTGATTTGAGGTTTGCACAGAGAGGCAGATCAATGTTTGTTTGTTAAACAGGAGAACAGGGACATAGACCGTATGTACTTTGTTTAGATGGATGATCTATTGTTTTTTCTGGACAGATAAAAGCAATATGATATAATTGATCCAGGGTTTGAAATTTCATTGAATTGAAACTGCTTGGTGGTGGATCAACTGTTTATTTGTAAATAGAGGTTGAGGGAAAGAGAACCAAGAGGGCAGTATCTTACTGCAACAAACCAGAGAATGTGATTGAGAATTTGGAGAAAGTTAACTCAGTGAGAGACTCCAAATAATTGAGGATTTTCAAGCACATGCTGATGGAAAAGCAGTTTGAATGCTACACAGAAGCATTGGGCTGTTGAGCTTTACTGTACAAGCAACAAGGCCAGGTATTGCTGTCAGTGTGATAGGCAGACTGTTAGACCAACAGGACATGCTTGGAGAGCTCTGAAAAGGAGTTGAGTGTTATCTGGAAGGAACATCATACTTCAGACTAAGATTTACAAGTCAGAGCACAGGTGGCTTACAGATTCACAGAAATGCCAGTTGTGGTTGTGATAGTAAGAACAACAAGAACACACCTGAAGTTTGTTATTTTTATAACCATATTTTGTTTGATTGATTTTGTAGAAACAATCATTTAAAAGTTAGGGTTCAACTGAAGCTGAACTGAATGCATTGTATTATGTATTGTGCTATTATGCTATTGTAAAGCTTGAATAGTTATTGCATTTGTTTAAATAGTTTAAATTGTAAAAAATGTTTAAATGATGCTGGGATTGATGTGAAAAACCTATTACAGTTTTTTCAGGAAACCAAGGCAGGATTGCTATGCTGCAGGCAGATAGCAATACACAACGTTTTGGGTCTGCAAATAAAACTGTGTCATGAGGAGGGATACATCAGAAGTGATTTGATGGTGGTTCAAATTTCTGGCAGGTAAAGTCATTCCTGAAAAAGTTTTTTTTATCAAAGTCCATAGATGAAGGAACAGCATCAGATGCCAACAAAGCTGTTGCTGTTGTATGAGGTAAATAACCACGTTCTGCGCAAATGCAAAAGCAGGGGGATGTTGGGTTTTGCATAGGCAGAACGAGATTACCACCTGACATCGGGATTATCACCTGACATGGTGGGTGTTACTTGAGTTCAAGTATACAAGGCCTTTGGTCATAAGACATAGTCTCGAGGTGACATGACTCAGCAGCCTTGAACAGATTTGGGGTAAACATGTTGATGAATAGGTTATACTACTGGGTGAGTAATATCCTATTTATAGGTGCAGGGTCTGGGCTATAAAGCTAGCACACTTGATGATAGCTTCACTCCTCTTTACACTCTCGTCTCGACACGACATGTGTATTGTTCTTGGACTTCACTTCATCTAGCCTTACCACTGGGGTATAGGATTTGAGTCTGCAATGATGTAGTGAGTAGAGATGCATTGATTGCCTTAATCCCATGTAATTGGGTCTTACAAATAAACTCTTTAATCTTTATTAACTGCTGTTATCTCCTCCTTCCGCTTGCGTGACTGGGACTGAGGGTCATTGGCTAGGGGAGCTTTTGAACCCGAGTCAGTCCAACTCTCACAAGAAGAACCCAGGAAGGTGGGTAGTTTGCATTACAAACTCTGCTTGTGGTGAAGCTATGATCTGCTGGATTGACCACATGCACAGATTGATAGAGAGAGTTCATGTTAAAATGATTTAAAAAAAAAAAAAAAGTGTTGTCAACCATCACTGGCCAGATTTAAAAGTAAAGTCTGAAAATGTTTGTGTGTGTGCACAGGGTCTTGTCTAGCAGCAGGTGAGTATCAAGGGAAGGTATGGCCGGGCATTTGCCAAGGCCCACACCCGAGCAGGGGCCCATTGACAAGAGCCACCTGGAGTTGCTCCTCCTCTTCCCCATTGCAACCTGCTTGTTCACCTGTCTCTCGCTCTGGCTCAGACAACAGTGGTGGTGATGAGGAGGAGGAGCAGACGCCACTGCCTCCTTGCTCCCTGACTCTCTGCCAGTCAAGCAAGCAAGTGGTAGTGTGGCAAGGAAGTTAAAGCCACTTCCTGAGTTCGTTTTCCAGCTGACTTATGGCCCAATAAACCAGCCAGAACGGGTAAAAAAAGAATTCCTTTATTCAAATACAGCGCTGTATGGTCTCACTCCAAGGCAGAGTGAGACCCCGACCATTAGAAATACAAGCATTTTTATACTTTCTACAAGCGTCTTACTTTCGCGCATGCGTGTTAACAAATTCTATAATGTGAGCTAATTGTTTCTTCCTACTGTGACAGATTTATCCTTTTACAATGTCTGGTTTCTCTTTCAAGCAGTAAATAACAATTAATTGACATGTGTGTACTGGGAGTTTAGGGAGTGAAAGACACAGACTAAAGAAGGATGGTTCACACCTTCTGTTAATTGCCTTAGTATCCCTATAAGCCTGTAATAATGTCCAGCCAACTTCCAAAATTAACATTTCTTTAAAGTAACTTCTCCTTATCTCAATACCAATCAACTGTTAGACATGGTGAAGGTTTACTTCAACAGGTCATAAGAAATCAAGAGGCCCCTTAGAGGCCCTTTGTATTAGCATCATAGTGTTACATTTCATTATGTGAGATAGAACTTTCTACATACAGAGTAGCATAGGATTACATGCAAGTAAAAGCATAGGAAATATTTGTTGCAAGTTATGTGATTATATAGAAATCATATACGGAATTATATTTTACCACATTAGCAATGATGGGGAGGAGGAGGAGGAGGAGGAGGAGGAGGAGGAGGAGGAGGAGGAGCAATAGCAGCTGTTGACAATGGCAGTGAGAAGGTAGACTTGCTGAGGGAGGGGCCCATTGGGGGTGTCTTGCCCAAGGGCCCTCCAAAACCCAGAGCCAGCACTGTCTAGCACAGTGTTCTCCAAGCTTGGGTCCCCAGATGTTTTTGGCCTAGAAAGCTGGTGACGGCGGTGGCATATTCGGTGGCGTGGATCGGGACTGCGTCTTCACGTCGGCTGGTGAGTCTGGCATCGCTGCCTGCTGCCGCTGCCCCTGTTCTCTGTGCTACCTGCAACGTGGAGAGAGGCGGGGAGACAGTCACAGAAAGGAAGGGGTGGAAAGCATTGAGGACATGGAGACGCTGCAGGCTTGGAATGGAGGCGCAGGAGAAAGACACTCTGCTGGCTGGGGGATGCTGGGAGTTGTAGTCTGACACACCTGGAGAGCGTCAGGTTGTGGGAGGCTGATTCCAGCCTGAGTTACACCAGGGGTGGGGAACTATTTTGACCCCCAGAGGCTGGATTGCCTCCCGGGACACCTCCCCCAATGCAGGCCGGATGCCGTTAGGCCGGGGGTGGGCCCCTCCCTCCCTCCTGAAGCTGCACCTCTTCCCCAAAGCCACGCCCTCTGGTTGCATCATTCCCCCAACTCAGCGCTACGGAAAGGAAGCCCTTCCTGCAGGGGTGTTGCTGGACACTTTAAAAGATTCGGGTCCCCGGCCCATCGGGCACAATTCTGCTCAAAATGTGCCCATGCTGATTTCTATCAATATATGCCAACGTAGAACTAATTACTAGGGTTTATTTAAATTCTACAGGAGGTAAAGCCAGCCAATTAATTTCTCATAAAAATAATCAAAAATAAAATCAGTTTGTGACCTGACCCAGATCATCCCAAACGAATGGGGAAAGTCTTTTGCTAGGCCAGTGTTCTCCAAGCTTGGGTCCCCAGATGTTTTTGGCCTACAATTCCCAGCATGCCCCAGCCAGCTACGCTGGCTGGGGCATGCTGGGAGTTGTAGGCCAAAAATATCTGGGGACCCAAGCTTGGAGAACACTGGTCTAACAGGATAGAACAGGGTGGCTGGACTGGGGTTTGCTGCAAATGGTACAAAGAAACTGTTTACATTTCTCTAGCTAAAGCTGACTGTTGGATAGGGCTACTGACCTCAGCGGCTTCAAAAGCCCAACTGGTTAATGTTTGCTTACCATCAACAGTTCCACACTAAATACTGCATTAAAATACCTGACCTATTTGTTCCTCATCAGTAGGCCCAAAGCTATTACACACGGTACCATTTGGGACCAGAGGAAACCAGGTGCTGCCTGTTTCTTCATCCATCACTGGCACATAGAGTTGATATGCATGGACCCTAGGGCACCTGGCAGCCACCTTAAAATTCATTTACCCACTAGCTCATCCTTTATTGCAGGGATGGGGGATGAGTGGCCCTCCAGATGTTGCTGGGCTGTGACTCCCATCAGCCTGAGCCAGCACAGCGAATGGTAAGGGCTGGTGGGAGTTGCAGTCCAACAACCTCTGAAGGGCCACACATTCCCCGGTCCCTGCTTTATGGTGGCTGGGGAGCAGTTTGTGTGTAGCCATGACCATGTGCCAAAAACATGGCTGTTCCTGTGCTCCCACGAGCCTAATGAAATGTGGGTCAGCAGCGGTGTGTGGAATGGCACTCGGTGTGCAGGACGGCACTCTCCGCATACAGAACTGCAATGTCCTCTGGTGGCTGGGAACTTACTGATGAAAATGACGTGGAGGGGAGAGAAGCAACCGCGTCCGCGTCACAATGAACGTTCTGTCCATTCTGGCGTGGTGACCACTTGGAGTGAGAGTCCCCCGACCAGGCTGTGAACAGCTGCTGCTCTTCATTCCATCTTTCTTCAGAGGACAAAATAATCCAACATTACCCTCCCCATTTCCAAAGGCACATGGAAGCATAGCTCTGGGTTGGTCTAGGGGTGTTTCCTAAATTTGGGCAGTAGTAGTTCCCTCCTCCTCAGGTCTGTCTGCCCCCAAGGCACTATGGGATCTGAAGCGGAGCACACCAATGGACAGGCAGCCTCCCTACTACTCTCCGCAAGACCATGAGGAGGAGGAGGATCATCGAAAAAGACCTTTAGACAGGAAACTCTAAGCAATCCTTTCCATGCCCGTGCAGCAGGGTATTCCATGGGCAGGCGGGCAGGCGCCCCAGCAAGGTGTTTGCCAAAGCTTCAAGTGGAGGCTCCTTGGCTCCTTTTTGCAACCTTTTTTCTGACTCTCTCTCACACACGCCCAGCCACAATGGCTCCATCTCTACGTTCCTCCTCTGGCTAGCCTCATAACTCTGTGCTCAGCATGTTCCAGCTTGCAACCGAGATTAGCGAAGTCTTTTGGAATGATGCTGTTTGCTCGTGGGTATTTCTCTCGCTGACGTTGTCGTCAGCAGCTGCAGAACGTTCAGGGGCTCCTCCGACTCGTTGCAGATGGTGTGGGAGGGGGGAGAATATTTTTTAACATACATGCATGTGCAGCTGAGAATGGTGTATCATCTGCTCACAAGTGGTGTGTATGTGGGCAGATGTTTTTAAGTCAGGGATGGGTGACTTGTGGCCCCGCCCTCCAGATGTATTGGGCCTACAACTCCCAGCATCCCTCACCTTTGGCTAGGGTGGCTAGAGCTGATGGGAGATGTGGCCCTCCAAATGTTTTGGCCTACAAGTTGCTCACCCCAAAGTGATTACACATGGAGCATATAAATACGTATATGCTTACCATGACACGCATATGGTGAGTGACATGTTTCTCTGTAGATGGTTCTCTATAGCCAATGCCTTGGGAATTGTTCATGGACATCTTGTGCTTGTGACAAAGTGGGCATTCGCCTATGAAGGCTTATACCACAATGCATTTTAGTATTTGGGTGCTTCCAGACCAAAGGCTGTTATTTTGCAATTGCCCTGCCTCATTCACAGAATTTTATTATGGGGGGGGGGCAGTTTGATACAGATTTATTTATTTTTCTGAGTTCTATCCTGCTTTTCTGCCCCCCCAAATGGTGTTGAAGGCGGCTAATAGTAAAATCCAGATTAACAAAATCCTAATTAATATATAACATTAAAACAAATAAATTAAAAACACAATTAAAATGCAATAAAAGAAATAATCAGCAAAACCTGCTTTTTCTTCTATTTGTAAGTCTTCCATTTGTAATTATCCCCTGTTTTCCCACTGCTTCTTCCATCTTCTTTCTTACCACAAAAATATCTGTTAAGGAGAAAAGACAGAACAGGGGCACAATGCTTTTTGATTGGTAGTGCTAAGAGTACTCTGTCTGGAAGCACCCTTTGAATCACCACAGGTAGGGATGCTGGAGAAATCTGCGACGGATTCAGATGAGTTTGGATTTCTATGAATCCAACCCACAGATTCCGCAGCAGACGAGCTTTTCCCTATGCAAATTTAGTAGTAGAAAAATACAAAAAAAAACCTGAGCAAAAATGCACATTTCCACCCATAAATTAAAGTGTGAAAACGCACATTTGGGGGGATTTGCGCATTTTCAGAAGTGCGAATTTGCACAAGTGCATACGAATGCATTTGTGCAACATCCAAATCCGCCAGTGAGCAGGTGACAGAATGAAGGGCACCTGAAACACAGACAGGATGGATTTAACAAAGTCCGTACATTCCTAACACAGGTCTCTTAGGGTGCGATGGCTATGCATGTTAAGACAGGAAAAAAGTTCTACAATTCCCAGAATTCCCCAGCCAGCCATACTGGCTAGGGAATTCTGGGAGTTGTAGGACTTTTTTTTGTCTAAACATGCATAGGATTACACCCTTAGCCTGCAGAATGAGTTGTGCATTGAGCACTAGTGTAATAAGAATATAAGAAGAGCCATGCTGGATCAGACCAAAGGTGCATCTAGTCCAGCATTCAGTTAACCCGATGGCCAAACTGCTCCCTGTGGGAAATCCACAAATAGGACAAGAGTGCAATAGCACCCTCCTGCTCAGGTTTCCCAGCAACTGGTATATATGGGCATACTGATACTGCAGGTAGCATATAGCCATCAGGACTAGTGGCTATTGATAGCCTTATCCTTCATATGAATACATAGCTTTCATTCATTTCAGTGTGGCTTGCATGGAAGAACTTCCCATTGGATTGTACCCCAAATATACGTGTGTAGTTTCACACTTGCAAGTGTAGAAGAATAATTAAAGTTGGAGGGCTAATTCACTGTAGTTTATATGGACTGGGGAGGCGGCCAGTCACAGTTTTCAGAGTCAGGTCTAAACTCTAAAGCAGGGGTCCTCAAACTGTTTAAACAGGGGGCCAGTTCATTGTCCCTCAGACTGTTGGGGGGCCGGACTAGTTTGAAAAAAATATGAACAAATGGATCAAGTATAAAAAAAAAAGGACCTGGGTCCTTTTTTTTTACTTGATAGGGGTGAATTTTTTTTTCTTAAATGGAAAGTTATTATAAATTAATGATTATAATGTTAATAAGTGATTAAATCAGGGGTCCTCAAACTTTTTAAACAGGGGGCCAGTTCATTGTCAGACTGTTGGGGGGCCGGACTAGTTTGAAAAAAATATGAACAAATGGATCAAGTAAAAAAAAAAAAGGACTCTTACGAGGCAGCAGCAACATCCTCCCCCTTGCTCCTCTAACTAACGCGAAGCCCGGGGCCCCAGCATCCCCGAGAACGCACGCACAGGCACACACGCACAGGCACACACGCACGCACTCTTCCACTCTCTTTCGGTTCCCACCTCCCAGGGAGAAGACAGAGCGAGAGGGGGCGAGAACCTCCCCCCCCCAACAAACTCAAGGCAAAAAGGGAGCAAAGGGAGCAAAAAAAGGGAGCCTGATGGAGTCTGCCGCCACCGGTTTTGTCTCGGCCCTCGGAGATCAGGAGAGAGGATCACGCAGGGAGGAGGAGGAAGAGCAGGCGGGCAGGACCCGGGGAAACCTCCAGAGGCGGCGGGCACATGCAGGCGTGTGTGTGTGTGTGGAGCTGCAAGCGCGTGTGCATGCGTGTGTTTGAGCGCCTCTTCCCGCTCTGCCTCCCAAGTCTCGCGCCTGCCTTCAAGAGCTGGGGCTGCTCTGCAGGTTGACTCTTCCCCGTAAATGGAAGCTGTGCCTTTCCCCCCACCCCCTTCCTCCTCAATCGGCCGCCGGGCGGATAGAAAGACAAGGTGGGCCGAATGTGTCCCGCGGGCCGTAGTTTGAGAACCCCTGCTCTAAAGTACATAAGAGCCATGCTGGATCAGACCAAGGGTTCATCTAGTCCAGCATTCTGTTTACACAGTGGCCACAGCAAACGGAAGCAAGGCAAAAGGGCTGAACTGGTAGATGAATAAAGGTATTTATTAAAGACTGTGTAAATTGCCAACGTGTTTTGAACCTAAGTTCTTCCTCAGGGCAATTCTCTTTTTCCAGGATCCATAGAAAGCACGGATATTCACCCACTCCATGAATTTGTCCAATCCCCTTTTAAAGCCATCCAAATTGGTGGCCATCACTACATCTTGTGGAAGTGAATTCCATAGTTTAACTTTGTGCTGTGTAAAGAAGTACTTCCTTTTATCTGTCCAGAATCTCCCTCCAATCAGCTTCATGGGATGACCCCACTGGGTTCCGGTATTATGAGAGGGGGGGAAATGTCTCCCTGTCCACTTTCTCCACACCATGCATAATTCTGTACACCTCTATCATGGCTCCCCTTAATCGCCTTTTTTCTAAGCTAAACAGTCCCAGACGTTGTAACCTTTCCTCATAGGTGAGTTCCTCTAGCCCCTTGATCATTTTAGCTGCCTTTCTCTGTATTTTTTCCCAACTCTAGAACATCCTTTCCTACAGAATAAGGTAATATAATGGTTGAGAGTATAAGAAGCAATTTCAAATCTCACTTCATCCATGAACTCACTTCTGGATAGTCTTCCATTGAACTGGTGGCCTTGGTGAAGTCAGTATTTAGTTGGTCTTATTTAGAAACACAATATGGACATTGTAGGCACTCCTCACTTTCTTGAAGGATTTTCTCCTTTCCCACACTCCTTTGTAATTAATTTACATGCAGGAGTGGGCGACCTGTGGCCTTAGGGCCACAGGCCACCCACAGATTTGTTTCATGTGGCCCTCGGCCTAATTTCAAGAGCCTCCTGCAAGCAATCAGTTCAGACTTCTAGCAAGAGCAACCTGTCCCTCCCGCAGCAGAGGAAGGGAGAGAAGAAGGGTATCAAAAAGAGGGAAAGAGAGAGAAAAGGGGGTTGCTGAATGACAGAGCCCACTTTGGGCTCTGACCCCGCCCATCACTGGCTTAGGCCTGCCCACTGCCAGCATGTAGCTCCTGACAGATTATGCCCAAGGGAATGCAACTCTTTATAGGGGAACAAAAGTTCCCCACCCCTGATTTATATTGTTGTTGTTGTTGTTGTTCCCTGCCTCCCCCCCCCTCTTGCAAGGGGCCCAAGGTGGCTCACATGGTCCTCCTCCTCTCCATGTTTATCCTCACAACAACCCTGTGAGGTAGATTAGGCTGGGAGTCAGTGACTGGCCCAAAGTCACCCAGTGTGCTTCATGACCAAGCAAGGACTAGAACCCGGATCTCCCGAGTCCCAGTCCAGCACTCTAACCACTACACCATACTGGCTCCCAAGGTAAACAGATGAAAAGAAAGCTGTAGATAGTTGCTAGGACTATTATTATTTCTCAGTATATACAAGGTGTCTGGAGAAGGGAGTGTTCCATTCAGCATATGGAGAATGCCTCCCCCCCCCCATTACCTGATTTACTCCAGCCAATCTCTATTCCTTTGTGGTTGGCAGACTGGGGTTCCAGTCTTGCACCCAGCGCCAATTAAGCATTGAATTGAGCCCCTGTGATTCTTTCTATACCTCCCGAGAAGTAGAACTAGGAGACTTGTGCTTTAAGAGACTTTTGTGCAATCCCGTGGACACTTAGCTGGGAATAAACCCCATTGAACACAAGGGGGCTTACTTCCAAGTAAATGTGCACAAGATTGGGCTGTGGCAGAAACTCAAGTAAGTGGAAGACAATAAAGTAGGCTATTACCTAAGTTCATGACCTAATGCCCTAGTGAGTCTAACGAGCCAGCACATTTCCCCCCTTACTATTATTGCAGACTAATGTAGGAAATCATACAGAAATCATTCATAAGTCTGCCCTCCCACCTCCAGCTTCTCCAGTATGTTTCCTGTACACCCTTCAACTCCTACCCAACAGAACTAATTTTCTTAGTGCTGGGGTAGGCAACAATGTGTCCCCAAACACCTTTCATATATATATATATATATATATATATATACACACACACACACACACACACACACACACATTCACTGGGATCCCCATGAAATAGGTTTCTGCTGGTGCTGAAAACTGGGTTCAGAGTGTGAGAGGAGGACTGACCCGGGTTCAAAAGCTTTCTTAGCCAATGACCCTGAGTCCCAGTCACGCAGACGGAAGGAGGAGATAACAGCAGTTAATAAAGATTAAAGAGTTTATTTGTAAGACCCAATTACATGGGATTAAGGCAAGCAATGCATCTCTTACTCACTACATGATTGCAGACTCAAATCCAAGACCCCAGTGGTAAGGCTGAGATGAAGTAGAAGTCCAGAACAAGAGACAAGTCAAGTGAGACGAGCAAGACGAGAAGCGAGGGAAGCTGTCAACAAGTGTGTCGGCTTTATACCCCAGACCCTGTACCTATAAATAGGATATTACTCACCCCAGTTGTATAACCTATTCATCAACATGTTGACTGCTAACCTGTCCTAAGGCTGCTGAGTCATATCACCTTGAGACTATGTCTGGTGACCGAAGACCTTGTTTACTTCATCTCAAGAGACATCCTCCATGTCAGGTGATAATCCTGATGTCAGGTGGTAATCTCGTTCTGCCTATGCAAAACCTAACATCCCCCTGCTTTTTGCATTTGTCGCAGAACGTGGTTATTTACCTCATACAACAGCAACGGCTTTGTTGACATCGGATGCTGTTCTTTCATCTATGGACTTTGATAAAAAAAACTTCTGCAGGAATGACTTTACCTGCCAGAAATTTGAACCACCATCAAATCACTTCTGATGTACCCCTCCTCATGACACAGTTTTATTTGCAAACCCACAACGTTGTGTATTACTATCTGCCTGCAGCATAGCAATCCTGGCTTTGGTTTCCTGAAAAACTGTAATAGGTTTTTCACATCAATCCCAGCATCATTTAAACATTTTTTACAATTTAAACTATTTAAACAAATGCAATAACTATTCAAGCTTTACAATAGCATAATAGCACAATACATAATACAATGCATTCAGTTCAGCTTCAGTTGAACTCTAACCTTTAAATGATTATTTCTTACAAAATCAATCAAACAAAGTATGGTTCTAAAAATAACAAACTTTAGGTGTGTTCTTGTTGTTCTTACTATCACAACTACAACTGGCATTTCTGTGAATCTGTAAACCACCTGTGCTCTGACTTGTAAAGTAATCTGAAGTGTGATGTTCCCTCCAGATAACACATAACTCCTTTTCAGAGCTCTCCAAGCATGTCCTGTTGGTCTAACAGCCTGCCTATTACACTGATAGAAATATCTGGCCTTGTTGCTTGTACAATGAAGCTCAACAGTCCAATGCTTCTGTCTAGCATTCAAACTGCTTTCCATCAGCATGTGCTCGAAAATCCTGAATTATTTGGAGTCTCTCACTGAGTTAACTATCTCCAAAGTTCTCAATCACATCCATGATTTTCTGGTTTGTTGCAGTAAGTACTGCCCTCTTGGTTCTCCCTCAACTTCTATTTACAAATAAACAGTTGATCCACCACCAAGCAGTTTCATTTTCAAATGAAATTCCAAACCCTGGATCAATTATATCATATTGCTTTTATCTGTCCAAAAAAAACAATAGATCATCCAACTAAACAAAGTACATACAGTCTATGTCCCTGTTTCTCCTGTTTAACAAACAAACATTGATCTGCCTCTCTGTGCAAATCTCAATTCAGCAATGTTTGAGTTCAAAACAGAATTCCAGCCTCCAGCTGATTCTAACTTTTCCTAAAGAAAATCTCAGACAGTTTTCCGAAGACTTCCTCTCATTTAAAATGCTTATGTTCCAATATTTCCAACTGTGAAATATTTATACATCTTCACATTCTTAAACATCAGTCTCACTGTTTCCAAAGCAAATTGTTGTTGCACTCACTCATGATTATCCTGCTCCTTTTAACTAGAGCAAAATCACAAGCAACCAATCTTGCTGTTTGACATATAACCTTTTTTCAATCTGGTTAGTTTTCACCTAAAAATCTATCTGGTAACAATGAGTTCCATGGACTGCTGTTTGTTTCCCCAGCTTCCATGTTTTGTTCTTTATCCAAACAATTCAACTCAGCTTGCATAGCCTGTATGGTTTAGCTTCCTTAACAGACAATTTTTCACCTCTTTGAAATTTTGAAGTTTCAAATGGCTTTTCCTGTAAATTCATCCTGATATCTCACAGGTTGTTTGACTCACCTGTTCCTTACCTCATTAGTTATCAGGTTCCTGTTCCAATAAATTTGCACCAATGATGAACAATCATTTGTTTAGCCTTCCATCCTCTGAGCCAAATGTGTATCAGAGTTTGTCAAATTTACCTGACTTTCAGCAAATGCTTTTCTAGTCTGACTCTGAACTTGATGCATCTCCTGCATTAACAGAATTAATTTAGAAAAATGATCTCACATTTTCATTCAGCATTATACTCAACACTTCTAGCTAATCTCACTATCCAAGTGTTGTTCATGTAAAACACAATATTCTCATTTCTAGAAAAATCTCATGTAAGCTCCCTTACAGATTTCTTCTAATTATCAGATCCAAGATCCTGAAATGTTTCTCCAGAAGATTCCTCCTTCTACACTACTTTCCATAAGGTGTACAGTTCAATACAGAACTAAAACTTCTATCATGTACATAATCAAAACATTTAAGAGCTTCTACCCAAACCTCATTATCCAAATTAGCATCACCTCATCTGAGTGTTTGTTTACTCTTCCACACAATCCATGTGTTCAATATCACATCCTGTTAGAAATGCATCTAAAATATGCACTGAATTGAACTTCCCCCCATATCTCAAAAGAAATAGGTAACATGGGTAATATGCTTGTTTCTCACCCAAGCACAAAACACCTTGACTTTGTTCAATACTCCAGCTTTCTATCTAACATGTACACAACCTGTATCGTGTATTGATCAATTAACATCATGAAATAACGTGCTTCTCTTCTAAAAACCATCAGAGTACCACAAGATCACCAAGAACAAATTGAAATGAAATGAACTGGTTTTTCAGCTTGCCTTCCAGTTTACCTGTTGAAGCTAGCATACCTTGTTTATGTGCACAAAATTACCTTTCATGTGAAAATTACAATTTTCCAAATGCTTTCCCCACCAACAGTTTGCATTTTCTTTCACAGGCCTGTGAATCTAAATGACCAAACATCATGTGATATGCATGCATGTACATGTCATACATATAAGCATTTAACTTTTTATAGTTGCAATAGTACAACTTTCCATTTCTTTATTTACATCATTACAGTATGATAGAAATAATCCATCTCTTAGCTTTGCCATATAAACATACCTAATTATTCAGTAGTTTACATTTTGCTACAGAGAAATCCACAATATACTCAAGTCATATACATTCAGTACATTTCCTGACATTTCCAGAGCATATATTACACTTTCTTGAATCCAAGTGATTAAACTTTCAAGAAATACAGTTCCAAAAACATGACTGTTAAACTCCTGACCATTTGCATAGTCCTCTTTCTGCTTATTTATGTCCAACACAGAAAGTTTCGTTTAAACAATCCACTGTTTCTGCTCAAACAAAATAATGTCCATTTTGTTATGTCCTGGGTTAAAACACAATGGTTTTCCCATCAGCAGCACCCCTGCTGATTTCAAGCTCCTTTCTTCTGTGATCCCACATGAAGAAAATGAAGAACAGCATCACATTTTAAGCACAGCTTTCTCTGTTCAAAAACTGCCACGCTGTTTTTCCCCTGCTGTTTTAAAACCACGCCTCTGCTGGTTTAGTACAGTCTTCCGTGTAGTATCAAGTTTCCCAAGATACGTTCCAGTCAAACGTGACTTTGCTGCGACACACGCTCCAGACGCTTTGCCCACGTCAGACGTAATCCACGTCATTTGTAATCCAAGCCACTTGTTTACACAATGCAAAAGATAGCTGATCCGCTGCTGAGCGAAGAAGCAAACTGTAAAAGAAATATGATCCTCCTGCTGTAGTCTGGTCTCAAATGAGTAGACACAGAGCCTCCTGGAGATATTTCCTTGCCCGATACAGCTCCTTGACAATCACTCCAGCAAGCTGTGGAAAACGAAATCCTTGTGTCCAGCATTGTTCACTTTTCTGTAGCCTCGGATTTGCCAAGCCTGGCACCTCCGTTCCAGCTGCTTCCAAAACGAAAAATCCTCCGTCTCTCTGTCCTGCATTCTTTAGTTGTGCTGCATTCCAAGCCACTGTTATCAGCATCCAGCTCTAGCAACATTGCCTTCCCGGTTTGTTTACAAACCGTTCTTACAAATGTAAACATTCTCTTTAACTCTATAACTGCCGAATTTCTCCTGCATCTCTGGATTATCTGAGCCAATAATCTTGATGCCATCTACGCCTGTTATCTGTGCCATCTGGGCCCATAACCGATGTGAGAGGAGGACTGACCCGGGTTCAAAAGCTTTCTTAGCCAATGACCCTGAGTCCCAGTCATGCAGACGGAAGGAGGAGATAACAGCAGTTAATAAAGATTAAAGAGTTTATTTGTAAGACCCAATTACATGGGATTAAGGCAAGCAATGCATCTCTTACTCACTACATGATTGTAGACTCAAATCCAAGACCCCAGTGGTAAGGCTGAGATGAAGTAGAAGTCCAGAACAAGAGACAAATCAAGTGAGACGAGCAAGACGAGAAGCGAGGGAAGCTGTCAACAAGTGTGTCAGCTTTATACCCCAGCCCAGACCCTGTACCTATAAATAGGATATTACTCACCCCAGTTGTATAACCTATTCATCAACATGTTGACTGCTAACCTGTCCTAAGGCTGCTGAGTCATATCACCTTGAGACTATGTCTGGTGACCGAAGACCTTGTGTACTTCATCTCAAGAGACATCCTCCATGTCAGGTGATAATCCTGATGTCAGGTGGTAATCTTGTTCTGCCTATGCAAAACCTAACACAGAGGAGTTGTTTAGTGTATTGGGGCTCAGACCCCACTTCTGCCCGTTACTCAGTCTTTTGGGCAGGTTACTTGTCCTTTGTCACGCCTCCCATGGCAACCATTTTGTGATGGTGCCCAGGACAGATTCTCAAATTGTCAAATGTGCCCACGGGCCCAAAAAGATGGCCCAGCCCTGTCTTAGTGGAAGCTTTGCAGGAAGCTTAATAGGCTGGAGAGTCTTCACAAGAATGACAAATTATTCCATTGCCATGCCACCTAATGGGACCCAGATTTGGGGATTCATATTTGAAAGTATGACAAAGATCTGATTCATTACCCCAGACTTTGCAAAGGACGCCCCACACTGTTGTGATCTGTTTCCTTGTATTACTGATCTCTTTGAATCAGGGTAAGAATTCCACCTGCCCACACACATCTCATGATTACTCACTGGTGGTGGTGGGGGGGTTGCATGACTTCAAGCAAACATTTCTGGGTTTTCATTGGTACTGTTACCATGTTATCATTATTTGCCTTTCAGGTTCAGGCACGAGAGGCAGCTGTAAAGGGTGTGTTGTGCATTGAAATCCTGACAAACATGTACCGAGGGCTGGGATCTGAAACAAAGTGTCAAGAGCAGTGTTGACCTCCAGTTACTTCTGCTGGGTGGAATAGGATCATGACCAAAGCCCTCTGGAGCTGGTAAAGCATACAGAAAGGTAGGCACAGTGAATTTGCACAATGGCATAGCAATACAATACTGTGAAATCTTCACTGGGCCGCGCTGGTGGAAGCCTCATTAAGGCTGCTCCGGAAGCTGGTGCTAGTGCAGAATGCAGCAGCTCGGAGTTTCAGCATGCAACTCCTTTGCTGAAGGAACTGCACTGGCTGCCTATTCGCTACCGGGCCAGGTTTAAGGTTCCGTTACTAGTGTACAAAGCCCTAAACACCTTGAGACCAGGATACCTGAGAGAGCGCCTTCTCCCTTACCAACCTGCCTGGTCACTGAGGTCATCGGGGGACATTCTCCTGGACTGGTGTTTCCCCATGGACCTATGGCCCAATCGGGAGTCCATCAGGAGAAGAGCCTTCAGTGTGGTGGCTCCACTTCTGTGGAACTCCCTGCATCTGGAGGTCAGGCAGGCTCCGACACTGTGTTGTTTTCAGCGCCTGCTGAAGATGTCTTTGTTCCAGGAAGCCTTCCTTGCTGACCAGCCACGGTTTTTAATGTTATCCTGTTTTTAATATTGTTTTTATTCTTTTATCAGTTTTATCTTTTCATTGTTCACTGCTCCAGAATCTGTCCAGATATGGAGCGGTATACAAATGCTGTAAATAAATAATAAAATACCTGATGCCCTGAGTATCATTTCTCTGGGGGCCCTGTAAAGCATCTACCACAGCCCCCTTGATCTCCTCGATGATCCTGTGTGCCTTTGAATAATGAAAGATAGATTGCAGTCCCTTAGATTCTCTTTGTTACCTTTGTTTTTCGCTCCTTACATTTCTGGCTGCCTTGTGTACTCCTCACGTCCCCCAAGTGGTAAAAAGTTCCAGTGGGGGGAGGGGAGCAGCATTACCATGCTTTGGTTCCCTCTGGATGACAAGAGGGCACTGTAATATTTCTTTTATTCACATCTATAAAAGCACAGAAAACAAGGAAGCAAAGAGACACACCTACAAAGCAGCAGATATGCTACCTGACATCAGGTCCCTGGAAAGAGATATACCCAGGGGTTCCCAACCTTTTTTGGGTAGGTGGGCACATTAGGAATCTTGAACGTGTCATGGGCGCTCTCACAAGATGGCTGCCATGGGAGGCTTGCCCATTCATAAGATGGCTGCCATGGTGGGCATGGCCAGTCACAAAACACTCATTTCCCCAAAGGCAAACTGGTGAGACTAAAAGAGAAGTAACCTGCCCAAGAACCTCAGTGCAAGCCCGCGGTCTGGTCTGAACTCCAAAGCACAAAGCCACTCTTTTGAAGCCAAATAAAGATGGCACTGGAGGGCAGAACTTTTTAATTAAAAAACCATCTGCAGGGGGGGGGAATCAGGAGGGGCAAGGAGCCTGGTGGGCACCAAGGGGGGTGTCTGTGGGCACATTGGCGCCCACAGGCACCACGCTGGAAACCCCAGGTTCTACCTGTGTATAGAAAACTATTTATTTTATTTAAAACATGTCCATGCTACCTTCATCTTATTAGATTTCAGGGTGGTGTACAAGAAGAAGGGCTTCCACAAATGGTCTGAAAGGTTCAGCTGGAAGAAGCCAATGGCTTTTGGCTTTTGTATTGTTATTTTAAACTGTGTTTTTAAATTTGGTTTTTAATTTTTTAAACTGTTTTGTGTTTTAATGTTGTTTTTATGTAGAGTGTTGTGAACCGCCCAGAGAGCTTCGGCTATGGGGCGGTATATTAATGAAATAAATGAAATGAAATGAAATGTAGGGCTGTGGATCATTTTAGAATGCAGTTTTATGTTTGTTTGTTTATGTTTGTTTATTACATTTATAGCCCGCCTTTTTTCCTGCAAGGAACCCAAAGCAGCTTACATAGTCCTCTCCATTTTATCCTCACAACAACCCTGTGAGGTAGGTTAGGCTGAGAGTCAGTGACTGGCCCAAAGTCACCCAGTGAGTTTCATGGCCGAGCGGGGACTAGAACCCGGATCTCCCGAGTCCCAGTCCAACACCCTAACCACTACATATGGTTGTTTTTATTGAATTATGATATTGTATTTTACAGTTGTTTTGTGTAAGCCACCTTGTGATGGCTTTTGCATAAAAAATACTTAAAGTATTTAGTTATTTATTATTATTATTAACATTTATATACTGCCGTCTGTTGTCATTGTGCTAAAAACCCATCAAGGCAGTGCAGAGACCAATTTAAAACAATCAAATGCAGGCCATTAAAAATGTTAAA
Source organism: Shinisaurus crocodilurus (assembly GCA_021292165.1). NCBI lineage: Eukaryota > Metazoa > Chordata > Lepidosauria > Squamata > Shinisauridae > Shinisaurus > Shinisaurus crocodilurus. The sequence goes on along the minus strand of CM037879.1, from coordinate 166,220,318 downwards.
ACAATTACATAATTTAAAAGGCTAATTACAGAGATGTGTCTTCGCACACCCTTTCTGAAAGAGTAGGGACCAAGCATAATTTCCGAGGAAGTGCATTGCACAGTTTGGGAGCAACACAGGAGAAATCTCTTTCCAGCATGTTGCCTCTGCAGGTAAAGTTCCAAGGGTATCCGCAGGAATTTTTCCAGGGGGGTGGGCAAGCTGCAAAGCAGTTTGTGGTTGTAATTCATGCACACAGCGTGCACCGCTACAGCACACCTGTGCACTTTCTTTAGGTGCATGCTCTTTGTTGCTTAGTGTCACATTCCATGACGTTTAGAAGCCTACACAGAGTAGTAGAAGATCCTGGGACTGAACAGTACTAATGCAGAAGAGTGTTATATTCAAGAAGCATCATGAACTCCAACAAAAGTTTATTTGGAGTGAGGGATAAAAAAAACAAACCCACACACATAGGAACAAGACAAAACAACAACAACCACCCCAAATGCACAAACACAGTACAGCTGTCTTAAGAATATCATATTGTATATTTTATGGCAAAACTGCCCTTATCATAACATTGACAACTTCACATGATTCATCCTAGAATGATTTCCTTCATCTTGGAAACATTGGTAAACACTCTCTAGAACAGTCTTCTCCAACCTAATGCCTTCCAGATGTGTTGGACTACAAGTCCCAGCATCCCCCACATGGGCTTCCCACTTTCCTTGTGTGTGCTCTGTGTTGCTTAGTGTCACATTCCATGACATGTAGAAGCCTACACAGAGTAGTCAAAGATCCTGGGAACTGAGCAGCAGTAATGCAGAAGCGTGTTATATTCAAGCAGTGTCATGAACTGTAACCAAAGTTTATTTGGAGTGAAAGATAAAAACACACACCTAGGAACAAGAGGGAAAAAAACCCAGATGCACAAACACAGGAGGATAGCTGTCTTAAGAATATCATATTGTGTTTTATGGCATCACTGCCTCTATCATAACCCTGACGACTTCACATGACTCATCCTAGAATTATTTCCTTCATCTTGGAAACATTGGGAAACACTCTCTAGAAAAGTCTTCCCCAACCTGGTGCCCTCCAGATGTTTTGGACTGCAACCCCACCATTCCGGGCCATGGGCCATGCTGGCTGCGGCTGATCAGAGTTGATGTCCAAAACATCTGAAAGGCACCAGGTTGGGGCAGGCAGTTCCAGAGCAGGGGTCCCCAATGTGGCGCCTGCAGGCAATTCCAGTGGCATCCACAGAGGGGTCCCCAATATGGTGCCCATGGGCACCCACAATTTTTTAAATTAAAAAAATCCTGTTTTTAATATATGTACATGGATTTGTAAGAAATGCATACAACTTTCTTGTAATTATACATAGGCTTCAACAAAAGAGGACCAAATTTTCAAATAAGTATCCATTTGAAGGTATAGTCGATATGCCACGCATTCAAATATTGAAAGCGTTGTCAGGTCCTTAGTCCACTGCATTATAGGAGGTGAGTGTTTATCCTTCCAATGTTGTAATATCAATCTTTGAGCTGTCAACAGGGCGGCAGAGAATCCATTTATGCTGACCATTTGTTAATTTCCATGAAGCAGGTCAGTAATTTAAAAGAGTGTGTACATCAGTGAATATTGAAGACAAAATTTATCTGTGTATTAAGCTCCCCCACAAAAGAAGCAACTACTGGACATTGCTAAAACGTATGTTTAAAAGAAGCATTAACTGTATTACACCACCAGCAATTAGCTGAATTAGACAATCCCTTATTAAAGAGATGTTGCAGTGTCCAACAGATGTGAAACCAATGTTTTTGCTGAATAAGATGCAGCCTAAGATCCATAGACTTGACAGGTAGAAGCAAAGTCCCCGCTCTGCCATGAAACCCACTGGGTGACTTTTGGCCAGTCACTGACTCTCAGCCCAACCGACCTCACAGGGTTGTTGTGAGGATAAAATGGAGAGGAGCAGGAGGAGGATTATGTAAGCCGCCTTGGGTTCCTTGCAAGAAAAAAGGTGGGGTATAAATATAATAAATAAATAAATCCACCCACTGCTTAGGCAAATTCCCAAATGTGTCAACTGGTCCACAAAGATTGGTGACCCCTGCTCTAGAGAGTAGCAGTGGAGCCTGTGGGGAGTGTCTTTAGCAGCTGAAGGAAAAACATTTGCTGCTACTGCTTCTCCTCTGAAAGCTGTTCTTCTCTTTGTATGCAATTGAACTTTACATAGAAATAACTACCTCTTGCATTTTACAGCCTTTGAATGCTGTTTGGTGGAGAGTTAACAATGAAGAATAATTCACTTTTCATTTTTTTCCTATATCTGCCAACTGACGGTAACACATCTGAGGAAGTGAGATCTGGACCATGAAAGCTATCCTGCGCACACTTCCTAGGGAGTAAGGCCGATTTAACACAATGGAACTTATTCCTGAGTAATCACACACACAGGATCAGGTTGAAGACTAGGGTTGTATTCAAAGTTAGTCCTACTTAAACCCATTGAAATGAATGGGACTTAAGTTAGTCAGACTAATATTGGATACAACCCTTAGAGCGAAGATCTCCAGATGTTTTGGACTTAAAACTCCCAGAAGCCCCTGCCTCATGGCCAAAGGCCAGGAATGCTGGGAGTTGATGTCCAAAACATCTGGAGACCTACCTTCTGCCCGCCCCTGCGCCTTATATCACAATCATTCGTATGCATGTCTACTCAGATTGAGTAAGTCCCACTGAGTTCAGCGAGACTTATACTCCCGGATAAGTGTGCACGGGATTGCAGCCTTAGTCTTGATCAGCGCAGCCCTACGACGTGTTTACTCCAAAGTAAGTCCTGTGTTCAATGGGGCTCGCTCCCAGACAAGCGTGCACAGGATGCCGATGCCGCCCAAGGGGACTCCCGGCCTCTCCTCTTTGACTCAGCGAGGCAGCTGCGCGTAGAGAGGCGTCTGGAGAATCGGCTCGCTTGTTCTCACCTGCCTGCCGGTGCCAGACAGGGCGGGGACTGGCTGGCTGAGGAATCTCTCGGGCCGCTGCCGCAGCCTGGCTTGTGCCGGCGCGCGCCTCTCTAGCAGCCAGAGCAGGAGGCAGCTAATTGGGGCCTTCGCTGCTGCTCCCTCCCGCTCCAAGGGCCCCGTCACCTCGGAGGGTGGGGCTGTGTCTGCGGGGCAAAGGCTCCTCCTCCTCCTGCGCCTTCCTTGGAGCTGCCGCGAGCCGCAGGAAGCAGCAGCTGCCTTGGGACGGGAGAGGCAGCGGCGGCAGCGCCCAGCTCAGGAGGAGCATGTGAGTGGTGGATAACTTGAGCAAGACCAGAAAGACTTTCCAGGTAGGGAGTCTCTCAGCCTGGGCCAGCTTTGTTATGTCTGTGGGGCCTCCTCGTTGATGGTCATATGTGTTCCTCTTTTTGCGCCTTCGCCAACGAAAGCTCGACTTGGGAGTAGCTCAGGTATGAACTGGTGTTGCAAAAGGTTGTTTCCGGAGAATGGGGAGGGGGGGGATAAAGTGTGTGTGTGTGTGTGTGTGTGTGAGAGAGAGAGAGAGAGAGAGAGAGAGAGAGAGTCTTTAGCAGCCTTCCCCAACCTGGTGTCCTCCCGATGTTTTGGACTACAACTCCCATCAACCCCAGCCAGCAGGGAGCTATGGTCCAAAACATCTGGAGGGTGCAACCAAAGCAGCAAGGAGTCACAGTAAGTCCTTAAAAGGCCACGTGATTCATCTTCTTATATCGATGTATGTTTGTGTCTGAGCACGTAAGCCTTGGAGGTAGGAAAGTCCTTCCTCAGGCATCTTTCATCTCTAGAGAGAGCAAACGTGCTTTTCCCAGTGCAAATCTTTTCTTCCACTAGAACACAGAGCAATGCAAAACAGAATAATGGAATGTTGAGTCCTGAGGAAATAATTTTTTAAAAAGAAGGAAAAAGACAGGGACGGACTTTAAAAATAAATAAATCAGGGACTTGGAAAACAAAGAACATTTTAGAATGTTGACTGAACTAGAGGAATTGTTGAGAGTTTTCACTTTTGTGTGTGTGTTTTTGTTTCATGGAGCTCAGGGAAATATTTCATGAAGCTCCCTGGAATTGAATTAGGACAACCTTCTCCAACCTGATGCCCTCCGACTATGTTGGACTACAACTCCCAGAATTCCCCAGCTAGAGGTTGGGGAAAGCTGAATTAGGGGCTCATGTTCACTAGGGGGAGAGGAGTGTGAGAGAGACAGCTATGGATTCCAACTGAGTAGCTGAGATGTACCCACAGAATCTCCCACCTGCCCACCCCCCAAAAGACACCCCACAGAAATGTACCACGTGTCCTTCACCCCTAAAGGATCCTGGTACCATCTCAAAAGAATGCAAGGGTTGCTCCGTGTTTCTGAAAAGCATGTTCATGGCTGGGCTACTACTTCAGTTATAACAAAGAGGCTGGGCACATAGATTTCATAGATCTATAGAGTTGGAAGGAGCCTACAAGGCTATCGAGTCCAACCCCCTGCTCAATGCAGGAAACTAGAGGAGGGGTCTCCCATCCAAGTAATAACCAGGCCTGACCCTGCTTAGCTTTCCACGCTCAGACAAGCTGAGCCAGCGTGAGCCACAGTCCAATGAAGCTGCCTGTTGCCCTCCTAACTTGGAGGATTACGGGCATCCTGTACAGGGCGGGAGAAGCACAGAGGCAAAGGTTGCCTCCACGCTCCTCCCACCATGCAAAACACTTAGTTGATTTTGACCATCTTAAGTCTCATCTCTGAGCCGCAGCCAGTGCAGTTCTTTCCACGCCGGCTGCAAGGGCAGGGGGAGGGTGTTCCGAGTTTGGAGTCCCAGCTTCAACCTCGGAGCAAGTTTCCGAGGTCGGAGCTGGGACTCCCAAAAAATCCTATGGCCATCTAGACACTGTCTAGCAGCCATAGGATTGCGCTGTTTAAAGATTAACAGATTTAGTTTTCGCCTTTAAAGCGGTGGTAGGAAGCCTGTCGTCCTCCAGATGGTGTTCTACTGCAACTCCCATCATCCCTGACCATTGCTGGGGCTGATGGGAGTCCAACAACATCTGGAGGGCTACAAGCTCCCCAGCCCTGCTTTAAAAAATGAGCAACAAGGGGGGGGGGGTAGTGGTGGATTATAACTTTTTTCTTGATTACAATTCTGAGAAACCCAATAGAACAGAAAGTTATTAAAGACTAAGAGAGCAATCCTATGGTCCCCAGGACGCTCTCCCAGGGACCATAGGATTGCTCCGAAAAACCCAGAGACAGTGCTCCAACCTTGGAAGAGGGAGTCAGAGATCTGCCCCCCCTCACCGACCCTGACCCCTTGCAACTGGTGCGGAAGGAACCACGCTGACTGCCCTCTGAAATTGGAAAACTGGAGGAGGAAAGGGGGTGTTCCAGTGGGCAGGGAGGGGAGGAGACCCAAGAGGCCAGGATACAAGATATCCTGAGCGGCCTCTAGCTTCTTTCCCTCCCCCTCCAAAGCACCCCAGCTAGATGGGCTGAAAAGATTTCACCCTTCTAGCGAAACTCGTCAGTGATGGAGGATGGGGAGGTGAAGATCACCGCCACTTCTGCCGCCTTCAGGCTTCCAAGTAGTGAGGGTGCAATCGATATGATTTATTGTGGCACAAGCTTTCATGAACTGGAGTCCATGTTTTCTGAAAGAAGACCCTGGACAAGATATCTCTACTCTGTTCCCTAGAACAGAGATGTGGTAACCAAATAGAGATCCATTACTCCAGCTGAAGCCTAACTAGTACTTAAGAAGCGAAGTAGTTATCTTGAGTGTGACGTACTGAAGCAATTTCCAGAGGATCTGCAGCCTTGATCAGTGGGGATGCCAGACATCATGCAAATGTTAGTAACAACACGGCACAGTACATGGGTGATTAATGTCCAGAACCACACAGGAAGTGGGACTACAAGTTCAATTGTATTATGGTGGGTCCTCATCAAACACATGCTGGAATAACTGATGGTATCTCATCAATGAAGCATTTCTTATGAATATTCGCTAATATGGGAACAAGCTGGTATTCACCATATAAGAGGGAATTGTAAATAGGAGCTGTCACCGAGCTGTGAAGTATTTCTTATAAGTGTGCCCTGTAGGGGCGGGAATTTCAGCAAAGCCCCGTGTCATCAACAAAGATTCCCTGTTCTGTGTGATTTGTGTACAGACAGTGATCAGCCTTGCTTTGTTTGAATCCCAAACTAATCAAAACTCTGTCTAGTGTTTGGTTCCAGCATCGAGCTGCTTGCTTTAACCCATATATGGACTTGTGCAGACGACATACAAGACTGGGATTTTCTACAAAACCTTTTGGCTGCTGCATGTAGATTTCCTCCTGTAATTCACCATATAGGAAAGCAGTTTTTACATCAAAATGAAATGCCATCATTTTTCTTTGTGCTGCCAGTTTCAACAACAATCTGACAGTTGCATACCTTGTTGGTGCAAACACGGAATCAAAATCTACCCCATGTTTTTGTGCAAACCCTCTTGCCACGAGTCTCGCTCTGTACCTTTCTACCTGCCCCTGGTGATTTGTTTTCACCTTGTACACCCATTTACAGGTGATTGCCTTGCGCCCTACAGGCAAAGATACTAGACTCCAAGTTTTGTTATCATGCATTGCATTGATTTCATCCTGCATGGCCTCAAACCAATCATTTTTCACCTTTGGTTCCATGCTTTGAATTTCCTCAAAACTTTGTGATTCTAAAGCTATTTTGAGAGCTTTATGTACAACAGTTTTCCCACTTTGGAATTCATCCTGATATCTAACAGGTGTTTTGCGTTCTCGGGTTGAACGCCTTAGAGATTGTTCACCTCCCTCCTGCTCCCCAGATATCTGCTCAGTGGCTTGTTCTGTCCCAGAAGCTTCCTGCTGTGTTTCAGACATTGCATGCATTGGCAATTCCACCAGCTGTTTCTGTTCATGTGTTTGCTCGTGAAAAATCACATCCCTGCTCAGAATTACCTTGTTGTGGTGTGGTGACCACAACCTGTACCCTTTTGTTTGTGCATCACACCCCAGCAGAAAACATTCAAAGCTTCTTGGAGATAGCTTTGTTCTGTTTTGAGCCTGTATATGAACAAAACATTTACACCCAAAAATGCGCATGTGTGCTATCTTTGGTTTCCTCCCATGAAACATTTCATATGGAGTTTTCACAGTTGTGGTGTTGGTAACCTGTTCAGCAGGTAATTGGCATTTGACAGTGCATCCCCCCAGAAACGGTTTCCCATCTGTGATTCAGCTAATTGAGCTCTCATTATTTCCTGGAGTGTTCTGTTGCGTCTTTCAGCAACACCATTTTGAAATGGGGAGTATGGGGCCGTGACTTTGTGCCCAATACCCTCACTTTCCAAGAATTTCTTGAATTTTGTACTCATGTACTCTCCCCCACCATCTGTGAGCAATTCACCTATTGGATATTGTTTATATCTGTTCCCAGCCCATTTAACAAATGATTCAAATCTCTCTTGAACCTGAGACTTATGCTGCAGAAGATAAACAAAACCAAATCTTGAAAAGTCGTCAACGAGTGTCATATAGTACCTATTTCCCCCATAGCTGTTTTCAAATGGTCCAGCAACGTCAGAGTGTACTAGCTCAAATATTCTTGTGCTAACTCTATCACTGTGTTTCTGAATGTTAGATCTGTGTGACTTTGCTGTACTGCATACTTCACATTCCACATACTTGGAACAAGGTTTCATTTTCATACCCTCACACAGACCTGGCATTTTCTCTATGCTTCTGTAGTTGGCATGCCCGAAACGTTTGCAGAAAATATGCATACAATTGTCATGGGGTTTACAATTCACATACTTTGCCCTCTCATCATGTGTTACAAATGGATTTATAACATACAGAGAATTCTGCAAATCACCTTTTGCACAGATCACCCCTTCATGTGAAATTACACAGTTGCTGTCAGAAAAGCATATTTCATAACCATTACTAGCTAATTGTGAGATACTTATTAAATTTGTATCCAGTTCCTGAACAAACAGTGCCCTCTGCTGACCCAAAGTAGCAAAGTCGATTGTTCCTGCAGCTGTCACTTGGATCCTCTTTCCATCAGCTAACTGAACATGTTGACTAATTCCACATTCTTCCAGAGATTGAAATATGTCTCTAGAATTAGCCATGTGATAACTAGCCCCAGAGTCCAAAATCCAAATGTTGCCATCAGAAATTCCCACCCTAGCAATTAAACTTTTGCCCGTTTTAAATGCCTCCTCAGGTGTACTGGTAGCTTCCTGTTTGGTTTTTTTCTTTCTCTGTTTGACCTTACAGTCTTTTTTAAGATGCGATGTAGATCCGCAAAAAAAGCATTTTTTCACTTTCAAAGTTGTAGCCTGGGTAACTCCCAGCTTATTGTAATTCCCAGCTTGGCTGTGCCCCACGTCAGCCGAGCTGTCTGCTGATTTACGTCCAGCATTGTTTTTCTTCCCTTGCCGTTTCTCCCGCTCAGAGAGAAGCTTGCCTGACACATATTCCATTGTCAGGTTCTGATCTGGTTGCCCTTCCATCAATGTTACAATTGTATCATATGAAGAGTCCAGACTAGATAACAGAATAGAGACCTGATGTAGGAGATCTATTTGCATCCCCTGTGCTCTAAGCCTATTAAACATGTCCCGAATTGTACTCAGATGCTCTGGCATAGATCCACCTGGTTGTAAGCTCAACTTGTACAGCTTACGTGCAAGCAAAATTCTACTCCCTGCCGTCTGTAACTGGTATGTGTTTCTCAGGGTATCCCAGATCTGTTTTGCAGTGTCAAGATACTGAATAAATGGGATTTGCGAGCTTTCCACAGATAAACAAAGTATTGCTTTCGCTCTGTCATCCCTCTCCTTCCATTCATTGTAAGCTTGGTCTCCCACCGCAACTGCATCCTGTGTTACTACATTCCAGAGCCCCGCATGAGTTAAATAATGCTGCATCTGGAAGTTCCATAACACGTAATTCGAGCCAGATAGTTTTTCCACTATCTGAGGATTTAGGGATGGTACCGCTGTCGCCATGGTTCCCGGGTGATTTATTTCTTCCTCCCCGTCAGAAACTTCGGCGTTGCTTGCCTCTGTGAACTTGGCTTTAAACTGAGCCTGCAAGCATTCCGCGAACAGATCTCCCTCTTCCCCCTCCTTACCGGACGAAGGCCCTGGAGATTCTTCTTCTGCTTTAACGTCCTTCTCCTCCTCTGCCATAAATCACTGCAATCCCGGAGTCGAGGTTGTTGACACAGCTGTTGGAAAACAGGTCCTGCTGCTGCTGCTGCTGCTGCTGCTGCTGCTGCTGCTGCCGCCGTTGACCCTCAGCCTGGTCCCGAACTGGTTCCGCTCGGTTCTGCTGGTTCTGGTCCAACTGGGCCTGGCGCTGGTCCAATTCTGGGCCCATAACCTTGTAGGGGCGGGAATTTCAGCAAAGCCCCGTGTCAGCGAGATGGGAGATTAAAAAAACCTGTTCCTGTGTGTAGACGCCCATAAATCCACACACAGAAGTTCAGAGCTTTCTCTCTCCTCTGCGCAGCGTGCAGCGTTTCGGTTGCAAACAGCCAGCCAGCTCCTGTAATCTGATTCCAGCTGCCAGCTCTTCCGGTTTGTAGATTCCATGTAGTAAGGAAATAACTCTGTAACTCCACAGGTCTATTCTACCTGTTTATTTACTTTAGCAAATAATATTCTACAGAGTATACATTCCTAGTTACTGTCCATGTGCAGAGTACAATGCATAGCAAGCATTTATTCCAGTGGAGCAAGGTTGGCTTTACTCCACCTCAGCAAAGACGTTACATGGTTGCATAAGTCCAGCAAGCAAAAGTCAGAAGAAAAGAGTGAAGAGAGTGAACAGTCCTGTTCCTCTCTCAACAAAATGCTACAGACAGAAAAACAAGTCAGAACGTCACCAGAAAGCATAAACCATGTGACAGGCTCATACTGTTTCCCATACACGCTAGTAACCCCTGCGAGAGCACGAGATTCTAGAAAGACATAACAAACTTGTTTACCGCCAGTCTGTTCCTTCCATGTTGTCAACAATGTGCTCCAGCTTGTGAATGTGATACATATCACAACATGCCCAATCTGAAATTTTGGAGCAGGGCCAGCCCTACCATTAAGCAGAGTGAGGTGGCTGCCTCAGGCAGCAGATTTGGGGTGTCATGAAAGGACAGCAGATTGTTAATTATTTAAATTTGCTGTTGCTCTCCTTTTTCTGTCAGGGAGGGGAAAGAGGTACTTATGTTATGGGGTCCTTTGTCTCGGGTGCCAAAATAACTTGGCTGGCCTTGGGTACTGTGCATCTTGACTTGGAGTGGGTGCCATTTGCTGCTCTGCCTCAGGCAGCAAAATGTCTTGGGCTGTCCCTGTCAGGAGGTCAAATCAGATTGCACTGAGCTCCTTCACCACATCAAAAGTGAAAGTCTGGTTTCCATCATTCATGTCATCAACCAGGCGACATAGGCTTGCTCCTATGTAATGGATGAAAGAAAAATGCATTGACTTTGCCCCCCCAGACAGATGTTGAGTTTTCTTCCATTCTTGAGTCTGTGGAATTCTCCGTAGCAGTATGATGTCTTCAAATGAGTATGGTTCCAGTTCCTGGGAACTCATTGTCACTATTGATCACCAATATGGAGGAGAACAAAAAGAGAGCAAACTTCAAGTATCAGGAGACCTTCATATTGGAGGGGTGATGCTCAAGCTTGTAGAACAAATTGGTGAGTACAAATATATTTCTACTTTTCCAAATATAGTATTTTTAAAGGTACCAGGGCAGAGCATAATTAACAACCCCAAATTAATGCAGTGTGTTTAATCTAATCCAGCCTTCCCCGACCTGGCAACCTCCAGATATGCTGGACTACAAATCCCATCACCCCCAGCCATTGTGACCATTGGCATGTTGTCTAGGGATGATGGGAGTTGTAGTCCAGCACACCTGGAGGGGGCCAGATTGGCGAAGGCGAATATCTCCTTATATGGACAGCTCATTCTACTATCTCTCTCTGTATATCTATATGGTGGTGGTTGTTGTTATTATTTTCATTTCTATACCGCCCAATAGCCAAAGCTCTCTGGGCCATTTACAACAATTCATAGAACACAGTAAAATACAATAAAAATGCAAATACAATAAAAACATCACAAAAATGTCACTACAAAAATTTAAACACCAAATTTAAACAACTAAAACAAGTTAATACAAGTAGACCTGTTAAAACAGCTGACATAAGCCTATCTACCTATACACACACACATCAAATTAGAAGGAAACCATAGTATACAGACAGCTGGCAGAGGACTGAACATCCCGGGAAACTGTTGTACGGACCAGATGATGTCAGCAATTCCACCCCCATGGGTAGTGCCCCTGGCCCTCCACTGAGGAAGATTCCTTGCAACCTCCAACAGATTCCCAGTGGGCCAGTTTGCACGATTGCTGCAGCCCACCATGGCTTATTTAAGCCACGGTGGGTTGCAGTGCGTGCCAGCGAAAATTTTGAATATTGAAGCTGCGGTAGGTAGGCGCCGTGGCTCATTGTGTTGTGTGAACCCGGTCAGGGTAACTTATGCAAGGGTTAAGCAGCCTTCGCAGAACCCTAAAATAGCCCTTGGGTTATGCGAGGGTTGCTTAACCCTCGTATAAGCCACCCTCACCACGTTCACATGACACAATAAGCCATGGTGACTGCCTGCTGTGGCTTGAATATTCAAAAGGGCAGCTGGCATGTGGTGGGCTGCAGCGATTGTTCGAACCCAGTCAACGTGTTGCACTCTGGAAAGGAAGCACCAACAGCAGGTGACACTCCTACTGTTTCTTCCCTTCTCCAAACTCCAATGAAAGTAAGACGAACACCTCCCCCCACCCCTTTCCAGGCTCTCTAACCTTGTCAAAGGGTTTCAAGAAGAAGGGGGAGTCTTGCCTTACTTACATGGAGCTTTGGATAAGTTAAGGAATACTGGTATATTTCATGCCAAAGTAGAAGGTGTTTTGTTGAGGGGGTGGGGAGGGGGAATTTCAAAATTACTGGGAGTGGGGAACTTTCGTTGATTCCCCTGGGCCACTACTGATGTTACAAATACAGGCAGTCCCCGGGTTACGAACGAGATCCGTTCGTAAGTCTGTCTTTAAGTCGAATGTGTACGTAAGTTGGAACAGAAGCTGCGCAATGTTTTCAAAGTGTTGCAAAGTATAGTGCATTCGTTCGTTCGTAAGTACGAACCATTGTATTTAACTCAGCTTTTTACATATATGGTGGTCCGTTCTTAAGTATGAGTTGTCCGTAAGTCGAGACGTTCGTAACCTGGGGACTGCCTGTATATCATCAAGTGGCCATGATCAATTAAGCTCCCTTTGATGTACTAAACAAGTAGCGGGGAATGTGTGGTCCCATCAGCCCCAGCCAGCATATCCAATGGTGAGGGACGAAGGGAGGTGCAAGCCAACAACTTCTGGCCTGCCACACATTCCCCATCCCTGTTCCAAACAGTAGTAAGCAATAAGAAGCTCATGGGCAAAACCTGGTTTAATCATTACGCAAATCCCTTGCCACACACATGATAATAGTACCGGAGGACCAGGGGAGGAGGAGCCTTCCGGTCTTGCTCTCCCTGCATCTAGTCCGATGGTAGTCAACCTGGTGCCCTCCAGATGTTTTGGACTGCAACTGCTTTCTAGACAGATCATTCCTGAATTTCGCTCCTGTAATTGTTAGACATCTCTGTCTGTTGTTTATCTTTCCTTATCATTATTCTCCTTTAGCAGGGCTTTGACCATAAGGATTGGGAAGGGGAGGAGCAAAGGTAATTAGTCCCTAAAGGAGGGAAGAGATGAGCAGAAAGGCAACCACGCTCTGTCTTCCCTATGTGTATGATCACTAGTACACTTAAGCAATTGTAGACTCTGGACTTATTGGTTTTATGGGGCAGGGGGCCTCTTTAGATGTTACTGTGCATTACTTCACTTTCTTCAAAATATGGAAAGTCAGTCCTGCTGTGTTTGGGGGCCCTCTTGCTCCTTTCAGTGAGTGGGACCTTGGACATCTGCAGCTGCTTTGTATGCAGAAGGACCAAAGTTCAGTCCCTGGCTGCATGAACCTATGTCTCTGTGCAACCGCAGCACCACTGTGATTTCTTGCCATTTGTTGCTGCTGTAGGATTATATTTTTTTATTCTTGTATGCTTTTCAAATTGGCAGTGTGTTTTCAACATTTATTGGCCGTTTTGTTTTGTTTTTGGCAGAGCAGTAACAATACAATTGAGACCATAAACGTCAGTGCTGGGTCAGCTATATTTTGTGAAATGTTGGACATTCCTGTTAAGGGTTTAAAGTGGGTTGGTTATAAGCTACACAATCATATTAAAAGTTATCAAATGGGGATAGGTGGGCATCCACTAGGAGCAGTAGCCCCAAATTCCCGCCCTGGAGAGGTTTGCCAGGCCCCGGCACTGTCCTCTTTAAGGCATTTGGCTAAAACCAGAAAAGTTTTTGGTCGATGTAGCCCTGTTTCTAGACCTTGTTGATGTCAAACGTGCCGTAGCTCAGTGGCACTCAGTATAAGGCAGCTTCCTATGACTGCACCACTGCCTATGTCAACCTGTGATCTTCAGCCTAATTTCATGCGGCCCTCAACCTCTGTCACAAAGCCCTCTGTATGTGAGCACTCCAGACCTCTGGCAAGAGCCATCTGTCCTTTCCCTGGCAGCCCACTCAGTGGGAAGGAAGAGGGGGAGAGAGAAAAGGGGGTGGCAGAAAGAGAAAAAGGGGTGACTGACCCACTTTTGGCTCTGGCCCTGTCTACCGCCAGCTTTGGCATCACCCACTATCAGCATGCTGCCCCCAACAGATTACCCATGAGGGAATGGGGCCCACCACAGAAAAAAGGTTGCCCACTCTTGACTTACAGGTCTATGATCCCTCCCACTTTCTCTGCCTGCATCTAGGAGAACTTCAGAATTCTCAGCAGTCAGAAGTGGTCTTTCAGTGGGCTGCTTCCGATGTGATGAATGTAAAGTGTAGCCAGGCTGTCAGTCCATTGGTGTTTTTGAAAGATGGAAGGGCGTCAGCTATGCTTTATGCAAGTGTTCTCCAACCTTGGGTCCCCAGATGTTTTTGGCCTACAACTCCCAGCATGCCCCAGCCAGCATAGCTGGCTGGGGCATGCTGGGAGTTGTAGCCCAAAAACATCTGGGGGCCCAAGGTTGGAGAACATTGCTTTATGCTTTAGCCAATGCTCATGCTTTGCTTTGTTGTTGTTTTTTCCCTAGGGGTATCACAGGATTGGTCAGACTATGCCCTTTGGTGGGAGCAAAAGCAATGCTGGCTTCTCAAAACGCATTGGACGCTGGATAAATACGGGGTGCAGGCAGATGCCAAGCTGTTGTTTGCCCTTCAGCACAAAATGCTCCGCCTCCGCTTGCCCAGCATGAAAACCATGAGACTGAACGTCAGCTTCTCTTCGGTGGTGTTCAAGGTAGTCGGAGACATCTGCAAGACCCTTGGTAAGTGCAGGGACCGGCAGCTTTCAAAGATGCTGAACCTTTATGCTTGGCACCCTGAAGCAATACTGCTAACATCAGTGGAACTCATGGACAAATGTGTCTCTCGTACGTGGTTGTGGTTGGGTCCTCATGGGTACCACTGTTGCAAAGAATGGAGGCTACACCACAGCTGCGCTTGGTGTCATTTCACACCCGTGTCATTTGATACCCGTTAATTAAGGCTTGTTTGAACGATTAATTTTGTTTGTTTGTTTCTGTAATCGAAAGAGGCTTCTGCATCAGCATCCACATCACCTATATAGAAAAATGCTAAAATCCTTATTAACATTATACCTTTATTAGGCCAACTCAAAGGTCCCAAAATACTGAGCAAACATTTGAGTTCTTGGGTTAATCCCAAGTTAGTTAACTGATTTCCTAATATTAGACAAAGCGGCCACCATCATGGAGCAGAGGAAGCTTCCTTATACTGGTCCATCTAGCCCAGTATTGTCGACACTGACTGGCAGCAATGGCTCTCCAGGGTTTCAGGCAGGAATTTTTCTAGCCCTACCTGGAGATGCCAGGGATTGAACCTGGGACCTTCTGTAATGCAGAGCAGGTGCTCGGCCACTGAGCCAGGACCCTTCCCATCATGTATGGTATACAGACATGCCCCTTCCAGTTGCATTTACTAATCAACTTTTCATACAGTCAAGGAACCTCTTACTTTTCTGAATAGCATTTCCTTTTCCCACACCTGACACCGTAGGCTGACTTTTAGGGCTAGTGCAAGATGTGTCCTCTTCCCTCTCCATCCCCTTTTCCTTTTGCATTGTGTCTTTTTAAATCGTAAGCGTGTGTTGATTGTATACAAGCCACTCCAACAGCCATTTGGGCTGAGGAATGGGATAAAAATGGTTTAAATAAGTAAGTTGCTATCGGAGGTGAAGGACAAAGTCCTCCCACCCCCAATTCTATGTACAGAAGCTGACTGGACTGCGGGTGAATCTTTCTTCAGCCCTGGCAATAGGGCAGCATGGTCCACTGCTAGGATGGACAGATGCTTTTGCACCTCTAATATTTGTGTAGAAGAGGGGATTTCATTAGGTGTAACTTCTCATACAAGCTGCATCTGCTGGCAGGGTTGTTGCTAGGTGCTCAAAAGATCCAGGGCATGGGCCCAGAGAGACACAACATTGTATAACATTTACATAAGTTGATATGTATACAGTATATGCAAATTTAGAAATACCAGAATTTAAATTTCACAAAGGCAAACCGACTGAAATAAAATATGACAAAATTTATGGTAACTTATTCAGCAGCGCATGCTGCATTGGGCTGACTCTGGTCTGATCCAGCCAGGACCAGAGTGTAGATCAGGATCATCGCCTGATGATGACACTGGTTATGCATTAACTGTTCAGGGATCCCAAGCCTACGCTCTTGCTTTGTAAACTCAAAATATACTGAGAGTCTAGTAGAAAGAAAAAAGTAAACCATGCAAGGCTGAAGTCTGCCCAGCCTTGGTTTTATAGACCACTTGACTCAGCTGATAAACTCACTGGATGGCTTGGGGATGTCACTCTCACACCTGATGCCAGGGGTGGGGAAGCTCTTTCAGCCTGATGGCCAAATTCAAATTTGGAGAAGCTCTTGGGGCAGCATTCCAGTGGTAGGTGGGGCTGGGCAAAGTGGGCATGACCAAAGGCAAAAGGGGTGGGGTCAAAATACCAAAAATGCTAGTCTATTGTGGCTGAAAGCTTTTAATGCCAATAACTTAACCTTAGGAGAAGCATTTCAACTTTTTAGACAGGAAAACTGTATTAAAGCTGGGAAGCCACCGAACGATCAGTCCTTAGGGGGGAAAGGGGGCCTGGCCTTATGGGGAACCTCGGGGGCCAAAAAAATGGGAAAACCCCCAGGGAATATCCAAAAGCAATGGGGTAGACAAAAAGGAGGTTTGATTCCACAAAAATGGATGGTTCCAGTGTGTTTCTGACCGCATAAAGGTGGAATTCATAAAAAAAATATCAGGAAACTCTGGAAAACAATATGCAAAATTTATACATTTAAAACTAGTCCCTGTGTTCAAAAATATACAACATTAGTACAGGCAGTCCCCGGGTTACGAACGTTCCGACTTATGGACAACTCATACTTAAGAGCAGACCACCATATATGTAAAAATCTGAGTTAAATACAATGGTTCATACTTACGAACTGAATGCACTATACTTTGCAACACTTTGAAAACATTGTGCGGCTTCTGTTCTGACTTACGTACACATTCGACTTAAAGACAAACTTACGAACGGATCTCGTTCATAACCCAGGGACTGCCTGTAATACAATTCACAACTTCACAATCTAAGACAACTAAGAAGAAGAGGCTCAAGGTTTCAAACTGTGTACACCATAACATATATTCACATATCCTAAAAATGAGCTGACTCCAATCAAATCATGCTTGCTCTTCAAATGCCAGTCTCCTATGCTATACCAGATCAGGGAGGAGAAGCCAGACTATTATATGTGCAAGTCCGGATTAGAAATGGCTGTATTCTAAAGCAGTGTTGCAAGATGGAGAGACTTGTTAAGGCCAAAGGGAGTCATTGGGCCAGTTCTCATGACACGACAGTCCATGGGTTAAACAGCCCATGGGCTGTCGGGGATCAGCGGGAGAGAGTGAGCACGCCGCCTCCTGTACCCACGCCACCTCTGCTTTCAATCAGCCACCCACAAGCAGCTCCTTCATAGGTTGCTAAGCGTGTTGTCCGAACCCGGACTGCTGGGTTGTTTAGGGGCTAAACAACACAGAGGTTAACCTAACAACAAACCATGGTTCATTGCTAGGTTGTTTAGCCCCTAAACATCCCAGCAGTCCAGGTTCATATGATGCTGCCAACCATGCTGGCTGGGTATGCTGGGAGCTGTAGGCCAGCAACATCTGGGGACCCAAGGTTGGAGAGCCCTGATCTAGTCCATGTGGAGGAGAGAGGCCATAGACTATTCTATGATTCTGTCTACTGGATGCACAACCCTCTCTGCTCCCATCCCTGCCCACAGCATGGTAAGCGAGTTAGACAGGCTCAGAGGCCTGTCAAACGCAAAATTCAGTTTCTGGGGAGCAGGAGGTGAAAAAGCCTCTGTCATTCCTCCCGCCCTGCTGGGCTCTTGCCGGCAGGACTGAGGATGGACAGAGGGCTCTGAGATTGGAGATCTCCATCTTTTTCAAAATTCAATTTATACTCTGCCTTTCTACCAAGAAAATGATGCTCAAGGTGGCTAATGGGTGCCAATCCGATAGGATTGTGCCCTTACTTAGGAGGAAGTCCCACTGAACTCAGCACACACACACACACACACACACACACACACTGCCTCAAAGAAAAGCAAACAGGATCTTGCCTGATAATACAGGGTCATATCATAATCATAACGATAGTCCTAACATTTACTGGAAGCTTATTTTATCAGCCCCCAGAGGTCCTAGTTCACCCCTTTGCTTTGCTGCTGAGGCAAAACAAAGTGCATGAGTATTTGTGCATAAGTATAGATTGATTGTGCATGAGTATAGAGTACCGTATTTTTCCGTGTATAAGTCGACCCCATGTATAAGACGACCCCCACATTTCTTAACCAAAATTCAGAAATCAATATTTTGGGTGGGGTGTTTGTGAACGGGCAATTCAGCCCATGTTTGGCTTCCCAGAGGGCTGCTCACGCCGGCTCAGTTTTGCTAGGGGAACCCTGGGATTTCTCTTGCCAGTGCCAGTGCCAATGCTAGCAAGGGAAACCCTTTCCTTACCTCTGATCTCTCAGGAGAGATAAAAGATATGCTTGCTAGCCCTGGCAAAGGATGTGTGTGTGTGTGTGTGCGTGCGAGAGAGAGAGAGAGAGAGGGGAGAGAGAGTGTATGTGTGTGAATGAGTGAATATGAGAGAGTGTGAATTAGTGTGTATGTATGCATGTGTGCGTGCAGGTGCAAGCCAGCTCAGCTGCCCCTCCTCCCCTTCCCCCGCAGGAGACGCAAAAAAAGAAAAAGAAAAGGTATGGGCAGTTTTGCAACCGCGGGTTCTCTCCTTGGCATACCGTACTTCTGTGTATAAGATGACCCTCAATTTTTCAACTATCAATTTAAGGAAAAAGTATCGTCTTATACACGGAAAAATACGGTATGCCTTTTCTTGCGGGGGGGTGTCCCACCCTCTCAGGAGGAAAATCAATGAAAGGCTTTTAAAAAAGCAGGTACTGGGATGAAAACTAAGGAAGTGTACGCACAAGGCTGGCACATCTGCATATGCGGATCACAGCCAATGTGTTTTACGACTGGGTTTAAAGAAAAAAAACAGCTCTAGTTTTTCTTCTTGCACTTCTATTTCACTGAAAAAAACATGATGAAATATACGTCATGATTATACATTGGGGGTGTCTCTCACTGTCTGAAACTTTCTCATACTGACTCAGCAGTAGCAAATGGGGCATTTTGGGGGCGGGGTGCCATCAGCTTTGGATCCACTGGATCTAAAGCCCTGCAGGCCCTGGAGCTGGCATAGAAAAATCCTATCTGTGAGACCTCGCCCCAGTGCGGCGGGAGCTCTAGCCCGTGACACGGATTCTGAGCCAGGGGGGAAGCTGTGGAGTTAGGCCCAGCCATGGGAAGTCAGGTGCCTGAGAGCTGAGTAGAACTACCAGGCCTCCCACTGGCTGATGAGCTGGGAGGTGGGGAGACTCGGGACACTGATACAGCCTATTCTCCGCTGCTGGGAGAACTGACCTTGATGGAGGCCCCTGCTTCTCGACCAAGGACATTGTCCATGGGAGCAGGGCAGCAGGAGGAGGATCTGCATTGGGGAGGGGGTGTCCTAAGGTGCGTCATGGTATAGAGGCATCCGTTGAGGCGCAGCGACCATCTGAGAGCCAGGTTTCCCTGTCAGCTTCGAATATCCGATAGTGACCTTTAGCGGCCACTCCCCTGTATTTAAAGCAGAGCAACGGGCTAAGACCAGGCTCTTCCCGAACATTTTTGGCTGATATGGCCCTGATTTTAGACCTGTTGATGATTAAAGTGCTGTAGCTCAGTGGTAGAGCACCCGTTTTGCATGCAGAAGGTCCCAGGTTCGATCAATATTTTGGGTGGGGTGTTTGTGAACGGGCAATTCAGCCCATGTTTGGCTTCCCAGAGGGCTGCTCGCGCCGGCTCAGTTTTGCTAGGGGAACCCTGGGATTTCTTTTGCCAGTGCCAGTGCCAATGCTAGCAAGGGAAACCCTTTCCTTACCTCTGATCTCTCAGGAGAGATAAAAGATATGCTTGCTAGCCCTGGCAAAGGTAGAGCTGGAAAAATTCCTGCCTGAAAACCTGGAGAGCTGCTGCTGCCAGTCAGTGTTGACAATACTGGGCTAGATGGACCAAGGTTCTGACTCAGTATAAGGCAGCTTCTCATGTTCCTATGCAACAATAGTCATTGTTGCCATTTGATGCTGCTGTGGGATTATATTTTTGTTTTATTCTCCTTCTATGTTTCTCATATTGGCAATCATGTGTTTTACATTTCTTGGCCATTGTTTTTTGTTTTGTTTTTATGCTGTGAGCTGCTTTGGGTTTATTTTGATCAAGAAAAGTGGGATACATTAGTAAAATAACATAAAATTATAGCTCTGTTGTTAAGGAGAGATTACGAGCAGTGGTTCTAAAATAGTCACGGTGGTACTGAGGGCTTACTGGACCATCCTCATACTGGGCAGTATCCAACAGGATGCTTATACCCTGCCGATTCTTTTGCATCCCGCCGATTCCCTTCAGCAAGCAGCTGATCTGCCCCGTTCCAGAAATGAGTGTTTCTGCTTGTTTCGGGTTGCCCCTTGAAATGCTAAATCTCTGTAGGCGCTGCTCGCAGAAGGGGATTGACGAAAGAATTGGTAGGGGCTTCACTGTGCCATTGGATACTGCCCACTGTTCCCTGGGGGTCAAATTTCAGTAAGAGAGTGTATTCTGATGTGCACCAGTTTGAGGGTGGCTACCTTGACCCAACAAGCCTGCTTTGAGACCATGCATTTCAGAATGACTCCGGTTTGCTAGCACATATCATCTTCAGTGGTATGCAGATTAATGCACCCACTCCCTGGGAATGGAATTTGTCACCCCAAGCCATATGAACAGCTGTGCAATTCACCATCTAAATTCCAGGCACATGACTGTAAACACGTCTTGAGCGTTACAATTACTATGATGAAAGCCCCAGATATTGCTCAACTGGAATTTGGCTCTCGAGTATCCCTAACCACAAATAAATAGTTATGGCGGAGATAAATTAGTTCAGCCTGCAGGAAATATGTATGGCTGAATGAAAAGAATAAACGCCTTGTTTTCTCTAAGACTATAATTAAAGAAAGGGGAGAGTAGGAAGTGCACAACACAACTGAAGATGATCTTATAATACTATGATACTTCTACAACAATACCAGCAGTTAGTTCTGTTGCTTGAGCTAAGGAAATAAAACATGATTTTCTATACGTTTGGGACCATGCTCTTTATTCATGGGCATGGATGCAATCCTGCAAAATGTTGTCTTTACTGATCAAGCAGGCTGATGGGAGGCAAGGAGTGACTGGGAAGGGGCTAGAGAATAACACACAGCATTACTGTTTGAACTGCTAGCTCATAGGCAGTTAAGCTCTGTTTTATTTTAATTTATTTCCCAGATTTATGTGTGTTAAAATAACTGTTACTACTAGTATATAAAAAAATAAATTACATACCGGTACATTAATTCAAACAAAACAAGCACAAGGTTATACACTGCCCTTTGATATAATTATTTCTAGGGTAGCTTACAAATAAAACATTGCAAGCATAGGCAGCACTCCAGGGCCAAGCAAATCCTGCAGAGCTGAAGCATCATTGCTTTAGTTCATTGTTTCTTTGGCATGAGGGATAGCGATTGAAGGCCAGGCTGGGCATGATTGGCAGCAGATCTGCGCGGCCAGGAGTGCTTTTTACCCATCTCGGCTGGTGCACCAGCTGCGGCCTGGTCTAGAGGACCGGACCGTGCCTCAGTGACACATGCTCTGGATACATCCAGGCTAGTTTACTGCAATGCAGTCTACATGGGGCTGCCTTTAAAGATGGTCCAGAAACTTCAGTCGGTATACAACAGCCTTACCCAGCCTGGAGGCCTCCAGAGGTTTTGGACCACAAACTCGCAACAAGACTGGAATAGAATGTGGCAACAAGAAAGCTTGTTGGGGCCAGGCAGTGGAACATATTGCCCCAATGCTGAATCTGTCACATTGGCTGCCTGTTTGTTTCTGGGCCCAATTTCAAATGCTGGCCTTGGCCTTTAAAGCCCTGAATAGTTTGGGATCAGGTTTGCTGAAGGCCCACCTTCACCCATATGAGCCCGTCCAAAATTTGAGATCAGCATCTGAGGCTGTGCTATGCTACCCGTACCCAAAGGAACCCAATCTGTCAAAGCTAAGGAACCCTGAGGGAAGGAACCCCTCTGTCTTTTCAGTCTTTTTCTTGCTTGAAGATGTTTATGTTTTACTTTCTAAAACTCTCTTGCAGGTATTAGACGGTCAGAAGAACTTTCTCTGCTGAAACCACCCGAAGACGCAAAAAAGAAAAAGAGAAAAGAAAAGGACAAAGAACCAGTCATAGAAAATATCTTAGATTTGCACCATTCTCCAGTGAGTTTGGGATTGCCAGGTAACAGTCCAATAGATAGTACTGTGTTTCTTTATTTTGCTTATTTATTGAGTGCCATCCATGTACATAGTGCTTTACGGAGTAGCAACAAGAAGAGAAGTCCCTGTCCTGAGGAGCTTACCATCTAAAATTCAGCACAGGTGAGGCCATAGCAGTCTTTCCCAGTCTTGGGTCCCCAGATGTTGTTGGTCTACAACCCCTACCACCTCTGACCATTGGTCATGCTGGCTGGGTGTGATGGAAAAGGCTGCTATCGAGGGGGGGGGGGAATATGCATTCACTTCAGTTATGCACTCTTAAGCTTAGCTTTAGTGGGGGATGAGCGCCAAGGGGCTGTGCCGAAGGCATGTTTTAACTTCTTAAACTTTTTAGGGGCAACGAAAGTGAAACTGTTCTTCACCATTACCAGCTATTTAAAAGGATTTAGGCCTTCAAGGGAAACACAGATTGAAACATAGACTTTCCCTGGTTCCTCAGCATCTGGGTGGAACTCATATGGGAGCCTTTTGTTCTCAGATAGATAGATAGATAGATAGATATAAACTCAGTGGGCTGATTCACATGTAACACCAAGCCAGGATTTAGCACTCCATCTGCAATATGGAGATAATAACACTCGCCTACCCAGGCCTGGCCTTAGCATGAGCCACGCTGAGCTACATGAATCAGGCGGCAGCTTGCGAGGGACGGCAAATCTCACATTCCCGTCTGCTGCCCACAGGGCTGCCCGCTGCATCTGCTTTTCCCTGACCAGCCACTGCTTCTGTCCACCAGACATGGAGAGCTGCTGGTTTTGTTGCTGCAGCACTTGCCACTACAACTAAGTGGCTGGAGCGGGGCCTGTGGGGCTCCTGCCTCGTCCCTCACTCTGCCAAAGGGGTCCTTCCTTGGACTGAGGCATTGTGGACGAGACAGTGCCTGTGCCACTGCTGCTTTGTTGTAACTGCAGCAGATACTGTTTAAAGTTACTTGCTCAGAGTGTGGCACTGAGAGGGCGGGTGGGCAGGGCTTTGACCCAGAAGCAGCCCTTCTGCTGATCCGCAGTCTTGTCAGATGAGCAAGATACGGAGAGAATTCTCTGATATACAATTTTCTACATAGTACACATGGTTTGTAGAACCCTGTGCCGTCAGAATTAGTGATAGCCATCGGTATGACAAGAGCAGGTTGTGGGAGGACTAGGCAGAAGAACAGTAAGAGTAGCCGCTAATGGGTAAGATGCTAAGAGGATTACTGTTCTCATACTCAGTGCATCTTTAGAGAGGCTGGGGTGCAGGTCAAGGAACACAGCCTTCCCGAACGTGGTGCACTCCAGATGTGTTGGACTGCAACCCCCATCATCCCTGGCCACTGGCTGTGCCAGCAGAGGCAGATGGGAGTTGTAGTCCAACTAACACATCCGGAGGACGCCAGGTTGTGGGGGGCTGCAGTGCTGTATCAGTTCCCTACGATGTGCTCCTTAGGCTTCAAAATACTAAGCAATGGTCGTTGGGTCTTCATGAGTAGCATCATTCTACCCAGTGATTCAGCTGAAGTGAGCATTAAGTAGCCACAGAAAAGCTTGGGTACCGCTCGTCTTCTCTGTTGCTCTGCTTCTACAGATTATGGAAGTGGCTCTGCAATTTCCACTATTGGGCTGATCTTTTGGGGCTGTTCAAGCACTGAACGCCACTGTGGATCTTCAGTGAATCCTAGGATGTGGCTTAATTCGTGCCCGTGATCTGCCCCAAATCCCTCTTCAGTACCAGGGCTGGATCCTGGAATATATGAAGCAATAATAAGAAAAGTGCTTTTGTCTTACCACTTCAGTAAGCACAACCCATTCCCCCAGACCTAGAATCAGGGCAAGGAACAGGGCTTCTGGGGCAGAGGAATTTGGCCTTGTCGAAGTGTTTAACCACTGCATCTCTTAGAAATTTATGAATATATGTATAGGTAGGAAACTGCTGACTATTTGGACAATGGGTGATGCCGTAGACTCATTTTTCTTTACACTCTGTTCTTAATATTTCAGCAAGTCCTGGCTTATATAGTAGAACCATGACTCCCACTTACGATCCCGTCAGTGGCACACCTGTCTCTTCTACTGTCACATGGTTCGGTGACAGCCCTCTGGCGAAACAGAGCTGGGGCAGCCTTGCTTTCAGCCACCCCAACTGTACACCGGAGACACTTGCCAAAATGTATCAGCCTCGGACGTTGGTCGACAAAGCAAAACTAAATGCGGGGTAAGGGGTGCTTCTGTTGAGCATCTGAATTAGCCAGTTTTGACAAGCTAGAGACACGTGTGTGTGTGCGTGCGTGCGTGCGCGCGCTTATACAAGGCATTTTTGGATTATATGTAACCTAAGGCTGCAATCCTGCACACACTTACTCAGGAGACCTCACCTCAAAAGGTAATCAGTCAGCCAGTTTATTACGGTCGTAGACCAGCAGTAGAAACATATTTTAAATTTAAAAAATTAAATATAGGCAAGTTTGCCTGGATATTTATATGTGCATAAATATACTCTGTGTTGATAATCGTAATGCCTACAGGACAATGGAAGGGTTTGTCTTCTACAGTCATCTCCTAGGTTCCAGAATATGTGTACTTTTTTTTTTTTCTAAGAAATTTTTTTTTAAAATGTGCATAAGCATTTTAAAAAATGGCAGCTTGCTGTATGCAAATGTTGCTTGCAGGGTTACAAGATGGACCTGTTCACTGTTGCTTCCAGATGCTTTACAAATTGACTTTTTCTTTCCTGCTCAACTCAGTTGAAAGTGTGTGTTTCCCCTCTTCTTTCAGGTGGTTAGATTCCTCTCGATCACTTATGGAACAGGGTATCCAGGAGGATGATCAGCTTGTGTTACGCTTTAAATACTATTCTTTCTTCGATTTGAATGCAAAGGTAAGAAACTCTAAGACTTGTCTTCATAGTCTGTCACTACTTAAGACATGTCAGGTAAAAAGTAAATTTAAAGATTTTATTAGGCTTGTATTCTTTATCTTGGCAATCCGCAGCTCATAGTTATCTGAGTGGAGTAGTACCGTGCCAGTCCTTATGTTAAGTAAAATAAAATAAGCCACTTACAAAGGAGAAGCCACATTAATATAACTCAAGGAAGAAAACAAACATCTCAGACTTAAGTGCAATCCTATGCATGTCTTCCCAGAAGTAAGTCCCGCTGTGTTCAGTGCAGCTTTCTCCCGGGTAAGTGTGTCTAGGATTGCAGCCTAAAGCAAGTAAATTTGTGGTCTTGAACGTTTGGCCATGCTTTGCATTCTGAAATGTAAGAAAAAACATTAAATTTCCGTTGAAAATTCTCTTTTGTTTGGTCTCCCTTATCGGTTTCTCTCATTTTATTTTGTGGCAGAATCTAGCTACATTTTGCTTAATAACTGACATGGGTGTGAACTGACTGTTGCTCAGGAGCCACATGTAGCTTTGAAGCACTTAAAGAAGGAGAACAGAAATGCAGACGTTAGAATACTGGACTGCTCTGAGGGATCTGTAGAGACTTGGGTGCAATAGACCTTTAGGGTGTGGGTGACTGGCCAGTCTGTGGCATGAGTACTGTGGCACAGGGGCTTTTTGGTCAGGTTTTGATGGCACTTCTGAGCAGGAGTAGCATGGCCATGTGTCTGACTTTATGGAGGGCAGCCCTCTATTTGAAGGCGCCCTCTATTTGAAGGGCTGTCCAGTCCCAAGTCCAGTTTAAAGCTAAAGAACCATAAGAAAGGAGAACGAGCTTAGGGGCCTTGAAGTTGCCCATCAGCAGGATGCACCGAAAGTCACCTGGCCACAGTGTTCCCCGCAATGGTGAGATGTATTATATTTCTGTTTAAATTATAGTAGTAATGTCCACATTTGCACGTATACCTATACGTTAGCTTATGCAAATTTTATGCAAATTTGAGCCTTCTTTTGTCCTCTTTTTTTCTTTCTGGTGCTGCATTTCCTCTTTTTTGGCAATGTGTAACCAGCCACTCTAAGCAGCAGGGCCTGTGGTCCTTGCTATTGCTTAAAGTCAGCCCTTGCTGTCTGCTGCCCGCTGCCCAGCAGAAGCCTATGTACTCTAAAGTAAGTAACAATTAGTTTAGCGGGGCTTACTTCCCAGTGAATGGGCATAGGACTACCTAAGGCAGGGGTGGGCATCTTGTGGCCCTCAGATGTTTTAGCCTACAACTCCCAGCAGCCCTGGCCAGCGTAGCCAATGGTGATGGATGATGGGAGTTGTAGGTCAAAACATCTGGAATGCTACAAGTTGCCCATCCCTGACCTAAGGGGTAAAACCACTTCAGGGCAGTGTTATGTGTGGAGGTGGTTATGCTGTTTAACTGTCTGATGTGTGGCAGGCTGGCTCAAACTGTTGCCCACCTCCAGCACAACACACTGTTGCTTCTCTTGGCAGTACGACGCAGTGCGAATAAACCAGCTGTACGAACAAGCCCGATGGGCCATTCTGCTGGAAGAAATAGACTGTACGGAGGAAGAGACCTTCATCTTTGCAGCACTGCAGGTATGTACGTGATCTTAAGTTGAAAAACCAGTTTTCCTGTCTTGGGTTCAGCACCTGCCAGTACATGAACACAATGAACGGAGCACTGATTGAGTGTTCCGGGTGAGGCCTTTTGCCCCACTCATTTCAGGAGCGATTAACTGGCTTGCCGTTTCAACCTCTGTTTAAAACTACGTTAATAATTAACAGAACCTCGCCGCTTTTATGGCAGCAACCAGTGGTTAAAGTTTTGTACAGCAAATCTTACCGCACAAAACTCTACTGGATCTAGGCCTGCCAGGAAAAAAGAGGTACTGTATTGTTCTGCACTCCTGACTTCCAAGCAACGGGGAAATTCCAGTGATAGCTGTAAGGCAGGGGCGTTGAACCTCTTTCAGCCTGAGGGCTGAATTCAATTCTGGAAAAGGGTCTGCCCACCAGTGGTGGGCGGGACCGAACACAAAGGGCTCAGGGCTGAAGGAAAAGGGGGTGGGGCCAGAATACAAAACAGGCCAGCGTACTTTTGCTTAAAGGTCTTCTTAACTGCCAGTAATGAAGCCTTTGGAGAGGCATCCAAACCTTTTAAAATAGGGGGTGGGGGAGACACAAAAGCTGTGAAACCACCAAACAATTGGTGGTTGGGGAAAAGGGGGGCAGGGGAAGGGGGCATGGCCATGTGGGAACCCCAGAGGGCCAGACTGGGAACCCCAGGAGGGCTGGATTTGGCCCCTAGGCCTGAGGTTCCCCACCCCTGAACTAAGGGGTTTAAGGCACAATCCTATGCATGTTTAGACAGAAAAAAAGTCCTACAACTCCCAGCATGCCCCAGCCAGCATGCACAGTTGTCTCTGTAAATATGTGCTTTATTTACAAGTATGCAATCAGCATATAAGTGGAAACAGGCACTTCTGTATCATGCAGCAGGTCTGTTGTCCCCTGCAGCAGATCCCCAAAGAGCAATTTGCGCCCCACAAGGATTCACCCCAATTTCCTGCTCCTGACTCCAGCTAGAAACACCCAAGTTCTTAATCTGCCCCTCTTAGTCCCTGTTCACTGCTCACCCTTTCTCTCCGTCTCACACACGCACAAGTACTCTTTACTATCATTTACTATTTGAAATATTTATCAGCCGTTCTTCAGCCATAGCTCTCAGAGCAGTTTTCAAAGAAGATAAAACAAAGCCAAGATAAAAGAACGCCAAAGAATTACAAATCCAGCACAACATCCAGACTTGATACTGCAGTCCTATACATGTTCACTCAGAAGTAAGCCCCGTTGAGTTCAATGGTACTTACTCTGTGGTAAGTGTGTATTGGATTGCCCCCTAAAAGCCCTGAGCAAACAACATTTTTCATCTATTGGATTGCCCCCTAAAAGCCCTGAGCAAACAACATTTTTCATCTGGCGCCATAAAGAAAATCAAGGCGGCGCCAGGTGAGCCTCTTTGGGAAGGGAGTTCCATGGATGGGATACTACAAGAGGAAAGGCCCAGACTGGCAGTCAACACCCACCTTACCTTGGAGGTCAGGAGACATGGAACAGGCCCTGTGAGGATGATCTAAATATCCATTCTTAAAGACGCTTCATGTCCTTTATCTCTCCTCTTCTTGCACACCACCTTCCCCCCCCAACTTAAAAATCTCTCCCTGTTGCACTGAGGGAGATGATATCTCCCAATCGGCACTTGGGGGTGGCTGGCAAAGTCTTCCCCTACTCCCTGCCGCCACCACAGGCTTTACCCACCCCGGGCAGCCCCTCCAAGGGACCACTGGTGACCCTTGGAGGGACTGCTCGGGGATGGGTAAATTAGGATCACGAAAGCCAGCTTGACAAGTGGCTTTTGCGAACTCAAAAAACTCCCAAAATCAAGCCACAGCGAGCTGATAACGGCTCGCGGTGGTGAGGAGGGAGGGAAACCTTGGTGCTCCCGCGGGGTCTGCAGTGTGGGTTGTCATGCCATGCAAACCCTCCCGATGTAAGACTAACCTCTCTGTGGGGAAGGAATCTGGGAAGGGAGGCAAAGACAGCATCACATGCCTGCTCCTGTTTCAGCTAGACTGTCCCTTCCTCCTATGCCAGCTCAACTGTCTTATGAGAGAGAACCAGGGGGACAGGGAGCCAGCCAGCCAGCCAGCGCACCATCACACATGTTGTGAGCCATTTTGGGGACTGGTCAAAAGGTGGGATACAAATCCAACCCATCAGTCAGTAAGCCTCACTTCAGAAGGGATTGCAACGCACTTACTACAAATTCCTCCTGCGTATGAAGTAAATGGGTGTCCTCAGGTCCACCTCTGTGTCTTTGACTTGTTATCTTTATTGTAGTATCACGTCAGCAAGCTGATGGTATCAACAGGGTCCCAGGATTTCACAACCGAAGCCGAAACGGATGAAGTGGAGGCTGCTCTTTCTAATCTTGAAGTAACCCTGGAGGGTGGGAAAACAGAGAGTATGTTGGTATGGCACACACATGACTTCAGGGGTCATAGGGTCAAGCCAGTATGGCGGGCAAAGGGGAGGGGGCAGTGGCTTGGCACTAACCATGTCTCAAACTACATCCAGCAGAGCAGAGGTGGGCAACATTTGGCCCTCCGGATGTTTTGGCCTGCAGCTCCCATGATCCCTCGCCATTGGCTCTGCCGGCTATGGCTGAGGGCCAAAACATCTGGAGGGCCACACTGCCCACCCCTACAATAGAGGAACCCCCTCTCGTAACCGCATTCCACGTCTCCTATAGTTGCGACTCTCATATTGAAATCAGTGTTCTTAGCATTGGGTGGATTGTGCCTGACTCAGGCTTAGCTGAGATTTTCATAAAGAGAAAAGTTTGCCAGCTTTTTATACTCTGGTGGGGAGCGGGGAGGGGAATAATATTTTGGATATTCCACCTCTCTCAAATTTAAAAGGCCATTCTTGGTTTGTTAGTGGCATGTGAAAATGTAAATTTGCCTACAGCCTATCATTGAACTGGGATTAAGAAACATTACAGGGCAGGGGCAAAAAACACCAATCACACAGCCATAATAGGGAACGTAATCCATACTGTGGACTGATCAGTATATGTACTAGAAAAGATCTAGAAGTGTACTGCACTAAAATAATTCTTGGTTTGTCCATAGGAGGATATCACTGACATACCAAAGCTTGCAGATAACCTGAAGCTATTTAGGTAAGTAAAAAAGAAGTGAAGCAAATAACAAAGCTGTCTATTCATTATTTTGTTTTATTTAATCATAACTTTACAAGAACAAACTGTACTGTGAAATGAACACTAATCTGAGAAGAGGCCAGTATCTAGCAGGCCCGTGTAAAAAGTTGCAGAAGTCATGTATTCTCTAATTTAGTAGAGCTCCATCATTTTCATTGTATCAAATGTGATTTCACTAGGACTAGAAATGTATTTATGGGCAGAATCCAATGGGACACTTCCACGCCTGCTGATTCCCTTCCGTAACCACTGGGTCCCGCTAATTCCGTTGCGCAAGCAAAAAAAAAAAAATTGCATTTGCAAATACGAACAAAATTCTCGTACATCCCTAAAAAAAAATCCAATTCCGTCAATGAGTGAATGATGGAACAAAAGCTGCCTGACAATCTGCAAGGCACAGACGGAACAGATTTAACAAAATCTGTATATCCCTAAACAGAGCACCCAGGAACAAAATTCCATCAGATTTACAATACAAGGGTACTGTATTTGAGGCTGCAATCATAAACATGTTTACTAGGGAGTAAGCCTCATTGAACACAGTGGGACTTACTTCTGAGTAAACTTGCATGGAATTGCTCAGTGAATTGTTTATTGTTAGTATCACATTTCTATCCCATCTTTTTTCCTCTTGCAAGGAACCCAAGGCAGCTTCTCCTTGGTCCTCCTCCACTCCCATTTTTTCCTCACGACAACCATTAGGCTGAGTGCCAGTGACTGGCCCAAAGTCACCCAATGAGCTTCACGGCCGAGTGCGGACTAGAACCCAGATCTCCCGAGTCCCAGTCCAACAGTAACCGCTACACAACACTGGCTCTCTGAGAAAGATAATTTGTTGTAGAAGGGGTGTATCCAATGGTTTCTGTCAACCAGCGGATCCCCCCTCCCACTTGGGGAAGGGCTGTGGCTCAGTGGTAGAGCACATGCTTTGCATGTAGAGGAATCCTGGCTCAATGCCAGGCTAGGAAAGAATCCTGCCTAAAACCTTGGAAAGCCGTTGCTGTCAGTCAGTGTTGACACTACTGGGCTAGATGGACCAGTGGTCTGACTCAGCATAAGGCAGATTCCTTTGTTCCTCCACATTCCCTGAAATCTGCTCCAGAGGACTGGGAGACCCCTTGGAGTAGATTTGGGAGGGTGCAGCAGGGGGGAGTAGAGGAAACCGCATTACATCCATTGGATTTCCACATGGCTATACAAGGTTGCCATACTGTAATTTGAAATCATTCGCACCATACACAGTCTAACCTTATGTGTGGCGCGATCCTCCCAGGACCGGCCCTACCATTAGGCAGAGTGAGGCAGCTGCCTTAGGAAGCAGGTGCTGGGAGGCGGCAGTAAGGTGTCAATCCTAATAAAGGAATAATGTCCCTGTTGTTGTTTGGCTTTTTTCCCTAGTGAACCAACACAGCTGCCTGCAGTTTTTGTCTACATAGTTTCAGGTGTATCTTTAAATGCGTATGAATTACAGCTATGTGCAGACAAAGCATCTACCTGTGTTATCAATTGTGTGTGTTCATAATCAAACTGAACTTTCCAGTGACTCAAATAAAGCTCCATTATAGGTTGCCTTATTTGCACTGGCAAGTTGCTAGCTTTTTCTTCCATTGATGTGACTGATTCAAACCTTTATTCCTATGGGACGCTGAGATAAAAGAACAGAAAGCTTTGAACTCTCAAGTGTCTGGTTTTACTAATTGGTCATGACGTTTTTCCAGAAAGGAAGGGCTCTCTTCAAAGGGGACTGGAGCATTTTCAAACCTCCAAAAGATCATTTCTGTTCAAAGGCAAATGACCAAGAACAGCAAATATATTTGAAAGATTAAGTGAACATAAATTCACATAATAAAGGTTAAGTGAACATAAATCTGTTATTCATATGTCAGGACTGTACAAAAACAGCTAACCAGCCCCAGGGATATCTCTCCCAATCAGCCAAGTTCTAATTTATACAATGAAAAGAGTATAAGGATGTTGTAAAATGGGTTCTCCTGGGCAGCAGCTTTCAAAGAACTGGTGCCAATACCAAGAAGGCACTGCTCTGAATCCCCACCAGTCTCAACTCTGACAAGCAAGGGACCTGGAGCAGAGAATGGAGGGGGAATATGTGGGGAAAGGCACCCTTTCAGATACTCTGGATCTAAGCCATTTAGGTCTTTAAAAGTAATAACCAGCTCCTTGCAGTAGGCTGAGAAATAAACTCTTTCTCCCATTGAAAGATATTTTATGACCATTTTAAGCCTAAGATCTGCTGGCTTGGCTTTATTGCATAGGAATTATACATTTTAAGAATGGTTTAAGATGAGGGTGCATAACCTCTCAGGCCCACAGGGTGAATCTGGCCCTCTGGAGTTCCCAGAGGGCCACGCCCCCTTCTCTGAGTCTCACCTTTTTTCCCTCAACCACTAATCATTCAGATATTTTTCCTGGCTTTTGTGTGGGTTTTTTCACATTCTGAAAGGTTGGAATGCCTCTTCTAAGGCTTAGTTCCTGGCAATAGGAGTTTTGAGCTAAAATATGCTGGTATTTTTTGGTACTTCGGCTCCACCAATCACTGGAATGCAGCCCCCGAGAAATTATATGAAATTGAATTTGGCCCTCAGTCTGAAAGAGGTTCGACCCCCCCCCCTGGTTTAAGAGGAGAATAATTTATTAAACAAATGCATTTAAAGTATCTCTCTTTTTCCCCCTCAACATTTTTATTTTCAGAAGAAAAATAAAACACAGACAAACATCACAAACACACAACAACATTAAACTAAAATGGACTTCCGATTTTTCCCACAACAAAGTATAAGTAACATTATATACTCTGTGGTTTACAAATAAATTTCTCTTTTTTCTATTGTCAAACATTTTTCTTCTTATTCATCAACCTGTTAATTCTTCTCATTCTTCTAGCAATCTAAAACATTTCTACTTCTATTTAATACAGTGCCCTAGTTTCTTTCCCTCTACTGTATTTATCAAAGGACACGCCTTTTAAGGTGAAAATATGTGGTGGCTTGTCCTTAAATTATCTCTTAGATATTGATGATTACTTTAGTACAGATGTTCCCAGATGTTGCCATGGTGAGCATCTGGTGAACATCCATGAGGCATTTAAGAGCCTAAGCTATTGAGCCATTATGAGCCATGGTGGGTTGTTGTGTCATGAGAACCTGGTGCAGTTTCTGCAGGGTGCCTTATTTTTCAGGAACAAGCCACCCTGAGAACCCATGGCTCGTTTTAGGGTTGTTCATGGTGGCTTGTTGTGTCGTATGAACCCGGCAGGGCGACATCATTGTGGGTTGTTGGGAACGGCAACAGAACTGGCTGGCAAGAGCAGCGAAAACCCCTGCCACTCCTCACGATCTTGCTAGTGCCGCCACCATCCTCCCTCATCCATTCTCAGTAACTTCTGCCCAGTGCTCCTAAAAATAGAGAAGAAAGGACACTGGAGAGTGTCCTAATCGCGTTCACAACTTAAAAAAAAATAAATCCATTTTCGGTCCTGCGCAAGTGCGCAGCAGTGAATGTCCACTGCTAGGAAATTTGCATAAATTTCTCCACTTTATTGCTCTGCCATGAGATTTGCGCAATTTTCCTCTCCTTGTTACTGCTCTGCCATGACATTTGCCTATATTTAGTGATCCAGCTCAGTGCTCTGTAACCCATATGTACATGTGACAGCTAGAAATGGAGACCAGTGGAGGGAAGTGACAAGATTAAAGTGCAGGGAGGGGAGCTGAAAGTGGGTGGTGGCTGCAGGAGAAAAGGTGCTTTGGGTGCAGGTGTTCTTACTTCACTGTAACGAGAAGCAGCCTTTAAAAAAAAAAAAGAAAAAAAAAGGTGTTTGCCAGCAAGGGAAGTGCCAAAGTGGAGGATATTGACAAAAGGAAGATACGGGTATACTTGGCTAAATATCGGACAGGTGGTCTTGTGCTCTTGCACAAGAGCTCAAGACTCTGAAACAAAAACAAAATTAAAAATCTGGCGAACGCATTCCTGCGTTCATAAGGGCTCGGAAATTCCTTTTTGCGATCTGATGTGGGTCGGAAAACCAAAAGTGGCTGGCGGCTGCTGTTCCAAACTGTAAGCATGTTTGCTCCTCTCAGTTAAAGTGGTACTTGAGTGAAAATCCACTCAAGTCAGTAAGTGACACCCACAAGAGCTTCCTTAATATACTGGGGAATAACTCTGACTAAAGGTGTTGGTAAGTAGTCTGATTAGAAAAGAGAACTGACGCAATTATTCTTTTACTTGCAGATCCAAAAAGTTGGCACTGAAAGCCTTTAAGCAATATTGGTTTGTCTTCAAAGACACCTCAGTGTCCTATTTTAAAAACAAGCAAACTGAACATGGAGAACCCATTGAGAAGCTCAACCTAAGAGGTAGAGGGGGGGCATTTTCATGCTGTATTTTATAAAGTGCAGTGACAGGGGCCTCCTGGCACAATGTACAGTGTGCACTTTTGCTCTTTCCTTTTGGCTCGGGCTAAATCTAGATCTAAATTTTTGGCTAGATTTTGGCTAATCTGTTAATTTCAGTTTCTCCCAGCTTCTCATTTTTGCAGTCTTAAGTTTCTTCCATCACATTTCTGCACTTTTTTTTGACATATTAAAAAAAATAGTCTGCATAAAAGTTGGTGTACATTTTTGCGCACATTTTTCTAACAACCACATCACTGTAGGCATTTTTGCCTAATGTACACATTTTTTGCAAGCAGTTTTCCTTAATATAATGTTGCCTTGTATGTTTTTCCCCACTAATAGATGCATTCTGTGCATCGTTTTCCCTAATATATGCATTTTTTCTATGCAAATACCAGGGGATGACTGCATTCTATTTTGCATATTGATTTGGAAAGTGTACATTTGGTAAGTTCTTATCAAAATGTGAACAGAACCAAATTCTCCCCCATCTCTGTTTGTGGCATGCATATGCGCCTACCCAGTGCAATCTGCTTTTATATGTTTTGATTTAATCTATTTTCCCAATCATCATTATTGCTTTAGCACTGGTTATTGCTAAATGATTGAAGGATGATGATGTTTATGACAATGTGCTCCACTTAATACAAGGTAACCTGTTGGGGCTGTGGGCAGCCCTATTGCAAGGCAAATGGACAAGGTGACTTCTGTGATTCTAGAGCAGGGCTTTCCAACCTTGGGTCCCCAGATGTTGCTGGACTACAGCTCCCAGAATCCCTTGCCAGTAGCCATGCTGGCTGGGTATGCTGGGAGCTGTAGGCCAGCAACTTGTGGCCCTCCAAATGTTTTGGCCTACAACTCCCATCATCCCTAGCCAGCCAAGCCAATAGTGCGGGCTGATGGGAGTTGTAGACCAAAACATCTGGGGGCCACTTTTTGCCTACCCCTGTTCTAGAGGATTACTCCTGGCCTAAAATCTAATTTACTTCTCCAGTGTAGCAGCAAATTACATGTATTGGCACATGTACCATGTAAATGAACCTAAGCAAATTAATTTAAGTATTTCCAAATTCAATGCTCTGGTAACAGATATGGGATGAAATGCTTCCTTGTCTTTTAGCAATATAGTGGTTAATCTTCTACACTTTAAAAAATGGTCTTATGTCTTGTTTTATATGCTGGTCCCTTTTTTTGTAATATACTCTTCAGATTTCCTTTCAAGTTCTCCTATTGTCCTTGTCATTTATCCTTAAAAGTCAATAAAAGCATAACCTCACTTTTGACTTCTCATGTGTTCTGTCATTCAGGATGTGAAATTGTCCCTGATGTAAGTGTGTCAGGGAAAAAATACGGCATTAAGTTACTCATCCCTGTCGCTGATGGAATGAATGAAGTACACTTGAGATGTGATAACGTGAGTAGCAAAAGAGCCGACTGATCCTGTAGGAGGGTTTACTCTGCTTTGGGTGCATTACAGTAACACATGAAAAGTCTACTGAAGGACCCGATGCCTGGCTGGCATCACAAAGCACACACAGAGCATAAACATCTCCGGTCAAGCATGGTATGTGCACAGCAGCAGGGACTGGGCAGTGAATGCGGTAACAATACAACAGAAACAACAGAGGACCAGACCGCAGATTGACTTGCATGTATAGGCTTTGGTTTACATGTCCTTGC
Organism: Shinisaurus crocodilurus; assembly: GCA_021292165.1. Classification (NCBI taxonomy): domain Eukaryota; kingdom Metazoa; phylum Chordata; class Lepidosauria; order Squamata; family Shinisauridae; genus Shinisaurus; species Shinisaurus crocodilurus. The sequence continues at coordinate 166,184,335 of CM037879.1, read as the reverse complement.
AATGCAGGTCAGGCGGTGGGTGGGGATATTTCTGTGGAGGCCCTGTGGAGGAGAATTGGCACAGTGTCTGGGTGGAATAGCAGCACTGTCTGATGGGAAACATCTAGAGAAGCCGTGCCTAACCTGGTGCCCTCCAGAAGCATTGGACTACAACTCCCAGCATGCCACCGGTCATCCTCACCCACGTGATTGTATCTTACACGTGCTTCCCCAAACTGTGTGAAATTGCACCATGGAGAAGCTGTTCTCGTGTGGCTGCAGCTACATGTGAAGGGGGAAGCTTAAGATATGTAATTTTCCCCTGCCTGGACTGGTATAGTTTATTTCAGTGGCCATGTGTTGAATTTCTTGGTCACAGATCTTGGACGGGTTTTTAAGGGCATAATACTGAACTCCCAGGACAAGGCCGCTGCAGTATGCAAACCATGTATGCGTCAGTGCAGCGTTCCAGAACCTGGTGCCCTCCAGATGTTTTGGACTTCAGTTTCATCAGCCCCAACCAGCATGGCCAGTGGTCAGGGATGCTAGGAGTTGTAGTCCAAAACATCTGGGGGGAACTATGCTGGGGAAGGCTGTTATACTGTATCTCTTGAGGCACCGCTTCAAAATGGATTCTGAGATGACAACAGGATGCCCCATCCCACTACCCAGCCTGATGCTTCTGCAATTCTTCTTGCCCAACCTTCCCCACCCCCAGATTTACTGCTGGATAGATCCTAGATCCATCAGTGATTCTCCCGACTACACCAATACTTTCAGAATTGGGGCCTCTCTCTAAGCTAGCTAAAGAAGCTTGATTGACATCACAACTTGAACGAAACAACAAAAACCGCAAACAAGATTTGTTGCAAGGAATTAATGGTGCTCAATTTCCCATTTCTTCCAGGAAAATCAGTATGCCCGATGGATGGCTGCTTGCGTGTTGGCTTCCAAAGGAAAAACAATGGCTGACAGCTCTTACCATCCCGAGGTCCAGAACATCCTCTCATTCTTAAAAATGAAGAGCAGAATGGTTGCTCCCCAAGATGTTTCTGACGTAGAAAGCATGGACATGAAACCAGAGTGCTTTATTTCTCCACGCTATGCAAAGAAATACAAGTTTAAGCAGGTAATTGGGAAGCATCTTTAGGATGACTGGGGTCTGGTATGTGTGATTCTTGCATAACCAAGTAAAAAACAACAGCAACCTTGAATTCTAAGAACTTCTGTTCTTTCTCTTCAGCAAGTCCTTGATCTAGGAGCTCTGCAAAAATATGTGTTTTTTTTAAAAGAGCCAGCATGATCCAGTACAGCAGGCAGTGCATGGCCTGTGGGCCACAGGCCCCCTGAATTTCAAGCTGTCTGTAGAGGCTATGGAGCTCCTGAACGGTCTAATTTAGCTTGTTTGCAAGCTAAACTTGACCCCCCTAGGCACTCTGTAGCCACTCAGTTCATTATCAGGGTCAGTTCAAAACAGTTTGGTTTTTTTCCGACTGTATATGACTTTAAAAAAAAAAAAAAAAAAAAAAAAGCAAAGTGAAGGACAATCTTTTATATTAATGGTTGCTATTGCACCAGCCCTGTAAGTGAGTTCCCCGTTTTCAAAATGGGAAGGAGGATGATCTGGGAGGCTAAGGGCGAGCAAATTGTTCAAGGCGGCAGCAAAAGTGGGAAGTTGAACCCATGCTGAAATCCAGCTCTCTTAACTACAGTCATGCCTTGGATTGAGAGCATAATTCTTTCCGGAAACGTGCTTGTAATCCAAAACTCTTATATCAAAACGAAATTCCCCCAAAAAAATGTGTACAGAGATTTTTAATTTAAGCCATACTACAGTACTTGTATTGCAAGACGTTGCTTGTATATCAAGTCAATTTTTAAAAAATAAATATTTAAAAATTTGCTTGTCTTGCAAAACGCTCTCAAACCAAGTTACTTGCAATCCAAGGTATTACTGTACTTGTTTTCATGACAATTATAATATTGTGTATCACAGCAGCGTAAATACAACAGCTCTTGCACCAGCCAGTCCTGTTGTCAACTACAAGAATAATCCATCCAGGGAATCCTTATCTCCCAGTCCTCTGGGACATCCTATGCCAATTCCAATCTTGAACGTCATGCCCTGCAGTGGTAGAGAAGAAAGAGGCGTGAAACCTAGCAGGAAATCAGACCTGCCTGTGTTCCTTCCTGTCACATCGCTATTCAAGGCACAGTAGTACCATGGTGGCCATGAGATGTCAACTCCATTCACATGTAGAATGTTCCTCAGGGAACAGGGTAGCTAACTGGGAAGACATCTGTACTGAAAGAACTGCCCTCAGATTAGGAGGTTGCCTTATACTGTCAGACCCTTGGTCCATCTAGCCCAGTGTTGTCAACACTGACTGGCAGCAGCAGCTCTCCAGGTTTTCAGGCAGGAGTTTTTCCAGCTCTACCTGGAGATGGCTGGGATTGAATCTGGGACCTTCTGCATGCAAAGCATGTGCTCTGCCACTGAGCTACGGCCTTTCCCTTCAAGCTACAGCCCTTCCCCTCACTGCTTTGGCTGACATTCACAGAGCACTAGACCCCTGGCGGCCAGTTTCCTTCCTTAAGGTGACATCTGCACCCTTTGATCACATGCGCAACCATCTGCCTAACACTGTTCTTTAATTTCCTGCATCTATTAGCCAACACCTGCATTTTCCCCCTCCTGTGTTTTCTTAGTTGGCTACTCGCATTCTGGAAGCTCACCAAAACATCGCCCACATGTCTCTGATGGAAGCCAAATTAAGGTTTATCCAGGCGTGGCAGTCCCTTCCCGAGTTTGGCTTATCATACTACATCGTAAGGTAAACATAAAATTATGTTTTTAGTGGCGAAAGATTCCCAGAGCCCTTTCACAGCTTTTTTTTCTTTCTTTACGCCAGTGTGGCGTAGTGGTGAGAGTGTTGGACTGGGACTCGGGAGATCTGGGTTCTAGTCCCTGCTCAGCCATGAAACTCACGGGGTGACTTTGGGCCAGTCACTGACTCTCAGCCTAACCTACCTCACAGGGTTGTTGTGAGGATAAAATGGAGGAGGTGGAGGAGGATTATGTAAGCCGCCTTGGGTTCCTTGCAGGAAAAAAGGCAGGGTATAAATATAATAAATAAATACATACATATATGTGGCTGTCGCAACATAATTCTGGCAGCTCTGACTCCATAAGGTTCTCAAAATGCATTCTTTTTTTTCTGTGCATTTCCTGGTTTTTATTATATGCGACGTGAGCTTTTCCTAGTCATGTCCAGCGTCACCCCACAGTATCCTTGTGTAGCTACCTGGGCCCCCACTTAGTTTTTCTTTTCTGGCACAACACTGGGCACCCAGACAGCCACCATTTTAATTTGCCTCAATGCCCCCGAGTTGCAGTTACTCCAGGGCATTGTGGGAAATCAAAATGGCAACACTCCTCCACCCACCTCTGTGCTGAGCAGCAGCACGGGGGCAGCCCACTGAGTGTAAGAGGGGGCCCACCAGAGGGTGCTATATGGTGGGGCTCATCTCAGTCCTGGAGCTGCCCCTGTTCCTAGCATCTCATATGTTTGAGACAATTCATTACATACATACATACATACATACATACTCCAGTGGCAAGTAGGATTGCTAATTCCTCCAGACTGGAAGTGGTTAAACCAAAATGCCTTATTATCTACTCTTACTTTGTTGTGCAGCATCAAATCCAAGCCCAGAGCCTTCCTAAAGCTCCTATGGGGTTTCAGGATGTCACTGAGGGTAGAAGTCATGAAGGGTGCATGAGAACTGAATTAGGTCATTCTTGCTTCCAAGAAGAATACACGAGCATATCTGGGGAATCTATCTGCGTACTCTGTGTGTGTGACATGTACTGCAAAAAGAGAGAGAAACGTCTTTAGTCAACTCCATCTTGTCAAGTCTCTTAGAAATAAGCATTATGTTTCTGAATTTTTTTACCCTTGTTATTTTTCCAAGCTTCAACAACTGTGATATACTGTCATAAGAAAATCTGTTATTCTGTTGTTTACATACATTACCAGGGTTTCTTAGTGTTTCTGGCCCACTGCTAGTATGCCAGACTGGAATGTCATAGGGTCATATCTGTGGAATTGGAGGGACATAGTGTGGGGTGATATTTGATGTCGCTTCCCACTTTCATTATTTTTTTAAAAAGCCCACTAACTCCCATGCCCTTTCATTTACAGAGATAAAAGGAAAACTGTGCAGGCAGTATTTAATCCAATTGACCAGCAAGAAGTAAACCTACGCCCATCTTCTAGTATTCTGACCAATTACTGCAAAACAACCACATGTCCTTTAAAAAAAAAAATCTGAGTTAAGTAGACTACTTGTAGTTCAGATTTTGTTGTTTCACACTGAATTATAACACAGTCCCCCACCCACCCCGCCCTGCGTGCAGTATACCTTTAAACTCACAGACAGTGCCACCACAGAATTCATAACCAGGAGCCTAGAATGTGCTGGTGTATCTTTCTGATCAGTCCCTGGACAACGGGGTTAGTACCTAATGGTTCCCACACATGAGCCAGTTGGCAGTGCTGAGGTGAGCACTGTTTGTTCACCAAAAGCAATATTTCTCAAATTCCGAGCTGATGACATCAGGGAACTTGGCCCAAGGCCCGGTTCCGTTCTTCACCTCTAGATTTCACCTGCCGTTTAAGTCATGTAAACAAGGCGTTCACTAGAAGAATGTGTGCACAGCAAAAAAAAAACAGTTATTACTTGGCCATGAAAACCTGCTGCCTCTGCCTCTTTTACAGCAGTGTCCTGCTTTTTGAAAACTTTTCCCTGGTTGAGGTGGTGGTGGGGAGGTTTTAAGTCAGCACCACTTGTGTGCTGTGCATGCCTCTGATTTTAAAAATAAGGTGTCACATACAGGCACAGGTATCGATCATAAAAGCACTATCTCCCCTGCAAAAAAAAAAAAAAAAAGAGTGTACCTTTCTCAAACATTATGTGGCCATTACATTATTGCACTGCTGCCACTCGAACAGGACTAGAGCTCAAAATTATTTTTCACACTAGGAGAAAAATCTGCATTTTTTAATCTACTGGAAAAGCTTCCAGAGCCTTCTGTCCCTGGTGCTTCCAGACCACCCCACCCCACCCCATACAATTCTGCGTTTGAGGCAGGGCAATAGCATAATAAAAGCCTCATCTGGGGGTGCTTCCAGATCGACGTCTCTCGCTACCAGTCAAAAGACACTGTGTAGCTCAGGGGTCCCCAACACAGTGCCCATAGGTACCCCCAAAAAATCTTTTTTTGATTTTTTTAATAAAGTTGGGTTTTTTTCCAGTTTTTTAAATATGCATACATGGATTTGTCTGAGATGCATACAACTTTCTAGCAATTTTACATAGGCTTCAACAAAAGCAGACCAAATATCTAAATAGGTATCCGTTTGAAGTTGGCCTCTGTATACCACCCGTTCATATATCGAAAGTGTTATTAAAGAGACGTTGTGGTGTCCAATAGTCATGAAACAAACGTTTTTGCGAACGAAGACGCAGCCTAAGAAGACGCAACAGGAAGATGCCAGAGTGGCAATCCACTGATTAGGCATTTTGTGGTGGTGCCCACAGCAGTTTCTCAAATTCCCAAATGTGCCCACGCCACGGGTCCAAAAAGGTTGGGGACCCCCGGTGTAGCTATTACATCTTTCTTAACGGATTGTTTTGTGGAAGCAGTGGGAAAACACAGGAGGGTGACAAGTTGAAGACATCTGGACCACCACCCCCTAAAATTCTGTGAGTGAGGCAGGGCAATCACGTGACAAAAGCCTCATCTGGCAGTGCCCTACATTTTGGCAATAAATATTTACAAAACATACTAGTGTTTCTGTTTGGCCAGTAGGGGGAAGCATAATTCCACCTAGTCAAGAAAGCAGTAAGACTTTCATTTCTGTTTACAAATCTTGCGGAACATGTCCTGAACAGAAATGTGAGCAGGAACACTTTTTTTTGAGAAATGTCAGCAAATTCCCAAATTGTGATCTTGTTCAAAAAAATGTGTATTTTTAATGCGCATATTCCAAAAAAAGTATGCATTTTCCCACTTTAGTCAGGGTGGGGGGAGTGCACACTTAGGAAAAATGCATACATAAATACATACTTTTCCCATTCAACATGTGCACATTTCCCACTCGAATGAGCAGAAAGACAGGTCAAAAATGGGAGCGAGCTGAAACGAGCTTCGAAGTGATTTTTGGAGAATTTGGGCAGGCTTGAAAATCGCTGGTTTTTCCATCCCTAAAAGTTTGTGCTCTCGTTTGAACTTCCTGTTCCCCTCCCTCCCTTACTTTTATCGACTGGAGATGGATACCCCCTGTCAATACCCCTGTGATGGAAGATATGGGTAGGAGGAAACCCTTTGTGCCACCGATCCCATGCTATACTCTGCCATCCAACCTACTGCAATGGAGTAAATGAGGGATAAAATGAGCCCCAACCACACTCTTCTCCCCTCTGCACTTTCTCTGCACTTACAGCAGCCTGGATGGTTCCCTGCCTAGCCCTGAACCCACCAGCCCCCATGAAACAGAGATGAGAGGTTGTTCTGGAAGGAAAGGAATCTCTCTTTGCTCATGCCCAGCTGAGTCCACAAAGCTAGGGGGGGGGGGGATCAAGCATAAACAAAGTGCCCCCCAAATGCAAAATCCTGATACATGCTTTCAGTTCACCAAACTTCTGAAAAGGGCTCCAGTTTTCTCTCCCCTGACCCCTCGGTCTGGGTGGCGTAGGTACTAGGTAGCTGCGAGCAGGGATGAGTTCTTACATGGTCATCGTGCATAAACTGTGGCAACTGTTATTATAGGTGGTTTGAGAGAAACATGCTAGAGAATTAATTGGTTGCTAATTCCCCCCATGTAGATTTAAAGGGAGCAAGAAAGATGATCTCCTAGGGATTTCTTATAACCGGCTAATAAGGATAGACACAGCCACTGGGGACCCAATTACGACTTGGAGATTCTCAAATATGAAACAGTGGAATGTCAACTGGGAGATACGGCAGGTACGTCCAATATTTCCAGGGGCACAGCTGCTTGATCTGACTTGTGTAAAAATGTCTTCGGCAGATAATAGTAAAACTGCAGTTTGGGGGATGTACATGGGATTTTCAAAATAAATGCACCCACAGCAGGTAAAAATCCTTGTATCGGTCAGTTTTGTTAATGAGTGCCACGTGCACATTCCTAGCACTATTGGGCTGTTTTTCAGTGCACATCTGCAACAAGGTTTTCTTAGGGTTGCCTTATTCACTATGACTTTTATTTAGGAGTTGGATATTCATGTTTCCACTACGGTATAAAACGTGCCTATGGAATGGCTTTTAAAGGGATTTATAATGCAATCCTATTTGTGTCTATTCAGAAGTAAGCTCTATTAACTTCAATGGGACTTACTCCAGGTAAGTGAGCATTGGATTGCAGCTTAGATTCATTTATGGAGGGTGGGGTTATTAGTATCTTTTAGCCATAGTGGCTAAACGGAATCTCCGAGTTCAGAATACCTCTGAATACCAGACGCTGGGGGGTGGGGTGGGAGGGATACACAACTGGGAAATGCTGTGGCCATTCATGCCCTGTTTGTGGGCTGTATGAAGGATTGAGGCCTATACAGGCCTGAGTTAGTTGAAGCCTGTAGGCCCAAACATCTCCTGGTGGGAGGGGGGGCATTTGCGAGTTTCATTTTCACCCAATAGAGTTAAGTTTCATTTCTCCAGTTTGAGGTCACATGATTGTAACTTTCTGGTTCTGTGGGAGTGTTTATAAGGAGCTGCACTAGGTGGCATGGGGACAGAAGCTGCAGAGAGTGAAGCAGATAGAGAAGCAGGGTCTGGATTTCACTGAAGAATGCAGAACAGCCGGGGCTAGGCTGGAGAAGGAATCTCTTAACTGAGACTTAAAGGTGACAGTGTAGCTAGGTTAGAGAACCTTGTGTTATTTTTCCTTTTATTTCCATTATACTTGCTTTTTGTAATCTTACAGCTCTATTTGTGTAATTACCCTAAGTTAATGTGATTCTACTTTACCAATAATTACTACAGTAAACAGTTATTGTTAAAATTCAGTTGTTGGAGTGTCTTTTGCACCACGCCTAAGGCCTAATCCCATGTTACTGGGAACAGGAGGTTAAAAGGCAGATAATTGGCATCCTGATACAGGAGGGGCTCTTAAAGAGGCAGATATCTTTCAGGAGCTGATCAAGGTACCGGTATCCTGGTACAGGTGGAACCTTGACAGGCTGTCAGGAAGCATTTGGCTTGCCGCTGTTGGAGATAGGAGGCTGGACTAGATGCACCATTGGCCTGAACTGGCAGAGCTCTCATTATGCTGTAATGCTGTGGTCTACAACATGGTGCCCATGGGTACCAATGTGCCCGTGGACACCTCTCCCTGCACTTATTTTTATTTTTATTTTTTAAGATTTAAAAAACATATCTTATTTTCTTAACTGGGGGAGGGGTGACATTCTGTAAACCAAAGTGCTGCCCTCCAGTGCTATCTTTATTTGGGTACAAAGGAGTGGTTTTGAAGCTCAGGCCCCACTTCTGCCCTGTACTTTAGTTCTTGGGCAAGTGACTTTTCTTTTTGCCTTCTGGGAAATGTGTGTTTTGCGAACAGCCATGCCCACCAGGGCAGCCATTTTATGAGTGGGAAAGCCCCACCCCATGGCAGCCATTTTGTGAGAGCACCCACAGCACTCTCAACATTGCAATTGTGCCCACCAACCCAAAAAGGCTGGGGATCCCTGCATGATCTAGAAGCCAGTGTCCTGGGGACATGAGCCTTCTATATTGTAAATCAACTGGGGCTATCTTTTTCTGTGAAACCTGCAAGGTGAGTGGAATGAAGGAAGGCACTGAGCTGATGCAGATGTTAGTGGGGCCAGGGCCCTGGGTGTAGTACCCTGTCTGCATGCTACTATGCGGGAAGTCTCTCGCAGTCTGAGCATTTGACTGCAAGTCCCCTGTTGATGCTTTCCTTCCATCCATTCTGGGTGGTTTATATAGGATCATAGAGCTGGGCGGGGCCTACAAGGCCATCGAGTCCAACCCCCTGCTTAATGCAGGAAACTAGAGGAGGGGTCTCCCATCCAAGTAATAACCAGGCCTGACCCTGCTTAGTTTTCCACGCTCAGACAAGCTGAGCCAGCGTGAGCCACAGGCGGATGAATCCTGGCAATAGGCTAATCACATGCAACTGTCCAGCTCACATGTGGCTTGTCTCTGTGCAAATGGCAGGAGGCCTGCGCTTCCAACCATGATGCAACATGGATTACTGGCCCCGATAACCTATGATATGGCTCTGTGTGGTTTCACATACGTTCTTCCCTCCCCTCTGAGTTAAGTGTAGCCAGCCTGAACGTATCTGCATTTAGGAGACGGTACTTCCAGGTTAAAGGTTATGCTTCCGGGTAAAAAGTTATGCTTCCAGTTGGGGCCAAACTAGATGTTACAGAGAGAGGAGATGCATGGATAGGGCTCCCAGTGATTTGTTTGTTTATTTATTTGTAATATTTGTATACCACGTTTCAGTAAAAGCTGTCAAGAAGGTTTACATAATGAGCAGGTGAAATCATCACAATAAATATGCAATTAAAATGAAAAGCAGTTGTGGGAGGCTGCCGACTTGAGTGCTCAGAATAAAAGCTGAAATGGATAAGGAGCTCCACTGACATAGGAGCCAGCAGCCTCCCCGTGCCTTTTTTCTGAGGGGGGGCGGGTGCAAAAGCACCTGAAGATGGCAGGAGGAGAAAGGATTAAGTAGCCCTCCTGTCTGCCACTCTTCCGCTCCTGACTGCTGTCTTTGCTGCTGTTTTTCATTAAAAGGGGGGGTGTTAATAAGTGAATCATTGGGAGACTGTTCTGTGTCTCCTGCCTCGCACCTGGTTTGGCCCTCAGGCTTTTGAGCCCAGTGTGATTCTCTTCATAAAATGATGAGTGTAGGGAACTGGGGAAATGGCAGTTATTGCAACTTTCTTGGCATTTTAATTCGATTTATTTATTTATACCTATTTGCATTTCCCTTTCAGGTTGCAATTGAGTTTGATCAGAACGTATCTATTGCATTCGCTTGCCTGAGCGCAGATTGCAAGGTAGTCCACGAATACATTGGAGGCTATATTTTCCTGTCAACCCGTTCCAAAGACCAGAATGAAACACTGGATGAAGACTTGTTCCATAAATTAACTGGAGGATGGGAGTGAGGAGAAGCAAGAAGCTGCCTCTGAAGTGCATAGGCTAAACAGGACTGCAGGAGAAGAACGCCACCTGTCTATGCATCTATTTCAAGCTGTTCTAATCACTCTGGTGCAACTCACTGACCTTTATTATTGTTATTTAGCTTCTCTCAGGGGTTATCCAAGTTAAATTTAAATACCTAGAACCTTCTTTAATACAACCAACTATCTACAGCAGAGATAGGCAACCTTTTTTTTGAGCCATGGACACGTTTAGCAATTTGAAAAACTTTTCTGGGCACCACCACAAGATGGCTGCCATGGGAGGCATGGCAAAGGACAGGTAGCCTGCCCCAAAGACTGAGTGCAAGGCAGGACCGGTGCAAGACAGTTTGGCACCCTAGGCAAGTTCAGGTATTTAGCGCCCGCCTCCCACTTGAGCCCTCCCTCCCTCCAGCCCTATGCCCAAGAAAGCCCACAGCCCACGTGGGGAGGAAGCGCTCAGCGCACCGGCAGGAGGAGTCCCAGAGATACGCGCGCCTCCGCAAGCGGCTGCCCTTCTTGGAGGGCAAGATCCAGGAGCTCGCCGCGCCCACCGCCGTCTTCTTCCGAGCCTCGCTGTTGCCAGCCCGGCCTCCTCCTCCTGCTCAACCCGCGGTAGTTCTGGGGCGGTGGCTCAGCTCTCCCCCCACCCCCCTCACCGCGAAAGGTGCAGAGGAGGAAGAGGAGCGTCCCCGCCCCTGGGGAGGACTAGGAAGTCCGGATCCATCCGCCGCCGGTGCTGGTGTTTGGCGGGGCGCGCCCAGGGAGCTGGAGAGGAGCCACCGCGGGAAGCAGCGGCGGACCCGCCCGGCTGCCGGTGAGCTGGCCGCGCCCCCTTTAGCCCACGCACCCTAGGCAGCCGCCTAATGGAAGCACTGGCCCTGGTGCAAGGCAGAGGTGAGGTCTGAGCCCCAACACACTAAACAATTCCTTTGAACCCACAGTTTTCAGCGCTAACAGAAACCTATTTCACAATAATCCCAATCGCCGGTAAGCAATAGGTTGTTGTTGTTGTTGTTGTTGTTTTTAAGTGGAAGGGTAGAGCACCTTGGTGGGTTTCAGGAAAGGTGTCCGGGGGCGCAGGCACCATGTTGCCTATCCCTCACCTACAGTGTGCCTGTGTAGCACACCGTATTTGTTCCTCTATGATCTTTGTTAACGTATGAAACAGTCAGCCTGTGAAAACTAATTAAGGTTCTAATCCAGCACAGTTCAGTTGCTCTGTGCATCCTCCATTCCTCGCCCCCTTCTGTGCTGCCATTACGCCCTTTTCCTGTCTGCCATTACGCCCTTTTCCTGTCTGCCATTACGCCCTTTTCCTGTCTGCCATTACGCCCTTTTCCTGTCTGCAGTCCTACAGTAAGTGGAGGGCACATTGCCAGGACACCATTGCGCTACACACAGTGGCATACATAGGGGTCCATGCATGCATGGCAGAGGGGGATGCAGGGGGATGGATGGCACCTGGCTCCTCGGTGGAGAAAGATCCTGTCTGTGCTTGGAGCCTCCTGGGCAGAGCATTATTCCTCTTGGTGACCGTGTGCACTGTAGAGAAGAGGATGAGCCTGCGGCCATCCGGCATCTTCATTTCCTAAGAATGTCTCTGAGCCCCATCACGTAGGCCAGAGGCATTTGTGGGAAATGAAAATGGTCACGTCTGTAATGCTGTTGTCCACAACCATGGTGCCCACGGGTACCAATGTGCCCGTGAATTCCTCTCCCTGCACTGATTTTTATTTTATTTTTTATGATTTAAAAAAACATCTTGTCTTCTTAACTGGGGAGAGGGGTGACATGCTGCAAACCAAAGTGCTGCCCTCCAGTGCTAACTTTATTTTCTGTGGCCTGTGGCTTACAGGCCTGTGGCTCACGCTGACAGCTTGTCTGAGCGTGGAAAGCTAAGCAGGGTCAAGCCTGGTTATTACTTGGATGGGAGACCCCTCCTCTAGTTTCCTGCATTGAGCAGGGGGTTGGACTCGATGGCCTTGTAGGCCCCTTCCAACTCTATGATCTATGAAATCTATTTGGATTAAAAGGAGTGGTTTTGAAGGTCAGGCCCCACATTGCTTTGAAGTGACCCCAGTTGCTGGTAAGTAAACATTTTGTCTTTTTAAAAAAAATCGGGAGGGGGTAGGATGCCTCAGTGGGTGCCAAGGAAGGTGTCTGGAGATGCATTGGAAGGCATGGCTAGTCGCAAAGGACAAGACTGGGATGGATCCAGGAGAAAGGTTGTAGCACTAATGAAGCTGTATCAAGGCTAGCACAAATAAAATTCTAAGGAAGAAAAAACCGGGTTGGATCCAAATGTGCCCTGTCACACGTAGAGGTATAATCTGCTTACAGAAAGGGTGTTTTACACCTTGCTCTAGATCACTGCACAAGAAAAGTGAAACTAAGGGTGCTCCTGGCACTACTCATCCAAAGGCATTGTGCAGCTATTCCGTCTCTTCCTCTTCCGTGGATCTTTTTCTGGTAAAAAAAAGATGGAAGTAGTGGGAAAACATGCGAGGGCTACAAATGGAAGATGACAACGACTGGAACCCCCATAAAGTTCCATGGGTTGGATCCAGAATCTGCTTCGCACAAGAGGAAGGAACCCTCTGCTCATGGAAGGTTTCTCTGTCTGATATTTGGGGATCCCGCTCCCACACACACACCACAACTCACTCCATTCAACAAGGTCTGACCCTCTGTGTATCGTTTTCTGGGGTCTGGCACAACTGCTGTGGGAAGGAGAAGGCAGGAAAGTCCATTCTGTCAGCACAGTTGATCCAGCATAAATCTGGATCCAAGCCACAGTTTGGAGCAGGGTGATTGCAGGATAAAAGCCTCACCTGGAAACGCCCTAAATAGACGTTCTTCTGAAAGAGTTTGTGAAAGTATGAGAACAACTACAGAGCCTAACTATTCTAGGGATGTGCAAGTTGTTTCACGGCATTTGTGGAACTGCACTTGTGATTATTTTCCGTCTGCTCACGGCTCTTTGGATCCAACCCCATTGTTTGAGAAAAAGTCTGGAAAGGCTCATCATATTCAGGTAATTTGGTTTCAGTTGTGATACAAAGAGCCCCTTGTGCTCACCTAAAGCTCTTTGGCACAAGCATGCAACTATGTGGTTTTTTTAATCGCTTCTGGTCCTCATGAGTGGCATTTCAGAGGTTGTTTGGGGAGGAGACGCACACAAGAAGGCCCTGTGCAGGCATGGAAGTGACCTCATGGTTCTTTGATTCCTGCCATAGTATACCCCAGCGATGAGGAACGGGTGGCCCTCCAGATGTTGTTGGACTCCCAACATCCCTATTGGCCATGCTGGCAGGGACTGATGGGATCTCACATCCAACAACACCTGGTCCTCACCCCTGGTATATAAGAACATAAAGGCAAAAGATGCAGTGGAGGCATTCCTTGCCTTTGGCTTCAATCCTGTGCCTATTCACTTGAAATCAATGGAGTTTGCTTCCAAGTAAACATGCACTAGTTTATACTGAATGATATTGGAATGCATCATTTGCCCCACAATGGTTACGCTGTTGATTCATTATAGGTCCTGTATTATTCTGGCTTTTTAAAAGTCTCCTGTTACTCATTTTTATTGAAACATCTACAGAACAAAAGGATGCTAAGATCGCAGAAATGAAATATGTAATATATGCTGTGTATTAATGTCTGCATAGTCAATTTATGTAAATTTTTACAATGTTACTTGTTAAACATGTCTTCTATTCTTCCCAAGTAAATCTATGACTGAGATTTTAATTTTTTAAAATTATTGTTGTTTTGGGGTATTGTTAAATCCGAGCATTTATTTCATTTTCATTAAAAGGTTTTTACAAAGTCCTCCCAGAGTTTGGTTTTGTTCTTCTTTCTTTTCTTCTTCTTCTTTTGTCTTGCTATTTATCATAAACCATTTCAAATTTAACGATAAAATAGCTGCTTCCTTTGACAGTGTTCCTACAATTTTGCAAAGTTTTACAGTGTGATAACTAGATACTTACTGTAGGAAAATACCATTTTTTTAAATTGGGGTTTTTAACTCTCTGCTGTCCTTTAAAATACTGTCACTTCTAAAATGCTTTTTTTGAAACTTTTCAATAGTTTTAACATTTTATTTCAGAATTTTAGTAATTGTTCAGAATGGGACAAAGTGGAAAGACAGCATATTACTTTCCTTTTCTTCGGGGTTCATTTGGTTTATTTTAGTCTGTTACAGATCAGTCTTATGCAGCGGTCTAATTCTGCCTGGACAGAATATGCGAGACCATTTTTAAGATTCAGCGTTTACTGAATATTTCAATCTTTATAATCATTGCAGGGTCTCGTCATTTGCAAGAGAGGGTGGGTGAGGGAGAGGAACTCATCTCTGAAGTACGGTGCCATCTCCTCTTAGGACTGCGCTGCTCTGTTTATCTTCTATGTCAAGAAGGAATTCAACTTTCAGTTGTAACATTCCAGTCTGAATGATTTGCAGCCAGCACCAATTCAACCCATAGGAGAGGGAAAGGTGGGACGTGTGCTGGTTGTAGCTTTCCAGGTGATGTTTTAATACATACACGAATACTGGAACATGCATGAGACCACTAGACAGTGACCAGTGTTAGTGTTTGGGTCATGGATACACCAGCTAGAAAACACACCCATGTGGTTAGTCTCAGGGTGAGGAGAAACACTGATTAAAAAATAAATAAATGTGAAATTGGTGAGAGTGTTGGACTGGGACTCGGGAGATCCGGGTTCTAGTCCCCGCTCGGCCATGAAACTCACTGGGTGACTTTGGGCCAGCCACTGACTCTCAGCCTAACCTACCTCACAGGGTAGTTGTGAGGATAAAATGGAGAGGAGGGTTATGTAAGCCGCCTTGGGTTCCTTGCAGGAAAAAAAGCGGGGTATAAATATACTGTAATAAATAATAATAAAATAATAAAAACATTTTTGTGAAATGGCCTCTCCCCCAACTTTGTTCTCTGAATCATTTTGCTGTTTCTTCAGCATGTTTACTTGGAATTATGTATGTCTCATTGAACTCAATGGGGCCTACTTCTTAGTAGACATGCATTGGCTTGTACTGTTAAATCTCTGATTCCGACCCGTACCCCAAAAACCAGTATGGATGCTTTTTTAAACCTTTGGGTCTGCTTTTGAATAAAGCATCTTTCCGGTTTTTGCAAGATGTCCTTATTTTAAAAAAGAAGAAATCCAAACATAAGAAAAGTTTTTCCTAGTAATTCAGAATTAAATATAGGGTTAGATGGAATAGCACACTGTGACTTTATATTTTTAACAAGCCCCCTTCAGTCATCATTTCCCCTTATTTATTTATTATATTTATACCCCGCCTTTTTTCCTACAAGGAACCCAAGGCAGCTTACATAATCCTCCTCTCCAATTTAACCTCACGACAACCTTGTTAGGTAGGTTAGGCTGAGAGTCAGTGACTGGCCCAAAGTCACCCAGTGAGCTTTGAAGAGGTACTTAACTCCGTACATCAGAGGCCTGTTCTGAGCCAGTGGCATTTATCAACTTGTCTTTACCCCTCAGTGAGGGAAGCTGTGCTTCCATAGTAACTGTTGATTTACTCTGCCCACTGCCTCACTGATGATCATATAATGAGAAAATGAAAACAAAATGGCAATAATTATTTCAGTTTAACTCCTGGACAAATAGATTTTTTTCCAGATATGAGCATATGGTTGTTGTTGTTTTAAAGTTTTGAGCTGGTATGGGCACATTTGTGTGGAAAAGATGCATCACCACCATCATAAAAAATAAAAAATGTGAACATATTCTAGCATAATTATGATCATCCTATGTAAGCATGAGTTTATAATAAAGTGGGTATTTTTGCCTCAGCCCTTAGACTACTTTTTAACAGAACTTAGACTACTTTTTAACAGGAGCCAGTGTGGCGTAGTGGTGAGAGTGTTGGACTGGGACTTGGGAGATCCGGGTTCTAGTCCCTGCTCGGCCATGAAACTAACTGGGTGACTTTGGGCCACTCACTGACTCTCAGCCTAACCTACCTCACAGGGTTGTTGTTTTGAGGATAAAACAGAGGAGGAGGATTATGTAAGCTGCCTTGGGTTCCTGGCTGTGTGTTTCACCATTTTATTATCTGTATATCTGGACTTTATTCCAACGTCATTAGCCAATTGCCATTTGATAAAGTTTATACATAATTGCATTTGCTCACTCATATTTGAACCTTTATCATTTGAGAAAACAAACCATGGTTTGTTCAATTGTCTGCCAGACTAATCTCAGGTAGGGCAACAAACCAAGAGTTAAATGAACCATGGGTTAGCATTATGTGCAAACCAGGCCGGAGGGTCGCTGTGGGAAAGCTACCAGCTCTCAGCTTGAGCTCTCCATTGTAACGTTAGATAATAAAACTGGCCTCCCTTACAGGATTGTCATAAGCATTGCTGAGATACTAGGATATGTGAAATGCTTTGAGCACTTAGGTAAAGTGAATCATCATCATCGTAGTAGTACTGAATGAACTGTGCTTAGTTCCTTCAGTGCGGCAGGTCTTCAAGCAACCCTGAAAAATATATTTTAGGCTGTTTTCTCTTAAAGCCAGGGTGGGCAACATGTAGCCCTCTAGACATTTGGCCTATAACTCCCATCAGCCCTAGACAGTATAGCTAATGGTGAGAGATCATGCGAGTTGTAGGCCAAAATTTCTGGAAGGCCACAAGTTGCCCACTCCTGCCTTAAAGTGTTTTTCCTAATGTATTTTTGGCTTTGCAGTTCTGAATTGTTTGTTACTGAAATCCTTTGGTTTCACTCAGACCTACAAAGCCAAAGTGCTGTCTCTTAGTAATTTATACCAATGGATGGATCTACTTTAGAGGATCTACGTGTCCTCTATATCACTGTTCTCCAAGCTTGGGTCATCAGATGTTTTTGGCCTACAACTCCCAGCATGCCCCAGCTAGCTATGCTGGCTGGGGCATGCTGGGGAGTTGTAGGCCAAAAACATCTGGGGACCCAAGGTTGGAGAACACTGCTCTATATTGTCTTCTCTGTAATTGTGAGGGCATGGCCCTAAAAGACAGCCTATCGATACATTAAATAAATAAATCTGAAAAAGGAATTTTCAAATCTAATAGAACTGGCTTAACAACTGTTAATGTCTTCTGTTGTGGCAAATGCTTTCTCCAAATGTATTTATTATAGTCTGCAGTACTTCATGCAGTCTGGGGTCTTGTGCTGAGGGAGAAATTAGACTTTGCAGCAAGTGAGTTGTACTCATGAGAGTTAAACAGCATTGGGTAATACCTAATTGTGCTCCTCGGCTTAAAAAGGGTTTTCCAAAAGTACAAGCTGGTCTTTTTACAACAAGGGAACAGAACCACAACGGCTCCAACAGCCCCATTAAGAAATCTGTCTTGTATCTCTGGGAAGCCTGGTATGTCTCAAGGCTCCCTTGATACTAACTGACAGGTGCAAAGATAAGCCCAGCATACATTGCCAAGGCCCTTGGGAAAGCATAGCCTTAATTGTTATGGCTGTTGTGTGGGGGCACATCAATTCTGAGCCTTGTCTGCTCGGTTCCCCTTGAACAATCCTGCTATTTTTCACATTACTATTAGGTGACCACGTGTCCTACTTTGCAAAGGACAGTCCTCTGTTTCAAGGCCTATCGAAGGACAGTTGGCTCTTTGAAGGCCTGTCAGAGAACTGTCCTCTCTTTGAAGTTGTCCTCTATTTGGAGGGCTGTCCAGTCGAAGTCTGGTTTACAGATACAGAACCGTAAGAAGGGAGAGTGAGCTTAGGGGCCTTGAAGTGGCCCATCAACACTTGGCACCTGGACAACAGACTGAGCAGAGGTCCCATAGCTCACCTGGTCACAGTCTTCCCCACTGTAATGAGATGCATTCTATTTCTATTTACATTATTGAGTTAGTGGAAGACCAACAACCTGGTCTTCTGCGCGGGTTCAATGCTAAGGGGGTAGCGGGTGCTGGGGCGGGCCTTCTCCGAGGTCCCCAGCGCCTCGCCTTAGCCCAGAACAAAGGGATAACTTATAGCCACAAAAGTATCTTTTAGAAAACAAGTTTATTTACAAAATTACCTTCACAAACTCAGACCCACGCCAGCAATACAGCTTATCAGTACGGTACAAAGTAGCAAGCAAAAGCTTCAAGGACAACGTGATTTCAGGGCTCTCAGCTAGTTAGTTTAGCTCGGGTCCTGGCAGAGGCCCGGTCAACCGCACGCTGCTAGCTGGGTTCCCGGCGGAGGCCCGGTCTACCCAAGCGGCTAGCTGGGTTCCCGGCGGAGGCCCGGTCTACCCAAGTGGCTAGCTGGGTTCCCGGCGGAGGCCCAGTCTACCCAAGCGGCTTGTGAGTGATTTCAGCTTGGTTTCCCGGGGGTCCGGTCAACCCAAGCGGCCAGTGATTTCAGCTTGGTTTCCCGGGGGTCCGGTCAACCCAAGCGGCCAGTGATTTCAGCTTGGTTTCCCGGGGTTGCTGATCCTTCGTTCCCTTACCCCAGGCATGGGCAAGATTGCTGATCAGGTCCAGAGAAAAGTTCCCTTGTGCAGGGTGTTTTATACCTTGGTGTTTCAGGTAGCCCCTCCCTCCGTGATCAGGTGGGTTGACACCCTCCCTGAGGGGCGGCCTTTTGGGTCAGGTGGGGTGACGCCTTCCCCCCGTGGGATGTAGTCCCTTTGAAGCCACTTGCTTAATGGTCCCATCCTATGGTGTTGAGTGGCCATTTCTTAGGGGTGCCGAAGCGTCTGCCCTGGAGAGGTATTCAAGTCTTATGTAGATGGGGCTGATATGCAAGAGCATTGAGAAACCTGGTGATGCTTCCTGCCTTCCCCCCTGGGGTGATTCTATGTAGATGTTGTTTGTCCCCTTTGGCATCTGTGGAGACTTGTTGTCTCCCCCCCTGAGTCTCCTTCCCCCCTCCTTGGTGAGTGTGTGTGTGTCAGGCAGGGGGCTTAGGTTGGCTTTCTCCACAGAGTTGGATCCAGATATGCCCTCACAAAACAGTTGTAGCAGCAGTGCAGTTCCACGTAAATGTTGCGCAAGTGGTAGTGCAATGTGAGTAGACTGAAACCTGGCCTTGAAGTAAGAGCTCATGGTATACTGCACAACATTGTGCAAGAGCCTAGTGTTCATGGAACCCCAGCATGCTAGATCAGCATCCTACTGTTAGCGGAGCGACATTGTGCAACGGGAATAAAGGTCATTGCAGTCGCACAACATGCCTTCCACTTGTGTAGAACGGGGTCTGGATCCAACCCATTATTTCTAAATTTGCATCTATACATATGAATTAGCACATGCACAATTTATGGAAATCTGTATCCCTCTTTGTCTTTTTTGTGTGAAGCGGTTCCTTGCACATTTTTTGGCAATGTGTACGTAGCCACCGTAATTACTTTCGATAGGCTCACTTATTTGCCTTTCCTTTTTACATGTTAGGTTTACTTAAACGGAGGAGCAAACTAAACATGGCAGACAAACAATAACCAAGCCCTGAGACACTGTTTTATTCTTCTTTAAAGGAAAACAGTTTCAGGAAGGAGTGATTTGGATATTGTAGTTGCCCCCTCTTTCATCTTGGCATGGCCAATTTAAATATTACATGCAAATGAGTGTAATGGAGGCCCAATGGTCCTTGGGGTGTGGGAGTTAATGGAAAGGAACTATTGAATGTGAGAGTTAGTGGAAAGGAACTATTTTGAATGAAGATACGCCAGGTAAGGGTATGCCACTGGTTGTTCTTCCACTCCATATTATCCCCACCCAAACTGCTCCGTCTACATGGAGTTCCAGACACATTTTCAAGGGTAAACATTCTGGAGCCCTGCAAGGGTAGCAGCATGGGAGCAATTTTGAGAGGAAAAATAGCTGGCAGGGTAAGGGTTAAGCACCCCTTTCTCCCCTCCTACCCCCACTTCAAAATCACAGCCTCCCAAGCCCTCCTTTCCTTTCCTTTTCTTTTAATTGTGGGTTTTCATGACACTTATGCACATGTACTGTAGTTTGCCCCTTGCCTTTGCAGAGAAGTTGAAGCAAGGCCCAGGGGAGATTTTTTTGTCTATGCCTGGAGTAAAAGCCCTCAGCCTACTTATCAGCAGACCAGCACCTCCCATGAACCTTCCTCTTTATAGAAGGCAATTCTCTCCTCCCCTTCCCAACAGCAAAAGCCAGAGACGTTCTCAACCCTGGCTGGCACCCCCGACACACAGCAACACACCTACCCACCCACCCAGCTATGCAGGGAAGAGCTGTCAAACAGTCCATTTGTGTAGGCCGGGAAATAAATCAGCCCTCCTACCATAAAGGGAAAGGGATGGGTGTGGTGCAGCAATGAGAACAGTTCGCCCCCTTCCCCTGCAAGAGCGGGGGGGGGGGGATTAAACTGGCATATATGGGGGAGAGGAGAGGAGATATCTCGCCCCCACCTAGAGACAGTGGTTTGGTGGGAGAGGCCAGGGAACAAGAGAGCAGGCAGGATTTCATGCTTTTGCTCTGAATCACTGGAATAGGGCAAGTGCTGGAGAACATCTCCCCGAGAAACACCTTGGTGGGTAAGTACAAGCTGATGCTAATGGGGAGAGAGGGAGATGGCTTATCCCCTCTTTCAGGGGGGTGATGTTTTGCATCTATTGTTTCTGAAGAAAACAGGGAGACAGTTCAGCACTGAGCAGCAAAGAGAACAATTTTACAACGGAGGCTGGATGAAACAGCGCAGGTGATTGGACTTGGCATTGCCAGCCTCCCACACAAATTGGCTCATCCTTGGGTTTTGTTTTTCATGTGAACGGGGGAGTTCCGCAAGTGTGGCTTCTTTTCTTGCTGCATGGGTGAAGCCACGTGGGCCAGACATTTCTCTGGCCCTCCGCTACTAAAGACCCCAGAGCCCTGCTTGGAGAAGGAGGGGGCAACTGAGTTGGCCAATATTTGCCTTTCAGACCTAGAAGTCCCCCAAAAGGACTTGTTGGCATAACATCAGGCAGTTGGACACCAGGCATTGGTGATGTGGGTGGTTGCCATCTGGCGGGATGCATCAAAATTCTCCAAATTCAGAGCCAGTGTGGCTTAGTGGTGAGAGTGTTGGACTGGGACTCAGGAGATCTGGGTTCTATTCCCCACTCGGCCATGAAACTCACTGGGTGACTTTGGGCCAGTCACTGACTCTCAGCCTAACCTACCTCACAGGGTTGTTGTGAGGATAAAATGGAGAGGAGGAGGAGGAGGAGGATTATGTAAGCCGCCTTGGGTTCCTTTTAGGAAAAAAGGCAGGGTATAAATATAATAAATAAACAATAAATAAATAATAATAAGAGCTACATTTAGGTAAAGAGTTCTATTGTCCTAGGTTTGCAGAGTGACACTTAGGGTGCTTCTGGGTGAATGGCTCCTAGTGCTACTCTTAAGAACATATGAAGAGCCATGGTGGATCAGACCTAAGGCCTATCTAGTCTAACATTCTGTTCACACTGTGGTCAACCAGATGCCCATGAGAAGCCCACAAGTAGGACATGAGTGCAACAGCACCCTCCCACCCATGCTCCCCAGCAACTGGTATATACAGAGGCACACTGCCTTCTTTCCTTAATGGAATTTCTGTGGTAAGAAAAAAATATGGAAGAAGCAGCAGGAAAACACAGGAGGGTTACAAGTGGAAGACAGTGGAATGTTGTCTGACCCTCACCCCTGTAAATGAGATAGGGTGAGGGTTCTACCTGTAAAGGCTGCCTAAAAGCCATTTAAAATAAAATAAATACAATTAAAATACTCCTTTGGAAGCACACTTAGAATCGGTTTTTAGGGTTGCAATGGTGTTGTGTTAGGGTATATAGGCTCCTGTCAGGACATATTGCCTGCCTCTGTTCCAGTGTTACTGGCCTTGATTGATTGATTGATTGATTGATTTTATTTCATTTTTATACCGCCCAATAGCTGAAGCTCTCTGGACAGTTTACAACAATTAACAAGACAGTCCCTGCCCGCAGGCTTACAATCTAAAAAGACACGACACACAAGGGAAAAGGAATGGGGAGGGAAAAAGGGGGGTGAATTGCCATAAAAGAACACTTGCTTTGAGCTGCCGGGTAGTCCGAACTCTGGTGCCCCTTTGAGGTCAATATGGAGGATTACCACCTTCAATCATATGGTCCACACCAGGAAGATGCAACCTGCTGCCCTCCAAATGTTTTGGGCTACAAATCCCATCAGCCCCGGCCAGCATGGCTGATGCTCAGGGATTATGGCAGCTGTGATCCATAACATCTGGAAGGCACCAGGATGTCTACCTCTGGTCTACAATGTTCCCCAAAGCTCAATGCACCCTTTTCTTAACCTCACAACCATCCTTTGAAGCAGGACTCACTATTGCAGATTAGTGCCCACTGTGAGACTGGCACTACAATCCTATACATGCCTACTCAGAAATAAGCCCTGTAAAGTTCAGCAGGATTTACTCCTAAGTAAATGTGTATAGCAGGGGTGGGCAATTTGTGGCCCTCCAGATGTTTTGGCCTACAACTCCCATCATCCCTTACATTGGCTATGTGGGCTAGCGCTGCTGGGAGTTTAGGCCAAAACATCTGGAGGGCCACAAGTTGCCCACCCCTAGTGTATAAGAATGCAGCCTGACTGAATTGTCTGTGGCCAACCAAGTAAGCCTCTGGGCTGAACTTGGGGTTTGAACCCAGGCATATTCCCAACCCTCTTTCCACCATATTATCTTGTGAGTTCAGCTTCTGTTGATAGGTCTGGACCATGGTGGCTTCTTTTTGTGAGAATGAATATTTGGCAACGCTCAGGATTGCTTTCCTTCCCTTGTCTACTCTCTGAAAACAGGCATCATCTTTACGTGGAAGGTGCTTAAAGGGACCAGAATGTTCTGCCTTCTTCTTGCCTGCATAATTGTACTTGGAAGAGAAGTGCCGGCCAGGCCAACAGAGAAGACAAGTCCTGCCGCAGAGGGAGATGTGAAAGCACTTTTCCAGCTGGTTAAGCAGAACATTTGGGAAGAAGATGTCAACCTTACTAGTCTGTCCTGTGAGGAACTGAGTACCCAGACCTGGACCACCTTGCGCCTCAAAAACCAACACCTGGCTTCTTTCCCTGCATGCCTGCCTGAACATCTAGAGCATCTGGATCTCAGTGTCAACCTCTTGCCCCAATTACGTAGCCAGGATGTGGCTTACCTGCCCAAGTTGCAAGTCCTCACCCTGAGGCACAATCAAATCCAGCAAGTGACTTGGGGGTCCCGGAGCCTCAGCAGCCTCCAGGTCCTGGATCTGAGCTTCAATTTGCTGTCCTCCGTGCCTGCATGCAATGCCTCCTCGTCTTTCGACAATCTCCAGTGGCTGTCCCTAGCTGGAAACCCCATCACTGAAATCCAGCCATTGGCTTTCTCTTGCTTTCCTCAGCTGCATTTCCTGAATCTGTCTTCCACTTGGCTGGGAAACGATGGCAAAGAGGGGATTAGGGAATCTGCCTTTGCAAGGAACTTGCTGCGAGTTGGAGACTCCACTGAAAAAGCTGGGAATGTTCTCAGCGTGCTTGACCTGAGTGCAACCTTTCTGGAGAGGAGTAAGTGCTAAAACCTTGATGGAAAGCATCAGGTCCCATCAAACTGGGGGTGTGGGGCAGTGACTGTAAGTATGTTTGCTGTTTTGCCAACAGAAAGAAGGTTTCAGAACAGAAGTCAAACGTAACACTAGAGCTACATTTGAATTGGAATTAGGAACATAGAATTTGTGGTCAAATTTAAGAGTCTGAATATAAAAATGAAAAATGGAATTAAGAGTTTGGGGGAATTTTCCATGTGGGGGAATTTTTTTTCATTTTTTGATTGATGGTTTGTCTGTGTCTATACACACTGAAATTTCTATGTCAAAACCTGAATGTTGGTTGGTCCCCCCAAAAAAGAGAGAAATCAGATTTGTAGAATTCAAATATAAATTAAAGCTTTGAATTAATGATATTTGCTAAGATATGAATTTGTGTGAAATTTCAGCCTTACTTAATACTTTTTAATTAAAAAACCAATTCCTAATGCACCCTGTACATTACATTAAAAGATTAGCAGTGCAATTCAATTCCAGGTTTATTCAGAAGTAAACCACCTTGAGTTCAACAGGGCTTACTCCCAGGTAAGTGGGTGCAGAGTTGCAATCAAAAAAGTTTAACTGCTGAAAATTATCAACAGCCATGGAGACTAGTCAAACCCTCATAAGGATTCTAAGCAGTCTTTAAAATGAATAAGGACATTTTATTCCAAGCATTCTTACCAGATGCAGCTTGTATGTATATCTATGACCTACAATGAGTGGTGGTAGTGAGCATTAAAAGTTGTTTGTGCCACTCACAGTGTAGAACTACTCAGGTGTTTAATATATGCCCACTTATTTCCATGTTGTTGTCCCAGATTTCATAGCAGGCCTGTAGCCAGCCTAAAAGTTTGCGGGGGGGAGTAGGGGGGGAGTTCATCTGGTTTGCAGGCCTTTTAAAGACAAAATTGTAAACTGCTTTTTAATTATTTATTTGTAAAACAAAAAAAAACCATGGGAGGGGCAGGCCCTCCTCTAGCCCACCCCTGGCTACAGACCTGCTTCATAGCAAATTGTTTTCCACCGTCCTGATTAATCAGCATGCAAAGGGCCAGGATCTCGCCTTACTTATCGTGCTGATCTTATCGTGCTGATGCCGTAATTCATAGGCAGACCTGCACAGACATATATAGCATGGTCTTGATTTAAAGTGTTTTGACTATGTGCTTCCAATCACTACCCACACTCGTTGCAAAGTATAGGATAGACCCAAAATCCGGATCAGTGGCCAGTTCTACACTTGCAGCAGAAAGAGGTGATGGTAGAAACCTGAGGTGGTAAAGTTCACTGCGCCACCTCAGGCTGCAGGTGCATAATGCACTTTTTGCATGGTGCCCCACAGAAAAGATCCTCTGCAAGTAAAAAAAAAACAAATAACAATTGCATCAGGTTTGGGCCCAGCCTACTCCAGGGGTAGGCAACCTGACATCCTCCAGATGTTTTGGATTAAAACTCCCACAATTCCTGACCATTGGCCTTGCCAGCAGGGGCTTCTGGGAGTTGAAGTCTAAAACGTCTGCAGTTCTACCTTCGGCCCACCCCTGCCTTACACTATACTTCCATATAATTAACCCCACTTATGGTAGTCATTTCCATCAAAACTATCCACTAACACACCCTATCCCAACTTGGCGCTGTCCAGGTGTTTTGGACTCCAGTCCCATAATTCCTGACCATTGGCCGTGCTGGCTGGGGCTGACAGGAATTGTAATCCAAAAACATTGCCGTTGCATATCCCTGACCTGATCCCTCCTGTGCCTTTTTCTACTTGCTGGGCATTTTTAACATAGGGGAGCTTTCAACAGTGGTATTTGCCCACCTACAGTCCTACTTCAGGCTTTTCCCAGCTCATTCTTCTGCATATGTAGGTTGGGGACAACGGCAATATTGAATAAGGAATCAAATGTGCAGGTAGAAAAGGGGCATTCTAAATCAAGGGTGCAGAAACTGAGGCCCAGGGGCCAAATCCAGCCCTCCAGGGGTCCCAGTCCAGCCCTCTGGGGGTCCCCAGGCCCCACCCCCTTTCCCCCAACCACTGGCTGACTGGTGACTTCCCAGCTTTTGTGCAGTTTTCCCCCATTCTAAAAGGTTGAACTGCCTCTCCCAAGACTTAGTTACTGGAAGTAAGAGCTTTAAGCTAAAATATACTGGGATTTCTCTGTGTGGTTTTTTGGCCCTGCCCCCTTTGCCTTCAGCCCCACCCACCACTGGAATGTGGCCCCCAAGAGTTTCTCCTAAATGAAAATCGGCCCTCAGGCTGAAAGAGGTTGAACACGCCTGTTCTAAATAAATATTAATCAGATACGTATAAGCATATATTAGCTAAACATTCAATTTATAGGTAATAATAGATACACATTCAAACAATGTTAGGAAAATAAACAAATGGAGTAAGGAAGTTGACTAAGGAACCTTATAAGGGCCCTGGAAATAAAATTTGGGCTACACCAAGTTGCAAACTTTCAGACTAGGCACCACCACTTACAGAGAACAGTTTCCTGGTGGCATGGACATAGGATTTCATAGGATCATAGAGTTGGAAGGGGCCTACAAGGCCATCGAGTCCAACCCCCTGCTCAGTGCAGGAAACTAGAGTAGGGGTCTCCCATCCAAGTAATAACTAGGCCTGACCCTACTTAGCTTTGTACACTTAGACAAGCTGAGCCA
This sequence comes from Shinisaurus crocodilurus, assembly GCA_021292165.1. Taxonomy (NCBI): domain Eukaryota; kingdom Metazoa; phylum Chordata; class Lepidosauria; order Squamata; family Shinisauridae; genus Shinisaurus; species Shinisaurus crocodilurus. The sequence goes on along the minus strand of CM037879.1, from coordinate 166,157,862 downwards.
GCATGAGCCACAGGCATGTTGCATACAATGTGGGATAGTCCAGATTGAGGTGTAGAGCTGGTCACCTCCCGGTTCTTTATTTGAAAATGAAGAGGCAGTGAACCAATGGGAAGCTTGTGGATGTAGGGGAGTATTCAACAGTGCTCAAAATGGAAATGCAGATTCCGGGGGGGGGGGGCAGTGATATGGAAATGGGAGTTGGAGCAGTCCAAAGCTTATTGGTGGGATGCAGAGATGGTAAAATACCACCAACAAACAAAACCATATTTCAGAGCATCTCATGTAGACACACACATTTGCCCTTGTTCTAATAGTCTGGAGCAGTATAGCCTTCCACAGGGATATATGAATTGAGACAGTCCAGGGATGATTTTTGGGTGGAAAGCTTGTCATCTCCCAGTTCCTTATTCAGTTCTATTTTTCCAAAATATATTTGAATGTGATTATTATTAAATCACATAGTATTATTAGTAAATGTTATTGGTTAATATAGCCTTCCATATTCATTATTTGTTATTCAGAACGCCCTCTCTACACCTCCACTTCAGTCTGAATAAGGAACCAGGAACCAATTCCATCTTCATTCATTCTTTCTTCTCTTCCACTCAGTTACTAGGGGCAGCCTTCTCCAATCTGGTGACCTCCAGATGCTTTGGACCACAACTCCCATCATCCCTGTCCATTGGTCCATGCTGGCAGGGGTGGACAGGAATTGTAGTCCAAAACATCTGGAAGGCACTAGGCTGCACTAGAGAAAGATTTTTTGCTTGATCTCCGATATTTGTCAGGCTGCTGTAGCAAAGTAGCTTGCCGTAAGATGTTTGAGTCACAGAAGGTGGCATGTATGATTCCTTAGGGCAGGGATGCTGAAGCTTGTTGCTGTTGTTGTTGTTATTGTTATTATTATATTTATTTGTATCCCGCCTTTTCCCCAACACTGGGACCCAAGGCGGCTCCCAACCTTTAAAACTCATGCAATTAAAACAGAAATAGAAAAATACAAAAGTTAAAAATAGAATTAAACCATATATATATATATATATATATATAATTAAAAACAATACAATATACATAATATAAAATACAGCATTCATTGCATCACAGGCTAGTTCCAAATGCCTGCAGGAACAGAAAGGGCTTTGCTTGCCTCCGGAAGCTTACTAGGGAGGGCGCCACTCTAGCCTCCCTGGGGAGGGAATTCTAGAAGCTTAGGCCTGGGAGATAAATTTGACTTTCCAGTGGTCCAATCTCGCCCTCTGCAGTTCCCCAGAAGGCCACGCCCCTTTCTCCCCAGGTGGTTTGCTGGCTTTTGTGCAATTTTCCCCCCATTCTGAAATACCTCTCCTAAGGCTTACTTACTGTCAGTAAGAGCTTTAAGTTTTAAAAAATGCTGTTATGTTAGCTACGGTATGTCCCTTTTGCCTTCAGCCCCGCCCCTTTTGCTTTTGTCCCCACCCACCACTGGAATGCGGCCTCCAAGAGCTTCTCCAGAATGGAATTCGGCCCTCAGGTTCTACTCTCTTATTTATTTATTACATTTCTACACCGCCCAATAACCGAAGCTCTCTGGGTGGTTCACTACAATTAAAACCATAAAATACAACATAAAATACATGATATAAGTTTAAAACTACAGTATAAAATGGAAGCAAAAGCCGAAGTAAAGCCTAGCAGCAGTACAAAAAATTAAAATACAGCAAAGGATTTAAAGCAACAGAGACTGAAAAACTAAAATTCCTGGGAAAATAAGAAGGTCTTCACCTGGCACCGGAAAGTCAAGAGCACAACGTAGGCACCGGGCAAGTTATTCCACAACTGGATGCCACAGCAGAAAAGGCCCTCTTCTTAGTAGTCCACCCACCTCACTTCTTTTGGCAGGGGCTCCTGGAGAAGGACCGCTGAGGACAATCTTAGACTCCAGGCAGGTATACATGGGAGGAGACGATCCTCTTGCCTTAGGGTCTGCCCCATCTCAAGTAGAGTCTCCCCTGCTTGATGGAAATGCCTGTTAATTGTTCCCTCTCTTCCTCAGTTCATCAGGACTGGATTAAAGATCTGCCCAGGCTCACATCTCTGTATCTAACAAGAATGAGCCGGCTGAGAAGCCTTGATGCTGATGTCTTCTTGCAAGTGCCCAAGCTGAAGGAACTGGACTGCCGAGATTCCCAAGCACTAAGTCTGGTGAAAACAGAGTCATTCAGCCACATGCCACATGTGACTTCCCTCATATTCCAGAAGTAAGTTTTCTTCTGCTTGCTAGCAGAGCTATATCTAAATCAAACGGCTCTGCCCCATACCAATTCCCTGGTAAGTGAATATTGTAAGGATTTTGGTTCAATCGTAGGCCTGTGGTCTGATATAATATTATGACATCCAATGTATTGATTCTCAAATGGTGGACGGGATCACTTTGGGGTTCACAGAACAGAACCCTTGATGCTGACAAAAGAGGTGGCTGGGACACAAATTAAATGAGTGTGTTATTTCTGAATAAGAGGTGGGAGTGACCTGCATCATGAATGAAGACAAAATGACATTGGTGAGTCTTTTGTCAAATTGATTTAATAGTTGTACATGTAGATTTCCTACTTCTTGTTTCCAAACAATCCCTATTCAGTTCCCACAAGGTATCGTTTGGTTTATAATGCATTTTTATTGTGTTTTATTTTAGCTGTCTTGGGCATTTCTGGAGACAAACTTGTTTTAAAAAACAAATAGTATAGATATGTTACCCTCCTTCTGGAGAGGACAGAAAACTGCATGTTATATGGAGAAAGAATACTAATTTGTAATCCATACATTAGTTGACTCTATATATTTCTCTTGCTCTAGCTGTAACTTGAGTTCTTTCAGTCCATGGAATCTTAGCTCATCAGGCAGCCTTGTTATCAACCTCTACGGAAATCCTTTGGTCTGCCATTGTGCAATTTCCTGGCTGCTTGCCAAGCCAGATGAAATAGTTCTACAGAGGTAAGAAGATTGCAAGGACAAAGTTAGTTCCAGGTTGTTGATTGGCAGGTTGTTGATTGACAGAGCACAGAGTTGCCTGTGTAAAGAGCCAGGGGTCGCATTTTAATGCTCCCTGTAAGCTAGGGGTACAGAACTAGTTTTTTTGGGGGGGGGCAGATGACCTCCACCTCATCCAGTCCTCCATGGGCCGTATGACATCAGTGGGTGTGGCCCAAGCACTGGGTGGATCTTCTATCTGGCGCCTTGGGCCAGGGGCCAGGCTTTGCTACGTGAAGTAAATGGTGTTTCATTCCACCACCCCCTTTTGATGTAAAATAAAAGTCTAGCCCTAGTGGTGGCTGAAAGAAATTTGAAAACATATTAGCAATAAATGCTAAAGATGAGTAAAAGAGATTGATAGAAAGATTCCTCAGATCTTTTGTTCTCTAGCCCCATTTCACAATTTTTGAGGGACTACATTTTTCACTTTTAATATCAATTGCAGGATAAGTGCACAGATGTCTATAAATTATAGTTTGGCTTCCATCACATCTTTCACGACAATGGCATGCAGGTTAAGTTAATGCACTGGTGATCTGCTCATAGACTAGAAAATTGGTGATGAGAGGACTACAGGTAGGGTCCAGTTCTCACTGAGGTGGGCAACCTGGCACAATGATCTGAAACATTAGTAGTTATTCATGCTTGTAACTAAAATCTCACTTACGGTATTTTATTTACCCACTTATTTACTGGGACAAACATTTGGCAACCACTGAGAACTTACAAATCTGAATCTGAACTAAGTTCAAACTGGTTTAATTTCATTAAATGAGTTTATTTCGTTTGAGTAATTGCCTTGGATTAACCTTTTTATTAATCCATATTAAAAATTAAGTCCCCCCCACCCCAAACTCATAAATTTCTGAAAAACAGGAAATAAGGTGTACATTTGAACCATTCATTGTGAGATTGTCATGTAGCAATATTATAGCAGCAGCGAGTGAGTTGAAAGTGCTGCTGAATGATTCAGTCCTGCTTACTTCTGAGTAGGCTTAAAATTGGTAAGCATCACATTTTGGTCCTACCCACTTTGTCTTTGGCCTCGATAACAAATAGAATGTAGCCTCCAAGATCTTTGCCAGATTGGAATTTGGCCCTTGAACCCGTTTTATAGAGTGGGATCTTTACCAATAAGGTGAGAAGCTGGGGGTAGAATTTGAAAAGCCACTGCCTCAAACTATGGATACATCACTGAGTAGTATAAGGTTATCACAATATTTTCCATATGATATCTTGTCATGTCTTAATAACACATCTTCTACCTTGCTTTCTGCCACATATCTTAGGGTATCAGAAACTATGTGCTACCCATCCCCGGAAAAGAAAGTAGCATCTTTATCTGGACCTATGCTGCTGTCTGAGCTCTATGATGAGTGCCAAGTGCAGAGAACTGCCCATTCAACCCCATCATTGACCCTGGGCGAACTTTACAGTACATCTTCCCGCTTCACCATGGACACACTGTCAGACTCCAGCACATTGCCTCACGAACGGGGCAGCAGTTCTTTTCCCCCGCAGAGCACACATTTGACTTGGGAAGACACAACAAAGCAGGATCTAACTAAGGCGAGCATTCTTGCTTACAAAGAGGAAACAGTTTACAGATCTACAGACCATCCGCCGACCCTAGGAGCTGTTACCACAACTTCCTCAACCGTTCTGCAGAAATTCTCTACTGAGCAAGCCCTGGTGAGCACAATCAAAATGGATCAAGGGAAGCAGGATGCCACCACAGTGAATTCAATTGACTCATCAGAAGGAACACTGCACCACTCTGCTCTGCTCAGTCCTACAACTGAAGCAACAGGAACCAATCCTTCCCAGGTTCCCACTGGTTTGTTTATCCCACACAACATGGCCCATTTGGATCAGACCATGCCACCACTGCAAAACCCCATCACGGCACTCTCCCTTCCCGATCTTGCAACCACTAACCATCTGATGTATTATGAAGATGACTATGACTATGATAAAGAGCAAAAGCAATCTGTGGCGAAGAGGGTTGGGCTTTGTGACTATGACCCATGCAGGCACCTCCAGAAGTCTTGCCCTGATCTCCAGGCATTGTCTCCTTGCTTGTGCCCAGGCATATCTGATGAATTCACCATCCCAGATCCACCGAGGCTCCGTGAAGTCTCCAAAACGAGGGACACTTCGGCAGAGATCCACTGGTGTGCCCCAAGCTCAGCAGTAAGGTTCTACCAGCTTGCCTACCGCCTGAAAGGCAGCCAGCAGAATTACACTGTTTCTGGGGAGATTTATGCCACGGCCAGGCAGTACACCCTGTACAACCTCCTGCCCAGCTCGACCTACCAGGTATGCATCATTGCTTCAAACAAGGCAGGGTCAAGCCAGACGACAGAATGGAAAGCACGCAATGCTCCGTGCAGTACCTTTGCAACACAGTCCAGCTACAACCCTGTCTTGGTTGCCTTGTGTGCCACAAGCGCACTCTTTTTCATTGCTACCATATCATTGTCAGTGTATCTATGCAAAAAAGGTAGAGCGCCTCACATTGAGCAATATGGCACACACTTAGTCTCTTATAAAAACCCTGCTTTTGATTACCCCTTAAAATAAGAAAGGCGAATGAGTTTGGCATTGTTGCAAAATGTTTAACCTTTCTGATGATGAAATTTCTTTTTTTCTTGTCTTCTAAAACAGCAAAAGGGGGGCAAAGTTTTACAGGTTTTTACTTTGATACCTTTCCCTCCCTGTGGGTTTTCCTGTTGCCGTTGCTCAACTCATGTATTATGTTAATGATAAAGAATTAAATATTTGATAACAACGAAGTCCATTCATTTCCTGCACATTTTAGAAGGGCGGCAATCAGAATTACGCGCGTGCACACGTTGATTTGCTAGCTTATCCCATCTGGGCTTGTTCTAATAGAGCTGTGGCATGGGCCCCATGCAGCCAGTCCCATTTGTGTGCAATGGTAGCCTGGATATCTCAGACCATGTTCAATCATGATATGGAGTAATCCACTCATTTCAGTTTGTATGGAAGGTCTTGCCTCAGTGTAGGCTGGAATAGATTTTATTCATTCATTCATTCATTCATTTATTACATTTGTTAATCGCCCATCTGGCCTGTCACCTGGCCACCCTGGGCGATGTACAATTAAAACAACGCAATAAAACATGACATTTAAAACAGTATATAAAATTCGTTTAAAATCCTAACCCACCCCATATTCCCGCCTGAAATACCAGGTTTTTAATGCGCGGCGGAAGCTCATCATGGAGGGGGCATGGCGAAGGTCACTAGGGAGGGAGTTCCATAACTTGGGGGCCGCCACAGAGAAGGCCCTCTTCCTAGTCCCCACCAGCCTGGCTGCTCTGGCTGATGGGATAAGGAGAAGGCCGTCCGTGGCAGATCTTGTTGAGCAGCCTACTTGATGTTGCTGGAGACACTCCTTGAGATAAACTGGGCCGGAGCCGTGTAGGGTTTTAAAGGTCAAAACCAACACCTTGAATTCGGCTCGGCAAGCAACTGGTAGCCAGTGCAACTCCTTAAGCACTGGCGTGATGTGATCACGCTGGCAGCTGCCCTTAACCAGGCGAGCCGCCGCGTTCTGTACCAGCTGTAGCTTCCGAACCATCTTCCAGGGTAACCCCACGTAGAGCGCATTACAGTAGTCTAGGCGAGATGACCTTCAGTTTATTGACAATGATTCTCAATGAAGTTAAAGCATGAACCACAAAACAAAGCAAAGAGAACACATGCATCATGTTTCTTGGGGCATCAGGTAGTAGAGGGCAATCTGGCTTTTTGAGTAAATGAAATTGACTTGCTGGAAGGCAGTAAGGTAGATCAGGGGATGTTGTGATCCATTACACATGCAAACAATTTTTCCATTGGAAATTAAGAGCAGCATGTTGTGTTAAGACACCTTACATACTGTAACTGAGAATATAGATTCACATGCCTGAGTTAAGCCAAGACTACTTTATCACAGAGGTGTGGAATCTGTGGTCCTCCAGATCTTGTTGGACTCGTACATTCTTACAACAATCCTGCTTGCTCTAGTGCTGCTTTGAACTTTCAGGCATCTGTGTGAAGTCTTTATCAGAGATTCTGCTCTAGGTGCCTCCACTGTCCAAAATTAGATGGATGGCAACCAAAAGTGGAACCTTCTCAGCGGTAGAACACAGGCTATAGAATCCCTTCTACGATATATTGTGCTTGGTGCTCTTCCTACTCTCCTTTCAGTGAAGTCAAAAGTTTTATCTGGTCAAGGATATATGTGGGCAGTATCCAATACTGCTGCTGCACCTTCACTGGTTCTGTTGCGCCTGCAGAACCAACTGCTAGCCTTTCCTAAAGCAACCCTGGAAATGAGCCAAAAAGCTCATTTCTGGAACAGGACAGGTCAGCAGGAGCTTCCGTGAGCTCCGCTGACCTGTCTCCCTTCTGAAACTAGCATTTTGGTGCCTCAGGATCTGCTAACTTCCCATAGCACTAGCGGGTGAGTCTTGGGTACTGCCCTTATGGGTGTATATCATATCTCTTTACCCGTCATCACCCGTTGAAGCAAGAAGCTGTTTACTGGAAGTGTCTTAACATACCATCATTTAGGCTGCAATCCTATACACACTTTATGCAATAGGACTTACTTCTGACTGAGTGCCATAGGAGTGCACTGTAGACATCATTCTGGTTCTAGGTCCCTTTGGTGGGTGTAACCCTGCATAGATTAACAGCTGTGATCACATGAGCTTCTTGTCTGATTTCAGAACAAACTACATCACATGTAGTTTAGGGGATTATGTTTATACAACAGCACTTCATGTTGTTTTTAGAATTGGATTGGTAAATGACAGTTTAGATGTAAAATCAGAAACACAGACTGATGCAACCAGGCGAATATTGATGCTGCAAGAGCCAACAACAGCTTGCATTAGCAGCAGCTGATGGGCATTGCATGGACCTATCTTATTTATTTATTACATTTATTTATTTATTACATTTATCAATCGCCCATCTGGCCGGTCACCCGGCCACCCTGGGCGATGTACAATTAAAATACAATAAAACACAATAAAATATAATAATTAAAACAATATAAAAAAATTCTCATTAAAAACCTAACCCACCCCATATTCCCGCCTGAACAGCCATGTTTTTAATGCACGGCGGAAGCTCATCACGGAGGGGGCATGGCGAAGGTCACTAGGGAGGGAGTTCCATAATGTGGGGGCCGCCACAGAGAAGGCCCTCTTCCTAGTCCCCACCAGCCTGGCTGCTCTGGCTGATGGGATAAGGAGAAGGCCGTCCGTGGCAGACCTTGTTGAGCGGCCTACTTGATGTTGCTGGAGGCGCTCCTTGAGAGCCTCCAGCATCTTGTGTATGAATTCATCTTGTGTATGAATCCCTCTGTAAGAGGTTTAGTACTAAATATTGAGCATGTAATTTTTCACTACAGTAGTTGGTTCATGCAAGCTGAAAGTCTTTGGCATGGTAGTTATTTCCAGTTTTATCCCTTTTTGTGGGATACTTTGATGCTGCATAGCATCTCATTGCATCTGGCTGAACTAGCGGTTTCCAAGGTAGTGGCACTATTCAACACTACTGCTCTGGTGTAACATCTTGGTTATGGTGATGTGGCGGGATGCTGGAGGAGTACGTAAGTTGTCAGGCTGGAAGGGGGCATACACAATACAATTAGACATAAAAAGTCAAGGCATTGAAGAGATTTATTTTGAAAGTGCAAATGCACTGACTGTGGACAATCGTACACATTCATTTATTTTTCAATTCTCTTAAATGTTCAAATATGCAACATTTATTTTTCTCCAGCTGAAAGAATGTACCTGAGTGGTTTCTACCGTGTGTCATGCTCTATTTTGACTTGTTAAATCGGGTGTGAGCATGGAGATCCTCCTTTCAGATTTTTTTAAAAGGAAAAACTTCTCCACTTTTTTTTAATACTGTAACACAATTAGACTGCATATCCTGAGGTTACATAAACTATCAAAGATGTTTCCAATGTAAACTCTTTATACAAGTTTAAATATATAAAATGTATTAAATTGTTCCTACACATAGATATACAGTAATCCCAATCCCTTCTATTCCACCAGCCTTTGTCTCCATAGTAAATTCACTTCTGGTGAGATAGCAGCAAAATCCAACATGAACAAGTTCATTTTCAGTTTTTCATCCCTGCACAACTTAATACCACTTGCAAAACATGCTACACACACACTTCTGAAATCCTTTTGTTTGTGTCCATATTTTACGAAATTTTAAATAAGAAACAAACTGACTTGCATGACTTGTAAAAATTCTATTAAGAGAACTGCCATAACGATTCAGGTCAAGAACATGACGGAATACTTGTGTTTAACTTCTAGAAAAATAATAGGTTTTAACACAATCCTGTGCATAAGATTTGTATTCCCTAATGATTAGCCACAGCCTGAATTAGTCAATCCCTTTAAGACTTTTCTCTCAGAGGACTTCTCAACGCCTTATCAGCCAATCAGATTGTAGTAAGAAATGCCTTCCTTGGCTTTGACTTAACTACCTTTGTTTTGATAGTTTGCTTGTGTTATGACAACCATACTCTTAGTATCATGCGTGCTGTGATGATACTTGGGCAACCATATGCTTGGTTCTATCTGCGTGATACATTAGCTCTGGCCATCTCCATAAAATGCTACATCAGTTTTAGTTACCCAAAGTCTTATTTTCCCTTCCACTAACAGTGATTTACACAATATTCTGTATTAGATAATTTTATATTTCTCAGTGAAAAGGTATGCCAGAACCACATTTGTAGGGACTAGAGACCCAGAGGTGCATTAGAGAATTTAGGACACTATGCATATTTAGACAGAAAAAAGTCCTACAACTCCCAGCTTTCCCCAGCTATAGGATTGCACCCATAACTTCAAATCTTAAAATGCATCTGTGAATAGAACACAGACCTCAGATCATCCATAGGCAGATTGTTTCCTACCTTATCAATATAGGGAAGTAATGGGCAGTACCAGTGGGGCTGTTGTGCAAGTGGCCCTTCCTGCTGATTCTATTGTGCAAGTGGGACCTACCACTTGTGCAACCAAGATTTAATGCTTCCTATAGGAAGCCCCGAAATGAGTGGAAACGCTTGTTTCTGAATCGGGACAGCTCAGCAGAGCTTTCTTACATGAGCTTTGCTGATCTGCCCCATTCCAGAAATGAGTGTTTCCACTCGTTTCCAGTTGCTCCCGGAAGTGCTTAATCTCCATTGCAACTGCTCATAACTTTACATTTAACACTTAATATTCAAAATGCTTCACATATATTTGGTGTAAGCCTTATAAGTCTGTACGGTAAGTCAGTATTATCCCATACTTCAGATGAAAATCTGAGGCTGAAAGATCCTACCTGGTGAGCTTATGCCAAGAGCCAAGATTCAAAACAGAGACATCCCAATTCATACCTCAGTTTATTCCCCACTATGCTACATCAGTCTTTTCCTTATTTCAACACATTTAGTGATTATGTCTACTGCATGAAGAGAACATTTATATCTTACTGTACATGAAGTGCTCAGGGTTACCTTGTTCAATCAGCAATTTGATCCTCAACATTTGCACAGCATGACTACAATGTTACCATAATGTATTGATTCATGATGTGCCAGCATAACTAAGGAAGCCCTTTCCTAAACACTTACATCCTAGCATAGCAAGTCCTATGATTAGGCTGTTGAGAAGAATTGTATTTTAAATAGCCTTAGCAAGTGCAGGACACATCATCAAGAAATCATAAGAGCAAGGAAGGATCACGATGTTCCAAGTAGTACGATACTGTATAGTCTTTACTGCCTGCCATGTTACATCAATACACTGTGCCAACAGATTGCCCCCCCCCCCAACTGGATTACATCCTTAACACCATGAAATTCAATTGGGCTCTGCTTGTACTAAATATTCCATAGTTAGCCTTAATATATTTTCCAATTCAGATGCATCCAAGGGTGTAGTGCACCAAACCCCAAATCCACTAAAAATAAGTGCAAACTTCTGAAAAGCAATGAATAAGAACACATGATATCAAGTGATGACTTTTGCATGTGTTTACGTATATTAAGGTAAAAAAATTATATTTTATTTGTAACAAATTGAAAAATTACATTGAAAACTCTGCATATTTACATGATCAAAACTTCATTTTAACTTCACTATAAAGACATGGTTTAATTGAGGCAACGCTATCAAAAGGAAAGTTCTTTATCCATAATCCAAATATGGACTACACCATTCCAACATTGAACCGAGCGGGAGGTGTGCAGTCGCTCTGCAAGACTTCATTTGTCGTTCAGCACCTGAACTGTTTTCCGGCCATAATGATAGTAACTGTACGCAGATGTTGTTGTCGTGAAAGCTGTGATGCACCTTCAGGGAAGAAACAGTATTATTTCTAAGCAAAAGATAGGGAAAGGCCAAGTCTAAAGCACCACAGCTCCTTACTACTACGGGACACTTAAAGCAAGGAGAGTCCTACTTAGAATACATTTCTGCTATGGCAGCTAAGACTTGATTTGTAAGACTGCCTGGAAGCTCAAATGAAAACCTAGTTATGCCAAAATATGAATCCACATAATGAGTCAGACCACTGGTCTATCTAGCCTGGTATTGTCTACTCTGACCAGCTATGTCTCTCATCCAGGTCTTTCTCATCCTGCTGACTGAGAATCTTTTTAAATGGATTTGCTGGGGATTGAATCTAGGACTTTCTGCATTCAAACCATATGCTCCAGTGGGTCTCCCCATAACAATACTTAGCATTCATATAGTCCAGCCTTCCCCCAAATGATTCCCTTCAGATGATTTGGACTACAACTCCCAGCATTCCTGACCATTGCCCATGCTGGCTGGGGCTGATGGGAGCTGAAGTCTACAACACCTGGAGGGCACCAAGTTGGGGAAGGCTGAGAATGTTCAAAGTAATTCACATACATTATCTTGTTATAATCCTTACAATAATCCAGCAAGTTAGGTTAGTACTATTAACATCACATACTGCGGATGGGGGCTGAGGCCGAGATGGCTTGCCTAAGGCCATCTAGGGAGTTCATAAGCAGAGGCGATTCCAAAGTTTCTTCACCACCACCACATATCAGCTCACCATAACTAGAAACAGTCTGTATGGATATAATCCCATTAGTTTTAGCATTAATGAGGCTGCAATCCTATGCACATTTATCTGGGAGTAGATCTGTCAGAACGCAATGGGACTTGCTTCCAAGCAAAATGCTGAGGAATCTGTTGCAAACAATTTAAAGTCTAATTGCTTTGATTTGATAGTAGACAGGTTGTTTACTAATCAATTTGTTGAGCTAACCTGATTTCGGCAGCCACAGATCTATAATCTCTAAATTGCTCAGGCTCCCATTTTACACTTTTATCATATTCTTTCTGACCTGCCTGTTCTCTCACAAACTAGCGTATCACAATGATTGTAAGGCTTATGTACCATAAGGTCTGAAGATATACACTGTCCACGTAATTGAAAACCGGAGCGGCTAATGAAGCTGCCACTAAGATGAGCTGTACCGCTGTGTTCATCTGGTAAAAGATTAAAGGGAAAGTGAAGTCACACAACATTAGCATTACTTTCTCCCATTGAAATCAATGGGAACTAAAAGTGCTTAACTAGATAAGTAATTAGTAAATATGTAAATTAAAGTCAAATATAGCATTTGAGAACTGCTGCAGTTTCACTTTGACACCACTGACCCAATGCTAAATGGGAGTTTAGCACTATGAGAATGGGCCTTAGCAAACCTAGGGCTCATGCGCTTCCACCATCCCTTTCTTCCTCCTTTGAGAGGAAGACTGAAAGCTGCCACTCTCAATTTTGAATGTCTTAATTTCCCATTACATCCAAACTTGGGAAACTGTGACTTATTCTAACTGTTCATATAAATCATCATCAAATTGTGGTTTCAGGTTCTGCTTTGTTTGAAGTAACCACACAGTTTCCCAGGTTTAGATGTAATGGAAAACTCTGGTGTATTTTAAATTGTAAGTGGAAGCTTTCAAATCTCTTCCCCTCATTTGCAGAGGAGAGTGGGGAGTGCCCAAGCCTAAGGCTCACTGCAGCTCATATTTGTAATGCTAAAACATAGTTTAGCATTATATCTGAACCAGGGCATGAGGTCAAGCCACAATTTAGATGTTCTTGGTAAAGACAAGATTCTGCAAGTTCAAGGCCTAAATAAGACCTTTTCAGCATTGACACAGTGGAGAAAAACTCAAAGCAAGCCCATTCTGGTCTTCTCACTACAAGGGATGTCAGGCACTCGAGAGGAAGATGACCCATACTGCCAGATCAGAGCTTGGACCCTCTTGCTCTTTCATCTCCCACAACAGCAATGACAGGATGGACAGGGAAAGCAGGATGGCAGTCAAGTCCTTCCTCCTACTTGCCCTGTTGCTTGTTGGTGCCAAAGTCCCTGACAGAGAAGAGCAGCACTAAAGTCCTCTTGCAGTCTGGCAGTCATTTATTTGTTACAATCTCCATTCACATTTTTATGTGCTCCAAGCCCTGTCCATGGCAGAAGGGTGTGAGCCATGACAGAGCATGCTCATACATCTCATGCTTGTCTCCTGGATGCTCGACAATGCTGCAGGATGGCATATTCTGGAAGCTAAATGATAGCAAGTTATACAGTTACTCTTACCTTACTGATAAATGTTGGCTTTAACTGAGCAGTGGCATAACATGGATTGAAATATCTACTAAGTGTTTTCTGTAAAAGATAGAAAGTTTGGCTTGATTAATACATTGGGGGGGGGGGGGACACTCTGCCTAGCATGTGAGTGGAAAAAAACCAACTGATGCATTTAGAAAACTAACACACTCATTTTTCATATATATATGTGGCAGTGCATTTATTTATTTAGCACCATCTAGATACATGGTGCTTTAAATAACAGGTATGACAGGTCTCTACCCCAAGGGGCTTACAATCTAAAATAGACAACAGAGAAGGAGGGGTGATGGAAACAACAGGAAAAAAACAGAGGGGGAGGGGGGTGGAAGCAGGGTAAACTGGGGAATAATATGTTATTATTTCAAATATATGTAGTTTAGCTTAGTTATAATAGGGTAATGTGACTAGGAGGATGTTCTAAGGCTTCTTGGAAAAAGTGAGTTTTGAGAAGGAACTTGAAGAAATTATGGGAGGCGACCACACAGGCAGTGTGGAAGGCAGTTCCAGGCATATGGGGCTGCAAGGGAGAAACGGCAGTGTCATCACAGCGAGCAGAAGACTTTCACATAGCTAGGTGGAGCTGCACAAGCAAAGGTCGCAGGAAGGTGGGCAAGGCCATGGAGGGTTTTGCAAGTAAGGGTTTTGAAGCGTGGGAAGGATCTGCAAGTGATCAGGAAGCTTGTGTAGGGATTTAAGGAGTGTCACATGTTGGATGGGTGTGAATGGATCAAGGTGAAGCAACAGAAGATCAGAGAAAAGATTGCAGTAATCTTTGCTGAGGGGAGATAAAAGGAACAGTCTTATTTTTGTAATGTTGTAAAGGGAGAAGTGACATAATCTGGCAATGGACTGAATATGGGAGGCAAAAGAGAGCAGAGGCAAAAAGAAAACCAAGGCTTTGTGCCTGATCAACAGGTAGATGTTGATGGATAAGGACAGTGAATGAGGAGAGGAGGGGTTGGGCAGAAAGACAAGAAGTTTGGTCTTGGATATACTGAGCTTGAGATGATGAAGCATCCAAGAAGAAATATCAAGAGAAGTACTTGGAGATGTGGGGTTGGGTGGAGGACAAATGTTCTGGGGTCGAGAGATAGAGCTGGATGTTACAGTGTATAGGTAGTACTGAAAGCCATGGGGTGTGATGAGGCTACCCAGGGGCAATGTATATATCGAGAATAGTTGAGGGCCAAGTACGGAGTCCTCAGGGACCCCAACAGAGAGACGGAAAGCAGAGGAACAGCTGCCTCCTATGGAAATACTGAAAGAGTGGACAGGTAGGAAGAGAACTGGCTGAAGACAGAATCACAATGATCCAGGGAATACAGAAAGTCAAGCATGGGAGAATGATTGAATTATTAAAAGCAAATTAAAACACAATTTCAAATGCAAGATGGTAAATGCACTAAAATACATTAGTTAGCTTTTTATGTTATTGTACAACCATTACACAGCTTTTCAAGTACCAAGGTATATCTTTAAAAAAAATTCCTATCACCCTAAATTCCTTGATACAGTTAGGAGCTCTCATGGTACACTACTTGTGGAATGCCAAAACTATGTTATATGTATCTATATCTACAGATAGAGAAACCTCAGGATTCCTGACTTCACCATCCTAAGTTTGCGATCATTTTCTAACAAAGATTACCCATTATATGTTTGCTTTCTGCCTCCTCTAACTACATCCTGTCAATACACATAAAGAGATATGACTGGGATTTTTTTTTTTTAAAAAAGACCAAATAAATATCTGCATACTTACTGGTGGAGGAAGAGTTTTGTATCGAACATAAAAAACAGCAGCAACTAATGCAATGTCCCTTAAAATGATCAGAGATGTAAGAGGAACTGAAAAAAATGAACATTATATGTAAATATATCTACATATACATACAGAGAAGCAATTCAAACCTATTACAAATCCACATGTGAAGCACCAAAGACCCATTAGCACATAAAGTAAGAGAAAAGAAGAACCATTTGGCTTTTTCCATTTAGTCTAAATTAGTTGTATTCAGTTTGCTGCCCATATATTCACTACCAGAAGCATAAACACGCAGTATATTGGGGACATGTTCCCCAAGTTATGATTTAAGTAAAAAACAGATTCTTGGGGGTGGGGGTGGGGTTTACTCTGGTTATAAGCAGTCAATAAATAAATCTCTAACATGCTATACATTACAACTACCGTATGTAGACTCCAATACATGATCAAGTCATCCCATTTATCTGCTATGTTTGCAGTTGTATATGATCTGTTGAATAAGATCCATTAATTTGTCAATTTCTGCAATATTCAAACATTTCAATAGCTATCGGTAAACTGTCTCTAGACTGAGTCTAGCTGCCATAGGATTGTGCCCTAAGTAAATAAAGATATATGAATGCAACATTATTCATGGAGAAATGAACCCTGTGTTGAATCCAAGCAGGAGGGGGGACATTCCTCCTCTCCCCACACTCAAAATATGCTCTGGAGGGCTGGGAAACCTTCTGGAGCAGATTTTCAGGTGGCCCAAGGGCTGCAGTGGGTAGGAGAGAGGATGCCCTGTTGTGCTAGTGGATTCCTGCTAGAGTAACATTGGATTTAGCCCCCATGACCCCTTCTGACCAGTACAAGCCACCACATAAAATAACTTAAAAATTACCAGACCATCCACAACTATTCAAAGATCCAGCCATTTAATCTTAGACAAGAAAATGATTCAGTAAAATGAATTCAATGAAGAATATATATAAACTCGATTTCCTTTTCAATGTGAATTTTACAAGACTTAAGCAAAAAGTTAATTAGTTTGAGCCATGATGTCACCACATCCAGGTACTGAATGGGGAGAGCAAGTTGTTAAACTATTACCATTAGAAATATTACTTCTAACATTTAACAATGATTAGCTCTCTTTCAGCCATTCAACAATAATCATTTGAAAAATAGCTATTTTGCTTACCTGGAATAAGATTTGCATAAGTCAGGCTAATGTAAAGGATACTGATAAGAATTTTATCAGCCAGAGGGTCCAAGGCACTCCCCAAAGCAGATTTTTGGTTGGGCCAGTTTCGTGCAATAAAGCCATCCAACTGAAAACATAAGTTAAACAGAGAGTTAGAAAAAAGCAATTCTTTTATTAACCTAAAATCCTTGTCCAGGATCCAAAGAGCTTCAAATGTGCCCAAGGATCTGAGCATGCCCAGTGAGATTTTTCCCTTTAACCAGCAGTCCCCTGTACCATCCCATAAATATCACAGATTGCTTTTGAAAGTCTTCTCACAGGGAAGGGGGGGGGGGTTGTGTTTGACAAACACAAGCCAAAGCTCCCACAGGCACATGGAACTAGTTGTACTACTTTAGGATCCTAACCCTTAACAGTGGACTGCCAGCCAGATTTTTAACAAGACATGGTATCATATACACTTTTTATGTCACAAAGTTGCAGAGCACTGTGAGCACATGCTAAAATAGAAATTGAACCAGACTAGATTTGATTAATTTTGCCCAACTAGTGTAAATGGCTGCTTTTACTGTACATGCAGTATGTTCTTTATCATTCCCTCTAACAGCAAACTCAGGAGGTGAGTGCCGATACGACTGGAGCCAAAATGGGGCCACTGAGAAATAAAAGGGAGGTGTTAGCACGCTCAGGGGAAACTCGGAGGTTTGCAGAAGTACAAAAATATATTGGACTGAGCATGTTCAATAGCCATGGAATGTTGAGTGTCAGTTGGAAAAAAGAAATGGAAAATACCAGGGGGTGGTTGAGTGGAATGCTCTGTTTGAGCCAGGGATGGGGACTCGGACTCGAGGACTCGACTCGTGAGTCGGACTGAGTCCCCCCTCTGACTCGACTCGGGTCCCAATATTTTTAATGGGACTCGAGACTCGACTCGAGACTCGAGACCAAGGACTCTTCAATATCCCTGGGCTGTGCCAGAAGGAGTGGAGAGGAGCGTGATTGCCAGCGAAGAGCACATGGAAGCGAGGTGTGCTGCTGCTCGGCCACTATGGACGGCTACCAGGAGTGCAGCCCCAACAGTGTGTCAAGATTTATTTTGATTGATGTGTTGCGTACTTGGGAGAGGCAGAAGAAGGACCTGAGATTACTCTGTGTGGCTGCTCTGAGTGTGTTTCTGGTTCCAGCAAGTTCATCACCATTGGAGCGGGTGTTCAGTGAAGGTGGAATTGTGATGAGATCTCACTGTTCCAGAATGGGGGCCAAACATTTAGAAAAAATCATGTTCCTCAAATGCAACATGGGTAAGTTTTAGGAAGTACAGCAAGTTTATTTTTTAAAATCATTTTTCTAAAATGCAACCTTTCAGACATTTTAGGTTTGGCTGCCTCTGCCTGCCTGTCTGGGGTTCCCAGCCTCCTCTGCCTGCCTGGTCTCTTCTTGACCAGTTCAACAGTTGAATTGTCCAAGACAAAGGCCTCTGCCTGCCTGCTTTGGGGTTCCCTGCCTCCTCTGCCTGTCTGGTTATTTTGGGTTTTTCTGCCTGGTCTGTTCTTGCCAAAATCAGTGGCAGAGTTTTGAAATAAAAAGGCACACTTGTGCCTAGAATTTATTTAAGCCACACATCTGAAGTAGCCTTATTTTGTTGGGAAACCTCCTCCCCCCCACCCATTGATTTTAATAGGGACTCGTGGAGTCAGCTTTGGGAGTGACTCGTGAGTCACCATTTTGGACCAAGGACTCGGACTCGAGACTCGGGTCCAAAGACTCGTGACTCGACTCGTGACTCGAGACCAAGGACTCTTCAACATCCCTGGTTTGAGCTCCTTACAACTTATACAATAACAGCCTACTACAATGGGATATACACATGTATGTACATTCTTAGGGAAATCTATGTCTGCTAAAAGCACCCTTGAAAAACAAGTGCCTTTCCCAAGCAGTCTTAAAATGGGGCAGAGCTTGTAAGTACGTTCTCAAAACTTAAAAAGAAATTTTAGAATGGATATTAAGGTAGCCAGTCTCTTTTATCAAACCGTACATCAAAAGATTGAGAAAATCTTTCTATACATCATTATTGTCTTTTTTAAAAAGCTTTATTAAAAATGTATAGAAAGATTTTCTCATTTCTGTAAGGCTTTTCAAAACCATGTTACAAAAGACTTACCAGATCTGTTATGCCAGCCAGAGCAAACACACCCAATGCAATATTAAAATCTTCTTCAACAATCAAGTAGCCCAAAACTGGTGCCAGTCCAATCCTTACCATTGAAAGTAAATTAGGAATTGTCCAAGGGTTTTCATACTGGAAAAACAAAAATAGCAGGAACTTAGGCTTATTCAAAATCAAGCACACTATCTGTACTCAATCTGCCTTGATATTATGGAACACAAGAAATGACACCGCCAAGCCTGCTTGGGGAGGAGGAGGAATGCAGTAGACCCCAGCTCACCAAGCAAGAGCGGGGGGGGGGGCAGATTCTCTCTGTCAGTGCTGCACACACAGTGTTGGCAGAGAGAGTCAGTCCCCCCTCCCTGCAGGACTAACAAGATGCTTGCTCACTAGTCCTGCAGGGAGGGGGGACTGATTCTCTTTGCCAGCACCACATGCATGCACAGCACTGACAGAGAGAATCAGTGCCCCCCCACCACTACTGAGATGGTCTCAGTAGTCCTGGAGTGCGAGGGCACCAATTCTCTCTGACAGCGCCGTGCAGAGAGAATCTGGCAGAGAGAATCGCTCCCCCTCCCTCCAGGACTAGCGAGATGGTCACTCACTAGTACTGGAGGGAGGGGAAACTGAGCGGGGCTTCCTCCTCCCAGTGCTCCCGCGGAGGATTGAGGGAGGAAGTGGGATGAGGCGGTTGTTAGGTTTAGTGGGGGTGCAGAAGTGAATGGAGTGCAAAATATCTCCTGACATAGATTCAAGGTGACTATACGTCACGGTCTGGTGACACATGCAAGTCAGCAAGTTTGCAAGTCAACATGTTATGTAATTGTTGCGTAACCGTAGTATAACCCTCCTATTGTTTATAGTTAAATACTATAAAGTAGGGGTGAGCACGGTGTTGTGCTACCATCTTCAAGAACCTCTCTTCTGCGTGTGACACGCCTTAATCTCGTAAGAGTCTTACAACTGAATAAACACCTTACTATCAATAGGTTGCTTCGCTTTCTTCCTTCCGTTCGTAATACTAAGAGTTAAGCGGGCAAAGCTTTTACTCTAGTTTACTCTCACAGCGGTTATGGGCCCAGGATAAGGAAAGATAAGAAAAGCAATGTTTATAGTAAATGTTTATGATTACTGGATGCTGTTTGTGCAGTTTGGAATGCTAGAGCTTTGATAACAGCGGCTCGGATTACAGCATTTCTCTGACTGAGAGTACAGCAGAATGGCAGAGGAACGCAGAGAGAGAGGCTTCAATTTTCCACAGCTGACAGATCATAATTTTTCCATATGGCCTCAGCGTATGGAAGCACAGCTACGCATGGACAATATATGGCATGCTGTAACGGATGATCCACTAGCGCAAGTGACGGCTGCATGGACAACTGCTAATCAAAAAGCAAGTGCTATAATAACTATGGGTGTCTCTGATGAGCAACTGGTGAATGTTCGAGCACCACGGACTGCTAAACTCAAGTGGGAGGCACTACGAGCTATTAATCTCCGTCGGGAGACTGGATCTATAGTTGTTTTCTTTAAGAAGCTGTATCGGGCTGAGCTAACCAAGGATGGTGACGTATGTGCTCATTTACGGCATCTGAGGTTGCTGTGTGACGAATTGTTATCTCGAGGAGTCGAGATACCGGATCTACAATTCTGTTATGTTGTTCTCAGCAGTTTGGATGTTTCCTTTGAAGGCATCGCTTCTCAGCTGGCAGCCATCCCAGCAGCACAGCTGACCGTGGAACTGATCCTGGCAAGGCTAATGGCGGAAGTGGATCGCCGTGTCGCTGCCAGTCACCATGGAGAGGAACAGAAAGCTGTACCAATCAGCAGGGGCGTGGCTTCAGCTGAAGAATCAGCGGCAGCTTTAAAAGCAAAACGCTGTTTTTCTTGTATGAAGACAGGGCATTTTAAAAAAGATTGCAAGAAGAAGAAAACAGCAGGGGGCTTCTAAGCCTACCTCTGGTGCGAAAGCATTGTTTATTAAAACAGGCAAAACAAAGGGAAACTCTTACTTTGTTTTTGACAGCGGAGCTACCCGACACATGTGCAGAGATAGATCTTTGTTTACAAGTTTTACTAAACAAAAGGGGAAGATTCATCTTGCCAATGGTCAGGTATTTGACAGTCATGGTTTTGGAACTGTGTTTCTTGAGAGTTTGAACACAACAATCAAGAATGTGTTATTTGCCCCTGACTTATCAGAAAATTTACTGAGCATTTCTCAACTGACTAATCAAGGGTTTATTGTAAAATTCTCTGTAGCTAAATGTGAAATACTGAAAGATGGGAAAGTATTTTTGTTTGGAAAGCTACAAGATGGTTTGTTTCTTTTATTATACAGGGGTTGTAATGATGTAGAGAAATAGAAGGTAGTAAAGTTTCTACTTCAAGGGTCAATGCTCCTGTAAATGATAATTGTATTCGCGCTTATCATAGAATGTATGGTCATTTGAATTTTCAGGCAGTGAAGAAAATGCAAACAATGGTTGAAGGTATGCATTTGCAAAAGTGTAATTTTCACATGAAACGTATTTCTTGTGCGCAACACAAGGTAAAGCAAGCACCCAAAGGTAAGCAAACTGGGAGACATGCTGAAAAACCATTTCAGTTTGTTCATGGTGATCTTGTGGGTCCTCTTGACAGTTTCCAGAGGAGGGGCATGCTATTTCATGGTGTTGGTTGATCAACACACGAGATACATAGATTTCATAGATTATAGAGTTGGAAGGAGCCTACAAGGCTATCGAGTCCAACCCCCTGCTCAATGCAGGAAACTAGAGGAGGGGTCTCCCATCCAAGTAATATGTTTGTTTACATGCTAGCAAATAAAGCTGAAGCATTGGACAGATTCCAGGAATATTGTGCTTGGGTGGAAAACAAGCATAATACCCGTATCACCTGTTTTTTTACAGATATGGGAGGGGAGTTCAATTCAGCGCAATTTGACACATTTCTAAAACGTGGTATTGAACACATGGTAGCTAATTCACGCTCACCATGGCAAAATGGATTGTGTGAAAGACAAAATCAGACACTGTTACATGGATTGAAATGTCTTTTAACTGCTAATTTGGCTGATGTGTTTTGGGCAGAAGCACTGAATTGTTTCAATTATGTACACAATAGAAGTTTCAGTTCTGTGTTGAATTGTACACTGTGGAGAAAGCCAACCTAAGCCCCCTGCCTGACACACACACACTCACCAAGGAGGGGGGAAGGAGACCCAGGGGGGGGGGGAGACAGCCAGTCTCCACAGATGACAAAAGGGACAAACAACATCTGCATAGAATCACCCCAGGGGGGGAAGGCAGGAAGCATCCCCAGGTTTGTCAATGCTCTCGCATATCAGCCCCATCTACATAAGACTTGAATACCTCTCCAGAGCAGACACTTCGGCACCCCTAAGAAATGGCCACTCAACACCATAGGATGGGACCATTAAGCAAGTGGCTTCAAAGGGACCCCATCCCACGGGGGGAGGGCGTCACCCCACCTGACCCAAAAGGCCGCCCCTCAGGGAGGGTGTCAACCCACCTGATCACGGAGGGAGGGGCTACCTGAAACACCAAGGTATAAAACACCCTGCGCAAGGGAACTGGGTTGTTGGACCTGATCAGCAATCTTGCCCCATGCCTGGGGTAAGGGAACGAAGGATCGGCAACCCCGGGTAGCCACACCCGGCACGCTCCAGCTAGCTGAAATCACTGGTCGCTTGGGTTGCCCGGACCCCCGGGAAACCAAGCTGAAATCACTCACAAGCCGCTTGGGTAGACCGGGCCTCCGCCGGGAACCCAGCTAGCCGCTTGGGTAGACCGGGCCTCCACCGGGAACCCAGCTAGCCGCTTGGGTTGACCGGACTCCCGGGAAACCAAGCTGAAATCAGCTCACAAGCCGCTTGGGTAGACCGGGCCTCCGCCGGGAACCCAGCTAGCCGCTTGGGTAGACCGGGCCTCCGCCGGGAACCCAGCTAGCCGCTTGGGTAGACCGGGCCTCCGCCGGGAACCCAGCTAGCAGCATGCGGTTGACCGGGCCTCTGCCGGGACCCGAGCTGCTCTAACTTGCTGAGAGCCCTGAAATCACGGTGTCCTTGAGACTTCTTGCTTGCTACTTTGTACCGCACTGATAAGCTGTATTGCTGGCGTGTGTCTGGGTTTGTGAAGGTAATGTTGTAAATAAACTTGTTTTCTAAAAGATACTTCTGTGGCTATAAGTTATCCCTTTGTTCTGGGCTAAGGGTGATAGTCGCTGGGGATCTCGGAGAAGGCCGCCCCAGGACTCGCTACCCCCTTAGCATTGAACCCACGCAGAAGACCAGGTTGTCGGTCTTCCACTTACACCTTATGAGAAACTGTATAACAAGAAACCTACTGTGAAACACTTCAAGATTTTTGGGTCTGATATGTGGGTGCACACACCTCAGAGTCAGAAGCTAGGAAAAAGAGGCTTGCATGGGATTTTTCTAGGATATGAGAAAGGTGCATATCATGTTCTCATGTCTGACACCCAGACTGTAAGGTTGTCTAGAAGTGTTGAGTATAATACTAATTGGGAAAAGGTTGGGATTTTTCAACCCTATTCTGCGGGCACTACTGATCCTGAGGATTCAGGTTCAGAGTCAGATTCAGATACAGAATCAGAATACAAAAGCATTAAGAGTACTCCAAGACAGTCTGATACTGAAACACCACATGGTTCAGAGGATGAAATTGAACAGAAACCTTTGTTCACCATTGGTGCAAGTTCATTGAAACAGGAAACTGATAGTTCTGATGAGGAAAGGAAAAGGTTGTGTAGATCAAAACGTCCTACTAGACAACCTGTGAGAGATCAGGATGAATTTGCAGGAAAAGCCATTTTTGAACCTCAGAGTTACAAGGAGGTAGAAGAATTGTCTGCTAAGGAAGCTACACCATGGCTTCAGGCTATGCAAGCTGAGTTAAATTCTTTGGATAAGAACAAGACATGGAAGCTGGTAAAGAAACAGCCATCCATGAAAATTGATAGCAGATGGATTTTTAAAGTGAAAACTGACCACACCGGAAAGGCGGCACGTCACAAAGCGACATTGGTTGCACGTGGTTTTGCGCAAATTGAAAGATTGGATTACCACGAGGTATTTGTACCTACAATTTGCTTTGAAACAATCAGACTGATGTTTAAGATTGCTGCTGAGAGAAATCTGAATATTTCACATTTGGATGTTACCACAGCATTTTTGTATGGTAAATTGTCTGAGGACATTTACATGCAACCACCGGATGGTGTTGCTGTTGAAAAAGACGTGGTTTGTCATTTACAGAAATCTCTGTATGGACTCAAGCAATCAGCAAGATGCTGGAATTCTGTTTTAACTCAAACATTGTTGGATTTGGGATTTGCACAGGGAGTGGCAGATCAATGTTTGTTTGTTAAACAGGAACATAAACTGTATGTACTTTGTTATGTTGATGATCTATTGCTTTTCTGGACAGACAAAAAGCAATATGATAAACTGATACTTGATTTGAAATCTCATTTTGAATTGAAATTGCTTGGCAATGTGACCAACTATCTCTCAATTGCAGTGGAAAGAGATAAAGAAGGCAGTATTTTGCTTCATCAAACCAGAAAAATCATGGATGTGATTGAAAAGCTGCATTTGGAGCATGCTAACTCAGTAGATACTCCAATGGTTGTTGATTTTCAAGCACATGCTGATGGAAAACAGTTTGAGGATGCTACACTGTACAGAAGCATATTGGGACAGCTGAGTTTCATTGCACATGCAACAAGGCCTGATATTGCTGTCAGTGTGAGTAGGCAAACTGTTAACCCCACAGAACATGCTTGGAAAGCTCTGAAAAGAGTTGTGCAGTATCTGAAGGGAACATTACACTTCAGACTACATTTCACATCTCAAAGCACAGGTGGCTTACAGATTCATGCAGATGCCAGTTTTGGTAGTGATAGTAGGTACAACAAAAGCACCTCTGGAGTTTGTTATTGTTATAATAATGCATTGTTTGATTGGGCTTGCAAGAAACAACCTACTGTAAGTTTGAGTTCAACTGAAGCTGAGCTGAATATTTATTTATTTCTTATATTTATTAATCGCCCATCTGGCCGGTCACCCGGCCACCCTGGGCGATGAATGCATTGAATTATGCCATTGTAAATCTTGAATGGTTATTGCAATTGTTTAAAGATGTTGGGATT
Source organism: Shinisaurus crocodilurus (assembly GCA_021292165.1). Taxonomy (NCBI): domain Eukaryota; kingdom Metazoa; phylum Chordata; class Lepidosauria; order Squamata; family Shinisauridae; genus Shinisaurus; species Shinisaurus crocodilurus. The sequence goes on along the minus strand of CM037879.1, from coordinate 166,132,820 downwards.
GATGTGGAAAAACCTATCACAGTTTTTCAGGACAACCAAGCCAGCATTGCTATTTTGAAAACAGATAGCAATAGGCAAAGAACAAAGTATTTGCAAATAAAATTGAGTCATGCAAAGGAATACATCAGAAGTAGTCTGATGCGAGTTCAGTTCCTAGCTGGTAGAGATATCCCAGCAGATCTCTTGTCAAAGCCAATTGGAAAAGAACAGCACCAGAAGCTGACAAAACTGTTGCTGTTGTATTAGATGGATACCACGTTCTACACCTATACTAAACACAGGGGGATGTTAGGTTTAGTGGGGGTGCAGAAGTGAATGGAGTGCAAAATATCTCCTGACAGATTCAAGGTGACTATACTTCACGGTCTGGTGACACATGCAAGTCAGCAAGTTTGCAAGTCAACATGTTATGTAATTGTTGCGTAACCGTAGTATAACCCTATTGTTTATAGTTAAATACTATAAAGTAGGGGTGAGCACGGTGTTGTGCTACCATCTTCAAGAACCTCTCTTCTGCGTGTGACACGCCTTAATCTCGTAAGCGTCTTACAACTGAATAAACACTTTACTATCAATAGGTTGCTTCGCTTTCTTCCTTCCGTTCGTAATACTAAGAGTTAAGCGGGCAAAGCTTTTACTCTAGTTTACTCTCACAGCGGTGCCTCCGGACCCCCGCTGTGCCTGATCATTAGTCAGGCACAACTGGGGGCCCAGCCAACTTTAAGCCCACAGAGCCTCTCAACTCCATAGGATGGGACCATTAAGCAAGTGGCTTCAAAGGGACCCCATCCCACGGGGGGAGGGCGTCACCCCACCTGACCCAAAAGGCCGCCCCTCAGGGAGGGTGTCAACCCACCTGATCACGGAGGGAGGGGCTACCTGAAACACCAAGGTATAAAACACCCTGCGCAAGGGAACTGGGTTGTTGGACCTGATCAGCAATCTTGCCCCATGCAGTGTTGTGCGAACCCACCCAAGAAAAGAAAAGAGTAACCCGGTAGGGCAAGACAAAAGCACCGAAAATGGGGGGGAGCCAACAATAAGTGTACCAAAAGGAGTAAGTGTATCCATTGGCCAGAGAATCAAGGGCCACTGGGAGGCTGCACCCCATGCCTCCCAGGATTAACATCACGGCAAGGGGGAGACCAGCTTGACCACATACAGCAGCCAGAGAGGGAGCAGCTGCAGGGAGCTCGCTTCACCCTCCCTGCCAGAAGGAACACAACAGCTCCAACTGACAGTTCCCTGGGGCAGCAGACTGGCCTTATCCATCGGCCAGAGAACCAAGGCTGCACTCCATGCCTCCCAAGATAAACATCATGGCAAGGGGGAGTCCGACCTAGTCCCCATACATTGGCCAAAGAAGGAACAGCTGCGGGGAGCTTGTTTTGCCCTTCCCTGCCAGGAAAACCCTCCCAAAAAACATCTATAAGAACCTTGTAACTAAGAACTGGTGCCTGAGTTTTGCTTCCCCGCCCCCTCCCAATCCCTTTTCCGTCATGTCTTTTAGATTGTAAGCCTGAGAGCAGCGACTGTTTAATATTAATCTTTGTAAGCCACTCTGGGAGCCTCTTTTGGCTGAAGAGCAGGGTAAAATGCTGTAAAATAAATTAAAGGGGAGGGGCAGTATCTCCCCCTTAGCGATATGATCCTCTTGGTTTTAAGTGTTGAACTGACACTTCTCAGTGTCCTTCACCTTTTCAACACTTCCTCTACTCTCCAGCTACTCTAGAAAGGGAATATATTAACTCCCCCTCTTTTTGCAGCTCCTTTTCGGAGCAGTTACTGAGGTTCCCTGACAAAAATACCCTGAGAAGGCAGCTGTGTGAGGTGGAGTGAATGATGCCCATGGGACAGGGTGTAAGTACTGCTGGTGCCAGCGCCCCATTTGCTCCATCCCGTTCTGCCACCCTCTAAGGTCTTTTTTTTTTTTTAACTGTCAGGAATATTTGTGTATATTTTGGGACTGGGAAGTAAATGGACAGGAAATGTACACAAATTTAATGGCTAGGAAGTAAACAGAGGAGAAATTTGCACACTTGCAGTAATGGAGCAGTTAATGCAGGCAAACAAATTTCTCCTCCATTTACTTCCCAGCCATTAAATTTGTGTACATTTCTGCAGTTTTTTTTGTCAATACATTGTCAATACTCATATCAGATAGCCATAAGTGCACACTTGTGAAAGACTGACAAAAAAATAATTTAAAAAATTATGACCTCAATTGCGTATTTCTGAGGCACCAATTTATTTATTTTTTTAAAGCCGGGGGAACAACTGATGGTCCTTCCAAAGTGCCGTTTCGACATCAGTGGAAGGGCAGTTGCTGGCAATTTTGTGAAGAGTGGCAGAGGCTTTTTTGCTGCTCTTGCCAAGTGGCTCTGTAGCCAATCACAGCAACCCACGATAAAATCAGACAACCCATCCTGGGAAAGAACCACCCTACAAGCCATGGGTTCTCTGCATGGCTTGTTCCTGAAAAATAAGCCACCCTGCGGAAAACACTCCGGGTTCTTACAACACAATAACCTGCCATGGTTGGCTGCCCATGGTCGGTTGTCGTGTCGTGCGAACCCAGTTATGGTTTGTTGTTGGTTTATGACTGGGACCTTGTTTAGGGAGAGACAAGCCAGAATCCCGGGGTTGGACATCATGATAAACAAATCACAGATGGAGTGGGTCTGTGGTTTGTTTAACTGCTACTGCTTGCAGGAGAAGCCAAATGGGAAGAATCAGGCAGTGCCCGGAAATGAGGGCAGAATCCTCTCATAAGACTGAACACCTGTTTTATGTAAGGAATTGGTTGTTCAAAAGGCTTGATTCACACATGCCAGCACATTGTTTTCTTTCTGATTCAAAGCTGAATGTGTGACTTGACTCCACTAAAATACAGCACACTTGAAGAGAGGCAAGACAACATTGCATATTTTATGTATTGATCTGTGATAGTTCATTCACACGTTCTAGCCACTACTTAAACGTTGTAGATATCAAATGATGAATATGTGCAGCCAAAGCTGCTTGTAAAGGAACTGCTGGGCAGAGCTTTACCTCATTAGTTGCTGGTCAATATGTATTTTAAACAATCACAATTCGTCTACTTCATCTAGTTGGCACTTTTCAAATCTTCATACAGTGGCATTGTAATGCCTATGGCTAAGGGCGCAATCCTATGTCCCTTTGACCTTGTCTGGGAGGACATAGGATTGGAGCTGGAAGCCCCTGCGACCTCGGAAATCTTTTCTGAGGTCACAGAGCCGCAGAATCCCCCCCTCTGGTAGCTGGCATGGTTCTTTCCACGCTGGCAGGGGGCAGGGAACCGAAGACAGTCGGCAAGTAACTGAAGACAGTCTTCAGTTCCCCCAAGGGGGGGCCCTCGTGAGGAGAGGAAAAACATCTAGACGGCCAAAATCGCCCATCTAGATGTTTTTGAGGGTGAGGGGAGTGTTTCCTCCCACCCTACATAGGATGCCCACAATCCTCTGGGCTTGGAGGGTTGCAGGCACCTTCACAGGTTTGTGCTGCCCCTCTTATAACTAACTGTTCACACAAGTGGCCTACATTCATAGTAACAGTTGTCCAAAATTGAGACATACAGGAAACTGCAGAAACTATGTCCGAGACTAGAAAAAAAGCAAAATGCATTTTTTATGGAAGTAGTTGCTACAATCCTCTGTTATATCCCCATGTCATTCATCAATTTATACATTGAAAAACAAATACAAAGACTTCCAAAATGTAACAATTGTACCAGCCCCTACTGGGGCTTCACATGGCTATGGAGTAGTTTTGCCTGCAGATCTGCACCTGATCGCATATTGAACTCTGACCTTCAGTGTCAGTCCCTAGCAGGCAATCTGGCAGACCCACATGGAAGCTATTTCAAGCACAAATGGAATCAGGTTATGGACCTCAGGGTTGCAGACAGCAGCAGTATTGCCATTTGCTGATGAAGGAAATCTGGCCCATAGTTTAAATGTGCACACAAATGACCAGAAAGGGTAGGGGTAGGGGTTGTTGTTCTCTAAGCCGGGGAGGGGGGAGGCATTTTCACTCCCTCAACCACAGTGGGATAAAGCCTAAAAGAGAGTGAAGGCTAGTTCACACTTAAGTGGTCAGCCTGTTTCCAAATTGTACCACTTTCGACTGTAGGTGGGGGCGCTCGCATAACTGAACGTTCTCCCATACAAAAAAAACAAAAACACGCAGCTTCCTACACATAGACAACTAGCATGTCAGGCAAAAAAAAAAGTAGAGTAGAACCTTCCTCCAGTTTTCTAAATGGAGAAAAAAAAATATTTTTAAAGGGCGGCTCATTCAACCATATGAGCCCCACCTGTTGCCTGGAGCAGCACCCAGGTTGGCCGCCTCAGTCAGAAAGAAGGGGGAAAGGGGGCGCCTGCCACTGCCCGCCCCTACCAGTTCAGCGTATCCGCGGCGGGTCGCTCCTCCTCCAGGGCTGTGCTGCGAGGAGCTTGCGGGCCGCCGAGGCGCGCCGTCATAACTGGTGCGTGAGCGGCACGGCTGTCCCGGCCCGCGGCAGGAGCAAGCGAAAGAGGGGCCCCAGGCTGAGGCGAGCAGCTGTTCGGAGCTGGACGGGCGCACGCGCAGTAGCTCACGGCGCTCCACGCGAGGCGAGGATGGAGCGGCCGCCGCAAGGCCGTTCAACGAAGAGGCCGCTCGAGGGTCGCTGCAGCACGCGCCTCCTCCTAGCGTAGCTGCTGCTGCTACGGTAGCTCTAACGGATCGTCCCGGGCTAACACTCCTCAGGAGCCCCCAGCTGCAGGCACTGCCTTTGACCAACCAAGCCGCGGCCAACATGGCTTGGTTGGCGCGGGGGGGAGACCTCTGTACCCGCTAAAAGGACTCCGAGGGGGGAGGGGCAACGGCAACATGCCCCTCCTCTCCTGCTCCCCCCGCCGGTGTCCGCCGCCTCACCTTCTCTCATTCAACTTAGCCTTGGTGCTCTGCCTGCCTCATAGCAATGCCTTGCGTGGCTTTTACGACATCTCCACTGTGCTTTACGGTGAAGCTAAACCCACTTATTAAAGGGGCAGGCAACCCATTATTCACGCTCGAGACGTAGGTTGAACGATCAACGAAGTCCCTCGCTTCCTCTCCCTCACCCCCATTGGGTATAACGGTCGGCCAGCAAGGGCCCAGATAGAATAGTGCTTCTTTTTTAGTATATAGCCTCCACAAAGTACCCTTAGCTCATGCCCTATTTTTAAGCTATTGTTCATTTCTATATGGTTTTTGAAATAAATAGGGTGAAATCCTATGCACATTTAGACAAGAGTTGTAGGACCCTTTTCTGTCTAAATGTGCATAGGATTGCACATAGGTACTTGGGGAAACCACTACCACCATAAACAGCTGCAGGAAACCATTATCCCACAGGATCATACAAGACCCTCCTCCTCCTCCTCAGTCATCTTGCCAGCAACAGGTAAACACATTTTGGAGAAGGGCACAATCTGTTCCTCTGAACATCGGTATGTTACATTTGCCTAACTGTGTAATGTGCTTCTCTGCAGCGTGAGGCACTGCCGATACAGCCCTCTTACATATAAATGCAATGGAAAAACAAGAAAATTATGAAAACATAGTATTAGTACCCAGCTTTGGAAATTCTTCCAGGACTTCCAATCCCTCCAATGTAGACTAGATTATAAGAGGTCCTAATCTTCAAAACATACCCCTGAAACTGGTTGTCAGTTAAGGATTAATTCTGCATGACATGACACTATTTCAAAATCACTTTTTTCCTCCCCAAGTGTAGCATTTTTTACTGTGTGACAATTATAATTATATGCATTCAATTGGGCAATTCAGTTTTTAACAGGTGGGGGAAAATGCAACTTCATGTGCAAGTCAGGTAAGATGGTTCTGAAAAAAGCAAGATATCAAAAAGGTTAATATTCTGTGTTCAATCCCTTTTCAGTTCAGTTCATCTAGGGAGCAGGTTACAAGTGCTACTGGCAACTGCTAGTGTAATTAAGGATGACTCAAAGAAGGGAGGAAAGCATGCACTTAGACGAAGCTAGCCATAAGCAAGTTCCCTTTTTTTAGTTTATGTAATCCACATTCAGAAAACATGAAGACTTCATCTGCAGTTCAGTTATATCCTACAAATGCAGTCAAATTACATTAAAATATACTTGCAAATTACCAGTGATGGGCATGTTGCATGAGTTTTGTGCAGACCATATAGCTAGATAGTTTTAGGCTCTCAAGTCATTTAATTATTAAAATGTTCTCATATCTATGCCAAAAGTAAATTGAGCTTGTGACCTGCAAATGGTACAAGCTGTTTCCCTACCCCTCCACCTGAGTCCAAAGCAGATGATGTCACAAACTACTTTTTAGGGGGGAGGAAGGGGTAATATATGTACCACATGGATTTGCCCTGCCCTAAGCTGCTGCACAGGCATTATGACATATAAATCCTCTTGGCACAATACAATGTAGATTATATGCCAAAGCGCACATCTACACACACACACACAATAGCACTTTGTACACATAACTGGAATTTAATACATTGGCTTGACATGTTACATGACTCTATTAATCAGCACATTTGATAAAATTTGACAACTGTTATTGCCTGTTTTAAATAAACATTGTACACCGTTTATGGCATTAAGTTAGCATTGCAGTTTTATTCATTCAAGAACACTCACAATACACTGAATATATGCCAATGGAGATAAACGTTTCAGTTTAAAATGTTAATGTTACAATATATCATTATAAAAATCTGTAAGAATATAAACAAAACTGTTACATTTAAAAAAAAATCTCAGCAGGAACAATTTGAGACATTAAATTACAGCATTCAGCTTCATTACAATTAGTAACATTAACTTTAAGGAGTTGAGTACTAGTGCCTGGATTTTTAAAACAGACATGTTAACAGGCAAAGAATTAGAATCATGAATGAGTTGCAGACTTCTACATTCCCTTCTTCCCTCACACACATGGCATAGCTTCCCTTTCATAATTTAGTGTAATGTTTTAATCAGCAATCTACAATTAGAACTAAAGAGGAAACAGAAGGAAAGCTGCATGCAAGAGTAAGTTCAAGCACACACTTGTTTCTGCTTGTCTGAACTGAGCTGTGTGTTTCCTGCACTATGCACCATGAAAGTCTACCAAACATCTTAAATTATTGCAGTTGCAATTAACATCTTGGATTGTCCTTTGATAGGAAATATATTAACACTCTCTTGCAGCTGCTTTTGAAGGTGAAATTAACTCTGCATCAGTTTCTCTCATTGGCACGTAGAGCACTTCCAAATGGCAGCCAAAATAATTTTCTCCATTATGACAATACTTTACTTGAGTAGTCTCTGCACTCCTTATGTGCAATTATGTTCCTTGGAGTAAGTAACAGCTGATGTACCTGAAGGTACAGGTTTGTTTGTTTTTTTAAGGGTCTTGCATTTTAGCCTTGGTCAGCTATAAGATATAATGAGCCTTAATACAGTACCTTGTTGTGTACTGCTGGACCTGTTCCAAAGAATCAGTCACTTCAGTGTTTTCTTCAATTGCTGAGTTCCTTCACATAGTCTGAAGCTGATATAATCTTGGGCCTTTTTTCAAGAAATAACCCTGATCGTTTAAAGATCCAACAAAGTTTTCAAAATCAGCTACCTGGAAGAATAAAACAGTAGGTATGTTATCTAAACAGAGGAAATACTATAAATTAAATGTATGAAAAAGCTTCCTTCCAAAAAGTTAAAAATCTTAAAAATCTTTAAATATTTTCCAACAAAAACGGAATTTCAAAAGCAATTTGTGACATGGCACAGGGGTCCAATATATGAAGGAGGGGGAGGGGAGAAAATTGTACCTGGTGGAGTAACATAAGCCTATCAGCTCACCTGAAGTAGTTCTTTGTATCCCTGCCACTGAACTCAGTGAAACATGTCTTGCGACAAGGTGCCAGGCATGTATTGATGTGTGCTGTCAAGTACTGTGTGTGTTCTAGTCCTATTTCATGAATTTTATTTTTTCTATTGATATTTAAAGTTTTTATTCATAAAAGAAAAAAATCTAAAATAATTCTCCAACAGTTCAACTACCTCCTTAGCTGGTTTCCTGCTTTTGATATATTTAAGAATTATTTATTGTTGGCCTTGATGTTAGCAATATGCTCCTCAAAATGCTTTTTTGCATCTCTTATTGTCTGCTTGCATCTCCTTTGTGCAAGTTTCTGTTCCTTTTTGTTTTCCTCGTTTGGGCAAGACTTCCATTTTCTGAAGGAAGCCTTCTTTTCTCTAATAGCTTCCTTGACATAACTCATTAACCATGCTGGTGACCTCTTGGACTTGGTGCTGCCTCTCCTGACTTGCGGTATACATTTTAGATGAGCTTCTATTGTTGTGGTTTTGAGTAACCTCCAAGTATTTTGAAGGGATTTAACCCTCTTGACTTCTCCTTTCAACTTCCTTTTTACCACTGCCCTCACTTTAGAGAAGTTTTCTCTTTTGAAATCAAATATGACTGTGTTGGATCTCCTTGTTAATTTTCCACTTAAATATAAATTAAATTTGATTGGGTTCCTCTGATCAATGGAAGTAGAGATGCTGGAATTGTAAGTTTATTTTTTCAACTGTTAATGCCAGAAGCTGATTTCATCCTTTCCAAATATACATTTTTACTGTGACTTACTTTCATGTTTATTTCCTTTGCAATCTGTCGAAGCTGTTGAAACTCAAATAGGTTGTTGTAGGTTCTTTCTGCAATACCATGGAGAGCAGAAACAAATCTCTTTGCTTGTGACCTGTTACTCATTCCAGAACCATGTTGAGAACGTTCAAAATCCAACTTTCCAAACTCATCAGAATAAGTTCCTAACATGCTTGAGGAAGAAAACACCAAAACATACATGATCAACAAGTAATTGAGGCAAAAATACAAACCGCATTTGGAACAGTTAATACTTCCAGTCCTTAACCATAATGGGGGTGTGAAACATTCATTTTTTAAAAAGCATACAGAGGTTGCAGTTCTATTCACTAGGTTCAGCATAACCTAGCACACTGTTCAACTATTGATTCTATCTAGTCCTCCTCGATCTCTCAGCGGCTTTTGATACCGTTGACCACGGTATCCTCCTGGACCGCCTGGAGGGGTTGGGCATGGGAGGCACTGTATTGCAGTGGTTCCAGTCCTTCCTCTCTGGAAGGTACCAGAGCGTAGTTCTTGGGGAGGAGGCTTCAGACCCTTGGCCGCTCACTTGTAGGGTGCCGCAGGGTTCCATCCTCTCCCCAATGTTATTTAACATCTACCTAAAGCCGCTGGGAGCTATTATCAGGAGGTATAGGGTACGGTGTCATCAATATGCGGATGACATGCAGCTCTACCTCTCCTTCAAGTCTTCACCAAGGTTGGCTGTTGAAACCCTGTCCAAGTGCCTGGAGGCAGTGGGTGGCTGGATGGGAAGGAACATGCTGAAACTGAACCCCAACAAGACCAAGGTACTTCTGGTGCGAGACAAGGGAAGGTTAGGGGATGTTGACCTGGTGCTGAATGGGGTACATCTACCCCTGAATGATCAGGTCCATAGCTTGGGAGTCATTCTAGACTCCCAGCTGTCCATAGAGGCTCAGGTGTCAGCTGTGAGCCGGGCGGCACTGTATCAGCTCCACCTGATGCGGCAGTTGCGCCCCTACCTTCCTAATCATCTGCTCCCATCAGTGGTTCATGCTTTGGTCTCCTCTCGCCTAGACTACTGTAATGCGCTCTATGTGGGGTTACCCTGGAAGACGCTTTGGAAGTTGCAGCTGGTACAGAATGCAGCAGCTCGCCTGGTTAAAGGCTGCCGCCGGCGTGATCACATCACTCCAGTGCTCAAAGAGTTGCACTGGCTACCAGTTGTTTGCCGAGCCGAATTCAAGGTGTTGGCGTTGACCTTTAAAACCCTGTACGGCTCCGGTCCAGTTTATCTCAAGGAGTGCCTCCAGCAACATCAAGTAGGCCGTTCAACAAGATCTGCCACGGATGGCCTTCTCCCTGTCCCATCAGCCAGAGAAACCAGGCTGGTGGGGACTAGGAGGGGGGCCTTTTCTGTGGCAGCCCCCAATTTATGGAACTCTCTCCCCAGTGACCTCCGCCATGCCCCTTCCTTGATTAGCTTCCGCCGGGCATTAAAAACGTGGCTTTTCAGGTGGGAATATGGGGTGAGTTAGGATTTTTAAGTTTTGTACTGTTTTTAATTGTGTTTTATTCTGTGTGTGTGTGTGTGTGTGTGTGTGTGTGTTCCCCCCCCCCTCGTGTTTTATTGGACTGTACATCGCTCAGAGTGGCTGGATGTCTGGCCAGATGGGCGATTCATAAATATAATAAATAAATAAATAAAATCTAGATTTTCTTCAGCTTCCATAATTTATGCTAAAACAACAACAAAGACTAGGGCTACTAGGGGCACTCAATGAGTCTAACCTTTTCAATATAGATGTCCATTGGACATTCATCAGTGGGTTGAATGTGGAATGTATTGGGTGTTTTTTTAGAGCATGACCGTATTTTTCGCTCCATAAGCACTTTCCCCCCAAAAAAAACTAGGTGGAAATGTCTGTGCGTCCTATGGAGTGAATACAGTAAAAAAAAAAAATTTTTTTTTTAAATTTTTTTTTTACTTTCCTCTGCTGGTCCGGAACAGCAGAGGACTCCTGGGCAGGGTGGGAGAAGCCCCCGCCTCTCAGCTGATTCCCCGTGGAACAGCTGATTTTTTTTTTAAAAAAAATTATTATTATTATTAATATTTTTTTAAAACTTTCCTCTGCTGGTCCGGAAGAGCGGAGGACTCCTGGGCAGGGCAGGGAATCCCCGCCTCTCAGCTGATTCCCCACAGAACAGCTGATTTAAAAAAAAAAAAAATTTGGTACCATATGGTAAGTGCGTCTTATGGTCCGGTGCGTCTTATGGAGCGAAAAATACGGTAGATTGTATTTTGACTTTTTTCAGACATATTTTTCCCTTGATAAAGAAATGTTTTTTTTAAACATATCTGGCACAATACCAATCTGTGCAGCTATATTTTTGTTCTTTTAAAGGGTTAAGCACCCCCCCGGCTACTTCTTTGTTCTAAATTCCCCCTTCTGAAGCTGCTATGCTTAAAAAAACTAAACAGCACTGTAGCACCTTTACACACTATGGGTGCATTCGCACGTCATACCAACCCACCCTGGCAATAAGCCACATGTGTTGGCTGTAGTGTGAACAACCCACAATGCGCCTGACAGATGATCGGGCTCACCGTGGGTTGTTGGCCCCCTCCCTCCCTCCGTACCCCACGGGTATCCCAGGGGCCACCATCTAAGGACCAAGTTGTCTTCCCATCCCCACTACGATCATGAGCTGTTTCAAGCTCGCCATGGCATTTTTGCAATTTAAACCCTTTTGCCCCCGGAGATTGCAAAAGCCAGCTATCAAGCCAGCTTTCAAGATCCTCGTTTTGACAACTATGGACAATGGAGCTTGCCCTCAAACAAACCACCCTGCAGGAATAGGTATGGTTCACACAACACAACAAACCATTGTGGGTAGCAACCCATTAGCATGTATGGGGGACTTCCTCTCCCAGCACTGCCACCACCTATGGGGGAACTGCTCGTTCACTGGGCAATCCCACCTATGGGTTTCCTTATTTATAGCAAATGCTTGTATTTCTGGGCCTAAGGAACTCTCTGCCACTATGACTCAGGGTTCCCCAAGCTGACCTTTTTCTGCTGCCACCAATTCTGTTAGAATACTTTAAAACCTCCTAGTAGCTGGTATAAGAGCTACTGTGAGATGGGCACCAACACTAGAGACAAAATGACCTATTAAACAAGTTAATTTATTAAAGGGATATTTTGAACATAAGAGGATACTAATAGTTACTTTGGGGGTTTCAAAAGACTGCTTAGTGACAGTTCTTAAGGAATCAAGAGACACTGTTGCTATTACAAGCCTCTTAATAACTTCTTTAACCTCAGGCCTAATTTCCTAAACCTCCACCCCAGCCAAATACACTCACAACCAAGTCCTGCTGATGGGTACAGTTTTCATCTGACACCAAAGTTCCTTCTGTTTTATTTCTGGCTCCTTTGACAGTTTATCTGGGTTTTTACTGCTTATATAACCATCTTCCGGCAAGATCTTAGGGCAGCCTCCTGGCATAACACAGCCACCTGCTCCATATTCCTGATATTCACCAGCCACATAAGGTTATCCCACAGAGAAGGAACAGCATAATAGCTATGCTGTTAGCTATTTATTTTCTCTTCAGCATTCTCTTAGTCCTTTTATAACCCCACACACCAATGGACTTTCTCCCTCACTATCCACAGACTCAACTGTTAACACCTTAACTGTAATCAACACCTTAACTTTAATTTAATTTCCCAACCACTCTTTTCCACCTAGCTAGAATCTGCAGCTAATCAGAACTGAATTTACTTGATCCAGACCCCATCTAACTATAGGGCCTAGATCTCTCTCCCACTTTAGGACATCACTAAGCAACTACTACATAGGCCTTTGACAGTAACAAAGCAAGGCCTCAGGCCTACTCAGAGACATTGTAGCCTCACAGAGGCCACAGAAAATAAACAGTTAAGAACAACAGTTATATACAAGCATTATATACAGTTATATACAGACAACACTTATATATGGGCATTTCTTCACAGCATGTGATGTGTAGTTAGCCCCTATGTGGTACAACCAACGTTTAAGGTTTGCTTCTTAGATTGGGGATGAATGTTATAAATTGCTCCTCAGTATTTGCCAATCTATGGGGCAATAATATTCTATTCAGCACATAATACCTTTTGGACATCATCACACTTTGCCCTTAATGTCTACCAGCTAATCATTGGCTTGTTTGCATGAAAAATTCAAAGCTTAACTATTCACAGTAATCCAGTAGCTCCAATGTGCACACAGACCACCAAGTAGATAAGGGGTGTTCATTCATTCTAGTGTATGAGACATCTCCACATACCCAGTGGAGATGTGTGCAGAACACTGAAGTAAATGAAAATAGCACCTGCTTTTTGGAGAGCTCCAGGTGCATACTGGAACCCCACAGACATTTGGTTTGCTATAATTGTGTTTTATTCAGTGTATTTTACCTGTATTTCATTATTTCTATGACATCCTCAGCGTCTTCTTTGGTGGCCTTTTCTCTTAATTCTAATCTTGACCGTGCCTAAAAAGCATAATTACAATTAAGCTAATATGTTATTTAAAAACCACATTAGCTCCTCCCTTATTTAGTAAGTTCAGAAAGACTATGTGAAAGGAGTCTGTACTTCGGTATGAAGAACAGAGACAGATATATGCTACAGTCTTCAGTTTAAAAATTGGGATATTTCAGCAACATCACTAAATTTTGTGAAATAGTAATTTTTTAAAGAAAAGGGCTGTCAAGTGCAGGTTGGTGAACTACATTCAGAAAATGATCATTTACTGGATCCCTGTTAAATAAAAATAAAGCCCACATGTTATTTTACTAATTACTTGGAAGGTGGCTGGAGAATATATGGAAGAAGCCACATCTCAGTAACAGAAATGTTTTGCGCACACAAGGCTTCAGGATTAATCCCTGGCATCTCTAGTTAAAAGGATGTTGGGTGGCTGGCCTGGGAAAGATCTCTCTGCCCTCTGAGAGAGGGCAGAGGGCCACTGCCAGTCAGAGTAAATAACACCAAGCTAGATGGACCAATGGTCTGACTCACGTTAACACAACTTCATATACTTTGAAACTGAGATCCGACGCAAAATAATTTTGAAGTTATAGGTAGTCTCAAAGAATCTTGATAAATCAGAAGAATAAAATCAACAGAATGTCATGTAACAAAAAAAAAATGTTGCCCCCAGAGGACTGATATTACAACACTAGAAGGATAAACGCTCACCTCCTATAATGCAATGGATTGAAGACCTTACAATGCTTTCAATATTTGAACGGGTGGCATATAAATGCTACCTTCAAATCAATACTTATTTGGATATCTGATCTGCTTTTGTTGAAGCTTATGTATAATTACTAGAAAGTTGTATTTTCATATATTGGCTTTCATATGTATTCATTGATATGGATATCTATAATTGTGTGTGTGTGTGTGTATTAGGTTGAAATTTCACAATAAAAAATGAAGTATAAACTACTATTTCCTGGGGGGGGGGGGAAATTAGCACAGTAAAGCAAAGGGGAGACAAGCATCAGTGGTAGCATCAGTGTAAAATATTAGGGCAAGGCAGAGAGCAGTACAGTTAATAGTAAATTAAAGTTCAGTCACCAACATAATACTGTTGCCAGAGGAATTAAATTGAGTTGCACCAGCAGAATCATATTTAAGATGTGAGAATTATAGTACTCTGCTCACCACTGGTGATATCTGGAAGAGTGTCCATTTTGGGGGATCCAATTTTAAATAATAGCTCTGTTTAGAGGCCCTTCACAGGATGAAGATGACAAAACCACCCATGCAATCATATAAGGAACAGTTCACGGAAATGAAGGCTATAAATATGGCTAAGGCCCGTTTGTTAACTTTTAAGACATTCTACAGTAATTTATTTATTTGTTTTACACAAAAGGTGGTAGTAGCATAAAATATGGTGAGGTTTTTTCTTGCTTTCCTGAATTCACAAGAAATCTGGAAATTCAGATTTGTTCCAACTCCAGTCCCACCAGGCTGATGGCCTGATGGCATCATCATGTATTAATTAAAATAAATCAGTTCTTTATCATAGAAGTATAAATAAGAGAATCTTTGTGCCCGCACTTTAAAATCCAGTAATATCTCAGCAGTATGTCACCTGTCAAAATCAGCCTATTGCAAAACTCCTAGTAACAAGAAATATGAAATGAAAGGATACCTCAGTAAGACGTATCAATGACTCTAGCTGTCGTGTGGTGATAGGTGTACTATCTGCTCTTTGGCTGTGCTGTCGGAGCTGAAGATAGAATTCCTGAAGGACCTGAGCAGCTTCTGGAGATAGTCTGGGATGCACATATTGCCGAGCATAGCCAACATACTTCCTTAACAGTTGGTGTGGAATTGGGTCAAAGTTTTCTCCTGGAATAACCTAACAATTAAAAATATGGTTCAGGTACTGCAAAGTTCCAGTTGAAGTGGAACAACAAATAACACCGTTAGATATGAAGCATAGTGGTTTTCATGGGTAGAGTGTTAGACTGGAAGACCCAGCTTGAATTCTCAGCTCAGTCATAGGTACTACTGCAACTCATTCTGCTGTAGATCCTGTTTATTACATCCATTCTCACAACACTTTGAACACAGCGGTGCTATATAATAAATTAAATTCAATGGCTAGAATCCAGCTCCCCACCTTGTGCGCAAGTGGAAAGCACTTCTGTGCAGGTGGGGAAGGGGGAATATTTCCTTCCAGTGGCAGCTCCTTGCACCTCATGGGGTAATACTCCAGACAGCACCCTAACCTTGGGGCTTTTAGGGGGCTGTTGCTGAAAATGGGAAGCTGAAAAGCTCCAATGCACAATCAGACCACTACCAATGGTGCTTTGGGTCCTAGTTATTGTACATAAACATCAAGTTTCAGGACAGTTTATCAACTGGTTTTGAATTTTAATGAACAACAAATTCAGAACCAGGGGCAGTATTCAATGGAGTCCACCCATGAGCTGCCAGCTCTGCCGATTCCCTTCTGCAAGCTGTGCCCACTGCTTGCAGAACGGGGATTTAGCGCTTCTGGGGGCAACCCAAATTGAGCAGAAACACCCATTCCAGAAACTAGCATTTCTGCTTGTTTGGGGGCTTGACCCTGGAAGCACTAAACCTCCATTCCACAAGCAGTGGGTGCAGCTTGCAGAAGGGAATTGTGGGGCTGGCCCCTCACAGAACAGAACTAGCGATGGGCCCCACTCACAGATGGGCAGCACTGGATACTGCCCCAGATGTGAAAACCTCATTTCGATATAGCAAAGAATTCATTTAGATCTACAAAGAATTCCTAGATGCTTTAGGGGGGGGAAACCAGTGAAGAGAAATGAAGCAAAAAGTGAGCTCCTAACAAAGAACAAACAGCTACTGAAGAAATAGCTGTTCAAGGACATGGGGAAAACATAATATGTCCCTCCTCAAAAACATAGGAATGTTTGTCAGCTAACCAAAAGAGCAGCACCAGGATCTGAACTTTGGTTTTGCAAAAAGGGCACAGTTTATCATTTCAAACAGACAGGATTTTGTAGCCTTACGGAGCCCCATGGGCATCAGTGAGATTTTAGGAGGGGTTCACTGTGTGGAGTCTATTACTGGGGTGATACAGCCAGGAATGCTAGAGGTCTGCATGGCTGTAAATTGCAGGATCTGGTTTTCAAATCCTAATGCCTTAAAGAAAATTATTTCTTTTCTCAGGAAGCTGAAGGCTGATGTCTACTAAGAAGCTAGAAGTTATCTGTTGCTTACCACTACACATGGGTATTACATTAAATGTGCAACTAGAATAAAAGTGCATAGCTGATTTTAAAAAATTGTGCTAATTCCCCCTTATTCTTTTCAAGTCATATCACAGAATTTTGGTTTACTAGTCACAGAAGTCAAATAATTAAAACAGAATTTGAGATCTTTCCCCTCCCCTATGTAAACCACCTCAACACTAACTGGTCATCATGCTATGGGCCACAAGGATGGAAATAATGAGAAAGAATTAATTCGGTTTCCAGTCAATGCTATGGAGTTGTAATGCACTTTAGATTGCACCCTATGATACAGATTTTTTTTAAAAAAAAAAGAGTGCCACTTCCCTCCCAGACAATCCTAAAATTTTGCAAGTGTCCTAAATAAACTAACAGCTGAACCATCAACAGGACAGGTATCATCATTTATATAACATATTCTGTTTGTACTAAGCATGGCTTCCCTTGTGGCAGAACTTTGGTTTTCCACTTGCAATGAACAAGTCAGAAGGGAATTCTGAACAAGTCAGAATTTAGGGCAGGTGAGAGCTTGGCAGAAGTAGACCACAGCATCCTCAAGGTTAACAGTAAAAAAAATATAGTGGGAACTGGGAAAGGAAAAGGGGGGCAGGGTAACAATGACAATTGACAAGGGGGTACAAAATTGGAGGCAATGGGAAATAAAGGAGAGGTTTATGGTGCCAAGAGGTTTCCCTGATGCCTAGAAGCATTACCAGTAGGCAAGTGAAGTTTAACAAAAAAAGCATAAGGGATTTCTGATTTCCTACATTGCTATACCTTTTGCAGTAGGGGGACTGGTAGAAGTTGCAGAATCTTTAAGATAATGGCTAAGCCCCCTCTTTTCTGGCCTTCCATGTGGAAGGCAGGATAAAATATTGCTAAAGCTTATAATCTCTAAGCAGCCTTTAATCATTCCATGGGGATATGAGATGATACAAAAACCCTGAAGAGAATATATTACCTTTAATCTTTCAGACAATGGTTTGTCTGAAACAGCTTCAAGGACTGATAAATTTGAATTCTGAGAGTTCCCACGAGTCACTACAGCACTGCTGCATCCAGTCTGTTTTCCACCTCTCATTGCCATCACATGTTCAGAAAGCAAGTGGTCATGATCTTCATTTGGTATATCCAGCAGTATGAATACCAGGTCAAATCGGGACAATAAAGCACTTCCCATTCTATAAAGAAAAAAGAGCAAATGCAATATTTGTGTGTCTAGGAGTTGGGTCCAGCTTCTCTCCCCCCACCCCTCTCTAAATGAGACATATCTGAAAACACAGTTAGTGTAAAGAATTCACATATGTGGGGTCTCTTCAAAGGAAGTTATTACAGTGCCTTTCAGAAGTATTCACCCCCCTTTGACTTTTCCACATTTTGTTGTGTTACAACGTGGAATTGAAATGGATTTAATTGGCATTGTTACCACTTGATGTACACAAGATACTCAACACTGTGAAGGTGCAAAATATTTTTATTGTGGCACAAAAGTTAAGTAAATAAA
This sequence comes from Shinisaurus crocodilurus, assembly GCA_021292165.1. Lineage (NCBI taxonomy): Eukaryota > Metazoa > Chordata > Lepidosauria > Squamata > Shinisauridae > Shinisaurus > Shinisaurus crocodilurus. Next base: position 166,114,854 of record CM037879.1, on the reverse strand, counting down.
AATAAGCTGGCACTTGTTGTTTGCATAAATATTTACCCCCTGTGCTGTGACATGCCTAAATAAGCTCTGGTGCAACCTACTGCCTCCAGTAGGTAGTTGAATCAAGTCCACCTGTGTGCAAGTCCAGTGCCACATGATCTCAGATTAAATACACCTGTTTCTGGAAGGCCCCAGAGTTTGTCGGAGAGCATATCTAAACAAACAGCATCGTGAAGACCAAGCAGCTATCTGCACAGCTCCAGGATAAAGTTGTGCAAAAGCATCAATCAGGGTTAGGTTCTAAAAAATATCCCAAACTATGAACATCCCCCGGAGCACCATTCAATCCATTATTACAAAATAGAAAGAATATGGCTCAACCACGACTCTGCCTGGAGAAAGCCATCCACCAAAACTCAGTGACCGGGTAAGGAGGGCATTAGTCAGAGAAGCAACCAAGAGGCCAATGGTAACTCTGAAGAAGCTGGAGAGATCCGCAGCTGAGATGGGAGAAACCGTCCATGGGACAACTCTCAGCCAGACGCTCCACAAAGCTGGGCTTGATGGAAGAGTGGCGAGAAGAAAGCCATTGCTGAAACAAACCCACATCAAAGCCTGTTTGGAGTTTGCAAAAAGGCGTGTGGGAAACACAGCATACATGGAAAAAGGTTCTCTGGTCCGATGAGACCCAAATTGAACTTTTTGGCCTTACTGCAAAACACTGTGTGTGGCACAAAGCCAACAGTGCTCACTGCCCTGAGAACACCATCCCCACAGTGAAGCATGGTGGTGGCAGCATCATGTTGTGGGGATGCTTTTCCTTGGCAGGGACTGGGAAACTGGTCAGGATTGAGGGCAAGATGGATGGAGCCAAATACAGGGCAATTCTAGAGGGGAAATCTGTTTCAGTCTACAAGGGACCTGGGATTGGGGTGGAGGTTCACCTTCCAGTAGGACAATGACCCTAAACACACAGCCAAAGTAACACTGGAGTGGTTTCAAAACAAGAACCTGAAAGTCTTCGAATGGCCCAGTCAAAGCCCAGACCTCAATCCAACTGAGAATCTGTGGCAAGACTTGAAAGTTGCTGTTCACCAACGGTCCCCATCCAACCTGACAGAGCTGGAGCAATTTTGCCAGGAAGAACAGGCAAACATTGCAGGATCCAGATGAGCAAAGCTGATAGAGACTTACCCAAGAAGACTCGCAGCTGTAATTGTTGCCAAAAGTGCTTCTACCAAGTATTGACTCAGGCGGATGAATACTTATGCAACCAACAAGTGCCAGTTTACATCAATTTTAACGTTTTTGAAAACTTTTCACAAAAAATTACACCAAATCCACAAAATTGAATTCATGAAAAATGTCCCACCTTTCTTGTTTCTGTAGCAAGCTATTGGACAAACATTTTAGAAGTACTTACTTTAAATTCTCAGATACTGTTTTGGCCTTGTTATAGTGTCCCCCCACTGGATTTGCTGCAGCTACAATTGATGTCCTAGCTGGCAAACTGCAAACAATACCAGCCTTAGCAAGACTGATACTTTGCTGCTCCATAGCTTCCAGCAGGGCTTGGTGCTGGCTCCCCATCTTATCGAATTCATCTATTCCACAAATACCTAAAAACAAATTTACGGAAGAGGGGAGGAAAAGGCAGACATCTCTCCTGAACTCTTGCAATTGACAAGAGAGAGGCATCAGAGGGAAAGTATTATTTTAAAATGCTATGTTCTTCAAATCAGTACTTTCTGCTCCAACACTTTCAACTATACAATTTTGGGGGTTTTTTAAACGATGGCTTCTCAGAATTTTTCAAAGCACTCATCAGTTCTGACAAATTTTAGATACCCAAAGTGAGACTTCTCTAGAGAAACCTGTAGTGTTTAACTTGGTCAAAGGAATCCCCATGCATGCATAGCAGTGGCTGCCCAAGTACTGTTGTGCAGGTCTACATGGCCAACAGATGATCAACTCTGACAGGCTAGACAGTTCTGATCATCAGCTTGAAAAGGAGATTCAGCCCCTACCCCAAATAGGAAATTGGTGCAATCAAAGACTACAACACCATCTGCTCAGCACTTACCTATGATGTTCCCAATTTAGTATCTAGGAGCATGCACACACAGCCCCCTTTTGCACTACAGACAGGGTTAATCATATCAAAGTTTGTTCCAACACACACATCCCCATTTCTAATTCAGGGCGACTACATATTGCAAAACTAATTTCCAAAACTGCACATGAGCAAGCCAAGCCAAGGCAGTCAAGTCTGTTCAAAGATAAGTCAGAGGGCAATCCTAAGCAGGTCTACTCAGAAACAAGTCCCACTGAGTTCAATGGGACTTACTCCTAAATAAATATACCTAAGATTGCAGCATCAGTCAGAAATAAGTACAAGTGAGACCTGCAACAAAATGTTGCTGTGTATTCCCACCCCTAAGACGAGTGCTCCTGTTCAGGCTGGGGGGTGGGAGGAAAAAGGACTTTTTTTTCTTTCCCACCCTGGCTGAGGTCTTCCCTTGCTGTGCTATACAGTGCTAGGGGCCTCAGGTTTATAGCATTTTATTGCTGTACAGCAGGAGTGGGGAGCCAGTAGCCCTCCAGATGTTGAACTCCAACGTGTATCATCTCTAACCACTGGCCATGCTGGCTAGAGCTGATGGGAGTTAAGAGTCCAAGTGGCTTCTTACTTTTCCCCCTTTTCCTTTATTTTAAAAATATTTTTAAAGCTGCCAGAACAGCAACAGCAGTAGAGTTTTGGCCGCTACCATTCTTTGGCAGCAACCAAAGCTCTATTGCTGCTGTTGCCAGAGCTACAGACTTTAAAATGTATTTAAAAGGGGAGGGGGAGAAGGGAGGAAGGTAAGAACACCACCACCACAACACACACACTACAATTGTAAACTCTCTGTTCCTCCTGAGGACTGCAAGGACTGGGCAGAGACATAAAGAGCAAGGCAATCCCTAAGATAACCTGGTTCCAAATTGCTTGGATTACACTTCATGCTTCTAAGAGAGCTTCGGCTATTGGACAGTATAGAAATAAAATTAATAAAATAATGATAATGATAATGTGGATTGTGGTCCATGAAAGCAGATGCCATAATAAATGTGTTAGTCTTAAAGTAACACTTTATATAGTACCTTGATCACCAAGCACAAGGGCACCAGCTTCCAATGAAAAATCTCCAGATGAACTGTCTCTAGACAGAGTTACAGTCAGGCCGGATGTAGTAGTGGCATTGCCACAAACATAAACACCACGAGGCGCAATATTGCATACAGCCTAAGGAAACAAATGGAAAAGGAGAGTTTTTCAAGCAAAAGCTTTAAAAGAACTTTGAAGGTTACCATTCAAAAATAGAAATAAGCTATATTTATTAGTAAATTAATCCATACTTGCAACATCTGACTTTTCCCCAGTCCTGGATCTCCAACCACCAGAAGGTGTGGGTCCCCTCGAATAGGAATCCTGTTTTTATCATCCACGTACTTCTGACATCCTCCAAATAATGCCAGCACTAAACCAGCTTTCACAATCTATTCAATGAAAGAGCGACACACAAAATATTTGAAAGAATTAGCTCAAGGTAGCAGCTCATAGTCTGCTGATACATGGCAAGAACTTGAAAATCCTAGCCTTCAGAGCTAGAGATGAAAATACAGTGGCAATTTACTAAGCATCAGAAACAAAGCAATTAAAAGCCTGATGTGTTCATTGTTTTAAATTCTCATGAAATCGGTTTATAGGAGATGGTTCTTGCTATCTCAGATAAACTCCTATTAAAATAATTACAAAATCTTGTAAGTGCCACATATCATAAAGTGATATACACATTTTTTTCATAATTAAAGGCAGCCAATATGCAAGTTGTCAGCTTCCCTGCAGCTCATTATGCATTTTCATTGTGGCCTTCAGAACAGGCCTGGGTCAGATCATATGAGGAATTCAGGAATTTATTTTTAATGCTAAGATAACAGATTGAATCCTACAAATAGCAGGGAAATACAGGAGGAATGGAACCTTATACAGTGCTATTCCACATTTCTTATTTTGTGTTGCCAATCAGTTAACTGACGAAGTGCAGTCAATTAAAAAAGAACCCTGTATTTTCAAGTAACCGTTTAGACTACAGACCTCAGGATTTTGCTGTTGGGATGCACTTACCTCATGACCATAAATAGTAGGACAAAGAGAGCTAGAAGGGAAAAAATGCAGCATTAACAACTTAGTATCAAAACAAATTTTAGGGTTGTGAATGATCTGTGCTAATAGCCACATACACATACGTGCACACATACACACACCCCTGTGCTAAGATAATGCAAACTCTGTACCGTTAAACTGAATTCTGTAGCTTGTATAACTTGTGCTAATTAAGCATATTTGCATGTATTCTATACTAGTTACTCTGCTCCTACTAGTCACGGGAGGGGCAAGAGCAAGGTGTTACGCAGGGCCCTGAAACAGTACCCATGGAGCTGTACTTTGGCTTCCAGGATTTCACCAAGCATTACCCACACACTTTCAAATCTCTCTCTGTAGCCATATAACACCTTGTAAGAACATTTAAAACATGCTGAGATTCCTAGTTGCTGAACCCCGCCCACTATAATATTCTTTTCTTGTACAGAGTTATGAAACACACACAGCCCTGCTAATATCTTGCTAGCATAACAGAATTAGCAGAAGGTTTGGGCTTTCTTTCAAGTCTCACAACTACTCTTCCTTTGCAAACATCAGCGCCTAAGTTTTAAACATTCTAAATCCATAAAAAATGCTAAGGGCACAATTCTGCCAAAGTTAAACACTTTCTGGACCCATTGGGTTGGATTCAGCAAAAGCCTATAGCAGACAGAAGGGCTCCTTCTGTCCGCAGGAGGCTTTTGGACCAGCAGAGCTCTCCACTGGTCAAAGAGTCAATTCCACCCTTCTTCTGCAGTGTCCCCCAAAAAACTGCTTGAGAGGGTTGGGGGACCCTCTGGAACATGGGGAAGTTGGTGCTAAGGGCTACAGAGGCAGGGGGAAATTGGCAAACTTCATTTCCCCCCACATCCCACAAGCTGGAGTGTTGTGAAAATTTCACTTGGGGATGTTACCTCTGGCAGAATAAAAACTCTGGATCCAACCCATTGATTTCAATCATTATGTCTCTTCCATTGAAATCAATAAGACGTATGAGTGATTAACTTTGGCTGGACTGGTTTTAAATACTTAACATTAGGCAGTCTTTATGGATACTTATAAATGTATACTAGTTACAGAAAAAGTCCCTACACTCACTGTCTCCCCTACCAATGTATTAAGATGCCTACTGTTCAGCTGTGTATAATCTGAACAATGTACTGGACTCCAAGGACTGTAGAGTGAGCATTTTAGATTCCTCCTCTAATAGCACGTCAAAATCCGATTCCATGTACCATATTTTTCCGTGTATAAGACGCCCCACACTGGGCAGTTTCGCAACCACACGGTTCTCTCCTCGGCTTACTTCCATGTATAAGACGACCCTCAATTTTTAATCGAACAATTTTAGGAAAAAGTATAATACATGGAAAAATACTGTACTTGGCACCTGGCACTGTTCTGCACTTGGCACTCAGCTATCCCCTCCCAGGTCACAAGTAGAATGGAGAGCAGAAGAACTTGTTCTAGCTTAGTATATCAGACCATGTTATAGATTGGTAAGTTTAAAAAGAAAACTCTTCAGCAAAAAAGCAGATTCATGTGCCCTTTTCAGCAGTCACACAGTGGCTATGGCCAATATGGTCTGTCTTTAAGCATAGTGTTTGTGAGGTCACAAATGGTACAGGTGACATCCTCTCCTACCTCTGAAGTTTTCCTAAGAGACCATGTTAGTAATACAAAAGGAGCATGCTGTCTGTCTAGCATAGTTCCAGTTGGAACTCAACAGCATCTTTTTGTTACATTTCTACCACTATAGTGGGTTGGCAAAATCATTACCACATTTTTGCACCCGGATTATTCTTGTTTTTGCTGTTTTATACATTTTACTTTACATACATGATAGATCTGGGGGGAGAGATTTTCCCTTACTGCCAGACCCCATTTTTGTAACACTGGTACAAATGTTTCTTTTTTCCTGAGAAGCTGAGAACACAATGAACTGTGCCTGACTTTTAAATGATGGCTAGAGGCAACCTCACATACATTTCACCATGGATTCCAGAAGTGCCTTGTAATGGGTCTACCTTTTATCAAAAAAAATTCCTGATGTGAAGAATGCCCCCATATTTTGGGGCATGCAAAGAACATAGAAATTGCTGCTTAACTGCAGTTATATCTAACCAAGTACTGCTGTTCTATGATTAAATAATATGCAACACACTTTCTCCAAAAATGTGACCCTCTTTTTAATTGTTTAGTTCAGATTGATAGTTTGGAGTGTTAAGGTATGATGGCAAGCAAAGTATAATATCCACAACGTACTTGATAATCAGCTTGAACAGGTTCTCTTCAGCTTGAATTTCCTGGACAGCATAAAGATCTTTAAGTGAAAATTCCATGCATGCTTGATGGTTTATTCCATTTTCATCATTCTTGACTTTCTGTCCTTTAGTATTACTGACAGAGTTTGCTTCGATGTATAATAGGAAGACACATTTATCATTTTTATTTCTAGATGCTCCTGTCAAATTATCAAACCAGCAGTCATATTAATATCTCTATATGGGGAAATAATATACAAGGGCTCATAGTAAATATTAATCTAGTTTTAAATATTTGTTAAGCGCTAAACACAGGCAGGATGACAACTCCTTAATATCAGAAGTTATCAGCTTATTTAGCTCCAAGGACCAAAGTAAGTTAGATACTTACAATTAATGTTATTTGTAAAGATGCATTGTTTCCATACTATGGATGTGGTGAACAACTGAACAATGTTTTTATTCCACTGGCAGGAATTCAGCTCACAACACTCCCACTGGCAGAAAGGGACAGGATATTTTTACCAATACCTCCCTTCCTCTGCAGCACCCAGAGGCACCTCCCCCATGTTCTGATGGGTCCCCAAACCCACTGAAGCCAATCTTCAGGAGATATAAGGGACTGCAGGATGAGGGGGAAATCAGCAAAAACTGCCTCCTCCCTGTTACACCAGTGGAAAATCTCTGCTGGATCACAAGGCTCCTGCTGACAGAAGGAGCACTTTGTGAGACATTTTTTCTGGATCTAGCCCCTGATGTGCTAGTTTTCTATCTGCATGGACATTTTGTATGGAGGAGCATTCAATCATGTGCAGTCTGAAGTGGCACAGTCCTGCAATTACCTGCAGTCTAGAGAGGTTAACCGCTTCAGTCAAAACCAGCCATAAACATAAGGAAGAGATGAAGGGCCCAGAATGGCCAGGTCCACCCAGTTTCGCTAACTCAGATTTGGTAATATACTAAGGGCTTTGCTTGCATCTCAGAAACCTTACTGAAGTTCAGACCAAGAATGTCCAGTATTAGAACATGAACGTGATGCTACAAAATACATGCAATGAAAACCACCTTAGCCATATTTCAATCCTGTACTCAACTACTGATACAGGTCCCACTGAAATCAATAGCATTTATTGTTATTAATTCTTAGTATTTGTACAGTAGTTTCAAGCGTTCAAAATGCTTCCCATTTTTAAGTAAGATCATTATTATTCTTCCCATATTTTCAGGGGTGGTGGGGAGTGAAAGCTGATACAGAATATCTTGCCTGAGGTCATCTCATAAGTATATGAGAGATTTGAACTGGGGATTTCTAGCTCAATCTCTACCTGCATCAGCTCTCACTAGGATCATTTCTCATTAGACTACACAGTTATGCACACAAATAGCCAGCCGTAAGAGTTATTATTTCCAGGCAGGTGTCTTTTACCAATTTCTTTAACCATATACTTAATAACCCACCCACCCCCATGAACACTTGCATAAAAACCAACTCATATTATAGACAGATATAGTGTACCTTCCTCGGTGTTTGACACCTTGACAATTCCTGCAATGGTAATCACATCTCCTGGAACACAGCTGTCTACAAGATCCTGAACCAGTTCACACTCTATTGTGCGAGGAATTCTACCAGCTTCTCGCTGATCATCCAACATGAGCTCTTGAATCCTAGAATACATGGTACAATAATTTTGTATTTAAGATATTAGATAAAGATAGTCCAAATTTATACTCCCAGCCTAAATCAGAGGAAATATCTATGTTAAACAGCTGCAGGGGATGGAATTGATAAGATATGGAGTACACAAGCTGTTTAGGATACAGTAGGTCAAAACTAGCATCCCAATTTGTTCCTGGAAGGCTATAGGAACTCATTTCGGGTCCTGGAGTATTGGTATAATGTGCTTCCTGGCAATCCATTCCCTCTCAAGAAACATATACATGACTTCTCAACAAACTGTTCAAAACATTCTACTTCATATCTGAAGGCTGGTTCAGCTGAACTGCAAATCAAGGATCTGACTATGATGCTTTCTTTCTAAAAAGCAGCAATTTATTCAGAAAGAAGAGTACCTGGTAGCCAGAGCTCAAACCAAACTCTTCAAAGAGCCAAATCTGCTTTTCATGGCATGTTGAGTAAGACTGCAGACTTTGGATCAGTGTGACTAACTATCATGTAAAACCAGTGTAAGAGGGAAGGAATGGAACATTTCATTTAGGAATGGGATTTATTTTTATTCAACACTTCAAAAAAAAAAGTGTTATATTACATTTTAAAGATGTAATTATCTCAAGAACATGGCAATGTTTTCCTTAAACCTCAACTTATAAAAAAGTGGTAGTTTAAAGCAGATTTTATCAACAAATTTCAATTTACTATACATCAGAAATATCACAATTTAAAAGAACCACACTGTGTGCTTACTTAATAGACTGCCAGTCCACAGTAACTGTATAAGGAGAACTTCTGTCTGCAGTGAATGATCGTCCATGGCATTCAGGCAAAGGACACTGAAACACATTATGTTCAAATTTAGTACAAAAGCAAGTTTATATAGCAACACCTGAAGTTGCTTTTTTATTTTGGGGGTGGGTGGGGGTGGAATCAAATCTGTACTAATTTTTAGGAAATTCCTCTTTCCTTCTCCCATGAATAATACTACTGTGAATAATTATTTAGCATCATTTAAAACGTATGAACCATGTTCATCAAACTGGTAGTAAACCACAGAAGGCATGACAAAAATTTAGCCTAATTTTTCAAAAGATAGCTTATTTTCCCTTAAATCTTACTAGTTTAGGGCATTATCTGACTGTGTCATTCCGCTAGCGCAAATGATATTGTGATAGCAGAAACTAGGTTCCGAAGTATGCACAAGAGGAGAATCCAACTAAAGGTGTTTGCACAAGCCTGGTTACGCAAGCACTTGCACATTAACCTGTGCAACAGAAAGGTTCTGCTGAGCTCTGCTACTGGAGTGGATTGTGTGCAGAATGACACACAATGACCCTTAGTGTTTAGAATCTTACCAGTCTAATACTGAGAGGTGGCTAAAAAAGTGTTTTAATTATTAGAATAGTTACCTTTGTAGGAAGAGTATATTTTCCATCAGGCAGAGGAAAACTCTGAGTATTTCCACAAGCGCTGCATATAAATGCCATCTTAGTACAGATAGGCTTAATGTTACTGACACGCACAACAGTTCCACGCAAAGCAACATATTTCCCATAGCAATTAGCTCGAATATTCTTAAGTTGAATAAGTGGATCATAGTTGTACACTCTAAAAAATAATTCATAAATAACAAAAATAGGTAATTGTGTATTAAATACAATGGCCCCAATCCAGAGAGAGAGATCATGCTAAATCCTACAGTGCAGACTTGGACAGACAAGTTGATTTTTACTTTGGATCAGTTAGTGGTCACATTTGCACACATTTCTGGGGCCAAAAATAAAAAATGGTGGCGAGCCAGTGACAGTTGCGCCGAAGTGCTGCTTGGGTTTCGGAGGAGGGGCTGTCCCTGGCAGTAGCACAGGCAAGATCACGAAGAGCAGCAAGGGGTTTTTATCACTCTTGCCAACTGGCTTGGTAGCAGATCCCCACAACCCACAATAGAATCGGTCTCCTGGGCTCAAATGACACAACAACCCATCATGTGTCAAACAACCCCTAGAACAAGTCATGGGTTGTCAGGGTGGCTTGTTGCCCCAAAGTAAGCCACCCTAACTGGTCTGGATTCAGACAACATGACATCCCACCGTGGCTAGTTACCCACGATGGGTTGCCGTGTCGTGTGAACCCAGTCACTGTGTAGGTTATTTGCAGGGTGGCTTACCATGATGTGTGAACATGGCCCTTTAGTCCTGTTACCCAAAGAATAGTATGATTGTTCAAGTCAATATATTTGATATTCACAGCCACGTTGCTAAGTAATATTTGCTGCAGAGACTCAATGGAAACAAGCCTTTCACTGATTCAATAAAGAGAACTTTCAAATTTTCTCCCCTATGTGCACAGGATGGGATGCGTTCTTGTAACAACAAAGCATGGCTTGTTGCTACACCTGAACGAGGCCAGTGCTAGTGGTATTATTGCTGTTGCCATCTCCATTTGTTGGATACTGGTGTAAGATTAATGTAAGCATTCTCTGTGTATCCTGGGAGGTATCACAGCATTCCCATTTTCCAGTGCCTGCTTTTCTTTTACAACTATACAAGAATTTGTTTGTCATGTAGCACATAAATGTACAACCCCCCTTTTTTTGAACATGCAGATTTTCACCCTTCTAGTAAGAGGGTTTTTTAAAAACAACAACAACACAATAGCTACCTTGAATGAATATATGGTACATTTATTATGGGCTCTTCATCAATGGACAGCCCTTCTTGCTCCTGTAGTTCTGCTGCATGTTTTTCAAGATCTTTGCTTAGCACCTATAGAATAAAAAGAGGCAAAATGATGTCCATGAAACTCTACATAACTTAGACTATATGTAGTAATAATTGGTATCACTTCTGGATAATTTCTAAAGGTGCCCTTGCACATACAGAAGGTGCTTTCTGTTTGTGCAAGGAAGGGGGCATTTCCTTTCTTATTTCCCTTTTCCACGGCAGTTCCTCCATGCCACATCCTGATCCTACACTCTTCTGCATGTGTGTTGGGTAAGGGGGGATCCTAAGGAAAAAGGCTTTTAGGAGGCCTCTGCTAGTGGGACTCCACTCATGGTAGTTAATAACAAACCCATTTTGTATTCTAAAGCATAGCAAAATAAGTACGAGATACAAATCTATGCATGGCTTTATAAGCACTCAGAATTTCATGTATTGCAGTTTCACAATCAAATAGAATAAAATCTTTACTCATGGGAAGAGCCTCTAGGGTTTGTGGATCTAACCAAATTGATTTTGCAGACAGCTTTCAGAAGTCAAAGCTCTGCACTCTTAATATACACTCCGAAAAAACAAAAAATCATTTTCTAATCTTTGTTTTTTGCATGATGCCAGAATACTTACTGGCTCTAACAGGAGCTTTGTTCAAGCCAAGTGAGATTAGCTTATTTGCCAGCTTTCACTGCCAAATATACATAAAATTCAAATTACAACACAAAAATACACTGCAAACCACTGAAGCCCCAAAAATGCTTCTTCTCCTGATTTCATAATTTTTATATTTCGGCCTAACAAACTTAACACGGAGCAAAGTTAGAAACTGGGAAGCCTGTTAACTACATGTTCCTTTGAAAAGACACTCAGGCTTACACTCCTACACAATTACCTGGGACACATTTTGCTGAACTCAATGGGATTTACTTCTGAGTAAACATACATAGGACTGCACTGTCAGGCACAGTCACAGAAAATGCATGTGGTTTTTTTTCTTCTGTCTCATTTAGTTTTCTAACTAGATAATTATCGGGCTATCAAACACAAGACAACCATGCAAGAGGAAGTTCCCAGGCCAGTTCTATTGCTCAAAGGGCAAATAACCCAATTTAACCTTAAAAAACAAGAGGCAGGAGATTTGGGCTGCAATCCTATGCAAATTTACGTGGGAGAAAGCGCTACCGAACTCTGTAGAACTTACTTCCAAGTGCTGTTAGATATAGATATATAGAAGTATGGATAATATCTTTACCTCCCACCTATACTTCTTTAAAGAACTGTAAAGCTGCATCCTATGCACACTTACCTGCGAGTAAGCTCCACTGAATTCAATTGGCCTTACTTCTGAGTAGACATGCATAGGATTGTGCTGTATGTGACATTGGGCGGGTTCACTAGATACCCTAAACCCCTTGGGAATTTTAGCCACACACTGTGGCTAACATTCTCACAGATGATCGGGCACAGCGGGAGGTAGGGTGCCTCCTCTTCCCATCTCAGTTCTCCCACTGGTATCCCAGGGGACACCGTGGGAACACTGAGGGAAGCGGGGATGACAGCTACTGAAAAGTGCCCAACCGGCACTTTCGGCAGCTGTCATCAGCTACCCTGCCCCACACTCCTGCTGATGCCGGGTCAGCAGGACTGCTCTCCTGGCATTGGCAGGAGCACAGGGTGGGGAAACCAGTGGTGGGAAGAAAAGCCCCATGGTCCTCTGCGTGCCGCGTGCTCAACCCCCATTTGGGGCTTAGGGAGGTGGCGCACAGCAGGGGAACCAGCTGCACGGCTTCACTTCCTCGAGGAAGCTTCCTCTCTTGCGGCGGGAACCAGCCACCTGGCCTCACTCCCTCAAGAGGATGCGAAGCCGGGAGGCTGGTTCCCACTGCCATGCACAGTGCTGGCAGGGAGAATCAGCTCCCCCTCCCTTGGGTTGGCCCCCCCTCCCCTGGCTGTGCATGGGCAACCACTCAGCTAAGCGACAGCAGCACACAGCAAGGGGCGGGGGAGGAGACACTTTCTTCCCAGCCTAGACCGAGAGGAAAGCACTTCCCCTTGACCCCGCTTGATGACGTGCCTGCAGGCACTATTCCAAGTGAGGGCGGGGAGGGGAGGCAGGATTCAGGTGGTTGGCCTCACTTGCTCTCAGGGAAGTGAGGCCAAGCACCTGGTTCCTGGCCGCCACCGCTGCAGTCCTTTCAGCTGAAAGGACTGTGGCGGCAGCAGGCAGAATCCAGGTGCTCGGCCTCGCTTCCTCACCATGCACCACCTCCCAAAGCCACAAATGTGGGTTGAGCAGGCAGCACATGGCAGACCCCGGTGGCTTCCCCCCACACTCCTCCTAATGCTCTCGGCAGTAGCACAGGGGGGGAAGCCGATGACAGCTGTGCCAAGTGCTGCTTGGGCACTTCAGCGGCTGTCATCAGCCAGAGCCCCTTGGCCAGAGTGTCCACCCTGCTTTGCTGCTCTTGCCAAGGAACTCTGTAGCCAAAAGGGCTTAACCATGGTTTAGCATGTCATCCAGGTTCGGATGACATACTAAGCCTTCTAGGGTTTACAGAACAAGTAATGGCTTCTTGGGGTGGCTCTGTAGCCACCCTGAACCCACCGCAGGAGAAGGGGGCTGAGTTCAGATGACACGCTAAGCCACGGTGCCTTAGCATGTCATGTGAACCCAGTCATTGTAACATCAGATAACACCTACAATCTGTGAATCTTTTTACGCTCAAAAGTCTACGGCTCACTGTCTGTTTGATGTATTTACCTGATGTATGGCCAGGCCCATGCAGTCCAATATTTTCTGTGGCATTTCCCTGAATTCAGAAGCAATATTGGGTATTGATTCCACCAATTCTTTATCATTTGTCAACTCTTTATAATCCACAAGAATACTTCCTTTTCTTTCTATTTCATCCTATAAAATGAAATGGTGTGAAATCATCACAGAATTTTAAAAGCTTATACCTCAAGTGTTTTTACTGTAATATGTTTTATTTTAATCATATTTGTATTGCACTGGTATCTGCTAGGATGAAGTGCAATTCTAAAATGTTTAATAAATAAAATAAGAGAGCACAATGACTCCATTCGCACATAACTCTAAGCCATGGTTTATGTTAACTTTGGTATGCTGCTTTAGCCATGAATTGTCTTGCAGACAAGCAAACTAACTGCAGCTTGTTTCCCCAATTTCTGCTTCCCCCCTCTCCTGCCCATTTTGCCAGCCTTCAAAGCGGTTTCATTTTCAGGCTGTTCTTGGTGGACACCTCTGTTTCAGGACAGACAGCAACACAAACATGAAACTCAGCCATGAAACTCACTGGGTGACTTTGGGCCAGTCACTGACTCTCAGCCTAACCTACCTCACAGGGTTGTTGTGAGGATAAAATGGAGAGGAGGAGGACTATGTAAGCTGCCTTGGGTTCCTTTCAGGAAAAAAGGCAGGCTATAAATATAATAAATAAATAAATAAATAAGGATAAGCCACTGTTCTGGGTTCAGATATCACTACAAGCCATGGTTTAAACAAGCCAGACTTCATAAGCCAAAAACAAACTATGGCCTGTCTCGTACGACACACAAGTCCACCATGGCTTAATTTACATTGGGGGGCTAGTCGTATCATGCTGGGCACCTTATTTGAGGGCTGTCTGACCCTCGAACAACCCTGCTGCCTGGGATCACATGACACAACAAGCCATAGCAAGCCATGCAAAAATGGTGGGCGCCCAGCACAACACAACAGCCCCCGTGGGTAAATTAAGCCACAGTGGGCTGTCATGTTGTGTGAACCAGGCCTATGGCTTCTATTTGTGGTTTATAACCGGTTAGCAAACCATGGTTTGTTCAAACACAACAAGCCAGATTTCAACAAACCACACCATAGCTTAACATTATGCATGAACCATGCCACGGTTTTACACATCTTCTAAAGGGCCCTACAGAACCAGTCTGCCAAGTCTCTCTAGGAAAGGCACAATGGAAAAGGCTCTGCTACTTGTGGTTGTCAACCTAGCCTCAAAAGGCAAATATATGCAAAGGAAGATATCACTTTAAGATCATAGCATAATGGGGGCAAAGTGAGGAGGAGGAAGGAAAAAAGGTCACATAATAAAGCCTTACCTTATCATAAAGCTCTATTCGAGACATAAAAAACTTTTCAAATGCTTCAGTCTTCTGAACAAAAGGGGATTTGTCATCATAAGCTGAATTGGACAATTTATATGAGTTAACACAGATATTTATACCTCTAGGTAACCCTGATTCTATACTCTAAATGCACACATTTAGTTAATAGGTATTGTTTATATTGCAAGCCAATCCTTTATTTGATTTTTTAAAGGAATCAATGCCCTTTTGAAGTCTAACAAAACATTTCTGCTGTAGATATATATACAGTAATACCTTGGATTGCAAGCATAATTCGTTCCGGAACCATGCTTGTAATCCAAAACACTCTTATATCAAAGCGAGTCTCTGGCGGGCGTGAGCGGGGCTGATTTCGGCCTGCTACGCCCGCTCGAGGCGAGCGGTTACATCCCTACACTACTTGTATTGCAAGACGTCGCTTGTTTATCAAGTCAAAATTTATATTTAAAAAATTCCTTGTCTTGCAAAATGCACTCAGACCAAGTTACTTGCAATCCAAGGTATTACTGTATATATATATATATTTGCTCAGGACTTAAAAGGGTTGCATCCAATGTTAACCTAACGTAAGTCAATGGGTCTACTCTAAGAAGATAAATTGGATACAACCCAAAGACACTCCTTAAATCTTCTCTATTAGCAATTACATTTCCTCATAGTGGTACCAGATCAATCAGAAAGAAGACCCCTTTCTCCAAAAAACCTCCAATAAATAGGCCCATTAATTCTGATGCCTATGACTGTCTTTGGTTTCTACAGACATTAAAAAGCTACTGGCCTTATCACCCTAAACACACTTACAGCACAATCCTATGCATGTTTACTAAGAAGTAAGTCCCACTCTGTTCAATGGAGCTTACTCCTAGGCAAGTGTACATAGTATTGCAGCCTTAAAGCCAGATCTTATGCAGAATTAGGCATGCCTAAACCCAATGACTGCCTAACTCTGCATAGGATTGGGGTGATATTAGAAGTCCCATTTAACTCTGCTGGATTTACTTCACAGTACACATGCATAGGATTGGGTTACATGACAAGGAAGCTTATTAGAGCACTACTAGCACTTTTGAGAGAAGCCAAAATTAATATCTTATAAAGAAAAGCAGGGTATAAATGTTTTAAATTAATTAAATAATTAAAGACACGTTTAAATAAAGTATCTGGTCATACTATGAAGCATATGTTAGAAGTATTTCCATTTGAAAGGGAGAACTAGCTTCAGTCCCTCATACAGTAGACTTTATGTTCCCTTCAACATATTATGTCCCACATGTCTGTAAATTCTAGTTTGTTTACTGCTCCAGTGAGCACAGCTCACATAAACCATTTACTTATACATTAGAAGAATAAGTTGGGTTTGTCCCAAAGAAAAAATCCAAATTCCATGATCATGGTACTTTATAGTACTAGCCAAAAATGCACACAATTGTGAGCAAGCTTTCAAGAGCTTGTTCATAATTCTTTGCATTTATTTATATAGCACCATAAATGTGCATGGCACTTTACAGAGTAACAAACAAGACAGGTCCCCCACTCTGAGGAGCTAAAGGTCTAAAAAAATGGGATTAGCAAATATGTACAAGTAAACCCATTTACTTCAAACTATGTATTTGGTTATATGGTTACATTTGTACATAACCATGTATTCTATAACTACATTGTCAAGATTTTAGCACCATGCCTTGAGTTGAAGAGGAGAATTAAGTGCAAGCCAAAATGTTTTCCCTTCTCCAGCCTTCAATTCAGTTGTCTTTTATCTACAGAAAAATGCTCACCTTCAGAGAAATAAAGTTTCCAACCTCTATAAGGAGTAACCTGATCCAATGTTGTCTGAATAAGCTGAGGAGGAGCTGAAAAGTATAAAAAGTTAGTGATAACAGATTTTACATCAGCATTAAGAAAATTATGGTAGCTATAGTTACAATTTACACCCAAAGCGATAATAAACTAACAACTGCCTGTGTTGCCCACAGAAGCAACTTTGAGTTGGGATTCAGCTTGACAGCAGTCCATCTAAATGCTATGATTATGTGTTATGCCACTCCACAATATGGCAACCCCAGACATTGCATTATGCTATCACAGGAGACATTCCAGCTACTAACATATTCATAAGAAAAAGGAAAGCACCAACAGCAAAACAAAATAAAGCAAAGTCACCTTGCAGAATTTACATACCAGACACTGACTTCCCTGCAGCATTTTTCCAGTCTCCTCTTTGTCCACGACCTTTTCCTCTCCCTCGCCATCCTCCTCTTCCTCTCCACCTCTGAAAGCCACTGCCTCCATGTCCAGAACCTTTCCCACTGGACTCACTGCTCATTTCAGCACTCTAATGGCTTCGCAACCCCAGTTAAACTAAAGGACAATACTTTAAATCCATTTGTGTGGCAAGTAACATTACATCTTGCAAGTAATCATTTATTAACATGGAAGAAAACAGATGAGCTATAAAATGCATGTATAAAATATGACTGAGTTTATAGTGATTTATTTATTATTTATTTCCAAGATTTTTAAACTGCTTTTCACTACTGGTCCTAAAGTAAAATATCTTAAATCACAGAATAAAAATTAATATCAAAACTAAAACAACGACCACACATAATAGGGCTACCTATTAAAAGAACAAAACAGAATGGTCATTAAGCCTTAATGTTTAAGGGCCTGCATAAAATTAGATGAGTGAATGGGATTTCTTGGGAGAGGATTTTGGGTACAGATCCATAGAAAAGCCTTCATTTGCTTCATGCTACAATTAGACTAGTGAGGTATTTGCAGAGGTCTGGACCACAATGAAACACACTGGCTGCATTCGAACATATGATAAATATTTGTGTGCTCACCCTCTTTCTTCATCCAACACAGCCTCAAGGATAAGATCAGAAGCTTGAACCCGGAGCAACTATGGTTAGTGTTAAGTATGGCTTACTAAAACAAGCCAACTTTAAACCATGGTTTACAAAATTGCCTTGTTTCCATGGTTTTTCACAATCACAATAACACATGGTTTCTCATGACAAGCACAAACTACAGCAAGCCTTAGACTCCTGCACTCCACTCCTCCTCTCCTCACGTGCAGCCGGGAGGATGACTTTGGAAACATTTAGCTCCATTTTTACTTAACCATGTCTTCCTGTTTCATCCAAACTAGGGATCATGCTTTAACACTAACTATAGTTGGTTAAACAAGCAGCTTCAGAACCCCTGGTATGAAGCTAGTTTGTTTTGAAACTGACTACAATTCGTTTTAAACCATGATCCTCAGTTCAAACAAAACAGGATCCTGTGGTTTAAAAAAGTGAAACTAAGAGTTTCCAAAGTCCTCCTCCCAGCAGGAGGAGAAAGAGGGAGGGGAGCATGCAAGCCTAAGACCCACTGACTTGGTTCGCATGACTCCGTGCGGTTCATCCTGGGTTATTTAGTCTACAACAAGCCACAGTGACTGCAGGCACTACTTTACATATCCAACCTCCACTCAGGAATTGTGTTGTGTGAGCATGGGTTATGTGAGGGTTAAACAACCCTCCGCATAACCCATAGGCTATTCTAGGGTTATGTGATGATTGTTTAACCCTTGCATAACCCATGCTTGTTGGGTTTGCATGACATGACAACTACTGAGCAGGGCTTGGATATGGATAATATTCATAAGCCTTCTCTGCTCTTCAACCACCAATGTAGTTTTAGTTTTCAACGTATTGTTTTTGTTTCTTTTATCTGTTTTTGTCTTTTTAATGTTCACCACTCCGGAATCTGCTTGATGTGCAGCAGAATACAAATACTGTAAATAATAATAATAATAATAATAATAGTCACACATAAAAAAACTAGCATGTCAGGGAGAATACCAGGCTAGATCTCATCTCCCTGAGACAAAATCCACTGAGGAAGACAGAATAACATCACCATGCCTTCTGGTTGGTAGCCTTAGGAGTGCTCCGTCTGGAAGCACCCTGAGTCCCAGGACAAACTCAGAGACAAGCCGACCACCTGTCGGTGAGAACTTCTCCGAAGGAAACAGCGGACCCCAAATGCAGCATTTACCTCACAAGCGCGCCCACCAGACACAGCCGACTCCCTTCCAGTCAGTTCTCTTCGTTCACATCCATTTTCATTTTGGCGCGGGACTATCAGGTTTCCCTCCGCGTCCAGCGCCTAGAACCAATAGTAGCGCGCGCTGCCCTGTTGCCATGTCTCATTGTGAAGCGTAAATAAACGAAAGTGGAGAGATGAAGCGCCCGACGCGCATGCGCCCTGTAACGGTCAGCGGCACAAAAACATGCCTCTCACCTCGCGCGACTAGGGAAGAAAGATACGGTATTACTGTACATGCTTTATTCACAAACGAAGCGCAGTTTTGTATTTCTTGGCTACCGGTAGAGAGAATAGAGAAAGAAAAGTATAGAGTGATACGTAGGCTTTAGTACATAAAGACTGAGCTTCTGGGTAAAAAACAACAGCTGAAAGCCGCCATTTGGCCCTAAGTCTTATAACCTTTAGACTTGCGCACCGTGGGTAGTTTCCGGGTTAATTTTGAACTCAGTATTTTGTCTCCCGGGATAAAAGGATAAACTGGCCGTATTTTGTGGGGTGGAACACCACGATTTTACTTTAGCTATAGGGTGTCCACCCTCCACCCCACCCCCCAAAAAAAGTAGAAGAAGGGGCAGGATTCCTTGCTCTTACCAACTTGATTTGGTGTGGTGGGTTTTTTTTTTTAACTTTTAGGGCACATTCCTGTGCATGCTGGGATGGAAGGAGAAGTCCTATTTATTTATTTATACCAGCCTTTTTTCCTGCAAGGAACCCAAGCCTACAAGACTATCGAGTCCCAACCCCCTGCTCAGTGCAGGAAATTAGAGGAGGGGTCTCCCATCCAAGTAATAACCAGGCCTGACCCTGCTGATTTATTTATTTCTTATATTTATCCCCCGCCTTTTTTCCTGCAAGGAACCCAAGGCGGCTTACACAATCCTCCTCCTCCTCTCCATTTTTTCCTCACAACAACCCTGTTTAGGCTGAGAGTCAGTGACTGGCCCAAAGTCACCCAGAGAGTTTCTTGGCCGAGCGGGGACTAGAACCCGGATCTCCCGAGTCCCAGTCCAACACTCTCAGCATTACGCCACGCTGGTCTTACAACCGGCAACTGCCCCAGCCGGCAATGCTATTTCCTCTCTAAACAGGATTGCTCCCTTAAATGCGAAATGTTGTATACAGAAGGCGCCGGATTTGAGCCTGGAGGGTCTCTGAGGGTGCTGCAGCCGGGGGGCGGGGATTTTGTATAGAGGATTTTAAGCGGCAAAACGAAATGGTGTTTGTCCCTGTATTTTATTGGATTGTACATCGCTCAGAGTGGCCGGATGTCTGGCCAGATGGGCGATTCATAAATATAATAAATAAATAAATAATCTTCTACGTAACAATGGCCTACGTTCAGTCCTGTCTTAAGGTACTATATTATATAATCCCTCCCTCCCTCCTTCAACTCGAGGTTGGGGAATATGAGCTGTATTGGCTGGGCTTTTTTTTTTAATGTTTAAAAACTTTGGGGGGGGGGCGGAATCGGATTTTTGACACAAATAGCGACACTACAGTCTTTGTTACTGGGGGGGGGGAGTATTAACCACAGGAACCTGTTAGGTGAGATCATCTATTAAGTGACGATTTAACTTTTTTCTACCTCAATGATACAAAGTAGAAGTAGAGATGTCACATTTCAGAGCAGCACCTCCCTAAACAGGAAATCCACGAGTCTAGAAGAGCATAGATTAAAGGCGCAATCCTATGCATGTTTAGATAGAAAAAAGACGTACAATGCTCGGAATTGTAGGACTTTTTTCTGTCTGAGCATGCATAGGATTGCGTCCTAATTGTAGCTGTCAGTTTTGACCGTTAATTCAGGCTCTATGTCACTCAGCTCTTATGATGTCTAACTCTTAGATGCAAAGCGGCGTCGCTCTACCCTTTTCATCCCTATCAGGTGAAAACACTATACATGTACTTTGCATAGAAAGTCGGAAAGTATTTTCAGGTCACCTCGGGGTATTAGGAAGGGGGAGGAAAGGCCCGCTTCCGTCCCGACAGGGCCTGTGCTCATGCGCGCCGCGAGAGAGGAAGAAAAACAAACAAACAGCAAAATGGAGGCGAGACCCACTGGGGTCCGCCTCGTTGGCGCATGCGCTTGAGCAGTACTTCCTCCCCGCGTGCGGCGTTCTGGAGCCGGCTTCGGGGTGCGGGTGGTGTTTTAACGGGAGAAGGTCCGGGCACGCGAGAGTAATGGAGGAGAGTCCGGGGGCGGTTTCCCCCTATGTCATCCGCGAAGGGGACTGGGCTGTTCTCAAGCGGGGCGAGGTCTTCAAGGCGGTCGCTGTAGTGAAGCGAAGGTGAGGCTCCGTCTGCCCCTCTCCTGTTTCTCTAAAGGCGCAAACTCGATGCATGTTTAGACAGGATAAAGAGTCCTACAGCTCCCAGCATGCCCCAGCCAGCATGGCTGACTGGGGCATGCTTGGAGCTGTAGGACTTCTTTCTGTCTATACATGCACAGGACTGCACCCTTAGGCTGCAACCCTACGACGCTTACCTGGGAATAAGCTCAATTGAATTCAGTGGGACTTCTTTCTGCATAGGATTGGGCTGTCAGCCTCCCTTTTTAGAAGGGTAGCTTGGTCAGGTAGAGGGAATGTTTGCCGTTTCCTTTGCGCCAAGTCAGAGTAAGAGTACACTCATATCCATCCTGTACCCGTAATTGTTATTATGAACAATTGTTATTACGAGCGATATTGTGTCATCCTGCATCTGACCAAGTGTGCCTGGTTGGCGAAAGTTGATGTGCCACAATACTTGCAGGTGTTTAATCTGCTGTCGCAAGTCTCTTGTCATTTTTGCTGCAAGGGCGGGCTACTCGTTCTGGAAAGTATCGACGTGCGTGGTGCTTTTACGGAGTAAGGAACAAGATGGGTTCCTGCCCGGAGGAGCTTGCAGTCCCAAATTCGACACAAGCAATAGAGTAGCCTGCCCCAACCTGGGGCCTTCCAGATATTTCGGACTACAATTCCCAGAATCCCTGTCCATTGGGCAATGCTGGCTGAGGCTGATGCGAATTGAAGTCCAAAACATCTGGAGGGCACCAGGTTGGGCAGGGCTGCAATAGAGGGAGGGAGAAGATGGAGGAGGGGGGGAATAAAGGAAGAATATGTGTTTAGTTCAGTTATCTGTGATTAGGCTTAGGCTTAGTTTCTGTAGGGAATCAGGATGAAAGGCCAAACATTCATGTTGCTGCTGCTCCATTGATGTACATGGTGCTTTACTGAGTAAGTAAGCCAGAAACAAGGCAGGTCACTGCCAAGGACATTATTATACTCTTAAATTTGACACAGGAGAGTAAGACAGAGGGAAGGGTAAGAGGGGAAGCTACAAGTGAAACTCCCTTCTGAAGGAGGTAGGCCCCTTCTTTATTTCCTTTTAATGGGGTTTTAAAGACTTTAAAAATTCAACCAACCGTTTATTGAAATAATGAGTTGGATTTTTAATGTCATTTCTCTCTGTCTTTAATGGTAATGTGATTTTTACGGGCCTGATTGGAAATTGTATTATACTGCTGCTTTTAGTTTAGGATATTTTAAATGTTTGTATGATATTAACTGTAAGCTCCCTTGAGAATTATTCTTTTCATAGGTGACACATCCTTAAATAAATGAAATAAGAGTGCTGGTATCTTTCATGGACTGGTGGACCCTTGCTTTAAATTGTCTTGTTGTCTAATTCTGTAGCCTCAAACAAGATAGATCCACCATACCATACTGTACGGAAAGTCACAGAATGATGAGTAAATAACAATGTGAAACAAGGACCAAGACAAACATGGGGAAAAAGCAGGCTGCCTCCACATAGGAAGTTATCCCATTAGGCTGCAGAGCAGAGGGAAAGAAAAGAAGCAGGGCTATTTCATCATCTCTGCTAAGAAACCAGTTGCCTTTGGTTCTCCAGCTGTCTTCTAGAGGCAGCCATGCCGTCAGGCTAGCTGAACTGTTTCTGTCCCAACTGGTTATTATAAGAAGTCTAACTTTAAGAACTGGTGCATGAGCTTGCTTTTTTTTCTTCCTCCCTCCCCATCCCCTTTTCCTTATATGCTATATCTTTTAGATTGTAAGCCTGAGGGCAGGGCCTGTCTTTCCGCTGATCTTTATAAGCTGCTCTGGGAGCCCTTTCAGCTAAAGAGTGGGCTAAATGTTCTTTAAATAAATACTCTTGAGGCATGTCAGAACAATCCTAAACCTGTCCTACCCCTGATCTTTAAGCTCAGCAGAGGCAAAGGAGTGCTTCATGAGCAAGTAGAAGACCCACTGGTATACATGTAGAAGACTTAGGGTGCAATCCTATGCATGTTCAGACAGAAAAAAGTCCTCCAATTCCCAGCCTAGACCTATAGAGGTAGGCACATCTAGGCCCATTGAAATTTATGGGCTTATGCACTTAACTAAATCTACATAGGATTTGACTGTGTATTTAATTTCTAGAAGATTCTCTTCAGTCTGAGAACAAAGAAGATGAATTTTCTTACATAATACTGATTTTTATAAATGCCACTTAGCCTTTTCATACCAAAGCTGCACAGGGACAGAGAGAAATGTGACTTTGTTTATATCCCTACAGTCATGCTGCTCACTGCTATTTCTGGCTCAGTGTTCTACTTCCTAGCCTTTGTTCAGTTTTGTTCTTTCTCAAAATAATTTATCTCTTCTCCTGGGAAAATGTGCTTCAGATGCTCAAATTAGATTTTTTTTCTTCTCATAACAGCAAGGAACTGTTAAACAAATTATGTGACTGAACCAGTACTGTTGGTTCTTTCTTTCATGGCTTGTTCAACCTTAGAATTAGTTTGAATCATGAATCAGTTTATTACGGTCATAGACCAGCAGGCATGGGGTTAGTTGTAATTTACATACTGTATACTTTTTTCTGAAGACTCCAAATAAGAGTTTTAGGCTGCAATCCTATACCCATTTACCCAAGAGTAAGCCCCGTTATATTTATTGGGACTTACTTCTGAGTAGTAATGCATAGGATTGCATTGTTACTGTATAAACAACTTGACCTCTCTTTTTCTTTCTCTCCTGCTTTTCCATTCTAGAGCAGTATTCAGACAGTACTTTTACAGACACACTGCTGTATACCTTGGTTATTGTTTTGTTCTCATATGTTTTTGGTCTTGTTCAGAGATGTTCTATGTGTAAGCATTGGCAGCATTGTGACCTGAATCAGCCTTATTTGCACTGGCATTATTTGCATTATCCACCGTCTTCTCTTTTCGGTCTCTCTTCCCCTCACTGTATCACATCCATCACCAACATACTTATCCCAGCAGCCCGGACAGTTCTGGCTGCAGTACAGATTTATGGCAAATGTACATTAATGCCCTTGTACCTGTAAAAGGCCAAGAGGATCTTTCCCCTGGCCCATTTATGACTGGGAGCGATTACTTGCATATTTTATTCAGTAGCTTGAGACTATCTCAGCTGCTACTTAACTTTGGCAGGTGAGAAATTTTGCATGTGGGAATACTGATATTTTCCATGCAACATAGGTTCTCTCCCCCAACCCCTTTTGTAAGTCTTAATTCTTAATAAAAAGAATGGATGCTTAGTGAAGGTAATATATTAGCAACTTTCACCCAAGCCACAGTCGTAAATAATTACTCTGTAGCTTCTCTATTAATGTTAATGGAACTCTGACTTATAAGTGAAGTATCCAGTGGAAAAGGGGTTCAACCTTTATTAGAAACAAGGCAAGGCTTCTTCTGATTCCTGCCTGGGCCTAACTAACAGCTACTAACAAACAGAATGGAAAGTGAAACCAGAGCAACTGCTTCGCCCCTCAGGGGCCATGTCAAAATTACTAAACTGTGTAACTGAAAACATTCCTGAAATGCCCACAGCACATATTCCTCGCAATAAAACAATAGCCGTGTCTACTTGCGTTTTAATCTGGCTTTGAAGGTATTGCATTTCATGTCTGTTTACTTCTCAGTTGCTTTTGCAGAGGATAATGTTATGAGTGTTAGTGTTGCATTGCTTTCTCATTTTTACTTTCAGAAAAATTATTTTTGAAAAGCAGTGGTTCTACCTGGACAATGCCATTGGGCATATCTATGGAACAACGTTTGAAGTGACCAGTGGTGGGAGCCTTCAGCCAAAGAAGAGAGTGGAAGAGACAACTACAGGTAGGAGGCCACCAGCGAATGATTGTGTGGCAGATATAGGGTACATGCTGTTCTGGTACTATAATTCTGGTACCTTTCCTGACCAAAATGCATCATATTTGTGGGTGGGTTGGGGTAATCTCAGCCCTGCTAGAATTAAAAGTTAAGCATTCAGCCTAGGCAATCTTGTTTTCTTATGTGTCTGTTGTATAGAACCAGCAGTGATTCAACTCTATTATTAGGCAAAAAAGAGCAGGAGGTACCAATCCACCAAATGTTTCAAGCTGGAAAAAGCCAAGAGAAAGAAAGCTAGTTGTCCAGAAATGGATGATTATTCCGTAGAAGGGTGTGGCTGGAGGGAATATCTGCCGAATGGTGGCACAGCTGTTTATGATGGCTGAGCAGATTTTGAGTCACCAGCCCTTCCTCGGAAACCACTAAATGGCCTGGTTCAGGTGATCATACCTTGATCCCTTTCCCCATGCGCCTCCATTTGTGACTCAAGCAAGCCAGGAAACTTAACTATAATTTCCTGCTTCCTCTGAACCAGTGAAGTAGGGTTACCAGTTTCGGAACAAGTTAGAATATTCAATCCTGTTTTTTAAACTTTCTAGAAATAGTTCTTATAAGACCAGTATGCTCACGTTTCGCCAGTAATATTTTGCAAACTTATGTGTGCTTTTTTCTAGAAACAAAAGAAGCAGGTACAGATAATCGTAATATTGTCGATGATGGAAAGTCTCAAAAACTGACTCATGATGATATAAAGGCTTTGAAGGACAAAGGCACTAAAGGACAGGTAACTGACTGACTGACAGGTAACTCTCCAATGACTGACTATCACACACTTCTCATGGTAGGTTTTACAGCTGGACAGTTTGAACTATTTAAAGAAATCTAAGCAGACTGCAGCCCTGTATCATTATGTCACAAGGCAGAGAGAGGAGGCAGAATCTGAAACCAGAAATTACCTCTTTTCAACAATTCTGCATTTTCCCACTTACTCATCACGGCCTCCTTTTTCTTAGAGACGTGCTTTGAAAAGTATATTGCTTGGCACTGTAACTGTGTAAATAGATCCCCTTCTAATGAAAATAAAATGGGCATGATCCCTCTCCTCTCCTCTTACATGTGCAACACTGTGCCAATAGGAACATAGGAAGCTGCCTTATACCAGGTCAAGCTATTTGTCCATCTCACCCAGTTTTGTCTACGCTGACTGGCAGCAGCTGTCCAGGGTCCCCAGCAGAGACCTTTCCCATGAACTGCTACCTGTTCCTTTTTAACTAGAGATGCCAAGGATGGAGCCTGGGACCTTCTGCATGTGAAGTGTGTGTTCTACCAATGAACTGTGGTTCCTCACTGGTCTAGCTACCTGATCATATAAATGGAGAAGCCAGGGATTGAGCCTGGGACCTTCTGCATGCAAAGTATGTGCTCTACCACATACTTTGTGGTAGTGTATATGCTCTACCATTAGCACATACAGTAGAGTATGTGCTCTAGAGTATGTGCTCTACCACTGAGCTAACTCCCATTCCCCCCACCCCACACACACAGCTGGTTCTTGGCTGGATACAGGGCTGTGTGGCCATAACATGGAATGAAAGGCCCTCTCGTGTATCATAGAAGAATCTAGTGGACCTGCCCCAACCTGGTGTCCTCCACATGGTTTGGACATCAATCAGCCCCAGCCAGCATGGTCAGGAATCCTGGGAGTTTTAGTCCAAAGCATTGGGAGGCCACAAGTAGGCATGTCTCCAAGGCTGGGTCACGCCCCCGACCCAATCTTCCACGGGGGCGCCAACCCAACTCGATTTTCTGAGCGGCGCGGAGAGGTTTTCCGCGCCGCTCGATCGGGCTTCTCAGGCCCCGTCCGTCACTTCCGAGACCGGAAATGACGCAACGGGACCCTGCGCAGGCGCAGAACGCACCATACGGGTCCAGCACGCCTGCGCAGGGTTCCGTCACGTCATTTCCGGTCCTGGAAGTGACGGGACGGAATGGGCTGGGCGGGCGGCTTGCCGCCCTGAAGAACAAGGTAAGGCCTCGCCAGGCGTGAGCGGGGCCAATTTCGGCCTTGTTCTGCCCAGGTTGGGGAAGGCTGATCTAGTGGCTCTTCTCCTTGGGACTGTGTGGTACTCTCGTTTGGCACACAAGTAGCTTGGCTGCTGAGGGCTTGGGGAAGAACTCAGTCCCTGGATTGGTGTGCCTTTTTTGACCAGGTATTTGCCGAGTACATTTTCCCCCTGGGAATAAGTATATGCTACTGATACCAAACCGACAGGTAATCAACCAAAACGACTTTTGTTAGACACTGCTTACATGCTTTGCTTTTAAAGTGAAGCATTTTTCCAGATAATTATAATGCATGGGGAAAATATGATTAAACATAATTTCTCTTAAAGGAAATAGTTCAACAGTTGATAGAAAACAGCACCACATTTAGAGACAAGACAGAATTTGCCCAGGATAAATACATCAAGAAAAAGAAAAAAAAGTAAGTTGGCTTCTAGAAAGCAAAGGGAATAATTTTGTGGCTCACAAAACCTCATCTGTACTTTTAACACAATTGCTGTGCTTTGCTTATAGATACGAGGCAATTATTACAGTCGTCAAGCCATCTACACGTATTCTGTCAACAATGTATTATGCAAGAGAACCAGGAAAAATCAAGTAAGCCTTTGCCATATTTCAGTCATACTGCAAACCTGGTGTATAAAACCGTAGAATATTCCCCTAAAATAACATAATCTACACATTTCTGTGTGTTCATGTAAAAAAAATTATAATCATATGAGACTCTTATTTACCTGGGTATGGACAGCTTTGTCCTCATTGGCAGTAGGTTCTGCAAAACCAAGAGTAAACTTTGTTAATGTCTATGCTATGTATCTGTTACATTGTTTTCTTGTAACCACAGTACAGTAATACCTTGGATTGCAAGTAACTTGGTTTGAGAGCGTTTTGCAAGACAAGCAGATGTTTAAATATTTATTTAATTTTTTTGGACTTGATATACAAGCGACGTCTTGCAATACAAGTACTGTAGTATGGCTTAAATTAAAAACCTCTGTACAATTTTTTTGGGGGGAATTTCGTTTTGATATAAGAGTGTTTTGGATTACAAGCACGTTTCCGGAACGAATTATGCTCTCAATCCAAGGCATGACTGTATTTTATTTGTTCTCTGTTGTTTATAGCTTGATTTTGGGGCTGGCTGAAGCAATCAGTCATACAAGACAGTAGCATTTGTTATATGTTGCTGGTTGCCTTTGAATTATAGAGTTGGAAGGACCCAAAAGCAATTTACCGTATTTTTCGCTCCATAAGACGCACCGGACCATAAGACGCACTTACCGTATGGTACCCAAAATATATATATATATATATATATTTTAATCAGCTGTTCCGTGGTGAATCAGCTGAGAGGCAGGGATTCCCCGCCCTGCCCAGGAGTCCTCTGCTCTTCCTGACCAGCAGAGGAAAGTTAAAAAAAAAAAAATTTTTTTTTTAAAATCAGCTGTTCCGCGGGGAATCAGCTGAGAGGCGGGGGCTTCCCCCGCCCTGCCCAGGAGTCCTCTGCTCTTCTGGACCAGCAGAGGAAAGTAAATATATATATATATATATATATATATTTTACTATATTCGCTCCATAGGACGCACAGACATTTCCACCTAGTTTTTTGGGGGGGGGGGGGAGTGCGTCTTATGGAGCGAAAAATACGGTAACTCAACTCTGTACTATGAGGCAGGGCTGGGCATTCACCAGCTCCTGCACAGAGCAGGGTCATTTGATCTTAAATCATTGACATAAATCATTGAGAAAACTAATTTACATCAGTGACTTAAATAAAGTCTTATGTTTGGAAGTTCACATTACCAAAGTATTAGTTTGTAACCACGCTGTGGAGCTTTGTATACTACCATGGAGCTTTTTATTTATTTATTTATTTCCTTCCTTCCTTTCTATACCACCCAATAGCTGAAGCTCTATGGGCAGTTGAACCTTTGGTGATGCAACCTACATGCCTTTATATCTGCTTAGATGCTGGGGTGGAATGGGGGAATTTGTGGAAACATCAAGCATACAGCCCCCTGGGGCTCATAGAACTAGCTGCATGGTTCTTTAGAGCCTAACTTTAGCCTACAAATAAATGAGTTTACATGCTGTGTGCTTGCATGTGTACAAAGAGAACTGAGCAGAAAACCATGAATCTCTCCCTACATGGCAAATGGCATTTGTAACCAAGAGGAGTATCGAAAGTGGTCTGTGATCTGTCATGCAGGGTGTGTGTGTGTGTGAGAGAGAGCTGATCATTGGTAAAAAGTCAAATTCTACAAGGCCAGTGCAAGTTGTGCTAGCTTTAGCAGCCCTTTGGTTCATGGTGTAAGTGCCCGGAATTTTCCAAGAAGCAAAGGTTGTCAGCTAATGGACAGAAATGTTTCCCCATGGCTATGCTGTTTGGACTGATAGTAGTAGTAGTTCATGAATGAGGGTTAACATCATTTTATGATAATTATGCACCAAGATTGGCATAACTGAAAGCTAAGGGCTGCCGCAAACTGAGCCCCAATGAACAATTCAGCAAAGTGACTATTGGAGAAAAACAGCGCTAAAAGTCTTATCAGTTAAAGCTGTGTCACAAGAGTGTGCAAAAACTTCAGTTAATCATGATTTGCGTGTACAGTTCTATGTAACATTGGCCTTTTTAGCGGGGTTTTCCCCTGTAACATGCACTCCATTTCCGGGAAGAGGCACAATTATATTTTTAAGCAGAGTCACCCCGAGACCCATCCTTTGCTACATGCTGCATAGAGGAGTGGCTCTCTGCTAGGGTAGAAATAATTTAGAACTGTATCTTTGCATCTCAGTTTCTTGAGAATGTTACTATTTATTTATCTACTATATAAATGTGAATGTTTGTCCGTCCGTTGTTTGTTTGTCCGTTGTTTGTTTGTCCGTTTGTTTGTACGTGGGTCTGCGCGGCGTGTTTGCGTCGCATTGGCTCCTGCCCGGTTGGATGGATCCGCCCCAAACTTGGCACGCATACTCCCCATCACCCAAGGACAAAGACTGGCGGGTTAAAATCTCCAAAAAAAACCTCGCTGCGCCGGTACGGCCCAAAATAGATTAGAGCCAATGGTGTCGCTTGGAATGCTCGCAGGGGCCACTCAGGAGGCGTTATGCAAATAGCTCCAATCAGCATATAGAATGTTGGTATGCACTGCCTCCACAGGGGCCCAATCAGCGGCGGATATGCAAATCTCTCCTATGTCCAAACAGAATGTTCACATGAACCACAGCCGGAACAGCAGGGATTTGATTGCGTAATCCCGGGGGGGGGGGGAGGCAGGGATTTCATTGTTGCATAGTCCCAGGGGGGAGGGGAAGCAGGGATTTCATTGTAGTCCCGGGGGGACACAGGGATTTCATTGTGTGGTCCTGGGGGGGGGGGCAGGGATTTCATTAAATAGATGAGAGCCAATGGCGTCGCTTGGAATGCTCGCAGGGGCCATTCAGGAGGCGTTATGCAAATAGCTCCAACCGGCACATAGAATGTTGGTATGCACTGCCTCCACAGGGGCCCAATCAGAGGCGGATATGCAAATCTCTCCTACGTCCAAACAGAATGTTCACATGAACCACAGCTGGGACAGCAGGGATTTGATTGCGTAATCCCGGGGGGGGAGGCAGGGATTTCATTGCTGCATAGTCCCGGGGGGGGGGGGAGCAGGGATTTCATTGTCTGGTCCTGGGGGGGGGGATTAATTGTTGCATAGTCCCAGGGGGGAGGGGAAGCAGGGATTTCATTGTGTGGTCCTGGGGGGGGGGGGACCACAGGGATTTCATTGTTGCATAGTCCCAGGGGGGGAAGCAGGGATTTCATTGTGTAGTACCGGGGGGGGGGGGACAGGGAATTCATTGTTGTGCAGTCCTGGGGAAGGGGCAAAGCAGGGATTTGATTGCATAGTCCGGGGGGGGGGGGGGAGAAGGGATTACATTGTGTGGTCCCGGGGGGGGGGATTCATTGTTGCATAGTCCCAGGGGGGAGGGGAAGCAGGGATTTGATTGCATAGTCCCGGGGGGGGGGGAGAAGGGATTACATTGTGTGGTCCCGGGGGGGGGAATTCATTGTTGCATAGTCCCAGGGGGGAGGGGAAGCAGGGATTTGATTGCGTAGTCCCGGCGGGGGGGAGGGGAAGACACACAGGGATTTCATTGTGTGCTCCTGGGGGGGCAGGGATTTCATTGTTGCATAGTCCCGGGGGGGGGGGCAGGGATTTCATTGTTGCATGGTCCCGGCGGCGGGGGGGAGCAGGGATTTCATTGTGTAGTACTGGTGGGGAGGGAAACAGGGAATTCATTGTTGCATAGTTCCGGGGAGAGGGGAAGCTGGAATTTCATTGTGTAGTCCTGGGGGGGGGGGGAGCAGGGATTTCACAGTGGACAGCTACCTTAAGGGACTTCGAACAAAGAGTGCCTATAGGAAAAGGATGACCCGTGCAACGCCGGGTAAAAAAATGCTAGTTTATTATATTTGTGCCCCACCTTTTTTCCTGCAAGGAACCCAAGGCGGCTTACATAATCCCTTCCTCCTCCTCCTCTCCATTTTATCCTCACAACAACCCTGTGAGGTAGGTTAGGCTGAGAGTCAGTGACTGGCCCAAAGTCACCCAGTGAGTTTCATGGCTGAGCGGGGACTAGAACCCAGATCTCCCGAGTCCCAGTCCAACGCTCTCACCACTACGCCACACTGGCTCTATAATTTGTACCCATCAGTTCTTCCTTCTGAGGACATCAACTCTGATAAACACTGTGGTCCTTAAGAACCGTGTGTGACGATAACGTGGCCGGTTATTTAATTTTATTTCTCTCACTACCACCTGGCTGTTTGTTCACTTTCTTCACTAACCCAGTGACTGAGATATGGTAGCTCCAGGGTATTAGTTCACCCTATTTTAAACTAACACTGTTCCAACTCTGTCATAAGTCTTCACTCACTCCCTGACAAACCCGAGCGGACAATCTGTCTGTGGGAGATAAACTCTGTTAAAATACAATTGCTGGTTATTGTGGTATTTACGCTGGGTAGATATTGTTTATCTTGCTCTTAGCAGCTGTACCAAGTGATTAGGGGTGAGCTTCAGGATAGTAACAGTTATAAATCAGTCTCTTCAGTAACCCAACAAATGGTTCTTTATTTTCTTAAGTAAAACATTTCTTTAAAACAGGAACAATCTCTTTTCCATAAAGGCAGTAGTTTATGTTGAATTAACTTTATGACTCTTATCTGACTGACTGACTAGAATCCCCCTAACTCACTTCCCTCCAACTCACTTCTCTCATCTCACATCTCCCTAACTAACTCTAACTCAACACCCTAACTCCTCTCACACACACAGCACAGGCACATATATACAGAGCTCCCCCTCCCATCAGAACTTTCTACAGGCGAGCCCCGATAGGTTGCCGGGTGCGACCACTCTGCCTGGCAACGCTAGATGTTAACCCTTTCATCACACCGTGCACCTACACTTTCAGGCTTCTTTCTGAGTTGAACCTTAGGTGGCTTGGGTCAGGAGCTTTTATGCCTAAATGCTCCCTCCAACTGCAGTTTCAATGGTAGTCATGAGTATTCATAATATGTCATCATATTAAATTCATGCTCATTGTGGCATACTTATAATGGTTGATCTCAAAAAACAGGCCAACAAATATTGGCCTGATTTGCACATAGCATCCCAGAGTATGGATTGAATCGTGGGTTGTCGTTACATGTGAACCCTGCACTATGGTTTAACTATGGGTTGTTAACCACAAACAACCCAGGAAGAAAACCCATAGTTTGTTGTTGGGTTGTGAACTCTGGGTTGTTCATGGTTAACAACCCATAGTTAAACCATAGCGCAGGGTTCGCACATAGCAACAACCCACGATTCAACAGCTACCCACACTCAAGCCCGCATTCTGGGTTGTCCTTACGTGCGAACCAGTTCATTGGCTAGCCTTAGTAGCTGGCCAAAATTTCTGGTTTCCAGTCCAGAGGGGCGCAGAGTCTTTACTCTGACTTCCTGCTGTGCATCAGAATCTCTCCTGAAGTAGCAAGAGTTTTGTTGCTTTCTGCGCACCTCCGAAGCCCAGCATGAACTACAGGGACTCCATCCTTCTACTGTGCTGTCAACTCAAAAATATATGATTGTCCTAGGCAAGTGAATTTTTGGTCCCTGCTCAAAAGTCATATTTTCATCCTAGTGGGTTGGATCCACAGTTGCCCTTTCACAAATGGAAAGGCTCCATTCCCCAGATGGCCACGCCCCCTTCCCCTGGCCCCACCCCCTCCCAGTAACCACTGATCGTTTGGTGGTTTCCCAGCTTTTGTGCATTCCCCCCCCCCCCATTCTAAAAGGTTGAAATGCCACTCCTAGGGCTGAATTACCAGCAGTAAGAGCTTTAAGCTAAAATATGCCATTATTTTTTGTAATTTGGCCCCATCCCTTTTGCCTTCAGCCCCACCCACCGCTGGATTGCGATCTCCAAAAGCTTCTCCGAAATTTAATTTGACCCTCTGGCTAAAAGAGGTTCTACAGCCCTGGGCTAGGGTCTGAGGGCTGTTGACACAGCCAGAGGGATTCCTTCCTTGTAGAAGGACATGCATAGAGATTTCAGATATTAAAGGTAAATCTTAGTGTGCTCCATTCAGAGGACTTGATCTCTGGGAGTAAATATAATATTTGTAATATCACCTGATGCAATCTTGCGACAGTAGATCCCGCGAGCAAATTCCTAGATTCTGCAATTCCTATCAAGTTAGTGCTTTCTTATTTGGTCAGCTAGATTATAAGGGCATCCTTTCCCAGCCTCCAGATGGGTTGGACTGCAACTCCCATCAACCCCAGCCAACATAGCTAATGGATAGGGAGGATGGGAGTTGTAGTCCAAAACACCTGGAGGGCACACATTTGCAAAGACTGGCATCAGGCAATGTCAACAGCAGGTAACCTTTACATGGTAAAGGACAGGCCATGTCAGAAGCAGGTAAACTTTGTATTGTAAAAGGACAGACTGATATTAAAAATGATCCATATGACTCGTGGCTCAGAAGAATCAAAGGTTTCATGTTGAAATATTTAATGCTTAGCTGTCTTCTTGTTTCTGGAGGCTTAGGAAATATTACCACTATGTTTACTCTGCAATCATCTGTACTAGGCACTAAGATTCTTAGTATTATGACAAGTGGCCACCTGTCTCACAGTGCTCAGCAACCACATACGTACACTGCTTGAACCACAAATAATGTTCGTATATCTTCACGGTCTAATATTTTGTCAGTATTTCCTTACCTGCAATAAGCTATAGCCAGGGGTCTGTCTTTCTAATAAATATTGTTTATTGTGTTCCTTAAAATTATAAAAATTGTCACGCTGGGCATGAAATAGATCTTTGTTTTTCTAGCTATTTGCGATATGATACTCTAGCCCAAATGTTGACCTGGGGAAACGTCCGTGCCGGCAACAAGATGATCGTAATGGAAACCTGTGCAGGATTGGTTCTGGGTGCTACAATGGAGCGAATGGGAGGTAGGAAAAGCAGTCTTCATGGTGTGCAGAGCTTGGTTTCTTTTGGAATGGTAGTGTGAACATTTAAAGAGTAATATTTATATGGTAGCATATGTAGTTGACCTTTTAAAAATTAGATCTTTTATCTTCTGTTTAAGGAGTTCATGCTGGAAAAGCACTTCCACAAACAAGATAATCTTAACAAAACGTAAAGCCCCCAAAGGAGTATAACAGTAGGAAGCTGCTGAAGAACACTAGTTTCCCCTTCTCCTCCTCCCCCCATTTTATTTTGTTTAACAACCAGTTTATGATGTACCTGGGTTGGAATAAGGAGCTGAAGGGAAATTTTTGAATTTCCTTTTTTTATTACCATTGTAGTTTGTCGCGGCGGTTGGTCACTGGTGAATATTTAATCAGCAGTGCAGTGCTGCCATTCTTGAAACTGGGAATGGATCCAAAGGGCTGTAGATGTGGCTGCTTGGGCATGCCCAGTGAAATTATTTAATTTTTCTTTTGACTGGCCATGCACTGTGCCATATTGCAAAGTGTTTGGAACTCAGTTCAGGCTCCAAACAAATTTGTCATGTGGCATGGAGGAGGGGGTGACTGTTCAACACACAGATCCAAAATCTCCTTTGGGTGTGTTGCACTTGTTCTTTGGATCTACTCCATGATGCTGTTACATTTACAGATTTTACATTCCTATTGCCTGTCTCTATTTTAACTGAAAACACCTGCTTATTATTACATACTTACCTGGCAGCGGAGACACCTTGATCAAGAAGGAGGTTTTCCCAGGGTGAGGCTCATCCATTGCACTCCGGGTGTGCTGACCCCTGCGATTTCCCCAAATGCGAGAAACTTGACTGCATAATTTGTGGTAGTGGGAGACTGTGTTCGTGCTTTCCCCTGTTAATTTAAAGGGGGGAGGGGAGAAAACACCTGCTTATGTGAGCAAGCCCCACAGTGCATCAGTTCTCATCATGTAGTTAAGGCTTGGTGATTTGCAGCTGAATGTGTAAACTGCCCCCCTCCCTTGAAAAGCATTGTTTGAGGGTGGATGTGAAACCTCCGTAAAGGCTTGCCTGTGTTGGTGCTTTCACCCATGCAAGTCACCATCTGATGAAGCATACAGATATGAAGGAAGGGTTCATTAAGGCTGTCACAATGCAGTGGTGTGAGTCTAGATCAGAGCTCTCCAACCTTGGGTCCCCAGATGTTGCTGGCCTACAGCTCCCAGCATACCCAGCCAGCATGGCTAATGGCAAGGGATTCTGGGAGCTGTAGGCCAGCAACATCTGGGGACCCAAGGTTGGAGAGCCCTGGTCTAGATGCTTGCTATGTTGACTTCCATCTATGCTTGCAGGTTATGGATCTATTATTCAGATGTATCCAGGAGGAGGACCTGTTAGAACAGCCACAAGCTGTTTTGGATTTCCAGAATCTTTTTTCCAGACACTTTATGAGTTCCCTCTCAGCAAAGTGGACAGCGTTCTCTCTGGAACGCTGTCTTTAAAGACACTGCCTTCAGAGTCTGAAGAGAATATGCCAATGGTTGATGACAGCAATGGGTCAGTGGATGACAAGCAACTTTCCATACAAGAAGCAGATATGGAATGCGGCACTGAGGTAGCGCTGGAGAGCAATCAGCCCGAAGAACAAGAGATCGTGGACACTCCAACTGAGGGTGAAGCATTTGACAACAACAAAACAAAGGGAACGGTAAGATTCTACTGGCTAACTTCTTAGACACTGTAATCAAGAAAACATCATTTAAGGATTGAGCCAAGTGTTTTTGTTCATGTTTTATTTATTTGAAAGATTTCATACCCCGCCCTCAGCCTTGGAACTTCCAGGGTGTCTTACAATTTCTCAATCTGTCTCAGAGGCACCTTTTAGCGTCAGTTATTTTATTTATTTATTTATTATATTTATACCCCGCC
The DNA here is from genome assembly GCA_021292165.1 of Shinisaurus crocodilurus. Classification (NCBI taxonomy): domain Eukaryota; kingdom Metazoa; phylum Chordata; class Lepidosauria; order Squamata; family Shinisauridae; genus Shinisaurus; species Shinisaurus crocodilurus. The sequence goes on along the minus strand of CM037879.1, from coordinate 166,078,188 downwards.
TTTTTTCCTGCAAGGAACCCAAGGCGGCTTACATAATCCTCCTCTCCATTTTATCCTCACAACAACCCTGTGAGGTAGGTTAGGCTGAGAGTCAGTGACTGGCCCAAAGTCACCCAGTGAGTTTCATGGCCGAGCGGGGACTAGAACCCTGATCTCCCGAGTCCCAGTCCAACACTCTAACCACACGCCACACAGTTACTAGTTGAATGGTTGCTATGTTAATTATGCCTGTTCACAGTTGATGTCAATTGTCATGGCTTTTTGATAGAACTGAGAAGTTCTCCAATAGCATGTTGAGGAGTTTATTCACACTTCCATGTATTTAGGTTCACTAGGTTTACCAACAGCAGCAGAATAATGATGGATTGTGGCAAGCCATGTTATTGTAGCCTGTTATAGTTTACTGACTTGAAGTCAGCTGTCAATCATAGTCTAAAGCAGGGATGTGTAACTTTGGGGGCTGCATTCCCCCCTGGAACGCTGCGGGTCCACACCCTGCTGTTACTGCAAATGGCCACATGGCCAAAATCCCAGCGATTCTTCTTGGAAACAAGGTATGTGTGCCTTGTTTCCTAGAAGAATTGGGCTCCCACAGTCTTGCAGGCTTCTGTTTGATGGGCTGTGAGGAGTCCAATTGCAATGGCGACAGTCGCAAAAACAGCCGGGGGGGACGGGATGGATGCGGCCCACAAGCCATGTGTTGCCCATCCCTGGTCTAAAGCTTTTATGTGCTAACACAACAGGTGTTGGAATTGAGTGTAAGGAAGCTCCACTCCAATGCTTTTAATGACACTGACCCTGAACAGCTGTATTTTGTGGCTACCCAAAGTTTTTGGGAGGTGGTCTAATTTAATACACCTTAATATAAAGCACTGTAAGCTTAGTGACAAGATATATACATTTGGTGGTTCATTGAGGGTGATCCTAGTGAAAAGTCCTGGAACGCATCTTACTTTCCACAGCACTTCTACTCTGTGTGAGTAGTCCTTTAATGGTCCTTTAAATTTAAAGAGCTTAGAAACTGAAGGTCAAAGCATCCTACTGATGATTTGTCTACTGTGTACTTAGGTGAAGTTGTGAGAAAATATATTTCTTTAGAACCCCATGTCTGTAGTTAAACCTCTTAAACCACTAAAACCCTCAAAAATAATGTTCTTCTCAGCCTTGTGACAAACAAAAGAAGCAAGAGGAGAGGAGGAAAAAGCTAATAGAGACTGCTGCCTTGTTGAAAGACAAAGATGCTGATGGGTGAGTTTGACAGTGATGGGCAACTAAACATTGCCAGAAGTCAGGGCCGGCGCTACCACTAGGCCAACTAGGCGGCTGCCTAGGGCGCATGGCTAAGGGGGCGCAGAAACGCCCCGCTCCTGCGCCTTCCTTCATTCCTGGGCCATAGAGGCCGGCGGCGGCAGCAGCAGCAGGAGGAGGAGGAAGCTCGCTTGCTCGGCCGACTCTTCCTCGCCGCCGCCACGGAGTCCGGATCTGTCAGCGAGGTGGCCGGGCGGGGCAGCCGCGGAGACACCATGGGCGACAAAAAGCCGTGTCTTAGACCGCGTGGGGAAGGCCTCGCCCCTCCCCTCCCCCGGATGCACACCCGCAGCTCCGCCGGGCAGAGGCAGCCGCGCCAGGAGCAGCAGCAGAAGAAGAGGAGGAGGAGGAGCGTGGCGGGCAGCCGGCCTCCCGCTCCTCCCTGCCGACAGCGCATCCCCAAGGAGTGAGTGGGCACCCAGGCTAAGCTAGGCGCCCCCAGCCGTGCCCGCCTCCCCCCCCCCGCGAGAGCCCAGCGCGCTCTCCGCAGCTCCACCGCCCCCTCCTAAAAACTTTTCCAAAGGAGAACTTGGGGGGGTGCTGAACGAGCAGGCGTTTCCCGGGCCCGGCTGCTTTGCTCCGGAGCCCCCCCCCCTGGAGGGAGGGAGGGCTCAAGTGGGAAGGGGGGCGCTAAATATTTGATGTTGCCTTGGGCACCAAACTGCCTTGCACCGGTCCTGCCAGAAGTGTCTTATTTTGTTAATCAGTTACTTTCAAAGAGAATTTGCCCTCATTTGGAAGGAGGTCACTAAGTAGTTTAGCATTTGCTTAATCACAAGTTTAGGGATAACATTCACCTCTTGCTGGTTATCCTTTTTCATCCGTCTGTTAAATATCTGTTCTAGATCAAAAGCTAAGGGGCCAAAATATTAGTGGCACTTAAAAGATTGGAAACTTAAGTTTCTTACCAGTTATTTCTATTACACAGGGAGTTACCGTACTGAATGGCTTAGCCTATCCATTGTATTATAGTCAAATTCACTGGGCAGTATGCAGCACTACTGCTCTGCTTATGCTATTGATGTACTGCTAGCGTAAGCTACCTCTAGTGGTAAACCAATAGCGTAAGCTGATGCGATGATTTCCCTTGTAAAATAGGAGCAGGCAACCTGGTGCCCTTCAGATGTTTTGGACTATAACTCCCATCAATCCCAGCCTGCATAGCCAATGGTCAGGAATCTTGGGAGTTGTAGTCTAGAACATCTGGAGAGGCACCAGGTTGCATGTCTCTGCTTTAAGACAATGGTTTGGAACTTAAGTTAGTTTGAGGAAGTTCATCTCCCTTCCACAGCCACGTGCAGTCCTGAAAAGCCTCCCTAGAGGGGGTGGGGGTGGTTCTGAACCAATATGCGATGGGGCATGGTGGGGGGGGGGGATTGTCCCAAATTGGACAAACTTTCACCTGCTTTTGGACAATTCTCCCCATAGTCCCCAGTGCTCTGTCCCACATTGTTCAGAGAGGCTTTTCAAGGAAGTATTGGGGAGCAGACATTTTCCTTCCATGAACTTCCTTGAGTTAACTCACTGTTCTCCAACCTTGGGTCCCCAGATGTTTTTGGCCTACAACTCCCAGCATGCCCCAGCATAGCCAATGGTCAGGAATCTTGGGAGTTGTAGGCCAAAAACATCTGGGGACCCAAGGTTGGAGAACATGGAGTTAACTTATCTTAGGATCCAAGCTATTGCCACATGATTACCTTACCTTATTTCAATGCCACTTGCACAGCCAAAGGCCTAACAGAACTTTTGATATTTTAGGAAACTTGGCTAACCTGTGTACAACTTTCTGTTGCAGTTTAATTGTAGCCAGCCGATTTCATCCATCACCTTTACTACTCTCGTTATTAGAATTTGTTGCTCCCTCAAGGCCTTTTGTTGCCTACTGCCAATATAAAGAGGTGAATCCAACACATTTTCTTTTTACTATCTTTATGAGACTTTCAATAACTTCATTTAACCAAATTTTCTTCTCTTAGCCATTATTGGAATGTTACACAAAACTAAGAGTGAGAGGTGGTGTCATTAATCTGAAACTTTCTGAAACATGGTTACGAAACTATCAGGTAAGAATTGCAAGACACAAGCTAGTATGGGAAAATGTTAATGAAAAAACCTGCATGTACTCCCCACCCCACTCCAATCTCTCAGCTTTAATGCAGATAAAATATCAAAATCAAACGCACTGATATTTATCTCAGCACCACTGTCAGAAATGGAATGCTACTTTTTAAGTAAGAAAAATGCTTACCGTATATACTCAAGTATAAGTGGACCCTAATATAAGTCGAGGCCCCTAATTTCACCCCCCAAAACTGGGAAAACTTATTGCCTCCAGTGCGCTGACCCAAGTATAAGTCGAGGGGGCATTTTTCAGCACAAAAAATGTGCTGAAAAACTCGACTTATACTTGAGTATATACGGTAACTAGATAATGCTCATCTACCTTGTTCTGTTTCATTAAGTAATTGGGGTACAAGCACAAACACTGATATCTCATTCTAAGCAAGCAGACGTGTGTTGTTGTCTAATAAATAGATCTCAATAGTTCACTGGCTCCTTTACATTGGGAAGCTTCCTCTCATCAATAAAGAGCAGTCACGGAGGAGTTGTAACTCTGTGAAATGATTGAAATCATAGTACAGGACAGATACGACAATAGACGGGGCCAGTTCTCATGTCACAATGGCTTGCGCACAGCAGGATGCATGCTGTGCCTGCCTGAGCCACTTCCGCGTTCTCTAAACAACCTGCAAATGCCCTGATCATAGGTTGGGAGCGTGGAGTCCGAACGTGGACACTCTGGGTTGTTTTTGTGTTAAATAACCCAGAGTTAACCTAACAACAAATGGTAGGTTGTGAGTCCCCACAAATTGCTTCCGTGATGTGTGAACTGGCTCATAATTATTTAGCGACTGAGTTCAACTTACCTGCTTAGAGTATCTTGATTTTAAAGCATGGTCCTTACAAGATATTAATTAGCAATTAGAGGATTATGATGGCCCACTCCACTGTAAGTCGACTAATATGATATTTTGTAATTTTGTTAGCTGGAAGCCTAAAATACCATAAACAAATCTTCTGGCCTCTTTCTGTGCATTTTCAGCTGTTCTTCTTGCTGTAAACAAAGGGTTAAAAGCAATCTTGAGGGTCAGGCTTTCTTGGAGGTGTTCCGGTGTATCATAATATTTAGGGTGGCAATTAAATCCTCTTCCAAAAAGGTCTTTTAAAAAGCTTTGGCATCTATATTGTTCGTTTCTGGAAGAATTTGAGAAAGTAGAAATTGCTTAAGTGCTATGTGTTACAGGTACTTATATACTGTATTGTTCCGAGTATAGGCCGCACTTTCCCCCCTAATGTAAGTCTTTAAACTAGGGGTGAGGCCTACAATCGGGATGTTGCCCCCCCCAAAAAAACCCCAATAAAAATACCGGGGGGAAAGTGCGGCCTATACTCGGAACAATACGATACTTTAATATGGTATACAGTAATACCTTGAATTGCAAGCATAATTCGTTCCGGAACCGTGCTTGTAATCCAAAACACTGTTATATCAAAGCGAGTCTCTGGCAGGCGTGAGCGGGGCCGATTTCGGCCCGCTATGCCCATTCGAGGCGAGGGGTTACATCCCTACGACTACTTCTCTTGCAAGACCTTGCTTGTTTATCAAGTCAAGATTTATTTAAAAATTTTGCTTGTCTTGCAAAACGCTCTCAGACCAAGTTACTTGCAATCCAAGATATTACTGTATTTTAATTCTTATTGTAACAAGCAGCCTTGTTCAACGGATGACCCCCTTCTCACTCACTCACTCCCCCCCACAATCAGTCCCCCTTTCTCTCACATTCTCAAACACACACTCACCCCCCTCACATCCACACACAGACTCCCCCCCTCAAACTAGCTCACACCCGCCCCGCACTCTCACACACAGGCGGAGCCCGCTGCCTTTGCAGGCAAGGCGCCGGAATGAATCCTCCGCTTCCCTGCCCGAGCTCACCTCAGCCGGCAAGGAGGAGGAGCGAGGCCGTCCCCCGGCGGCTCCAGTGGCCTCCTGCGCTTCAGGCGGAGTTTGCTGCTGCCACCGCCAGCTGACTCTTCGCTGGCCATGATAGCCTGGCGCGGGCAGCTGAGGGTGCGGAGGAGGGTCGCCGCAGCCGCCTCCTCAGGAAGCAGGCGGGAAAGGCCTTCTGAGGGCGCGCTCACTCGCTCGGCCCGGGGCCCAGCTGCTAGCAGTGGCACCAGCGCGGCGGGCGGCTAAGGGCAGGGAGGAGGGTCGCCACCGCTGCCTCAGGAAGCAGGCGGGAAAGGCCTTCTGAGGGTGCATTCGCTCGCTCGCTCACCCCAGGGCCCAGCTGCTGGCAGCGGCACCAGCACGGCAGGCTCGAGCGGCGCGGAGAACTGCTCGGCGCCGCTCAGAAAATCGCAAAATTAATCAGAAAATTTTAAAATAGCACCAAACCTTAAGGGTGTGGCTTATAATCAGGAGCAGCCTATACTCGGAACAATATGGTATGCTGCAAGCTTTGGTAGCATTTCTTGGTAGAGAACACAGACCTCCCAAGCTGTGCAAGCTTAAAAGTTTGCTTAATTGTTGATATAAGACTTCTGAAGATCAAATACAACTATTAGTGCTATTGTACATCTAAAGTTGCCTCTGGGAAGAAACTGGGAGGGGCTATAGCTTAGCAGAAGGTCTGAGGCTCTTCCCCTGGCATCTCCACTTAAAAGGATCGTGGATATCTTGAGACCTTTGAGATCAATGTTGGTCAGAGTTGAAATTACTGTGGTAGATGGACCAGTGTTCTGGTTGTGCAAGGAAGATTTATGTGTTCATATAGTCATAACTGTTGTTGCTGGATGGAAAAACCTATAGGGATTAATAGTGTTCCCCAAATGATCTTGACCATTTAATGACTAAAAGACATGGTGATATTGACCCGTTGGCACGTAACAACTACTCATGGGCGAGTGTGCTGCCTCCTGTCCGCTTGCCGCTTCCATTTTGCATGCAGTTTAGTAAACAACCCAGGAATGCCCCGTTCCTGGGTTGTTTGACGTGCAACCCGGAACTCTGGGGTTTTGTTGGGAGAAACAACCCTGAGCTTTAACCCATGGTTTGTTGTTGGGTTAAAACTGTTGTTTGCACACCAAACAACCCAGGAACAGGGCATTCCTGGGTTGTTTTCTAAACTGGATGCAAAGCCATGGTTTGCATCTGGTTTAAATCAACTCATGGTTGGTCATTAAATGCTAATCAGGTCACTGTGACACATCTGTTTGACTTGTTGCTATGGGGTGGTTGTTGTTTTTTACAACTATGAGTGTCATACTATATAGTATAAGTGCACTTCTGAATTCTTTTAGAATGGTGGGACCCGTTAAACTTGCAGAATAAGTGTGCTATTGCTGCTTAAAGTATGCACACAGTCATGATGATGTGTCTCACTTCTTGTTCTTTGTAAAGGTCTTGCCAGACCGAAGTCATCCGAAATTGACGATGAGTGGCGGCGGTGGATACCTACTGACAGGCATCACTGTTCTAAATGAGAGTATAAAAACGGGTGATGACTCGGAATTGAAGGCGGATGAGCCAGTATCTAAAAAACGTAAACTTCTAGAACACCACTGACGCTTGAAGAAGCTGTTTTGCTTAGGACACAAATGATCCTTGTGTTCTACTGCTAACTGTATTTAAGAGCACAGAAGAGGGTACGTTGTCTTGCAGTTGCCACCAGGAACAGATGTATTGCAGAGAAAGGTTATCAGTTTAAATGAAACTGAAGAGTCAGCCTGCTGTTGGAATCCTGTGCTGTCATAACCAACCCAGACTCCGCTAGTGCCATAGCTTCAAAAATGTATTCTAATCTTCTTGTATGAAAGTGTTCAGGGTATAACTCCAAGAACCACTCTTCCTGGAGATGTTACAGAAATTGACCGAAACTCCAACCCTATTCTGTTCCAGTGTTTTGCTTTTGAATTCAAATCCTAGGTTTATAATAACTCATATCTAATCTCACTGCAGCTTCTCTTGGTTAAAAATGTTGTCCTATTTGCCTCTGATTCCAAGTCAGGCTCCTGAAATCAAGTTATTTTACTAAGTGAAATGGATGTTGCAAAGTGGGAAAAACAAGACTCTTGATGCCAGAATATTGTGTATTTTGCTGCGTCTGAATATAAGAACAAAGGAACATCAGGTGTATGTTTGTAAATTTTAAAATACCAATATTTGTTTTCACTTACTAACTTTTTTTTAAATGAAAGCTGATTTCCATCTTTCCTTTTTTTAACATGTGACAACTTTATATTGTTATGTAGGGTTTATGATTATTTGTAAATCTGCATTTCAACAAATTAAAAGATTTTTTTTGTAATACAAGAGATTGTTTTTCTTCTGAGCATGAAAATATGGAAACATGAGGTTGTATCCAATGGTTTCGTTCCATCACTGGAAGGGAGCCACTTGTGGAATGGATTTCCCTCCCCCCCCATAGCCCCCCCCAGGTCTGCTCCAGAGGTTTGTGGGACACTCTGGGGCAGATTTGGGGTGCATATGGAGGGTTGCAGTGGGAAAGAGGATGGGGAATTCTCACTGCCTGAGTGGACTTCCGCTCGAGTGAGAGTTAGATCCAATACATGAAAGTATTTCACCAGCTGCAGTCACCTGTGTACCCTTATGAATGATCAGGGCAGTAGATAATAAAAGATGGAGATGGATGCATATCTTTCAATGAAATGTTCCAGTTTAAATTCAGTATGAAACAAGTGATTTTTTTTCAACAAACTGTACCCTTCATGTGTATCACAATGGTGATTTATATCTGGGTACAGATTTCCTTTTAAGAAAGTCCTTATCACCCCTGCTTACAAATTTCCTTATCCTGCCTCTTTGAGCTGGCTGTGGGAACTGAGCACTTGACTTCATGGAAACTGAGAACTCTTCTAGCTCAGTCTGGTCCTCTGCATATTCAAGTTAATCCAACCACATTGGCTTTTCCAAGGCTGCCTGCTCAAAGCAATGGCAACAGAAGCAGATCTAGTGCTGTGTGGCACTATTTTCCCAGTGAGAGAGCCTTTGGACAGTGGATCAGTTATGATTTTAACAACCAGGCTACTACTGCAGTCACTGACTCATGACTTCAGTCTCCACTGTTACTGGCACTGTTTTACACGATGTCACAGGTCTGTTATGGGAGAGGGAGCAGATGGGCTTACTCAGGCACAGATGGTCCAACAGTTGTACATGATCTTGCAGCCTATTGGCTGATCAGAATTGTACTGAACATGTGGGGAGCTGTGATAGTTGACCGGAGGAAGAAGGAAGCCCTCCTTCCCTCCCTGTGCCCCTCCCCATGAGGCAACTCAGACTGCCAGCTCAGTTGGCCCAGGAACTCGCCTGCTCAGGCAGGTTAGGACTAATTTTGGTTCTGAGAACAGACAAAGCCTTGCCCTCGTCCCCAGTACACACTTTCTACAGCATGACTTGGTGGGAACAGAGGGATCAGTTGCCCCTACAAGCTTCCCCCCCCCCCCATGCCCCAGCAAGTCTTGAGAGGCTCTAGGCTGCCATGTATAGTGTGGTAGATAGGTGATTGTCTCAGTAAGTTTTTTGAGGCCTAAAATAATATGAGCTTGGCTATACAGAATCTTGGTATTTGTCCAAACACAGAACCTGGTGTTTGCTGCAATATGTGGCTTGCTTGAGATTGCCTACAGCTAATTTCAGGGTCACTGTTGAAGGAAAACTTGGAAATTGCTCAGGAAGCACCACAGAAATTGGAGCACAACTGAAGTGGTCAGAGGCTCTGACTACAGTGTCCTGCTTCTCCCTGTCTCAAAGCTCTGTGCTCTTCTACAGCATTATTCCTACATCCTATTTTGCTCATATATATATATATATGCACACACATGCACGCACACGCAAGTATGTGTGTGTGTTCTTGTTCGTATTTATGATGAACAAAGCATTTGTATCTCCTCTTACTCGCCCCCAGCATACATGTCCCCTGTGTGTTAGAAAATTAAAGGTACAGTAATACCTTGGATTGCAAATAACTTGGTTTGAGAGCGTTTTGCAAGACAAGCAAATTTTAAAATATTTATTTAATTTTTTTAAACTTGATATACAAGCGACGTCTTGCAATACAAGTACTGTAGTACGGCTTAAATTAAAAATCTCTACAAATTTTTTGGGGGGGATTTAGTTTTGATATAAGAGTGTTTGGGATTACAAGCACGTTTCCGGAACGAATTATGCTCTCAATCCAAGGCATGACTGTAGTCCATTAATTCTTATGGACCCTATTTGTGTTACAGGTTTTGGAGTATAAAACGGAACTGCTCCCTACAATAAGTATTGAGGCTTGCTTTATCGATGATGGATTATGGTGGTACATTATGACTGAGTAACAACTACTAATGTTACAGGCTCATTTTAATAGCAGTGTCTGAAGCCAAACTCCACAGAATAGCCTAAGCTAACATATATTTTAAAAACCCTCAAGCCTGAAAAAAGGTCTTGCCTTTGTGTGATGACTGCCCATCACCGAAATTCTACACAAGCATATCGCCTGTATCTAGCCATATTTATCAGTAAGTCCCTGAAAACCAGTGGTACATGCTGATGCTTGAATGCTTTCTGTTTTAGTCTTGAATCTTCTCAATTCTGTGTGTTTTTGTCGCATTTGTGCATTTTTAGTAGCATTTGTGTATTCTTCATGTAAGCTGCTTTGCCACCTTTGTCAGGGGTGGAACAATGGGGGCATAGATAGCCTCATAAAGAAATACGAGACATTGCCCATTCAAAGCGGAGCCCATTGTAAAGGAATATTGAGAGACTTCATGTTTTTGATCATGCATGTTGTCTATTTATAAGCCAGAATGTCCACTTTTTCAGGATTAAAATGAAACCTGACAGCAAGGCTGAATGCTATGGAGGGGGCGGGGCATGCACCCTTCTGGATGTATTCTGTCTTGTCTGAAGCTTCTCAATTATGTTGACAGTTGCAGGGGGGTTTCAGACACTTGCCAACACAACCAGAGGATCAGCAAAACCTGAGGATCAACATTATTATGCTGCTGCTGCTGCTGCTGCCGCCGGCACCACCAGATTTAAGAATGAAAGCAACAGGCAAAGTGAAAAACTTCCCCAGATGTGAAGCTTTAGTGCTGTAGTGGCGGTGTCGCTTTCTACAGCAAGACAGCAAAACCACAGGATGCTTTGGCTGCTATATTTTCATTGCAGACAGTGTTCTTGTTTTTCATGCAAACACTTGAACTTCTGGTCTGTGAGACTGTGGGGTACATGATATGATGAACTGTGGTAGCATAATTTTTGCAGGAAGTGAGGGCCACACTGAATGTGATGTGAGAGACATATGGGTGGCGCTCTTTCTCTTTCTCTCTCTCTCTCTCTCTCTCTCTCTCTCACGCACACACACACACACACACACACAAGAGAGAGAGAGAGACTACCTATCTCTGCTTTTCTCTTGGGGGGGGGGGATGTGTAGACTTGGTACTGTTTCCACTGTAGGAGGCAGGAATGCAACTTGGAGGTGATTGGTTTTTATCAGGAAAACAGCCCATGAGGAAACCGTTAGGCAACCCGCCCACACTGCTACTTCAATCTGATTTGAAGGCACCCTCAGCTGCATTATAGTAAGAAGAAAAAAAAAAAAGAAAAGGAGAAACCATGCCCCATCAATTTTGGCGCTGTAATAGCAGATTGGGTGTGTTTATATTCACACAAAGCAGTATTTCTAATGCACAGTAGGTGGCATAATGGAGCTAGGATGGTGGCAATGCTAGTGATATACGTAATAATAAGAGACCTGTCTATAGATACTGCCCTTCTTTGGCTTTTTTGTTTTTTTTTTAACTTTCCCATTTACTGTTTACTTAATATATCAGTGTCCTAGTTCTTTTGGATATTTTCATCTCAAACATGGGCTCTGTTTCTGGTCAGTTCCATGACTGTGTTCAACATGCCCCATAGCAATATGGTATGCTGACAGTGGATACATGTCGCACATGCCTGCTGGCACTATCACCTCTCCAAAGCCATCACTGGCTCACTATGTTAACACATATTATGGAGTGACTAATGTGTATAATGCAAAAATGGTCTCCACGCCAGAATTAGCTGTGTGCTTTCTTTTCTTTGATCAGCCCAACACTGCAAATCAGTATAGGAGACTTAACAGAGAAGACAAACATGTAAATCATGTGGACAATGTAATTTTTATTATTATTTCAAACTTAAGACAAAACATATTTCTGAAGATCACAAACACAATGATTTCCACACAACATTTCAAAATATCTGCCTTGCACATAGGTCTTCGGTATGCTGGGATTCATGCTGATCTGATCTTCCTAGCATATTTGGAATGTAAAGATGATTGCTCCTGTCCTGCCTCAATCATATATTTAGTGGATAGTAAACTGCATTTCTGATTAGGAAAGGAAGGAGAACAACATCGGTGGCAGTGATTTTTACCAATAAATATAGGGCACTGTAAATAGAGCTATGTTTTACCATGCTCTCAGGCCAGGTACGATTCATCCCCTACGGTTATTGTTGAATTTCTCAGCTATCTTCTGCAGCTCCAAATCCATGGCAGCCAGATTTTCCAGTTCTTTCTCCTGTGAAGAATGGAAAAGCAAACCCTTGTAGACCATGACATCACATGCTTAGATTACTTTTTATTATGAACATTTGTGTGACAAATTAATGTAATGGTGTTATTTAGCAATCTTCAGTTACATCGAAGGAGCGTTGCCACCCCACTAGGTGGGGGGGAGGAAGGAAATCACATCTGGCCATGGTTCATTTACACATACGTATTACGGTATTATTAATTTCCTCACAGTGTGACTTTCTTGATTTTCTTGGAGCTCTCAGCAGCCTTCAGCGCCATCAAAACCTTCTGCACCCCACCTGGCAGGGCTGGGAATTGGTGGCACTGCATTGCAGTAGTTCTGCTCCTACCTGTCTGGGAGGTTGAAGAAGGTGGTGTTTGGAGATAGCTGTTTGACCCCATGGGAGTTGTCCTGCAAGGTACCACAAGGATACATCTTAACTCCTAGATCAGGAATGGGCAACTTGTGGCCTTCCAGATATTTTCGCCTACAACTCCCATCAGCCCTAGCTAGCATAGCCAGTGGTAAGGGATGATGGGAGTTGTAAGCCAAAATATTGGGGTGGACACAAGATGCCCATACCTGTCCTTCCTAGATACTACTGAACATCCATGTCAGGGATGGGGAAATTGTGGCCCTCCAGATGTTGCTGGACTACAACTCCCACCATCCCTCACAATTGCCCATGCTGGCTGGGGCTGATGGAAGTGGGAGTCAACATTTGGAGGGCCACAGGTTCTCCAGCCCTGATCTATGTGAAGCCACTGGGGGAGGCTGTGCAGAATTTGGAGTTGTATCTTAGCCCTTCAGAACCAAACGGTCTGTTCAGATGTCCCATTGAGTTCAATGGAGCTTACTTCCAGGTAAGTGGTTATAGGCTTGCAACCTGAAACGCCAAGGCAAATAAAAACGTTTCCCACTGGCTCTGAAAAGAAAACTAGGTTGGCACCCAGCAAACCTTCTGGGGGGGATGGAATTCCAAAGGCAGGGTGCCACAACTGGAAAGGCCCTGGGTGGAAGCCAAGTTTACCCGAGTGGAACTCTGATCATGACAGGACTCTCTCCTCTCCTCTGCAGCCCTCACCCATGCACCCTGAAAATCTGCCCAGAGGGTTCCCCCATCACCCAGAGAAGATTTTGAATGCACACACGGGGCTGCAGGGGAAGGGAGAATCCCTCCCTTCTGGTTCTGCTGATGGAAGCAATTCCATCAGCCAAAAAACATACCTAATTGGATTCCACCCCCTGTCTCTGGTCATCCTCATCTTAAGTCGGAGGGCAGGCAGAGCAGGGAGTCAGAGACAGAGATCAATACCTAGACAGAGATCAATACCTAGACAGGATCATGTGGGAAATGGCAGTTCTTCAGGTACCCTGGATTAGTGATTATTTTGTTTTTTTCAACTTGTTTTGTCTCAGTTGTGTTGTAGTTTTTGCATGTAATTATTGTTTCAAATTGTCCTATGTTATGGTGTTTAAATGTTGTATGCAACTGAGCAAGCCCCTGGGGGCTGAGAAACTGCAAAGTATAAGCATAGAAATAAATGACATTTGTCTGTTATCACCCGTTGAGCTGTTTTTGTTGTTGTTGTTGTTGTTGTTGTTGTTGTTTTAAGGAGGTGGAGGTCAAGAAATCATCTACAGGGAAATGCACAGAAGTTAGGTACTAAACTACTATAAAAACCTAGTTTATCCTGTTTTGTTATACTATTAGGGACTTGTAGGTACAAAGACTAATCATTTATATAGCACTTATTTACAAATTGCTGTACTGTGTTGTATTTTTTTAATTAAATGGGAAAGTGAGGCTAAGTCAGTGCTTCTCAAATAGTGGGGCGGGCACCCCAGGGGGGCAGCGAGGCCTCGTAACGGGGTGGCTCGTTGACCTCAGTTAAAAGTTTTTTTATATGTGTTCCTTTAATCCTGTGCTCCTTTAATCTTTCGGCTTACCAGTTATAAAGCTATTTTTGTTGAAATTGATCCCACATTTCTTTCTTTTTATTTTCTCCTACGTAAAAAGGATACAGTGTATGCCGAGATTACTACGTATAACAATTTTATAGACAAATGATACTATTTACAGTTGCGCGGGGGGCGAGAAATGTTTTCTTTTTTTTTCTTCTAGGGTGGGCATGACGAAAATAATTGAGGAAGCATGGGGAGTGTTCCAAAGGCCGTACAATGAGTCCATGCTGCTGACACACTTTAAAACCAGGTCTTCTTCATCCATGCCGCCGAGCTCTCTCCACTGAAACACTGGTTAGTTATTAAGAAACCATGTCCATGTCCCAGACTGCAGTCCAAGAAAACTGGGAAGGAGTCCCTATTGCTGTGCATGTGCTTTATTGTGGAAACAGCCAAGGCATTTCATATGATGGTCATTTGCAGGGCGGGGGGGGATTGTCCAAGATCCACATCCAGCTTTCTAACCACTGGAGCACATTGGTTATTCCTAGACATAGAGGCCAATGTCTTCCCATGACACCATGGGAATGTAATGTGGGCCTGGGTCATGGTAACATGTATAAGGTCATATTTTGTGACTTTGTTCTGATGCAATTCTTGGTACACGACCCACACCCTCCACATGTATAGGGATCAGCCTGTAGCTTAGGTACCAGGCTGCAGCTGTTGATTAAATTTTGCCCGATTATTGAATTTCATGCTCAATTTTTCATGCTCGCTTCCAGATCTGCAACGTTTGCTGGCATCAATATATTTAGTGTCAGGAATACCTGGCACTACCCAACTAGTTATGTCAAGTAATGTAGCCAGTGGGTTGTTTCAGGCTAGCAATTTATAGTATGGCGACTATGTCATTACCCCCACCGTACCCCCGTTGTTTGTTCAGTGATTTCAGAGAAACACACTGTACTGTACCATGTAATATTTAAAGTCAGAATGTGCTATCCCTGAAAAACACATGCAGCCTTGCAGAAACCTTATCAGTTCTATAACAGTAAATGTCACAAGGCAGGAAGTATGGTGGTACTAAATGGAGACTCACAACCCTGGAATTAACAGTTGTCCAAAAGTGTGAAGTTTATTAACTTAAAGATCAGGTTGCTCTTGTTATGCTGAAAAAGTATCGGGTATCTCTGTATGTTTGTAATACACACACACAAACACACACACTGTGTGTGTGTGTGTGTGTGTGTATAATATTACTGTTGAGTGAATCGTAAGATTGTGTGACTGGCAGGAGTTCAACATATACTCCATACCCAAACACCCTAGTAAATTGGCAATGATCCATATTATAGTACAGCCCAAGAAGAAAACAGTAAAAATCAGCAAATACTTTGAGAGAAGTGCCTGAAGACTAAGGAAGAAAATATTAACAGCACAATCCTATGCATGTTTTCTCAGGTGTTAGTCCTACTGTTCTAAATGGGGCTTACTCTTATGTAACGGTGCATAGATTTGCAGCCTAAGGTGCTTGAATAACTTGCCTGGTTCTGTAGTGCAAACTGCTAACCATATACATACGTTGTTAATTTAAAATAGAGAAGGGGAACTGGTGCCCTGCATCATGACACCTTAGACCAGGGGTGGGAAACCTGCTGCAACCTTTGGGCTACATGCTGTCCTTGGACTAATTTCAAAAGTCCTCTGCAAGCGATCAGTTCAGACCTTTGGCAAGAGTCATCTGTCCGACTCCCAGCAGCCTGCTTGGGGGGAGAAAGAGATGAGGGTGCCAGAGAGAGAGAGAGAGAGAGAAGGGAGTGCCAGAGAGAGAGAGAGAGAGAGAGCGTCAGTGTGGCGTAGTGCTTAGGGTGTTGGACTGGGACTTGGGGGATCTGGGTTCTAGTCCCCACTTGGCCATGAAACTCACTGGGTGACTTTGGGCCAGTCACTGACTCTCAGCCTAACCTACCTCACAGGGTTGTTGTGAGGATAAAATGGAGAGGAGGATTAGGATTATGTAAGCCACCTTGGGTTCCTTGCAGGAAAAAAGGTGAGGTATAAATATAATAAATAAAAATAAGTAAGAAGGGGGTGTCAGAGAGAGCGAGAGAGCGCAAAGGGAGTGTCAGAGAGAGAAAGAGAGGGAGGTGTCAGAGAAAGATAGAGCGAACGGGGTGTCAGAGAGAGAATAGGTGTCCCCACCTATTTTTGGCTCTAGCCCTAGCCACCACTGGCATGTGGCCCCTGAGAGGTTACCTTTGAAAGAATACGGCCTTCAATAGAAAAGAAAGGTTTCCTGCCCCTGCCTTAGGCACACTGAAATCTCACTGAAGTCAACAGGGCAGTGGGGCATTTCTGCACACAACACTACAAAGCACATCAGAGCCTCTCTCATCCCGTTTTGTGTGCTATGTGAATGCTATTAACGCAGGATAGAAAATGTGAAAAATAATTTTAACATCAAATGTACTACATCTTGGCCCACACAGGCTTTGCATTCAGATGGTAGATAAGCCATTTAAGCAAGAACCAATTTAACAGCGCAATCCTATACTTGGAAGTAAGTTCCCTTGTGCCCAATGAGGCTCGCTCCCTAGTAATTGTGTTTAACATTGCAGCCTAAGCCCCCCCTCCCCGTGAAAACAGCCCAACAGTGCAATCCTATACATGTCTACTCAGAAGTAAGACCCACTGAATGCAATAGAGCTTACTCCCAGGTAAGTGTGTATAGGACTGCAGCTGAACATTCAGGCTCTTGAGTTTCAATAGCCAGAACTTTCTTTTTTCTTAAGAGTTCGATTTTGCTGACAATTTCTGCAGGGTAAACATGGAGCAACTTCAGCAGGTTGAGTCATTCCACAGAAGCACAAATGTAAATGATATCTGGGGGTAGCTAAGGACTAAGTGAAAGCCGGCCAAAGCTAGATTATTAACTGGAACACATGGATGGTTCTGTACGCTATTTGGATGTGAAGTGTGAATGGACAGGACTTTGCAGTGCACATGTTGATCACACTGTCAGGTTGCCAATATAAAGCTATTGGCAATGATGACAGCGAACTGTGCGTCACTGACCATTGTGACAGTCATGTTGGAATTAAAGTTTAGGTTTTTAATATGATATCCAAAGTCATTTCTATCAGCCTTTCTTAGAAAATCATAAATAAATTACCGGTACCTCTTCCTGTGTCAAAGGCCTCTGGCCGAGTTTGGCCTCACCGCTCCTTATGACGTGGCCCCTTTTCGTGTCTTCCTTGGAGCTGTACAATTCTGGAAATTCTGCCGATTTCTTCCGGTAGCTCAGAAGATGGGCCAGTTCATCCATCCGGTTGTATTGCCTTTTTGCATCCAATTTGTAGCTCTTTTCAAGATGGTGGTTCTCGTTATGCTCATGGTTCAGGCCATCCATAAGCGGCTTCTTCTCCCACAAATTGTAGTCGCTATACTCGGGAAAGAAATCTCTCTCATTCAGGTGGGACCCGGGCTCTTCATCGCTCTCCAAAAATGGATCGGTGGCCTTGTCCTTCTTTTCAGTGTGTCTGCTCTTCCACCGGAGCTGTTGGTGGTATGGGATGTATGGAGTTACAGCTCTTTTCACGTTTTCTACAAGATAGTGGCTTCTTGGATAGCCCTCCTCCATCAGAACTGTCCTTTTATTGCCAACGTGCTTTTCCCTCTCACTGCGGTGCCTCTTTTCTAGCTCTTCCTCACCGGCATGAGCACCGTGCCTTTTTTCTTCCCCGGGCTCTTCCTCTGGGCTGTAGAATCTCTGCTCCCCTTCCTCCCTCTCTATATTCTGTGGCTTTGGCATCTCCTCCAGCTGTGAGTGCTGTTGTTCTTTGTCATGTTGAGGCCTCTTCTCATCCCTGCTGCCATAACTATGTGGCTTGGCTACATCTTCCTCGCTTGCTCTGCTGTGAGGCGTCCTTTCCTCATAGTGGTGCCTCACCTCACTTTGTGGTTCGTCCGGGACTCTTTTTCTCTCGTAGTAGTGCCGTTTCTCTTCGTTCTCCCTGCTGTGGTGCCTCATGTCTTCTTCTTCGTTGTCCTCTCTGCTGTGAGGCCATCTGTCCAGATCCAGATACTCTTTACTCCCCTTCTTTCCCTCCATTTCCTCAGAGCCATGCATCTCATCGGAGTTTCTCTTCTCCTCAAAACGATGTCCTGTCTTATAATAATGTTTAGGGTAGTTGCTCCTTTTATCCCAGAACTCACTTTCTTCCTCACTCGACTCTTCGGGTGATGCCTTCCTCTCACCATTATGAAGTATCTTATATTCAGAGGAGTTGCCCAGCCTTGGTTTCCGGTGGTAATGTCTTGGTTTGCGGCCTCGTTTCTCTATGTCAGCTTCTCCCCTCTCAGAAGAGTCTTCATATTCCCGGTGAAAACTGTGGTGATATTTTTCACTGCTCTCTTCTTCATCCTCTTCAGTATCTTCCTCTTCCTTGCTTTCTTCATTTCCCTTTTCTTGGCCATGTACGATTTCCTCCAAATACCTTTGCCCCCCAGAACGTTTGTAGTCCCCTTCAGCTGCCCTTCCTGCTGTAGGAAGGGACTTTTTATCTAGAAGCTCATGCTCTGCCTCTTCAGTGTGTTTCTTTTCTTTGCTTCCTTCTTCACTGTGCTCCTTTCTTTTATAGCTACCATCCTCCTCGGTCCTTTTCTCATCATCCTTCTCTTTTTCTTCTTCATGGGCTTCATCAAAAGAATGGGAGATGCCTTGTGGGTTGCTGTTTTCCCCATGTTTTCCTCCCTCCAGGTGCCATTTCTCACCCCCTGCTGCCTCTCTTTTAAATTCCTCTTCATTCAGATCTTGTTCTTCCTTCACAGCCCTTTCTGGTGGTTTACCTAATTCCTCTGATTCCGGTACCTGCCTCCTTGTGTCAAGTTCCAGGTCTTGGCCTACATTTTGCTCTTCTTGCTTTTGGTCCTGGCTCCCTCGCCTACTGCTCATCTGGAAGGCTGAAGAGCAGAAAGAGAGGATCAGTGAGCATGGACCATTTCCCCATATGGTTATAACTGCCTTATGCTTACCTAACAATGGGGGAGTGATGAGTCTGTTACATGGTTGCTGTCTGTCACTTAAACTAACTATAGATGGGAAGCAGGAACACTCCATCAGGCTCCTCCCTCCACCAACGGTTACCCGGCAACAGCCATTCCATCAAGCTGCCGCAGAGGGAGAGATGGGAAGCAGGGCCAGGGCCATTCCAACAGCTCTGCTGAGAGACCAGCTCCATCAGGATATTCTGTTGGCTCAGCTGAGAGACCACCAGCTCTCTTCCTCTGGGCTGGCTCCCCTGCCTCCTCCCTGCCGCAAGCTATTTACTAGCTTAGCTGTGTGATTTTGCCCATGGACCCTTTAAGCAGGAAGGGAACAGACCGAGGATGTGTGTGTGCTCTACCTGCTGCCTCTGACCAGGCCCCCTGGTAAGTAAGACCCATTGAAGACATTTGTACTTACTCCCAAGTAACTGTGTGTAGGATTGCACTGTTTGTTTTAACTTATTTCAAGTTAGTTAAATTCTGTAAGATCATTCCAGTTTAAGTGTTTCTTTAAATCTAAATTGTGTGAATAGAACACAAAAAGTGCTTTAAACTGGGACCTTTCCACAATAACAAGCAACAACAAAGCTGTTCAGCCCCTCAAAGTTACTCCTTGTGCTTAAAAACCAGCGCTGTAGAGGTGTTGGAGCAAAACGCTGAAGGGGCTGAAAACCCCAATGTGTCTTTTTGTATTTCCACCCACCCAAAAGCTCCCCCTCCTCCGCATCTCCTTTTCTTCTCCTTCTCCTTCTCCAACTGCCCTGAAAATGCCTGAACCAATCCTGACAATTTTAAAACAAAAAGAGATTGCCCTGCAAGCACTGACACCCCCCTCCCCCGAAAAACACCAGATATCAACAATTAAGGGTTTAAATAAGGTTAAAAAAAATACAAAAGCCACTAATAAAATATTATAAAATAATATATAATATAATAATGTAATAATTATAATACATAAGATTTTGTGTGTTTCCTCTAATAACTTTTGTACTTGACCATGCCCTTTGGTTGCCTGGCCATACCCTTGACCACGCCTTCATGTTGCCTGGCCACACCCTCTTGATCACACCTTCATGTTGCTTAACCATACCTCTTACCAATTCACGTGTGTGTCCCTATTTTCATCTGTGAAATGTTGGAGGGTATGTGACTATCGCTCAGCCTGACCTACCTCTTAGGGTTATTGTGAGAAAAAATGGAAAGGAAGAATTGCTGCCCAGAGCTCCTTGGAGGAAGGGTGGGATTGAAGTGCAATAAATAAAATTTCATCCATGCATTGCAAAGTTGGGAGTGGGGGCTGGGGTGGAAATCAGCCATTGTCATCGCACTGCTGTGATTATTGCAACTGCAATAGGATGAGTGTAATTTTTGACATAGTGTGTGTCGAGATCTTTTTTATGCTTCTGTGGAAAAGAAACAAAGTCCCTTGAGCTTCTTCTTACAGTGTTTGCCATTAAGCTCTTCATCCTCCCCAACCGGCCCTCCTCCTGCCTGCCTCGATGCAAGTTCGCCACACTCGATTAAGGGGCAGCCCACTGCAACTGGGCTCTTGAGCCCTTGTTGTGACTTTGCTCACAAAAGAGTCGCATCTACCAAATCACATTCTTAGGGGTAGGCAGGGAGGCAGGCAGGGATCAAGTATGTCCAATTCCTTTAAGAATGCCACTTACTTTTCTTCAGAAGCTCCTTGCACTGTGGATTGATGGGTGGATCACTGGCTTTCGACCGAGCATTTGAAAGGACTTCGACAATGCACCGGAGTAGCTGGAACAAAAGAAGGCAAAGGGAGATGAGGGTGTTTCCTTTATTCCAGGGGCGTTGAACCTCTTCCAGTCTGAGGGCCGAATTCCATTTCGGAGAAGCTCTCAGGGGGGGGGCACATTCCAGTGGTGGGTGGGGCCAAAAACACCCGCATACTTTAGCTTCAAGCTCTTACTGCCAGTAACTAAGCCTTAGGAGAGGCATTTCAACCTTTTAGAAGGGGGGGGGACAGCACAAAAGCTGAGAAATGGTGAGGTCAGATTTGGACCCAAGGTGGGCCCTAATTGTCCCACGAGCCTGAGGTTCAACACCCCTGCTTTGTTCCTTTATTTTTAAAATATCCAATTCCCAATAGGACTTTCAAGGTGGCTAAATCATAATCAGATCAATATAGCAATATTTTATTGTAAGATGAATTAAAATCAACAACATTGGAAAACAGCAGCAATATTATGTTGGCTAAGAAAGAAAGCCCAGGGGAAGCCAAATTTCAAGCTTGTTTCAGAGAATGTTCTAAAAACAAGCAAGCACCCATCTAGATGACAGTGCCTCACCAACAGGCAAAAGGGAAGAGGATATCCACATCTCACAGAGTAAGGGAGTTCCAAAGCATGCATGCCACCACTGAAAAGGTCCTCTCCCGCCCACTGTGACTGACTTTGGGGAGGGGCAAAGTGCAGGGTGCCCTGTGATGAGTGGAGCATGGAGCTCATGTCCAAGAAGGTAGACTTTCAGATATCCTGGTCCCAAACCATTTAGGGCATGGATGGGCAATATGTGTCCTTCCAAAATGTTGTTGGACTCTAACCACCATTAGCCCCAGCCAGTAGGGCCAATAGTCAGGGATGATGGGAGTTGAAGTTGATGTAGGGCTTAAAAGGGTAAGGAAGACCACCCCTTTGAATTAGGGCCTGGAAACAAACTGGGAGCCAGTGAAGTTGGTACATGATAGATATATTCTGTGTGTGGCCAGTTTATGCTAAACAGAAAGAAAACACTCCCCTGAGGCTGTATTGAGTGCCATGGATCTTTTATCTTCTAAGGGAGAGGGAATTAAACAGTTTGCCAGTGCACTCCTATGCATGTTCACTCAAAAGTAATGTCCCATTGAGTTCAATCAGGCTTACTCCCAAGTAAGTGTGCATAGGATTACAACCGAAGTAATCTTACAACCGAATCTATCCTGATCTTTACTGTGCTCAGTGTGTATTGGATCCAAGCAATACTGGATTTGTTTGATTTTTATTTATTATTTTGCCAGATGTAATTAGATTGACCTGCTTGGCATAGCATCAGAAAACAGCTCAGCAGAAGGTTCCCCTAATTCAGGATGGAATACGGCCCAGAATTTGCCATGAGCCAGAGATATTTTCAGGACAGAAGGAAACTTTGGTGTGACACTAATTACATCAGAGCAGGGGTAGGCAACCTGGTGTCCTCCAGGTGTTTTGGACTACAACTCCCATCAGCCACAGCCAGCAGGACCAATGGCAGGGGGTTATGGGAATTGTAGTCCAGACACATCTGGAGGGCACCGGGTTGCGTTAGGGTTTTCTGTATTTTGGTTTTAATGCTCTGAATGCTCTTCAAGGTTTTTGAATTTGACTGACATATTGAATCTGGAATATCTGAAACAGTCCCCTGAGGGTGGATCAGAGAAGAGAGGGCAGGTGAGGGAGGGACTATAGCTCAGTGGTAGAGCACCTGCTTTGTATGCAGAAGGAGCCAGGTTCGAGTCTCACCATCTCCCGGTAGGGCTAGGAAAGAATCCTGCCTGAAACCCTGGAGAGCCACAGCCAGTCAGTGGGGCTGTTCGCATGAAACGACAGCCCACCATGGGTTATTTAACCCACAGTGAGGCCGTGGCACATGCAGGGTGCATGTGGCCTCCATTTTGAATATGCAATACCTGTTCAAGAGTTGTCGTGTTGTGTGAACCCAGTGAGCGTGGTTTACGCGAGCCACAACGTGCTGGTGGTTCACTCACTAACTTGACAGATGATTGGGCATTCTGCAGCTTCCTGTGGCTTGTTTCCCCCTTCAGTCCCCCTCAGTCATCCCATCGGCTTCCGGCATGTATCCCAGGCACCTTTGTGGCAGAATTCCTCATTTCCTCGGTCCCTACGTCAGCACCCTTTCTGCAATTGGTCCGCTGGGGTTGCTGGCTCACAAGGGAAACTCCCCCCACACACATACACACATACACATCAGATCACCAAATTGAATTAATTATCTGAGCCCTTATGAATGCGGTAACACATTTGCAATGTTTTTTTCAGGGTCTTGTGCAAGTGCAAGTCCGCTATTTAGCCAAGCATGCCAATGTTCCTCTCATGTCAATGTCCTCCTCAATTTCATCCTCCCCTTCTAAACTTCCCTTGCTAGCAAACACTATTTTTTAAAAGGCTGTTTCATCTACTCCGGAAGTAAGCACACCCACCCCAAAAGATCCTTGTCCTGCAGCTGCCAGATGCTTTCAGCTCCCCCACCCCACTCCCACTTTATGCTTGTCACTTCCCTCCACTGCTCTCCATTGTTAGCTATCAGATGTACATGTGGGTTACAGAGCAGTCAGATGGATCAGTAAAGATACACTAATTTCAAGGTAAACATATGCAAATTTCAAGGCAGAGCAGTGAAGGGAATTGGTTAATATATGCAAATTTCAAGGCAGAGCAGTAATGCTGAGGGGGAAATTATGCAAACTGCATAGCAGAGCAGGGAGGCAGATCACTAAAAATATGCAAATTTCATGGAGGAGCAGTAAAGCTATGGGGAAAATTACACAAATTTCATAGCAGCGAATTTTCACATCTGCGCACTTGTGCAAGACCGATTTTTTCTTTCTTTCTGAAGGTGGTGAACACGTTCGGGACACTCTCGAAGTGTCCTTTCGCCTTGATTTTTAGAAGCAAGGGGTGGAGGGCACTGAGAAGGGATGAAGGAGGATGGCAGCAGCACTGGTGAGATTGCGAGGAACAGCAGTGGTTTTCACTGCTTTTGCTGGGCGGCTCTCTGCCTGTTCTCAAGAACTCATCATGATGAAGTCATCCTGCGGGATTCAAGCCACCCTGAAAACTAGTCACCCTGAACAACCCAACAACAAGCCATGGGTTCTCATGGTGGCTTGTTCGTGAAAAATAAGCCACCCCGTGGAAACCGTGCCAGTTTTAGACGTCACAACAACCCACCATGGGTGATCCCCACGGTGGGTTGTTGTGTCGTGCGAACCACATCATTGGGTTAAGTGGGGCATATTCCCGAGCAAGTGTGCCTAGAATTGTGACTTTAGCCACTGTCAACTCATTAAGCAAAATCATTACCAGCAGTCAAATATCCAGTACATGCTAGGCTAAAAAAAGAAGAAGCATCACACTAGGCCAGTCCCCCACCCCATCCTCCTACAAGTGATGGTTAAATTCATTTTTGAAGATGTGATGCTTAAATTGATGTTTGAGCTTATTGCATATCGAACCTGAGTGAAAAACTCGATTAAATTGAAATAAGTGGGGATGCCTGTTTGTGAAGGAGCATGCAAGGAGCTCTGCTAATAATGTGAAGGGTAATTTGATTCATTTCGTATAGATACAAGTTTTTCTACTCACCATTTCTTCAGCATGATAATCTTTTTCCACTGGTGCTGAACGAACCCCTTTGAAGAAAAAAACATGTGATTTCAGATGTGAGCGACATGGAAAATACCATGGCAGAGGCTGTAATATTATGGCTGGGCTGAGGACAGGCAGGCATTCCAAATTGTGGCAGAAAGTGGTTTGGCTTTGATGAAGGTATGCTGCATTCTAAGCTATTTGGTTTCAGGCCAGAAAATGGGTCCCCAAACCATTAGGCAGTGGTTCCCAATCCCTTTTAATGATAGCACCCTGTGAAGGATTGAGGCCTACACAGGCTTAAGTTTGTTGAAGCCTGAAGGCCCAAACACTTCCCTAGATTAGTTGAAGCCTGAAGGCCCAAACATTTCAGGATGGGAGGGGGAGTTTGTGAGTTTTAGTTCACCCAATAGAAGTTAAGAATTAGTTCTCCTGTGCAAGGTCACATGGTTATAACCTTCCAATCCTGGGAAGGCTATATATGTGTGGGGTGTGGTCAGCTAGAGAGAGAGAGAGACTGACTGCAGAGAGAGACTGACTGCAGAGGAGAGAGGTAGTCTGAAGTTAAGCTAGAGAACCTTGTATTAGTTGTTTGTTTAATTTTATCATACTTGCTTTTGAATATAACTGCTCTATTATGTAAATACCCTAAAGTAATAAGTAAAGTGTTGTTGTGTACCCTGAGTTGTTGGAGTGACTTCTTCACCACGTCTAAAGCCTATTCCCATGCTACTGGAAACAGGCAAAGGATTTGATCTCCTGGAACGGGAGAAGCTTTGAGAAGAGGCAGAGATCTTCCAAAGGCAGGTTAAGGGGTCCCTGCAGTAGCGGAACCTTGACAGATGGTGGCAGAGGTGGGATCCTGAACAGTGAGATTAAGCACTCCAAACAGTAATTGGGTTTTTTAGTAATAGAGCTGGCAAAAGCAGTGTATGTTTTAACTTCAGGCCTGCGGAATAGGGACCCAGTGAGGCAATTAAAATGAGCCAATATCTCTCCATGAACAAAACTGCCCTGATTGAGCAGTGTAAAAAGGACAATTTGCCATGGGAGGAGAAAACAGCAGAAGAACTGAAAGTTATGCTGATCTCCCAGGTGGCAATAGAAGGAGCTGCACCCTCTAGCCCTAGTGTAGCAGGACCCCAAACAAAAGAATGGGAGCTCCGTGAACAGGAACTGCGGCTAGTGACAAAGCAGAAGGAAGAAGAGACCAGGTTAGAGTGGGAACGGCTTCGACTGCAACAGGAGCAATTTAAGGCCCAGGAAGAACAACGCAGACACAAGGAAAAGGTGCGGCAGGAGCAACTTAAGGCCCAGGAAGAGCAACGCAGACATGAGGAAAAGCTGCACCAGGAGAAACTTCAAGCCCAGAAGGAGCAACTGCAAGCCCAGAAAGAACAACGCAGACACGAGGAAAGGATGATGAAATTGAAAGAGGAACAGCCTGTCAGAGTTACCCCGAAGGACTTCACAGCATACACCCCAGGAGAAGACCCACAAGTGTTCCTGACCACTTTTGAAAGGGCAGCACAGAAGTGGGGACTGCAGGAGGGTGATTATATGAAGTTTGTGCCTAATTTAATCATAGGGGAGCTGGCAGAGATTTATAATAGCATGCCAGAGGGGGAGGCTGTTTCCTATGCTCAATTCAAAGAAACTGTGTTTAAAAGGTTCAGGTTAGGCCCTGAGCACTTTAGGAAAAAGTTCAGAGGGTTAACACCTCAACCTGGTAAATCTATGGTAGAGTTTGCAACAAAAATAAAAAACCTGCTACTAAAATGGGTGGATGAAGCAAAAGCTGACAACAGGGAAAAGGTGCTAGAGCTTATGGCTCTGGATCAGTTTTATTTTCGGTTGCCCAGAGAAATAAAACTGAAGGTTAAGGATAAAGATCCTGAAACTGTAAACCAAGCTGCAGAAATGGCTGACAAACTGATAGAAAACCGGGAAGGATTAGGCCCCAGGATTGAGTCTGAGAAGAAGGGGGGGAAATGGGAAGCCCCAAGTAAAAAGGAGTTCAAAAAACCTCCTTTTGATCCTTCTCACCCCAGAGACCGTGCCTGCTATTCGTGTGGTCAGACAGGCCACATCAGGAATAGCTGCCCCAAGTTACAAGCAATAACACCAGCTAACCTAGGTAGTCCTAAACCCGAACAAACCAAGCCAGCAGGGGTAGCAAGCATAAAAAAACCTTATAATTGTGGATTTGTGATCACCAACAGGGAAGAGGTTAATAATCAGTTTAAAGAACCTGTTTATGTAAAGGATAAGACCATCATGGCGATGTTGGATTCTGGAGCTGATGTTTCTCTGATCCGGGCAGATTTGGTGACACCTGAAGATTTGGTACCAGGAATGTCTATTGAGATCCAGGGAGTGAATGGTCCCTCCTTTGAAGTCCCAGTAGCAAGGTTATCCATAGAATGGAGGGGATGGAGGGGTCTGTATGAAGCTGGGGTGATGGAACCTCCAACCCAATTTGCCCCTGTCATTGTGGGAAAGGATATAATGGGCCCAGAAGCTCAAATATGTGTGGTAACCCGCAAGCAAAAGGAAAGGGAGGAAATTTCAAGGCAGGACCAGGCAAAAGCTAATGTAAATGAAAAGGTACTAGAGGTACAACCCACAGCGATTCCGGAAGGTCCAAAACCAACCCCAGACCCTCCCCAAACCGAAACAGCAGATCAAACCTCCATGCAACCCGTAGACCTGAAAGCCAGTGAAACAACCGAGGCAGGTGGTTCTGTAGAGGAGAAGGCGCTAGAGACCCCTTTTCCTGATTTAAGAGGAGTAGAGGAATTCAAGCAGGAAGTCCTCAGCGATCCTAGTTTGGAGCCTCTGAAAAGAGTTGCTCTCCCTCAAGAGAGGCCCTTCTCTGAGGAAAGAAGGGAGCAGATTATTTGGGAGAAAGGATTGCTGTATAGGCTGTGGTTACCAAAAACCCAAGAGTTAACCTGGAAACCACTAAAGCAACTGGTAGTACCTAACCAATTCCGGCTAAGGTTGCTAGAACTAGCCCATGATGTGCCATGTGCAGGGCACTTGGGGGAAAACAAGACTAAACAAAGGCTCATGGCAAACTTCTTTTGGCCTGGAATTGCTAAGCAAGTAGCAGAGTACTGCAGGTCTTGTGAAACCTGTCAGCGTGTGGGGAAGGCAGGGCATCACAGTAAAGCCCCTTTACAGCCTCTGCCTATTATAGGAGAAGCTTTCTTTAGGGTGGGCATGGATATTGTAGGGCCTTTCACTAAACCCACCCGCAAGGGAAAAAAGTACATCCTTACAGTGGTGGATTTTGCCACAAGATACCCAGAAGCTGTAGCACTAGCCTCTATAGATGCTCCGTCTGTAGCTGAGGCTTTGCTAACTATATTTTTCAGAACTGGATTTCCCTCTGAAATCTTAACAGATTGTGGGTCAAATTTCCTTTCCGAGATAATGGAGTGTCTGTGGAAGTGTTGCGGAGTAAAACACTTGAAAACCACTCCTTATCACCCCCAATGCAATGGAATGGTGGAAAGATTTAACGCCACACTCAAAGGAATGATTAGGGCTTATGTAAACACACACCCAAATGACTGGGAGGACAAACTGCAACACCTACTCTTTGCCTACAGGGAAGTTCCACAGGAATCAACGGGATTCTCACCTTTCGAGCTGTTGTATGGCAGAAGAGTGAGAGGCCCTCTTGATCTCCTGAGGGAAAACTGGGAAGGTAAACTCGTAGAAAACAAAACCTCTGTGGTGGATTATGTGTTAAAACTTAGACAAACCCTAGATACACTCTGTAAACTAGTTCAAGCCAATGTAACCAAAGCCCAAGAGGTGCAAAAGTTCTGGTATGATCAAAAGGCACGCTCTAGAGTATTTGAGGTAGGGGATCAGGTAATGATATTTCTTCCCCTGCGCAAAGACAAGCTTAAGGCTGCTTGGGAAGGCCCCTACACAGTCAGAGAGAAAATGGATGATTTAACCTATGTGGTGGTTAAAGAAAAATCTGAAAAAAGACCAAGGGTAGTACATGTAAATATGATGAAGCCACACTATGAGAGGAGTGGAGTAGTTTTACAGGTGCAGAAGGTCCCAGAAGTATACTTAGGGCACAGGGTTTGGAAATGGTCATATCACACCTTTATGGGACAAGGTTGAAGCTATCAGAACCTGGGACATACCTACAACCAAGAAACAGGTCAGGTCATTCTTGGGATTTGCTGGATATTACAGGAGATTTGTTCCCCATTTTGGTGAAATTGCTGGACCTTTGACTGATTTAACCAAGAAATGTAAACCTGACAAAATTGTGTGGACTGATGAATGTCAAAGAGCTTTTGATAGACTAAAGGACATTTTAAGCTCAAGGCCTGTGTTAAGAGCACCTGACTTTGAAAAAACCTTTATTGTGGCTACAGATGCCTCTGAGACTGGCATAGGTGCAGTATTGTTACAAGACTATGACTCTGTTAAACATCCAGTAGCCTACTTGAGTAGGAAGCCCTTACCCAGGGAGAGAAACCTGTCTACGATCCAAAAGGAATGTCTGGCAGTAGTGTGGGCTCTGGACAGGTTCAAGCCTTATGTTTTTGGGCAAGAATTTATTTTATGGACTGATCATCATGCCTTACAATGGATACAAACAATGCAAAATACCAACTCCAAGCTTCAGAGATGGTCTTGGAAATTGCAGGAATTTCAAATGAACATTGAACATGTGCCTGGAAAGGAGAATGTGATAGCCGATGCTTTGTCTAGGAAATAAACAAAAAACAGTTGCCTTTTTGTGTAGGTTAACGTTTCACAATTCTCTTCTGTAAAAGGGAAATTGTTCCACTTGAGGAGAAGGGGGGGAAGATGTGAAGGATTGAGGCCTACACAGGCTTAAGTTTGTTGAAGCCTGAAGGCCCAAACACTTCCCTAGATTAGTTGAAGCCTGAAGGCCCAAACATTTCAGGATGGGAGGGGGAGTTTGTGAGTTTTAGTTCACCCAATAGAAGTTAAGAATTAGTTCTCCTGTGCAAGGTCACATGGTTATAACCTTCCAATCCTGGGAAGGCTATATATGTGTGGGGTGTGGTCAGCTAGAGAGAGAGAGAGAGAGACTGACTGCAGAGAGAGACTGACTGCAGAGGAGAGAGGTAGTCTGAAGTTAAGCTAGAGAACCTTGTATTAGTTGTTTGTTTAATTTTATCATACTTGCTTTTGAATATAACTGCTCTATTATGTAAATACCCTAAAGTAATAAGTAAAGTGTTGTTGTGTACCCTGAGTTGTTGGAGTGACTTCTTCACCACGTCTAAAGCCTATTCCCATGCTACTGGAAACAGGCAAAGGATTTGATCTCCTGGAACGGGAGAAGCTTTGAGAAGAGGCAGAGATCTTCCAAAGGCAGGTTAAGGGGTCCCTGCAGTAGCGGAACCTTGACACACCCATCAACAGAACATTGGGTTGAATCCAGCCTAAGTTAGTTGCACATAGTTCCCATAGAAACTAGTGGGATTTAAGCAGTGGGGTGGTGGTCAGTTTTGAAGTGCAGACATTCCTCATGACAGTCCCCATAGCCACTCCCCACAAGGAGGGTCCAAAAATGCAGGCAGCTGTGTTGATCTATATCAACAGACCGGTTTAGCAGTGTTCATCTCCACCAGGAGCAGCTCTTTTGTAAAGCCACAAGCCACGTCAAAATACTTTACATTGCAACAGGGATAGCTCACAACAGCATATTTTTGCTGGGGGAATCTATTTCCCTCCAGCTACTGAGAGGATTACAACTAAGCTCAGAGGGAACAGGGAAGACTGGGTGACTGGATTCAGACAACACTAGGGTTGAGTGTAAGTTGTTGCTGAACCGTGGGTTATTGTGTTGTCTGAACCCAGCTGCGCTAACAAGCCATGGCTTGTTAACCACGAACAACCCATGAAGAGAACCCATGGTTTGTTGTTGGGTTGTGAACTGTGGGTTGTTCACCATGGTTTGTTATCTCAGCTGTGTTCAGACAACACGATAACCCACATTTCAACAACGACCCACAGTTCAATGACAACCCACACTCAACCCATACTCAACCCTTGAGTGTGAGTTATTGTGTTGCCTGAACCCAGGGGGGGGGGGGCAGAGGACACCGTTGTCTCTGCTAATCAAAGAGTCCCAGTGCTTCAACCCTGCAAACTCTGAGTCCACTAGACTTAAGTCATGGCTAACTTGTCCCATTGATTCCAATGGAACATAGATGCAAGAAACTTGGTTGGATCCAACCATCTGGGTGGATCCAAAGTTTTTATTCCGCCAGCAGGAGTGACCCCCAGTGGAGTCCCTCTTGGGATGCTGCTGGTGGCAGAAAAGGGGAGGGAGATTTTTTGCCAATGCCCCCGTCCCTCTCTCCCTCTGCAGCCCACGGTGCCCCCTCCCACACTATTCCAGAGAGTCCTCCAACCCTCCAGAGCAGATTTCCAGGGGGGCAATGGGGACTTCAGGTCATTTACAAAATTAGGAGTCTTGTATAAATGTATCAAGCAAAGTGCCCCCCTCCCTCCGTGTTGCTTGCAATATTTCCCCTGGTTTAACTGCATAGATCTCCCCCGCTTCACACTGTTTACCCTTGCTGCCCTTTCCATAAGCAAGAGGAAAGTGAGTGAAAAGGAGGAGAGAGCACTATATTAGGAAGCTGAGATGAAAATAGGTATTATTCAGCACATGTTTCTGTACAGCACCATGACAGACTCCACAGGGTGGCCCTAATCCACAACAGTGGCACAGAATGACTTAGCATTGGTGGCAGGCAGCTGGTCACACTAGACCTGCCAATTTTCAGACTTTGGGTTTTGGTTGCCACAGCAAATCCCCCCAGGACGGTTCAAGTGTGCGAAGTGGCAAGAACCACACCTCTCCACTCCATCACTAATGTGTGGCTTAGGGCTACCTAAATCAAAGTTCATGTATTGAGAAGCTTCTGCAAGCTGCAGAGCTTTGGAGCATGAGGACCAGTGTAGGGCAGTGGCTAAAACATTGGACCTAGACCAGGGAGAACCAGGCTCAAATATGAAAGTGAGTGAATGAGTGTGAGAGAGATCTTTATCCAGTTACTCTCTGTGTGTGTCTCTCTGCCTAAGCTAATTCACATGGTTCTTGGGAGGATAACATGGGTGGGTGCTGTAGGGATGTGCAAATAAGCAAAACTCGAGCTCTCTGAAGTACTCTGAATTCCATCTTGAAGCTCATTCCAACTCCAGTCTGTATCAGATTGAGAGTTTTGTTTTGTTTTCTTTTCACATGAAAATCTGTGTGTATTTTTGTGCATATTTTTTTCCAAATGTACAGATCAATTCTGCACATCTTTGAAACGTATGCATTCTTCTCCCATTGATTAAAGTGTATCTGTGCACACATGTTTCAAAAGTATGCATCCCCCCCCAAATGTATGCATGCTGTTGAATGCTTTTTTATTTTTATTTTTGGTCCATGAATCACATTGCAAGCTCAGAAATGTACAGACTTCAGCTGCAGATTGTGTCCGAGTCTGTGTTTGGTTCAGAAGGTATGAACTGGGTAAATCTTGATTTAAAAAATGAACTGAAATTAATTTCTCATACATCCCTAGGAGAGCCACACTTGCCTCCCTGAGTTTGTTAGGGTGCATTTAGAATGTAATCAGAAATAAGCAAGCTGTACAGTCTGCTTGTGGTTTTCAATTTAAAGCATCAGGCCTCTGTTATGACTGCTGCGTGGAGCCCTTAAAGAAGGCAGCAGAGCAAAGAAGCCTGAACAAATTTCAGATTAATAAAATTCTCCTGCATAATGCTTTTGTGTGATTGCTGTGGTTCATCCTGTCTGGGTCCAGTAAGTGTATACCATCATTGACCCACCCCTGTTTTGTTAGTTGATGATAACTCCTGTTTCAACCTTCCCCAACCTGGTGGCTTCCAGATGTGTTGGACTACAACTCCCATCACCCCACATGTTGGCTGGGGGTGATGGGAGTTGTTGTTCAATGCATCTGGAGGTCATCAGGTTGGGGGATGCTGCCTTGGTTGTTTTGGTTTTGTTTGTTTTTCTTGGGAGATGGTGTTACAGTACATGAACATGAACAAAATTAAAGCTTCCGCTGCCCCCACTTTTTTTTTGGACAGATTTATGTTCAGCATGAAATATTCACTTAATACCATGATCCTCCAGCATCAATACAGAATATGATTTGTTCTGCTCTTGGGTTTTGCTTGCTTGAAGTAAGCCTTTTCTTTTAAAATGTTCCCAGAATTCAAATGATGAGGATGATAAAATCATCATCCTCATCGTCGTCGTCGTCATCCTCAGCATCCCCAAAATAAAAAACACGGAAGCATGTTTGCCAAGTATCGATATAATTTCTTAAACATTCTCATTGTGTGTGAATTATGGTAGCAATTATACAGATGAATACATTCATGAGAGAGTCATGTGGTGGCGTTAGGAATGGCGCTTTTTCCACCTCTATGCGTCAGGGGGGAGCTGCCTGGATCCTCTTTCCTGCCTCTGTGAAAATGCCCCATCGGCTGGCTGACTCACATTTTTTATTCTCACTTCCGTGAGCGTGCCTGACTCAATCTGCAACACTGTTTGCTGCACCCACCGTTGTAAGCAAACTGTGCTGCCGACGCAGTTTTTTTAAAATAATGAATGAATAACTCAAATCCACTGGCAATCCATCTGACACGAGGCTAATTTGCCATGCAAACCTCATTGGTGTGGTGTAGGCTCTGCCCAGAATATTAGATGCCATCAGTTCCAGGGGTTCCTCCAAGGCCAAGCTTTGAGACCACAAGGGCCTGACACTTTCTTTCCGATAGAAAATGAAAACTGGATTTACTGCCCTGTTGCATAATTCTGAAACTCCGATCTCTTCCTAAGAGCAGTGTTTATTAAACAATGTTTACGTGATGAGGAGACACGATATTCAATACCTAGCAAAGGAGGCCACAGCAATGTCAGAGCAGACTGGAAGTGCACTGAATAAAACATTGGAACAACCCTCTTAGGGTTGGTACACACATTCAATTTTTTCAGCCTTTAGCCTTGAGTAAATTAGTTTTACTCCAAGTTATCTGTCATCCATCATCAAATTATGCTAGTAGTGGGATGCAGCTACACCCAAGCCAAAGATTCTGGCTTACCTTCAATAATGACATCTAGCAACAGCTTAGAGCAGATGTGGGGAGACTCCTTTGGGGGAGGGGGGTTCTTTGAGCCAAAGAGCTTATTTTCTGGCCCAAAACAGGCACTTATGTACACAAGCATGCACCCTTTCACCCATAATTATCTGTGTCTTCTCTATCACTCCGTTGAGTCTAAGTCTGGGATCTCCAACATGGTACCCACAAATACTTCTCTTGGTGCCTACCATGCTCCCTGCCCATTTTAAAAAATATTTTTAAAAGAATTTCCTTTTTTTTTTTTTATTGGAAGGCTGGCCTGCTGCAAAGCAAAGTGTTACCCTCCAGTGCCATCTTTCTTTGGCTTCAAAAGAGTGTTTTTGTGTGTTGGCTTGGAGTTCAGACTCTGCCTCTGTCCTGTAGTTAGGTTCTTGGATGATTTCTTGGGCAGAGTTCATAACCCAACAACAAACCATGGGTTCTCTTCCTAGGTTGTTTGTGGTTAACAACCTATAGTTAAATCATAACACAGGCTTCACACATAACAACAACCCATGATTCATCGACAACTGATACTCAACCCGTACTCTGGGTTGTTGTTACATGCAAACCAGAGCTATAAGATGATGATGATAGTCTCAAAAGGGAAGTGCAAAAAGGATGACACACCTGTGTGATGGGAACTGTCACAACATGTGGTGGGAATGGTCACTAGCCTAGGGCCCAACTAGATGCGATGCCAACATCTTTTTCAACCATAAAAGCAGCCATAGGGGCCCCTGTGGCTCAGATTGTAACCATGGCGGCGGGGGGGAGGGAGGAGAACTTAACCCTTTCCTCATGCTCCATTTTCACAATAGAAATCTCCTCCAAGCGACTAATACCTTCCCTGGGGGCGGCAGAGAGGTAGGTACAATATGGTCACCTGTATTTTTTGTTTCCCCTGAGCAGGCCTGATAGCAGCTGGGCAAGGGGGACAACTTTGATCGGGGTAACAGTGTGGGGGTAAAGGGTTAGCCCCCCACCTCCAGTGCCATGATCCCAATCTCCCCAGAGCTACTTTTAAACTTTGAAAAAAATGTTGGGAGATCCAATGATTGATCTCCCATGTCCTGTTTCATTTGGCCTTTAAAAGAAAAGGTCTGCCAAGAGTGATTAGCCATGGAAAGTAAATGGGAAAACATCCAAGGTCAGAGGCTGTATAGCTCTGAATGCTTATTGGTGGGGAGCTATTAGTGCACATGGGGCGGCGGCATGGCCTTCAGGGCTTCTGGGTTACCTGGAAGCATCTAGCTGGCCAATGTTATTTATTTATTTACTTACTAAAATTTATATACCACTGTATCTGCTTAAAAGCCATCAAAGTGGTGAACAACAATTTAAAATAATAAAACAATAAAAACGTTTTTAAAAATTACAATGTTAATACTAAACATTTCAAAATGCTAAATTGGAAATATGTGTCTTCATGCCCTTTCTAAAGGCCAAGAGAGAGGGAGGTGGGGCCCAATCGTAGTTCTTGGAGGACTATGTTATAAACTGGATGCTGAGCTAGATGGACCATTGGTCTGATCCAGCAGGACTCCTCCTCTGTTAACTGCCTCTCTGTGACTAGTTATGGCAAAGGGAAAACTGACTAAATTGAATAAAGTGCCATGTATTGTATACCGTCTGTAACGAAGAGCCATTTAATGCACCTAAAGAGGCAACAACATCAGGAAGCCAGTTACAGCACTGCCAGTTTTACTTACATAGTTCCTCCCATCCATTTAAGCATTTTAAAAAAACCAACAATGCTGCCAACAGCCAGCTGGCAAAGGACCACAGAGGGCCATCTGTTTGTGCAGTATTCCTGGAGTGCAATGCATTCTGGCCTCACCTCTTCCCTCATATGAACTCTGCAGCATAACTGTAGAGAAGGTTGCATAACAGCCACCATTGTATGTTGATTCTCTTTCCTGGATCATGCCTTCTGCACCTTTCCGAGCTTTTGGGACGTTAAACAGGACTGTAGGAGAGTACCCAATCTTCTGAGTTCAATCTTCTATGCCATCATGCAACCCTGTGGTTCAGCAATGGTAATCCCTTCTCACAATGGATATCAGAGATAGGGAAGATACAGGAAAGGGTAACTAACAGTGCAATCCTATGCACATCCACTCGGATGCATTGGGTTGCACTGTGGAGTTCAATGGGACTTATTCCCAGGTAAGTGTGCATAGCAAATTGATCAAGGGGTTGGAGAACCTTCCCTGCAAGGAAAGTTTAAAGTGTATTAGGCTTCAATCCTATGCATGTTCAGCCAGAAAAAAGTGACTGGGGGCAATAAATGACAGAGGCTGATACAATTATGTGTGATATGGAGACAGCAAATAGAGAGACATTTCCATACCCCTCTCTCATTATATTAGAACATGGAGATACCGAATGAAGCCAATTGACTGTAGGTTTAGGACAGGCTAAGCATTTCATCACAGAGCACACAATTAATTTATGGGATGATGTACAAGATGTAGTGATGGAGGCCAGCTTAGATAGCTTTATAGAATGGTTTTAGGGATGGGGAACCAGTGGCCCTCAAGATATTGTGGGACTCCATCTCCCATAAGCTCCAGCCTTCATGGCCATTGGTCAGGGATGATGGGAGCAGTAGTCCAACAACATCAGGGAGGTCACAAGTTAACCGGCCCCTGGGTTTGGCAAGTTCATGGAGACTAGATCTACCAAGAACTATTAACCATGACAGCCAAATAGAACCTCAGTATATCTCTGTGCCCTAGATGCTCAAAGCTGAAAAAGGCTATCAGCGTCTACTCATGCTCTAGTTGTGAACATCCAGAAGCATTGGGTTGGCTACTGGTGAAAACACAGTGCAGAGCTGGATGGACCCTCAGTCTTCTACCCTGGAGATCTAGTGCCAGGCAGAGTAGATAGTACTTGGCTGGATGGAAGCATGCTCTGAGTCTGACTCTGTGTATGGTAGCTTCAAATGTTCAGACAAGAATCTTTCTTGAAGCAAGGGGATTTGTGCCTTTGACATGCATGCTTAGTGCAGTCCCATTTCATTGTTTATAACAATAATTGTTCAGTGTGTAGAACCAGCTGGCCACAGGGAGAGGTACTCCTGAGACAGAATCACACATCTCCAAAAGGTGGGTCTGGTCAGCACTTGGATGGGAAACCACCTGAATATCCCATGTCCTGAGAGGTAAGGCAGGATATAAATATAAGAAATAAACCTAAACCAATGTCTAACAACATTTACTCATCTATTTATGGATGCCCATTGCCCATCTAGCCACTAGTTCAGTGTACACGTAAAGCAACGTTTTAACGAATTGCTCAATGGAAGAATTAAATAGCTCTGGAAAACACCTTATGAGAGGAGTCCAAATATGGTTCTCTTAAGTGGTGAAGACATCTATGAAAGCAAAGCCACTTCAGCAGGAGAATTGTACATATTTGTGCCACCTTGACAGCTGCTGTCTTATTTAGAGTCCACAATGCTATTACCAGTTCAGAGTTTAGATAGATCCAGAAAGCTCAGTCCCATTAATAGCAATAGCAATAATGCAGAGGATATAAACTCATTCTCCAGCTGTTACTAAATCTCTGACTGCTAGAAGCCAGGTGGGTGGAAAAGATACAAGGCTAGATGAGCCATTGATCTGACTCAGTTTGACACATGCAGTGGTCTCAAGTAGGGTCCAAACTTTAAATTTATTTATGGTGCAATCCTCTGCATGTTTAGGACCTCTGAAGGTGATCTGGGTATGGGCAGGTATATATGGAAGAAGGTAATCCCTCCATATATACCTGAATGCTCACAGAGGACATGCCATAAATTAATTGCTATATCTCAACACTGGTGGATCAGCTCGGAAAGCCAACATACAATCATCTCATGTTGTGCAAGCCCTCATACATGACAGCTGGCATTAAGTTGTACTAATTTGATTGTGACTGACAGGCCACAGTGCAGGATAAGCATGCATGATTTGACTTACACATAGACTAATTTGGGGGAGGGGTTCATGTGCAAGATGCATAGTGAACGTGAACATGGGAGCCTCATGTTCCAGTCTCCACTCACTCATAGACCTCTTTGGGTGGCTCTGGGCAAGTCATTGGGTTGGACCCAGATTTAGTCATTCTAAGAGTAAACCAACTGAAACCAAGGAGATGTAAGTTAGTCATGACTAACTCAAATCCCATTTATTTCTTTATTACATTTATATCCCGCCTTTTTTTCCTTTTGCAAGGAACCCAAGGGGGCTCACACAGTCCTCCTCCTCTTCATTTCATCCTCACAACAACCCTGTGAGGTAGGTTAGGCTGAGAGTCAGTGACTGGCCCAAAGTCACCCAGTGAGCTTCATTGGTGAGTTTGGACTAGAAATTGGATCTCCTGAGTCCCAGTCCAACACTCTAACCACTACGCCACACTGGCTCTCATAGACTTCAATGTGTATACTCTATGAATGACTATATCTGGATCCAAGCCTAACCTAATTCAGTGGGATATCATGTGGACAAAAGGGATAAAAATGGCAAAATACAATGCCCATGGAAAAGAGTTAGTGAGATAGATAAATTATCCATCTGTCTGCCAATTCTCAGTTTGTGTCACGAGCTTTAGCACTTGCATCATGCTTGAGCTGGAGTGGAGTGGAGAACTCCCTGTTGCCTACATCACTTCTCCTGCATTCCAAGCCCACCATGATGGAGTCAAGGGAGGCTGGCAGTGACCTTGGAAGGCAATATGAATTGCATAGGTCCACAGAGCCACAACACTCCCCTTAACTCCCTTCTAGGATATCTGAATGGCATTACTTTGTGCGTCTACCCCCATCGGCCTTGAACATGCAACAGTGGCTCTCAGGCTGCCTGCAAGGCCCCATGAAAGCCCTTCTGCTGCTCTTACAGCTCCCATTGACTGAGTGGGTGGGAAGCCTCCTGTGAAGAAAAGCGTCAGAATTTCCTGCACCACACACACACACACACACACACGCACACACCTTGACACGTGTAAACCAGTGTAATCCCAGCTAGAGGCTGGGAAGCCCATGCAAATGTACATAGCTTCCTCTGATGGCCCCTAACGCCTCAGAGTCTCCCATGTCTCATGTCCCATGTCCCACAGAGAGCCAGTGTGGCGTAGTGGTGAGAGTGTTGGACTGGGACTCGGGAGATCCAGGTTCTAGTCCCCGCTCGGCCATGAAGCTCACGGGGTGACTTTGGGCCAGTTCTGACTCTCAGCCTAATCTACCTCACAGGGTTGTTGTGAGGATAAGATGGAGAGGAGGAGGAGGAGGATTATGTAAGCCGCCCTGGGTTCCTTGCAGGAAAAAAGGCGGGGCATAAATATAACAATTAAATAAATAAATAAATGTCTTTGATGTCCCTGTGTATTCGCGTGCAAATGCGGCCCAAGCACTCTAGTCATAATCCAAGAGCCACCTCTCCCCTACCTAGCCCAGATGCAGTTCATCCTGATTGGCCAAAGACAGCTGGGCTACTGAAAGGAGGGGTGGGGGAATCTATACTGCCAGCTGTGGCTTCTGGTTTGAGTTGTTGTTGTCTAGACGCGAAGGAGCACGGAGTAGGGCTTTTTTGCTGAGGCAAGCCCTAAAGAAGACCAACCCCCAGGCAAGGAGTAAGTGCCTGGGTATTTATATAGTAAAGGAACTACTAGTTTTGTTGTTTTGTAGCTCTACTTATGTATACCAAAGTGTCTCCTTGCCTTTTCTCCTTCCCTCATTCCCCACCTTTTATTGTAATCTGTTTACCTTAAATAAACTTTCCTGGTTTTACCTCACACGGTGTGTGTGGTCCCTCTGTGGTTCAGTGCTAAATCCAGTGTATAGACCCAGGGCAAGGCCCTGAGAGAATCAGGTAAAGACGGCAGAGCTAAGGCTGGCAGTTTTGCACCTCTGATCTCTGGTCTTGAAGAAAGAACCCGTTGGCAGCAGTCCTTCACACCTCCCCTGCCCTTGTTAGCAGTAGTGCTGCATTCAGGGATCCCTAACCAATGCAAGAGGCATCGGCTAGAGAGCACCTTGATGGCAGCAACACTGTCGAGAAGGATGCTAAGCAATACCTCTCTTGTTGTTGCGTGGTCAAGGATTGCCAGGTGAGTGAGCTGGGAGGGAAGGAAAGAAGCTGGGAGGGTTTTTTTAAAAAAAGCATTTTTGTATCATGGGTTTAGAATGGAAGGAGCCTTCCCTCCAACATATATTCACCCCTCTGTTCTGCAAATCAAACTGACAAGCCATCATCAACAACAAGATGATAATGATGGCATGGATAGGATATCAAAGAAGAAGCCATGCCCTGTTGATATTGTCAAATGTCAGAGGGCCCTTCAAAATAACAG
This sequence comes from Shinisaurus crocodilurus, assembly GCA_021292165.1. Classification (NCBI taxonomy): domain Eukaryota; kingdom Metazoa; phylum Chordata; class Lepidosauria; order Squamata; family Shinisauridae; genus Shinisaurus; species Shinisaurus crocodilurus. Next base: position 166,038,421 of record CM037879.1, on the reverse strand, counting down.
CATTGTGACTATTTCAATCCAGCCTCTAGATATTAATATGGAAATAACAGATCTAATTTAAGGATTACGGAGATTATATATGTGATACCCTTTGAACAATCTGAAGTTGTGTGTTTGTGTGCCTATAGACGCTAGGTATTCTTTTTCTTCTGTGTCAGTTTGTGCTTTCTCTTCCTCCCAGAAAAGCAGAGGTACCTTTGCATGGGTTTTTGGACAGCAAGGAATCATGACAGCTGGCAACCCTTCAACGTAATGACAATTACCGATAAGTGCTTTGAGGGGACCCTTATGAGTCAGTACCCCAGATACGGTACATCCCTTAGGGTCATGTAGGATGCTGATGGAACAATTCAGTCAGCACCTCGTTTTGTTGTGTACCATCATAACAAAACTGGGGGTTCATTTATCTGCAGAACTGGGGTGTAATTTTGTATAATCAGGTCCATAATATTTCATAAAGGCTGCTCAAGTCAACAATCTATTTGAAAATTCTCTTAGTTTCTACTATCCTAGATCTTTGCAGAATGTTAGAATGTGTCTACATTGTTAGATCACTTGACTCCAATTTACAATGCAATCCTATCATGCCTACTCAGAAGTAAATTCCACTGAATTCAGTGGAACTTACTCCCAGGTGAGTATGCATACTATTCCAGCCTGGCAGTGCAATCCTATACATGTCGACTCAGAAGTAAACTCCACTGAGTTCAATGGGACTTACTCCCAGGTAAGTGTGTAATAGGATTGCAGCATTACTTGTCCTTCAAGGTGGTGTAGTTTTTGCTTTTACCTTTATCCTATAAATGTTTATAGCAACGCGTAGTATTTAGCTATCACTCGTTTTATATATTGCACACAATTTGGTCCATATTGCTAGGGATCTCTGTTTTAAGTGTTTCAGTTTTTCTTCATGCGCAACATTTCAGAGAGCAATACACAAGCAGAGAACACAGCATCTTGCTTTTGGCAAAAATAACCCTCTCAAGAATAAATAGGATTTTCCCACCCTTCCTACAGCTCTGAAACTTAAAAAGCATAAATCCATGCACTGGCAAGCAAGGGATTCATCATGGGATTCAAGGCAATAGGCATCCTCAAGCCAGTTGCCACAGGGATGAAGGGAAAAGGAAACAAAACTTCAGCAATGGGTGTTGCCCTCCAAGATGAAATGCTTCTCTTTTAAAGGCAGGTAATTTCCACTCTAGAAGCATTTATGTTAATAAGGTGCCTTATAATTAACTAAAGGAATTGTTTCTTAAAATCCAGTATGTTCTAGCTGGTGGTGAAATTAATAACATCTTTTAAATGATCCTTGCTGATTGATTTTGCCAGACATTGAAATGCAGAGCTAATAATAAACAAATATGTGAAATTGCTGGCTGTCGCTCCGCTCTTGATTTTGTTCTTGTACTGAAGCTGACATTTTAGAAAAGTATCTCATCTTCAACATTTGAATAGGCTTAATTTGAGTTGTCTCTTTCAATACAGTTAAGCATTGAATGATCAAACCACAGGTGGGCATGTTTGCTCTATGGTAAAATGTATATATGCACTGAGTAGTGTGCAGTAACTACTCACACATATACAGAGAATGTATATACTCCTTTTCTCCTCACCCACATACACACACATTATTATATTTATACCCTGCCTTTTTTCCTGCAAGGAACCCAAGGCGGCTTACATAGTCCTCCTCCTCTCCATTTTATCCTCACAACAACCCTGTGAGGTAGGTTAGGCTGAGAGTCAGTGACTGGCCCAAAGTCACCCAGTGAGTTTCATGGCCAAGCGGGGAATAGAACCCGGATCTCCTGAGTCCCAGTCCAACTCCCTAACCACTATGCCACACTGGCTCTCACATGGGTGTGTGAGAGGAAAGTACACACACACACACACACACACACACACCGTTTCCTGTTTTAATGAATTTTTATCTTCCTTCGGCTACATAGACCCTAACACAGATAATGTACCCATATTTGCACACTTGCACAATTACATGAGCACATGTAAATCCTGCACTTTTTACCTGCACTATAATGTAATGTGCAGGAGTGCGTTGATTCCCCAATCCACTCTGCGTTCTTGCCTCTGGTGGTCCATACTGAATCTCCCTCAAGGCACTGGAGCCATAGAGTGAGTATACCATCTATACACTCCGACACACTACTCTTTTCTCCCTGCGTGTGACTAAATTGGGATAGCAGCCTTACAATATCCATGAGAGGGGATCCATACAGTCAGACTGATACGAGCTATTCCTGGCCAGGCGAGGCATAACTGGTATTGGGTGTAACTCCGTTCTTGGCTAAGGTGTGTGTGTGTGTATATATATATATATATATATATATATACCCAGCCATAGGTGCTTGAACTTGAACCACTGGGCAGGCGTCGGTAGTGGATTATACTCTCTCTTCGCTCCAGCCTACCCCTGCCATGCCTGTCCCCCTATCCCAGCCTTCCCCAACTTGGTGCCCTCCAGACGGATTTGGACGACAGCTCCCATCACCCCTAGCCACGCATGGCCAGTGATCGGGAATGATGGGAGTCGTCGTCCCAAACATCTGGAGGGCCCCGGCTTGGGGAAGGCTGTACTCTCCCATCGGCTGGTGGCTCCCATCTCCGCGCCGCTGTCCGAGGTGCTGATGCGACCCGCCCGCCCTCACTCACCTGCCAGAGCTGCGGCTCCCAGGAGGCTGAGCAGCGCCGCCACGGAAGGCACCATGGCCGGCAGGACGGGCTGGCTGGCTGGCTGGCTGGCAAGGGCTGCTGAACGAAGCTGCTTCGCTTCCAGCTCCCTCCTGGCCGCAGCTCCACGCTATTTAAGGGAGGGGGGAAATGTAGGGAAGGAGGGGGTGGAGGGAAAGGTTTTGCGTCAGAGGAGGTCCCCAAGGGATTGGGGTGGAGAGTCCCAGGGATAGCCAGAAAGACCCTGCCCCAGAAGCTGCCGAAGACAGGCACCCCCGGCCACAGTTCCCTCTGACTAGCTTTCAAAATCCACTCTTGTCTCTGGCCCCCCCCCCGCCCCAAATGGCTCACGATTAACAGTTTTGGTACTATTTGCCACGAAGACCACGGACTAACCATGCCCTACCCCGCTTTAATAGGTGAGGGTTCCTCCTTCCATCTCCAAGCCTCTCCTGGCTACGCAGTTTCCCCATATCTTTTGGTGCCCCCCTCACCCATCGATTTCACCCACCCACCCATTGATTCCCCCCCCCCGCCATGAAAGGACATTATTTCCAGTGCCATTCAGTACCCTGACATCCCGGCAGCCGCCGCCCCCCGTCACCCCCTCCCCATTATGACATGAATACTCCATCGCAGGTAGCCTTATACAGACGGACAGCACAAGGTACCCACGAGAAGATCTTCCCCACTACATCCCCCTCTCCTTATATCTGTAAAGGTGAGTGGGTGTTAAATGCAGGCGAACTGCAATGGACCTGTAGGGGGGGAAGCCTCCATTCTTCTTTGAGGGCTTGGATGCTTAGGAAACTCCGTCTCTTCCGTGTAAAATGATCGTATTCCCTCCTCCAGCTTCCCTCAGCGGCGCAGATGCACACAGGCGCCCACCCACACGCACTCTGCAGAAACGGTTCTGTCAAATGAGCCCCATTTGCAGCCGTCAAGTTGTTTCACCTCACCTCATCCCACCGCCGAGTAATCTGATGAGCCAATAAAAACCGCTCAGCGCTCCAGAGGGCTTTGTCGAGCAAATCTTTCGCTGCAACATCCTCTTTATTAAGGCATTTGTTATGATCTGGGGTTGGGGTGGGGGAACGGAACAGACCCAGAGAGGGGGGGGACCGTTGATGCAAGAATTTCTCAAAACAGCCTCCATGCTGTTTGATTCCCCCCCTCCCGACATAACAACTGGATCAGCACAGTCTTTCCTCACAGAGTCACAGCAACCCCCTAGCCTCACTGGAAGACAACTCTTGAATGGAGAAATTTGCCTGCATAATTCTTCTCTCCCTACTCTTGCCTCTCCCTGCTACCTTCTGTTGCTTCCCCACTGTCTCTTTTATGCTTTTATGCTCCTTGAGGGACTTGTCTGTTCTGTACGTCAAAGATTCATAGATCACAGAGTTGGAAGGGGCCTACACAAGGCCATCGAGTCCAACTCCCTGCTCAATGCAGGAAACTAGAGGAGGGGCCTGTGTAACTCTGGAAGGCCTCACATACAGTGATGTTGTGGTATATGCCCATCAATCTTTCTGTTAAATGTTTACATTTAATGTGAAGCAAGGGTAGCTGTGTTGTGCTGGGCTCTAGTAAAGCTAATTATTTACTCACAGTGCAGGGGTGGAAATAGAGATGTGAAGGCCCAGGAAAAAAACAAGAAAAAAATAATAAAAAGCAACGTTTCCACATTTTTTCCTAGGGCCATTTTTGTGTCGTCGGCGTCGTCCCCCCGGAAAAATTGAACAGTTTTGGATTATGAAATATTTTCTTTTAGAATGATGAATATAATATTTAAGACAAGGTGTTTATATATTGCTACTCAGCTTTTACACCCCACCCCACCCGATTTCTAAAAACCATATAATAAAACTTTTATAGGAAAATTTCTGGAAATAATGAAGCTTTTTAAATTCTCTCTGTAAGATTCCAAAAATAGTTATTCCATTCCTTATTAAAGTTATTGATATAATGTATCTTTTACTGACAGACATTTAGGGATGCTCCAAGTCATGCTCAATTACCCAACATGTGAGTAGAGTCACCATATCATAATATGCAGGGAAATGTGCATTCTTGACAGTTTGGGTTTTGTTCTATGGAGTACTGTGTTTCTGGGCTTGTTCTGCTTAGATGTTGTAACAGTCAATTAATGTAATTCTAACCTAAAACCCACATGTGAAAGAAACACTGTAGGTTATCCCGCCACTGCCACCAGATGCGATGGAATGGCATGTAGGGTTATCTTTCTTTCTTTCTTTCTTTCTTTCTTTTTTAATTAACTTTGAGGCTTGGGTCTATGAAAGTAGTCACTGCCACAGTTTTTAATAATGTTCCCAATTAGATATCACCACAAGGGAATTCTGTCTCCGCTATAAAACCATTAACTGCTGCCACTAGAAGATAGAACACTCTCTACCTAAAAGAAACTCAGTAGCCTGGTTCCTATGGTGTAGGCATGGAAATGACACCACCACTAGAGACAAGCTCTCATAAAGAACAAAATTTAAGATGTTTATTAATGGAAATTATTTACAAACAAGAGGCATAGTGGTGAGAGTGTTGGACTGGGACTCGGGAGATCTGGGTTCTAGTCCCCGCTCAGCCATGAAACTCACTGGGTGACTTTGGGCCAGTCACTGACTCTCAGCCTAACCTACCTCACAGGGTTGTTGTGAGGATAAAATGGAGAGGAGGATTAGGATTACCGTATGTAAGCCACCTTGGGTTCCTTGCAGGAAAAAAGGTGGGGTATAAATATAATATAATATAATATAATATAATATAATAAATAAAACAAACATCACTCTTCAAATAATAAGTTGAGATTGCTTAAAAGGTTCTTAAATCAAATATGGATGCTTACCATTCCTAACAGGTGAGAGTCTTTCCCAGCTACATAAAATCTCAATAGCTTTTCCTTCAGTCCAGGTTTCCCTAAGTTCCACCCAACAAACAGGAACAGATTTAGGAAGTTCCCTAAACTTCCTTACAAACAGGAAAGATGCTCTACACCAGTCTTCCTGCTTCTTCTGTCTTCTAGGATGATTCAGATATTCCAGAGACTCCTTGCTGAAGTTCCCTTTGGTCAGGCATAAAATAGGAACCTAAATATATATACTATGTATAATTTGCTTTGCTCATAAAATTATCACGTTTGGTATACTAAATTTAAAAGTATAGTTTATTCACAGTACAATCCTATGGCCGCTAGATAGCATCTAGACCGCCATAGGAGTTGTCAGGGACCCAGCCCCAACCTTGGAAACTTGCTCCCCACCACCACAGCTGGTGCAGAAAGAACCGTGCCAGCTGCTTCTCTGAGGTCACAAATGAGACCTTGGAGAAGGGTTTTGTTTTTTTCTGGGTGGAAAAAGGGGGGAACCTCTGTTTTTTCCCCTATGGCTTCAAACTTTCTGGAAATTTACCTCTCTAGGTGGGAACCATTTTTGGCCCAAAGGTCAAGTGGCAATCTTGAAAACTCAGAGTGGGTGGGGCAAAGAAAGAAGGGGCAAGGCTACCATCACAGTGAGTGGGACCAAAGGGGCAGAGCAATTTAGTTTTTTTAAAACTTTTTTTTTAACCCATATACTTTACTTTACCATTCAAGGACACTTATGCTGCCAGAAGAATATTTTTGAAATATTGATCACTGCCAACCATTTTAAAAGGCACTGCAGCTGTATGCACATTGACACAGAAGGCAGAGGGAGCGCTGCTCTGTACCATGCACATTTACTCAGAAATAGGTGGTGTAATGGGTATTAGTTACATAGGGCAGGACCTGGAAATGTAGAACACAGAAGATATTTACTAAGAGAGCCAGTGTGGCATAGTGGTTAGAGTGTTGGACTGGGACTCGGGAGATCTGGGTTCTAGTTCCCACTCAGTCATGAAGCTCACTGGGTGACTTTGGGCCAGTCACTGGCTCTTAGCCAAACCTACCTCACAGGGTTGTTGTGAGGATAAAACGGAGAGGAGGAGGAGGAGGAGGAGGAGGAGGAGGAGGAGGAGGAGGAGGAGGAGGAGGAGGACTGTGTAAGCTGCCTTGGGTTCCTTGCAAGAGGGGGGAAAAGTCAGGATATAAATATAATTAATTAATTAATAAATATAATACTTATTATTGCTAATAGTTTTGATTAAAGGCCACCCTGTGTAGCTTACCAGACAGGCAGAACAATCCTGCACTTACATTATGATGGGACTGGAGATAGATATTCTGCTGCTACACTGGCAAAATGCCTCTTGTACCCTGTGCATGCTTGTTGCACAAAAAGCCACTTCTGTTGGTTTATCACCATCTTCTCTACTCTATTTGGGGTACAGTGATGCACTTAAATTAATTAGATAAAGACCCTGGGATATTGCATTTCAGGATCTCTTGTCTCATGCGTATACATCTTGTCCACCAGTGCTCCCTGGGTATCTGGTACTCTGGCCCCTTTTGTCAAGCCACATACCTAGAGAACTTGTTTGCATCCAAATATTGAAGATTCTCCACTTTGGCTAGATTTAATGCTCTACCCTCTCAAGTGCTTAGTGGAAGATTTGCTGGTACTCCTTTTTCCTTAAGATTATGCCCCTGTAATAGCCAAGAGATTGAATCCATCTAACATGTTCTTCTATTTTGTAAATTTTATACAGAAGTTCGACAACATACGATTGGTCAATTATTGGCTAATGTGCCTGAAAGTTGCAAAAATATCTGTCAATAGCCTTAGAGAACAACTCACCATGTCTACCAGCTAAAGTTATTTTAGTGGTTATTTTATTTTAAACCATGGTTATTTATTTATTATGGAGGCTGTTGTACTTTATGGGTTTACATTGTATAGCTGTTTTATTGTGCCACAGTTGTTCTTAAATTGTTTTTAAACTGTATTTATTATATGTGGGTCAACTGACCAAAATAAATTATTTATTTATTTAAGATGCCACAGCACCTGCCCCCTCCATCAGCCCCAGTGGCAGGGCCAGCCCTACCATCAGGCAGAGTGAAGCAGTCGTCTCAGGCGGCACATGCTCGGAGGTGGCAGCAAGGTGTTGGAGGAGAGACCTGCATGCCATGAGGCCTGCCCTACACCCTCTAAGTTAGCCTGCTCCCTTCAGGTGCAGCAGAAGATGCTGCCCCATCGTCAGTGTTGAAGACAGACCCAGTTGGCTTTTGTACATGGAATGAGAGAGGCACCATCTTGTTCTTCGCCTCAGGCAGCAAAATCTATTGGGTCGGTCCTGCCCAGAGGCTCGGCCAGCCACTGTAACTTCCCAGGCATCCTACAGGCAGAAGTGGAAATCCTCTTCGGCCCCTCACAAGCCCTGTTTTAGGAGTACAACACACAAAGAGAAGGAAGGAGAAGGCAACACAGCAGCCTTCAACATAGCAGCCAAATAGCGCCTTGGACAGGATATCTGTAGAGGGCACACGCAGTCCACCTGGGACAAAGGTTCAAGTCCCATCTTGGGAGGGTGAAGTCTCTTTTGCCAAGCAGCCAAAGGGAGAGCCCAGGAGCCCAGGACACACAACAAGTGCAGCCACAGACATACATCAACATCATCAGCCTCACTCCATAGGGCAGAGGGCTGGGAAGCAGGGGGTGGGTGCCAAAGTGGCCTTCTGTGCCCTACTCTTTTTGGCTGTACCTATTTATCTGTAGCAAGGTAAGGCCATGGGCACATTTGGCAACCTGAGGAACTGTCCTGGGCACCACCACAAAATGGCTGCTATGGGAGGCATGGCCGAGGACAAGTAACCTGCCCAAAAGACTGAGTAAAGGGCAGAAACAACTCCAATGAATCCAGTTTTCAGCACCAACAAAAACCTGTTTCATGGGGATACCAGCTGCCGGTAAGAGAATGGGTTGTTGTTGTTGTTATCTTTAAGTGGGAGGGGTAGGGCACCTTGATGGGTGCCAAGAAAGGTGTCCGGGGGCACACTGGTGCCCACAGGCATCACGTTGCCTACCCCTGATCTGTAGAATGTTGCCTATAGTGTGTGTGTGTGTGTGTGTGTGTGTGTGTGTGTGAGAGAGAGAGAGAGAGAGAGAGAGAGAGAGAATAAAAACACAAGAGTAATGGCAGTTTGATCTGCCTGCTTGTGAGCCATGACATTTCACCAACTGGCTCAGTGGGGCACTGTTACTGTTCCCCCCCATCCCCCCCACCCCCAATCAGCACAAACCATGCTGTTGCGCAAATCTCTCTGTTAAGGGATGCTAATTTTTTATGGACTGAAAATGTTATCCGGCCATTAGTAGTTGAACTAAGCCAATGTGAGCAGTTGAAGCAAAGCCAAGTAATACTTAACAACATTTTTTAAACAAATACATTCATAAAATGAATAAAGATAACAGGGTAGGTTTATTACACTGAATGTCCCTCTATTAATTATGCCCCAAAGAGGTTAATGATTCATCCCACTTCTTCACAGCCCTTCCTTAAGGACGTGGGCAAAGGCAGCAGACACATGAATGCAATATGCCACATTTTCTAGTTTTTCCATAAAAACAATAACCCTCTAATCAGAGATAGTAAAGGGGGTGGAGTGAGGCTCGGATATCCAGTCTACGTTGTATAGACTGCCAAATAAGGCAGACTATCTGGATGTGCAACATGGCTCCAGAACCTATTACCCCACCTTCATTAACTGCTATTCTTTATTAGTGTGCTCTAATGCTTAAAGGTGCAATCTTACACAGAAGATCTATTGAGGGGCTACAGCAGGGGTGGGCAGCTTGTGGCTCTCTGGAAGTTGTTGGGTTGCAACTCCCATCATCCCTCACCACTGGCTACACTGGCCAGGGCTGATGGGAGTTATAATCCACCAATACCTGGAGGGCCACAAGTGTCCCACCCCTGTGTTCTAGGATTCAGTGGGGCCTGGAGTTCTGTTTCCACCCTCATCTTCCACCGCTCCTCCCGCTCTGCATTGGAGGACCGTCAGCCTTTGAGTTCAAAGGCTGACAATCATCTGGGTAAGATGAGCATGGTGAGCATGGTGGCACAGTGAGCATGGTGGCACCAAGAGAGGTGTCCATGGGCACCATGTTGGAGACCCCAGCTTTAACTCTAGGTAAACTCAGGCTGAGGGATATGCAGGGCCGGTGCAAGGCAGTTTGGTGCCCTAGGCAAGATCAGATATTTAGCGCCCCCCCTTCCCACTTGAGCCCTCCCTCCCTCCAGCCCTATGCCCATTATGAAATAAAAGTCAATTGTGAAATTCCGTCTACTACAAGTCAAGATATGATTGGTAAAACAAACTTGGTAAAATACGCATTTTAGCGCTGTATTTTTTTCCCAAGGCATTTCTGGCGCCCCCTTTAGCCCTGCGCCCTAGGCAGCTGCCTAGTTGGCCTAATGGTAGCACCGGCCCTGGGGATATGTTGTCAGTGAGAGAGGAAAACATATCTGTTTTGCAGCATTTAAAAATAATGGGGTTCACTGAACTAAGAATAATATTACAATATTGTGTATTCTCAACAAGTTTGACTCAGCAAAACACTGCTGTTTCTCGTGTATTTTCTTGACAGGTCCTCAGCTGAGTTTGCTTTGCTTCTGGGCAATAAATATAAGGTCTCTCTTGTAATTATCCTTATGTGTGATTCTCAAAAGAAAGGAAAAGACCCACACACTGAGCTCTGAGAGTATTCATTGCTCCCATAAAACATACCATAATGTGTTCTAAAAGGAGTTCTGCCTACCACATTAAAAAAAACCTAATTTATTTTTTATTATACTCTGACAGCAGCTCGATCTGATCCCAAGTGTCTTCCTCACATCTGGAGTTGTCACTTCTGGGATCAATCAATGCAAATTTCCCCCCATTTACAACTCTGAAGTGACAGATCAGGTTCTCTTGTTTTCGAAAGAAGATGAAAAGCCATCATAACCTGCCATGGGAAGTGAACAGAAGAGTATGTTAAGACAGCTAAAAATAAAATAAAATAGCAGCTTGAATTTAACACCAGCTCAGAAATACTCTGAAACAAGGCATATTTCCCAGCAAGTGTGCATATCCTCAAAATGATGGGACTGCTTAAGAGGGATGTTGGCCCAATCAATAGGGGACTAAGGGGCTTATTCTAAAGGATGAAAAGGGAAAGTTGTACTGAAATGGGATGGTGGCATTGTTCAATGAGCCTGTTCTATTGCTTTTCCGGGGTTACTGGAGAGACATTATTTGTGAATGTCACTTGTCTGTCTGGCTCCTCTTATCGGATGCAATTGTAGAAGAAAGCAGTTTGAGCTAAGGCCAGTTACAGTCCAGCAACATCTGGAGGGACACACTTTCCCCATTCCTGCTCCAAATGGACAGCATTAATAATACAGTGTACACGTCTGGTTACAGACCTGCTGATGCCAACTCATTTTGTCTATTATTAACAACATTTCTTCATTCATACAGCAGTCTGAACTCTCTAAAGAGCTTCACATACCTTATTTATTTATTACATTTAGATCCCACCTTTCCTCCACAGACAACATAACAGGGAGCAAGGGGAGGAGAACCATTTTGCCCTCACAACAACCCTGTGAGGTAGGTGAAGCTGAGAAATAATGACCGGTCTAAGGTCACGCAGTCTGCTTCATGGAGGGATGGGAATTCGAATCCAGGTCTCCCTGGTCTCAGTCTGACACTGTGCCACGCTGGGTCTCAGTGTGATTATCAGTATGATTATGCCAGGAATCTGTACACAACAACTTTGTAAGGTAGGTCAGTATTATCTCTCTCTCTCTCTCTCTCTCTCTCTCTCTCTCACACACACACACACACACACACACACACACACACACATCCAAGGCAGATGGGAGTCTGAGGGTGGGTGGGTTTTTGAAGCCCACCTAATGAATTTATGGCAGAATTATGATTTAAGCTAGGGCCTTCCAGATGTTTAGCTCGGTCTCCTACAATGCAATTCTGTACACGTCTACTCAACACTAAGTCCCCATTGAGTTCAATGACACTTACTCCCAGGGAACTGGGTATAGAATTACAGCCTTAGCCACTACATTAACAGTGGAATCCTATACATGTCTATTCAGAAGTAAGCCCCACTGAATTCAGTTGGGGCTTACTCTCAGGTATAGGATTGCAATCTAAGAGGTTTATTGTCTTGCAGGAGAGCAGTTGCAAGAGTTTGGCTGCTGGTAAAGACATACCACACTTTCCTAGCAACAGAACAGTTCATTTAGGGCACAGTCCTATGTATGTTTGGGCAGAGAAAAGTCCTACAACTCCCAGCATTCCCTAACCAGCCATGCTGGCTGGGGAATGCTGGGAGTTGCAGGACTTTTTTTCTGTCCTTACTGAGCCTTTACTGTACTTGACCATGGACTACAGCAGGGGTGGGAAACCTGAGGCTCTCCAGATGTTGCTGGACTTCATCACCCCTGACCAGCGTAGGCAGCAGCAATTTACAGGCAGCAGTGACTTCTCTGTTTGTTTATTTATTTCATTTTTATACCACCCAATAGCCGAAGCTCTCTGGGCGGTTTACAGCAATTAACAAGACAGTCCCTGCCCGCAGGCTTACAATCCAAAAAGATATGACACACAAGGAAAAAGGAATGGGGAGGGAAGAAGGGGGAATACTAATGAATACTCCTGGCAGGGCTGGTGGAATGGCCCTGCGCTCCCTCTCATCTCCCTCCTCTCAGCCTGCTGGAATGGCTGCTGGTGGTGACAGTTGAGGGAGTTTAATGCCAGTTTCCCTTTCAGTATCCTCAGCAACCTGGGCTAGCCTGGCCACCTTAATAATTCACATACCGGTATTTAAATATGTATAGTGTTTTAATTCAAAATAAGGGCGCTGCTCAATAAAACCAAAATCACTTTGGAGGTTGCTAGCGCCGCTGGAAGATAGAGGCCAATGTCAGTATCATAAATTAAATCTACAGTAATACCTTGGTTTGAGAGTAACTTGGTTTGAGAGCGTTTTGCAAGACAAGCAAATTTTTAAATATTTATTTATTTATTTTTTACTTGATATACAAGCGACGTCTTGCAATACAAGTACTGTAGTATGGCTTAAATTAAAAATCTCTGTACAAATTTTTTGGGGGGGATTTCGTTTTGATATACGGTAAGAGTGTTTTGGATTACAAGCACTTTTCCGGAACGAATTATGTTCTCAATCCAAGGCATGACTGTACCTTTACGTGCGACAAGAGATAGTGACTCTGAAGGAGCTGTTTAGAGCCAAGTAAATAAACATTAAAGAGAGACAGAGAGAGTTTATTCCAATATTTATTTGCACATACTTCTGCATGTAAAGCACAGTGTTTTAAGGGCATCTCTCTCCATCAGCTCTCACGTTTAGAGGAAGGATTTCTCCCTTATCGATTTTTCTGGATATCATCAGAGTAATGGAAAGCCTTTTGCAAAAGCATTTCATTCAAAAGATGAATGCCCAGGCAGTACTACCTTACTGTTCACTCATGGTGGGAAAATCCCCTTGACAATGTGCCGATCTCTCTCGTCACTCATGTGAGGTGGCACCAACTTGTCAGCTACTCAACATGCAAGCCTGGTAGCCCAGGGCGGGGAGGAAAGCTCAGAGGTAGAGAACCTGCTGCTTTGCATGCAGATGGTCTCCCAGGTTCAGTCCCTGGCACTCCAGTTAAAAAAGGATCCCTTAGCAGGTGATGGGAAAGACCTTTGCTCAGGAGCCTTGGAAGGCTGCTGCCAGTCAGAGCAGACAATATTGGGCCAGACCAGCCTTGCCCAACCAGGTGAATGGTTAAGGATGATGCGAGTTGTAGCCTAAAAGATCTGGAAGGTGCCAGGTCGGGGGAACAATGCTCTGGGAACAGGATTAAGCCCATGCCCGAATCTCAAGGTATTGCACGGGACGGGGCATGGTTCAGTGGTGGAGCATGTGTTTGCATGCAAGAGGTCCCGGGTTCAACCCCCGCCCTCTCCAGGTAGGGCTAGAAAGGAATCCTGCCTGAAAGAGCCGCTGCCGGTCAGTGTCAACAATACTGGGCTAGATGGCCCAAGGGCCGGACTCCGCATAAGCCTCTATTCTGCACTCTTTGCGCTGCGATGCTTTGAAAGCAGTGGTGCAATCACATGAGTGCTTCAGCAGATGCCAGCAGAGGAAAAAGCCAAGCCAGCCACCTAGAAACCAGAGTTGCGAGCGCTGGCCCTTAGCAGGAATAGTTTTACAGGAAATACCGCACTGAATTGTAAGTGGAGGGTGGTGGGCGAGATGCACTTCCCACATGTCACGCCGATCGATCGTTCGGTCAGTTGGTTGCTTGTCATCACTGCCATACAAATGGAAATCTCGAGGGTGATACGTCGGCAAAGTGACCTCTGTCTTCGCATCTGCTCTCCCCATTCTGGGCAATATAGAAACATACTGAAGAACAGGTTTCGGAGTTTTGTGACAGCTACCTGGAGCCCTTCTGCAGTGCATTTTGGCTGCCGTGGATTAGCTATGCTGAACGTTGGGGAGACGTCCATTTAGTCCCCTCATATAAGCAGCGAGTGTTCTTCCCTTGCCCTTTCTGGCAAAATGATCCAAGAATCCTTGTAGATCCTCACTCAGTCTCAAGGGGGTAATTGGAACGTCTAGGCAGGCTACCGTAAGCACTCAGCTGTCTTGGCCGAGGCAGACTAGCCTTGCCTTGCTGTCCCATCAGCAGCTGGAGGGACCGCTGCTGCTCCCCAGTCAGCCTCCTAGATCAGTGACCTCGACTATCTTTCAAGCAGGAGCCGCTTTGACTGCAGGCCCCACTGCTGAGGCCACTTGCAGGCCATTCCTAGGCTGTGGGTGGCCTCTCCTCCCCTACCCCACCCCAGCAGGCCAATTTAATCAGGCACACTTGGTCCTGGGACAGGGATGGATCTTTTTCTTGTCACTGAAAGGGTGCTCTGCTGCTCTACCCCGTGCTGCAAAATCTCCCAGCTTGGGTGCACATTGCTTACTCACCCTCTCTCACCCACACATTCAATTTCCGCTGCACCTCCGGGGCCTGCACAATGCACTACTGCAGCTAGCCAACTGCCTGTGGTTTACGCTGGCTCAGCTTGTCTGAGCGTAGAAAGCTAAGCAGGGTCAAGCCTGGTTATTACTTGGATGGGAGACCCCTCCTCTAGTTTCCTGCATTGAGCAGGGGGTTGGACTCGATAGGCTTGTAGGCTCCTTCCAACTCTATGATCTATGAAATCTATGAAACTGCATTGCTCTTAGCCTGTTCCCCCCCAACAGCTAATTGGCTGATTGCTCCTGGGTTCTTCCCCCCCCATCTTACAGCTGAGGAGTGGCAGGTCTCCTGACTCCCCCCCCCCCAAGCCTCCTCTCCCCCCCAAGCCTCCTCCGGTAGCTCAGAGTACAGCAGCTAGCCCACTCCTAAAGCTAAACGACAAAGCAAAACTGGAGAGCCTCTGCTGAGACCTGAGAGTGAGTAGCTACTGCAGAGAGAGAGAAGAGAGAGAGAGAGAGAGAGAGAGAGAGAGAGAGGTGGAGAGCCACACTTGAGGTGATTGGGAGCCGCTAGTGGCCCCCTTGGGCCTTGTAGTGAAGAACACAGTCTGAGACCCAGTCTGGGTCTTCAGAACAGATCAACCAGTGGCATCAACAGGGTGGAACAAGCAGGAGAGGACAGAGGCTGAAGGGAAGGAGAAAACTAAAATGAGGATAGAGGAGCACTGAACAAGGCAAGTTCAATTCTACTGTTGGCCCTTCGTACGAGGAGCACTTCCCTAGCTCATTTACGTCTGTTTGGATTGGAATGTATTTTATTATTTTATTTTAAATGCCCTCAATATAAATGGAACTAGATCTAAACTTCTTTGGTGTAACTGGCATTACGTATTATGGTCTTTGGGATGCCTCAAACTCCTGCTGGCACGTTTTGTCACGTTCTCACTACATATGAGAAGAGATCATCATAATGCCTCCTTGAGGATTTAGGGCAGCCTTCTTCAACCGGGGCCCTACAGATGTGTTGGACTAGAACCCCCATCATCCCCAACCAATGCAGCCAAAGGGCATGATGACTGGGGATGATGGAAGCTGCAGTCAGACACACCTGGAGGGCATCAGATGTAGGGCCTACTGCAGCCTCCCCCAAGCCAGTGCCTTGGTTGGGGAAGACTGGCCCACTGAGATTATGATTATGTCAGAGTTTCTGGCCTCAAGCACCAGGCTCAGACAACCAGGGCCTACAGAGAAGCTCCCTTCCCTTTTGAACATATAGAGTACAAAGCTGTATTCTACTGGGTCAGGCTGCTGGTCCCTATAGCACAATATTGTCTACTCCAACTGGCAATGGCTCTCCAAGGACTCAGGTAAAGAGAGGTCTTTCCCAAACCTGCTACCAGAGATCCCTTTAAATGGAGAAGCCAGGGACCAAACCTGGGACCTTCTGTATGCAAAACAAATGCTCTGCTAGGGTGGCCACTTATAAATTGCTAAAAAAGAGGACACCCCTCACCAAAAAAGAGGATACATATTTGCATAGAATGCACATGTATGTATTTTGTATAGATGCTAAGTTAGAAATTACTATTGTGATTTGAGTAGAAATACAGTACTTCTAGTGGATGACTGTAGTTAGATTACCTTTGTGCCTGCTTGTTCCGTTTGTTGTCCAGGTGCTAACTGTTGATGGGCAACAGTTCTGATTATTTATTATCTTTAAACTGGACTTGAACGAGACAGCCCTTCAAATAAACGACAATCCTCGGGCAGCCCTTCAAACAGAGGACAGTGCTCTGTAAAAGAGGACACCTGGCCACCCTATGGGACTATCCCTTCTTGTTCTAGAAGTTTCAGCACCTGAACATTTTATTTTGTCCATCTTTTTTGTGGATGGGAATAAGTAAACAGAGGTTTATTCTTGTTTGGTGTGTTAAAAATGAGTGTCACCTGCCCTGCATCTTTGGCTAGGTTACAAATCTAAAAACAAATGTATTGCACTTTCATGTGCTCTTTCTGCCGCCAAGCAGGGAGGAGGAGGAGGAGGAGGAGGAGGAGGAGGAGGAGGAGGAGGAGGAGGAGGAGGAGGAGGGCAGAAAAGAGAGACTCTGAGGGGGGGAATGGCACATGCACCCCCAGGCCTGGGGAAAGACAACAAATGCACCCGCAAGCCCGAAAAGATCGCCTATCCCTGCCCTACAGCAAGGTGTTGAACCACTTTCAGCCTGAGGGCCAAATTCCATCTTGGGGAAGCGCTTGGGGGCCACATTCCAGTGGAGGCCAGGCTGAACGAAAAATGGCACAGAGCCAAAGGCAAAGGGGGGGTGATACCCCAAAATACCAGCATATTTTAGCTGAAAGCTCTTACTGCCAGTAGGACAGGCATTTCGACCTTTTAGAATGGGTGGGGAGAGGAAACTGCCAAATGATTGGTGGTTGGGGAAAAGGGGGTGGCCCTCTGGGGAACCCCAGAGGGCCAGATTGGAACCCCAGGTTGGCCAGATTTGGCCTAGGGGCCTGAGATTCCCCACCCCTGCCCCAAGGTTCCCCCAAACCTGCCAATGCTTCCCTCTTGTGCATGGAGTGGGCCTTGCTGTGAATATTCCTCCCCTCTACCATGAGCCCCTTGCCGGCCTGAAATCTGAAATTGTAACCTTGAGAGACAGAGGAGGAAAACGTTGCCCGCAAGCGGAGCACTTGCGCTCATCTCAGTGACCATGGCCACCCTTTTATCTTTTTCTTTGAAGAACTCTGAGAGTATGCAACACACGCCAACCCGCTCTTAGATCAGAGCTACCAGACCTTTCATTCTGTGTAGCATTTCTTCCTGTGCTTGGAACAGCTATTAGTATGGAGAGGCTTGCCATCTGCAGGTTTCCTGATGACTGACTAACATAATATGTGGGGAGAAACTGCCCCTGTAGCGCTCCTGCCATAGCTCAGTGGTAGAGCACATGCTTTGCACTGGGGATGCCAGGTTCAATCCCTGGCATCCCCAATAATGATAGCGGGTGCTGGGAATGAGACTCTGTCTGAAACCTTGGGGAAACTGCTGCTAGTCTGAGAGTTTAACTAGATGATATGTTAAATGCATAAATGCGTCTAGCACAGCCTACTTTTTTAAAAAAACTTTACTGTGAGCACACAAGCCCCAATCCATATCAGGACCACCATGTGTGAGTGAGTGAGTGAGTGAGTGAGTGAGTGTGTGTGTGTGTGTGTGTGTGTTAAACCTTCCCACCCAGGGGATTTCCCCCTAAATTTATCCCCACACACACACGTGCAGAGGGTAAAAAAAGAAAAGACTTCCATTTGCACCAATGAAGGTTTTTTTCTGCTTCTTCTTTTAGCTCCCTATGTGTGTGACAAATATTTGCCCCAGAAGCTTTACATCTTGCAAGCTCCTAAGCCAGCCTGCATAATAGGCTACCTTGCAAATATTTATCCAAAATTGAGTTATTTGGTCTTCCACATTTTTCTCATAAGCAAAATTCTCCAAAGCTACATTTGTATAAAGAAACAAATAAAATATTAAGATGTATTCCTAAATGAAGTTTGGATCAGTTTGATTCTAAGAGAGACATTCTAACAGAAGCATTTGTGCTGACATGCTGTGACTTTTCACTAACTCAGGAGCCTGCTATGGGATAGACGAAATTTTCCCAGCTGAACTCGGGAAGGGCCAGCTCAAAGATGTCATTGGGTAAGGGAGCAATCCTATGGCCCCAAGACAGCATCTGAGGGGCCATAGAATATTTCGGATTCATATCTTATTTGTAAATGTGACCTTTTTGTAATATGTGTGATGTTTTGTTTGTTTGTACATTTATAATAAAAAAAAATTTTTTTTAAAGAAGTAAATTTACAATTTCCTTAGTGACACTTTGTACCTGGAATATGATGTGGGATACATTACCTGCTGATCCATGATCAAACTAAATACAGAAATCCCATATCATAATATCCCTAGGCAAGGACAAATCTGTCACTGTGTGTGTGTGTGTGTGTGTGTGTGTAGGGGATGGATTTAGAAGGGAAAGTGGCTGGGTGGGAAGGTTTAACACACACACACCCTTACCTGTGCACAGTGGCCTCAATCCAGATTGGAGCCCACACACTTACAGTAACATGTTGTTGTTTTTTTAATGAAAGGTAGGCTCTGCTAGATGCTATGTATTTAATGTATCATTTAAGTTAGCCCTGAGTGGACAGTACTGGGCTAGATGGACCAATGGTCTGACTCACTCTAGTATGCCACATTTTAACAAGGACACTGGCAAACTAGAGAGTGTCCAGAGAAGGCTCACCAGGATGGTGAGGGGTCTGGAAACCAAGACCTATGAGCAACGGTTGAAAGAGCTTGGGTACATTTAGCCTGGAGAAGAGATGATTCTGAGAAGTCTGAGAAGTCTGAGTGGAATCTAGGGAGAGAGGGGGAGTATTGGGTAGTGCTGTCTGAGAGAAACAGAGTGAGAGAAAGGGTGTGAGAGAGAGGGAGTTTAGCCTGGAGAAGAGAAGATTCAGGGGAAACCTGATAGCGGTCTTCAAATACCCGAAAGGCTGTTATGCAGAACATGACGCAGACTTGTTCTCTGTGGCTCCCGAGGGTAGGATTAGAACTAAGGGGTGGAAATTGCAAGGAAGCAGATTTCAGCTTAACATTAAGAGAAATTTCCTAACAGTGAGAGCTGTTCAGACGTGGAACAGACTGCCTCAGGAGGTGGTGGGCTCTCCTTTGCTGGAGGTATTTAAGCAGAGGCCCCCTGTCAGGGATGCTGTAGTTGCATCCTGCATTGCAGAGCCTGCATTGAGAAGTGGGCTGGACTAGATGACTTCCATGGTCCCTTCCAACTCTGTGATTCTATGGAAGTGTGGTGCCTCAGAGCTCTGAAACTATCAGGAGGCCAGGTCAAGACTAGATCTGGCAATCCTAGTTCAGATACAACTTAAAGGTTTAAATTTCTAACTTTAACTTGCTCCACCATCTTTCTTCAATTAAGGCTCAATCCTATGTATGCTTAGACAGAAACAAAGAACTCCTAGAGCATGGCTGGCTGGGGAATGCTGGAAGTTGTAGGACTTTTTTCTGTCTAAACATGCAAAGGATTGTGCCCTTAGTTTTTGATTAACATTTAGAGTTTTAAGAACACTCATCCTTGCCAAGAATTGGCATTTGCTATCAATGAACATATAAGGAAAGCATTAAAAATAGCGATTACCTTACAAACTAACAGAACAAGGTCTATTTTCAACAGATTTCTTTTTAAAATTATCCCACACAACAACCGCCCTGCACATAACAACAAAAGGGATACGTTTATAGAGTCCGCAAGTTGACTGCTGGGTGCTCAGTTTAGCAACCATATGCTGTGGGATACTATAAAATATTGAAAAACCAGGAGCTAGAAAGGGAAAAGGAGAGAGAGAGGTGACAATCTCTTCCATCAGAACATATGTTGCTGGGGGGCGGGGGCGGAAAGGGAACAGCACTTACAGCAGTCAGTTGCTTGCTTGAGTCTGTCCTTACCAAAGAAACATTGGGCGATATGTTTGCATGAATCAGTTCCTTCTACATTTCTAGAAATGTTACAGGGAAGTTTAAGCATTTATTAGGTTATTAGGACAATATGGGGATCCTCTTATAGGAGCAAGAGAAAGGGTGATACCAGTAGAGAAGCACCTGAAGGCTGCAATTTTAAGCACACTACAGGGGCGAGCAACTTGTGGCCCTGCAGGTGTTTTGGCCTACAACTTCCATCAGCCCTAGCCAGCATAGCCAATGGTGAAGAATCATGGGGCTGTGTAAGCCAAAACATCTGGAGGGCCATGTTGACCACCCCTGTTCTACTTCCCCAACCTGGTGCCCTCCAGATATTTTGGACTACAACTCCCATCAGCCTTAGCCAGCATGGCAAATGGTAGGGATGATGGGAGTTGCAGTGGAGAGCTGCTGCCAGACATTGTAGACCAGCCTTCCCCAACCTGGTGCCCTCCAGTTATGTTGGACTGCACCTCCCATTATCTGGCTAGGGATTATGGGGATTGTAGTCTAACACATGTGGAGGGCACCAGGTTGGGGGAGGCTGGTGTAGACAATCCTGAGGTGGATGGACCAATGGTCCAATTCGGTATAAGGCAAGCTTCGTAATGTGTGGACAGTCTGGCCCTCAGATACTCTTTGTTCAAGGGCAGTTTTTTAAAGTACTATCACTTAAGGTGCAATCCTATGCATGTTCAGACAGAAAAGAGGCCTACAACTCACAACATACCCAGCCAGCCATGCTGGAAGTTGTAGGCCTTTTTTTCCTGGCTAAACATGCATAGGATTGTGCCCTTAGTCACCTTCTTATCCTCTAAAGTGAGAGAGTGTGCAGGAGAAAGGGGTAGGAAGGGTCTACCTGTATGGCTGGTAGACCCTTCACATGAATAGTGAGCACTCAAATGCTCGCTTTGTACCAAACTGAAAAAGGGGCAGTTCAGTGCAGTCACTTTGTGCCAAATCAAAACTGGGCTTCGGATGACCAGGGACGTGCCCATGCCCCCCACTGCCAGCCCTCTGTTCATTCTGGCACCACCTTCCCACTAGGATATTTACATGTCAAACGGACCTGTGACAAAACGTTGCAATATGGAAGGCTGCTCTTCAGGATTCAAGCTACTTCGTCCCACCCACCCCCCTGCAATTTTCTGTTTCTTCTCCCCCAACAGTCAGTCAGCATTCCATGGTCACTGAGCATACCCAGTTCTCATTGGATTATTTTGAGGGGGGAGGGTTCCCACCTCACCATTTATTTCTCCCCCTAAAGCATTTTGTACTTCTGCAATCCTCAGGGTTTCTCCAAGCCTGCTGTTACCACCTTCTGGATGGTGCTATTTTGGTGGATGGTGCTATTTTGGCTATATAAGAAACAGCACTCACAACGTGACCATCGGAAATAAGAGGGAACAAGTGGGACCTACAACAAAATGTCACAGTGTGGAGTGCTGCTCTTCCGTGCTCTTTCAGGGTGCTCCGTTCCATTCCCACTCCAACAGTCTGTCAGCATTCAGTGCCCACTGAGCATGCTCAATCCTCACTGGGCTGTTTTTTGTTCTACTTCTGCAAAGTTAAGAGTTCCGGCAAGCCTGCCGATACCTCTCTGTTGTGCATGGGGTGTGTGCATGCCATTTTGGATACACTGAGCACCAGCACTATGAGAATTGTGATCACTATTAGTTTAGTCATGGGCGAACTTACCCTGAGTGAATTAGTTATTTATTCAAAAAGTAACAAACGAATTTGGATTAGAGTCCTCCTTTAATACGAAAACTTGTATTACAAAATCTCGTTCCATGTATATGAAATTTTGCACATGTGCAGTATCAAGGTGCATCTTGGGAGCTGTAGTTTGAAATGGTGTAGTGCAGCATGATACTACGTGTCACCACGTTATGTGCCCCCTTTCTGATTCTTATCACATGGCCTGCTTGCGTGATGATCCCATGTGATGCTTACTTGCTGTTGCCAATCACCAGTATGAAGAAGATGGACCCAGAGCTGCGGTGGTGCAAGTGATGGGGGAAACAGCTAAGGAGGTAACCATGTGGTAGGATAACTGAACATTTAGTGTGGGGTGTGTGTGATCTGTGTACTATTTTACTGCACATGATCCGAAGCTCACAATCAATTACAAATTTAATAGCGAATTCGTAATACATTGATCCAACTCATCACAAAGGTGAGCATTACGAACAGATGTGTTTCAACCAACGAGCCAACTAATTATAAAATTTGGTGGCATCACTAATTAGTATATATGATGGCAAGTGCAGCTTGCTTTTGACGGTAACAATTTCACATGAAAATCTCCCCGGAGCCCTTTGCTTTGAGATGCCTCCATTTCCAACCTGCAGCTGAGACGTTACGGTGAGAGCTGTGGAAAATGCCATGGCTCCAAAGAGGGTTACATCAGCCACCCATGTTTCTGCGTGTGTTCCCTTATAGCACAGAGGCTGAGAGAGAAAGAAAACCTATCTATAATTTATCGGATCTCAAAAATGTGTGGAAAGTCTTGCTAAGGCAGACCTCAGACTCACAGTTCCCCAGGCAGAGACACATTCACTTTGCAGATTTGGAAGGGGGGTCATTTACAGACAGAAGAGATAAATGAAAGCTCACTGGGAAGATTTTGTGCTCATTTGTCTTTCCTGAAAAATTGCCTCACTGCAATTTCTGATAGGCTCCAATGCTCTGTTTAAGGAACTGAACGAACCCCAGTGAGATCAAAAGGTTTTGCAGCAGGATTTGAAAAGGGGTGTAAAATATCCCTGACAAATAATTCTGTAGAAATGTATGAAGCGAGTTCAGTTTATTCAAAATATGGATGGCGTACCATGGGTGATATAGGAGGCAGATGAGTCTGTGATTGCAAGTATATGGCCTACACAAATCTAAGAGATTAACAGACAGACACATGTCAAGGTCTAACTAGAGCAGTGTTCTCCAACCTTGGGTCCCCAGATGTTTTTGGCCTACAAAAACACCCAGCATAGCTGGCTGGGGCATGCTGGGAGTTATAGGCCAAAAACATCTGGGGACCCAAGGTTGGAGAACACTGAACTGAGGAGAAATCAGATATTCAGCTTGCTAACCAGTGAAAATCCTGGTAATCAACCTTCTTCTAGAACAAAACCTTAGCTCAGCCTTCACCAGATGTTTGGACTACAACCACCATCATCTCCAGTCACCATGGCCCTGGGTTGCAGCTGAGTAGGGGGTTGTAGTCCAAACACATCTGGAAGGCATCGGCTCAGGGAAGGTTGCCTTAGCTTAGCTTCTGAAAATCTTGAAAATGTTTGATCTTCAGCTGCAAGAGTCTAATAATAAAAAGTTGCCAGGGAAAAAAATATCACTTTATATCCTTGTAACTTCAGCACTTGTATTTCAAACAGCCAGGGAGACCAAACATTTCACATTGACTTTTCTGATTCAGAACCTTCTCGCACACAAATGGTAGGGATGTTTGGGGAATGGGTTTTACAAACAAAAGATTAAAGAGGTCTCTTTTGGTCGAGCTACCTGCACCAAGATAGGATTGAAGTAGGTTGGTATCATACTTGAGAGATGTTCATTCAGCCTTTTCCTAAAAAGAAAATAATAACTGTTGTACATAGATCATGCATCTTTTCCAAGCAAAAGTGTTATTGTTCTTATTTTCTCTAATCTGAAACATTCCTGCAGCTTAACCCATGGTCTCTTGCACTCTGTCATTGGTGGCAAAGGGGAAATTATTTTCCAAGGATGATCCACAAACTTGAGCGGGAGCTCTAACACTGATGAAAACACTACCAGTGTTCAAAACTCTTGTTCCTAGTTATTGGCATGGGAAATGGACTTGGGAATTAGTGGTAGAGCACCTGCTTTGCATGCAGAAGGTCCCAAACTGAACTCCTGGTATCTCCAAGGAAGGCTGGAAGAATGCCTTCCTGAAATCCTGGAGACCCACTGCCAAACAGTGTCAACAATACTGGTTTAGATGGACCAATACTTTGATTCAGTATGAGGCAGTTTCCTATGTTCCTATGATACTGGACACTGAGTGGGAAGCCATGGCTTCCAAGATGCCTCTATGCGCCACCTCAGCAAGGATCAAGGAACTGATGCTGAAGCTTATGGCACTTCACACTGGTGAGGTTACATCATGTGGATAAAAGAACATCCCTATGTATTGAGGAAGGTGCAGTGAATGTGGCTCATTTAGACACAACTGAAGGGACTGTAGTCGAGTAAAGGAATTCTAGTCTAAGGTCTTTGGAGTTATATCAGGTATCATTCAGCAATTAGTCTATTTGAATCCAGTTAGTATTGCTTTCAATAGCCAATGGGCCTCAAATTATACACTAGGATGTGATTATGTACTTACTAGCAGTTGTGCACATAGAAATAGGACAGCACTGGAAATCCAGGTCTGGATTCACAGTTCAGGGATGGTTTGACTGAATCCGGCAACTAGCACTGTCAGAAAAACTAGCACACCAGCTTAGGCTGGTCAAGGGAACGGTTGAAGAAGATAGATCTACAGAAGTAAGATCCTCTTCCTCCTCCTATGTAAACAAGGGGACTCAGGATCTCAGACATCCTTCTAGGTGTCCAGTGCTGAATTCCATTTTGGAGAAGCTCTTGGGGACCCATATTCCAGTGGTGGGTGAGGCCAAAGGTAAAAGTGGTGGGGCCAGAATCAGCAACATATTTTTAGCTTAAAGCTCTTACTCCCAGGAACTAAGCCTTCGGAGAAGCATTTCAACCTTTTAGAATGGGGGGAAATCTGCACAAAATTCAGGAAACCACCAAATGATGGTTGTGAAGGACCATGACCGGTCCTGTTCCGCGAATTCAGGAGCAAAGCGGTTAAATTTGACAGCTTAGAGCTCCCGTTCGCGCTTCCTGAGTCAAATCAGGTTGAGCGCACTGGATCAAGCACCGGAGTCAGAACGAAACTATGCTCAGTCAGAAGTGAAACCAACTTTATTTACAGAGTTTAATTGAGTGAATCAGGTCAGGGAGAGATAAGGGAAGTTATAGTAAATAATCAATTAAGCCGAGGTATGCAATCTACAAAAGGAGAGGAAGCTTACTGGGCACAAGCAGAACTATCAAACAAAAAAGAATCTTCACTAATCTCATCTAACATTGAAGAACCGACCCTAGTCTGACACTAGTAATTCAGACGGACTTACGATGAAGTACCCAGGCGGTCTGCTTGGGGGTTGAGGATCCGGGTTGGCCTGAGCCGACAACGCGCTCTGTGCTGCCTCGCACCTTGTTCCCAACAACGGAGCCAGGGCTGCTGTTTTACACTCTCGCTCGCCCCCCTCTCATCCCCCAACCCCTCCCCTTGTTTGGCAGGACCAACCAGTCCGACCCAGCAGGAGGGGTGCTGAGGTTTTTTCGGTGCCACTTTGCCTATGGCTCCTCGCAGGTGCATATAGGGTGATTGAGGGTACTTGGCAGCTCTTTGAGACTGCTGGGGGGGGGGGGGAGAGACCATTGAGGCAAATGCAAATGTGTGTCCCGGACTTGGCAACTTACTGAGGGTGCTTGGCGAAGACTATGTAGATGCAAATGCACGCCTGGGATTGAGCTCCCCTTCCTTGGGCAGAGATTATGCAGGTGACTGGGGGGGCGAAGTGTGTGTCCTGTCAGGGTTTTCTCTCCACAGTGGTGGTTGGGGGAATGGGCATGGCCTTCTGGGGAATTCTGGAAGGACTGGGATCCCACGAAGGCTGGATGCCCCTAGGCCTAAGGTTCTGCAACCCTGTTAAAGAGAGATGTGCTGACACAATATAGTTTTCACACAGACCCTAGCTCCATAAGCATTATGTGATATGGCTATAGGAATTCAATTGCAACTCAGGAATCAAACAACTCACATTTGTTCTTTATTGTTTGTTTGTATTGTTGTTTCTAAAATACAATAAAAATATATATTTGCAAAAAGCACACAACCACCTTCTTGTTCCTAGTTTTGACATCAACCATACGCGCTTATGGATCACATAAAAAATTATTGCAAACCAAAGACAGGTACTGTTTGCGCCTTTGCCTGGATGTGCCTCTTGTGTCTAGCCTCAGTTTACCCTCTGGTCTTTTTATGTATCATACTAAGATACTGAGATTAAACATGTAGTTTGGGCAAGGTGTGTTTGTTTAAACTTTAAAACAGCAGCAGCAGGGAGGCCCAGTCAGGTTCAGGACTGTGGTGGGTGGGTGGGGAGAAGGGGGCTTAACCCTTTCCCCCACACTGGTAAAAATCCTCCCCCCTGCAAGAAAAAGAAGAAAACTGCTGTTTGGCATGGGAGGGAGGCTGTTGTTGGTACCAATGGCATATTGATGGTAGTGAAATCGGGAGTAGGGGGGAACCTGTGACCCTCCTGATGTTTTGGATTCCAACTCCCATCAACCCCAACCAGCTTGGCTAATGGTCAGCTATGTTGGGAGTTGTCATCCAACAACATCTGGAGGGCCACAGTTTCCTCACCCTTGATATAAATCAAATGGCAACTGCTGTAAGAACCATTTTTAGCTACCTAGTGTAAGAATGTTCACCAGACAAATGCAGAGCTATTTTAAATTGATATACCAAAGACCTTTCAGATGTATACTTGTTAACTACAGCTAACTGTGTTAACTGCAGCTTTCTGATGGCTCCACATGACTTTCTGCTGAAAAGATCAGCATTAAACAGACTAAGCAAGGCCTGTTTAATAGTATAAACCTGCAATTCCCACTGACTTCAAAAAAATCCTAAATGGTTTAGGGTAGTTGAATATCTGGATCATTAACTATTCAACATTGTTACATGTTGTTAACGTGTTATTGCATCATTGTTACATCACAAAATGCAGAGTTACAACTGGAAATATCTAAGCAAAGAAAATAGTGGTGATATACACTGAACATTTTTGTTGTTGTGACAAATCTGTTGGCAACCTTTGAACCTTTTTCAGCTCAACTGCTGAATTCTATTTAAGGGCTGAATTCAAATTTGGAGCATCTCTGTGGGGGGTGGGGTGCATTCCAGTGGTGAGCAGGGCCAAAGGCAAAATATGCTAAAATATACCAGCATGTTTTAGCTTAAAGCTCTTTCACCTAGTAACTAAGCCTTGGGAGAGGCATTTCAG
This sequence comes from Shinisaurus crocodilurus, assembly GCA_021292165.1. Classification (NCBI taxonomy): domain Eukaryota; kingdom Metazoa; phylum Chordata; class Lepidosauria; order Squamata; family Shinisauridae; genus Shinisaurus; species Shinisaurus crocodilurus. The sequence goes on along the minus strand of CM037879.1, from coordinate 166,011,149 downwards.
CCTTTTAGAATGGGTGGGGGGGAACTGCACAAAAGTCAAGAAACCACCAAACTCTGATAGTGCAAGGGCAGATACATACAGAACAGGAGATCCTTGAGGTTCCCAGTTCTCAAACCGTGTAGAGAGCTCAAAGCATCAGCACTTTTAAACCTTTGTGCCCAGAAACAAAATGAGGAAAAGGGCTAAAGGCAGTATCCATTCATATCCCCCCTCCTCCAGCCCACACAGAGTCAGACTTTCACTGCCTAGCAACCCACTCACAGGTAGGATGGTCATGTATCCTACTTTACAGAGGTACCAATCTTCTGTTTCAAGGCATCCTCCAGTTGAAAGGTTGCCCAGTTCAAGTCTGCTTTAACGACAAAGAACTGGTGCCTGAGTTTTGCTCCTTTTTCCTCCTCCCTCCCAATCCCTTTTCCTTTTGTGTCATGTCTTTTAGATTGTAAGCCTGAGGGCAGGGACTGTCTTATAAGTTATTATTCATCTTTGTAAGCCACTCTGGGAGCCTTTTTTGGCTGAAGAGCAGGGTAAAAACACTGTAAATAAATAAAGAACGATAAGAAGGGAGGGCAAACCAGGACCTTGAATTTGCCCACTAATGGTTAGCACCTGGACAGTGGATTGAGCAGGGACACAGCAGGTCACCTGGCCACACTCTTCCACCATGCAATGGTGAAATGTATTAGGTATATTCTATTGAAATTCTAGTCATTATTTCTAAATTAGCATCTAGGCATATAAATACATACACATTTTATGCAAATCTGTCTTCTTTTGTCCTCTTTTTGGGTGATGCCGGATGCTTGGCTGGTAGGATGCTTGGCAGTAGTAGTAGACTACTGTTGCAGTAGAAAAACTAAGACTGCAATCCTATATACGCTTTCCTGGCAGTAAGCCCCATTGAACTCAATCGGGCTTATTTCTGAGTAGACATGCACAGGATTGTGCTTTAAGAGGTTCTTCTCAGTCCTTTACTGTTAAGCTGGTGCTGAAATCCATGCTCCAGGAAGTTTTGGCAGGTACGTCTAGACATTTGATGGCACAGGCACAACTATCTGTTTGGGATAGTAGAAACCTAGGTTCAATTTGCTGCTCAGCTCTGAAGCTCACTGATTAACCCTCTCTCACCAATGATGATGATGATGATGATGATTGTTTGCTTGTTACATTTATATCCCACCTTTCCTCCAAGGAGCCCAAGGCAGCATATATAATCCTCCTGCTCCTCTCCATTTTATCTTCACAACAACCCTGTGAGGTAAGTTAGGGTGTGAGTCAGTGATTGGCCCAAAGTCACCCAGTGAGCTTCATGGCCAAGAGGGGACTTGAACCTAGGTCTCCCCAGTCCCAGTCCAACACTCTGACCACTACACTGGTCTCATCATAACCTACCTTACAAGGTTGCTGTGAGGATACAATGCCACAAGTGTAATAAATAAACCTACTCTGAGCCAACGAAACAACAGTGCACCAATATTTCTGTAAGACAAACTTCCCACACTGAAAGAGAGCAATAAGGCTAAACCGGAAGATCCAATTCAGTTAAAGCCTTCAAAAGCATTGTCAGTCACTGCAAATCCTCTGGCAATGATTACAACGATCCAAACAGCAATTACCAAGGTATTTTCCATAATATAAATTTCCTCTTATTGATACAGGGGAAGATATCTCTAGGTATTTAATGCACACAAATGCTATTTTAAAAATAAACCAATTATTACTGTTTTAATATTAAGCTAAGAATATTAATCTATTTGTTGCACAAGCAGAGGCCAGAAGCTCAGTCGACTGGTGTGAGTCATGCGGCTGAATTACACCAGCTACAGAGATGTGGTATTTGGCCTATTTTACGGGTTTAGCTCTCTCTCTCTTTTAATGAGACACCCTCAGACTGAGCAGCCAGCTTTCTCACTGCACTTTAAGCAGCTGGGAGGCAAGGCACTCGCTTCACAGATTCAACAAGGTCTTGCACTTAAAAAACACACACGCACACACACAGAAAACCTTTCTACTTCCCTAAGGCATTACATATTCTGCACTTCATCAATGTGTTTACATTGCCTCTTTTCAATTTTTTGCAAAGTATGAAGGGGGGGGGCATAAAATCCCCAATTTGTATCCTACCAACTGAGGCATGCCCAGAGCAGTAACCATCGCACTAGCAACACGCTTTACAAATCCCAGCAGTCCCTTCTCCTCCCCAAGGAAGGGAGCAGGTTACTCTATGCTGCCCCCCCCCCTGCAACCTGGTGCCTTTCAGATGTGTTGGGCTACAACTCCCACCATCCCCTGGGGATGATGGAAGTTATAATCCAACACATCTAGAAGGCACCTCGTCAGGGAAGGCTGCTCTATGCATATGATTGCAGCACATCAATTAAGTTATCCCATTGCAGGAAGGTTATTCTTTGCAATTCTCATGTCCTCTCTTGAAATTCCACTTTATCCCTCCATTCCCCCCCCCTCCAGTGAAAAGCAACATTTCTGGGTTATTTCAAGAATTCCAATATCTGTTTTCTGATTTGCTCTTATGGATAATCCACGGATAGTCAAGCAATGCCTGTTTAAGCCCAGTTCTGATCTCAGGAGAAAAGCCACCAAATATTGGGCATAATTCAGCTACCCTCCTCCTCCACAACTTTGCAGAAGAGTTGGCAGCGACTAAACATCCTGGCCCTGTCCGGCAGCAGTGTTTTCCTCAAAAACCTATTCCAGGAGTGGCCCTACAGATGTTTTGGACTACAACCCCTAGCATCCTGCATCATTGGCAATGCTGCCTAAGGCTGATGGGAGTTACCGTACATGCCAAAACTTCTGGAGGGCCACAAGTTGCCCTACCCCTGCTCTTTTCTAACAGATCCCCACCCTCAACACTATCACTGTCACCACCACCACCACCAGGCCCAGCTGACATGTGGGAGTCCTCCTCTATCTTACCCTGGCTCATTTAAGATGCTACTCCTTTCCTGGAGCAAGGAAGAGCCTACAGAAGGAATTTACCGGTAAGTCTTTGATGTTGTGCCTGAAACTGGTTCTGCCTTGGAAAATTTGGGTATACTAAAGCTTACGCTTCGCTCCACCCTTATACAACCTTTCCCTTTCAAGTTCAGTATGACTCACTGTTCAGAAGAGCAGCTGGCTACAGAAAGTAACACTGCAAAACACTGATGTACTTATTCAACTAACACAAAGCATTAGATCCTTTGCCATCTGATCTACTCACCCAGTTCCTGTCAGCATGCCAGTGAGCTTTGTCAGGAAGAAACTGACTGGCTGATGTGCTAGTGATGTCATAATGGCCCTCATGGTCTAAAAAGGCTACCTTGGTAATCTCTCAGGTGACTGACTCACTACTTCCTGATGTAACTTGTTCAAGCTCAAGAGGGTACTACAACCCGCTTTATGTACAAAAAGCACTTAACTTTTATTTCTGCAGAATACCAAACTGGGTACAGTTGGAAAATAAATAAATAAAAAGAATTACGCAAAGATACATGATGGATTTTAAGGGTTTTTAATGTTTTGGTATCTTTCCCTTGTCTCCTCCACCACCTCCTTAAATATATATATATATCTGGGCCTCTGGAACAAGAAACAATATCTGGTTAAAATTTATATAATATTGTTACACATTCTGAACCATTATGGTAGAGCAGGGAACTCATCTAACTTGATCAATTTCTCCAATTCTCCTACATCTATTTGCCTGCCTGCCTGCCTGCCTGCCTGCCTTGCCTATCTATCTATCTATCATTGTTGATTATATCCATTTCATCTTTCTACCTTGCTTTGTTTAATACAGGAAATGTCAGTTTATGTCTGTCTGATCACACACTGCCGGATAAATTCCTGCTGCAATTCTACACCAGCCTAACTCCTTTAGAATTTTTTATTATTATTATTATTATTATTATTATTATTATTATTATTATTATTATTATATCTACAGGATACTGAGTAAGTCAGGGTCCCCTCCCCCAGCAAAGTGGTGCTCTGGCCCTGAGCAGCATACTGTATATACATCACTTAGGTCTGAGGAGATGGGGGGAGAACTATTGGTGCTACCACAGAGAAGTCATTTGCTGCCCTGGGCCCTGCGGTTGATGTAATCCAGGGCCGCACAAACTTTTCAGCCCTAAGAGCCACATTGGGTGCCTTGCTGGGGTGCCAGGGCCTCCTCACATGTGCGTGCGCATACATTCACACACACACATATACACTCATTCGCACCCATCTATGGGGGTCAGGGTCACTGGAGGAGCTGCGCTGGAATTGTTGGGGATAGCTGGGGGAGGGAGGAGGCTGCAGCTTCCTCCCTCCCGCGGCGACGCTCACACACACCCCGGATCACTGTAATCAGTGGGGCAAACCGTCTCTTCATACTGGCACACGGGTCCCTGCCCCAGGCTGCAATTCTGTACACACAGTCACCTGGAAATAAATCCCATCAAATCCTTGTCATGCCTAGGATTGTGCTGTAATTCCCACATAATCTGGAAGCAGAGCACTGATTCATAGCAGGAGGCTTTCATATAGATTTCATAGATTTCATAGATCACAGAGTTGGAAGGGGCCCACAAGGCCATCGAGTCCAACCCCCTGCTCAATGCAGGAAACTAGAGGAGGGGTCTCCCATCCAAGTAATAACCAGGCCTGACCCTGCTTAGCTTTCCATACTCAGAGAAGCTGAGCCAGCGTAAGCCACAAATGTGCCTAAACTGTTGCCCGGGTGTGGTGCAGAGACAGTCTGCATCGCCCTTCCGCAAGCTTTGGCCACAGTTCAGTGGCAGAGCCCCTGCTTTGCAGGTACAACATCCCGGGTTCAATCTCCACAGCATCTCCAGGTAAAACCATCTCTGGTAGTAGGGCTGGGCAAGACTTGTGTGCCACTCAAAACAGATAAGGCCAGGCTGGATGGACCCATGGTGTGACTATACGAAGGCAGCTGCATTATAGATTTCATAGATTTCATAGATCATAGAGTTGGAAGGGGCCTACAAGGCCATCGAGTCCAACCCCCTGCTCAGTGCAGGAAAGTAGAGGAGGGGTCTCCCATCCAAGTAATAACCAGGCCTGACCCTGCTTAGCTTTCCACGCTCAGACAAGCTGAGCTAGCGTGAGCCACAGGCCTTTCTTATGTTCACAAGCACACAGCTGGAGGGTCTAGCACAGGTTACACAGGCGCAAGGCATACTCTTCCATCGCTAACAACCTGCTCAGACACGGAGGTAATCAGATGAGTCGCTCCTGGTGGTTCCGCAAGGGCCTGTGTGGTCCGTTTGGAATCCACTTTGGGGTAGAGCTTTTAAGTGTACTGGCTCCCACTCTGTGGAACTCCCTGCCAGTTGACGTCTGGCAGGCACCAACAATGCTTTATGTTTGGCATCTGCTAAAGACTTTTTTATTTAAACAAGATTTTCCTGAGTGACCAGCCATGCTTTTGATTCTTTTGTATTTTGATTCTTTTTTCTTTAACGTTCACCGCTCGGGAATCTTTTTTTTTTTTAAGATACAGAACAGTTTACGTATTTCGTAAAATAAAGATGAAATAAAAATAAAAAACATAACATGGGCGTCTGCAAAAGAATGCTAGTAATTAAAAGCAACAGTTTTGTGCCATGGAACACAATCTGGTTAATTCATGCTTTTATTATACTCTTGGCCTTGTCTAGGTATTGCAACAATTCATTCTGTCCCATCCCCATCCCCCCACCAAATATAATCTCTTAAGGGCAGTGGGGAAGCATGCTTAGAAATGTGATAATTTTAGGCCAAAAATCCAGGGCTTTTTTTCTGGTGGAACTCACCGGAACTGAGTTCCAGCACCTTTTCTTCTATTAATTGCATTACAATTTAATCGCCATCTACTCCCGAGGAAATGTAATCCAAGAGTTCCGGTACCCTTTTCTCCAGAAAAAAAGCACTGCAAAAATCACTTCGTTAGATTCTGTTTTAAGATAAACTGAAGGATATCATCTGAGAGTCCAGGCATTTGCTTTCTTTCCTCCAGACTAACACTCGCTTTAGTGGGAGTGGAAAAGCAGGTGCTGCTGGAGTGCTGAGGAAATACCTTATTTTCATCTTGGTTCAAAACCATCTGAGCTATCCGGAGACTCTTCAGAGCATATTCCGTTCCTTCTTTGTCTGCTAGTTCTGCAATTTTGGCAGACACACATTGCGAAGCCGCTTCATACGCTGGACTCCCCTCAAATGGCCTCTTCTGGCAGCAAGTCCCATAAAACGTATCCAGAGATTTCCAAATGGTGGGTTCTTCATATGTCCAAGATAAGGGAAGTTCACTGGGTTGAAATACTTCAGAATTCACAAAGTTACTTGGCTGCGTCTTCTCGCAGGGTCCAGGCCACAAAGTTATGTCCGCTCCAGTGCTGTGCCCTGTAAAGATTGTGCTATTTGAGTCTGTTAGGAAAGAAATGGCAAAGCCACATTATTCACACTGAAATAAGGAAAGGCAAATACAAAAGGCTGGTTAGTTAATGTGGTGTATTGACCACAGTATTATGTTTATGTATAGGATATGCAGATTCAAATCTCTGACCAACCTAGTGGTGAAGGCAAATTTTGAAATGGGGAGTTCAGAATGAACTCCCTCGCTTCAGATTTGCCAGGCCCGTTACGAGCTGAGCCCAAATCCCCTCTGATGTTCGGGCCCAACTTGCCATGGGCTCACCACCAGCCAGCCCTCCCTGCCAGTCCACCCCGTCCCAACCAAACTTACCCTTGTGACCGGGGTTGGAAGTGGGGAACGAGCAGCTGAGAGGGCTGGCTGGTGACAAGATGGTGACAGGAGATGCTTTGCAGGCTTCATCCTTAAGGCCTAGACCAGGAGTAGGCAACCTGGTGCCCTCCTGATGCTTTGGACCACAACTCCCAGAGTCCCTTACCGTTGGCCATGCTTGCTGGGGCTGATGGGAGTTGCAGTCAAAACATGTGGAGGTTATCAGGTTGCCTATCTTGGGCCTAGACACTCTTGAGCATCCTTATGAGTGTTACCCAGGTGCATGGAAATGGTTTCCAATGTCTCCCATTTCAAGGAATTGGGCCAAGAGGAAACTACAACTACCAGGCACACTGGTGGCAAAGGATGCTGCTGAGAATGTTCAGGAGTGACCAGGACTTAAGGATGAGGCCTGCAAGGCCTCTCCTTTCATGAGCCAGTGGCCATTCTCTACTGTCAGTCCATCCCTCTTCACAAGGATACGTTTGCTTGGGACAAGTAGGGAGGGGGGAGGGCAAACTCCCCTGGGCTTGATTTTTTAAAATATTTCTCAGAAAGCTTGCCCAGCACTAATCCAACTATGAAGCTCATTGTGTGGCCTTGGAAATGCCACTGTCTCTCAGCCTCACCCACCTTCCAAGGTGCTTATGAGAATACATGAGATGACAACTGTAAAGCACTTTGCACACTGAAAGGGGAAATGAGCAAAGATTAATAAACACAAATTGGGACTTCCTTGTAGCTGAGCAGGAAAGAGCAGTGCAATGACATTCTGCTTCCTGAGGCAAAGGACAAGATGGCAACCTCCCCGGCCCCGCCTCCATTCCATGTGCAGAAGCCAACTGGAATGGCAGTAGAATCTTACTTCAGCACTGGCAATGGAATAGGGTTCTCCACCATACCTGAGAGCAGCTGGCTAGTTTGGGGGGTACAGGACACACAAGTCTGTCCTCCAAGAGATGGGAATAACTGCTGTCCACATGCTAGTCATCTACTTGACTGCTATAATTTAGTAAAAGTAGCCCTGTTACTCTGTTGCGGCAAAAATGAGTTTTGCGACACCTTACAGAGTCTATAACATAGAGTAACTAATTTTATTATGGCATCAGCTTTCATGGACTAGAGCCCGCTTCATCGTAAAACCTCATGCCATAATACAACATGCTAATTTTAAGGTGCCACAACTCTTTGTTGCTTTTACTAATGTAAGTGATTCTTGAGGCTTCACAGGGGGCAGCTGCTTCTAGCTTATTGTCTTCTTCAGTTTGCAGAAGCTTGTGAGATTTGTGGCTTTCTATTATATAACCCTTGTTTGTTTGTGTGTGTGTTTGAGTTGTTTTTTTTTTAAGCCAAGTCTTTTTTAATTCATTGGAACATGCATTTCCTATAAATACAAAATCCTGTTCAAAGGGAGGAATGATGCCTCCACAAGGCTATTGAATACAAACAAACTGGAGGCTAATTCAACATATGATGTGGCTATTAAAGTGAGATTACGATGAGGCATAGCTTCTCCCTCGCATGTCGGGTCTGCTCTTCGGGGGAGCTTTCTCCTTTTATTTGCCAGCTTTCATCTTCCCTTACATGCTCACTTCACCAGCAATTGGGACTGGAAATGTATTTCTCTGACCTAGCAGATGGCATTTATATTGGCTCTATATTATAGAGGCACAAAAGAGAAAGCCACCTTTTAACAATGCAGAACCAAAACCAAAATGGATTCAGTGACCTGGTTTGCACGACACGACAACCAATCAACGATAATATTCAATGGTTGGTTGTCGTGTCGTGCAAACCCAATCCAGGCTACCCCATGGTGGGTTGTTTTTTTCAACCCATGATGAGAACCCATGGGCTGTTCTTGGGTTTGTTTGACCCACGGTGGCTTATCGTGTCATCCGAACCTGGACAACCTTACCCACCATGGGTAAAGCCCCGTGGCCAGCAACTCGCTCAGAAGAGTGACAAGAAACCCCTTGCTGCTCTTCCCGAGTGAGCCCTGGCCAATGCTATGGCCAGCCACCCCACAAAGGCCAAAGCAGCACTTGGGGGTGGCGGCAATGGCTTCCCCCACTCCCCGCTGCGATGCTGAGCCATTTTCGGCTTGATACAGCTTTTTTGTTCCTCTAAAAAAATTTTACAGAGACTTTTTATGGCTTGACAGCTGGCTTTCCCAATCCCTGTGTGGCCAGCCTCAAGCTACCTGGTCAAAGTGCCCCAGTGGCACCTTGGAGGGACTTCCTGTGGCTGCCCAGATTTTTTTTTTTTTAAAGACATTTACTAAGAGAGCCAGTGTGGTGTAGTGGTGAGAGTGTTGGACTGGGACTCGGGAGATCTGGGTTCTAGTCCCCACTTGGCCATGAAGCTCACTGGGTGACTTTGGGCCAGTCACTGGCTCTCAGCCTAACCTACCTCACAGGGTTGCTGTGAGGATAAAGTGGAAAGGAGGAAGATTATGTAAGCCACCTTGGGCTCCTTGCAAGAGGAAAAAGGGTGGGATATAAACGTAATAACAACACTTTTTAATGCCAAGAGTGCTAGTGCTTCTGCTCCTGCTGCTGGGAGTCTTTGTGACTGCTAGCATAACATAGTATTAATTGGCACATGTGCCAGTCAGTTGTGATTGGAATGATTTCATGGTCCCAAGTGGATGGTCAGTTTTGGGAAGGGTCATAGCTCAGTGGCAGAGCACGTGCTTTGTGGGCAGAAGGTCCCAGGTTCAGTCCCCAGCATCTCCAGGTAGGGCTGGAGAGCCGCTACAAGTTAGTATAGCCAATATTGAGGTAGATGGACCAGTGCTCTGACTCGATAAAAGGCAGCTTCCCACGTTCCTGTCTGCTCTGTGTGGTGCAGTTCATCACCTTCCTGCGAGCAACAGCCTTGGTTTTACTACAACATTGTGTGATGTTCACAAACGCAAACAAGCTTGGTTCACTGGTTTCCAAGTGGGTTGCATCAATGTGCCAGCATCCTCTTTTTTCCCTTTGGGATTATTTATTTATTTTATTAAGAAAAGGGAGAAAATTGAAGGGAGGGAGACAGCCAAGGACAGAGGAGAAGGAGAAAGAGTAGGTTTTATTATGCGCTGTTGGGTTTTTTCTTCGCTGTTCTATTGTTTGTATTTTATGCTTTTAATGTATTGTATACCACCCAGAGAACTTGGGTTATTGGACGGTTTAAAAGTAAAACAAAACAAATGATGGAAACATACAGTAAAAAATTAATAAATGTGTCCCATGTTACAAGTTAGGGCAAAAGATGGCTCCTGCATCTGACAAGGCTGAAAGCCTTGAACTGGGATAGGGCCAGTGCCGTTTCCTGCAGTCACTGGCTTCTTCTAACAGAGGTAGGCAACCTGGTGCCCTCCAGATGTTTTAGGCTTCCAACTCCCAGCAGCCCCAGCCAGCGCAGCCAATTGCTAGAAATCATGGGAGCTGTAGTCCAAAACATCTGGAGAGCACCTCTGTTAGAAGAAACCAGTGACTGCAGGAAACAGCACTGGCCCTTTAAGCTGGCCAGAAGCAGCGGGGGTGGGGAGTTTTCAGACTGACTCTATTGGCCAGTCCATAACACCCCTGTCCTAGGTCAACTATGAGGACGCTTAAATAATAAAGCCTTGGTGAAGTTGCCTACAAGGCAGCTAGGGATTGTTGTTACTGTTGGGAAAAGTCTACCAATGCAGTAGTCAGTGGAGGAAAAGTACCAGAGATAAACAGGAGCAACAGCAGAGAAATAGTCTCTCTCTCTCTCTCTCTCTTTCTTTCGCTCTTCTTTAAAGAGAAGGAACAAAGAAATTAAAGGGGATGGTAAAAAAAAAAAGACAAAGACGACGATGATGATGATGTGTGAATCTTTGCCATTTTCATATTCTGAAATGTCACAAACCTTGGAAAAGTGACCAGTTTGAAGTGAGCATCCCAACCGCCAGCTGCAGTTAACAGACACTTTAAAGCTAATTATTGGCTTTTTACTCCTTGAACTTCCAACTTCAGGACTGACAGTTACGGACTGCAGCCAGCCAAGCCTGACTTTTGTAGACTGGCCTTTTGCGACTTCACAAATCGGTGACTGGGGCTGTGGTTGCCTAGGAAATTATCTCCTAAGCCTTGCTTATAAAAGCACCCAGCTCTCTTACATTCTTTACATCTTATTTTTTTACTCATTTTCTGAAAACAACTTTGGGAAGCAAATGTACCTATCTTGTGCCTAAATTTGTGCATCTCAAGCAGCAGTCCAGGACAACGATAAGTTCCCAACACAACAGCCACGCACACGACATATACCTGCAGTTCCTTCTACGAGTATGGATAAGAATACTAAATAAGAGAGAGATGCTTTTGCTTGGCACAACAAGAACAGCCTTTGATTCTTTAAAGTAGCCTCCCCCAATCTGCTGCCCTCCAGATGTGTTCACTCACTGCAACACCATAATCCCCAGGCAGCATGGCCATTGGTGAGAGTTGTGGTCCAACATACCTGGAGGGCACCAAGTTGAGAAAGGCTGGCTTAAACCAACACAGAGTAGAAAAGAGAGCTTTGGTTTCAGGGGATCAGCAGAGAAAGAATGAACGAATAAACGAATGATTGATTACATCTAGTTGCACTGGAAATTTTTAAAAAGATGCACACACTGTTTAGAGAAACCCTGAACATTTCAGGTTTCATTGTAAATGGCTATATATTCAGTCTGGAATATGTGCCTGCAGGACATTAGCCTTAGCAATTTTTTTCAGGTGGAGCCCTGTGACTGACAAGTGAAATATGTTTCTCTGACAACCACATGTTACTCAAGGCCATCAAATTATAACTTCATCACAGCAGGAACAAGGACTTGGACTGAACAACAGGGAGACACAAACACATATCTTGGCCAAGCTGGCAGAGGGTGTGAGGAAATAATTTCAGGTGTCAATTGTAAAGAAATAACTTCAGATCACAACTACAAAGAAATATTTTGGGATCTTACCAGCTGATTTTATTGGATTATTGGGCCATTTGAATACAGAATAAAGACCAGATCATTCCCAATGTTAGTGTGGAGGAAGGGGGGCTGGCTGACCCGCCACAACCCGCCCTTTCCTACTCAAAAGACCCCCAGAGATCTCAAGGTGCCAGACTGCCAGCCTCAGCTCTGCAATCCTACTTGAATCTCTGCCAGGGACTTGCCTTGACTATAGCCTGGATTTAGCTGCTGAACCAACAGAGCAATCACAAATGCCATGTGGGGTAAAAACCAAGGAGGTTTATTCAGGTAGCATATTACAACAAAAGTTGGGAAATGAGGGAAGTAGCCAAAATAGAGAGACGCTTTGGTACAGACAGTAGAGCTGCAAAATAACAAAACTGATTCCTTATATCTCCCAGGCACACACTAGTTACCTGGGGGCCGGTTCTCTTCAGGGTTGGTTTCAGCACAGCCTTGCCACCCGAGGAGACTACCACACCCACCCTAAGGTCTGGGATGGGTAGCCCTCCTCAAGGCTTGCCTTTGCCTGACCCTCATTCAGCTAATTTCACCAGGAGCCACCTGGGGCCGGATCCTGAGGCCAGCCCGAAGGCTTGGACCTCCACGTAGCTTGCTGCCATGATCCACAGCAACGACATGATGACCCAAGACAAAAGCCACACCTTGGCAATATATCTTTTCCCCCCTCCCCTCCTCCTTTCTGTAGCTCTGCTGCCTCTAGTCAATCAGGATGAACTTCACCTGGCCAGGCAGAGGAGGGGTGACTCATGACTACAGGCTTTTGCATTTTGCATCTCAAAAGCCTGGTCACTGTAGACTAGACCAGTTTTTTAGGACTTTCAGGCGCCATGCTTTATCAGATACTTTATGCACATTTCGCCTCCCCCCAGCCTCCAGTCGGGACCACCTGGTTTACACATGAGGAGGTGTATGTATGTGTGTGTGTGTGTGTGTGTGTGTGTAGGAACCCCCAGAGGCTCTTTTCTCCAGTTAGTAAAGACAGGTTTTGTAAGGGTAGAAACTAACTGAATATACTTTGCTTTGCATTGCATTGTGTCTGTCTCATGAAGGTAGGATGGGAACTCTTTTCAGGTTAACAGCAAAAGAAAATTCAAAGCATTCTTCCTTAATGTATACTTTTAAAGGTACAATTTCAAAACACAATATGGGTCTTCTCAAAACTAATCCACCCAAAACAAAGACCCAGTATAAATACACAATACATTTACTTCACTCAATATATTAAAAAATGTGAATACAAAAGTTATATATGTACATACAATTTCATCAATACATAGCTAATGTGGAAAGAGGTGTGGATTTTGAAGATTTAAAAGTGTTTGATGTTTTGTTAAGGGTGTGGTCAAATGGAGGAATTTTTGGCTATCACCAAAAGAACAGGAGGATCTCCTGGCAACCTGCATCAGAACAAACAAAAAGAAAAAATATTTATTTTTCCCCCAAGGACATTGAACTTCTTCATATAGTGACTTGATAAAGACTCAGCATAGTCGTAACGAAATTTTACTGGTACTCCGTAGGTGTGATTAGAGTCTGAGATGAGTTTTCTATTGTGCATTCTCACCTATGTATTGATGAAATTGTACATATATCTTAGTTTTGTATTCACATATTTTTTATATATTGAGTAAAATAAATGTATTGTGTATGTATAATGGGTCTTTGTTTTGGTTGGATTACTTTTAAAGGTAAACAATTTTAAGCTCTTCATTCGGGAAAATTCTAGTATATTTGCAGGTTGCAGTCTAATATGCAAATACTCTTTTATTTAACAGGGAAAATAGATTTTAATATAAAACATCTAAATTTGGAATGCAAAAGTAAATCGGTCTGAAAAAGTTAACATATACTTTCATTTTTAAAAGTATAAAACAAAGACACGAGGAGAGAATCCGGATTTTCATAGAAATAAGGGAATAATTACCTAACACACCGGCACTTAGAAAAGAATTATCAATGAATACAGTACATCAAAACCTAAATACTGCTGTAGGAAAAGAATGTTGCCTTTAATCTGGAAAACTGGTATCAAGCTCCAGATGCTCCTTGTCAAAGAGACTCCCACTTTGCCTTCCTCCAGCACCTGGTTTATAAGACCATAAAATACAGAAATAAGAGATCTCAGTTAAGTCTCATTGTGTCTCAGGCAGCAAGGAAAAGGGTCTCTGGTAGGAGGAAATCTGCTGAGCCCCTTGAGCCTTCAATTCCATGCCCTTTGAAATGACTAATGGTCTTAATGGAGAACCTAATTTCTTCCCAAAGGCAGGAGTCAAATGTGAAAAGCCTGATTGCAGGTGGTCTCACAAAGAGGAGGCAGGGCAATTGGGATTCCAATGAGGCTCCCACTGGCAAAACAGGGACTGGACCTACCAGAGATGTGGAGAAAGAAGGAAATAAGAACAAGGCATGCGGTGGTAGCAAACAACACAGCCAAGTTTGGGTTGTGTGACTGCGTGCATGCACTCCTATGGGGAAAAGTGCTCCCTGATATGAAGCTGCAACTTAATATGGAAGCCTATTCCCCTCTCGGCACACAGTCCAATCAAGTTCCTTTGTTCCATGCTAGCTACAGCACTGTCCACCTTTGGCCTTATGCCCCACCCCGGGGGCCATGCTATATCATCATCACACAGCATGCTATGGTTGGCAAAGAAATGATCTGGTAGCACAACTGGCATTTGATGTAAGTCCAACTATTTATGAATGGCCCGTTGTTGTGCAACCTGATGGCACCATGGTGGCATGGGAAGGATTTGATGCAAAAATGTAGATGGGATGATAGGTGGTTGGGACAACCCAAGCTACAGATATCCAAGGCCATGTATTTGCCAAACACGTGTCTCAGTTATTAATGCACTGGTTACATCCAGACTGGATTATTGCAATGAGCTCTAGGTCTGCATTTAAAGACAGTTCATAAACTGCAAATGGTCCAAAATGCAACTGCCTGGGATGCTAATAGGAGCAAGATGATCAGCACGTTACACCAATCCTACGTTGTTCACTGATTCATCTCTGGGCTCACTTTAAAGTGCTGGTATTGATCTTTAGGGCTTCAAATCAGGTTGCCTAACAGCAGTGTTTCTCAACCTTGGGTCCCCAGATGTTTTTGGCCTACAACTCCCAGCATGCCCCAGCCAGCTATGCTGGCTGGGGCATGCTGGGAGTTGTAGGCCAAAAACATCTGGGGACCCAAGGTTGAGAAACACTGCCTAACAGGCTGATTGTGCTCACATGAACCCACCTGAGCCCCAAGAGCAATATCAGAGGCCCTACATATTACACACAAACACACACACACACACACACACACACACACACACAGACAAATAGGAAGCTGCCTTATACGGAGTCAGACCATTGGTCCATCTAGCTCAGTATTGTCAACACTGACTGGCAGCAACTCTCCAGGGTTTCAGGCAGGTGTCTTTTCTAGCCCTACTTGGAGATGCCAGGGATTAAACTTTGGACTTTCTACATGCAAAGCAGGTGCTCTACCGCTGAGCTATGGGCCTTCCCTTAATGGCACCTGCTCTCAGGCCCATCATTTGTTAAGAGCAGACTCGCAGGTACTAGAGACAAGGCCTTCTTAGTAGTGGCACCACAGCTGTGGTACTTTCCCTCCAGGGAAATCTGACAAGCCCTCCCTCTCTCCAGGTTTTCTATGGGCTTGGAAAACCTTGTTTTCCCTCAGCCTTTTTATGATTGTTTTATTCTTCTCACTGGCTCTTAGATTAGATTTCTACCTATATATTCTGTGTGTACTTACTGTTCATTTTAAAATTATTTCATTATTTTGCTTTCACCTTTTGTGAGATGTCTAGGGGGAAATATTTTTAAAGATGAGATTTTTAAAAAAGCCTTAGTAAAATAAATAAAGTTGGTTTAGAGATAACATTTTGAGGCTTCAGCTGCAATCCAGTACTCACTTATCTTACCTGGGAGTAAGCCCACTTGAACACAATGAAACTTACTTCTGAGTAGACATGCATAGGATTGCACTGTCAGATCTCCCTCACTCCTGTTCTAAATGAAGCCTATCTGTAAATGTTCAATGTTAAGGTCACATATTCTGTTGAACTCTATTTCAACTCCCCCTCTACGTGTAGAGGCCATATTGGGGGATCCTGTATAGTCTTTGCGTGATCAGGGGGTTACCTAGGCTAGTCCATAATTTTGTTCTGCACTCTTAAAACACACACACACACACACACACACACACACACACACTTTTTACATGTTTAATGTATGTTCTATTCCATACCCATGGAATAAAACAAATTAATGAATACTAACCTCTGTGTGCAAACAAAACACTAGTGAGAGACAAATCTTTCAAACTATTTCAGATTATTATTGAGCTGTTAACTTTCATCCTTTTTGTCTGACTCTCAAAATGCTAACAAATCTCTGGATGGCTTTTTGTGTGTCTACTGAACTGAAGAAAATGTATGCACCTTTTCTTTTTGTTTTCAAATCACAGTGGATGATAAACAATGGGAACATACAAAATAATTGGAATGTAGATACCCATTAGTGCATCTCAGTTTAACTCTACTTCTGAAAGGTTAACTTGTTACAAGAGAAAACTAAAAGCTAGCTGTCAAAACTCATAATATACAAAGCTGTCATAATATACAGAGCCCTTTTAAAATGGGGTTTTGACAGGGTAATGGGTGCTTTTTTTCAGTGAGGTCCTGCACCCTTGGCTTAAATGCAGTCAGAGGCAAGCCCTATTGAGTTCAATGGAGCTTATTCCCAGGTAATAGGATTGCAGTCATGATGATCCTAATAAATTAGGTCTTATGATAAGTACTGCTGCTCTTTAGTGCGTGTGTATGTACATACCATCACGATGAGCATTTGCATTTCAAAATTTACCACCACACCACTGCCAAGAACCATCAACAGAATTTTGTTAATTTAGCACCCATCTTTTAGTTCTGATATTGGAATCAGTAGATCAGATCTAATCTTAATGAAGCCTGCTTGAGCTACGCTGCCCACATTGTCCTATTCTCCATCACTTTTTCTGTGAACCCAACAATATGCCCATCTTCCGTTCCCCCTTCTCCCCTCCACCAATAGATACACAGCTTACTGAAGTTCTCAGGTTAGAATAATGTAACATTGGCCCAAACATAAGGTATATTTCAACAGTTAGTTTAAAAACATGATCTTCACTAGTGGCCGTGCTATACATCCCATACAAGCCAAGATACTAAACCTGTTGGCTTGACTGGAGGGTAGGCCATCACCAGCAGAATTCTTAATTATATCCAGGCAGTTCTACAGGCTATGGAATTAAGCGATGGGAAGAACCTCTTCAGGGCAAAGGTGCCTGTGCCCATACCAACCAGGATGATGGATTCCCAATCTATATAATTGAAGACATAGGTAGCTCTTTTTCATAATGTGAATCAAAGCAGTCAGGCAAGGTCTTCAGGGGTGGGGTCGAGGTGACTACTGCATTCCAAGGCAATCCCACCCCCCATGAAATTCATTAATCAGAATTTCAAACCTAAGAGAGACATCTTAAGGCATGAAATAAACATAATATACAGAATGGTTACTTTAAATCAGGGGTGCAGACCTGAGTGCTGAATTTAATTTCGGAGAAGCTCTTGGGGGCTGCATTCCATTGGTGGGTGGGGCCAAAGGCAAGGGGGGGGCAAACATTCCCAAAATACCAGTATAAAGCATAAAGAGCTCTATACTTAAGCTCTTACTGCTAGTGACTAAGCCTTAGGAGAGGAATTTCAACCTTTTAGAATGGGGAAAAAACTGTGCAAAAGCCAGAAAACCACCAATCAATCAGCAATCAGGGGAAAGGGGCTGGGGCTAGGGGCACAAGGGGAATCCCAGAGGGCTGGAATGGGACCCCAGGAGTGTCAAATTTACCCCCCATGCCCAAGGTGCAACACCCATGATTTAAATTTATACTAACAAGTTAACACTCTCTGTTCTGTTGCAGTGGTAGGAACAAGGCCCCAAACTTGCTTCTAGAAGCCCTGCTCAGGTATTTGACCTGAATGTGTGAGGACTTAAAGTGGGAGAGCATTGGGGCCAGTGGAGGCTGGTGGTTCGAATGTCAGTGGGGCAGTGTATCCACCCCAGGCTTTAGTCTGAACTTTTAAGGAGCTATCCATGGTGCTGAACCCTAAACCCAAAATTAGGTTCAGCACCATGGATAGCTCCTTTAAAATTCAGACTGGAACCCGGAATGGATGCACCGCCCCATTGACATTGGAGTCACCAGCCACTGCTGGGAGGGGCCATGCACAATCACCCCGCCCCCTACATCTCCAGGGACATCAGTCCACCCCCTCCATTCAGACTTTGCCATGTAGACTTGCATTGGTTGAACATGAGTAGAGCTTTCCGTGCAATCGTGTACCCTGATAAGGCAAACAAGCACAAGTAGAACTCCCTTTCAGACTTTGCAGATTCAATACGGCAAGATCTGAACTGAGGGGGGTGGGGGCAGTGCACCTGGAGGTGTAGGGGGCAGCAACAGCGTGCACGGCCCTGTTGCTCTACTCACTTTATGCCCTCACACAGGTGAATGCCTGAACAGGGCTATTTAGAGGTCAGGATTCATGCTACAGATGGAGTATGTATAAAGTCAGGGCAAGAAGCAGCAGAAAGTACAAAGCTTGGTCTCCATAGGCCTAGCTGAGGGCAAAAGAAACACAAAAGAAATAACTTCTGGCCCTGCCTTAAGTAGGGAATGATTTCTGTACTTCAAAAAGGACTCATTTCTTCTCCCCTTTGATGAAAGCCAATGAAAGAAGCACCTAGAGTTATTATGATTTCAGGAGGCTGAGCTTTGGAGAAGTCAGCCCTGGCATCTCATTGTAGAACAAAGGCTTCCATGCCGCATGCAAATGAGGGCTCCCAGGGAAGCCTAGTTCTTCAAACTGTGCATTCGAAGGGGTTGAATACTTAGCAGTACTAATAAATCAAGATATCCATTTCGCATCTTGCTGAAATGTCTTGTACAGGACGCTGACTTCAAGGAGAATTCTTAAAAGCACATGAGGATGGACAAGACAAGCAAATATGGTTGGCTGCCAGTTTGAATTGCCTACACCAGCCCTCCCCAACCTGGTGCCCTCCAGATGTGTTGGACTACAACTCCCAGCATGCCTCAGCCAGCCATGGCCCCTGACTGGGGCATACTGGGAGTCGTAGTCCAACACATCTGGAGGGCACCAGGTTTGTGGAAGGCTGGCCTACATGAAAGCAGATTTGCTGGTACGTACAACTAAAATGGCTTCACGTTCGTCCAAAGGTACCAATTAATAACGGAACAAGTTTCATTTGGAGAACAATATTTAGCACAGCATATTACAACCCATCTGTCACAGTTATGAGCAATCCCTTTGCAAGCTGGTAGAAGAGCGCAGTTTACAAACAGATGCTTCCATGAAAGAAGTTATTCACCCACAGGATCAATGTGGGATTTTCACCCCCCACCCTCCCGCTGACACATTAGCAATGTAATCAGTACTGCAGTAGAAAAGAAGGCTGTTATAGGCAAGTGTTGACTTCCATATTAACCACAACGAGAGCCAGTGTGGCGTAGTGGTTAGAATATTGGGCTGGGACTCAGGAGATCTGGGTTCTCATCCTCATTCTGCCATGAAGCTCACTGGATGACTTTGGGCCAGTCATTGACTCTCAGCCTAACCCAACTCACAGGGTTGTTGTGAGGATAAAATGGAGGAGGAGCAGGATCATGTAAGCCACCTTGGGTTCCTTGCAGGAGGAAAAAAGGCGGGATATAAATGTAACAATAGACAAAGAAAGAAAAAACATTTTGAAGAGCCTCCCATACTTTCTGAAGCCCGCATTTGAAAGCTAGCACTAGCACTAAAGTAAGTCCTGCCCCTGTGGCACAAAGGGGCATTGGATCACCACCACCACCCATGACCATACAGCCAATGAACCAATGTAATTCTGCACTGAAGTGAGGAATTTCTAATTCTGGAGCTCAGCCAGGTATATCATAGCCACAAGCTGATCTTGGAGTTCTGGAAACCTGAGGTATAATTGGAGATTGACTACCTTTAGGATGGCCACCAAAAATAGCATAAAGGAGGATACCAATTTGCGTAACATTTGCATATGTTAATGTACACGTATCAATGCATTTTTAAAATAATAATCTTAATCTAGATAGACATACAACACCTCTTAGCATAGTGGGGAAGACTGTGACCAACTGACCTGTGTGCCTTGCTCAGTCTGCTGTCCAGGTGCTCACTGTGGATGGGCAACTTCAAGGCCCCTACTTGCTCCTCTCTCTTATGGTTATGTTTAACCAGATTTGGACTGGACACCTCTTCAAATGGAGGACACCTTCAAATAGAGGATTGTCCTCTACAAAATGGGACACCTGACCATCTCAACTCTATCTTCCAAAGGTCTGGCCTGCCCTCTTTCCTTCAGAGTCCTGTAGCCTCCTACTCTCCCTCCATAGAGCAGAGTACCTGCAGGTGGTGTCGAGAGCACATAATGCAGGCCACATGCTGAAGCTAAGCAGGTATGAGCCGGGTCAGTGCTTGGATGGGTGACTGCCTGGGCTGCCCACACATCTGTTCTCCTGCATTGAGTAGGGGGTTGGACTCGATGGCCCTTCCAACTCTACTATTCTAGAGTACTCTGTTGGAAACAGGGAACAATGGACTACAATGTCTACAATCCACCAGATCCTCAGTAACTCTGAGCCAACTTCACATTGCCCATTGTGAAGTCAGGCCTCTGATGCAACAAAGCTCCGGCACCATGGACTCCTATGTCACATCATTTTGGCTGAGACCATTAGCTGGGCAGGGTGAGAAAGACTCTTACAGTTAGGCAGAGCAAATCAAGCACACGTACACAAACACAAGAAGAGCTCTGCGGGATCAGGCCACCTACATCCACCACCATTGGCCAGCCAGATGCCTCTGGGAAGCCCACAAGCAAAGTATGAAGCAAGCAGTCCTATCCCCTTGTCTGTTCCTCAGCTACAAGCCTTCATAGTGCATCTGAATCTAGCACCCCATGGTGATCCCTCCCTCCCCCAACTGCCACCAGAAGGGCTTCAGAGAAAACATCTTGCCCTGAAGGAATGGAAGAAGAAAAAAATTACGGTAAGCTTGAACTCAAAAGGAGAAGAGAAACTGCAGAAGAGAAGAAAGATAGGAGCAACAGGCCAGCAAAGAACAGGCCAGCCCAGAAGGACAATAGATGCAGTGCAAACTTGAGTTAAATTGATGTATTGCTGTTAATACCTGTATTAATTGATACAGTTAGTTAAACTGATGTATTGATGTTTAAATCTGAGTTAAATCGATATATTCCCATCCATCTGGGCAACTGAATCAAGCATCATCATCATGCTTTCCCCCTCCCCACCTCCCAATCCCTTCCCTTGTGTTTTGAGTCTTTTTAGATTGTAAGCATGAGAGCCGGGACTGTCCAGTTATTGATTCTTGTAAGCCACTCTGGGAATCTTTTAACTGATGAGCAGGATAGAATTGCATTGAAGGAAGGAAGGAAGGAAGGAAGGAAGGAAGGAAGGAAGGAAGGAACCCCGTTATCACATCTTCTGTAAGCAGAAATTTCTGTACGTCAATTATGATTCTCTGTATGTTAAATTAGAATTTAAAATACGATATATTCTAAAAGATAACACCTGTATAACCACTATATGCAATTATTTTGCTACTACAGTACCGACCCTTTTCTTTGGTATAAGAGAGCTTGGGTGGGCGTGGGTGGGGAGGAGACAATGGAAACCGCAAAATAGATCAGTAAATGGTTTATCTGAAGTTGGCCCACTTAAAAGCCATTGAGCACCTTCATTTCAGAACATGCTCCCATACATTTGGCCCTGGCTCTTCCATTCAGCCGGAAGGCAATGTTGAAATAGGACAGTGGGGGAGTGGTGTGAGCCCCACCCCATCCCAACCCCTGCTAAGGGGACAGACCAGCCTTCCCCAACCTGGAGCCCTCCAGATGTGTTAGACTGCAACACTGACAAGAGCCCCTTGGCTCTGTTGCTCCTCTTCACCATTGCAACCTGCTTGTTCAGCTACCTTCTCGCTCTGACCCGGGTAATAGTGGTGGTGAGAAGCAAGCAAGGGATAGCAATGATGAGAAAGGGATGAGGGGCAACAGCAACTGGTGACAATGGCAGTGAGAAGGTGGACTCATTGAGGGAGGGGCCCCACTGTGGGTGTCTTGCCCAAGGGCCCTCTAAAAGCTGGAGCTGGGTGTGTTGCAGTTACAGTCTAACACATCTGGAGGGCTCCAGGTTGGAGAAGACTCAGGGCCAAATGTATGGGAGCATGTTCTGAAATGAAGGTGCTCAATGGCTTTTAAGTGGGCCAACTTCAGATAAACCATTTACTGATCTATTTTGCGGTTTCCATTGTCTCCTCCCCACCCACATCCAGCCATACCTACCTTTGATGCCGGTCCTGCTGGAGGCCATGCTGGCTGAGAATTATGGGATTTGCTGTCCAACACATCTGGGGGGTGCCAAGTTGGGAAAGCTGGGAGAGACCATACCAAGGCCTGGTTCAAAAAAAACGAGGGAGACGAAGAATCACAGAAATGGAGCCTCCACTTCCACTGAGATCGCAGTTCACGCTGGAGGGCTACGGAGAACAGAGAGTGCAGTGGAGAACAGGGGCAATTTTCTGCTACTTCAGCACTAACCCTGGCTGAAGATATGAACCAAGGCATACCTTTTATTATGAAAACTCTATGGCATCTCTCTACCAATGTGAAAAGCACCAATTGCAAAAAACATTTTTGTCCCCGTCCCTCCAGAACCAAGGAGAAAAAGATTACCACTTGTTTTCCAACATAAACAGCCCAGGGATAGGAAAGGAGGTGATTGAAAGAAATTACATTAGAGAGGCAGGTAAATTATATTAGTAAAAGCAAGCAGCCCAACAAGGCACACTTTAGGCTACGATAAACATGGAGGCATATTAAATTATCCTTTAAAAATCAGACCATTTGTAATTTTTAAAATAAAAAGCCAACCAACAAGAGTGTGGAGCTTTTAATTGTTTTTGCCAAGGATGCAAACCAAACCCTCCTATCAGCTCATGTTTAAGAGAGATAATTAGTTTCCAGCACATGTACCTATATATAAGAGCCATCATGACACAGCCTGAAATTTAATCTGCCTTGACTTTAATAAAGACCATCTGCACAATAGTATAGTTATCGAAAATTTCAGATCCTGAGACAAGCCTTGCTCAGGCAGAATGCTAAATGTAATTAGCTTTCCATATCAGTCAAGATTTTATTTCTGTCAGGGAGGGTGGTAGCCACCACATACCATACAGTTGCACATCACTAGTTGGCCTGGGTTGTTTTTGGGTGTGTGTGTGTGTGTTTTTAATAAAAGGTCTCTATCTGAAAACAGTTTCATTTCCTCTGCCTTACACAGTTTGGGCATAAAGTAATAAGGGAAACAGATGAACGGATTATTGCAGTCAGAATGAAAGGAATCAGATTAAGGGGGCATTTGCATGGTGAGAAGCTACAAGTTTCCATAAAATATTCACAATGATTTTTGGTCTGTTTGAAGGTAGATTCATATGGTCCTATTTTTCACAGGATTTAACACATTCACATGCACTTGCTTATTTGAAACTTCCAAGAACTGTCAGCCACAGTAGGATTAGAATCAAGGTCCAATCAGTCATTTGTTTTCAGTGTCAAAATCGTTGCTGCAAAGGGTGTGGGGAGGAAAAGGATGAATAAAATTGGATCAGCGCTAGGACTTTATACAACATGCAAAATGATCTGTGATCGGTATGCAGTGGTCTAATGGAGAAATACTGAGTCAGGACCTGTATTGAATTGTTGGGCCTCTTTACACTGCTGTATATTGGGCTGCCTCAAATGTTAGCATAATATATTATCTTCAGAGTTCACTAATAGCAATTCTCCTAGGCAAGATACCAGTGTGTTGAAGCAAGGAAAGGAACACTGATGGGGGCAGGGGTGATTTTTGCATCATGAGATAGGTCAGCCTTGTAAATAAACCTCCAAAAGTGACTAGCCTGCAAATATTTTTACTAGCCTGCACTCCCTCCTCCATAGCCAGCATGGAAACACAGGCTACTAAGATAAATGGACTTCTATGAAGTGGGCTAGCAGAGGAGCCACCTTGGGAGGGTGGTCACTTGTGAATCACCAAAAAAGACAACATGCATCACCAAAAAAAGAGAGGACTTCAATTTGCACGAAATTTGTATATGCTAATTTATTATTATTTATCAATATATTATAAAGTATTATAAATAAAGTATTATTTATATGCATAGCTGCAAATTTAGAAATGATTATTACAATTTAAATAGAAATACAGTACATCCCATCAGTGTGGGAGACTGACCAGGTGACCTGCATGCCTTGCTCAGCCTGCTGCCCAGGTGCTACTGATGGGCAGGGCCGGTGCTACCATTAGGCCAACTAGGCAGCTGCCTAGGGCACAGGGCTAAAGGGAGCGCCAGAAACGCCTTGAAAAAAAATACAGCGTTCTCAAGTGGGAAGGGGGGCGCGCTAAATATTTGATCTTGCCTAGGGCACCAAACTGCCTTGCACCAGTCCTGCTGATGGGCAACTTCAAGGCCCAGCTCTTCCTTCTGATGGTTCTTTAACCCAAACGTGGACTGGACTTCAAATAGAGGATGCCTTCAAAACAGAGGACAGTCCTCTATAAAAGAGGACACATGGCCAACCTACGGTAGCCATAGGTGAGCAGGAATTCCATGCAGGCGAGTGAACAGGATAGTGGAGGAGGGATAGATCACTCCATCCCCCCTCCTGTAGCCCACAGCATTTCCATGCTTGTCATGGAGAAACAGACTTTTCTTCCTCCATGTCTAGCATGAAACCAAGTGGGCTGGTGGAGAAAAGATTAGGGTCCATCTCTCCTCTACAAATCACTCTATCCCTCCTCTGCCAGTCCTCTGCATTTCCATGCTGGCCATTGAGGAAGGGAATCCCCTTCCTCTGTGGCCAGCATGGAAACCAAGCGGACTTGCTGAGCAGAATGGAGACAATGCCAGCTCCAGGTTTTGGAGGGCCCTTGGGGCAAGACACCCTCAATGGGCTTCCTCCCTCAATGAGTCTACCTTCTCATCGCCATTGTCACTGACTATTATTGCTCCTCATACTCTTTCCCATCATTTCTATCAGTGTGGCGTAGTGGTGAGAGCGTTGGACTGGGACTCGGGAGATCCGGGTTCAAATCCCCGCTCAGCCATGAAACTCACTGGGTGACTTTGGGCCAGTCACTGACTCTCAGCCTAACCTACCTCACAGGGTTGTTGTGAGGGTAAAATGGAGAGGAGGAGGAGGAGGACTATGTAAGCTGCCTTGGGTTCCTTTCAGGAAAAAAGGCGGGGTATAAATATAATAAATAAATAAAAATACCATTTGCTTGCTTGATGGCAGAGAGCCAGTCAGCAACCAGGCAGTGGCATCTACTGAACAAGCAGGTTGCAATGGTGAAGAGGAGCAGCAAATCCAGGGGGCTGTTGTCAGTGGGCCCCTGCTGGGGTGTGGGCCCTTGGCAGGTGCCCAACCAAGCCTATCCTTAACACCAGCCTCGGATGGAGAGATCTGTTCCTCTTCTGCTGCCAGCCTGCTCATTCACTTGCATGGGCTTTCTGCTTGCCTATCGCTACTAAGGTGTCTTGTTCAATGCAATGTCTGGACAGGTTAAATAAGCATGTCCTGAGCAAGAGTTACATTGCATTGGTAGGGACCCTTGATAATGCAAAACAATGGCTATTTCTTTTAGAGTTTGTTGCCTTGGAGGGAGGCAACCACCCTCAGCCTTGGGAGCCCCCCCACCCAGAGGCTGTTATCTATTGGAAGGGAATACACATCCCTCAATCCACATCCCTAACAGCTTCAATGCCTCCCTGTTGTCTGTTTTTTTACTGTTGCCCTTGGGGCAGGCTTTCCTTAATTCTGTATTCTGCTGACTTTGTAATCCTACACCTCCAAATGTAGTGGGCTTGCATATCCAGAGCACTGCCTTGAGGTATAATTACTGCCTTCCCTTTGTTCTGAGGAAGGGGGTCCTGGTGTGTTCTGGGGAAGGGGTCCTGCTGTCCAGTGTCCGTCCGTCTGTCCCATCCCCCCCCCCCCGCTTTCTTCCCATGTGCATGGTTTGTCTGTTTTGGAATAAACTGCTCTAGCACAATTTCAGAGGATTTCTCTATCACCCTCTTAGTGTAAAAGTGGGAGGGGAGGGGCAACTACACAAATTAATGAGAAATCCAGTAGATACCCCTACAAAGGTAAAATAAATGGTTGTGATGTGGGGGAAAGCAGGGGTGGGGAGGAATGATACCATAGCATGTGATTTTGTACAAATGCAAAATAAACCTTTAAACAAACAATGTTCCAAGGAAAAGAAAAAAGAATCAACACAACACAGACAAAATATGGGGGCAAACAGTTAAGAAAAGAAAAAAGAGCAAACTGAAATTATTGCACACACTTCTCTATAAAGATTTCCGGCCTGAGTTTCAAAAGATAGGACTGAGTTTGGTTTGGTAATCAGTATAAAGTTAGAAGAAAATGGCAAGAGCGTCTATTGAGCAATGTACAGGGAGTGACGGTAGGTAGAAGTTCCTAGTTCTTGATATTTCACCCTTCTAGATTTGTTTGAGCAATCTAAGTCCTGGTTCCCCACAGTTACCAGAAGAAAGAGATAAGATACTTCACTTACAGGGAATATGGCAAAAAATAATCATCTAGCTCCTGTTTGAGATGTAACTGTACCATCCTTTTTCTTTGGCGGAAGAACAACATGCCAAACACAAAAACCAAGCCTGCAACAAAAACCAAGCCTGATCTGATAACATTTTTCTCTCTGGCCAGGAGAGAGGCAACACTGAAGGCCTAACTACACATTACATGTGTATCATGGTACCCTAATTGCTTTTAAAAACAACAAACACTCCAAATTATCCCACCCCAAAGTAATTATTCCTTATTTAAAAGGAAAAGAGCAACAGCCATCAAGGTTCAGTTCTATTATACACATTTGCATGTAACATATCATTATTCTTTTTTTTATTTAGAACATCTAAAAATATTTAGATTTTTACATGGCCCCTCTGCTCAATGAGCACTTGAGGTGATGTACAAATTAGGCTCTAATTCAACCTCTGTAAAGATCATTTGTTTTAACTTCATATGTACTCTCTTGTCATTAAATTACCTTTTAATTAAGCCTATACCAAGAGAATCATTATGAAACCGAAGGATAACCCAATTTAGCATACTGGAAAAACAAACTGCAGCTTTCTTAATTACATATGGATTGCAGATGTGAGAATGTTATAATCTGGTGTTTCCCTAATCTAGCACTTCAATAGAAAGCAGCACTGTAATTTTGTGAAAATTACTACTGAACACACACACACACACACACACACACCTTTTGTACTGGAATTGCTGTCAATATGGAACAAGAGCAATCAGCTACCAAAATCTATATATATAAAAGAAGAAGTCCTGACTGACTGACTCATCAACGCCCAGTTCAAACTGTTTAATCTAGGAATGTGAAATTTTGAAGGAACATAGTGGGGGTCTACGTCATAAAAACTAAGGAAGGATTTTTGGAAATTCCGTCCCTAACAGGGGGGGAATCACCCCACTCTCATATCTTCTATGGGCAAAACAACAGGGGAGCAGTTATGCAAATTGGCCTCACCTCAGAATTGCTGCAGGAGCCAATAGGAGCAGTTATGCAAATAGCCCATACAACACTTAGAATGTTCGTATGAATTCCTGCAGGGGCCAATAGGAGTGGGTATGCAAATCTCCCCTAGGCCATTTAGAATGTTCTCTGAGGGGGTAAAAAGGGAGGGAAACTTTTTAAAATGACTGCCTGACTGAATGACTGCTGTGGAGGGGGGGCGTCGCATAGGCTCCATCACGTTTTGACGGATCTACCCCAAACTTGGCACGGTCACTCTTCATCACCTGTAGACTCTCAGGATTAACCTGATTTTTCTTTAAGATCAGATATTTCTGTCACAAAAGATTTCTGCTGCCAGCACCCAGCCTAAACGTTACATTTTCAGTCAGAGATACTGTATCTTTTCCATTGTACCAAATCCTAAAATCCACACGAGCACAGCCGCAGGCAACAGCTAGTTAGAAATATAAAGGCTGAGGAAAGCAGAGAAATTTTAGAGGGTGGTGCAAACACTGATAGAATTGTATGCCTGCAGTGGAATCACTGTCAGGGACAATTTACATCCTCTCTGCTCTGCCTTTCCAGGCACAAGCATGAACAAGGTCCCTTATGGGACAAGAATGTTAATAAATTATTGTAATCCAGTGGGTTGCACTTAACCGACATGGAGCATAATAAATAAACAAATCGGTCCATAATGGAATACAAAGGCAGATTTATTGTAGAAAATAATACTAAGAAGTCCAATGTGTTTCAAACGCTTCATCAGGGAAATTAAAGTACTACTGTACAAGCTGCAGTCTAATGTGTGAAGGCTCTTCATTAAATGGGGGAAAGGTTTTATACTATAAAATGTCTAAACTTGGAATGCAAAAGCAAACAGGTTTGAAAAGGTTTAGCTACAAGCACCTCGACATTCCCTCCAGATAAATGACTGGCAATGCAGCCTCAAGAGCTTCAGTCACAGACAAATCCTCAGGGTAAATACCTTAGATAGTGTAAAATACTGGGGAAAAACATGCCCTTAAGTAATTACTAAATGACCGAAATCATAAATACACAAAACACAGGAATCCCAAGGAAATGTGACATAACACGCTAGCCAATTGGTGCAGAACACTAATTGCCTAATACTTTTCAAGTTGTCCCCTAGCAAAGGCAGGGGGGTGATGAAGAGAAACAGATATTTGCAGTTCCAGTTTTCTGCAGGTACAAAATCTAAGCATTGAAATATCCCCTTGAGGAACAGATATGATTCCACACCAGGGATTTAGTATGGAATCGCCATGCTTCATTCACTCACTGTTTACAGGGCTTCCACATGACACTATTAACCAATTACTGTCATCCTGTATCTTCCCTTGGTTCTTCCATCTTGTCTCAGATCACAGAAAGTTCAACTTTTTAACATAAAAACAGAAGAGGAGCACAACCATCATAGGTGTAGATGCCTTTCGCACTGCTCTTCCATCTTTTTTAAACGGTGGGGTTTTGACAAGGGTGGTGATGTATCAGAAAAGTGAACCAACTCAGCACACAATCATGATAACCTTTCTTGTGGGTACCATTTTACGTCCCCATTTTTTTCAGCTGTCTTATAATTATGGCTAAAACATTTTTTGGCTACATTTTTTTTAACGAAAGAGGTATAGAGCTTTAATACCATAATCCTCTAATGTCAATTTAAAAAAAAACACTTTCTGATCACCACCAAAATTGCAGTGAGCAGAAAGGGGTTTTTAAATCATTTTTTTTTAAATTGTCATTATTGTATTATAGCGCTATATCTCTCTTTGGGTAATACAGTGCTATAACTTAATAATGCTATAATGGTATTTTTCATATTATGGTGTTACAGTGTGATCACATTTTTAAAAATGATTTTAAAAATCTTTATGATCACCACCAACTGACAGTGATCAGAAAGGGTTGGGGTTGGAAATATACATATATATAAATTGACATTATAACATTACGGTGTTATAGCGCTTTACCTTTCTTTCATTTAAAAAAGATGAATCTAGCAAAGATTATAATGAATGTGTGCCAAGCTCATATGGCCCCACCCATGGCAGCTATGCTGCGCTCTCTGGTGTGGGGAGAAATTGCAGGATGTACAGATAGAGCACAATACAATTTATCTAGGGTGAAAAGTCAACTGCAATTGTGGTTGTAGTTTACAACAGAAGAACAATTACTGGGTAGGAGCCACATGTCCAAAAGCAGCACATGTCACCATTTAAAAACACATGACACATGGGTTGTTTTAGGGTTATGTGAGGGTTGTTTAACCCTCACATAACCCTCGCTCGTTGGGTTTAACCCTCGCATAAGCCACCCTCGCCAGGTTCACATGACACAATAAGCCCACCATGGCTTGAATATCGCCCACCATGGCTTGAATATTCAGAAGGGCAGCCGGCAGACACCACAGCCCACCATGGCTTAAATAAGCCACAGTGGGCTGTGTTGATCGTGCAAACCAGCCGAGAGAGAGAGAGAGAGAGAGAGAGAGAGAGAGGCAGGCAGGCAGGCAGGCAGACGGGCGAAAATCTCCCTGCACCAGGTGGACTGTTCCTCCCTTCCACCACAGGGCTTTCTACTATCAACTGCCCTGTGGGACAGATCCTTATTATGTGTTGTTATTTTAAATATTCTTTTATAATGTTTTTTTATTAATGTATTGTTCTTTTACTTGTAAGCCACCTTTTTAGGATTTTATCCTAAAAGGATGATGATGATGATGATGATGATGATGATGATGATTCACTCTCAGCTGCTTTGATCAATGACAAGGTAAAAATATATATATTAAACAACCTTTCTGCAAGGTGCCAATTCTGCTTCTGCCCCGCCATTCACTTTTAAGCTATATGTACACAACTCTAAGCAGGAAAGGTAGAATTTCTGAATGGTTGTACTGTTGTGAATTACAGAATCTCCTGCATCCCTCAGAATATTGACAATCTGCAGTCCATTCAGGAACACCCAGCTTCTAGCATCATGTTTGTGAAGAGCTTAAGAAGGGATGCAGAAGGCAAAGGCTGCCTTCTAGAATAACCTGCATTTGAGGCAGGAGGGAGATGTGTTTCCTTTATCTGCAAAATGCTCCTACTGTTAATAGCTGTGGCATGAGTGTGAAATGCCTTTGACAGCCCCCTGCCCGCCCAGCAGCCAGCCTTCTGTGAGCTCTGTGCCTGTCGACTATATCTGCAAACACAGCAACCCTAATGTGCAAATGCTGTGGTGGCATCCAGATGCCTTTCTCGTATAACGTTTCAATAGGCAGCATCATGGCATCCAGGAGGACTTAAGAAGCCCCCCACAAGATACACAAGCCCTCCTGGGGTCTCACACAGGCCCTCCTGGGGTCTCACACAGGCCCTCCTGGGGTCTCACACAGGCCCTCCTGGGGTCTCACACAGGCCCTCCTGGGGTCTCACACAGGCCCTCCTGGGGTCTCACACAGGCCCTCCTGGGGTCTCCAGATGGCCATGCCCCCTTCCCCTGGGCCCACCCCCCCTTTCCCCCAACCACCAATTCTTTGGTGGTTTCCTGGCTTTTGTGCGGTTGTTCCCCCATTCAAAAAAGCTGAGATGCCTCTCCTAAGGCTTTGTTACTGGCAGTAAAAGCTTTAAGCTAAAATATGCTGGTATCTTTTTAATATTTTGACCCCACCCACTTTGCCTTCAGTCCCACCCACCATTGGGATGTGGCCCCCGAGAGGTTCTCTGAAATGGAATTCAGCCCTCGGGCTGAAAGAGGTTCCCCACCTCTACTGAAGACCAGAAGCAGCAATAGATTTGTTGCATGTAGCCCCAAGGGCATGGCTTTTATTTATTTATTTATTTATTTCGTTCATTCATTCATTCAAAATATTTCTAGGCCTCCTTTCAGCCTCCCAAGGCAGCTTACAACAATAAAATTCATATTTAAAAAATGATAAGGTAATAAAATGGCAAACATTCATAAAAACGACAAATACCAGCATAAGACAGAACCTACAACACAATTGCAGCTACAACCCAGAACAGTCCAATAAAACATAATGAGGTGAAGACCAGAGTAAACAAGTAGGGCTTCAGGACGTAGGGTTGTACAGACATACATGGTCCACAAATACAGTTGCCAGTGGTAACCGTACATTTAATTCTGCATACTTGGCAGCTTCAGATGTGTAATAAGTCTGGGTACATCTAACTGCTTAGATGTGAGAACATTTCTCTAGTTTGTGTGCACAGGATACACAACAGGGTCTTGGGAGCTGTAAAGAGCTGACACAATGCAATTCTTCCCCCCAACTCCATCCTCACTTCATTAATATTTCCTTTGTTATCACAGTGCTGTAATTAAAGATCCGCTGGGCCTTTTATGTACTTTTAAACTGCCATGGTACTAATTCAGCCACAAAATTAGCTCTAAAAGTAACACAGCCCTAAAGCTATAGTACAGTAACTTTTCTGTTTCATTTTCAACTTGCCGAAACCTGGAAAAGCTTATCATCATGCAAGTTGTGTTGGCCGTATTTTTGGGGAAGTCTACGAGATAATCCATCTGTGACAGGCCACAATGCACTACAGGGTGCAGCGTAGTTCTCCAGAAAATAAATCCAACAGCTTCGCATGAGCCAACAACTAAATCCAATACGGAAACCGAGCAGCATCCACAAAGCAGCACGACTTTATGAATGCAAACACTGTGCTCACATTTGACACCTCAGAAGTGTTTTCTCTCCATGCTGTCTGAGAATCCATAAGGTAGGATTAGTGTCATGATTCAAACATACAGTATTTTAAAGTTCTGAGTAGCCAGCACCAGGTTTTTACCTATCCTGGTTCAAGTTTCTATTCTAAAATAAGCCGAGGAGGAGGAAGAGCATCCCTCTGGTTTGACAGTAATAGGCAAACAAGCAGAAATGAACTATTATTAATGCTTGGCATTTACACAGTATTAATTTAAGGTATTCCAAAGTGCTTTACATACATTCACACAGTTCCACATCACCTCTCCTCTACTATGTACAGGAAGGATAAGGACATTCAGCCCCATAATTGGGGTTTTGTACAGTAGTGAAAATGAAGAACACTAGCTGGATTTGTACTGGCAGTTCTGTCATATCCATAATGTTCCTTTGGCCTAGTTCTCAGGAAGATGCTCAAGCTGTGTCTGGGCTGTACCACTGAAGATTACAGGTGGTGGAGTCTCACACGATTGAATGGCCTTCCATACAAAGAATTCCCTCAACCAGAGAGGAAAGGGTTAACCCTGCCCTTCTGCCACTCAGATGCCTCTGACTGCTTTGCCTAGATGATGATGAAGATGATGAAGAAATCACAGAACTTCACTTAACATGTAGTTTAAGCCCTACTACAGTAGTACAGCATTCTGGCTGACACCTTCTCCACCCCACTACCATCAGCCTCCTTGTATGCCCCCAGATAGAGAAATTCTCAGCTATGAGGTCTTCATAAGGCTGAAAGTTAAGCAATATTAGTTTCGTACCTTGCTGCTCTTGGATAGTTTTTTAAACTTGATCATAGCCTTGGTACTAAAAGAAGGGGGGAAATATTCATGCCAATGTACAAACATAAAATATTTAAAGCAAAACACATTTAGAAAGGAAATCTGCAATGAAAAGCAACAAAACAAAAACAAAACCCCACCCAAACCCCACAAAGGCAACAGCAGAAACATCATAAATCCACATATCCATATTGATTAAAGAAATCAGGTAAAGCAGGAAAGGTTTCTGCAGAATGCTTAACTAAGAAGTGGTTTGGTGGGCTTCTTAGATGGGGCTGTTACTCAGCAGTGGGACCACCATTGAAGAAAGCCTTGATCTGATCCTTGCAAGATTTAATTATATAACCACCTTGTCTGATCTGGCAGGACCGACATAAAAGGAAATGCATTTCTTCAGTGTGTTTCAGAGCAGGCACAAAGAGATAACCACAAGTGGGGAAAGCAAATCTCTCTCCCTCCGTCTGTCTCTTCAGGGCCAGCATTATTAGAGAAGTAGAGCCTGCAACGAAATTTTGCAGTGTGTGGAGTGCTGCTGTTCAAGATTCCACTCCATTCCATTCCCTCCTTCTCCTCCACCCCAAAAGAGTCAGCATTCCATGCCCACTGAGCATGCTCAGTCCTCATTCGGCTGGAGGGGGCGGTTTGGTGAGGAGTCCCAAAGTGAGCTGGGCTTTGACTTCTGATGTACCTCCAACCATACTATGTCACATAATGACATCACAGTGAAACATGAGGGAGGGTTATTACCAAAAGCTGCTGGGGCTACATCAAAATGCAGCCTTGCCCAGCAGCAAGTGTTGTTAGGTTCTTGCCCGCTTTCAGCAAAAGCCATATATCCATCCATGAGTTGCACCTATGCCATGGCCTTGGCTGAGCTTCCCAACACCTTGCCAACAATCCACCCTCCAGGGCTCCCCTGTGACTCCTTGCAGCATTCAGAGGAGTCCCTGGTTGCTTATTCTTGGGCGTGCGTCATTTAATCAAAAAATGAAATGCATATATCAAACTACTTCAAAAAATAAATTACAACAACTTTCTAGAAAGGGGGGAAAGTGAAATAAAAACCTGGCTTCAGTTGCAAAAGCAGACATTGCTCAGATATGAGCAGGCAGAAACAAAATTGCACAGTCTCAGCAGAGCATCGGAAAAAAATATCTGCTGTGTGGATTCTGCACGGATAGCAGAGGAAGCTTGAAAGGCCAATATGAAAGAATGCTGCCCCATCGTCAGCTTGATGAATAACCAGCTCTTCTTAACCACCAAGCTCAGATGAGCCAAGGGGCACAACTCTCTGATTTTGTAAAACTGATACATTTGCAGGATGTCAGCTCTCCACTTCCTTCCCAAGCTTTATTCCGCTTGCTGATATTCATCTAAAGGCTTAAAAAAAAACAACACCACTCAGAAGTTGGATGACCTATTAGATTCCTTTTTATAAAGACCTTACATAAAGATGATTAAATCTTCCCTGTCATTATAAACACATAGATGAAAGCAGGTTGACTGTGTGGTCCTAGTATGGGAGGGACTTCATCTCGCCTTTGCAGACCAAGGTCAAGGTATCATGCCATGCACAGGTATACTACTACGTATTTCACAATCTTGTCTCATGTGGCAGATGGCCTATGGAGGCTCAGCCATCACCAGTACCAAACACAGGTCCCCGCCCACTCCTGGACTGTCAGTCAGCCAGACACCCCACATTTCAAACCAAAGGCTTTTTACTTGTTCTTGCTGCAACGATTCTGGTGACCTGAGACAGATGTAAAAGAGAAATTAGAATACCATGCAGACAACAGAGGACAAAGCCATTGAAAGCATTAGGCAGATGGTAAGGTGGCAGGTGTGTGCGCGTCTTGAACCAGGTTTCCTGTGCCAGCGGGGCAGAATGCCTGCTGAAAGAATTGCAGGTGGAACTGTGCTATCCAGAGGCACCACACCTAGGCAATATTACAAGTGCCACCTGCTTACTCCGCACCTGATCACATGACTCTGCACCTGGCCCTATAAAGCAAGGGTCCCCAAGGCGGTGCCATGGCACCCACAGGAACCTCCAATGGCACCTGCAAAGGGCTCCCCAATGTCCATGGGCACCCACAAAATATTTACTTTTTTATTTTATTTTTCCCGGCTTTTTAATATACGTACATGGATTGTATATATCCAGAGCTATTAGCGGTAATACATATGAAATGCATACAACTTTCTAGCAATTATACATAGGCTTCAACAAAAGCAGGCCAAATATCTAAATAAGTATCCATTTGGCATCCATCTATATGCCACCTGTTCATATATCTAAAAAAGCAGGGCTCTCCAACCTTGGGTCCCCAGATGTTGCTGGCCTACAGCTCCCAGCATACCCAGCCAGCATGGCTAATGACAAGGGATTCTGGGAGCTGTAGTCCAGCAACATCTGGGAACCCAAGGTTGGAACGCCCTGATGTAAAGCATTGTAAGTTCCTCATTCAATTGCAGTATAGGAGGTGAGTGTTTATCCCTCCAAAGTTGTAATACCAGTCTTTTAGCTGTTGAAAGGGCTTGGAGAATCCATTTATGCTGACCATTTGTTAATTTCCATGAAGCAGGTCAATAATTTAGCCCGTACATCAGTGAATATTAAAGATTGTTCCAGTACAAAATTTATCAGTGTAATAACCTCCCCGCAAAAAGAAGCAACAATTGGACATTGCTAAAACGTATGTTTAAAAGAAGCATCGCCAGGAATTAGCTGAATTAGATAACCCCTTATTAAAAAGATGTTGCAGTGTCCAATAGACACAAAACAAACGCTTCGCTAAATAAGATGCAGCCTAAGATCCATAGATGCAACAGGCAGATGCCAAAGCGGTGATCCACTGATTAGGCATTTTGTGGTGGTGCCCACAGCAGTTTCTCAAATTCCCAAATGTGCCCACAGGTACAAAAAGGTTGGCGACCCCTGCTATAAAGCCTCAGCCCCAAGGCCTGCTTTTCAGCCTGAGTAACTCAACTCCTAGTGAGAAGGTGCTTTCAGAACATTTCCTCTCTGCCCTGCCTCACACTCTGCTTCTGGAACAGGATTGTTTGCCTGCATTAGACTACACTGCTTGCCTCTAGTCCAGAAGTGGCCCTTCAAATGTTCTTGCCTACAACTCCCATCAGCCCTAGTCAGCATAGCCAATGGTGAGGGATGATGGGAGATGTAGGTCAAAACATCCGGAGGGCCACAAGTTGCCCACCCCTGCTTTAGTCCATATCTGAATGATGGCTGTCTCTCTCCTGACCCGGGGGCCCTGATCCTGCTATCACTTCTCAGTCTATCCTGGGACACCAATCCTCAGCAAACCCTGACATCCATCCATCCTTTGATAGTACAGACATGATTTCGAGACTCTTTCAGGAACTGTAACATCAGGAAACTTACTTTTAAGTTTGAGCAATCTAAATGCTTAGTAACATTCATTAACTTCACAGAACAACCCCCTTTGTTTAGCCCATGCTATACATCTGAAGACGCTTCATCGCAAATACATATGTAAGTTGGAGTGGACTTGCATCTACATAAAGTTGTTTTGTTTTGTTTTTGGAAAGAGTGCCCCATGGCACAAAAGCTTAACTCATTTATTGCAGCAAGAGCTTGGTGGGGGGAAAAACCTACTTCATCAGATGCACAAAGTGGACAAGCAAAATTTTACTAAAAGAAAGATGCATTTTAATCAAACCATCTGAGTCTTAGTAACCTTATAAACTGCCAACAGCAAAAGACAGAGGAATCATGTATATTCAACAGAACTGGGGGGGGGGGGGGGAGTCTGTCTCAATCCTCAGAAAAATCTCCACAGATCATTAGTAGCTAGCAAAAGATACGAACAGCATTAAACTCACACAAGTCCCCAGCAATCCATACTGCCTGCTACACTTTGATTTTATTTTGCTTTGGAAATATTACAGTGAAACATAAGGCTTCTTCTATTTTAACAGCATGACACATGACACGGTGCAGCTTTACAGATTAGAATTTAATTTCCTGTTTTGCTTCTCTGTTTAATGTATTTCCATTCTTGCCTATAGCAATATATAAACTTCAGTCCTGAAGGAAGGATATCACTCTTTGGAAAGGAACCTACATAGCAATGAGATTTCTTCCCCTGTAAGAACATCCTGTGTTTTTCAGATCTAATCTGGTAAAGTGAACTACAGTGGCTCTTTTAAATTCGAGTCCAAATTGGCTCCTGAAGAGCCAAAGACAGCTAGTGTTTCTAAAAACTGAACACAACCGTGGGCTGCAGCAACCTAGAATGACTATGGTTTTAAAAAGAGATTTTCTGACTATCCCAAAGAAAAATTATCTCCAGAAAATGAAATCCAAGCCCCCTCACGGTAATTCAGTCAGAAATAAAAGATGGGAAAGGCAGGCAATTTTTCTGTAAGCTCTTGTTCTTGTTCTGGGCACAGGGGCAAATAGATCCATAGAAATGTAGGAGTACATATGAAGATGCCATATACCAGCCCAGTTTTGGCTACTCTGATGGGTAGCAGCTGTCCAGACTGGTTCCCGGCCTAGTTTTGGCACTGAAAGAGCTTCCGTCACCATAATGCAGGGGTGGGCAACCTTTTTTTCTGTCAAAGACCACATTCCCTTGTGGGTAATATGTTAAGGACCACATGTCGGTGGCAGGCATGGCCAAAGCCAGCAGTAGGCACGGCCAGAGTCAGAAGTAGGTGGCTCACCTCTTTTTTTCTGCCACCCCTTTTTCTTTCTCTCCATCTCTTCCTTCCCAAGCAGCACACAGTTTAAACTTTAAACTTTAAAGAGTTATGGTCCTTGGGAGTTGTAGTCATACCAGGGGCTAGTGCCATTGCAGTAGGTCTTGAAAAGACTGCAATTCCCACGAGCGAGAACTCTAAGCCCTGGCATGTATTGCTACTGCACCATCCCTGATTGCAAGATAACTCAAAGGGAAGGGTGGGGTGGTTGCTTTGAGATTGGGGCACTAACCTTTCTCCAGTCCAGGTACTGATCTGAGTCAGAGAAGAATTCAGAGGCTCAGAAGGGGGGGAGCACCTCTAAAAAGCTCACCTCCCTTTGCCACAGGCTTTTAAGAATCCTGGGAGTTTGTTTCCGAGCCAGGCTTAGGTGAACTTCCATAGCACCCCGTTGGATATCTTCATGAAACTACTGAGTGAAGTGCTGATGGCACCCAACTCTACATCTCCTTTTCATCGCACAGAGATGATGCTGTGGAGATGCTGAAACAGTGGAGATGCTAATTGACTGATTAAGAGCCAGTAAACTGAAGTTAAGTTCCAAGGTGGGTCATCTGAGCAGGCTGAGGCGGCACTCTCCTTGCAGGACTAGCTGCCTAGCTGGAGTGTATTTTAAGATCCAGCTCAATCTCTGGAGGTCCAAGTTGTCTTGGTGGCTTGAAGCACCTTCCACCAACTGTGGCTGGTATGCCAGCTGCAACCTCTCTGTTGCAAGCCTGGCTACGGTTATTCATGCTCTAGTAACAGCCCATCTGAATTTCTGCAATGTGTTGAACGTTGGGCTGCCGTTCAGGATAGTTTGGAAACTTCAGCTAGTACAAAATACAGCAGCTAGACTACTGATGGGAACCAGCCATATGGAACACATCTATAATTATAGAAGTCTTTCCAAATTCTGCCACCTAAGATTTTTTAGAGTGATGTCGGGGACTGAACTTGGGAACACATGCAAGGCATGTGCTCTACCGCTGAATGATGAACCATCCCATAAAGGAGAAGGGTCTTGCTAGACACCAAGAGAGGAGGAATGCAAAAATCCGGACATCACACAAAATAGGTTGTCCCAGTGATCTCCAGCAATGACAATCAACAGAAAGGAAGTGTTAGCATAATATACTGATTTGGGGGGGGAGGGCATTCCATCATGTGAGGCTCCAGAGTGATGGTGCTCAACTTTCTCAGGAAGTGCATCTGTTTATTGTCAAGAGTTTGAGAGCTGGTTGTACTCAGTGATGACAGAAAGGTTCTCTGCACATGCTTAAAATGTTATTGTATTACTTCCAGGGCTAAGGCTCTAGGGATAAAATCAGGCAGGCCAGAAACCAGAGCACCACTCAGTGCTGGATTTGCTGGATCACTCTGTGATGTGGAACAAACAGGATATTGGATTTAACAGAAACTCCTATTAATTCAGTGTGAGACAGCCAGAAAAGGTTTTAAGTGAAAAGGACTGGTGGTGGCTGAAGCAATAAAATGCTCTTTCCCTGCTGAGGGAGTGCTATATCTTTTGTGTCAGGACTACAGGAGTCTATAGCCACGCCACACTAGATGAAGATTAAAATTCAAAACACTAAGACATTCCGTTATAGATGAACAGCCATAAATCCCAACTGATATAATAATGCATCACTTTGAAATTATGCAGAGAAAATGAAATAAAAACTTATGAAACTGAATCACAAAGGGAACATCTCACTACACACACAAATATTGCCTTATAATTTACTAGTAGTGCGTATAACGTTCTCTTATATAAGTAAAATTGGAACCCCTGGCCTTTAACTACGTACATTCCCCATGATTACACCTTTAGATACAGCCTATGCCAGGGGTAGGCAACCTTTTTGGGCCTGTGGGCACATTTGGTAATTTAAGAAACTTCCATGGGCACCACCACAAAACAACTGCAATGGGAGGTGTGGCTAGTCTCAAAGTAACTTGCCCCAAAGACAGAATACAAGGAGAAATGTCACAACACCTGTGCCAGGTAGGCACCTGTTGCCCTGTAACTAGACTTGGATGCACTGCCAAGTGCAGTCACAGTCTGATGGTGGACATCCCTCCCTGTTCCTTTCTGTTAAGACTCCAGTGAAACTGAAAAGGTCAGGGGAAAGCCTCTCCAGTGAAACTGACACGGTTGGGAGGGAGGGCAGGCGGGGGGGGGGGGCTTTGTCAACTTCACCAAGGTACTGTATGTCTTTTTTCCCCTTTACAAGGACATCTATATCTGAACAAGTACTTGGGCAAATAGCAATATTTTTTTTTCTTTTAAAAACAACTAGTCAAGCATTGATGAGACAGACCAGGTCTGCCCGCCAGCATATCAGTCTCACCAGACAGTGCAGAGGATGCCTATGGTCATAGAAAAAGAAGAGAAATCAGGTAAGGGAGTTGCACCATGCCTATTAATTGTGACCAAAGAGACACTTCTGTACCAGGAGGCAAGGTTCAAATGTAGAAAAGAAAAGAAGCTGTTCACAAGTATGTTATAGAATTGTATGGAAAAGTAGTAGTTAGAGCTCCAAGAAATGCACTTCAGCTAGGATGCATGTGTCCACAGATGACACAAAACACACAGGAAGGTTGAAATATGATTGAAAATCCATCTTCTTACATGGTCAATTGACTTTAAAAACCTGATCGACGCAAGTTTAGAGCTGCATTCCTGTCTTTCCTACATGCACACAAACAGTGGGAAAGAGGCTCAAAAGAGCGTTCAAGTTTTAGTTGCCAGCATTTGAATAACTGTTCAAATAAACATAGAAATACAACCCAAAGGATCTGTTGTGCAATTACAGAAATTCACCGTAAGACTGAAGTGCATTACAAAATGCTTAGAAGCAGCAGGGGCTCAACAAAGATTAGAATACAGGAAATAACATTTTTGCACAAGATATATTTATGGATTTCACTGTCACAAGATGTGCTGACAGCCCTTAGCTTTAAAAGGAGAATAGATGAATTCATAGAGGGTACGTCTATCAGTGCTTATTAATCATGGTGGTTTGATGGAGCCCTCCACATTCAGAGGCAGTAAATCACTGAGTAGCAGTTGCTGGAGGGCAACAGCGGGAGAGGTCTATTGCCTTCAAGCCCCAATTTTGGGCTTCCAAAAAGCATCTGGTGGTTGGCTACTGTGGGAAACAGTATGCTGGACTATAGAGGTCTTTGCTCTGACCCAGCAAGGCTCTTCTAATGTTCTTAAATACCCAGTAGAAGTGGCCAAGCAGAACTCAACAATCCTTCTAAAACACTGCAGAGGAATTTGACAGACAAAAACAGGAGGAGCGTGAAATTCTATCAATACCAAGAAAGACATCATCCATAATAAACTAAGAACCTAAGAGGTCCTACCCAGTCCAGCAATCTGTTCCCACAGTGACTAACCAGATGCCTACAGGAAGCTCACAAGCAGGCATGAGTGCAAGAGCACCCTCCTGCTCATGTTCTCCAGCAACTGGTATAAAGAGGTGAAGAGTTTTTCTACATGAGACTGTTAATCGGCTGTTAATCTGCTGAGCGCTTCCTTTCCTGCTTTTCTGCTACATAGCCTCTAGGTGGCACTGTAGTATAGCGGAATACCGCAAGAGGAAATTGCACCTTTTCACTTTCACTATTAAATATTGCACTTTCCCTGCTCTACAAAAAAACTTGCCATAAATGCTCATTAGACACAGAAGCGAAACTGGAGGGTGACAGCGTCATCTAAACAACTGTGAGTAGGGAATGACAAGCGCCCAATAAATGCCTCGAATAGAAAAGTCCATACTGCCTCCAATACTGGAAGTAATAACATTGCCATCATGACTAGTAGCCATTGATAGCTTTCACTACATCTTGCCTTCACTAATTGCTCCCCTAGTACCAGGAGAATGTTGAGCCTTGGGCATGAAACAAATCCACAAGAGGATTAACTGATTGAGAATAAAGGAGAAAATACAGATATACAGTAGTAAAGATATATAAAACATGTCCAAAATAATGATCAAGACTGAGACAGTTTGGGAAAACTAGGTTTTTAAAAAATGTCCTTAACAAAAGGATTGTTAAAATATAAAATCAAAGCAGCATTGCTTCTGGAAAATGCCATTTTAGAAATCGTGTCAGATTTCAGCATGCAACAGTGACACAGAATGGTACAGTATTACCTTGGATTAAGAGCATAATTCGTTCCGGAAACGTGCTTGTAATCCAAAACACTCTTATATCAAAGCGAGTCTCTGGCGGGCGTGAGCGGGGCCGATTTTGGCCCGCTACACCTGCTCGAGGCGAGCGGTTACATTCCTACTACTTGTCTTGCAAGACGTCGCTTGTTTATCAAGTCAAAATTTATTTTAAAAATTTGCTTGTCTTGCAAAGCGCTCTCAGACCAAGTTACTTGCAATCCAAGGTATTACTGTACTTTACAGTGAGCAGTACAATTAAGATTTCCCACATGGGAGCCCAGAAAATCAGTTTATTGCGTAAATATTTCTTCGAGAGCCCTCTAGTGGAAGTTTCTTTTATATGTGATCTTTTTCTTCTTTTTTTTCAGGGTTGCCACTAAAATTTCATTTTCCATTTCCCTGACCACCATTCAAAAATAACCCCAAATTAATTAATAGGTTACATTACATTAAATAACAGTTTTATTAAATGGTTAAAACTACACAAGTAATGAAAGGCATTTTTCATTTTTTGGGTCAAGATAGGAGCTTCAATATGAGCTTCTCTAAACATTGAGACTGGGATCACACAACACGGTGGGTTGTCGTGTTGTGCGAACCCGGGTTGGGTTGTCGTGTTGTGCAAACCCGGGTTGGGTTTATCAGGGTGGCTTATTTTGGGGTTATAAGTCACCTTGAAAAGCCATAGCTTGTAGTAGGGTCTGTTTGACCCACGATGGGTTATCGTGTCATCTGAACCCTGATGACACAACCCATCATGGGTCAACCCCAACTACAAGCAAGCCACTTGGCAAGAGCAGCAAAAATCTGTTGCTGCTCTTGCCAAGCGGCTAGCAGACAAATGCCATTGCCAGCCACCCCAAAAGTTCCCAAGCTGCACTTTGGGAGAGCTGGCAAAGGCTTCCCCCACTCCCCGCCAGGACTTGACTTTTTTTCCCCTAACCCTTTTTTGGGGGGAAAGATCGAGAAAGCCCGTGGTACCTTGAAGGGGCTGCCCATGGTTGCCCCTCTTTTTTTAAAAAAAATGTACTGATACTGTGCACAAATAATTGCACTCATATATTTTTTTAACCCAACCTGCCCGATTTGCACAAATCAGGCAGGGCGGGTTAGAATGAGGGAGCCCCTGGGCTGGGCACTGGCCAGGGTGGGTGCCTACTGGCCAAATCCAGCAGGCACCCACCCTGTACAATGTCTACCCCAGGCTGCAGGTAAGTATTTCCCTACTTTGCAAGGAGCCGACAGGTTTGACAGGCTCGGACTTGTCGGCTCCTTGTAAAGTCCCAGGAAATCGTAGTTTGCGAGAAGGGGCCGTTTCCCCACTTCTTGCAGCGCAATCCCCTGGTTTCTTTGGAGGAGATCAGGCATTCCTAGTCGCCCCCCAGTTTTGCAATCATCCCCCTGCTGCTAGCATGGGGGGGGAGCCTTCAAAACCGGAGGGGATTCCCTCTGACAGGAGGGAGGGGACAGTCTGACATGTGTCAAAGTAATGTCAAACTTGCATACCCCTGGCTAGCAACTAGCCTGAGGTGCTAGCAACTCGGGGTTAATGGCAACACTGAGCGGACTCTTGGGACTTGCGATCAAACCAAAAAACCCCTAGGGATCCTGCTGGAAAGGGGGGCAATTGAGGGGGTGGCCCCCAAAACACCCTTTTCCGCATAATCCTCGGGTTTCCTGGTGGGACCTCACGCGCCCCTGGGTTATCCACACTTGGAAAAGTGAGGGAAGCCTATGGGCACATGAGCACCCCACAAAAAACCCAAAGAGTCTGCTGCTAAGGGTCTTTTCTACACCCACACCCCACT
Organism: Shinisaurus crocodilurus; assembly: GCA_021292165.1. Classification (NCBI taxonomy): domain Eukaryota; kingdom Metazoa; phylum Chordata; class Lepidosauria; order Squamata; family Shinisauridae; genus Shinisaurus; species Shinisaurus crocodilurus. Next base: position 165,967,435 of record CM037879.1, on the reverse strand, counting down.
TTTTCCCCAGCGCTCACAAAGTAGGCTTTGCAAAGTGCTACAATGTTCATTTTTGGCACGTACACTTGCTGGGAGACAAACTGTGGCATGACTGGATTTTACAGCTGGTTAGAAGCAATAATGGCTGGCTACTAAGTCCAGCCAGCCACAATTTGCTGACCCCTGTCAAAATATTCACATCTTCAAATCAACTGAAACTGAGTCCAGTTTGTTTGAATGCACAAATTACCCAGTTGCGAGAAGCCAGTCCGCTTCTCCATAATAAAATAACGCTATCACATGCAGGTTCATTTCATTCTGTTTTACTGTTAACAACCATCAGACAAGAAACATTTTCAAAATCATATAATCAGATCATGGAATATGTGTGCATCATTATATTACACATTTATTTATTTATTTATTATATTTATACCCCGCCTTTTTTCCTGCAAGGAACCCAAGGCAGCTTACATAATCCTCTCCATTTTATCCTCACAACAGCCCTGTGAGGTAGGTTAGGCTGAGAGGCAGTGACTAGCCCAAAGTCACCCAGTGAGTTTCTTTCTTTTCTTTTGTAATTTTTATTTAATAACATAAACAAATCAAATACAATCGAACCCGTGCTCCCATCACCTTGGGACCAATATGATAAACAACTACTACTTATCTATACCATTAAACCTACATTCCAAAAATACATCAGATCTTGACATAGTGTAGTCCCCTTTCCCTCAATTAAAACATAATCGAAAAATAATCCACATATATCCTTAAAATTGTTTTTCTTTAATTGTCCCCTTTTACATTTGATATTACAAGTCAACATATCATTTAAAGCCATATCCCACACTTCCTTATACCAGTCAGTAATAGAAAAAACTTGATGAACTTTCCATTTTCTTGCTATCATTAATCTACCCACCGTTAACAAATTTACAATTAATTCTTTAACATTTTGAGGACCAGCCACCTTTTCGGTTATTGATAACAATGCTAATTTAGGACAAACCTCTAAATCAATACCAATAATTTCTTATATTTCTTCAAAAATCATTTTCCAAAAATCCAATACATTTTTACAACTCCACCACATATGAGCATATGTACCCAACGCCTGACAGCCTCTCCAACACATTGGAGAACAATTATTATCTATTTTGTTTAATCTCACCGGAGTCAGGTACCATCTCCAAATTAATTTATAGAAATTCTCTTTTATCCTTTGGTCGTGTAATGGAGTTGTTGAGATGCCACTGCAAGGGGACAGTCTGCACTTGAGGCAGTTGGAGTAGAGAAACGGCAGAATACACTGTGAGCCAGTATGGCGTAGTGGTTAGAGTGTTGGACTGGGACTCAGGAGATCCAGGTTCTAGTCCCCGCTCAGCCATGAAACTCACTGGGTGTTTTACCGAAGATAAATTTTTTGTTTAGAATGATACCATATAAGTTATCAGAGAAGGAAATTAAAGAATGGCAAGTAATTATAAATAGTTATTGTAATGGGGGGAAAGATCGAGGATCTATTAAAAACATTTTGTATCCCACCATCTTGTGCCAAGCGCTTTGAGGCCTCTCAGAGTCAGGTAGCAAAAATATCATACGATAAAGAAATTAAACACACACACACACACACACACACACGTGCGCACGCAGCAGTGGAACAACAAAATTCCCAGCAGGAAAAAACCACTCAGGACATCAGATCAGAGGGCTCCAAATGCCCTCTTTTGTCTACACCAGAGGTGGGCAGAACATAGATCTGGCTCTTCTAGCAGCTTGCTGGGTGATATGCAATAGATTGGCAAGGGTTTCTCCCAAAGGTTGGGGCAATTAGGAGTACATTTTTGTGTGGCAGGACTATAAGCTCTGTTCACTTCTGGTAGTCTTGGGCTCAGTAATTCTTTAATTCTAAGTGTATGGGGGGGGGGGGTTGTACCAAGCTTTGGTTGGTGGATCTAAGGGTGTCCTGGTAAAAATCAAAATAGATTTCACATACATGAAGTCTGCCCACCCCTCATCTACACATACGGAGTAAGATTATCCCAACAGGGCAAGAGGGCTGTCAGTATGAAACAGTCCTGAAGCCTCATCCCTAGAGAACCATTCATGGCTTCACGCAGCTGGAATGCCCTCCTCCCATTGTTGCAACATTTTGTACGATTTCCAAGTATATTATTGGGAACTTGACTGGTAAGAAATGTTTTTTCTTCATGCCTTAGTATATCCAGTTAAACCTCTTTGGACTTCTCCAGGTTTATGACTCACCAAAAGGCCCTTGAAGTTCAAAGAGATCCACAGGACGCCTCAAAAAATCCACCACTGCTAAAATTACAGGGGAAATTCTATGTGCTAAACCTTCCACTATAATCACTAAGCTCTTAGGGCTGCCTGAAATTCTGTGTTGCAGCTTTGTCCTTCTCTAGCCAAAGTACAACAAAAACAGAACATCTACTGATCTGCCAAGGAATGAGCACAGTACTTTCCGACAACTTTAAAAAAAACAAAAACTAGAGAAGATTGCTCAACTTTTACATCTAGTAATGCTTCAGATAAATTCAGAGCAGGCAAATCATGGCACTATTCCTCTCGATAAGCAGTCAGTGGCCAGTAGAGCCAGTTACAGCTGGTCCACTAATCTGTTTGGACTATCATGCCTACAGTTGCCAAACTGCATTTGTGTTTGTAGCTCAGTGCCACCTATTTACTGTAAAGCCCAAGATACACATGGTTAAAAAAGAAAAGAAAAGAAATAACTTAAAAACAGCTGTGGAGCAGCAGTGTTGGCAGAGGTGTTCAACCCTCCTCCTCATCCCGCTTTTCCAACTAAATTGCTGTTAGGGATGAACCAGGAGCCAGGAGTTGCACCTGGAGAGCAGAGGAGAGGCGAAGGCAGATGTCTGGACTGAAGGACAGAATAGGAAGCAGGACCGAAGAACAACCAAAGGTCACTGGAACAAGCAAAATCTCAGGCAGCTCCGCCCACCTAGGCTGGACGTTGGATCCTCCTGGACAAGAAGGACTATCATTTGAGCCTGCCCTTTTTCAGGAAAAAAACAGCACAAAAGCAGGGAAGCCACCAAATGATCAGTGGTTAGGGGAAAGGGGTGTGAACTTCAGGGGACCTCTGGAGGGCCGGATTTGGCCCCTGAGCCTGAGGTTCTGTACCCCTGATTTAAGCATATTATATGCCACCCTTAAGCGTTACAGTTTGTTTGTTTCTTTGTTTGTTTAAGCCTCCTTAACAACTCCCAGTAGTTCCATTGGCCATGCTGGCAGGGGCTTCTGGGAGTTGAAGTCCCAAGCATCTGGAGATCTACCTTCTTCCCAACCCTAAATTATGCTATTTTAACTGCTTGTGTAAATATGTCTCAGAAGGGAAAGACAAACTGTGGATCACATTTGTGATCTTAGATGGCATCACACGATGCAATGTAGTGAAATTTTAACCTCTGCCAATGCACTACAGAATAATAAAAGCCTGTGTGTGATCAACAGAAAGCAGAAACTTCTTCAGGGCAACAGCATCTAGTTGACCAAGTGCCAGGCATGAGTCCATGGATACAGGGGGGAAATAAACTCTTTGCGGGGGAGAGATTTAGCATTTATGGTTTCAAAAAATGTAACACACTTATACAAGTTTCAACAGAATTTAAAAAAAGGGCTAAAGGGCATGCCTACCATGCATTTGAGAACCCGTGTGTGTGTTATATGGAACAAACAACTTTTTTGCAACTCACTATGTCGACTTCTGAAAGCATGTGCCATTACTGACAACATAGCCCTCAACATCCACTTGACCCAAATCAGCCATGTGTTTCTCAACACCAGTCCTCCCCTAGGCTCCCTCTTCGTTGCTTGGATTGCTCTAAAATAGACCTATATGTGCCAAATACGTAGCGATGTAACGGGTGATGGCTTTGTACCTTTATCTGTCTGTTTCTCTTGTGAAGCATATTAAGTTTTCAAGTACAGTTTTCAACCAATTGAAAGAAAAGAAAAAGAAACACACACAAACAGGCCTGGTTTGGATTATCAAATCCTGGCTTAATAAACCAGGTATGCACAAACCTCATATATGTGTGTGCAGCCCCTTTGTTCCTGCTTCACGCCTTTCTTCGCATGCATTAGCGAACAAGCTAGGAAGCCACAGTTAACCGCAGCTTTCTTCAGGAATGATCAGGGTTCCTAATCCCATGGAGGGACCTGTAATCCCGTGTTCAGCCAAATGCGGTTACAGTTCCTCTTCAGATCTTCCCCATCAACATAGGGAGGTCGAAGTGGGGGACAGGGCCGGCACACATGTCCCCATTTGCTCTCCGTGCTTACACAGTTTTTGAATAGCTTCAAAAACTGGCAAATAGCTTTCAATTACATCTGAACCAGAAATTATGGTGAATGGCTTCCAAATGAGTTAGAATTCAGATGCCAAATTAACAAACCAGGATTCAGAAGTTAAACCATGCTTTTATATCCTGGCTTTTCAAGAAGCCATTAACCCTAGCTTCCCAGTTCAGACATAATGGGAAGCTATGGTTAACTGCAGCTTCCTGGCTTGTATCCCCTGCCCATCATGTGAAAGGAAGTGTGAAGTGGGACCCATCTCTTCACACAGGCATTCCCTGAGGTGTGTCCCAGCCAGCTATGGACTGTAGTGCACACCAGAGTGTGTAGTTTTATTGCTGATTAGTATTTCTTTATTATTGTAGTTTTATTGTTGTATTTTGATGGCAATGATATTGCATGTTCACCACTTTGATAGCTCCATGGTTTATGAAGCCATTGTATTACCAACTTTATTGTATGCCTGCGAAACATGGACTATCTATAAACGTCACTTCCACCTCCTTGAAAGGTTTCATCAACGTTGCCTCCGGAAAATCCTGCAAATTACTTGGGAAGATAGGCGAACAAATGTCAGTGTACTGGAAGAAGCAAAGACTACTAGCATTGAAAAAATGATCCTTCAACGCCAACTTCAGTGGACCGGTCATGTTGTTCGAATGCCTGACTGCCGTCTCCCAAAGCAGTTACTTTACTCCCAACTCAAGGATGGAAAGCGGAATATCGGTGGTCGATATAAGAGGTTTAAAGATGTTCATAAGGCTAATCTAAAAAAATGCAATATAAACATCGAAAACTGGGAAGCTCTGGCCCATGAACGATCTAAATGGAGGTTGGCCTTTCACAAAGGTTCCATGGACTTTGAAGAAGCCCGAGTGCAAGGTGAAAGGGAAAAACGTGCTAAGCGAAAAGCACGTCAAATGAATCCTTTACAGGACCATCTTCTATCTGGTAACCTGTGTCCTCACTGTGGGAAGCTGTGTGGATCTAGAATTGGCCTCCACAGTCACTTACGGACCCATCGCTAGAGTCTACACAATCTTCTTTAGAATCTCCTCCTTTTATCCCGGAAGACAATCTTACTCGGTCACGAGTGATCGCCTGATGATGAGCTCCATGGAAAGCGGCATATAAATTTGGGTAATAAATAAAATAAATAAGAGGAAGAGAAGTGGCTACATACGGGTGCGCAGTCAACTTGTGCATATCCTAACTTATTAAGCCAGGATTTGAACATTTGAATGCAGCAACATGTACAGTATTCCCAAAGTGGGTACACCTTGTGATAGTAAGACTGGCATGACTAAAAGGAAGGTGCCACCCCAGATCCAAATATTACGGAGGACTGGTGTTGAGAAACACAAGGCTGATTTGGATCATGCGGAATACAGAAGGGGATGTTGAGGGCTAAGTTGCCAATAACGGCACATGATTTCAGAGTGAGTTGCAAAAAAGTTGTTTATTTCATATATATCACACAGACACTCACATATATGATGTTCTCTAGTTAGGGGATCTCAGAGCTGCCCACAATATTGGACAGCTGAGTTTGAGGCCTCTGCCCATCAGGCTTGAAAATATTTTGGTCGATGGGCCACTGGTCCGACTACCAGCACTGCACCAAAATAATAAGTGTTTCCTTTAAAAAAAAAAACCTAAAACAAATAAGATCAGATAGCATAAGTTTCCACGGGATGAATGTTTTGCAATTCTGTTTTTCCATACATAAACTCTTTCCTAACAAACTTTTTTTAAAACTGCAAGTAATATAATCAGTTCAAAAGAAAGCACAGTACATTCAACATAGACACAGAGTGAGACAATCTCCACCATGGAAAAGAACAATTCAAAATAGATAGGCCTACAAAATGGGCAAAAGTAACCATTGTCAGCAGTGAACAAATGACTCAGCAAGCAGTCCACAGTGGCACAGGCGATTGTGGAAGGCGATATCATTCAAGACAGCCCTGCAATCCTACACTTGGAATAAAAGGCACTGCAAGACCATCTTTTAAAAAGACAAATCAGTCACTAGTGTTCGTGCAGAGGTGCATATATCAAACTCCTGCCTGGCATGGGAACATTTTGTCTAGAGTTCCAGACATATGCCATTTCTCCTGCTGGGCATGCCTGACAAAGGAAAGCACATATGGCAATGAGAGTAATAACAGTGGGGGAAATTTACCCGTGTCGAAAGCTGTGGATTCTGGTGAAACAAATGCGTCTTCAGAACGAGGGATCTCGTCATTCCTCCCAGTGCTGGGGTTCAACAGAAAGCTTTCTGCAGTTATGACACACGGCATGTCCAGCAAGCTGCTTTCTTCTGACTGACAGCTTGACGCTGCTCCGCTTCCTTCCATAGCGCCACTAAAGCAAAGGCAAATACTTACTGCATTTGTATTTATTTTGCATTTGTATTTATTTTTGCAAGTTGTATCCCACCTTTGTGCTTCAGCACCGAAGTCCTCATGGCAGCTAATGTCAGTTTTAAGAACAAATCAAACAGAAAACAATCTAGCAATTAAAAAAACCAACCAAGAGAGGCACAGTAGGTCAGCCTCCCCAACCAAGCGCCCCTCAGCCTCCCCAACTTAGCACCCCAACCACAATTCCATCATTCTTAGCCAGCATGGCCATTGCTCTAGTACAGGGGTGTTGACTTTAAGCCTGACATTAGGCCCACAGGCCAGGGGTTCTCCACTCCTGCTTAAATAGCTTAACGAGCTTAAATAGCTTAAAGAGCCAGTGTGGCGTAGTGGTGGGAGTGTTGGACTGGGACTCAGGAGATCCGGGTTCTAGTCCCTGCTTGCCCATGAAACCCACTGGGTGACTTTGGGCCAGTCACTGACTCTCAGCCTAACCTACCTCACAGGGTTGTTGCGAGGATAAAATGGAGGGGAGGGGGATTATGTAAGCCGCCTTGGGTTCCTTGCAGGAAAAAAGGTGTGGTATAAATAAAATAAATAAATGAATAAATAAATTGTTCCTGACACTTGATAGCTTCAGATAACTTTTCTTTAAAGCATTTTTATCCCACTCTTCAGCCAAAAAAAGATTCCCGGAGCAGCTTACAAGATTAATAATAGGACAGTCCCTGCCATCAGGCTTACATTCAAAAATACACAACACAAAAGGAAAAGGGATTGGGATGGAAGAGGAAAAATGCAATCTCAGGCACTAAGGCTTATTTACAAAGTTCTTGGAGGTGTTCTTTCTAACAGGGAAGTGGGAAACAAGCTCCTTGAAGCTGGGTTCTTTTCCCCTCTGACTGATGTATGGGACCAGCTTGGTCTCCCGCTTGCTATCATTTTTTTCTTGGGAGGCAGGGGATACAGCCTCTCAGTGTCCCTTGGTCCCTATTATTTATCATCACCATCAACATTTATATACCACCTTATCTGCTAAAAAGCCATCAAGGCAGTGTACAACCTTGGCTGATGGATGAAGCTAGAGCGTGCTGCCCTTCAGCTCTGCAGCTCCAGTGCAACTGTCAGTCGGAGCTGAGTATTCTACCTAGCACAGAAGGGCAAAGTCAGTTTCTTCTCTGGCCAATGTACGTATGGGGCCAGGTAGGTCTCCTCCTTGCCATGATGCTCTTCCTAGGAGGAAGGGGGTGCCCTAGGTCCTCTGGCTGATGGATGAGAAGCTGTGATACCCACAAAAGAGAGAAGGTGTTGTATAGAGTAACCCAGTCCACTGATGAGAAAACAGCAAGGGCAAAATTCTCCTAAATTCTGCTATTCGTGACATGTAAGCCTAACATGCAATCTTAACACACCTGGCTATAAATCACACTGAATTCAGTGGGTCTTCAATTCTGCATAAATGTGTTTTAGGAATGGGCTGTAAAATAGTGCCCTATTGACAGACTTCTTACATTCGCTATGGGCTTGTTCACATTGTGATACCACCTCAAAATATTTTAGATTGGATTTGTCCTAAATGCAAAGTGGGTGATTTTCTCTGGCCGGGGAATACTGTGTTAGGTATGCTCTGTCTGAAAGCAAGGGGTAGCACTGTAGGGTTTTGTTTCCTTTGGAAAAGAAAGTGTACCAGAGACCTATGCTGCCTTTGTAATATCTGTTTACAAATATACAAGCAGAGTGCTTTGCAGGACAGACAAATCCTGAAGGCAGATAGCACAACACCTAATCCTGCATCAGGTTCCCAAAGAGATCGAGTTCCACGTCCCTGGAGCTTTATCTTCAGCCAAGTCACGGCTTGCTGTCTAATTCTCTCTGCTCCAATTTGAATGGCACAAATTCCTTCTAGCCATCTTGTTTCTCCCACCAACTCTGATGGGTGTTGCACATTCCAAAGGCTAGAGAGAGATTCTATGTCCTAGATTCTAGGGCAACAAAGCCCATTGAAAACCACTGAAAACAAAAACAACTAAAAATCTCCTGATCACCTATTAAAGTTTATCAGGCAAAACCATGGCAATAGGCACATCCACCCTAATCAAGAAGACAGCCAAGCTCATAAGACAAGCAAGCCGTTATTCTGGGAGCTACTCAGAGTAATTGCTCTGCATACCAAAATGTGGGGTGGGGGTGGATTCTCTGTTCCCATCGATTTTATTGAGTGCCACCTCATTTCCTACATGAAGAGCAATCTCAGAGTAGAAAAAAAAGTATGTACTGTATGCTTTAAAGTAGTCACACAGTGCAATCCTAAGCATATCAGAAGCAAGTCCCTTTTGAATTCAATGGGGCTTCCTACTCCCAGGTAAGTGTGTATAGAACTGCAGCCTAAGTATGGTAGAAGCCCTTTCTTCATTGCAAGTACAAAGATCAGGTAGGCGATATATCACTCACTCACTCACTCACTCACACACACACACACAGACACAATTGGGTCACAAATATTCTACTGCTGATGCTGGGGACAACGTGTCACAGAACTGTGAGATGGTGGCCTCGGAGTTTGAATGGTGAGAATGATGGACGGGTACAAAAACTATGTTATCTTGGCTGACCCCCTTAGAAGTACGGGGATCACTGGTCTGAATAATAAGAGAAAAATGTATCCTAGGTTATATTGGTGTGAGTCACCCCTGCATCTGAGAATATACAGAAATAAGTAGAACCCACAACAAAATGTTACAGTGTTCCATTGTTCGGGATTCCTGACACTGCATTCCATTCCTCCTCCCCAGTTTCCCATCCTCCAACCCCGCAATAGTCAGTCATCATTCCCCATGCCTATTGAGAATGCTCAGTCCTCACTGGGATGTTTTCAGCGGGGGGGGGGGGGGACTCCCCCCACCCGGAGGTTTTATTTTGTATTTCTGCAAACTGCAGGGTTCCCTCAAGTCTGGTGCCTTTTGTGAACAACCTTTTTACAGAATGCTGCTGAACTTGACCATTGCCTCATACTTACAGTTAACTAGACAATATCGGTTTTCTGATCAAAGCAAGATCAGTTTACTTGACCTAGAGAACAGAGGAAAGGTTAAAACTCTCATAAGGACAGTTTCCAAGCAAGAGAGAAAAACAAGTTGTTCTCTGAAGTCAGGAGTGGGGTACAACTCCCATAATAATCCCAACAACACCTGGAAGGCCACAGGTCCTGCCAGCCCTGTCTTAAATGGAGCTTCTGGTGACTGGGGCAGGGCCATAGCTTAATGGCAGAGCACATAATTCACATGCATAAGATCCCAGATTCAGTTCCCAGCCTCTTCAGCCAAATGGGTCTCAGATAGCAGGGCTGGGAAAGACCCCTCTGTGCTGGAGACCCCCGGGGAGCTGTTGTCAGAGCTAGAAGGACCAATGCCCTCAGTCAGTATAAGGCAGGTTCATATGTTCACATGATTCCTCAGTCTAGGAATTGTATCAATGGACGGGGGATGTAAGGGCGATCTGGCAGCAACATTTGTCACACTGATCGCCAGGAATGATTTGGCTGATCTGGCTGGCGAGGTGGGTGCCCCCTTCCTCTTTCACCATTCCGTTCGCATCTCTCCCGAAGCTACACACTTGGTGGAAGAGGATGACCATCCCATGTGAATGGACGAGATATCAGAGGAATCCTGTTTTTCATACCTTAAATTTTAGCTGTTCTTCAATCCTTCAGCCAGAGGTGTACAACCTTCTTGGCCCTGAGGGCACATGCATGCATGCGCGTGCACACACACACACACACAGCGTGTGTGTGCTTAAGCACATAGCTACTTTGCCAGACTTGTGTTTAGTTCAATTAAACTTCTTTGCTGATTTAAATAAAAGCATGCTGTAAATGGCCTTAGACAAATGACTGTTTACATCTCACTCACTCCTTTTCAAAGGCTCTAAAAATACTTCTAGCCAGCCAAAGTAAGCGGCACATGAATCAAAAGAAGCACGGGCAATAAATGGTTAGAAAGCTGGTTTGGGGTTAGCAAAGCAGCTGATTTAGTGGAAATCTAAGCTGGAGTTGATGCTTTTGGAAGGGCTCCTTGTTTCAGCCACATCAAACTTGTGAAGATTGTGCTGACATTTCAGCAGTTCTTCTGGGCAACTGCCAGAGGCGAATGAGTAGCCGCGTGGTCTACAACACCTGTCATGTAAATGCTCCTTCTGAGAAATCTGGTCACACTCTTTGGAATGCAATAAACAGATTGAGTCAGACTTGGCTATCATGGCCAGATATAACGCATCCTTTCCAAGGCAGGCGCAAGCTTCTGGGCAACATGCACACCAACTGTTTATCAAATCTAGGTCAAAAGAAGATTATCATCTCCAGGGATAAATATAAAAAATACATTGCCATGGACACTGTAAAGAAAATCACAGTTCACTGAATCAGGCTTACAAAGTTCTAAACTGCAGCACAAACCAAACAGACTCATAGCAGACATAGCAGACAATACAGGGCTATTCTAGAGGGAAAACTGTTTCACTCTGCAAGGGACCTGGAATGGGGGGGGGGGGGTCACCTTCCAGCAGGACAATGGCCCTAAACACACAGCCAAAGTAACACTGGAGTGGTTTAAAAACAAGAACCTGAAAGTCTTAGAATGATGGCTAAGTCAAATCCCAGACCTCAATACAATTGAGAATCTGTGGCAAGACTCGAAAGTTGCTGTTCACGAAGGGTCCCCATCCAACCTCACAGAGCTGGAGCAATTTTGCCAGGAAGAATGGGGAAACACTGCAGGATCCAGACACGCAAAGCTGATAGAGACTTACCCAAGAAGACTCGAAGCTGTAATTGTTGCCAAAGGTGCTTCTACCAAGTATTGACTCTGGCGGGTGAGTACTTATGCAACCAACAAGTGCCAGTTTGTTTTTGTTTACTTAACTTTTGTGCCACAATAAAAATATTTTGCACCTTCACAGTGCTGAGTATCTTGTGCACATCAAGTGGTAACAATGCCAATTAAATCCATTTCAATTCCACTAACACAATGTGGAAAAGTCAAAGGGGAGTGAATACTTCTGCGAGACACTGTATTAGCAATTCAGCTGTTTCCCCAGAAAGGAGAAAAGGTCATCAAAAGATGGCACAGACTTTTAAAGCGTGCGTGGATAGCCTCTTCTTGACTTCCACAGGATTTACCACCGCCTTTAAGTAGTTTAAAAACCAAGCACAGAAAATGTCTGCTACAACAAGGTTAACATTTCACTGTCCTTATTTAAGAGGACACAAATATGCCCCACATGATTGGCTGGAACCAGGAACTGAGAGTCAGTGTGGCGTAGTGGTGAGAGTGTTAAACTGGGTCTCGGGAGATCCGGGTTCTAGTCTCTGCTCGGCCATGAAGCTCACTGGGTGACTTTGGGCCAGTCACTGACTCTCAGTCTAACCTACCTCACAGGGTTGTTGTGAGGATAAAATGGAGAGGAGGAGGATTATGTAAGCCGCCTTGGGTTCCTTGCAGGAAAAAAGGCAGGGTATAAATATAATAAATAAATAAACTAAGGCAGATGCAATTTTTTCAAACCCCTGTTACTGTATGCCCTTGTTCACATTTGTACATGAATTTGCATCTATACACATGTACTTGACCAATATGAGAATACTGGGCAATTTTTGCAAAGGTGTGGTGCGCACACAGCAGATTATGCACCGTGCTTAGAGAAAGGGTGGAAATTCGCATACCAAAGATTCAGACTAAATGTATTTATTGTACCATAAAAATTTACAGAAAGGAAAGCATTGATTGGTACATCACCACCCACCCCTAACATTGGACTGGCCAATTATTCCTAATAATGATAGAGGAAGATGGAGGTGGGGAGTTATGGTTCTCCACATAAGGAATGAAGAGGGTGCTAAGGAAATGGAGAGGTGGCACTTGGTGGCCTAAACATAATGGGGTACTTTGAGTTTCAATGGCACAGGGTGGGCCGTACATGGGGCAGAACAGATAGATTTAGAATGATAACAGGGGGAAGGAAAATAAAGTCAGAGCAGGTATATTTGCCTGAACATGGGCAGTGTAAAATGGTGTAGGGGACAGGGGTGTGCACACAAGCCCTACTCCAGTGTCCCCACACGTATGTTCAGGGCCAGCCTTCCCCAACCTGGTGCCCTCCAGATGTTTGGAACTGCAACTCCCATAATGCTCAGCCAGCATGGCCAATGGCCATTCTGGTGGGGAATTATGGGAGCAGCAGTCCAACAGATGTGGAGGGAACCAGGTTGGGGTAGGCTGGCTCAGGAGAATGTCTAAATAGGATTATTTTTATAAGAGGGGGGGAATGGCTTGCCAGACTGACTGCAAATGTCCTTTAATAGTCAATGATAAAGTTGCCAGGCACGTCTTCTGTTTGGGAAGTTACAGGTAAAGGGCTCAAGAAGACCAGGAGATGATTGGAGTCATCTTTATTTCCACTCTCCAGCCAAAGGAAGGGACAAGATAGGTGTGAGGAGTGGAAAACAATAATGCTATTGTGACCCCCTGACCGGAGACTCCAATCAGTGTGATCCTTTTATTACAGCAAATCCTACGGCATAAGCTTAACGGTTACAGTCTTCAGAATCAGAAATCATATGGCTGATGGCATTTTGCTACAGGCTCTTGAAATTGTTCCAAATCAAGGTAAGGGATTGGAATGTCTCTTAAGGACTAAATCCCCCAACATTCCACCCCAAGGGAAGGATCGGAGCCAATCTCTAATGCTCCTCAGACAAGGGAAGGATTGGAGCCAATTCCAGATGCTCCTGCCACAAGGGAAGGGATCCTAGAAACAGGTCTGACTTACCCACACACCCCCATAGAGAACTGAACCAACTTTGCCACTGAGTTGGAACCTCTGGGGTGTCGTACGTCTTGACCTTAGGATCTGAGCAGCTCCTAGCTGCTCCTCCGACAGGAGAAGGATCGGAGCTCCATTGCTCCTGCAACAAGGGAAGGGAATCTAGAAGAGGACCTGAACCAGCATGCACACCTCCACAGAGGTCAAAACCAACCCTGCCACTTCGGTTGGCTCCTCTGGGTGCTGTGCGTCCAGGCCTCTCGACAATCAGGGTCCAGAACAGATCAGACTTGAGTCCAAAGTACTTCCCCACATGCAGAGATTCCAACATCCAAAGCTCCCAACCTTGGAATCTCTACGCCACATGAGTTGAGGCACAGGAAAGTCCAGAAGTCGGGAACTAGCCCCAAGCCAGCTGGGCTCTGGGCTCTTCGATGAAGATGCATCCATAGCCATGAGAATGCACAGTCTGTGAAAAGTACGACAGTCCTTTTCATGGCAGGTTCTTGACAGTGAGTCCAAAGAGAAGAAAGTCCAAATTAGGTAGAGTCCATGCACAGAGTGCTCCCAATGGCTCAGTCGGTGATAGATCCAAACAGAAGGATGCAGACAGGGAACACGAGAGAGATGTTCCTAGCCAAGGTTCTGGACGCTAAGCACTGACTTAAAAGTGCAGGTGCAGCCATCTTAACCCTCCTTCCAAACCACTAATTGACAAGGGAACTGGCCCATCCACGAGGCCCCTATCTCACCTGGGTGTCTCCCTTCTACGCTTCAGGGGTGAGGCTTCAACCAGAGTGACACCTCTACAAAACACCCCTCCCCTCTCCTGAAGTTCCCAGAGAAGGCTGCTGGCTGCTATCTCTGCAAGGTCGAAGTTGCAGCTGGACGGGGGAGACAAGTTGACTCCCGCCTGCTTTCTCCTGACAACGCTGACAGTAATAAGCTCACACTGGTCCAAACCCTTCCAAACTATTGCTGACCAGTTTCTGGTTATGAACTAGAAGGCCCACTGTATTACTGACACTGAACCCACCACAAATGCCTTCTGGAAAACAGACTGCAGTCAGAGTCAGTGGAGACATAGAGAGGGGTCCAAGCTGAGATTTGAGGGTGTTAAAAGCTAACAGAGAAGAAGTAGGCAGTGAGAACTGCCATCTTCACCATCTCCACTTGCTACTGCTTCCACCAGCTGGGCTGGGCTAAGCTCCCCCCTCACAGGGGCTTTTGGAACCGACTGCAGTGAGGAAGAGTAGCAAGATGACTAGCTCTGGAGGTGGGGATCACCTCCCCCCCCCCCAGCCTTACCAGTCGCAGCAGAAACAATGAGCCATTGGTGGATTCCAGCAAGGCTCCAGAAGGCTGAGGTCACACCATGTAAGACTAACTTCTGGTTGCATTACAGCTACTTCTAGGAATGCTGGGTTACCCAGCTATTTCTCAGAGACCAACTGAGTCCTGTTTTGCTGCTTTTTATTTATTTTTTTAACTGTGAGCAGCCCATTTCCATCTCAGCTGGCTATTATAAGAGCTTTGTAACATTAAGAACTGGTGCCTGAGTTTGCTCGTTTTCCTCTTCCTTCCTTATTCCCTTTTCTATTTGTGTCATGTCTTTTAGATTGTAAGCCTTTGGTCAGGGACTGTCTTGTTTCTATTGATCTTTGGACGTCACTCTGGGAGCCTTTTTTGGCTGAAGAACAGGGTAAAAATGACTGGGGGACATGGGGGTGCCTTTCTGGTCATCTGGCATGGGGCCCCCAACAGTTGTCTGGTTGTTTAAGCTGTTTGTCTCCCCTTGTGCTCAACTTGTTCTTTTGTAAATACACTCATATTTGGTTTCCTTCCAAATATGAGTGTATTTACAAAAGAACAAGTTGAGCACAACCTTCCAAAGGAAACCAAGCCTAGGTAAACACTGCACCTCTGAAACTTCTCACCATTCAAAGAAGTGGGACGAGCATAACAATCTTATTGTAACAGCTTCTCAGTCTACTAAAATGGCTGCAGTATACAAGTTAGAGCAGCTCCTAGTCCTACATTTCAGGATGGTGGTCAACATGTGTCTGGGCTGTGTACCATTTCAGATTGCAGGCACAGGCTCACATGATGAAATTAATGCTCCTCCATACCAAAACAGACACACCCTTTAACATAGAACATTAAATATATGGGAGAAGGGTTCTAGGTAGCATGCCAGCTTGTTCCCTGATATGCTAGTTTTCTATGTACAGGAAATGTTTTTGTACACAGGGGCATTGCATAATTTGAGCTCCAACCTGCACTCTAGAGTGGTACAGCCCAGATCCATGTTGGTAACCTGAGTGAGAACTAAGCCCTGGAGATCTACATTACAGTGGGGTCCAGAGTGCCAGATTTGAATAAAAGGCAATATCTGCCACAGGCAACATACTCCAAGGTTGAAAGGGAGAAAGAGCCAAGTGAGCCTTGTGTTGGGGAGAAAAAATGCCTCCCTCCCCCACCAAAGTCTTGACTGGAAAAACAGCTCTAGGAGAAAGGGTTAAACACACCATCCCAACAACCACCTGATTAAAATTACAGCCCCGCTTGTTGCATCTCAGAAAGTGCAGGGGGGGGGGGGAGAAGACTCATGCATCTCCCAGTATCTCATAGATCATAGATCTTAAGAGTTGGAAGGGGCCTACAAGGCCATCGAGTCCAACCCCCTGCTCAATGCAGGAAACTAGAGGAGGGGTCTCCCATCCAAGTAACAACAAGGGCTGACCCTGCTTAGCTTTCCACACTCAGACAAGCTGAGCCAGCGTGTGAGCCACAGGCCTGTATCTCATTTAGTTTGACCATGGGAATGCACACTAGTCTCTCTTTGATTCCTTTCTAATCTTAAAGAGCCAGTAGCTCTTTAAAGTTGGAAGAGGCACGGAGGGAGTCATATGGCTCTTATCAGGTTGTATCAGGGCGGTCACCTAAGGACACATTTTGCTCACCCTGAGCAATCAGTCACATAGCTAACTGCAAGCCTGTTACAGGGGCTTTACAGCTGAGCTGGAATTTGAACATGGGTTTCCTGCATCTATAGTCATAGTCCACAGCTAATAACGAACAATAAGAAAAACTCAAGCCAACTTTTCAAAACAGAGTCCACCCCCTTCCAAGGCAATCTGTCCCACTGTCAAACTGTCCGGAAGATCTTCTTCATGGAGTCTAAATCCCCATTCTTGTAATTTGAACTTGTGGGTTTGGGTCCTACCCTTTGGAGCAACAGAGAACAAATTTACTCCTTAATTTATCTGACAGCCCTCCTGTGGAGAAAGCCCAAACACAAGTCTGCACTCACACACACCCAATTTTCCCCTAAGGGAGGGGGCGAGGGAGGAGGGATGAGATCACCGGAGAAGCAGCCAGAAAGGTCATCATCCCCAACAAAGGAGGGTCTCGGTGGAGATCCACAAAAGTCCAGGAAGGACCATCAAGGGCCATCAAACTAGCAGGGCAGTCTCAAAGAGCTGCCAAGTACCAGTACGTCACCTTCTTCCGGGGCAGGAATAAGCCCACCTGAAACGAAGGGACAGGCATAAGCCCCCACCTGACTTGGAGGGCGGGGAGAGCGGGGACTCAGGGGTAGAAAACCCCTCTCCCTTCCGGTTTAGGGGTTGTTGGGAACCAAGGGTACTACGGGGCCAGATCCATCCTCCAAACAAGCAGCCCGAGTACGCCATTCTCTCATCCACGGATCGCCGACCCGGAGCTAGGTTGAAACTGACTAGGCTAGAGTCTTTGGTCTGAGGACATCGACTAGATTCAGTCCGCTAGCCTGGGAGCCTGCTGATTGGGTAAGGCGGGGGTCAACTAAGGTTGTGTTGACAGTATAGTATTCCTGAAGAGCTGTTAGTTCCGTTCTGTGTTATTGTATAAACCAATAAAAGCCTTATTTGGGCATTTAAAGAGCTGCGGTTTCCTTTTGTGAGTAAAAGCCTCGCGGGTGGTTGCTAGAGCTCGGACGGGCTGTAGTTCAGTGCCGATTAACCCGTTAAGCGCCGAACTCACGCAAAGGATCCTGTTGCTGATCCTTCACACCTCCAAATCATGGAAGATGGCTATTATATTGCCTCTTAAATCTTCCTTTCCCCAGAAGAAACATACCCAAATCCATCAACCTTTCCTCATAAGATTTGGTCTCCAGGTCCCTCATCATCTTTGTTTTCCTCCTCAGGACACTTTCCAGTTTGTCAATACTCTTCTTAAAATGCAGCACCCAGAATGGGACACAGTACTCCAGGTGAGGTCTGACTAAAGCAGAATGGAGTGGTACTATTAGTTCTTCTGACCTGGATAAGAATCCTCCCCCCACCTCCTAAAAGGGGATACTATATTCAAGGGGTGCCATTTAGGTAGACCAATCCCCCACCCCCTCTGCCCCAGACACACAGTTTCAGACCACATAATTAGACTTTAGAGCAGGGCTCTCCAACCTTGGGTCCCCAGATGTTGCTGGCCTAAAGCTCCCAGCATACCCAGCCAGCATGGCTAATGGCAAGGGATTCTGGGAGCTGTAGTCCAGCAACATCTGGGGACCCAAGGTTGGAGAGCCCTGCTTTAGAGGTACCAAAATCAGAGAAAAAGATCCCAGTGCCCACCATACTGGATCAACATTTTAAAAATAATAAGAAACATTATAAAGTTGCAGCAATGGATAAAAAAGATTATTTCTCACACACACTCTCACTATAAAAGGAGCATCAACTGCACTGTGATTGACCACAGTTAATAACGTAATTGTCATTGTCAGTACTTCCTGCATTTCATTGCTTTCTGACCTCACTGTTTACAATTCTCTCCTCCTGCCCCAATATGTACTGTATATAAACCTGAAACTCTCCATAATATTCCATGCAGCTGATGAAGCGGACTATAGTCCACAAAAGCTTGTACAAGAATTAATGTGTTTGTCTTTAAGGTGCCACAACAATCTTTATTGTTTTTGCTGCAATAGACTAACACAGCTACCTCTCTGGAAACTGATATAAAACGGTGTGGGGAAGTTGGGGAACCTCTTTCAGCTTGATGGCTGAATTCAATTTCAGAGAATGGGGGGGGGGCGCATTCCAGAGGGGGATGCGACTGAAAGCAAAGGGGGCAGGGCAAAAGGGGAGGAGCCAAACTTACAAAAAATACCAGCATATTTTATCCTAAAGCTCTTTCTGCCAAGAACTAAGCCTTGGGAGAGGCATTTCAACCTTTTAGAATGTGGGAGGGGGACTGCACAAAATCCTGAAACTATAAACGATCAATAGTTGGGGGGAAGGGGTGTGGCTAGGGGAAGGGGTGTGGCCTTCTGGGGAACCCTGAGGGTCAGATGGAACCTCAGGAGAGCCAGATTTACACACACACACACACAGGCCTGAGGTTCCCCACCCCTGATATACATGGGGGATAAGGGCGCAATCCTACGTGAATTTAGACAAAAAAAGCCCTACAATTCCCAGCACGCAAAGGATTGCGCCCTAAATTAATTTCATCAAGGGGGATGTCATTGTGGTAGGACATTCTCCCTCCCACGTGATCAAAGCCCAGTTATGCTGAGAAATTCCAGAGTGGCCGCATTATTCTGTCGCAACAAAACAGTCACTCTGAAGGGGAGGCGTCTGACTAACTTGTCCTGAGGCATCACGATATTTGCAAAGGAGGAAAACTCTACTGCATCCCCGCCCCCGCCCTACACACGCGCACACGTCCCCCTTGTATGTTTGTGACTCGAGGTGTGGCAGTGGAAACGGGGAGTCCTAAACGAATTGGAGGCTGACTTCAGAGGGAAGCAAGCGAGGAGGACGAGCCACGCCACCGGGATTCTACTTACACGGAGCGGACTGCAGCCCTCCCACTGAACAAGCAGCCCCCGTAGCGGAAGCGCTTGAAGCCTCTTACGGCGCAATCTCACGTAAATTTAGACAGAAAAAAGGCCTACAACTCCCAGCATGCCCCAGCCAGCCATACGTGGCTGGCTGGAGCATGCTGGGAGTTGTAGGCCTTTTTTCTGTCTAAATTTACGTGAGATTGCGCTCTTAGGCAAGGGCACTTAAAGGCGCAGACAAAACAAAAGTGTAGGCTGTAGTTAATTTGCCTTCGGACAAGACCTGACTGTTTTTGAAGCTTTGGCGTCTCTCTCTCTGTCTCTCATTAGAGGGGCAACAATGAATGCTGCTTATAGGAGATTATGAAAACATCCAGGACTTTTACCTTGTCAGGAATTTGGCAGCAGCTTGTCACACACGCATACACGAGTGCAAAAGACGGAAACGTGTGCCTTTTCAAGCTTAGGTCTTTTGTGCGGGAGAAAGATTAACTTTATGGGGGATTTTTTAAAATGTAAAACAACCCCTCCCCCAAAAGCATAGCAGATGCTTCGTCGGTTAGGAAGGGGGGGGGAGAATAGGCCAATATTCTTGTCCCCCAGTTCTTCCTACTTCTGTACGCGGGAAAAATAATACGTCATCCCGGCCATTTTTGTTGCGGGCAGAAAGAGACAAAGTGGGGAGAGCGGGAGAGGAGAATGAAATGTGTGGTGTGGACTCAGCTTGACAGCGCAATCCTATGCTTGTCTACTGAAGAGTAAACCCCATTGAGTTCGGGAAACGGGATAGGATTGCAGCAGACGCGTACTGTATAACTCTCCTCGCGTTCCTTTCTCTGCTCCCACCAGCCTGCCAATCAGCTGCTTGGGATTCTGCAGGAAAACAGGCGCATGAGGAGAGTCCTTGCGCGCCACAGAACCCTAAGCAGCTGATTGGCGGGTTGACAAGCTCTTGACTCTGCTGCTGCACAAGCGCGGGCGCGCCGGAAGATTCTTTTCGCGCGCCCTGTGTAGCGGGGGCGGCAGCACGTGCAGGAGGGAATTGGGGTTGTAACTTGTAGGGCGCACGCGGCGTCCTGCACGGGACTGCCTCCGGCGCCCACAGGCGGCCTGTGTTGTCCACCCCCTGGTATAACTATTTCAGGAAGCCGTTCAGACGTGGAGTGGGATTAGATGTGGAAATCCATACAGGGCTCATACAGTTAGGAAAGTCAGGCAGATTGCAAAAACCGCAGAGAAGTAAAAGCGAATGTGACTTGCAGCCCGAACCTATGCAGACTTACTTGGAAGTAGGTTCTGTGTTTAATAAGGCTTTGCTCCCCGTGTAAAACGTGCATTGGATTGCAAAAGCAAGCACTACTGGATACTGGTAAACTGCATCTAAAGGGTACATAGGACCTGTGTGCACTCAGAGTAAAACTGAAAAGGACATAGCTGCTAAACACACATTTAAAGTAATGTCTGTTTTGGCCCTCAGAATGAAGCGCTGTCTTCATAAGATTCTCAGGATCGGGAATGCTGCAACAAATACTAAATAATTTCAGGTTTGCACAGCAATCCCACACTGGAATTCACTGTTTGCCAAACATTTTAAATAGAATATTTAAGTGCTTGCTTAAATTAAGCAATCAGCCTGTCAAGATGATGAAGAGGATAACTGCTTCACAACATATTGACCATGGACCTGTCATTCCTGTCCTGGGTTTATTTGCAGAGTTTGTAAAAATCCATGTTGAATTACTCTGACTAATTTCAACTCTGTATCCGTAAGCTGATTCATCACACATTTTCAATAACTTGCTGATAAACACTAGTCGAACTAGTTTCAGTCCAAAGGATTCAAGCCAGAGACATCTAGGCACAAAATGACATTGCATGCAATTAGTACCTTGGGTATCCAAAGTCTGTTTTTCACAATATTGGCACTTTATGCTGAATGCCTTTGAGTATATGCAGAGTTCAGGGCTAGCATTCTCTATAGGTGTGACATGAAACATAGTATACTACAATTACCTTGAGCCTACCAGTTTAGGGTGACAGCAGCCCTATAGATGCTATGCTAGCTATGGGGTGGCCCAAGACAGCATAATAGGCAGTTGCTTGACTGGGAAGGATAGAGCTGGTCTCTTTTAGGATGGATGGCTTTTATGCACAGCTTTTGCTTGGTTACCCAAAAATGCACACATCTCACCACATGTCTCCTGCAGAATGGGACGAGCCACCTCTGCTTGCACCAATGCCATGTGATGCTTTAGTGCAGCCTTCCCTGACCTAGTGCCCTCCGGTTGTTTTGAACTTCAAACTCCCATCAGCCCCAGCCAATATGACCGATGATTGGGAATGCTGGGAGTTGTTGTTGGGGAAGGCTGCATTAGTGCCATGGGTGTGCTATAATAGCTCACAGATATGCACTAATATTTTTTTAAAGCCCACCTCTACAATGGTTTTCTGCTTTTGTGTCCTCCAGTTCTGGCTAGCAACCAAGAGAGTAATATATCCTGCATGAGCCTGTGAACTTTTGTCTTGTTGGCAACCGTATTTGAATCTCATATAGTGCTTTGAGGCGAATATGTATTTGCCCTGTGTTGAGCTGCAGACTGGCTATCTGCACTACATTTCTTTTGTGCCTATTTACACATATGCAATACTTTGCACATGTAGAAACAGATCTGAAGATTCACCTTGCCCATTTCCACAGGATCCCTTCATTACAGGAACATAAGAAGAGCCCTGTTGGATTAGACCAAAGTCCTATTTAGTCCAGCATCCTGTTTCCTGCAGTGGCCAACCAGATGCCTCTGGGCTACCTCTGATCCTGAAGGTATCTGTAGAATACATATCAGGCCCTTTTTGCACACAGGAAATGGAGCAGTGGATGTATTGGTTAGTTTTCTGCACACAGCAGGAGTGTGTGTCTGTGTACAGGGAACAGCTGATCTTCACATTAAATTCTGATCAAACAGCGGCTTTGTGGGTTGTTGGTTCCCAGGTCCTGGAATTAGGTTGATGTCCTGTCCTGGATGGGTTAGTACTCCCCCTGACAGGGCAAGTACGTCGTCTGGGAGTGCTCCTCGATTCAAAGCTCGATTCACTGGAGGCCATGGTGTTAATGTTGCTCATGTGGTGTACTGTGCTTTATATAAGTTGTTAGCCCCCCTGGGCTTTTTGTGAGGAAGGTCTGGATATCAATCAGTCAAATAAAATAAAATAAGATCCTTGTCATGTGTGTAGTAAGAGTGCCAGATCAAGGTAACAGGCTGCAGTGACTTTCTGTCTACTTTTCTACAGATGCTCAGTAGAAGCAAAGGTAAAGAGGGCCACAGTTCAAAATAACACACAAAAAGAAGCAGATAAGGAAAAAAATAATCATAAGTAACCTAGTAAGGTTTTTATTGGAGCATTCTGAACATTTTTCAACTTTGGGAAATTAAAAAAAAGATAACCATAAACTATTTTAAGATCAATACAGATTGTATGTGTAGGAAACCAAGCCCACACACCCACAAACAGATATGGAAGATTCATAATCAAATTATAGAACAAGCAATGTCTTTCCGTTACCTGATAATTTTGTTTTTTCTGAAACTAATCGATGGTGCAAACATTTTCACAGTGTTAGATTAAAGCAGAACAATCAGTTAATCCTTCCTTAAGAAGGTGGGAATGTGAGCAGGCAAATATTTCCTGCTCTAAAAATTACTCTGACTAAATTACTCCCACAAACCCCTTATGGAGCTGGGTTTTGTGGCTTTTATGTATCTCTCTAGCACTTCTGCAAAATATAATCCATCAATCAATTCCGGACATCTGCCTTCTCCACCTGTACTGCTTATGTCAGAAACTGGGATGCTGCCTATTGAAAGGGGAGCTCTTGTTCACATCTTCCATTATGAGATAAAGCGTCTTGCCTACGGTGGTAACAGGTTGCCCAAGCTTTGCCTCTCCCCCATTTCCTTTATTGCATAAACAAAGTAAAATAGTTTTACAAGAGCAATAACAATAGCAAAGTTTGTTTTTACCGGTACACAATCTAATATAATTCCTTTCAGAAACTGAGAGACATTAATCAATTCTTAAATATATAAAAATAGCAAACAATATACCTAATTTAAGCTATATTCCATTAAAACACCAAAAAATAATCAAGCTTTACCTTTTTAGTACAGTCTTTGCACCACTCTTCAACTGGGACCTCTTGGTGTCAGAAGATACTGAGTCTTGTGCATTCCAGGGGATTCTCTTTTGAATATTTTTGTAGTTCTGACATTCATTGGGGATGAATTCAGTCATTTATTCATTTTGTAGTTCTGACATTGCGGACTTGCCTCCGCATCTCCAAGGGCACTGAAGTCCCTGCTGGTTCCTTTCCCTGCTGAGCCTCAAAAGAAACTCACCTCCTCACTGGCAGTTCCATTCTCTTTCCCTGACTGTTCTGATTTAGACAGGAGTCCTTTCGAGCAGGCAGGTGAG
This sequence comes from Shinisaurus crocodilurus, assembly GCA_021292165.1. Classification (NCBI taxonomy): domain Eukaryota; kingdom Metazoa; phylum Chordata; class Lepidosauria; order Squamata; family Shinisauridae; genus Shinisaurus; species Shinisaurus crocodilurus. Next base: position 165,943,633 of record CM037879.1, on the reverse strand, counting down.
GATGTAGCCACCCTCCTGTTGCTGCTGCCAGCTGTGTTCCCCCCAGTGTCTGGGCTCTTCCCCTACTTTCTGCTTGTTCAGCTTTGATAGCTCGTGTGTGTGTGTGTGTGGCGGGGTGAGTGGGTGGGTGTTGGAGTGCCTGTACATCAATGCTGGTGATGCCATGTCACTTCTACCGCCAGCTGTGTTTATTTCCAGCTGGGTTTGTTGTGCTGTAGGTCTGTCGTGCAGCAAAGTGTGATGCATGCAGTACCTGACATAGTGTTGAGCCTGCAGTGGGGAAAGCCAATTTTTTAAATAATAATAATAATAATAATAATAATAATAATAATAATAATAATAATAATAATAATAATAATGGGAATTATGTCTTTATTCAATCAATGCAAAAATCCATATTGGTGTAATACCTTTATTAGACCAGCTCAAAGGTATTTTGTGACAGTTGAGTTGGCCTAATAAAAGGCATTACGCTAATATGGATTTTATCGTTTTTCTTTTGGCCAAGACGGCTACCTTCACTTTTTATTCAATCAGTGATCAAAACTGAATTGTATGAAGGATTCCCCCTGGAATTATATGATTAAATTTCATCACAGACATGAAAGATATATCTACTCTTATTAGATACCTAATTAGGAGACTTGTGACTTTGGCAATTCTAGCCAATGACCATTGAAGTCCAGGATGACCATGACACTGCCATGACATTGCTGCCCCTTTTCAGCATGCAACTCCTTTGCTGAAGGAACTGCACTGGCTGCCTGTTTGCTACCGGGCCAGGTTTAAGGTTCCGGAACTAGTGTACAAAGCCCTAAACACCTTGGGACCAGGATACCTAAGAGAGCGCCTTCTCCCTTACCAACCTGCCTGGTCACTGAGGTCATTGGAGGACATTCTCCTGGTTCCACATGGACCTATGGCCCAATTGGAGTCCACCAGGAGAAGAGTCTTCAGTGTGGTAGCTCCAATTCTATGGAATTCCCTGCCTCTGGAGGTCAGGTAGCCTCAGACACTGTGTTGTTTTCAATGCCTGCAGAAGATGTCTTTGTTCCGGGAAGCCTTTCTTGCTGACCAGCCACAGTTTTAATGTTGTCCTGTTTTTAATACATTGTTTTTATTCTTTTATCAGTTTTATCTTGCTATTGTTCACTACACTGGAATCTGTCCAGATATGGAGTGGTATACAAAAGCTGTAAATACATAAATAATAATGACAGGAAAATATTATGATTGTTGATGTTTTGTCACATTATCTATTTGCTATCACTATCTGTTAAGACCTACCGGTACCTAAGCCATTTGCTAGCTGGAAAGGGCTTTTTGTCAAACTTGCAGCAATGAAAGAGTAACGGGAAAAGTGCCCTGCTGCTGCTTTCACAGTTGCAAATGTTTGGGGGGGGGGGATTTACTGTACGTGTGGTCCGTTGTTTTACTAAGGCTACAATCCTAAATACACTTATGCGGGAGTAAGCCCCATCAAAACACAGTGGTGGGACTTCCTGTTGAATCATGATAGGATTGCCCTGCATATGTTGTATTTCATACTCTTAAATGCCATTGATATGTGTGAAGAAAAGTGTCAGAGTCTCCTGCACACACACACCCCACACACGTGTAAATAAGTGTAATCCCAGCTAGAGGCTGAGAGCCTCATGCAAAATGTCCATAGTTCCTCTGAAGACTCTAGGCATCAAGAGTCTCTTGCAAATATGCATAGTTTCTCCTTGATCTCCCTGTGCCACAGGTATTCGCATGCAAATGTGGCCCAAGCCCTCTAGTCATGAGCCACCCCTCTTCTGCCTAGCCCAGATGAAGTTCATCCTGATTGGCCAAAGACAGCCAAGCTATGGAAAGGAGGGGGGTGGAATCTATATTGCCAGCTGTGGCTTCTGGTTTGAGTTGTTGTCTGGACGCGAAGGCATGCGGAGTAGGGCTTTTTGCTGAGGCAAGCCCTAAGAAGACCAACCCCCAGGCAAGGAGTAAGTGCCTGGGTATTTATATAGTAAGGGACTAGTTTTGTTGTTTTATAGCTCTACTTGTATGTACCGAAGTGTCTCCCCACCTTTCTCCCTCTTCCCTCATTCCCCACCTTTTATTGTAATCTGTTTACCTTAAAAAAAAACTTTCCTGGTTTTACCCCACACGGTGTGTGTGGTTCCTCTGTGGTTCAGTGTTAAATCCAGTGTACAGACTAAGGGCAAGGCCCTGAGAGAATCAGGTCAAGATGGCAGAGCTGAGGCTGGCAGTTTTGCACCCTTGATCTCTCGTCTTGAAGACAGGACCAGTTGGCAGTCCTTCACTATATGACTTATGACCAAACCAATCTTGAAGACTGGAGCCTCTCAAAGAGTAAAAGCAATGGATTTTTTTTTACTCAAAAGATACAAAGAAGACAGCAATCTTTTTGGGGGGGAGTGGGTGTAACTCAGTGGTAGAGCACACGCTTTGAACGCAGAAGGGCCCAGGTTCAATCCCTGGCATCTCCAGGTAGGGCAGGAAAACCTGTCTGAAATCATGGAGAGCTGCTGCCAGTGTCGACAATACTGACTGATGGACCACTGATGGACAAAGGGTCTGACTCAGTATAAGGTACTTGGACTTTCAACCCATAACCCACAGTGATTGATATGATGAAGGGAAAGTATTTGGCCTACGAGAACTTTTTGATAATCGACTTGGACCTCACATTTGTGCACTATATAGGAATGTCTTCAGAATTCTCATACTGTACCCAGGAAATCCCTTTCCTATATGTCTGCATTTCCCCCTGTATATTTCCTGTTTATTGTTCTCTTTGGAGACAGGAGATCTCTCTTATGGATCCTCTCCACTACATAGACACTTTTAAAGCAACTTTCCCCAAGTTGGTGCCCTCCAGATATGATAGACTACAACTCCCATTATCCCTAGCCAGCATGGCCAGCCATGCTAGGTAGAGATGGTGGGAGTTGTAGTACATCATATCTGGATGGCACCAGGTTGGAGAAGGCTGCCTTATAATAGCAAGTAACATAAATTGTTCAGACCCTGGGACAGGCAAGTTATTTACTGGTCTATTGCATACCAGCTCGCCTCCAGGCAGCACTGTTTCCTTACCGCTGGCACAATGCTGCAGAGGTTATCTGAGGACAATGCAGCAAAGGTGGAAATCTCTATTCCATTTGCCTCACATCGGATGCCTAGTTGTTGCACTGCAACCTAGGGTTGTCATCTTTTTCTGTCACATGTTCCCTTTCCTATCACTATATCTCAATGCTAGAATAAGCTGCATGTTGAATTTCTGATTGTCACAAAGTTATTAATGATGTGAAGTCAAGCCTCTTTAAAATTTTGCATTGCAGTACCAATAATAAAAGTGTAAGAAAATTGTTCCTGGTTCTTTTCAGCTTCCTTTCCGCTTGTGCTGGAGTCTCCAGCACGGTGCCCATGGGCAACAGTGGGCCCACAGACTCCCTGCCCCTTTTTATTTTAATTTTATTACAAACATTTTTTTGTTGTTAACTGGGAGGTTGCCACACTGAAAAGCAAAGTGTTGCCCTCCAGCGCCATCTTTATTTGGGTTCAAAAGAGTGGTTTTGGAGCTCAGGCCCCACCTCTGCCTTGTCCTTGGGCAAGTTAGGTTCTTGGGCAAGTTACTTTTCTTTTCATCTCACCAGTTTGCCTTCTGGGAAATAAGTGTTTCGTGACTGACCGGTCTCATCATGGCAGCCATTTTATGAATGAGTAAGCCCCGTGGCAGCCATTTTGTGACAGTGCCCACAACACCCTCTCAAGTCTGTCCACCAATCCAAAAGATTGGGGACCCCTCCACTTATGTATTAAACAGCAGAAATGACTTAGCATCTCAAGATGGCAGACATGCTCAGGTCACGCTCGTTGTTAGCTTAGCATTTTAATCTTCTTTTATTGTTTTTTATTCTATTTTAAGCCTTGCTGCTACAGGTTTTGGTTGGGTTTTTTTCCTTTTTCAACCCTTTTGCATAGCCTTGTGACTTGTATTTTGATAACTTTTATTATTTTTATTATTGGGAAGCTTATGCTTTTGCAACAAGTGATTAGCAACCACACAGGACGCTGATTGCCTGGGAGCCCAGGCAGCCGTGGATAAGGAATCCAGCTGGAGTTTAATCTTGTGGAATGCATGGGAGTGTCGGCTACAAACCTACTTTCTATTTCATTTACTTGCATCTAGTGTATTTTCATCTATTCACAAGCCAAAGTGCAACTATACCAGCTTTACTTATCGGCTTTGTATCTTACTAGCCAGTTGGGTGCCATTGACGCTGTTAATTAGCATGGTGTATAGGAAAATGGGGGGAAAGGGGAAAAGCCTAAGATCTCCAGAGGAAATAACAAATAACTCCACTCCCAAAGCTAAACAAAGTAAGTTGGAGAATTTTTTTATTAATTTGGATGACCCGCTGTCTCCTGCTGTCTTCTCTATCCCGACTCAGAATCGCTGTGGCAGGCTTGCTGAAGACTCCTGTTGCCCTGAATGTGGACAGCCCAAGGGGAAGGAACCTTGTTTTTCATCTGATAGAGCTCGGCCCCCGGAAAAGGACAACTTACAAAGCCCTTCTTCTGAGCAGCTTAGTTTGGTTATACAAGCCGCCAATGCACTCCAAACTCAGATTGAAGCTTTATCACCAAAAATAGATGGGCTGCTCTCAGTATTGAAACTTTGTGCCTCTAAAGCAGACACTCAAGCAGGAGTGTGAGCCAAGTCAGAAATCTGGCATGATTCATACAAGAACTTTGAGGAAGTTCCTTCTGTTTTGAGTAGGGATTCAAAGGGGACTCTGGTATGCCAGCCTAACAATATTGCTGACTGTAACAATTTACCCCTTCTGGTTTTGTTTTGTTTTTGCCTTATTGGGGTAATCCTGTCATGGCAAAACAAAATCTAGCTTCCCTATTGAAGGTACCTTACAGTGAAATGGACTTAGCATCTCTCATCAAGGATTAAAACTAGGTGGAGCAGTTAATTATCAGTGAGTCAGAAACTTGGCTAATCCTCTCAGATCAAAGGTCAGCAATATTAGCTACCTGTCTCAGATTCTATTTGAACAGGTGGTTTTTAGGACAACAATCCAACACCTTAAATAATGACGGTAATTTGTCCAAGTGCTTCCTGCTTCAAGCTCATGTTGTGAAAGTGCATCAAGCCAGGAACTGTGAAACGCATCTGCTGTAAGTTGAGCTTGTTTCCTTCCTGACTGCAAAATTTAGGGTTGTTGTTGTGAGGATAAAATGGAGGAGGAAGATTATGTAAGCCGCCTTGGGTTCCTTGCAGGAAAAAAGGTGGGATATAAATATAATAAATAAATAAATAAGAAACTAAGCACAAGGCAGAGGTGGGGTCTGAGCTCCAAAATACAAAACCACTCTTTTGAACCCAAATAAAGATGATGCAGAGGGAAGCCCTTCGATTTGCAGCATGCCAGCCTCCCAGTTAATTTAAAAAAAAAAAAACCTTAAGAAATAATATAACAATCAGGAGAGGCAGGGAGTCTAGCAGGCACCAGAGGGAGTGTCTGTGGGCACCACTTTGGCGAACCCAGCAGTAGACTGCCTCCCTGAGGCTTGGGACTGATTCCAGGCACACGGGGGGGGGGGGGGCAGGATAGCAAGAAGAGTTCTCTGCCAGCTATACATTTCATTCAGTGAAAAGCTGATGAACTTGCTTTATAATGCAATCACTTGGTCATTTCTTTACTATACAGGGCCTAATTGTACCAATAACCTTTGGTAGAACCACTTTTATTTAGCAATAATTAGTTAGATGAAGTGGGAAGGATGCATAACAGAACTCCAACGGTGTATTCATTAACATCTTCAAAGTAAAATATCTGCTAAGATGGATCCTCTGAACACCTGCTGCCGCACAATGGGGCATGATCTTTTGCCAAGAGATGCCAGACGTGAAAACTGAACTTGCCAGCACTAATGTACAAATGAGCTTTCTCTGTCCACTGTGGGATCTTTATGCGTGCCTAGAAGGGGGGGGGGGGAAGCCGTGTAAAGTACAGAGTTCTGGGCTTATTCTGTTAAAAAGGGTTGGGGTAAACACAGAGAGCTCTCTTACATTCAAGGCCATGTGCTGTTCTGGACCGTACAAGAAATCTGACCCAGAGTTTGGCTTCCTAAGAATGGGAGCTTTGCCTTGCCTCTTGTTTCGAATGTTTCTAAGCCTTTTGGCTGTGAAGGAGTTTGAAAGTGTGTACGACAGGGATGGGGAATGTGTGGCCCTACAGATGTTGTTGGATTTCACTTCCCATCAGTCCTAGCCAGCATAGCCAATAATGAGAGATGATCAGAGTTTCAGTCCAGCAACATCTGGAGGGCCACATCATGTTCCCTGGTGTAGGATCCTATGGGCACTGCAGCAACCAGAATGATATCCTCTGCTGCCAGGGATATTCTGTGGAGGTAGCTGGGGAGATTTAGAGGAAAACATTGGTGTTGTGAAGCCAGGGCTCACAGGGATGTAATGCCAGGGCTTTTTTTTTTATTAGTGGGGATGTTGATGTTACCTGCCACCCCTATTAGCATTCCCTGTTCCCTCTGAGTTTAGCTGCAATCTTCACAGTAGCTGGGGGTGGGGATGAATTTTGACAGCAAAAATATATACCGTAGCTCTGAGCTATCCTTGTTATGACACAAAGTATTTTGGGATGGCCTGTTGTTGAATGGGCACTGAAGACCCAATACCTTTACAAAAGACCTGCTCCTGGAATATAGGAAGCTGCCTTGTACTGAGTCAGACCGTGAGTCCATCTAGCCCAGTATTGCCGACACGGACTGGCAGCGGCTCCCCAAGTTTCAGGCCTGAGTTTTTCCTGCCCTACCTGGAGATGCTGGGGATCGAACCTGAGACCTTCTGCATGCAAAGCAGGTGCTCTACCACTGATCTATGGCCCCAACACAAAAGAGAAGTCATCCTAAGCTAGGCTGATAAAACCGTGGTAGGCTTCATTGTTTTTCAGTCTTCATTTGAACATCTGTCCATAGTGGAAAACCACATTTGAGAGAGTCTGTAGTCTTATGCAGACATTCTCCTGTTCGCATGCAGGGCTAAAATGAGGCAGGGGGATGTGGGCACACACGCAAGCCCAGGGATGGAGACTCGGACTCCAGGACTTGAGTTGTGAGTCGCACTGAGTCTCCCCTCTGACTCAAGTCCCACTCGAGTCCCAATATTTGTAATGGGACTCTAGACTCGACTCGGGACTCGAGACCAAGGACTCTTCAACATCCCTGGGCTGTGCCAGAAGGAGTGGAGAGAAGTGTGATCGCCGGCGAAGATTTAATTTTTTAAAATCATTTTCCTAAAATGCAACCTTTCAGACATTTTGGGTTTGGCTGCCTCTGCCTGCCTGTTTGGGGTTCCCTGCCTCCTCTGCCTGCCTGGTCTCTTCTTAACCAGTTCCACAGTTTGAATTGTCCAAGACAAACGCCTCTGCCTGCCTGCTTTGGGGTTCCCTGCCTCCTCTGCCTGCCTGGTTATTTTGGGTTTGTCTGCCTGGTCTGGTCTTGTCAAAATCAGTGGCAGAGTTTTGAGATAAAAAGGCACACTTGTGCCTATAATTTATTTAAGCCACACATCTGAAGTAGCCTTATTTTGTTGGGGAAAACCCCATTGATTTTAATAGGGACTCGTGGAGTCAGCTTTGGGAGTGACTCGTGACTCAGGACTCGTGAGTCACCATTTTGGACCAAGGACTCGGACTCGAGACTCGGGTCCAAAGACTCGTGACTCGACTCAACTCGTGACTCGAGACCAAGGACTCTTCAACATCCCTGCGCAAGCCCCACTCTCAACATCCCTGCTTACCCAGCTGCCAGTTAGAGCTTTGGATGTTGAGTGCAAAAGTCTAAAAAAAGGCTCTATAAGTGCATTCAACTGCGCTCTTGTGATTGGGACACCTGATAAGGCAGGGTTCACAATCCTGGTGGAGACTAAAACTGGTTTGTTGATATGGATCAACACAGCTGCCTGTATTTTAGGACTCTCTTTGGGGGGCGTGGCTATGGGGACAGTTATGATGAGCACCTGCACTTCAAAACTGACCGCTACACCACTGGAGGAAAGCACACACACAGTTTTTCTTCAAATGTAGGGGGTTTCTCCTCCTCTGTCCATTTAGGGGCCCTCATGTGGACGGACATGTAGGCATCTCCATTCTTGGATGGACAGATAAAATGAAAAAAAAGTTGATGCTAAACCTCCAACAATCTGCACCAAATTGGCCTCTGAAGGGTTGTTTTGGAATATGTGCTTTGTACACTGTCGTAAAAGGGTAACATGCATAAACGTCCAGTCCGCTGCTAAAGAAGAGAGTACAGTTATTTCAGGAGTATTTTTCTTGGTTGCCTGGTGATGTAATGGCTTGTTTGATTATGACAGCCGCACTCTGCATTCTGCGTATCACTTCTACCCTTTGATCTGTATCTCAATAGAAGCAATGTCACAGTCCATTGTGGACAGAGGGAACAAGAGTGCTGTATCAGCCTGGGCAACACTCCCATCCCCTAGTCACACACCTCCACAGCCAGATATGACGATTGGATCTGGGAAGGCAAATGGTGTGCCTTGTGTACAAGTCTTATCGAGTTGATCAATGGTCTCATCTGTATTTGGGGCCCTTCCAAAGCCTTCCCAGTGATCTGTTTGCTGAATCCACTAGTTGAACTCTCCTATTCCAGCTTTATGCTATCAGGCTCAGCGCTTTGCAGGCAATGATGGAATTCATTATTAATAAAAAATAAAATAAATATTGTTGATACACTGCCCCGATGAAATTAAGTAGGCAATATCAAAAGGAAGAGGAAATTATGCCCAATCTTTTTTTCTTTTTAGTGCCAAGCCAACACATTGAGATAGCCTTGCCCAACCTGGTGCCCTCCAGATGTGTTGGACTACAACTCTCTTGTGGTCCCACACATCTGGAGGCCTCCAGACAAGGCATTTATGGTGCCATCACCATGCCTCATTCATGGAATTTTCTCCCATGTTTTTCCACTGCTCCATCTGTCTTCTCTTACTGCACACAATCCACTAAGAAAAGACAGGAGAGCTGCTCAATGCCTTCTCATTGGTAGCACTAGGAGTCCTCCATCTGGAAGTGCCCCAGGTTGGGGAAGGCTGAATTAAGACATCAAGATGACATTTGTTTGTTTGTTCCATTTATATCCTGCCTTTCCTCCAAGGAGCCCAAGAGAGTGTGTATAATCCTCCTTCTCTCCGTTTTGCGGGCATAAAGGGGAAGGACAGGTTGCTTACCTGTAACTGTAGTTCTTCGAGTGGTCATCTGTGCATTCACACACATATGGGTTCTGTGCGCCTGCGCTGAGATCGTTCGGGAAATTTCTATAGCTGAGGTGGATTGGGCGGGAGCCCCTCCCCCTGCGCGTGTCCCTTAGCGCGGCTCCCGCCCATCTCCTCAGTTCCCTGAGACCGCCTATTGCGACCGTCGGGACCGAGGATGATATTGCATACGTCCTGATACCATAAAGAGATATGAACTCGGTACATACTTCGATATCGAGTGGAATAGTGAAAAAACAGCTTCCCAACCCATTTCCTTTCTGGTATCCATCGAACTCGATGAAGACACCGAGCGGGGAAGGAGGGCGGGTTGTGTGAATGCACAGATGACCACTCGAAGAACTACAGTTACAGGTAAGCAACCTGTCCTTCTTCTTCGTGGTCTCTGTGCATCACACACATATGGGTAGATTAGCAAGCTGACTTACCGGAGGTGGGTCGGTGTTGGTAGTCAGATGGTGATTGAAGAGAGAACCGCCCTGCCGAATGCGTTCTGCTCCCTGGCTCGAACGTCGAGGCGGTAATGCTGGATGAAAGTAGAGGGGGTAGACCAGGTCGCCGCCCTGCATAAGTCCAGTAAGGGAATGCCTTTCCCGAAAGCTGTCGAGGTCGAGAGAGCCCTGGTAGAATGGGCCCTCACAGATCCTGGCAAAATTCGTCCAGCCAACTGATAGGCAAGCTCGATAGTGTCCACTATCCAAGAGGACAGTCTTTGTTTGGATACAGGATGGCCCGATTTCGGGGGGCCGTAGCACACAAAAAGTTGATTAGTTTTTCTCACCGATTCCGTACGGGCTTTGTAGAACAGTAGAGCCCGACGGACATTGAGACTGTGCATCGATCTGTTGACCAGTAACGAAGGGGATGGAAAGAAAGTTGGGAGAATAATGTCCTGTCCCAGATGAAATTCTGACACCATTTTCGGTAGGAAACTTATATCAGGTCTCAGGACGACTTTGTCTTTATGGAAAATTGTGTAAGGGGGATCCACTCGAAGAGCATGTAGCTCACTTACTCTTCTTGCCGATGTAATTGCTATCTAGAATAATGTTTTGAACGACACCAGTCGTAAGTCTGCTTTTGCCATGGGCTCGAATGGCGGTTTTGTCAGAGCTTTCAAGACCAAGGGTAGGTCCCAACCTGGGACTATGTTGCGGACCGGAGGTCGTAGATTCTTAAGACCTTTCAAAAATTGCTTAATTAACGGATGTACAAACAAAGACATCCCCGTCGAAGCAGTTCTGTATGCTGTCAAAGCTGCCAGATATACTTTGATTGACGAAAATTTAAGGCCACGGATCATTAGCGAATGGAGGAAATCGAGAACGGTCGAGATCGAGCAAGTAATTGGGTCTTTGCCCAAGGGCGATACAAAATTAATGAAAGCTGCCCATTTCCTGGCATAGGAGAGTCTTGTGGAAGGCTTTCATGCTGCCAATAGGACCTCCTTCACAGCATCGGAGAGGTCTGTATCTTCTGCTATTTGATTCTCCAAGCCATTAGATTCAGAGAATGTAAATTGGGATGGAGCACCTTGCCTCCGTGCTGCGTCAGTAGCTTGTTCTGTAATGGTAACGGAAGATAATGTCCCTGTGAAAGGGTGAGCAGGTGTGCAAACCAAGGTTGGCGCGGCCATCGCGGGCATATTAGGATGCAGTAAGGCTTTGTCTCGAGATATTTTGGCGATCACACGTGTAAGCAGTGGGATTGGGGGGAATAGATAATAAAAATCGCTGTTCCAATTCATCAGGAAGGCATCGGTGATCGAATTCGGGTCCGAGGCCGCCCTGCTGCAGAACATGGGGCACATAGTGTTTTTGCTGGTGGCGAATAGGTCTATCCTTGGACGACCCCAGCGTTGGAACAGTGAACTGACCACCTTCCTGTCCAGCGTCCATTCGTGCGACTGCATCGACACACGGCTCAAGGTGTCTGCCAGTACATTGGACTTCCCTGCGATGTGAATCGCTACAAAGGACATTCCTCGAGGAAGAGCCCATTGGTAGAGCTGCAGGGTCAGCCTTGTGAGGCGCGCCGATCTCGTGCCGCCTTATTTGTTTATGTACGCGACCACTGTAATATTGTCGGTCACGACTTGGATGTGGCAGTCCGGGAGGTACTGTTCTAGGGCTTGTAATGCCTTCCAAACGGCCATCAGTTCTAGCCAGTTGATATGTTTGGAGGCTTGTGTCGACGTCCATGTGCCTTGCACGACGTGATCGCCTGAGTGGGCCCCCCATCCCAGCAACGATGCATCTGTTGTCAATATGCGGTTCAGTGTCAGAGAATGGAACGGTATGCCCGCGTTCAAATTCGACTCCTGTTGCCACCACCTCAAGGACTCTCTTACGGCTCGAGGAAGATATAGCCGGATGGATGGTTTGTCTTTCTCTGGTTTGAATTCTTTGATGAACCAGGTTTGAAGGGGCCGCATGCGAAGTCTCGCATATCGTACGACCGCAATCATCGAGGCCATATGCCCCAGTAGTCATTGAACCGTGTGGGCAGAGCATACTGGCCGTTTCGAAACCTTTTCCGCGAGGGCACGTACTTGTCGCACTCTGTCACCTGGTAGGTACGCCCGACCATCGAACGCGCTTAGTCTTGCGCCGATGTACTGAATCTCCTTTACTGGTTGAAGGACCGACTTCTCTAAGTTCAGACAGAGTCCCAACTCTTCCAGGAGGTGAAGGGTTTCTCCCAGTGCGTGCTGAAGCTCGCACTTTGATGGAGCCACTAGGAGCCAATCATCCAGATACGGGAAGACGGTGATGCCTCTTGCCCAGTAGACTTGCACAAACCACAGCCATACACTTCGTGAATACCCTCGGCGCGGTGGAAAGTCCGAATGGAAGAACTACGAACTGGAAGGTGTCGTCTCCCACTTGGAACAGAAGATATTTTTGGGTGTCCTCGTGGATAGCGACATGGAAGTATGCATCCTTGAGGTCGATGGATGCAAACCAATCGTTCCTTCGAAGTAGGGGAAGGATCGATTGGAGTGTGACCATGCGAAATCTCTTCGGTGGGATAAAGAGATTCACCGTTCGAAGGTCCAGGATCGGTCTGAGCCCTCCTCCCCTTTTCTTCACGGTGAAGTACCTTGAGTATAGGCCGTCCTCCAAGTTCTCTGCGGGAACCGGCTGTATTGCTCCTTTTTGGAGGAGGTTTGACACCTCTTCTAGGAGCACTCGAGTTGGACGGGTGGTCTTGATCCCGAGAAAGGGGGGTAGGACTCTGAACTCGATCCTGTAGCCGTGTTCTATTATACTTAACACCCATCGATCCGTCGTGATGGTCCTCCAGGACCGAAGGTGTTGGTGAAGTCGAGAGCCGAAGAGAGGTGCCTGAGGTGGTGGAGACAAGGCGATTGGAATAGTGGTGTCGAGAGCTGGTCGGAGTGGAGGAGACAATTTGGTCGGGCTGGCGACGGAGTCAAAGGCGCCGTCGAGTGAAGTCGCCCCCTCTCCTCGAGCCCCTGGAGCGTTGCTGAGGATAGGAACGCTGCGGTGCTTGAGGCTGTGGGGCCTGAGGCCGACGGTTTCCACCCCGATACTATCCAGATGGTTGGTAGTGTGACGAAGGGTATGGAAACCGAGACCATCGCCTTGGTCTAAATTGTTGTGATGGGGGTTGACGGACAAGCCCCATCTTTTTGGCCGTCGCTAGGGCCTTTTGAGCAGAGTCGAGGGAGTCGTCTGTGGTGGCGTTGAACAACCCCTCTCCGTCAAATGGGAGGTCTTCGATCTTCGCTCTATCATCGGGAGTCAAGTTGGTAGAGCGAAGCCAGGCATGTCTCCTCAGAGCCACGGATCCGATCATTGACTTAGCGTGGCTGTCGACCTGGTGGCGGGCAGTGTTCATCTGCAAAGCACCGATGCTGGTTGCTTCTTTGATGTATTGTTCCGCCAGGTCCCTTTTTTCGTCCGGTAGATAATCACAGAGGTCTCCCAGCTTCTCTGTGATGAACATCTGGTATCTAGCTAGCAATGCCTCATAGTTAGATACCTTCAGTCCGAGGGAAGAGGAGGAGTAGATCCTATGGCCGTAAGAGTCTAGCGTCTTGCCCTCCTTATCTGCCGGCGTGGTATGCTGTTTTCCCCCACGAGACTGCGCAGATTTTACTATGAGCGAGTTCGGGGTCGGATGGGAAAACAGGAATTTTGTGCGACGGCCTCGACGGGTGCCCGGGATACAGCCGTACCCCGTCTTGGCGTAGGTGTCCTGGATCTGCGCCTATGGAGTCGCTCTCGAGGGGGCGAGTGTCGGTGTCGGTGGTAATAGTCGTGCCTTCTCCGGTCAGGAGAGCCTCGGGATCGGGATCTGTAGCTCCTTGATCTCGAGTCCGAATAGTAGGTGCTCGACCAAGATCTGTCGTCGCGGCGGCGAGAGTAGACAGATCGAGAGGTGGATTCCCTAGAGGCTGAATCACGGCTCCGGTATCGAGGAGATTGTGATGGTCGATGCCCTCTTCGCTCCTCTCTAGTATATGCTGTAGGAGGCGATAGACGCGGTGGAGGACCTCTCGAGCCCGAACGAGGTCGCTCCATCGGTGGTGAGGTCACGATTTCTCCCTCCGACAGAGAGGTGGTTATAGTTGGCGGGTGTTTTAGTGGGGTTTTCGAACCCGACTCTCAGTCTCGAGGAGACGTCGTCGAGACCGGAGGAGACTGGCGGGCAATCGGTCCCGTAGCTCGATCTTGAGCCTCAGTTATAGCCGACATTAGTAGAGCAGTACGCTCTGAGACCTTCATAATGGCTGAAGTTGAGGGCTCAGCGTCTTTGTCAGTTTTTTCCACCATTTTCTTTTTCAGGCGCTCCGCCTTGTCTTTATGGGCCTTTTTCGCCAACTTTTTAGCTGCCGAAGTATCTTTCGTCGGCTTTTTGGCTGATTGGGATCCCCCAGGTTTTTCCTCCGGATCAGGCCCTTTGGCTGACAGAGACTGCTCCCACAGGAGAGCTCGCAGCTTAGTTTGGCGGTGCTTTCGGGCCTGTTTTGTAAAGGCCTGGCAATCCTGGCAGGTCTCCATTTTATGGCCTTGCCCTAGGCAAAGCAAGCACAGCAGGTGCTTATCAGCGGGTGGGATTTTTGTTCCACACCGCTGGCATTTTCTAAAAGCTGCCTTCAGAGGCATAATTAGGATAGGTTAAAGTAGTTTAGATGATAGGTGGATAAGAGCGGGGGAGAGATAATGGATATAGTAAGGATTTTTTTGTAGATTTTTTTTTTTTTTTGGAAAGGAAATTGTAGATATTGAAGAGAGAAAGGAGAATAGAGGATATTATGAGGGAAAAGGTTTGTAGTAAAGAATAACTCAGCTGAAACGACTCCGGAGAGAGAGAGAAAGAACCCGATGACTAGACGCAATGGCAGTCGAAGAGGAACTGAGGAGATGGGCGGGAGCTGCGCTAAGGGACACGCGCAGGGGGAGGGGCTCCCGCCCAATCCACCTCAGCTATAGAAATTTCCCGAACGATCTCAGCGCAGGCGCACAGAACCCATATGTATGTGATGCACAGAGACCACGAAGAAGAAATAAAGAGTCGAGACAACAAGATGAGGTTTTAACTGGGCCACATTTATTGATAGTCAAGGACCTGCAAAGGGATGGAGTGCGGGTTACTCTAAGCCGCCCGCCCCCGGCCGGTACTGCTGTTCATTGGGCGATGCATCCAAACGGAAGGGTGGCACTGGATTTCGCCACCGCCCCGTTTTATACCATGACAGTGCTGGGAGGCCTTCGCAGTGTCACCTCCTCTTGGAGTCGCATGACAACAAGCTGGCGAGGTATGAAGGCCTCACAGGAGGTATCCCCAACAGACCGAGTCTAAGTAAGGACCCAGCAACGTGAAGCCTCAGATAACGCCTGTCACCTAAAAGGTGCCATGGATGGTGCCATCCTCATAACAACCCTGTTATCCACTTTTCTTTTCTTTTTACAAATGCAGCAAACTGATTAAAGGAGTCTTCTTGGGCATCTGTCTCCAGCAGGGGTGTAGAACCTTAGGCCCGAGGGCTAAAGTCAGCCCTCTGGGGTTCTCCAGAAGACCACACACCCTTCCTCTGGCCATGCACTCTTTCCCCCTACCATCAACCAGCACTTCAACCTTTTAGTATGGGGGGAAAACTGCACAAAAGCCAGGAAACCACCAACCAATCAGGGGTTGGAGGAAAGGGGATGGAGCCAGGGGAAGGGGCATGGCCAGCTTTGCGGGGCTGGATTTTGGCCCCCAGGCCTGAGGTTCCACCCCACTGCCATAGAGGATCATCTGTGCAATCTTCCATCTTAACTGTTGATTTTCTCTTGTCCCCACCAAACAGAGATGGAGGGACAGGACAAATTCTTGTAATCTATGGGTAGATACCTTCTAAAGCAAGAAAACATATCTCCCACCTACTCTTAACCATCTAGCCCAGCCTCCTCCAATCTGTTGCCCTCCAGATGTTTTAGGCTACAACTGCTAGCATCCCTGACCATTGGCCATGCTGGCTGGGGCTGATGGGAGTTGAAGTCCAAAACATCTAGAGGGCACAAGATTGCGGAAGTCTGATCTAGCCTGTGCAAATAGGAAAATCCATCCAAATCGGAACACCAGATCAAATAAAGGTCAGATTTATACAGCAGATAGGGGCACCAGAAAAAAAAAGGAAACATTAATCAGCAATTACAGACTTCAGCTTTGTTGCCACATAAGTTGTTTGTGTGATGGGCACTCCCAGGATTTCTTATGCAATCGTCTCTCAGCAAGAGGAAGAAAAACAACCCATTTGCCCTGTAACCCTTCTGTAATCCAGAAGACTGAAGAGGCAGATGGGTTACATTATAAATTCTCCCTTGGGACTCTATCAGAGTGGCTGGGGACCAAATAGTTTACAACACTTGCCTCCCCTGCTGCTGAAGAGAATAGCTCTTGCCGTTCTAAGGCCTTGCATTCATTAAATGCAGTGAACACATGCCAGGTTTCAAATCCCCTCCTCTTCGATACATTTTGGGCCAAACTAGATGTGACATTAATCACATCATTAGGCCTTGCATGATTGTTGTTCTTTAAACAATCCAACTAGAAACCCAGGATTCCTGTCACCAGTTTAAAGAGTTTGTTGGGTACTAGGGAGAGACTGGGGGGTCCCTTTGGTATGCCGCCATCCCGCTGCCCAACATTCTTTCTGCCTGGACTGACAGAGGGGGTCTCAGACTTGATGCTGAGTAACCCTTTCGGTTGCTCTGGAGGATCTCTACATCCACGCTGGGATAGCCCAATTGGTCACTGGCCCAACACATGCAGGAGGTCATAGAAAGATAGGAAGCTGCTTTATACAGAGTCAGACGATTGGTCCATCTAGCCCAGTATGTCAGCACTGCCTGGCAGCAATGGCTCTCCAGGGTTTCAGGCAGGATTCTTTCCTCAACCTACCTGCAGATGCTGAGCACTGAACCTGGGACCTTCTGCATGTGCTGTACCACTGAGCTATAGTCCCTCAGTCACACTCAGGCAGAAGTGTTCTGTTCTGTGATCACTTGTCCTGATGGATGACCTCTGGAAGAGATGAGCCAGCTGTGAACCATCTAGTCTGGATAGAAGACCCTGCCTTTCTGAACTTCATTTAAGTCAGGCTGCTGATGAGGCCCTTAGAATGCAGCAAGACCAGTGCACTAGCAATGGGTGTTTTGGGGCCTGTTAATTTTGATTTTGTTCTGTACTTGTAATGCACTGAAGTGTGCTTGTTCGATTTGAATTTATTTATATGTTTTTCTATTTAAAAAAATCAAATGTGATGTGTGTTCGATAACTTGATGTTTATCCTGAGCTGCTTTTGGCACACAGTCCACTCTGGAAAAGCAGCATATAGAGCAGAGTTTTGAACATCATGTCTGAAGTCCATGGCACCTTCCCCCGACTCACCCCCTTGATAGCAGAGCACAAAAGCAGCAGCAGAGTTCTCTCAGACAAACACACACTCAGGACTTGTTTGTAAGTAGATGCTTTTAAGAGATAAATAACGGTAACATAAGGTTACTCAGGTACTAAAGCTTGATGGTTACAGAAGTGCAGTTTCTTAAACATTACTCATTCAATTCTTTGAGGTAAGGAAAACACACAGGTCACTCCTCCTTATTGCTAAAACCCTAGCAAGCATCAGTTCAGCCAGTTAACACTAGACTAGTCTATCTGTCAGAGGAGTGTTAGAATGGAATTCAAACCTGTTGCTAAGCAACATCCAGCATTCCCTCCCCTGATCCAATCAAGTGGTTCAGTCCACTGAACCATGCCCCCTGCCCTTCAACCAGACTACAGAAGTCTGCCGTAACCCTTTAATGGGTTGACTTTTAAAAAACCCTCCCTTCAGAGTTGGCATCTTTTTGTCGCATATTCCAACACCCCTTTCCCCCAATCACCAATCATTTGGTGGTTTCCTGGCTCCCCACACCCCCGCTGCATTCTAAAAGGTTGAAATGCCTCTCTCAGGGTGGATTTGATTTAAATCACTACTCAGAAAGACGCAACTACGGTACTCAAAAAGGGATTCAACATCCCAATATACAGAAACTAAATGAAACCAGGTAGCCTCTGTGGCAGAGGAGTGCCTTTCATCAGCTTAGGATGGTATGCCAGCTCCGGCCTCTCCTGGACAGAGATAGCCGCCTGGCCACAGTTATTCATACATTGGTGACAACTAGGATTGACTTCTGTAATATGTTATATGTGGCCTTGCCCTTAAAGATAGTTCAGAAACTTATTTTCTCAAAATATACACCCCAGGCTCTTGACCGGGACTGCTCGGTGGGAATATAGCTTGCTAGTATTCAAAGAACTTCACTGGCTTCTGGTCCATTTCTGGTCATGATTCAGTATGCTGGTGCTTACCTTTAAAGCCCTAAACAGCTTAGGATCCAGGAATGGCTGCTCCTACATCAACCTGCCCTTGCATTAAGGTAATCTTTGGAGACTCTCAACCAAGGGTCCCCTGCCATCTGAAGGCAGGTGGATGGTGATCAGAAAGAGGGAGAGAGAGAGCCTTCTCAGTGGTGATACCCTATTTATGGAATTCCCTGCTCAGAGAGGCTCGCCTGATGCCAACAGTTAGCTTTCATCGCCAGAGAAAGGTCTTTATTCTCACAAGTTTTTAAAAATAGAATTTACTGTGTTCCTGTTAAACATGTTATATGTTATTTTGTTTTTATAAACTGCCCTGGAAGCTGCACTGAAGGGCAAGTACGGTATATACATCTTTTGAATGAATGAATGAATTAATGAATGGCGGCCAACAGATTGGGGGTTGGGGAGAGGGAACCAGCAGGGAGTGCCTTGCGTACTCAGGAGGAAAACATTCCTTGGCTCTTATTCTATTCTATGCATTCCCAGATGCTGATTTAACAGCAGTATTTGTAATCTAATGGGAAGGAAAAGGCAGGGCTACATTTCCTAACAGGAATAGCCTGCTGCTTGGGCTCATCCTGATGCAATTCATTTTTGCACATACCCAATGATGGTTTGAAAGTCATCCAGCGAGCACAGAAAGTAAGTTACCTACATCATAAATGGTACTCAGGCAGCCTTTCCAGGGAGGAACCCATGAACCAGATCTTGTTCACAGATTTTCATTGGAAAGGTTATGTGAATAACCCATTCCACATTAATTTTCCATATGTCTGTGCTCAAAGAATGGCTCCAAAGATACACTGTAAGATCATACAGATGGGACCTACAGGCTTGCGCAGATGATCAGGCAATGGATTTTCCCCACAGTGCATATGCACACACAGCTAGCTAATACTGTCATATCCAGTCCACACATTATCCAAAGTGGCAAAGAGGTTAGCATGCTCACCTAACAAAGAATGTAAGAAATAGACAAAGCTCTCTGGGCGGTTCACAAAAATTACAATAAAAAAATACAACATACTAAAAACATTATAGAATCTCTAACATACCAAATTTAAAAACAATTTAAAACAGCTAAAAAATAGTTACAATAAGATACCTGATAAAACAGCTGATAAAACAGCTGACATTAAAAGTCCCATCATGTGCCATCAAATGTCTCATCTTGCCAAGTTTGTCTGGGCCACTGCCAGTAACAGCCACCTCACAAGTACTCAAACAGCACTTTGGAGCGACCATCACTGGCTTGGTGCCCCTGCCACTGCAATCTAAACCATCTTAGTTGTTTATTATTATTATTATTATTATTATTATTATTATTATTATTATATCCTGCCATTTTTCCTCCTGCAAGGAACCCAAGGTGGCTTACATAATCTTCCTCTCCATGTTTATTCTCACAACAACCCTGTGAGATAGGTTAGGCTGAGAGAGTCAGTGACTGGCTCAAAGTCACCCAGTGAGCTTCATGGCTAAGTCAGAACTAGAACCTGCATCTCCAAAGTCCCAGTCCAACACTCTAACCACTGCACCACACTAACTCATTCTGGCCATTAAAAAAAAAAATCTAGATTAACTACCATGGGTGTTGTCAGCACAACCTTCTGCATGTTTACTCAGAAACGAGTCCCTCCCGCTACATTCAGTGGGGTTTACTCACAGGTAAGTCTGCATAGCATTGCAGCCAGAGTCTTTTAAGAGTGTGTGTTGGCAACAAAGAAGTATTAAAGGGAATGTATACAGATCAACAAAAAAAACACAGAAAACTAGAACATTTTGGTCATATAATGAGAAATGAAAAATATAGACTGTTGCAGCTGATTATACAAGGGAAAATAAACGGGAAAAGAAGTGTAGGAAGAAGGGCTTGGCTAAAGAATGGTTTGGGAGCAATACAACATCATTGTTAAGAGCAGCCATATTTAAAGACTGTTTAGCCATGATGATGTCCAACCTCCTGTAGGAGAGGAATGAGAAGTAGTAGTAGCTGGCATTACTTTTAAAGTGCCTAAAGACATAGCAATGGCAATGTTAGCCACACAGGGGAAACACCCCCGCTTTTTTTTTTTTTTTAAGCAAAGGGATTTGTTCCTTGGGCACCTATGTCTACTGTTTTGACCCATTAGGTGGTTATTGCACTAGCTACATGGTGTGCAGAGCCAGTGTAATGTAGAAAACCAGTGAGTTGGCCAGAAATATAGGTGGTCCTAAGAAACAGTCATACATGGGGCAACCACCTCTGATATGAAGCTCCTAAATACAGATCATCAGTCCAATCTACTACCCAGTTAACCTGAAGTGCTAGTGTTGATTACTTACTTCTGTCCTATCTAAAAAGGAAATTATTTGTTTCAGGTTGATTGGCTGCTAAACTGCTTGATCTAAGTTGATTGATCTTATTGCAGGCAGAGGCAAAACATAAGTGCAAACTAACCTATTTTGAATGTTAAGGTCACAGTGTTCCCCACTATGGTGAGATGTATTTAAATTATAGTTTAATATCTAAATGCCCATCTATCAAAAGCATATTGCAAATGTCATGCAAATTTGTCTCTTAAGGCTGGCCTATGGGCTCATACCATGTATCTTCTAAGTATCCAGCAAAGCCCCTGGTTGTAATATTAAAGAAATTAAAAATAGGACAAATCAATATCCCAGGAAACCTGAGCTTCCCCCCCCCCCCGGAACCCGTTCTATCCAGGAACTAACAGGGGTGGGGTGGGGGCAGGGGCCAAAATTGTATTTGCCTAGGGTGGCAAAATACCTTGAGACAGCCCTCTGTATGTGCATGTTAAATTATGTAGTGAATGGATGCCTGCGAACAATCCATGGATGAGGGAGGGACATCTTTGTGTGTGGGTGTGATGAAAGGGTTAACATCTAGCATTGCCAGGCAGAGTGGTCGCTCCCAGCAACCTATCGGGGGCTCGCCTGTAGAAAGTTCTGATGGGGGAGGAGCTCTGTATATATGTGCTATATGTGCGTGCGTGCGTGCGTGAGAGAGAGAGAGAGAGAGAGAGAGAGAAGGGAGATGAGATGAAAGAAGTGAGATGAGAGAGATGAGATGAGAGAAGTGAGTTAGAGAGAAGCGAGTTGGAGGGAAGTGAGTTAGGGGAATTCCAGTCAGTCAGTCAGATCAGAGTCATAAAGTTAATTCAACATAAACTATTGCCTTTATGGAAAAGAGGTTGTTCCTGTTTAAAGAAATGTTTTACTTAAGAAAATAAAGAACTATTTGTTGGGTTACTGAAGAGACTGATTGGTAACTGTTTCCATCCTGAAGCTCACCCACCTAATCACTTGGTATAGCTGCTAAGAGACAGATATACAATATCTACCCAGCGTAAACACCACAATAACCAATAATGGTATTTTAACAGAGTTTATCTCACACAGACAGATTGTCTGCTTGGGTTTGTCTAGGAGTGAGTGAAGAACTGTGACAGAGTTGGAACAGGGATAGTTTAAAATAGGGTAAACTAACACCCTGGAGCTACCATATCTCAGCCACTGGGTTAGTGAAGAAAGTCAACTAACAGCCAAGTGGTAGTGAGAGAAATAAAATTAAATAACCGGCCATGTTATTGTCACAGTGGGTTGTGTTACGTGTGGATGTGTATGAACGCATGTGTGTCTGTGTGGATGAAAGATGGGGATGAGGGACCGAGGGAGAGAGTATGGTGACCCACTGTAGCTCTGGCCCCACCCACCTTTTGCAAGGGAGCCACCCACCTCTGATATATGGCCCCTGGAAGGTTAGGTGCAAAGGAATGCAGCCTTTGGGCCGAAAACAGTTCCCCACCCCTGCGCTAAGCAGAACTTTGTTTTGCAGCCACATCTTCCCCAAACGTTAGGATAGTCCATACAATTACATTTATAGTTCAGTCTCTAATGGCTCCTTCATGCTTGCTTATGAAAGGTTTTAGATGCCGTGGTGAGTCCCAGAACAATCACTGTGCATGCAAAGAGTAGGATTCTGTGATGGCAGCAGTGCTCCCTAAATGGGAAGGCTTGAGATTTGTAGGATATATATATATATATTTTAAAAAATGCATTAAATATTTGGTTGAACTCTACATTCCAAACTACAGTATTTTTCCATGTATAAGACTATACTTTTTAGTTTTTCCTAAAATCGCTAGACTAAAAATTGAGGGTCGTCTTATATATGGAAGTAAGCCAAGGAGAGAACCGTGCGGTTGCAAAACTGCCCAGTGGGGGGTGTCTTATACATGGGGGCGTCTTATAGACGGAAAAATACGGTAGCTTGAAGAATGAAGATCCGCACACAGTTATATTTTCCTTCCCTGGTTTGTCCAAACTCCAAACAGTGTTTCTTGGCTTGTCTTTTGTTTTGCTTTGTTTTGTTTCATTTCAAAATGGGACCAAATTTAAAGAGACACACAGTGCCAAAGCTAGCAAACAGAAAGGGCTCCCTGCAGAAGAGGCTGCTAGCAGTTTTGTTCTGATTACTCAGCTGAAGTTTATATCAGGTCAAATTCCTCTTCCTGGTTGGTGTGAGGTAGCCAGTAATATATGTAAGCACAGTGGGGAATGCTCTCCCAGCAGATGAATCTGTAGCAAGAGAGCCAAAAACTTTTGCATCAGATAATGGGAAGCTCCCCTTGCCAGCAAACAGCAATGTCTCAATAACCACGGGTGGACAACTTCTGACTCTTTAGTAAATAAACATGTCACCACTCATTCTGATTAGGGAATATCCAACGTATATTGTTGTCTGACGGAAATCAGGATTAGCTAACTAATATGAAATAATGTTAAGTTCTAATAAATTTCAGTCTAATGAACTGACTTCCAAAAGTACAACTTGATAAATTCTGAAAAGGACTATAATACATATGTACAGAAAATAAAAATCTATTTCATTATTCAAAACAAAACCAACCAAAATCAATTACAATTGTTCAAAGTAAAGCCAAACATGTTTCAACCCGAGGTTCTTCTTCCATGGTCTCTAACAGAAATACCATATAAATATCGACATTAATCCAACCCATTAATATAAATATAGGCAGTAATCCAAATGTAGTGTTGGAATACATTTCCTTTTTTTAAAATATCCAACATATATACATTTTTAAGTAAATGTTTCACCATCCTATATTTCACTACAGCTTCTTGTGCAAACACAGCTAGTCATACTCTGTTATTTAATTATTTATTTACTACATTTGTATACTGCCCAATAGCCAAAGCTCTCTGGGAGGTTCACAAAAAGTAGACTTAAAACCATAAAATACATGTAAAGGACCACCACTGGTCCTTTGCGTGAGTTCAGGAGTTAATGGGTTAACCGGAGCTGCGAAAACCCCTTCCAAGCGGCTCCCGTATGCTTAAATTGTAACCGCTATGATTTGACACTGAATGAGAGTGAAATTGACTAGAATACAGGCTTATGGATAGTATGTTTAATGAAGCGTATCAAAACAAACAGATAAGAACTCAACCATAAATACAGCAGAGTCCATAAAGTTTAATGAGGCGTGCAAACCTCAATCCACATCTGAGCTCAGCTAGCAGAGACAGAGAGCAATACGCAGGCAGCCTTGTTTCCTTGAAACAAGTCCCTAGAAGCCTTGCCGCTTGCTAGGCATTGCGGGGCGCATTGCCCGGGGTTGATTCCCGACCGTAGACGGGATGATCCGTGCAGCCCTGCACCCAGTGGTCAACAACCTACTGGGGCTTGGTGCCCCTCTTTTACCTCCTCTCTCGCTCCCCACTCCCTTCTCACTCTCACTCCCTTCTTGCTGACAGGAAGAACTGGTTCCTCCTGCTGGTTCTTCGGTGCCCCGGGGTGCTTGACAGTACTTGGCAGCTCTTTGAGACTGCCAGGCATCTTGGCGCCCCCCTCGGTGCTTGAGGGTGCTTCACAGCTTGTGGGCTGCCAGAGGAAGTCACTGGGGGGAGTATGTAGATGGATCCTATTGAGGTGAATGTAAATGAAGGCTGATGCAAATGACTGCTCAGAACTGAGCTGCTTGCTGAGCTGCTTCTGAGCTGCTTGATGAGGGGTGCAGTGTGTGGGGGGGGGCGTACTACTTGGGTTGGCTTTCTCTTCACAATACAATAGCATAATAAAACACAATTTTAAAACGTTTAAAACAGAATAAAACTAGAGTAAAAAAAACAAAAACAAAGTAAAAGCCAGCAGGAGTGCAAGGATCTTAAAATACAGTAAAGGCACAATCCTGTGCAGGTTTAGGAAGAAAAAAGTCCTACAATTCCCAGCATGCCTCAGCCAGCAACTTTTTTCTGTCTAAATATGCATAGTATTGCAGCCTAGCACATTTTTGTTGCTGTTAAACTGAAAGACTAAAAAGCCTGGGGAAATAAACAGATTTTCACCTGGCGCTGAAAAAAACACAACTTAGGCATCAGGCAAGCCTCTCTGGAGAGAGCATTCCACAACTGGGGCACCACCACTGAAAAGGCCCTCTCCTTATTGGCCACCCATCTCCCCCATTGGGGAGGGCAGAGGAGGGCCTCTGAAGATGACCTTAAGATCTGGGCATGTATATATGGGAGGAGCCGATCTTTCAGGTAACCTGGCCCCAAGTCATTTAGAGCCTTAAAAGTTAATACCGGCACTTTGAAATGGGCCAAGAAACAGACTAGAAGCCAGTACATTATGGCTATGCAGAAACCTCAACCTGCCAGTATGATACATTCACACTGTGCAGCTCTGCCAACCCAGCTGCATTAACACAGCTATACGAATGCAACTGCAAAAGTGGGTGGGGTGTTCGAGGACAGATGTAAGGGTGGCGTTTTGTAGGCACCTTACCCACCAAACTGAATCGTTCTGCCAAAACAAGAAAGAGTCTTGTGGCACCTTAAAGACCAATACATTTATTATGGCATAAGCCTTTGGAATCTGGAGTCCACTTCATCAGAAGCTGAAGAATTTTAATGAAACAATGAAGGTGTTGGTGTGGTACAAAGAAAAAAGGAAGGGTTTTTAAAGATGGACTAAGATTTTTTGTACTATTTTCTTTGTAACAAAGACTGTCTGCCTGGTAGCTAGAATAGCCTCCCACAACCTGGTGCCCTCCAGATACATCAGACGACAACTTCCATCATCCAAGACCATTGGTGATGCTGGTCCGAGACGATGGCACTTGCAGTCCAACCGATCTGGAGGGCAGCAGCAGGTTGGGGAAGGCTGAGCTAGGTGTGCATGAATGTTTGTGGGTTGCTTCTTGAAACAGTTTGCTTTTATGGGCCCCTCTTTCAAATGCCTGTAAATTACTGATCCCCTTCATAAATCCATCTTTTTAACTTTTTATGCCAGAAACTTGTATCTCAAGGGGTTTACATCTGCTCTCCAGTCCTACTTGTGCCCATGCTCAGCTTATCCTACTTAGATTTCGGGACTCTTCTCTAGTTACAGGGGGTTCCTTTCTACTTGAGTGTGAATGTTCAACATGTATTTGGGTTCAAGCACTCTGCAACACAGAGGGAGGATTTTAAAAAGTCAGGGCTAACTTCAGCCCATTATTCTTGTTTTATAAGGAGTGATAATTAGGTGGTGCTAACATCCGTCATTTCAGATTTAAAATCCCTTTATAAGTGGGATAGATTGTAATTACTTTTCCACAGCACTCATAATCATATCCTGCGTCTCATTTGATATTTAATTAAAACTTCTGCTAGTGCTAAGTTGACCTGTCAAAGCTGCAGATCAGATTCCGTGGCCAGACAAAAGTTTCTAAAACAGCTTTAGGAGGCCCAGTCATAGCAGGCCTGAGCCAGTATGGCAGGTACCGGTAGATTATATTCTGCATTCAAGCAAAACCCAAATGCTCACTAATCCTAAAAGCAATGTGGAAGAGTTTTATTTCACCATCACAGCTAATTACAGCCAACTCTACTTGGCTGATCAAGTTGTGTTAGATCAATAAAGATTAATTTATATAAAAACAACAAAGAGTCTTGTGGCACCTTGAAGAGTAACACTTTTATTATGGCATAGGCTTTCGTGGACTTTGGCCCATGAAAGCTTGTGCCATGATAAATTTGTTAGTCTTTAAGGTCACAACCCTATGTATGTTTACACACACAAAAGTCTAAAGACTTCTCGGCCCTGACTGCAGTTTTGCAGTACAAGACAAAATATAAATTATATACAGAAACCATGAAATAGAAATGTCAGACTTACGGTCTAACCTCGAGTGTCATGGAAAAGTATTTTTAAGTCATTTACATATTTCAAATATCCTGAGGTTTATCATGCAAGGTTTGTAACTAAAGCTTATTGTGTGATAGTATATTTTATTTCATTAAAAAAAAACGTTATGTCTATAGCGGGGCTGGAAGGAGAGATATGTACAGGCAGAAGGGTATATACAAAGACTAATCCAAGAGCTTGTTTATACAAATCACTATTGAGATAACCATTACATGTACTTCCTAGGACATTTCTGGAACTATATAAAAAGAAATTTCCTTGATTCAAATATAACATGATTTTCTAAGGATAAACAGAACGTTGCTTCTATGATTTGTATAGATTCTCTTTGCAGTCATTACTTCACTGAAGGACAATGCTTCTATTCAATTCACTGTATTATTTTTGTATCCACTGTTAACCTACATGCATTTCAAACAGGGTCTCTAAATACTATTATTTGCAATCCTAACCTCTTCCAACCTTCAAGGTTTTGTATTTAAAATGCTAAATACATAGATGAAACCGCTACAAACTAGCCAAAATTCGCTATTCAAAACTCAATGTTAGCCTAAGTTGGAAGGTCACATTTGAAATATATTTTTACAATAAGGAAGCAGAAGAGATCCTTAACTTGTGAAAAAGTGCTGGGCATGGTTTAATTCTCATTCTTAAGCATAGATGAATTGACATAGAAACAAGTACAGTCATGCCTTGGATTGAGAGCATAATTCGTTCCGGAAATGTGCTTGTAATCCAAAACACTCTTATATCAAAACGAAATCCCCCCCCAAAAAAATTGTACAGAGATTTTTAATTTAAGCCGTACTACAGTACTTGTATTGCAAGACGTCGCTTGTATATCAAGTAAAAAAAAATTAAATATTTAAAAATTTGCTTGTCTTGCAAAATGCTCTCAAACCAAGTTACTTGCAATCCAAGGTATTACTGTATTTTACTTCCTCCTCTTGGCCCTGTAGACAAAACCAATAGTAACGTTCTCTCATACTTATAGCACAAAGCTTAAGCAATGAAAAACATCATGAACCGGGACCAATTTTCCCAGGGTGGCTTGTGCGTGGGCAACAAGCCACCCCAACAACCCATGGCTTGTTCTAGGGGTTGTTCTAAATTTTTAAAAAAATGTTTTTAAAAAATGTCTAGACGCAGTTGCATGACTGCAGGGGTTTGAAGCCTCAACTGGGGTATTATGGGGCAATGTCCAGGGGGCTGCCTGCGACCATGGGGCAACAGGTACCAACCGTGGACATTGCACAGAAGCAGCTCCAAATACATTCCCCCCCTTGCTTTTTCTTGACAGCTGTCAGAAGGCAAGTGTCAAGAAAAACCAAAGGTGCGAGTGATTATTAGCTGCAAAAAGGGTTTGGGGGGAGATTTAAACCCCTTTCGCATCAAGATCCTCAAATCCCTTAGTTCTCACCAGGGTGCACATTGTTCCAAGCCTCTAGAGATGCTTAGAAAAGTGCAAATGTGCTTTTTTCAATGGAGGAGGAGTTTTGAGAACTTGAGAGCTAGCTGTCCAAACTCTGGGTCCCTTTAAAAATGGGGGTTTGGGTGGGAACTAGGTGGTTTTGGACTGTGACATATATCTGTGTATGTCCCAGTCCAAAACCCCCAATTCCCACTCAAAGGGACCCAGAGTTTGGACAGCTGTCAAAAGGGACCCAGAGTTTGGACAGCTGTCAAAACTCCTTTTCCTTTGAAAAAAGTGGGGGGGGGGGGTTGGAGTGCACATTTGCACTTTCCCAAGCACCTAGAGGCTCAAGACAGAGTGCAAAATGTGCATGCTGGTGGGAACTAAAGCAAGGAAACATTTTGAGAATCTTGCTGTGAAGGGGGTTTAAATCCCCCAAAAAACCTTTTTCGCAGCTAAAGATCACTCACACCTTTAGTTTTTCTTGACAGCTCACCTTCTGACAGCTGTCAAGAAAAAACAAAGGGGGTGGGAAATGTATTGGGACTTTGGGAGCCTCTTCTGTGCAATGGCCAAGGTTGGTACCTGCAGCTCCCTGGCTGCAGGCAACGCCCTGGACATTGCCCCAGTTGAGGCTTCAAACCCCCGCAGTTGCACTGCAGCTAGAATTTTTTTAATTAGTTTTTTGCACACAACTTTCTGCGCAATTTTTTAAAAAAAAACCAGGCTAGACAACCATGTACAGCCCCTCCAAGGTGCCACTGGGGCACTTTGAAGGGACTACTTGTAGCTGTCGAAACAGGGATCAGGAAAGCCAGGTTGACAGCTGACTTTCCTGATCTGGGGGGGGGGGGAGGAAGGGTAAAAAGCAAAAAAGCTGAGGCGAGCCCGAAACAGCTCACAATTGTAGTGGGCGGGGGGGGGGAGACTCATTCCTCTTGAAGTGTCCCCTGGAAAACCCGTGGGAGGACTGAGTGGGGAGGAGGGAGCCAACAACCCACGGTGAGCCTGATCGTCTGTCCATCTCACCATGGGTTGTTTTGTACACAACCAACCCGCCGTGGCTTATTGCCAGGGTGGGTTTACATGACATGAGAATGCGCCCAGTGACTCATACTAAACCACTCTTTTTAGCTTCTTCTTTGTTTCCGAGCGCTGATATGTTCTGTTGTACTGTTTCCTTTCTTGAAATTTATTATTTTTAAAGGAGCGCATTTTTAACGGATTATACTGGCATCCAGGATAAGGCAGGTCATAAAACTTAAGTAACTATCTATACACTAATAGAGATCTTAGCGCCGCATGAACATATCCAAGGGGGCTCTGGGGGGCGGAGTGGAGATCACACAAGGCTTGCCAATAATACGGCAAAAAATATCATGGTATTATAGGGATGTATGAGAAGGATTTCAGGAAGCAGTGCCAAAAAAAACACAGCTGGAAAGCTGCAGCCAGCCAGTGTACCCAATACTCAGGAAGATGGGCTAATCCAGGGCTGGTGTCAAGGGTAGACATGGTTGGGTACCTGCCGAGGGCCCACATGCCAGCAGGGGCCCACTGACAAAAGCCCCCTGGAGTTGCTACTCTTCTTCACCATTGCATCCTGCTTGTTTACCTACCTCTTGCTCTAGCCCAGACAACGGTGGTGGTGGTGGTGGTGAGGAGCAGATACCACAGCCTAGTTCAGTGATGGCGAACCTATGGCACGGGTGCCACAGCTGGCACGCAGGGACCTCTCTGTGGGCACTCGAGCCATTGGTCACCAGATCGCGAAAAGACCATCCCCTTCTGCAAAACACTAATGATCTTGTTCTTTCTCACAGTGTGAAACAGAATGATTTTATTCTAGAATTCCTGTTACAGAATTCTTTTCTACATTGTTATCACATTTAAAAGATTTTGAAGAATGATGCACAGAGCATGGCTTGGATGTAAAGCCCTAACAGTTGACCTGAGTGCTGCATGTGTTGCTCTCAAACTAACGGAGTATGAGCCAAGGTTTGACAAATTATCAGCATGCATGCAATAGCAAAAATCACATTACCGTAATTGTGCAAAAGCATGCCCAATGCAAACTTTTACCTAATGCAGTGTTTGCAGTCCAAGACATAAAGTGTTTAAAATGTGTTAAGCATGTTTAGTTTTCTTGTTTATCTTGCTCATCCTAGTACAGGTTGACTTTTACTTTTACTAATCCAACACCTGTAGAAGCAGGGAAAGGACCCTGAGTAAAGCTTGCCCCATAGAATTTCAGTCTGGCATATAATCATATTACAAGTTGAGAATCCCTTATCCAAAAATACATGTGCCTAATTATTTTAAAAGTTTGTATAAATTCCCTTCAGGCTATGTGTACAATGTAGTACTATAATAATTTTTTGAGTTGATTTTTTTTTTCAACAAAAAACTGTATCATTGAAAGCTCTGTTATTGTGTTTTTCTTTTAAGACAAAATATGTTAATTAGTTCAGACGACTGTATGAGTTTTTTTCTAAAACTAAAACCTCGGTATTCAGGTTTAATTGCAGTGTTGGCACTTTGAAATAAATAAGTTGGTTTTGTGTTGCAGTTTGGGCACTCGGGCTCAAAAAGGTTCGCCATCACTGGCCTAGTTGCTCACTGGCTCTCTGCCTGTCAAGCAAGTAAGTGGTAGCAATGTAAGTAAGTAGCAATCCCAACTCAAGGATGGAAAGCGGAATATCGGTGGTCAATATAAGAGGTTTAAAGATGTTCATAAGGCTAATCTAAAACAAAAAAAACAAAAAAAAACAAATGCAATATAAACATCGAAAACTGGGAAGCTCTGGCCCATGAACGATCTAAATGGAGGTTGGCCTTTCACAAAGGCTCCATGGACTTTGAAGAAGCCCGAGTGCAAGGTGAAAGGGAGAAACGTGCTAAGCGAAAAGCACGTCAAATGAATCCTTTACAGGACCATCTTCCATCTGGTAACCTGTGTCCTCACTGTGGGAAGCTGTGTGGATCTAGAATTGGCCTCCACAGTCACTTACGGACCCATCGCTAGAGTCTACACAATCTTCTTTAGAATTTCCTCCTTTTATCCCGGAAGACAATCTTACTCGGTCACGAGTGATCGCCTGATGATGATGATGGTAGCAATGATGAGAAAGAGGCAGGGCCGGTGCTACCATTAGGCCAACTAGGCAGCTGCCTAGGGGGCAGGTCTAAAGGGGGCACCAGAAACACCTTGGGGAAAAATACAGCACTCTCAAGTGGGAAGGGGGGGCGCTAAATATCTGATCTTGCCTAGGGCACCAAACTGCCTTGCACCGGTCCTGGAAAGAGGAGGAGGAGCAATAGCAGCTGGTGACAATAACAGTGAGAAGGTAGACTCACTGAGGGAGGGGGCCTATTGAGGGAGCCTTGCCCAAAGGCCCTCAAAAAGCTGCAGCTGGCACTGCTAATGGCCTTCTTACCACTGGGGGGAAAGCACCCAGGACACAGCTGATCCATATACAGCAATACCTTGGATTGCAAGTAACTTGGTTTGAGAGCGTTTTGCAAGACAAGCAAATTTTTAAATATTTATTTAATTTTTTTTGACTTGATATACAAGCAACCTCTTGCAATACAAGTACTGTAGTACGGCTTAAATTAAAAATCTCTGTACAAATTTTTTTGGGGGGAATTTCGTTTTGATATAAGAGTGTTTTGGATTACAAGCACATTTCCGGAACGAATTATGGTCTTAATCCAAGGCATGACTGTATATTGAATTGCTCTTTGAAGGAGGAGGCCTGAGGCTTGATGCCTCTTGAATAGACTGATTTCACTCACTAATTCTATTCATCTCCATTCAAATTTACTTTTTAATTTGCATACAAGCAGCACAGCTAACAATGAGTTGTAGCAATTCTGGAAAGGTCTGTGGGCTTGATTATAGCATTAAAAGGCTCTTATATGCCTCTCCCATGCTGTGCAATGCTTCCTACTCCCTTGGCTCTCTTCTCTGCATTTTGGCTGGGGATGAGGACTGCATGTGTATTGTAGTACACACTGGAGTGGCCCTGTTTTAGCCTTTGGACATGATTTGTGGGACACTTGCCGAAAAGGTTGACAATCACTGGTTTACCAGATGACAATAACCATACATATAAGTTATGGCCTATGTGGAACATATTAAGTACAACCAGACCTGGGGCTGTGGAGGGAGAATAGAAGCATCTACCAGGTGTGGGGTAAGAGATAGCCTGTGTAGCTGGAGTCTTGCAGGTGTGATGTTGTATGTGAGGGGTGGGGAACCTCACACCCTGGGGCCAAATCTAGCCCTCCTTGGGGCCAAATCTGGGCTTCCAGGGTTTCTCCAGAAGGCAATGCCCCCTTCCCCAGAAGGCAATGCCCCCTTCCCCGACCACCAATCATTTGGTGTTTTCCCGGCTTTTGCGCAGTTTCCCCCCAGCTAAACTATTCTTCTCAACTGAAGAATAGTTCTATGAAACTCAAAGGCTTGCGCATTGCCTCGTGTGTGTGAGCGTCATATTCATTCTCTCTCTCTCTCTCTCTCTCTCTCTCTCACTCACTTTTCGTTCCTTTCCAGGTCATTCTGTCCCGTTACATTCTGTCCCCCCAAGCAATCCCCGCCCCCTCCAGCTTTCCCAAGGCCGCGCTTTCTAGGAAATCCTACGCGTTCTCGACGCCTCCTCTACTATTCCTTCCTCCTCCTCTTCGTCTCTCGGCCAGCCTCTTACTCCCCTCTCCGCTTCCTCATTGGTCGCGCCCGTCACGTGCCGCTGGTACCCACTGGAGTTTCCCTTTCTCTCCGCCCGGCAGCGGCGGCGGCTTCGGCCGGGCGGCTGGAACCGGTTTGGGTCAGGGAGAGGCTCAGTCGTCAGCAAACAGCAGCACCGCGTCGCCTCCTCTCCTCATCTCGCCAACACCGTCGGCGTGAAGAGTCGTCCTCCTTCTAGAGCCCAAGCTTTGCGGGAAGGAAGCTGCCTGAGGGGGGAGGAGAGAGAGAGTGACTCGCCGCCGCCATCATAATCAATCATCCATCATCCGAAGTCCTCACAATCCCCCTCCTTGGACAGGTTGGTCGCAAAGCTGGGGCTGGGGCCGGGGCCAGAAAGGGGGAGGACGCTGTGGGGACGCTGCCAGCGGCAGCAAAGCTAAAGGGGCAAGCGGCCGAAGGAGGGCTCCTTTGTGTGTGTCTCTTCAGCGGCTGTTTTGTCCTCCCGTCTACATTCATGAGGGATGCTGCGGCGGCTCCCTCTTCTCTCCTCCACCCAATACTTTTCCGGGTTAATTTTAATCCAGAACAGTTCGCCTTCCCTCCTGCCTGGCAAATTGCTAACGGTAAGATTCGTATCCTTTCCTTCACCCTCAGGGTGGAAGACCTTACCTGCTACTCCTTACCAAAGTAAACAAACAAGCAAAAAACCACCCCTGCTTGGGAGGACTGAATTGGTGTTAAAAGTGATTGTGTGTTGGTGTCTGGTTGTATCACAGTTGGAGGGTTTCTGACACCAGGAGCTGCCCCTTACATAGGAAGCTTCCTTCTGCTGAGTTAGACCACTAGCTCAGTATTGTTCTCTACACTGATTAGCAGAGCCTTCCTCTGCATGTTCTCTACCAATGAGCTATGGCCCCATTCTCAATAAAATTGTTTTGTGGTTATTACATTTTTATCCTGTTTTTCCTCAAGAAGGTCAGAGTGCTGATCCTCACAATGTCCTACAAGGTAGATTAGGTTGAGAGATAGTGACTGAGCCCAAGGTCACCCACCTAGTAGTGGGTGCCATGGCTGAGTGGGGATTTGAACTTTGGTTAAACTCTGTCCAGTATGCCAGTAGTGTTTAACCTTAGTTGGTTCACAATCCTCTTTTCATCTCCCCTCCAAGTTAGAAGTTGACTTAAGGCACAATCCTATCATGTTCGGAGGTGGGGGGGGAGCCTATAACGCCCAGCATTCCCCAACCAGCTGAATGGGAAATGCTAGGAGTTGTAGGGCTTTTTCTGTCTAAACGTGGGTAGGATTGCATCCTTTAATAATTTATTGTGTGTGGCCAACTTTCACCCTCTCCTGAGGGTGACCAAATGTAAAGGAGGATAAGTTGGATTCCTGCAGTTTCAACAGCAGCTGTGAAGAAGAAGGAATTTCAGCAGGTGCACAGCCTGCTGGTAGAGAAAGGAAATATGCACCTGCATCGCTACTAAATGACAGTCAGAGTCATAATGCCCTGACTTCCTTTTCCTTGGGCAATTCTTTCGTTCTGTTTAGCAAAGGTAAACAATAACATTATGTCATTGGTGTAATCCACCAAAGAGGATACAGAATCAGTGCTGTGTAGTATACTGGTCTTCAGCTAAACTACTGTTGGTTCTCTATTTAGGATAGTGCAATTCTGCCAGAAACCTGTGAGGTCAAAGTTCAGTGAGAGAAGCACATTCTGTATTGGGGGTGGGGGAGTGAAACTCCCCAATTTTTCCCCAATCCCCCCTCAAATTATAGCTTTATAGCACTACATGGAACAAGGTGCCCCTTTCCCTCCCATTTATAAACCCTTCAGGCTTCTAAAAAACAGTGATCTTCCCTGTTTCAAGATTTTAACCCCTGAGTGGTGGGGAATGGCCTAACCTGTGTCTACCACACCATTTCAGACTGCAAGTAGGAACCTGCATGGCTGACTACTTCTCCATGCCAAAAGAATTTCCTGCACATTAAAACAAAACAAAACCCTGGCATGTGAGCAAGAAGGCTAGCTTAGAACTCTTATTCCTGACATTACAATTTTATGTGTGAAAGGATAGGTATGTATGTGGGAGCATTCAACCATGTGAGTTCCCACCTCCAGTCTGATGTAGTACAACTCAGAGATTGACCACATCAGTGAGAACTAGGCTCTTGTCTCTCTCCCTCATCCTATAGAGCCTGGTGTATGTAACAGATAAAACTTCTTCCTCAAAAGTTTGTTGGGTCTTATGGAGTAGTTCCTTTTTCATTCCAGCTCTACAGAGTCCTATGGGACAGGTATTGAGTTAATTCATGGTGTTCCTGGTTGGTTTGATCAGTGGTCTGCTCTACAGAGGAAGAAGGGGGGAAATAAGTATGGATGTTGCTTTGGCTTCCTTGTCCTTGTTTGCCCCTTTACTGCAGAGCATGTGGGGAAGAATGCCAAGTCCTTATAAGAAGCTATCATAGAGCTGGGGAGAAGCCAGCCAAAGAGAAGTATTCTAGTGAAGGGTTTTTAATTATTGCGCCTGCTATTGGCCATAGACTTGCAGACAGGGTGGGGAGGAAATGTGTTAAAGGTCTTTCCACATTATGTAATGTATGTTATGATAAAAAGAGTTTTGTGTTGCTGTAGCCAGCTGATATGGAACAGCTGTCTATTTTGGGATGAATGTGACTGTATTAAAGCTCAATAAGTTGGTGCTTGTAGAATGAATGTCAGACTCTTTTGATCTGTGTTTATCCATAAAAATGTAAGGACAAAAGCTCTTCAGAAGTTAAGGATTAGAAGGATAGCATTCTTTATCAAACTCATAAAAATGGGGTGTTGTAGATGCTTTCTCTGTACTGTAGGCAAAATAATATTTTGTTTATGTACATAAGGTAATTAAAAAGATTAATATAGTGTTGTACACAAAATTTAGACTTGGATCTATACTGATTCTTTTCATTGCCCTTTTATCAGATTTCCTTGTAGTAGCAGAGGAACTGATTTTGTCTTATTGCTCTTTTATGTGTTATTTATGTGAAGCATTTTACCCCACCCATCAGCCAAAAAAAGGCTCCTAAGCAGCTTACAAAGATCAATAATAAGATGGTCCCTGCTCTTGGCCACACCATCTAAAAGACTTGACACTAAAGGTAAAGGGATTGGCATTTATATTTATTTTTTTCCAGTGAGCACAGTGTAGCTTACATATGATTTGCAGCATCAGTGGACTTGTGAGGCTAAAGAGGAAAAGGCCAACTTATAATAAAGAAAGAAGACATCTTTCCACACCCAATAGTTGGTGTAAAATGGGTAGGCAACATGCAGCCCCTGCTGTCCCCCAAATTCAATTCAAAAAATTGGAGGGGGTGGGAATGGCGTCCAAGGTGGCTGCAAACAAGCTGATTTTGATCCTTTGGGTGCTCCATAGCCACTACCAATGCCATGTGTGTGTTTTTGTGCCCACATGGGTGTGTGTGTGGCCTGTGGGGGTGCTGAAAATGGCCCCTGGACCTCCCAAAGTTGCCCACCCTGGTGTATAAAGGCAGGCAAGGTGAATGTCCTGAATTCTCAGCCCAGATTTTATTTGGATTTTGGTGGGAGGCTCTCCCCTTGATGCCCAGTTCATGAGCTCTATCCAGTGCATCCCTGGGTCCACAGCTCTCTCACACAGCTGCTTTTAGGTTTCATTCTGATGTTGTCTTTTTGGTCATGTCTACTGCTATAGTCTGGTCTGTCCACCAGTTCTGTGAGGAGCATCTGGAATGTGGAGTCTCACCTCCAGCTTATCTCCAGCACACTACAATAGTCAACGCTTGCTTTTAGCTTTGTAGTCCTTTGTCACCTTGTTGGAGATCAGTGAAAGACCGAAGACTCATAGTCCATAGTGCCTGGCTCAAGAGCTTTTCCACAGGATACCCTACCATTGGGATTTATTGGTTTGTGGTTCTGCTCCCTATTATGCACACCTCAGTCCCATTTATTTGTAACAGAGTTAATCACTGGTTTAGACTTGTGGACTTTGAGCATAAATATAAACGTCAATATAGTTGGTGTATATCCTTTAGGGATAACCATATAAAGCACAGTTGTATACCAGTACTTAATTTTAGTTGCTGGCACAATTCATTTGATTGCTTTGAGGGAATAATATATTGGCTTTTCTTAGTTACTATACCAATTCCTGTTGAGGCATTTGAAACAGTTTTCTGATTATTTAACAGTTTAAAAATACCAGATGGATCTGAGCATGGTATGACTTAAAGCTTGAGATTGAATGAATATTTATTACGGTCATTGACCAGAACCAACAATAACATTAAAAACAGGGAATCAATCAATAAAACATGCATTACTACTATACACCATTACACCAGCATACATATCAAGTTCACAACAAAATTTTATATCAAAATTATAACAGTCAAGCAAGGCCAGAGTTGGAGGTTAAAAAGGTGCGGCATGTTATGGCAGTCGCACAAAATTTAGCCACACTATTAGTGATAAGAGGAACCGTATCAGCGAGTAGCAGGGAAATATAGAATTTTTCAGTTCTACCTGGGCAATTAATAGGATAGGAAGAATAGCTCTTCACGAAAAATATTTTTCCAACTTTTTTTCGGTATCTCCTCATCAAATTCATTATCCCATACCAATTTAAGCGAGTCTTTGTGTTCTTCTGCTTTTTGTAACATTAAATATAAAGCCTTTGTTGTACCGCTTGTTTCTAAATTTAATTTTATTTCATTTCATAAAAAAACATACAAACAAACACTAAAACCCATATATAACAAACAATATACACAATTAAAAAGGACTTCCAATCTTTTCCACAACTTAAGCAACCAGTTATTCTTAAAACATTTTCTGTTAACAAAACATCACTTTCAGTTACGGCAAACCAGAAACAAAAGATCCCAAAGGAGGACACAGATAGTCTCACCCTCCCCAAATCAACATTTTAATCCAGTTTAAAATCCCATTATTAAGAATATTAAGAATCCCTCTCTAGTATAGTACATTTACTCATTGTTTCTTTCTATCCATAAACCACTTCACTTTAAATTTTAGAGAGATCTTTTTTTTTAAAAGAAAAGTTTGAAAATTAAAAAATAAGCTGGCTCAGCTTGTCTGAGCATGGAAAGCTAAGCAGGGTCAGACCTGGTTATTACTTGGATGGGAGACCCCTCTAGTTTCCTGCATTGAGCAGGGGGTTGGACTCGATAGCCTTGTAGGCTCCTTCCAACTCTATCTATGAAATCTATGAAATAAGTAACAGCTAACAAAACAACAGAAGCACATAAGCCATCATTCTACTTGTAAAAGACAAAAAACAAATCCAAAAATAATTTAAGAAAAAACAACCTTCCCCTTCAATACGTCAAATACTCCACAAAACATTAAAAAAACATTTTTAAGTAAATATTTCCAAACAGACCTAATATGCTTATATCTTAATAATAATAATAACTTCTCTTACATCACCATTTATATTTGAA
The DNA here is from genome assembly GCA_021292165.1 of Shinisaurus crocodilurus. Lineage (NCBI taxonomy): Eukaryota > Metazoa > Chordata > Lepidosauria > Squamata > Shinisauridae > Shinisaurus > Shinisaurus crocodilurus. The sequence goes on along the minus strand of CM037879.1, from coordinate 165,905,616 downwards.
ATCCAGATCAATCATATAAGCAATCCCTTTTCTTAAATGTTTAAAATCCATACAAATCATATAGGCAACCCCTTTACCTGAATAATTCAATAAACAACAGCCTTTTATCTTTTCCCAGTCATTTTTAAGTAAATATTTCCAAACAGACCTAATATACTTATATCTTAATAATAATAATAATAATAATAATAATTTCTCTTACATCGCCATTTATATTTGAAATCCAGATCAATCATATAAGCAATTCCCAGGGATGTTGAAGAGTCCTTGGTCCCGAGTCGAGTCACGAGTCTTTGGACTCGAGTCGAGTCTCGAGTCTGAGCTCCAAAATGGTGACTCGAGTCCCGAGTCACTCCCAAAGCGGCGGCCCATGGAGGGAGCGGGAGGGTCTCTGCGAGAGGAAGAAGAGCTGCCCTTCCTCCCGCGGAGACCCTCCTGCTCCCTCCATGGGCCGTTGCCGCCTCCGCCGCCACTCACCGCCCTTTCCTCGTCCCTGCTCTTGCCGCCGCCGGGCAGGGATGTATTACGAGCCCTCCCTGGGCTCGTAGTTCTCCGCGGCGGAGCAGCCCAAACTCGCTCTTCTGAGCGGCGCGGAGCATTCTCCGCGCCGCTCGAGTCACTGCCGCCTCGACACCTCACCTCGCCACCACCCGCACGGCGCCGCTGCCGCCCTCACCTCGCCGCCGCCCTCACCTCCACCTCCGCCACCCTCACCTCCGCCGCTGCCCTCACCTCCCCCGCCCTCACCGCCGCCGCCGCCGCCTTCACCTCCACCTCTGCCGCCCTCACCTCCGCCGCCGCCCTCACCTCCACTGCCCTCACCGCCGCCGCCGCCCTCACCTCTGCCGCCGCCGCCCTCACCTCTGCCGCCGCCGACCTCACCGCCGCCGCCGACCTCACCTCCGCCATCACACGCCGCCGTCGCACACAGCACGCCGCCAGCGCCGTCGCTCTGTTTTTGGCGGGGTTGCTGTGGTTCCTCCCGCCAAAAACAGAGTGGCGGCATGACGCGTCACGCCGCCGGTGCCGCCACTCTGTTTTTGGTGGGGTTGCTGTGGTTCCTCCCGCCAAAACCAGAGTGACGGTGCTGGCGGTGTGACGCGGCGTGCTGTGTGCGATGGCGGCGTGTGAGGGCGGCGGCGGCAGCAATGGTAGCGGCGGAGGTGAGGGTGGCGGCGGCGGCAGAGGTGAGGGCGGCGGAATCCTTGGGCTCGAGTCCCGAGTCGAGTCTCGAGTCCCACATAAATTATTGGGACTCGAGTGGGACTCAAGTCAGAGGGAGGACTCAGTTTGACTCACGAGTCGAGTCCCCGAGTCCAAGCCCCCATCCCTGGCAATCCCTTTTCTTAAATGTTTAAAATCCATACAAATCATATAGGCAACCCCTTTACCTGAATAATTCAATAAACAACAGCCTTTTATCTTTTCCCAGTCAAAACAAAATCAGATTTAAAAAAAGCTCTTATTTTTTTCCTCTGTCAAATGGGTAATCATTAAGTTCCAGATTCTGAACAAAAAACAAAGCAAGCCTGCTCTGGGGATCTTGCTCACCAGCTTCATGAATCTTTTCAGTCAAGACTTCAAAGCCTCTGTGAATCTCAGCATTCTCCATCTTAGGTTTTAAAAACTGCGTCATAACTTTTCTCCGAGCCTTCTTCATAGACAAGTTCATTCCAGTTAAAACTTCAATGCCTCTGTGAATTTCTGGAAAGTCTCCAACATCCTTAATTACTTTTTTCTCCTCCTGTGTAATGTCCAAATCCCGTTGTTGTTGTTTTTTATTAAGTCCACTTCAAGATTTACATCCCAACCTTGGATTCTTCTTTCCAATTTATTTAGAATATTATTTTCCAACTTTTTCCAGAGCAATATAAATGTTGAAATCATATTGCGCTTACTTCCAAACTTCTACTACACATAAAAGAATTATAGCCCTCCTTCAGGATTATCACTTCTTATCTTCTTTGCCTCCCAGATAAACTCATATTCAACTTACAGTTACGGTAATTATAATTCCTACTGTGCTGTAGAAAGATTCCAAATCAGCCAGTCCAGATATAATCCATCATTTTGGAAGCGAACACGTACACCTCTAATGATCGGTAAAAGCTGGTCTCCTGAATACAGCGCCGTTTCCCCCCACCTTAGGTCACAAGCCACAGATCTGTCTCGAAAGGCAGACAGAAAGCAATTTACTATAACCCTGCGAGATATTTTGGGGGTAACACCAAATCTTAGCTTCTTATCAGAAGTAGACTCCCCAGTCAGAATTTCTCTGGCCAGGAACGCTGTATCAGCTGTCTCACAGAAATTCTGTGCGACTTCAAGGCTCCATGTTCACCCGGAAGTCCTGTTGTACCGTTTGTTGAAACATTACCTTCTATAGCTTCTCTAGTCAAAACTATCTTTTCAAAATTAGTTAATTCTCTTTCACTATCAAATCTTGTCCTCCACTTCACACCTCCACTTCTTTAACCACAGTTCCAGTTGCAGTAAATTTAACCATGAAATTCTTCCTCTTCCTACTATTTCTATTATATGTTATCTAGTCTTCAATTTTTCCACCCAATCCATTCATTTAATCACCTTTTTCTTTCTTAGTATTGCTTCTAAATGTCTTACATTTTCTGGAAAGTCTTCCATTGCCACTACAGGAGTTAACGGAGATACCTCCGGTATGAAAATTTTTCTCTTACTGTTCCAATTCTCTACCATACTCCTCAAAAAGGGATTTTCTAATCCTTTTATAATATTATATTTTTCTTAAATAATAAATTCACCATCATATTTCCTAATTCTTGTGATTCCAGTTCCAACCACATGTTCTCTTTCCCTGCTATAATATCCAAAATATGTCTCGCAGACGCCTTTGCAGCAGAACCCAACTTGTCTCCTCCCCATTGCCCTCTCCCTGCTCCAATCACTACCTTTTTTCCTTCTCCACCTTTTCCCCCCTGGTGCTTCAGGAGTACGCGAATGTGTTAGTAATTTTTTCTCTCTCCTTCTTTCGCAAGTGTGCGTTTTCACCTGTCTGATGTGTGTAGTCTTGTCTGGTCAATGTCCTTGTATGTTGTAGCTGTCAACCTGAGCACCTAAGTGGAGTAGGTAACATACAAGGAAATTGATAAGACAAGGCTGCATATAAACTAATTTGCGCACAGTTGGGAAGGCCTGCGGGAGAAATAATAGTAGGAGAAAGGAGGGACCCAGTAGCGCAATTCAGAAGCACCAAAAATTGGGGGAAAGGTGAGAACAGCAAGTGCAGAAAAGCAGGGGGACAATATCTCCCCCATGGCAATGTAATCCTCTCACTTTAAAGTGTTGAACTGACACTTCTCAGTGTCCTCCACCTTTTCAACACTTCCCTGAGTCTCCAGCTATTCCAGAAGGGGGAGGTATTAGCTCCCCCCCCCCGCTTTTCGCAGTTACTTTTCAGAGGAGTTACTGCAGTTGCACAAATTTTCCCTCCATGTACTTCCCAGCTCTTAAATTTGAGCAGATTTCCCCTCCGTTTACTTCCCAGCCTTTAAATTTGCACAAATATTCCTGACAGGTGTTTTTTTTTAAACCCTCAGAGTAGCTAAATGGGATGGGGCACCTGCACCAGCAGTACTTACACACACACACACGGACCCCATTCACTCTGTCCCCTGCAGCCACCGTCTCAGGGTTGTTGTTTTTAACTGTCAGGGAGATTTGCACGCATCCGGTGAAGCGCGGGAACCACAGCAGTAACTGCTCCAAAAGGGAGCTGCAAAAAGGTGGGGAGTTACTATCTCCCCTTTCTGGAATAGCTGGAGACGGGGAAGTGTTGAGGGCACTGCGAAGTGTCAGTGCAACACTTAAAAGTGAGAGGATTACATTGTCAATATTGTCCTACCCTCTTTTGGAGCAATTACTCCATTTGCCTCCCCTCACCCCATTTTCAGTGCTTCTGAATTGCGCTACTGGGATACTGATCAGAAATTGTTTTGGTGGAGAAGTTTGCTGTCTCAAATTTTACTGGGATAGTTTCTTGAAGTGGTCAAAGTCTCTTCATATTTTAAAATGTATTTCACATCCATAAGATGTGAAGGTAAGATTTTCCTGACAGAATTCGCTGGACAATAAATCAGTTTTGACTCGGAACATAGCTCATTCATCCCTGCATTGTGTTATGGCCATGCACACCACCCACCCATTGGGAAGCCATGTGAAGGGCTTCTCCATGCGAGACTGAATCCTGATTGGCCCAGGAGCCCTTCACATGGCTACTGTACTCACAGCCAGTAGGGACATGGCAGGTGTGCATGTTAGCCCACATGACCCTGCAACCCCCTTTTGCTTCCTTTTGATGTGTGAGAGGGGCCGTGTGAACCCCCTATAGACTAATGTGCCAATCACTTGCTTAGAACTTAAGGAAGTAGTGTTATTTTTCTAGTCAATGTACAAAACCAGTAATGTGGTGCCCTCCAGGCAGTTTTGAATGATATTCATTGGATTCATTTCACTCTGGTATCTGGCCAGGTTTTGGGTCAGAAGCAGCCTTAGTTGCCCTGGTGGATGACCTGGGGTTGGAGATAGGGAGAGTATAATCTTGTTGATTCTCTTTGATCTCTCAGTAGCTTTCAGCACCATTGGCCATGGTATCCTCCTGGGTCTCCCTCAGAGTGGGATGTGGGGACACTGTGTTATTCAAGGTACTGAGGAACTATTGTTCCACTCTATGTCCCTCATGCGGCTTAACATTATGCGAAACTGCTGGGAGAAGTAATCTGGAAGTTTGGACTGAAGTGTTCTCAGTATGCTGATGTTACTTGGCTCTGCCCCTCATTTTCAATTACTAATCTCAGGGAGCCTGTGGAAACTCTGAACCAGTTTCCAGGGTAGAGATATGAAGGCCCAAGAATAAAACAGAAAAATTCAGAGGGGGAAACGGTTTTTCCTCCACGAAAAAAATTGGGGGAAAAAACACATGTTTTCCAGGGGAAAATGTTTTTTCTCCTAATTTTTCTTCCCCCCACCCCGGGTCTTCATATCTCTAGTCCAGGGGCTGTTCTGAGATGGATGAATAAGCTGACGCTTAATTCAGGCCAAGCAGAGATGCTGTTGTTTGGGAATTCTTCTGAATGAAAGTATTCAGCCTTTTCTGAATGGGTTTACACTCCCACTGAAGAAAGTATACAGTTCAGGGGTTCTTCGGAACCCAGCACTATCTCGCGATGCACATGTGGTGTCAGTAGCTAGGAGTGTCTTTTTCCAGCTTCACCTGATTTGCTAATTGCAATCCTCTCTGAAAAATGTGGATCTCACCTCAATTGCTCATGTACTGGTTACATGCAGATTGGACTACTATGATGTTCATCATCATCATCATCATCATCATCATCATCATCATCATCTTTATTTCTATACCACCCAATAGCCGAAGCTCTCTGTGCAGTTCACAACAATCAATTAAAAACACAATTTCCTACTCTGCCTTGTAAAACAATTCAGAAATTACAATTGGTCCAATATGTGGCTGCCAGGATGCTGGTAGGAGCAAGGTGGTGAGCTCATACTATGCTGATTCCACAACAATCCTGGTTATCAGCCTGTTCTTCTTCGTGGTCTCTGTGCATCACACATATGGGCTCTGCGCCTGCGCTGAGCTTCCTTCGGAAATTCTTTAGCTGAGGTGAATTGGGCGGGAGCCCCTCCCCCATCGTGCCTGCTCCTCAGCACGGCTCCCGCCCATTCCCTCAGTTCCTCTTCGACCGCCTATTGCTATAGTCTTTCTTCGAGGTTCTCCTTCTTCTCCTGGCTGAGTACAAAAAAAAATTAGTGTTATTTCCCTACTTTTTCCTCACAACTTTAATCCTCCCCCCTTCACTCTTTGTCTCTATAAAAAAAAAACAAAAACAAAAAAACAAAAAAGTTAATCCCCGTTGCTCTATCTTAACCTTATTCCCCTTCAAAGCTTTCCTTATCTGTTAGTAATAGTTATACTTATCTGTCGATAATGGCTCTTAAGGCCCCCTTTAGAAAGTGCTCCGGCTGTAAAGCTAAATTGCCTCCAGCCGATGGGCATTCTCTGTGCTTGCTGTGCTTAGGCCAGGAGCATATTGTGGAAAAATGCAAGCACTGCCAGGCCTTTACGAAGCCAACAAGGAAGCAGAGGGCCTTAAAGTTAAAGACCTCGCTGTGGCAACAGACTCTATCGGCAGCAGGCCCGTCTATGCCTCGTGCGACCACATCTAAAACGGCTATACCTCAGCCTGAGGCTCACAGGGAAGCCGCCCCTAAGATGAAGGCCAAAAAGGCCAAGAAACGCTCCAGGGAGGAGAGAAAAGAGGAAGAGGCCTCCAAGGCAAGGAGCCCAAAACATGGCCGACCTCTTTCTGAGCCCGCAACTCCCGCCCAGTCGGCCATGAGTCGCGCGGCATCGAAATCACCTCCTCGGGTCGAAAGTCCAGCTTCGAGCTCGTCCCATCGGTCGAAGCTGCTTTCACCGGCCAGGCAACAGACCTCTGCACCCTCGTCTCCAAAAAGACCTAAGGATTCTTCGGTGCATGTCGTTTCGATTTCTGAAGGGGAAATATTGGACTCCCCAACGCCTGTGCCAACTGCCTCCCCGAGGCCCGAGCGTGCACAACTGCCACGGAGAAGCCGCTCCATCTCGATGACTCCGTCTCGACACCGAAGTGGCGAATCACGCTCGACATCGTCTTCGTGCTATTCTCCACGTCGGTACGCGCGTACTTATCGGAGGGACGATGTACGCCATCGACGGCGCCGCACTTCTCCTCGAGATCGAAGGGAAAGAGAGAGCACTACCATCGATGCGGGCCAGGATCGACGCTATCGATCTCGATCTCGCTCTTACGACTCCAGCCGCCGTCATCGAGATCAGAGCAGCTCTATTGATGATGGCCACCACTCTCGATCACAGCAGCGATCCTTAACCACAGAGCACCCCGATCGCCATCGAAGGTCTCTCGATATCGAGCGTCGCCATCAAAGCCCTCTCGACATCGAGCGTCGCCAGCGACACCGAGCGAGCCCCGTCGCCAGCGAACGTCGGTCTCGGTCTCGTCGCCGTTCCGTGGAGAGCGAGCGCTCGACACGCCATCGAAGCCCGCTCGATGTCGAGCGCTCAACACGCCATCGAAGCCCGCTCGAGGTCGAGTGCTCGACACGCCATCGAAGCCCGCTCGAGGTCGAGCGCTCGACACGCCATTGAAGCCCGCTCGAGGTCGAGCGCTCGACACGGCATCGAAGCCCGCTCGAGGTCGAGCGCTCGACACGGCATCGAAGCCCTCTCGCCAGAGACCGTCGTTCTCGGCACCGCGCAAGCCCCGTATCGACGAAAAAGACTGGAAAATCAGTGGCGAAGACAAAGCACCTAAGTGCTACTACAAAATCAAAAGCGCCACCATCAGAGTCCTCTTCAGAGGTGCCTTACTCCGCAAGTGACTCTGAATTATCAGGTGTGCCAGATTCTTCGCCTGATCTGCGGATAGAACCCCAAACGTCCACTTCTCCAACAGAGGACTTGGGTACTTTCTCAGACCACGTTATGAGGATGACGGCAGCGCTGGGGATAGAGACGCAAACTGAGGAGCCAGAAGTGGAAGACCCAGTGTACAGTTTCATCCTGGCTACACAAACGTCACCCACGCTGGTCCCATATCTACCCTATTTGCTGAAAACAGTAAAAAACACGTGGAAGACCCCAACAGCAATTCCACCAGTGGGCAAGAGACTGGAGTCGCTATACAAGGTGCAGCCTGAAGGGGTAAAGTTCCTTTTCTCCCATCCTGCGCCAAATTCCATCATTGTGGAATCAGCCCAGTCGTCGTCGTCTAAACAACACACTACCCCCACAGACCAGGAGGGGAAAAAATTGGATACCTGTGGCAGGCGTATCTACGCATCTGGTTCCCTGGGGTTGAAGGTCAGCAACTACCAGGCAATCATGGCTCGCTACCAACACTTTTTGATAGAAAAGTTGGGGAACATCTGCGACGATCTGCCGCCGGAAAGAAGAGACCTGGCAAGAACCCTGCAAGCGAAGCGATGAGCATCTCAACGCTGCAGATGAACAATGCCAGGCACCAAACGGACTGCCATGCCAGGTCTCTTATTGGTGCTGTCTCGTTGAGGCGTCACGCATGGCTTAGGTCAACAGCGCTAAACAATGACGTCAAGGCCCGCATAGAAAATCTTTCATTTGATGGAGAAGGTCTTTTTAACGAAAAGACGGATGATTCTCTAGACGCCGCCCAGAAGGCCAAGATTTCAGCACAGAAGATGGGCCTTGGAACGCTGCCGCGGCAAAGACAATTCAAACAGCGGCAGTGGACCAGATTCCCTTCCTCTTCAGCTCCTTTTAGGCCGAGATACCAACAAAGAGGGCAGGACACACGCCCTCAAGACAAACAGTCTGCTAGAATAAGAAGACCATCCCAGCAGGCAAGGTACCAAGGCCCTAGGAGGGGTGGAGCAACAAGCAAACGTCGCCTTTGACTCCCCCACCGTACTGAAAGAAAACGATCAACCAGACACGACAAAGTCACTGGCTATGACAAACCTAAAGGACATGACAAACCCAGAACCAGCAATCTCTTTTACAGACAGACTAGCCGCGTACCTCCAGTCCTGGCGCTCTGTCACGAAGGACCGCTGGGTTCTCAAAATCATCCAGCAAGGGTACCAGATCGAATTCGATGTCCTCCCCCCTTTTCTCGGCATCAGTACCACGCAGCCCACTCCACCATTGTTGGAGGAGGTGGACACTCTGTTGCAGAAAGGCGCCATCCAGCCTGTCCACCCACATCACCTCCAGGAGGGGCTCTATTCTCGGTACTTCACAGTGTCGAAAAAGGGAGGAGGACTTCGCCCGATCTTGGACCTCCGACTTGTCAACTTCTTCATAACAGCAAAGAAGTTCAGAATGGTCACCATCCAGTCTATAGTGCCTCTGCTTCGCAAGACGGACTGGTTTGCATCGATAGACCTACAAGATGCATACTTTCACATCGCCATTCACCAAGACAGTCGGAAGTACCTACGGTTCAAGATAGGAGACGAGGCATATCAATTTGTGGTTCTTCCCTTCGGTCTCTCCACCGCTCCAAGGGTGTTCACAAAGTGCATGGCAGCAGTCTGTGCGAACCTACGTGCCAGAGGGATTCGGATTTTTCCGTATCTCAACGATTGGCTGGTCGTGGACTCGTCGAAACTTCGCCTCAGGTCAGCTCTTCGCACAACTCTGAACCTCCTCGAGGAGCTAGGCTTGTGCCTCAATACCAAAAAGTCTATACTGTCTCCTACCAGAAAAATTCAATTTATAGGAGCACTGCTGGATGCTACTCACGAACGGGCGTACTTACCCCTAGACAGGGTAAAGAAAGTAATCGCCATAGCAAAAACGGTGTATCGTGCCACGACCAGCTCGGCAAAGACGATTCAACGTCTTCTTGGACACATGGCATCAACAGTGCAAGTTGTATGCCATGCCCGTCTGCGCATGAGAACGATCCAAAACTGGTTTATCCGTGCATACAACCCTCAAAAGCAGTGTCCTTCAGTTCGCCTATCTATCCCAAGGAGCATCAAGGCGACACTCCTGTGGTGGTCAGACGAAAGAAATCTCGTTCAGGGCGTACCGTTCCATCCGTTGAAGCCAACAAGAATTCTGACAACGGATGCCTCCCTCCTGGGCTGGGGAGCACATTGTGCAGGGCACACAGCTCAAGGCACTTGGGACCATATACAATGCAAAATGCATATCAACATGCTGGAGCTGTTAGCAGTGTGGAAGGCCATGAAAGCACTGGAGTCGCACCTGGACAATCAACATATCCAAGTGGTGACGGACAACACGACCGTTGTTGCCTACCTCAACAAGCAGGGAGGAACACGGTCGTTGAGATTGTCAAGGCTGACCCTCAGAATTTTCAATTGGACAATACAAAGATCCATTTCCCTAGTGGCGATCCACATTGCAGGCAAAGACAACACCTTAGCAGACACTCTCAGCAGAGTCTCATTGCAATCCCACGAGTGGCAGCTGGATCCAGAGATACGCCATTGGATCTTTTCAATCTGGGGTCACCCACAAGTAGACCTTTTCGCCACCTCGGAGAACACTGCATGCCGCCTCTTCTGCAGCAGAGCAGCGTCAGATCCAGGCTCCATTACAGACGCCTTTATGATGCAGTGGTCGGGGCATCTATTCTACATCTTCCCGCCTCTTCCTCTGTTGACACGGGTCGTCTCGAGGGTCTGGACCGACAGGACGGACTGTATCCTGATAGCGCCGTGGTGGCCCAGACAGCCGTGGTTCCCTCAACTTCTGCATCTCTCCAGAGGGGAATACCGGTCGCTTCCAATCATCCCAACGCTACTAACACAAGCGCAAGGCAAGATTCAGCACCCAGACCTAAAGAGCCTCTCCCTCATGGCATGGAGGATTCGACGCTGATGGTACAAAACCTGCCAATAGCCATCCGTAGTATCTTGCAAGCTGCCCGCAAGCCGTCTACAAGGGTGTCTTATGCTAGAAAATGGGTAGGCTTTACGAATTTCGTGTCCCAGTTTGGACAAGACCCAAAAACCTGCCCAATTCAAATAATTTTGGAGTACTTGCACACGCTGATGCTGAGAGGCTTAAAATTATCGTCGATAAGAGTGTATTTGGCAGCAATTTCAGCCAATAGACCTTATACCACCACAGGAACAGTCTTTACTCACCCGTTAACAAAACAGTTCCTGAGAGGCCTGCGGAACATCATCCCTCCAATTAAAAACCTAATACCCGGCTGGGACTTACCATTAGTGTTACGTGCTCTCCAGCAAAAACCATTTGAACCGCTTGCCACCATAGACCACCGCTTGCTGACATGGAAAACAGCTTTCCTGGTCGCCATCACGTCAGCAAGGAGGTCAAGTGAACTCTGTGCACTAAGAGAAGACTCTCCCTATATGGTCTTCCACAAAGACAAAGTAATTGTCAGGCCTGACTCTTCTTTTGTCCCAAAAGTGGTGTCTGAATTCCATGCTAACCAAGACATAGTCCTTCCAGCATACTTCCCGAACCCAACTACTGACTTGGAGAGGAAGATGCACGCACTAGACGTGCGACGTGCCCTGGCTTTTTACAAAGATCGAACTGCCTCATTCAGGCAAACATTGCAGCTATTCGTCTGTTATGGAGGCAAATCAAAAGGTCAGCCTGTGTCCAGGCAAAGATTCTCAAAATGGATTGTAGAGACAATTACCATCGCATACCAGATAGCGCGCAAAGAGTTACCTGGTTCAGTGAGAGCACACTCAACCCGAGCGCAGTCTACGTCAGTGGCGTTTGGAAAAGGCATCCCTCTACCAGACCTATGTAGAGCAGCCACCTGGTCCACGCCAACGACATTCATAAGACATTATAGACTTGACCTTCGAGCTCGGGAAGCAAACGCCTTTGGCCGGGCAGTCCTCTCATCGGTGTTGCAGTGACGTGGGCCGCCGTCCCGCCACCGGTAAGTCAGCTTGTTACTCTGCCCATATGTGTGATGCACAGAGACCACGAAGAAGAAGGACAGGTTGCTTACCTGTAACTGTAGTTCTTCGAGTGGTCATCTGTGCAGTCACACAACCCATCCATCCGTCCCCGCTCGGCGTCATTATCGATTTCGATGGACCTGCCAGTGGAGACTGGGTGCGTCGCTCCAGTTCATTATATTATGAATGAATATGTTATTTAGTGTAATTCCACAACAGTCAGAGATTACACCAACATATATCTCTCGGTTCATGGGGCCGCAATAGGCGGTCTCAGGGAACTGAGGGAATGGGCGGGAGCCGTGCTGAGGAGCAGGCACGATGGGGGAGGGGCTCCCGCCCAATTCACCTCAGCTAAAGAATTTCCGAAGGAAGCTCAGCGCAGGCGCAGAGCCCATATGTGTGACTGCACAGATGACCACTCGAAGAACTACAGTTACAGGTAAGCAACCTGTCCTTTCTGGGTTCATCTTAAAGTAATGCACTCTATGTGGGGTTACCCTGGAAGACGGTTTGGAAGTTGCAGCTGGTACAGAATGCAGCAGGTTGCCTGGTTAAAGGCTGCCGCCGGCGGGATCACATCACTCCAGTGCTCAAGGAGCTGCACTGGCTACCAGTTGTTTGCCGAGCCGAATTCAAGGTGTTGGCGTTGACCTTTAAAACCCTGTACAGCTCCGGTCCAGTTTATCTCAAGGAGCGCCTCCAGCAACATCAAGTAGGCCGCTCAATAAGATCTGCCACGGACAGCCTTCTCCCTGTCCCATCAGCCAGAGAAACTAGGCTGGTGGGGACTAGAAGGAGGGCCTTTTCTGTGGCAGCCCCCAATTTATGGAACTCTCTCCCCAGTGACCTCCACCATGCCTCTTCCTTGATTAGCTTCCACTGGGCATTAAAAACGTGGCTTTTCAGGCGGGAATATGGGGTGGGTTAGGATTTTTAAGTTTTGTACTGTTTTTAATTGTGTTTTATACTGTGTGTGTGTGTGTGTGTTTCTCCCCCCCCCCCTGTATTTTATTGGGCTGTACATCGCTCAGCGTGGCCAGATGTTTGGCCAGATGGGCGATTCATAAATATAATAAATAAATAAAGTGCTGCTGACTGATCTTTAAAGCTGTAAATGGCCTAATGCCAGGTTATCTGAAAGACCACTTATGTCCACATAAACCTACCTGAGCCCTAAGATCAAAGCGACCCCACTCTTTGGCATTTTATTAGCGAAGATTAGCTTGACGAGTACCAGGGACAGGGCATTTTCAGTGGTGGCTCCATGCCTGTGGAGCTCTCCCCCCAGGAAAATCTGACAGGCCCCCTCTCTTGCCATCTTTAGATGTGCAGTAAAGACCTTTTGTTCTGCAAGGATTTCTATGAGTAATTCATATTGATTCCTAGATACTGTATTAAAATGTTTCTGCTGCTGAATTCTCAGTAATTGTTCTTTACTGTTAACTTGTATTACAAGCTGCCTTTAGGAAAAAAATGGTATCTTGAAAGGCTGGGTATAAATGAATACAATAAATAAGCTCATATATTAAGATATATACAGCATTAATGCAGTACTCCTGAAACATAATGCTTTCCCCCCCTTCCTCAGGTTACAGCAGCCATTGAACATCATTCACAAGTATGGCACCTTGTCGGGTTACCTTTGAAATAAGAGGAATATCACCACCAGGTACAAAACATTTTCCTTTTACTGCAGTTTTACAGGAAAAATGGAAGGAAATCAATACATCATGTGCAAATACTTGGAGGTGGGATGTGTGGGGAAACTGGATTTCTTTTGCTTTGCACGGACTGATTTCTCTACATATAGAAGACATTAACAGGGAGTCATGTCATCTCTTTACTGAGCAAGTGTATGCAGATTTATTTTTAATGAACAGGGTAGATTTTCCTGAGCTCTACTACATTTCCAGATATTTGTTTAGCGATGACCTGCCAAATATGTCTGGTCAGATTGATATGTGAAACCCTTCCCAACACCTCTTTGGCTCTGCTGTCTCCTTTTTGCAGTTTACCAGCTTTCAAGCCTGTACAGTCCCTTTTATGCTAATGGCCTCTTCTGTCCATAGGCTCAGTGTTTGTCTCTCTCGTTCCACCCATACTGAACTTCTGCTTCCCTCAGAAAATATGCTGTTGTCAGTATTTTTCTCTAACACCCTCCCCACTCCCAGCCCCAAGCAGTTGTGATGTTACTTTACATTCATTCTATTATATATATATATATATATAGATATAGATATAGATATATATACACATATAGGCCTGTGGCTTACGCTGGCTCAGCTTGTCTGAGCGTGGAAAGCTAAGCAGGGTCAGGCCTGGTTATTACTTGGATGGGAGACCCCTCCTCTAGTTTCCTGCATTGAGCAAGGGGTTGGACTCGTAGCCTTGTAGGCTCCTTCCAACTCTATGATCTATGAAATATATATAGGTCCTCCCATGGTGTCCCCTGGGATACCTGCGGGAAGACCAAGGGGGAGGGAGGGGGCCAACAACCCCTTTGCTGCCCCTCAGTTGTGGAATGATCTGCTGATTGAAATGCATCTTCTGACTTCTTTGAATGTTTTTAAGCAGGCACTGAAGACTTTATTATTCTGTTAGGCCTGCCTTTTATAGTATTTTACTACAATTTTATGGAACTTTTATCAATTTTTATGGGATTTTATGGAATTTTTATTCTGTTTTCATGCTTAATTGTATTGGTTAGTTTTGGTTGTGTGCTGTTGTATATTTGTTTTGTTTGATTGTGGTTTTGTATGCCGCTTAGGGCATTTATGTATAGGCGGGATATAAATTGAATGAATAAATAAAAAATAAGAATAAAACCCACGATGAGCCTCATTGTCGGTTGAGTGTGCCATGGGCTATTTGCACAACAGCCAACCCACCGTGGTTTATTGCCAGGGTGGGTTGGCATGACGTGCAAACACGCCCTTTGTGTGACTGGAAGCGGCAGCTTGATCTTTCCTGGACAATTGCTCCCCCTACTCCCTCCCATTACAGTGGTAAATTTAGAGGAAGGAAGAATGAACAGAAAGGAGGACTGGTGCCAGGTGTGACTTTCAGAACTCCTTCGGGCTTGGCTTGTAATAAGATTGGGGTCTTTTTCTTTTGTCTTTCTCTTACCCATGTGCACTGTTTTTCTCATTCCACTTGTATGCTTTTCTTCTTCCTTCAGACACTCTTTTTATTCAGTACCCTGTATAGTTGGTCCTCTTCATGCAGATTCCTAGCTTCTCTGTCCCTCAATCCCTGCCTCTGTGCTCATGTCCCTCCCTTTTGTGGAATGTGCAGCCCTTCTCATTCATAGTATCTTGGTAAGGTTTTTCTGCCAGCTAAACTTACCTTGCATTGGTCTCATAGTAGCTATGCTGACCAAGTCAGCTACTGATCCTTTTACTTCACCGGATAGCATATTCAGAAATAATACATAATGTCCCAAACTCAGCCAGCAGCAGGCAAGTTGTTGGTGTCTCGGATAACAGGCAATTGACTTTTAGCCTAGTACACATGACCTATATAAATGCTTACAAGACTATTAATTTATGAATGTGTGCATGTACATACCTATAAGGCACATCAGGATCTTGTACACAGCTTTGGGATATCAGTGTATCTCTTGCTCCCCCCTGTGGATCTGTACAGAGCTATATGTACGCAAGTAATTTACGGTAGTGAACATTTCACTGCAGTAAAGAAAAGCAAATGTGTAAGTCACCACTTTCCAGGTTGAGAATACGAATTATTAGTTTCATCTCCTGCTGTTAACGCTTCGTTACTGCAGAAAAGCATGTTCTAGAATTTATTTAGGAGCTATCTGCTAACAGAAGTTTACACATGTAAGATCTATTCATGGAGGGTTTTAGTGTCCCATTGTTGAGCAGCAAACTGGGCTTTGAGTGAGAGAAAGTAAGGGTGCAATCCTATGCATATTTAGACAGAAGAAAGTCCTACAACTCCCAGAATCCCCCAGCCAGCCATGCTGACTGGGGAATGCTCGGAGTTGTAGATTTTTCCCCCCCTGTCTAAACATGCATAGGATTGTGCCCCAAGACTGAAAAATTAGGTCTGTCTTGCCTTGTGTGGGCTTGGGCAGGCACATGCTTCCCCTCCTGCCTGTATAGTACTACTATACAGTACAGTGCTTTGAGTCTTTTCAATAGAAAAGCAGTTTAGAAGTTGTCTAACTTTGAGTCTGCACATGTTGTTAACATGGGCCTGCTCAGTATCGGCAAAACTCTGATAATTTGAAAGCTTTATTGTGTGCTTTCTTACACGCACTCTTCTTTCTAGGAGAGGTTTTTGCCATATGCGGAAGCTGCAATTCTCTGGGAAATTGGAATCCCCAATGTGCAGTAATCCTTCAGCCGGAGGATGAGGCTGGTGATGCGTAAGTTTCTTTCAGCAGTGCATGCACAAACTCATAATTGTACACACAGGCTGGGTAATGCTAACTATACAGTTCATGTGCTACTTCTTAATTGCCTCAACATCTGGATGCCTCATCTTCGAAATCAAAAGTATCCTTGAGGTTGATTATTGCTTGATGTGTACCTGGACACTGCTTAAGCGCTTGCATGGCTCATATTTGGCTTAGTGTGCTTATCATACAGTACTTCAGGGGAAAACCTGTCTGCCCACATAACACAATTGTGTGGCCCATAGACTATATCAAAAGTCAAATTTTATCTGTTTCTCCAGCCCTTTCTGATTTGTGTCCTTTGTTTTGTTTGCATAGATCCTAAAAGAAACTTGCACACCCTGATTCAGCAAGGGTCACTCTTTGTGTGTGGAAACAATCTCTGCATATGCAAGAGGTTGCTAGTGTGGGAGCTAGGGCATGAGGTTGAAACAGAAATACTGTGCTTGCAGCTTTGGTCCTCATTCAGTGTTCCAAGGTGTAGACATAGCCTCCACATCCACTGCTGTGCACTTCTCTTCCCTCTTCCTCCTGTGGCCCCCCTCCCCTGGATATTTATTTACTATGGAGTATAGGATGAAATTAGTAGAGATCCACTAGCACTACTGCTGTCTTATATCTTCTGATTGGATCAATAATCACTCCAAGTATGTAGTGAAGTCTTTGGAAAGTGCTTTTGGATAAGCATTAGTGTTTACATCTTTGAGCCACTAAATATCCCAAGGGCTGTTACCCAGTAAATTGCACAGTTAGCTCTACTATGCATGCAACAGGTTTCTTGTTCATTTTCTTTACCTTAACAACAGCCTCCTGTGCCACTTGTGAAGCTGTTTGGGTGCCGCAGCAATCATGTTAATGGCTCCACCTGAAAATATTATGTGGAGGCTGCCTTTTTAAACAATATATTTGTGAACTGGGTCCTTGTTGGACCCTGAATATTGTGCTAGGAAAGTGGATTGTTGCTCATCTTCTAAGTAATGTTTCTATGTGGTGCTTGCTACATGGATGTTTTAAAAGTTATAGCTGTGACCTCCATTGTTATGTCAGAAATGGCCCTTTGAAACAAAACAGGGGAGGAAAAAAAGTCAAATGTACCACTGTGTATGTGTGTGTATGCACAGCAAGTGTTTTTTTAAATAAACGTCTTAGCTTGACAGTTATCCTATGTTGTTTTCCTAAAATGTTTTCAAAAATATTTTTTCTGCAGCCTGCTATGGAAAGCTACAGTTGACCTTCCTAGAGGAAAGGATATTGACTATCGATATTTTCAAGGCAGTTTCTTAGAACCCCAGGTATGTATAGCTACATAAGCCCTAATATAACTTACTAACTCTAGGATAAGGTCTTGGTGGTATAGCATTTGGAAATAGTCTATACCTTGTCGTCAGCTGTTAAATTCATTTTTATTCAGTTCTCCTAATAGCAAACTGTGTTTATCTTAAGTTAAAATTTCCTACACAAAAAGCATTTGTATAAGAAAATATGAACCCGAGAGAGAGAGAGGGCACCTGCATATATCTTCCTACATGTACTGGCAAGCCACAGTTGGTCACTGTTTCCCAGCATGTGTATCCAGATCTAAAGACATGTACAACTCTTGTATGCAGTAATCTCCACATCTCATGCTTTTGTTTCCCGAATGCTTACTGTGACCTGGTTCATGCAACACGACAAGCCTGAGTACAGGTTGCCGTTGAATCGTGGTCTGTCATTGAATCGTGCGGTGTTGTGTGAACCTAGCCATGCTAACAAACCATGGTTTGTTAACCACTAACAATCCACAGTTCACAACCTAACAACAAACCATGGGTTTGCTTCATGGGTTTGTGGTAAACAAACCATGGTTTGCTAGCGTAGTTGGGTTTACATACCACAACAACCCGCACTCTGGCTTGTCATGTTGTGTGAACCCAGGCTGTATAGGAAAAGTTAAACTTACAAAGAATATCAAGCTTAAATGGTAAACTCAAAAATCTTTTGTCACTGATAGCTTAAATTTAAATGCAAACATTTTAAACATGACACAGGCATTTAATGTATTAGCAACATAAGCCTTTAATAGTTGAAAATAGATAGATGTGTTGGCATGTATCCTGTTGTCTTAGTGGTTTTGCAGGACATGCTATAAGTAGATGAAGGCATGTGGGCTTTGGAAGGCAAGAAACCTCATAAGCCAAAGTTAGTTTTGATATCTTTCTAACTGCACTCTTATCACTTTGTTAAATATCTGAAGTATGGAAGAGAACGCAACTACAACCTAGTGTTTTTCTTTAAAAAGTTGATAGATCTACTGTAGTTAAGACAAGTGCCCTTATAATACATGCAAACTTCACAGTATGTATTGGTGAGTGTCTTTCCTTTGAGTAGGTGCTTTGTATTGTGCATGCTATAAGTACCGTGTGATGCAGAGGCTTCTATGGTAAGTATGAATTTATTGAATAGAAGAGTAGAGACATATATAAAGAGCCAGTATTGATGGCTATCATAAACCTAGCTACCAGAAGAGGTTTTAAATTTGATCGGGAGTGGGGAAGCTGTACTGCAGTGAAGAATGCATTGTTCTAGCATATGGATATGCTAAAAGTGAAGCTAAAAGCAGGAATATATAGAAAAATGACAAGTAGAGTGCAGTGAGTGAGTACAGCTAAGTAAATGTAAAATTATATGCACCTGTGGCATTGAATTAATAATGATGATAGGTCAGAACTTTTATTAAATCTCTTCCTATTGCATTTTTCTATAGTTTCACTTAGCTTTGATTGCTATTAATGACTGGAATGTTTCATAGTCCATAGCCTTTTATTATAGTTGAGAAATTGAGACACAGGCCAAATGAGGGGTTTTTAATACACATGTATGTGTCAATTTTATAAACATATTCACAAGCACAGTTGTAAAATCTGAACTAAGAGATGAAGCAGACTATATTTAAGTTTAGTGTGATCTGATGCAGGTTTATTTCCATGAAAATTCCACTGTGCTCAAGCCGTAATGCTTTAACACTAGGGCAAGTTAACAGGTTTGCCCCCTTTTTTTTAGACTTCTAACCAGGAGAGTAGTGAATCTCTTAATTTTTCTATGACTAAGGGACTCCTAGGTGATTGCCACAAATTTAGCTGTTGATCAGGGTGGGTTTAGAATACTAACTAAAGATACTTTAATTATTTTTAGTTCATGGCTAGAAATGCCTGTAAGATTGGAATATGTGAACCAAACTTTAGTCCTGTTTCATAATTTTTGAGTAGTAGAAGTGCCACATTTCTGTTATTGGAGTAACTTATGAAAATAACTTTAGTCTCAAATATTTGGAGTATTGACTTGATCCTCCTTTGAATATTATTGGTAAGAAGAGGAGATTGTGTCTTAGGCTAATCTGAGTTGACAGGTACTGTTGAGTAGCCAAACTGTTGTCCTTATTTTCTAGCTTCCATGTTGAAAAACTAGTTCATATTGCATAGATTCTGGTGGAAGTTTGCTAAGCAGAATGCTATCCAGTTAAGATATTTTCTTGAATCTAAAGCAGCTTGAGAGGCAGTGGTTCACTATTGGGCACCCCACCTTACTATCTTAGATGTAAAAGAGTGCTAAAATGCCATGGGCAGAGTAACAAATAGCCAGCAGCATGCTGGCTCTTTAAGAAGCCCCTTTAAAAAAAAAAATTATGACAGGCAGGCCCTATAATTTTTCCTTCTAGAAATACAAAGCAAATATTTTCTTCTATGCCAAAAACCATACTACTTTATACAGTATCTTAAACTCCCTTTGAGTAATGTTGGGTGGGTTTTTTTGTTTGTTTGTTTTTGAGGGCCTTTTTAAAAAGGGGGGGGGTTCTTTTTATGCTTTCAGGAAAATTACTTGTCCATGGTAGTGTGTTAACCTTAGACTTTAGCTTTCTGTTGCTCATCAACTCTATCTAGAAATGTTTTGCTTACAATCCTCCTTTTGGGCAATAGTAAACAAATCCCTCCCGGCTAGCAGCTGTAGATGTTCACTAAAAAATTTAAGTATTTCCAGTCAGAAAACTACTTGCACATCCTTCTCAACTGATTTTCTTTTGGTATGTGTATGCAGTCACTCCTGCTTTTATTGCTGAATAGCTTAATGTTCACAAAAGGCAAAGTTGCATTATCATTTAAAATCCATCTTGCATTTTAAAATGACTTATTTTATTTGGCATATGTTGTGTGACCACCATGGATGCTGTTGTGCAAGCACTTAATTTAATAAATTGCCTGAGTGCAGTCCTTAGTGGTCATGGGGCACAAAGTAATCTGTGTATCTTGAACTTCTTACACCTCACAAGATTCATTTATTGTGTGAGTGACTCAACTGTTTAAGATACCTGAAGCAAGTATAAGTATTCATGGGTCTCTGTGCTTTTGATTTTAAATAATTTTACTCTTAAGTGGATTCTTAATCTAAGAAGTAGAAAGATCAATTCTACATGTAAGTAATGGCAAAACTGTAGACATGCAGCATGTTAACTTGCAAGTAAGGCCACTATTTTCACTGGAACTTACTCCTCAGTAAGTGTGTTTAGGATTGTAGTTGAACAGAACAATCCTAGTGGTAGTCGTGGGGGTGGATTGCATGGTGAAGCGACTGCCACTTCCTAAGCCCTTGTCTTTTTTTCTTTTTTCTTTTCCCCGTCCCATTGTGGTCAGCGGGAAAGAATTACCTATGCCAGCTTTTCATGGGCATACCAGGGGCCCTTCAACACCGTAAGTGTCGTTCCGCCAATGGGCCTCCCTTTCTGCCAGCAGAGCAGCACTTAATCTGCACCCAGTGACCACTCAGCCAGCCTTTGACTAGAACTAGGATTGCACCCTAGATTTCTAAATAATACTTTGCAAGTACAAATAGATTCTTGAAGAGAATTTTTGTGAATGCATATACTAGGGTGGGAAGGATATGTGCTTAAATTCATAACCTGCACAGGTTGTTCACAGTCCATCTGGGCTCTGAGCAGTTCCTTTTTTTTTAGTATGGTGTTTGAACAAATTATGCGAATGAGCTGTGTTGATACTTTTTAATGTGTATACAGACATAGAAATATCATGATTATTTTCAAAGGAATGACCAGACTAAAAGATACACATGCCGGGTTTTCTCTGCCTAACCTTCTGTCCTGTTTCTTTTTTCTCTTAGTTCTACAAACTCTCTCTCCCCTTAACCAAGACTTTAATATACAAAAAAATTATAAACTTCCTTATTACTGTTCATTTTGAGGGTTGGGTATCTTATTTTTGCTGCACTTTTAAAGTAATAGGTTGGATCCAAAGAGCTTCTAATGCTATGCCACACAAACTTTTGCACAGGTTCATACAACGCTATAATGTGTAAGTTCTATAGAAGTTCTCATTCTTGTGCAACCTCTTGTACAAGCAGTAAAATTTCACTTGTTCAGTCCCATAGCACAAAGTGTACAACAGGCCTTCTTGGAGTAAACAATTTCTTTCACATGTGGAAAGGCACTTTTGGATCCCTGTTTTTCTGGTGTTGGTTCAAGGGTAGGGTTTGTGGGGGTTTTTGTCTGCATGAGAGCGGAGCAGACCAGGGCCTATGCTGTGTGTTCTATGTTATATTTGAACTGTTGTGACTGATGACTATAGAAAGCCATAACTATGAGTTAAATGCCTAAGGGCGCAATCCTATGCATGTTTAGACAGAAAAAAGTCGTACAACTCCCAGCATTCCCCAGCTAGCATACTTGGGTGGGGAATGTTGGGAGTTGTAGGATTTTCTTCTGTCTAAACATGCATAGGATTGCACCCCAAATTAGTTTTAATTGAGTCAACACTTCTGCAGTTTTTTTTAATGATTCAGTATAAAGATACCACCATAAGCTATTAATATGTGTGACTACTGCAACTGTACTAAAAAGTGTGATGTATAACACTTGTGAGTGTTATAAGTCTAAAACATTGTTCAGAATCTTCATTCTTGTGGTCGGAAATTATAACGTTAAGCCCTATTCATGTGACACACTGGATCTGTGGAGTGGGTGTTTGTGCAAGTGGAATTGTGCCACTGGCTTGGACTCTGAATTCCACATGTTCAGCCTAGCCTTTGAACAGGACTAAGACATGCAGACTCTGTTCAGAAGTTAGGCTAAATGTGTAAATGTCAGCGGTAGGGTAAGGGCCGCCATTGCATGTCTCTGCTCCCACCCCCTTTTCACTGTATGGAGGTATGTCACTTGAACAGGGTTATAGTCTTAGGATGACCAGATGCATCTTATTGGCATCAGAGGTTATGATATAAATGGCATGAATCAAGACCAATCTTTGCACTTCAAAGGGTATATACATGAACTAGGCTCACAAAGGATGTAAGTGAGCATCACAGGTAAAAATCGGATTTAACGAAAATTATTGCAGACATTTAACTTTTAAATTACAGACTCTCGATGGTCCATGCCAAGTCATAATTCACAAGTGGGAGACTCATCTACCACCACGATCAATAACCCCTTTAGGTATGGGCACCATTTGCATCTGTTTGGAGCATATGCATAAGATTACTAATATGTTACAAAATGGTTTAGTCGGGTTGATAATATTTTGTAGGATTAACATTAATACCACTGCTACAAAGGCACCTTCCTTTTAGCCCATCACGGGCATTGCTCTCTAAATTTTATAAAATGGCTTTACTTACATTTGTGAACAAAATGGATTTGAACAGTTAATTCTTTTCATGCCTTCATCTTTATCAGGTCCACAGATTTTGGCTGTTCAAATGCTCTGGGTTGTGGGTGGGGTTGCCTCCAATTTCACATTGAGCTTTGGAAATGTGACATAGATGAAGCCCAGTTCTCATCCCCAGACTTGAAGCTGGAGAGAGGTGGGGGGATCATCCCAGCAGATGTGGAGATGATCTCCACTGAGTATTATGCTCACCACGTGGAAAAGGAATTTGTGGACCATTGAAGTCTTCATTAAAAAAGTATAAAAAGACAGGGCATTTTCAAATAAGCACTACTGACAATCGTTGTGTTTTGAGATTGGGAGTCCATGATCATGTTTTCTTTACAAACTAAGCCTCTGTAATAGAAAGTATAAATTGTTTATGTTAACTACCAATTCTTTTCTGAAAAATATATATCTATTTTTACCTCAGTGGCAAGGCATCCCTTCACTGAAACATTATATTAAACTTATTCATGAATACAACAGGACTTAAAGTAAATATAGGATAAACATAGCTTATACCTTTCTTTTAATTTAGGATAAACAGTGCAAATGGAAACATAATGGTGGTATAAACTAATGTTCTCTCTCCCTCAAGGTGATTTTATAAAGTGATTCAAGTTTCTTGCTATCTGTTTTCTGTAGGACAACAGAACCTGAAAAAAAATGTGATTGGCTTTGTTTCATTATACATTTCTAGTATGTTATGATAAAACATGAAAATGCATCCTTTATATTTCAACATATATACATTACTTGGAAGTAAATTCCATGCATGTATGGGCTTCAAATTAGTGAACTTAGTGAACAATCTAAGGCTGTAAATTCTATGCACACTTGCCTGGGAGTAAGTCCCATTGAATTCAGTGGGACTTTCTTCTGAGCAGATATGCATAGGATTGCTTTCTAGTTGTTAGAAAGAATTATGCACATCATAAATGACTTTCTGCGTACCAATTCATTCTTTTAGTCAAGACTAGTTAGGATATCATGTCCTTCAGTTATCATCAGACTTATAAAGCTCTCTGCTAGTCTAGATTCCATCCTCTTTACTGCATAGATGCCACTACTGCACCTTAAATTCAGGTAGATCTTCAGTTTGTGAAGTAATGTGTGAAATGCCCCTCAATTGCTTTTAAAGGTAAAATGGTAACCTGTAATTATCAGAAATATCTTCTGATCTCAGTTTCTAGGTACCACTGTCTTTCAAGAAGACTTAATTCATTTAGACAGCTTAGGGCCAAAACCTAATTAATTAATAACTTAATTAAAGGGAAAATTACATTTCTTTGCCAGTGACAGTTTACAGCAAATTTAATTAAGTAGTCTATCTGCTTTTGGGTTGGGGAATTAATTATACGAATGTTTAATGTTCTCACAGTATTATTCCAAACTGAACTGTTTCGCAATACTGGAAGAAACTGTGCCCTTTTGTCACATGTGGAGGGTCAGACAACAATACAAAATAACACTTGAAAACGAGATGGAGGAAAAATTAACCTTTTGATTAAAACTTTTGTCATCTTAAACTCTGCATAGTTCTGTGTTGTTGATTAGCTTATTCAGTGTTTAAAGATTTCAACTTTTACATTCCTTTAGCATGGGATGAAAGTGACAGTCTTAATTTTTTATTGTAATAACTGAAGCTGGAGATCTAAACTATAAGCATGTAGCAAAACAGATTTATTGGTTGCTTAGCAGTACTTTATAGTCCATCACATTAGTAACATAGAGTGCATTATCCTCCTAGTGCAACATCCTGGCATGATACAATATATGTATCCTTTTCCCAGTTTAGATAACTCGGTTTGAAGGAAGTCCATCCTGCTAAGGGTGCCTTGGAGACTTTTTAAAGGAAGAAAACAAAGCTTTGAGCAGCCTTTCCCAACCTGGCATCCTCGAGATGTGCTGGACTACAAACCCATCATCCCCAGCCAGCCTGGGGATGATGGGTTTGTAAGTCCAGCACATCTGGAGGGCAGCAGGTTGGGGAAGGCTGGCTTAGGAGTTTCTTGCAGGTTGTAGTAATACGCATATTCTTTGTCTTTCTATTTACCGTAAATGTTTTAGTTGTAGCTATTATAAATAGTGCTGAAGTAGAAGACTTACTGACAGTGCAAGCCTCTACATGCCTATTCAGAAGTAAGTCCCATTAAGTTCAAGGGGACTTACTTCCAGGTAAGTGTGTGTAGGATTGCAGCCTAAATTAGCAATTAATTGGATAACCAAACTCTATGAAACTCTATGAACTTTTCTCATTGTTTGTCCTTTCAATTCTAGAGGATGGTGTTTCTCTTGATGATGGGCACTTTGGAATTTTTGGTAAGTACTTTATCAATCAGTGGATTTGAAACATTTGTATATAATATATATATGTATTTGTATTAGGAAGTTTAACACAAATTATTTTGAAATCCTTAAACTAAGGATTATAACCCTATATCTGAGGGTTGTATTTAAGCAAATAGTAAGACTTGTTGAGCAAACACAACATCCCTGCCTAAGTTGTTATGCTTAGCATTGCGGAGATGTCGCTCTTATGCAACTGTTTAGGGTTAGGTTGCAAATTGCATGGAGTCATGTCCCTTAGCACCACACTGTTATTTATTTATTACTATTCTTTCCTGCATTTTCAGAATACAGATCCTTCCAAGGCAGCATATAAGTAACATAAAGATAACTGAAAAGGTGGATGGTCCTCAAAATGACTAAAGAATTAATTGTAAATTTGTTATCGGCAAGTAGATTAATGATAGCAAGAAAATGGAAAGTTCAGCAAGTTTTCTCTATCACTGACTGGTATAAAGAAGTGTGGGATATGGCTTTAAATGATAAATTAAACTTGTAATATTAAATGCAAAAGGGGACAATTAAAGAAAAATAATTTTAAGGATATTTGGGGTTTATTTTTGGATTTTGTGTTAAATAAGGGGAAAGGGAGTATGCCATGTCAAGATACGTTGTATTTTTGGAATAATGAATAATTATAGATTATAGAGATAGAATGTATTATATGGCCCCATGGTGACGGGAGCACTATATAAGTTGTATGTTTGTTATTTATTTGTTTTATGTATTGTTTGAAATTTTTTAAATAAAATTATTATAAAAATAAATAATAAATAAATTTTTAAAAAAGTAACGTAAAGATAAAGTAATAAAATCACAATAAACAGTATTAAAATATAACAGTTCATAAGGATCCTTCCCACAAAGCAGTTGATTGTAGAAGGTCCTGGGGAGGGGGAGGGAGGGGTGCTTCACCCGCTGCCCTCTCTCTCCTGGAATCCTTCTCACTTTAGTTCAACATTAAATCTATGCTGCTTGGGGCCATATAATTATTGCTTTCATCCTTACCAAACAGTTGCCCTGTGATATTCACTCTTCCATGTCATATCAAATTAATCTTGTTTGTATGGATTTTGAATATGAAAATGTTTCTCACCACTTTATAATGGATGGTTTGGGGTATTTGTTCCATTGAACAGATAGAAAAATATACTTTACACAGGACTTCAGTTCAAAGCTTGAGTGACGGGGACCTGCCCCCTTGCCTTTTATGACTGCCCCCTTACTTATTGATTTGAGAATGCTATGGGGGGCATGATTTGCCTACAGGTGGGGTTTGTGGATTTCTTAACACACACACACACACACACACACACACACACACGAGGGATGTTGAAGAGTCCTTGGTTTCGAGTCACGAGTCAAGTCACGAGTCTTTGGACCCAAGTCTCAAGACCGAGTCCGAGTCCTTGGTCCAAAATGGTGAGTCACGAGTCACTTCCAAAGCTGACTCCACAAGTCCCTATTAAAATCAATGGGGGGTTTTCCCAACAAAATAAGGCTATTTCAGATGTGTGGCTTAAATACATTCTAGGCATAAGTGTGCCTTTTTATTTCAAAACTCTGCAACTGATTTTGGCAAGAACAGACCAGGCAGACAAACCCAAAATAACCAGACAGGCAGAGGAGGCAGGGAACCCCAAAACAGGCAGGCAGAGGCCTTTGTCTTGGACAATTCAAACTGTGGAACTGGTTAAGAAGAGACCAGGCAGGCAGAGGAGGCTGGGAACCTCAAACAGGCAGGCAGAGGCAGCCAAACCCAAAATGTCTGAAAGGTTGCATTTTAGGAAAATGATTTTAAAAAATAAACTTGCTGTACTTCCTAAAACCTATCCATGTTGCATTTGAAGAACACGATTTTGGAACACGAGTCCTTGGTCTCGAGTCCCGAGTCGAGTCTCAAGTCCCATTAAAAATATTGGGACTCGAGTCAGAGGGGGGACTCAGTCCAACTCACGAGTCGAGTCCTGGAGTCCGAGTCCCCATCCCTGACACACACACACACACCTCCCCCAGTAATGCAAGCAATGCTTCATGTGGCTGATTTTGGGAGTGTTTCTAGCGCTGTTGGTAGAAAAACACCAGAACAATTTTGAAGCAGTTTGAATTAATAAGGCAATATACATCCACCTGAAGGCAACCAAGTAGCTCTCATCCCAAAGTGTCATTTCAGCACAATGCCTTGTAACAGCACAAAAGGAACCTAGAATTGCCCAGTAAATGGTGTTTGGCTTTGGGCCTAGAGGAGTGGATTTGAATCTGCTTCGCTTACAGACGAATAGATGGGCCAAGAAAAACATTCAGTTTTAGTTCTTGGTAACTGACTCCTCGACCATGCCCACAATTCAGAGGGTAAACCTGGCTACCTGAGTAGCTTAAATTAGTTGCTCTCCATATCCTCCTCAATCCCATCCATATGACATGATAAGGTCATAGACCCCTGTCCGTGCTCCCCTACTGCAATCTAGAGAACACTGCCTTGCTGGGTATGTAGTTTAAACCCATCTTCTGAGACATATAGGTTACTTGTTTTGAATCAAAGCAGGCACTAACACTTTATCTGTCTGGTGCTGCTAATGATACTGGGAATGGGGCTGTGTGAGTGGGTGTGCACTTGCTTTCATTCCAATAGGAATAAGACTCCACTTTTCTATCAAGTTTCTCCTCTGCTGAAGAGTCTGGTGCAGAGTTTATTTCAACTGTATTTCACACAGCAGATCATTTGTAGTTCCTAGGGCTACTTCAGGCAAAATTATGGCAACTCAGATCCACGTCAACTGTACCACAAACATCCATACTACTGGGGCTAGTTTCAGCTGTAGTGGTGGCAATAAGCTTGTGTTGGCACCTCCCTTTTTTAGAGCAGAAGTACCTGGATGACTGTCTAAGAGGGGTTTAGTGATATTCCAGGGTGTAGCAAAATGATTGTATAAAGTTATAACTATTGAATTTTTACTTTATCAGATGGTGTGGAGAGTGTCGATTCTGGATGGCTGACGTGTCAGACAGAAATAAGACTACGCCTGCATTTTTCTGAAAAGCCACCTGTATCAATAACTAAGAAAAAATTTAAAAAATCTAGGTTTAGGTATGATCACACTAATCATAGTTTGCTATTTCTTGTTTTTGCTGAATCCTTATCTATCTAAAATTACTTCTAGGTGAAATAAAATATTATTTATATTTTAATAATATAATGGTATTAATATGTGAATCTATAATAGTGTAATTCTGGAAAAGCCAAGTTCCCTTCCCAATTTGTTTTCTAAAGCCCTTAAAGCCTGAATCCTTTCTTTTCTGCAAGGTAACTACTGGGTTAGTTGTTACTTCTCAGTCTTTGTAATCAGCTTTGAGGTTCTTCTAAAATCACTGCTTTTGGAAATCTAAAAATAGAAAGTAGGGTGCATGTTTACTGGAAAGCCTGTTCCTAGGATCTCCCCATCCCCAAGACAGAAATGATTGGTGCCCTGTAGTCCTTAAGTAGATTTGGAAATGATTGTCACCAGTTTTGCTCCCTTCCTTGTTATTTTGTAGAAGAGGGGATAGGGATTGCAACCCTGATGTTGCTCATATATTGATTATGCAGTGGCTATGTATGACACAGTTGCAGTTCAATTCATATTTAGTTCCATATTGAGTAGTCTTGGTTCCCTGTATAAGGCATATGTGTTCAAAAGCTGCCATTGTTGTACATCCACTACAATTGAGAGCTTTTTGAGTAGCGTGGGATGAATTTGTAGCCTTTGCTTTTTGGAGTTTGCCCTTCAGTCACACTCTTACCCACAGAAAAGTCTGATGCCATAAACTCTCCGGAAGATTTCTTCCTCATACGCTTGGAAAACTACCAACTGCAGTCCAGCAAGGGTCTCAATGCATGAGTTTATATTTCCAAACATATGATTAGATTATTTAATTTCTATGTGCTTTTTATGTTAGCTGCAAGTGTCAGGGGTTTTGGAGGTTGCCGCCACCTTGATAAGATTTCTGAGATATGAGAACTACTATTTAAATTAAAGGTTGGGGAAGTAATGCTAGTGTATATGTCATCTATGGGCTTAGAATGAAGAAGATAACACTGCATTTATATGGAATGTAAGAACTCTGGTTGATCAGACCAAAGGTCTGTCTATCTAGTCCATCATTCTGCTTCACACATTGGTCAACCAAATGCCTATCGGAAGCCCACAAGCAGACATGAGGGCAATAGCCCTCTCTTGCCATTGTTTGCCAGCAGTTGGTATTCAGAGGCATCCTGTCTCTGATCCTGGAGATGGCGAATAGCCATCATAGAACGCCTAGTGGCCTCTCCCTTCCCAGATTGCCATCGAAGGGCTACTCAAGAACCATCTTGCCCTGAGGGGAGAAGAGAGAAGATTGAAGAGGCTGGAGAGCTGCCGCCATCTAGCTCCTGATGACCCCTTTTTCCTTTGACTGCCACCATATGACTATTCAGTGTTTACCCTGCCCTGAGAGGGAAAGAGATTTGGCTTTTTTTTTAAAGCTGTTTTATTTCTATAGTTTTGTTAATACTTATTGGATATTTTTTATGTAAACTGCTTTGTGAGGTTCACCTGAAAAGTTGTTTTATAAACACGTTAATTAAAAATATGGCTAGTAGCCACTGATAGCCTTATCCTCCATGGATTACCGGTAATCTAATTCCCTTTTAAAGCATAGAAGAACCAAGTTCCATAGTTTAATTATGCAATGTGTGAAGAAGTACTTCCTTTTGGCTGTCCTGAATCTCCCAACATTCAGCTTCATCGGATCACCCTGGGTTCTAGCACAGTGGAGTGGGGCAAAAACTTTTCTCTACCGACTTTCCCCATGCCATGCATAATATTATATACCTTGTGTCATGTCCCAGTGTTATCACAAGCATAATATATTGAGTAGATCCTCTGAATCCATAGTCTGCCTACATTCTGTTGCTGTCACTTATGATCTATGACATGTAGCATCGGACTTTGCTTTATCCTTACTGTTTAGGGTGAAACTCACACTTGAAGGGTTGGAGGAGGAGGGTGAAGATGAAGAGGATGATAGACTGTCACCTACAATTCATCATAAAATGGCAAACACATTAGAGATTTCGCTAATAAGTGATACTGAATTCAAATCTCGGCATTCTCAGCCAGAATGTGGTTATGGACTTCAGGCTGACCGGTGGACAGAATATACTATACAGACCATGGAACCAGACAACTTGGAATTAATCTTTGACTTTTTTGAGGTGAGGGCTTGGCCATGAAAAAAGCATTTTTTGTGTTTTGATAGCTGACAAAGTGCAATGTCTAGATAGTTTAAAAACAAAACAAGAAACATGTTCCTTTTTACAGTATGACTTAATCTTTTTGTTGGATCACTCCTTATCATATTTCCGGGTTGCATTCAGTGCTTATAACCCAAACTTAAGCCACCATGACAAACCCATCCCGGGTTCGCACAACATGCTAATCCACTGTGGCTTATAAGTCATGGTGGGTTGTGTCATCAGACAGCACAATAACCCACGTTCATGGGTTGAATATGGGCTGAGTGTGGGTTGTCATTGAACCCTAGGTTCTTGTGGAAATGTGGGTTATCGTGTTGTCTGAACCCAGCTGCATTAATAAGCCATGGCTTGTTAACCACGAACAACCCATGAAGAGAACCCATGGTTTGTTGTTTGGTTGTGAACTGTGGATTGTTCACCATGGCTTGTTACCTCAGCTGGGTTCAGACAACATGATAACCCACGTCTCAACAACAATCCTCAGTTCAACAACACCCACACTCAACCCATACTCAACCCTTGAGTGTGGGTTATCGTGTTGTCTGAATCCAGTCACTATGTTACTCCACTGAAGCATAAAACTGATTATAAGCAGCCAATTCCAGCATGCTCATGTTTCTGGGAATTTAAAAGTAGTGGCAAGATTTTAATTCTATGTTAATGGGCTTCATTTGCATGAACATATGTTCCCCATTGCTTTGTTCTTTACCTGCCTTCATGGGGCAAGACTTGTATTCAGAGAAATGCTTGTTTCAGCTTTCATAAGCACAACAGTAATTCTAAATATGTAAACACCTTTACCTTTTTAGGAAGATCTTAGTGAAGCAGTGATACAGGGAGATGAGCTTCCAGGCCATGTGGGCTCTGCGTGTCTTTTATCCTCCACTATTGCAGAAGCAGGAAAGAGCTGTGGTATTCTCACGCTTCCTATTATGAACAGAATTTCACGAAAAACAATTGGAAAAGTTAGAGGTATGTTTAATACAAAAAATGATGGGCATGCATGCATACATGAGCCTTAAGCTAAATACATTTCCCTTTTTATGTTTAAAAATATTGGTTTGGATCAGAGTTTCATTCATGCTGGAGGAAGGGGGCAAGACCTTTGAGATTCCTCCTTCCTCTGCAGCCCCCCTGTGCTTCCTGAAAACTGTGCTGGAGGGCTGAGAAATCTCCCAGAGCAGCATGAGGTGACAAAGGGGGAATCAGCAAATATTCACTTCCCCTCCACCTTCCTCCAGTGGGGAACCTTTTCTGGATTCACTGTCTTCCTTGAACGGAAGGAGCCGTTCCATTCACAGAACGACCAACCTGGATTCAACCCTCTGGTACAAGGAATTTCAGAAAAACTAGGGTATACAGCTAGAATTAATGGTTTAAGGAAAAGTGCCTAGTGATTATAAATATTTATTATTTTATTTCTATACCGCCCAATAGCCAAAGCTCTCTGGGCGGTTTACAACAATTCATAAAAATACAATATATAATATAACAATAAAAACATGATAAAAATTCCACTACTAAAATTTAAAAACCAAATTTAAAAATGACTTGGATAACTAAACACAAGTTAATAAAAACTAGACCTATTAATATTTTAAAAAGCTGACATAACTGCCCCCCCCCCTGTACTATTTAGAGCTGTTAAATGCCTCGGTATAGAGGACAGTCTTGAACTAGCGCCGAAAAAGTAGTAGAGTTGGCTCCAGAGCAGGGTTCAGTGGGGAGCTTGTTCCATAATTGGGGGGCAACCACAGAAAAGACCCTCCTCCTTGTTGTCACTGACTGAGCCTCCCTTGGAGGAAGACCCCAGTTGTTGAGCGTACTGTCCGGGTAGATTGTGGTTTGGAGAGGCGTTCTGTCAAGTGTTGGGGTCTCGAGCCATGTAGGGATTTATAAGTTAAGACCAGCAGCTTGAATCAGGCTCAGAAGCATATAGGCAGTCAATGCAAGCTGGCCAGAATTGATGTTATATGTTCGGACCTTTTGGTCCCAGTGATTAGTCTGGCTGCCATGTTTTGCACAAGCTGCAGCTTCTGAACAGTCTTCAAGGGCAGCCCACGTAGAGTGCATTGCAGTAGTCTAGCTTAGCTATTACCAGGGTGTAGATTACTGAAGCCAGGCTATCCCTATCCAGATAGGGGCATAGCTGGGTCACCAGCTGGAGCTGGTAGAAGGCACTCCGTGCCACTCAGGCCACTTGAGCCTGAAGTGACAAAGATGGCTCAAGGAGCACACACAAGCTATGAACCTGCCCCTTCAAGGGGAGTGCAACCCCATCCAGAACAGATTGAACATCCTCCATCCGATCAGAGGGACCACCCACTAACAGCATCTCAGTCTTGTCTGGATTGAGCCTCAGTTTGTTAGCCCTCATCCAGTCCATTGTTGCAGTTAGGCACCGGTTCAGCATATCCACAGCCTCACCCACTGGGGATGAAAAGGAGAAATAGAGCTGTGTGTCATCAGCATACTGATGACAACGCACTCCAAAACTCTGGATGACCCCACTTAGTGGTTTCAGGTAGATGTTGAATAGCATGTGGGATAAGACCAACCCCTGAGGAACTCCAGAGAGTCCACAGGGCCGAGCAGTATTCCTCAAGCAGCACCTTCTGGAGCTGGCCATCGAAGTAGGGGCGGAACCATTGCAGTGCAGTACCCCCCACTCCCAACTCAGACAGCTGCCCTAGAAGGATACCATGGTTGATGGTATCGAAAGCCACCGAGAGATCCAGGAGTATCAACAGGGTCGCACTCTCCCTGTCTTTCTCCTGACATACAGGGCTACCAAAGCTGTTTCTGTGCCATTTTAAATGTATCTATTTGTTCTGTATCAGGTGCTCTTTTTTTGCCTTCCAGTAGATTTTAAGTGAAGTTTCTCTGAACCAAATAAAGAGCTAAAGTACTGTTTTAATTGGATAAAAATAAATAATTTGACAACTAGGTGAAATTCACTTTTTCTTTGCAGTGGACTATATAATTATTAAGCCAATTCAGGGATACTTCTGTGATATGGAAGCTTCATATGCCAAATACTGGAGAGAAAGATCAGGGCTAGATGTCGGACACAGGGGTGCAGGGAACTCTACAACCACCACCAAGTAAGTTCACATAATTGAATTATAATTTTTAGTAGCTGTTTTGGCCTGGCTTCTGTGAACCACAAGCAGACTTCTGCTCCTGAAAAGGAGCTTTCTCCTTCCCACTGCAGCCCTTCTGGATCAGTAGAGCAGGGCACTGTTACATCCAAGACTTTGGATATATATTATACCAACTCAAATTAAGAGGAGCCCATTGTCTAAAAGCATTTGTGCCTCAGCCCCCAATGTGTTTTGCTTGGATATAAATGTCAAATGTCTACAGAATGCACTTCCTCGTAAATGTTCCTAAGATTTTAGCTTATCACTTCCATTTTGGCCTGATCCAAAGATTTGCCCATATGTGAGAACTGCTTACATAAAGAAGTACATTCCAGCTGCCAGTAGCTCTGCATAGCCTTGGGTAGAGGTCTTTTCCAGCACCTGCTACCTGGAGATACTGAACATTGAACCTATGGACCTTTTAGCATGCAGAGACTGAGATCTGCTACTTTGCTATGGCCCCTTGCCTCTTGAGCATTGGGAGCTGCTGCATCAAAAATGAAGCACTGAATGTGCACGTAGCTGCCTTGGGCTGGGGCCATTGCTTCTATGTTGTCTGTAGTCTACTGAGGTACTTCATCAGTAGGGATAACAGGCTCTTAGTAGGAGTTCGGGTTTTGGAAAGGGAATAAGAAATGCTGGAGGAGAAACAGGCTGATAAACTTGATGTTTAGAGAACACTGTGTGAGACTACCACAGCAAGCGAGATAGCAGAAGCTGACCTTATACAAAATTGGCCTATGCTTAATTGTTATCAGATCCTTTTCCCCACAAGTAACTTCATAAATTGCAAATGCTGAAATTTGTATCTTCTCTTTTATAGCAACAAAAATATTTTACAGCAACAAAAACAAAGGGGCTTCCATTAAAACTAATTTATTTTTCAAGATCTAGTAACATTCATATTCCTGATAAAAGAATCATTACTGCCCACTGGAAATAGTAATTTGGGGTCTATACACAATAGATTCAATATCTTTTTACATACTGCTTCTACTTTATTGGCTGCAAATGGACTTTGGGATTGATATATATTTCTGGAAAAATTAGAAAAATGTCTTGCAAAGTTTTGATATTAGCTTAGACTGGTAAGGGGTATATCACTGGTTACAATCAGAGTTTCAGATACATTGTTTATGACTCATTCATTTGTCTGTTTTGTTCATATATGCAATGAATTTATGATTTAAATTTATAATTAAAAGAAAACATAAATAAGAAAAAAAATCCCTTTTTTGTCTACAGGCTTGCTAAACTTCGAGAAAATACTGTTGCTTCTTTAAAGAATGCTGCTAGACATGTATGTTTGTGTTTTTTTACCTTAATCCTTTTTTTTTTTTTTTTTTTTTGCATGTTAACACCTATGGATATTTATTGTTGAAATAAATTATGTGAACCATGTAAAAAAAAAATTGGGTGGAATCCAAGTAGTGCCCCTGTGCTGGTTTAAAGTTTCCCTTAGTGAAACAGGAAGGGGGCAGTTCTCCCCCTTGCAACCCACATGTCTTCAAAATCTGTTCCGAAGAGTTGCCCACCCTCCAAAGCAGATTTGTGTGTGTGTGAGAATCACCCCCTCTCTGTTCCACTGATGGACTCTTTTTGTTGGCAGAGGGATACTAGTTGAATTCCTATGGGTTTCATAATCCTGTGTTCATATTATGAAATGTGATTCTTACCGTGGGAAGGCTTAGCACTAGTTGCGCTGTGTTACACTTGTCTGTAATTCTGTTTTCACTGTTTGTTTGTTTGTTTGTTTGTTTTACAGCATTTATATACCACTCCATATTTAAACAGTTTTTGGAGTGGTGAACAATAAAAACATAAAAAGAATAAAACACTGTATTAAAACAGAATATCAATTAAAAACATGGCTGGTCAGTCAAGGAAGGCTTCTTGGAAGAAAGATGTTTTCAGGAGGCGCTGAAAACAACACTATGTGCTTCTTTATGTGCCTCAGTGAGTCTTACTTACACTGGGTGGGATCCAGAGGTCCTTTGACCCTGTTCAGTTGTAACAGCTGTGTAACACAAGCCACTTGCAGTTTCCAGCAACAACCTACGAATTCAGCATTTGTAGGCTGTTTACATGTCATCCAAACCTGGGCACTTGGGGTTGTTCATGTATTAAACCCACAAACTGGCCGCCAAATGCCACTGTTCCATCCGAACAGGACCTATGCGTGGAACTTGGCTCATGGGATACTTCTGCTGGAGGAAGAGGAAGCATTTGTGGCAGTTCCTCCTTCCCCCATGCCCCTGAAAAGCTGTTCTGGAGGGTTAGGGCCGGGACTCTCCAGAAGATGGGTGTGTGTGTGCAGGTGGGAAGGAGAATAGATGAAAATTGTCTCCTCGCTGCTTCCTCCAGCAGAAGTCTCTTCTGGATCTCAGTCTTTTCTGTGAAAGGAAGGAGACTTTCCATTCATGATGAGACACTCTGGAACCAGCCCAGTCAAGGAGTCGGGGGGTTCTTGGAGAAAGTACGTAAAGAATGACTAGGTTATTTTTGTGTGTGCAGTGATAGGAGGACAGATGCACAGTGGTCTATAAATGAGTATGTCAGTGTGAGGATGAAATACCCTGGAAGCCCTTGCCCAGGTAGACAGTTAAAGATAAAGGTGGTAGTTTCAGGATCTGCTGCAGGAGGTTTGTGGTGCGGTGGAGTGATGCTTATAAGCATTGGAATTTGTGTACTAGGAAGGGGAAAGCTCTGGCATGCTCCACACTAAAAATATTGCTATGCTTCTTTCGTCAAGTGGTTTAACTTCAGAATTTGTTCCAAGTTAACTTGCCTGTAATGATTTGGGAACTAAATATAAAGTACATACAGCAGCATGGTACAACCCAAACATTTATGAAACCTTGTTATACATTTTTTGACCTTCCATATTTTAAAATTCGCATGCTGTTGTCTTCCACCCCCCTCCCCCTCTTCTGGCTTAGGGAGCAGCCTTCGTGGAATTTGATGTACATCTTTCCCGGGATCACATCCCCATCATATATCATGATCTTACTTGTTGTATTGCGATGAAAAAGGTATTAAAATATGCAGTTCGCATTACTTCGCTTAAATGTTTGGGTGGCTAGCAAAATGGCTTTTTCTTAAGAGGCTAGCACGGGTAGTTGTCATATAATAAAGGCAATTACTTTTGTTACTTTTTACAATATTTCATACTGACTCTCTCTTTAGCTGAGATTCTTAAAGATTAGATGCAAAACATCTCGTCTGTGTAATGATTCACAAACGTGTGTGTGTGTGTGTGTGTGTGTGTTTGTACTGCTATCTAGCAGTCCTGTATTTCTAAACACTTCAGTGTACTAGAACTACAGGATTGTTTTCAGTGACATTTCACTTTCACCCCCTCTTAGTGTGACAGCAAAGGGCAAAGTTGTTGTGAATTCTTCCTTTTTTTATTTAGAACAGCAATGTGTTTGCTGGGAACCACCATTTCTCTGATGGGTGCGGCTTGAAACTTAATTTTTTTTAGCTACTATCAAAGTAATACACGTCTGATTGAAATGGAAAACAAGGAAAAATGTATCATTTTCTGAGATGGAGTGGGATGCTGGCCATCTTGCATATGAAACTGCTGTATCTGTCCCAGTTCTTTCATGATGTGTATACTGTGTTCCAAGTATTTTGAGAAGTTCCAAGCAAAGAAAACCTGTAATATTATTCTCACACTGATATTTGGGGTTATTAGATTTTAGTTTTCTAGCTTGCTTGCTTGCTAATTTCCATGTAATGGATCAAGTAATTTAAAAAGTAATGAAGCATATTGGCAGAACTCCTAATCCACCTTTTCTAGATAGACTACAGATTTAAATTACCACCTAAAATTTGCCAAACTTTCATGTACATGTAAACTGCATGTAGCTTGCACACACAAGCATGCATGTGCTATTTCTAAAAACCGATAGTCTTCTTCAAATAGGTAGTGCCATTCAGACTTGCTTATTTATTTATTTATTTATTATATTTATCAATCGCCCATCTGGCCGGTCACCCGGCCACCCTGGGCGATGTACAATTAAAATACAGTAAGACACAATAAAATATAATAATTAAAACAATATAAAAAATTCTCATTAAAAACCTAACCCACTCCATATTCCCGCCTGAACAGCCATGTTTTTAATGCACGGCGGAAGCTCATCACGGAGGGGGCATGGCGAAGGTCACCAGGGAGGGAGTTCCATAATGTGGGGGTCGCCACAGAGAAGGCCCTCTTCCTAGTCCCCACCAGCCTGGCTGCTCTGGCTGATGGAATAAGGAGAAGGCCGTCCATGGCAGACCTTGTTGAGCGGCCTACTTGATGTTGCTGGAGGCGCTCCTTGAGATAAGCTGGGCCGGAGCCGTGTAGGGTTTTAAAGGTCAAAACCAACACCTTGAATTCGGCTCGGCAAGCAACTGGTAGCCAGTGCAACTCATTAAGCACTGGCGTGATGTGATCACGCCGGCGGCTGCCCTTAATCAGGCGAGCCGCCGCATTCTGTACCAGCTGAAGCTTCCGGACCGTCTTCAAGGGTAACCCCACGTAGAGTGCATTACAGTAGTCTAGACGAGAGGAGCCCAAGGCATGAACCACTGATGGGAGCAGGTGATTAGGAAGGTAGGGGCGCAGCTGCCGTATCAGATGGAGTTGATACAGCGCTGCCCGGCTCACAGCTGCCACCTGAGCCTCCATGGACAGCTGGGAGTCTAGAATGACCCCCAAGCTGCGGACCTGGTCCTTCAGGGGTAGATGTACCTCATTCAGCACCAGGTCAACATCCCCTAACCTTCCCTTGTCCCCCACCAGAAGTACCTCGGTCTTGTCGGGGTTCAGCTTCAGCATGTTCCTTCCCATCCAGCCACCCACTGACTCCAGGCACTTGGACAGGGTCTCAACGGCCAACCTCGGTGAGGACTTGAAACAGAGGTAGAGCTGCGTGTCATCCGCATACTGATGACACTGCACCCCAAACCTCCTGATGATAGCTCCCAGCGGCTTGAGGTAGATGTTGAATAACATCGGGGAGAGGATGGAACCCTGCGGCACTCCACAAATGAGCAGCCGAGGGTCCGAAGCCTCCTCCCCGAGAACTACCCTCTGATACCTTCCAGAGAGGAAGGACCGGAACCACTGCAATACAGTGCCTCCCAAGCCCAACCCCTCCAGACGGTCCAGGAGGATACCGTGGTCAACGGTATCAAAAGCCGCTGAGAGATCGAGGAGGACTAGAAAGGAGCATTCGCCCCTATCCAAAGCCCTCCTCATATCATCCACCAAGGTGACCAAGGCCGTCTCCGTCCCATGTCCAGACCTGAAGCCCGACTGGCACGGATCCAAATAATCGGCTTCATCCAAGTGTGCCTTCAACTGAGCACCCACCACCCGCTCGATCACCTTGCCCAGAAATGGTAAATTGGAGACTGGGCGAAAGTTGTTTAAATCCTGGGGATCCAAGGAGGGCTTCTTTAGAAGCGGTCTTATTACTGCCTCCTTGAGGGCTGATGGCATCACTCCCTCCTCGAGGGAGGCATTCACCACCGCCTTGATCCCCTCACCCAGTCTCTCCCTGCAGCTCATGATGAGCCAGGACGGGCAAGGGTCAAGCAAGCAGGTGGTCGGCCTCACAGATGAAAGCACCTTGTCCACTTCATCAGAAGGAAGAAGCCGAAACCGATCCCACAAAACCGGTCTGCCATTGGCCTCCTCCCGCTCACTCCCTGTGTCCACGACGTACGATATCCCACTCCTAATCCGATCGATTTTATCTGCGAAGTGCTTCGCTAAAGCCTCACAGGAGGCTTATGACTTTGAAAGAGTTACGATCAGAACACTTCTTGACATGATATAGTAGAACTATGGCCCCTGACTCAGAGAACCACAAGAGTAGCCAAAGGTTGCTTCCTTGCTGCTCTACTCAAGAATGATTGGGCAGAAGAATGGAAAGCCTCCCCTCTTCTGCCTGACATCTGTGCATTGGTGCCATGGTAGGTTTTACTCACACAACCCCTGATACCATCAGTCCGTATAGTGGGAGAGATGAAGAGACACTGCAACCCCCTGAACAGGTTGCAGGATGCAAGGGCTTGTTGTGCCCCTCCTATAGCAGATTGCTGCACAGAAACTTTTCTGTGTAGAAATGATTCTTGGGGAGGGAGATAGAATGGGTAATAGTTCTTACATTTGCTTACAACACAATCCTGTACATGTTCACTCAGAATTAAATCCTGTTATGCTGGATGAGGCTTATGCCCTAGGAAGTGCGTTTTAAGATAGCCTTAGAAGAACTTTCAGCATCCAGTGGCTTTCTAACCTAATACTTTTTTCCCATTTGCTTAAAAGAAAAATGAAACTGAGCCATTGGAGCTGTTCGAGATTGCAGTTAAAGAGCTCACATTTGCCCAACTGCAGTTATTAAAGGTATTGTACTAGCCTGGTCCCAGATACATTTTGCAAAGTTTGTTTTATAATTCTGATGGTTGTCTTTATTTGACATTTCTGCCCTGCCCAACATAGGCCTTCAAAGCAGCTTATCGTATAAAATGCATAAAAAATAAATTCTAGAATTGACTCAATCAGAATTTATAGCAGCGACATAAAGTTACAAAAATAGCTTTTTGCTAACTAGATCAGCATGCTTAAATGCCAGAGAAACAATGTTTCTAACTGACTTACTGCAAATCTGAATGGACTGATCCTCCTTTTGGAAGGGGTTTTTACAAGGCTGACACCACTACAGAAAGAGTTCTGCTTCTTTTGACAACTACTTTCCTCTGTTGTTTAAGAGTATATAAAGCAGGGCCTCTTCAGATGATAGGAGTATATAGTGGGAGGGGAATTTTAATTAAGTAACTTGGGCACTAGCCATTTAAGGCTTTATAGGCAAGAACTAAGAACCTTGAACTAAGTCTGGAAAACCATTGGTAACCAAAGGACCTCCTTCAGTATAGGTGTAATATGCTTCCTGTAGCTGCTCCCAGCCATTAGCAGGACAGTCATATTTTGAATTGGCTGCAGTATTCAAGCACTGCTTAAGGGTAGCCCTGTGAAAGCACATTACTGTAATAAAGCCAGGAAATTACCAAGGCTTGTATGACAGCAGACAGCTCTTTGGCATCCAGAATTGGACATCGTTATAGAAAGAACACTATGATCTGGTTGGACTGGGACTCGGGAGATCCGGGTTCTAGTCCCTGCTTGGCCATGAAACTCACTGGGTGACTTTGGGCCAGTCACTGAATCTCAGCCTAACCTACCTCACAGGGTTATTGTGGGGATAAAATGGAGAGGAGGAGGATTATGTAAGCCGCCTTGGGTTCCTTGAAGGAAAAAAGGTGGGGTATAAATATGATAAATAAAAATAAATAAATAGATGATGATGATGATGATGATGATGATGATGATGATAATTTTATTTATATACCACCCAACAGCTGAAGCTCTCCTGTTAACCCATGGTTTAGTTAACCCGTAGTTTGTTGCCCTACGCAGGGTGTGTCTGACAGACAATCAAACACACCATGGTTTGTTTTCTCAATTTCTGGGTTGTTTGTGTCCCTCCTCCTTTGCTTGTTCCCTCCCTGTATCCC
Organism: Shinisaurus crocodilurus; assembly: GCA_021292165.1. NCBI lineage: Eukaryota > Metazoa > Chordata > Lepidosauria > Squamata > Shinisauridae > Shinisaurus > Shinisaurus crocodilurus. The sequence continues at coordinate 165,864,636 of CM037879.1, read as the reverse complement.
AGATGCCTTTGCAGCATTGTAATACTGACATGAAGAGTGGCTGTTTTTTTCACCACTCTTGCTCACCACTTCAGTAGTCTGGCAAAACTGGGTTCTGGGTTCACACAGAGTTCACAACCCAACAACAAACCATGGGTTCTCTTTCTGAGTTGTTCGTGGTTAACAAACCATGGTTTGTTGGGGCTGGGTTTGCACAACACAACAACCCAGAATTCAACAACCTGTGGGTTAAATAATATGTGCGAACTAGGTCTTTATGTTTAGAAATGTGTTTATTACTACTTTCACGCAAGGGTTAGGAAAGGCTCAATCTCATATTTGGCATCAGTGCTTTGAAGCATTAGCATGGGTCCAGACTTGGAATAGACCCATTGAAATCAATGGGACATGTTAATCTTGACTAGGTTTAGATCCAAACCAATATCTATAGTCCCTTTGTTTCAGAATATGATAATTGCCATGGATATTGTCTTTGAATAGGCTCCTCATATTCTATTTATGCTAAGCAGTAAGGCCTAATAAGAGTCCTGTTGGATCTGACCAAAGATCCATCTAGTCCAGCTTCCCATGCAAGCTTCAACAATCCTGATTGCCATGGCAAGTATGGCACTGCCCTCTGGTGAGCGTGATGAGCAGCTGGCCATCCTCCCAACTTTGAAGCTGCAGAAGTGGGTGGAGATTTCCCCAAAAGTTGTGTGGTGATCCCACCCGCTCTCCAGCTCCAAGATTGGGGGAAGGGCTGTGGGTTGTTTGTCAGTGGTGTGGGCAAGGTGCCTGGAGAGCCTTAGCCATGCTGAGGCAAACCAGCAAAAAAACCATTCACCCTGCTGGACTTTCCTGCTCTGGAGTAGGACAGGCAGGTAAGTGTTGGGCACTGCTTCTGGAAGGTGCTCTGAACACCTCCTGGTAGCGGCACCCAGGCAGCCCTTCCCTCAGCAAAGGCTGGGGGTGGGGCAGATTGGATGCTGTTGTGCAAATGTGTTAGGGACACCTTCAGGCAGTTTGGATGCTCCCCAAGGGGGTGGGGTGGCTAGTACAGTTTTTGGCTTGGCCAGCAAGTTAGACAAAACTTGTAGACTCCTGTTCCCTTGGAATGGGAATCTTAAAGAAGAATCGAACATAGACTTGTTTTATTCAGAATACTACAGGTACATATCCAGTACGTCTCCCAATAATATTTTAACAGGACTTACACTTTCTTCCCAGGCTATTAGCCTTCATATCAGTTCTAAAAAAACCCGTCCTAATACTGTGGTTTTAATGCAAAATGTATCAAAAGTTATAGGGTCTATGTGAAGCAATTCAAAATAGTCCACTCAGTTCTCCTTCCATAGTGTGAATTAATGGTATCAGTTCTGTCACAGTGTGCCTACACTCTGCTCACCTGTGCCATCTTTTCTTGCCAGCTGTGAAGCAGAATTAGAATCATACTTGCTAAAACCAGGAGCAGGAAACACCTGAACTCTGAATTTCTGTTCACTTGGGCTTGAAAGCACCAAAAACACATGATAAAATAGCATCTCTCAGCAAAAGTTCAACATTTCTATGTAAATTATTGGGTTTAAAAACAACAACAACAACAAAACTGCTAGGCAGAATTTCATTAGTCCTTGAAGGCAAAAGGAACGTTTTTGAACTGTTGCTTTTAGAGGTCTGGCTTTTCTGTGTTCATTGAGCCCTGGGTTGCTGGAGCTTCACAGCTGGCCACATCTGAGTGCAGATTACCAGAAAAATACCCCAGAGCATTGCAACTTGTCTGTAAGAACTACCTACATGCCGAAGTTGAACAAATAGGAACAAGTCTTCATTTTATTATAGGCAGCACACAGCTTTCTTTTGAGGCCAATGTGCAAACTGTTCAGAAAATGAACTCATCATATGTGGAAGGTCTTGCAACCAAAACGTTTTAAAGCATATATTCATATTTTTTTTGTAGCTGGCACATGTGACTGCATTGAAATCTAAAGATAGTCAAGGTATGTAGAAGTCTTTAAAATCTTGGTAATTCTCACCTGTTGTATGTTGATTATGAACCAGTTAATTAACATTCTAGTTAATATTTCAATGGTTAGTACTGCTTTTAGAATGGAGTATCTCCTCTAATATTTCTTCATTAATTTGGAAGAGTTTGTGTAAAAATATATTGCATTATTTAATGAGAGCAATAGTGTCCAAAGTACTTTAGTCTGAGATGCAATAGTTATATCCTGTTTTCCTGACAGACCCTCATTGGAGTCAGTTCTACTGCTAAGTTGACACCATATTGCCTGTGGAGGAAGAGGGGGGGCTGGCTGACCCGCCAGACTCCCACCCTTTCCTACTCTAAAGGAATCTCAGCACTTGCCACTATGTGGCCCGGAAGGGGGGACTGGCTGACCCGCCACCACCCCACCCTTGCCTACTGGCAAAGGAACCAAGACTTTCTGAGATTTCAAGATACTAGACTGCCAGCCTCAGCTGTCTGCAATCTTACTTGGATCTCTGTTTAGGGACTCGCCTTTTATTTCTGTAACTTGGATTTAGATATTGAACTCATAGAGCACTACAAAACCCATGTGGGGTAAAACCAAACAAGGTTTATTTCTGGTAGCAATTTACAACAAGATTAGGGAAATAAGAGAAGCACACAATATAGAGAGAGAGACACTTTGGTACACAGTAAAGCTGCAAAATAACAAAGACCTGATTCTTTAAAATCTCTCAAGCACACACCTGTTACCTGAGGGTGTCTTCTTCAAAGGGTTAGATCTAGCACAGCCTTGCCGCCCGATAGAGAATTACCACACCTACTCGAAGGTCTAAGATGGGTAAACTCTTACAAGGCTTGCCTTTCACCAGAGCCTTCAAACCAGCTAATTTTACTAGGAGCTGCTTGGGGTCGGTTCCTGAGGGGGGCCCCCCTAAAGGCTCGGGCCCCTCGCTGGCGCGCTGCCATGGCTCCAACCAGGCATGCTACCAAAAGACTAAGACTAAGAACAAAGGCTACACGTGGGGAAATAGCTCTTCCCCCTCCCCTTTTCTGTAGCCTTCTTGCTTCAGCCAATCAATTTAAACTTCACTTGGCCAGGCAGGGGGAGGGAAACTGGCCAGGCAGGGGAAAGGGAACTGTGAGTCATGGCTTGAACTATCTGCATATGAATGCTTTCAGCCTGGCTCCTCCAGACCTCTGGGCGCCAGGCCCCATCCTATGTTTTATGTACCTTTCGCTTCTTCCCAGCCCCCTTGACTGGCCTCACGTGGTTACACATGAGGAGGCGTGTGTGTGTGTGTTTGTTCCTGCATGCATGCATGCATGCAGGAACCCTATAAACTCTTTTCTCTACACGCTAACTATGCACACCCCACCCCAGCCGGTTCACACATGAGATGTGTGTGTGTACCCCCAAAGGCTCGTTTCTCCACACCCTTTCCTTTGGGAAAAGATGAAAAGAGGGGCTAACCCTCTCCTTTCATCTATACTAACAAAAAACACAGAGAAACGAGCTTGCGCTAGCTTCTTACCACTAGTGCACGTCTTCTCTTTCACACACAGACAAAAAACAGAACAGAACAAAAAAGCAAGCATCAAAACCTCAAACACATTAACTATAGTCTTAACACAGCTTTAACATCTTAATTCTTAAAATCTTTAAACAGCAAAACACAATCAATAACTATCAATCAGAAGTTTATAGGTTTGCTAAAGCTCTTCAAACATCAAAACAGCAAAACACAATCAATAACCATCAATCAGAAGTTTACAGGTTTGCATTATATCTGTTTTGCATACACAAGAAACTTCATGCACTTCAAAAAAAAAAACTTAGGGTTGCTGTTTCTCCCACAGCCTGTAGGGGGCAGATTATGGACTGAAATGTGACTCTTCAATTCGCTTTTGTTTGCTTTTACAGGCTTGCTTCTGCCACCCTGTACCTAATGACGTGAATACCATCACACACACCCTCCAAAGGCCCATGGGATGCCTTCCCACCACCTAACAACATGAATATACCACTCCCTTTTCCCAAAGGTTTGCAGTTGGCACTTTTTACACAATGACTTGAATGGGATGGCTTCTCACCACCCCCCTTTTCCCAAAGGTTTGCATTTTCTAAAACACACAGCTTGACAATCTTCTAGCCTCTTGGGCTTGGCTCTTTTTGCCCACCACCCAAACTTGCACGGGATGACTTTCCCTCAGCATTGAATGCTTAGCTTTGGAGGCTCTACTCAGTTTCTAAAGGCTCTTTTCAGAACACACAGTCTGGTAATTTTGCTTTCGGCCACTAGAGGGCTTTCTTGCCTCTAAGTTCTTTGTTCTCTGGCCTCTTGAGACCTTTTACATTCAAAATTTTTCATCATCTTCATTTTCAAATTGACCTTTGCACATAACACAAGACAATAAATAGTTCAATTGCTTACACTGGGAGCACTTGGCCCTTGGGCCCCTTAGCAACAATCTAGATAACACAATTACATTTGGATCACGGATCACCCGCCCCTCCCTTCGAGGAACAACTCAACAGTTTTCATTTCTTCTCGGGTGACACTTGAAGAAAAAAAAATCTTTCTGTCTGGGCTTCTGTCAGCTAGAAGGGAGATCCCCTTCTCTCTCCGCCGCCCACACTGGGATCGCTCGCCCAGTAACAAGACAACTTGAATCACCTGTCCCCTCTCTTTTTCCGAGGGACAAGTCAGAGTCTACTGTTTTAATCAAACAAACAATCAAACAAACAAACACTTAATCTCAGTCTTTTGTCTTTTCGCTGGAGACGCCTGGAGGGAAATTCCTTTTTCTTTTGCTGATTCTCTGCCCGCTTCTTGCAGCACAGGACAAAGTCTCTGTTTTCGGGGTGGGTGGGTTCTGATGTCCGCCCCCCCCCCTCTGCTTGCTGCTGCCCAGCTTAGCCATTCACCATGCCCCCCCCCCAAGAGCAAATGGACAGTCTTAAGTTCAAAAATCTTGAGTCCTTCTCCCGTGGGAGAGATGTAGGGCAGGACTGTGCCCTCCCCCCCCCACCAAAGTCTGACTCTTCTGGGGCACACAGCACAACTAAAATTACTCATCAAACGCTGTCCCAAAACTCAACGTTTTGCTCACCATTCTCTTAGGAGAGGTTTTTCTGGTCTTCTCCCTCCTCCTGGAACACACGTGCGCGCGCACACACTATTTTCTTCTTCTCTTCCAGCCCCCAAACCTTGGGATCACACAGCCGCCATCTGCTTTTACCCGCTTCTTGCACTCGATGGGTAGGATCTCTTGCTTCTCACTGGCAACTGCTGCTCTCAGCCTCTGGGACACGCACACGCACACTTTTTTCTTGCTTCTAGCTTTCTGCCAAGGGCCCCTCTAGTCTTGGTTCTCTTGGATCACACACTTGCTGCCCTCTGCTCACTTGCTGGGCACACAGGCTGTTCTGGAACTCACTCTATAGTTGAAATATCTTGCCTTCTACGCTCCCCACTGGCAGCTAGGCTTACACAGACTGGGTAGCCCCTTCCAGGCAATCTGAACGTTTTCTCTGAGGCTCAATTTCATAGTTATTTCTAAAAAATAATAAACTCTTCACTCATGCACTAAAAGTCTCTCAAATTTCTCTCATTTGCCCACGTGCACACACTCTATGGTTCAGCTTCGAATCCCACCGCTACAACCATGTGGAGGAAGGGGGGGGGCTGGGCTGGCTGACCCGCCAGACTCCCACCCTTTCCTACTCCAAAGGAATCTCAGCACTTGCCACCATGTGGCCCGGAAGGGGGGGCTGGCTGACCCGCCACCACCCCACCCTTGCCTACTGGCAAAGGAACCAAGACCTTCTGAGATCTCAAGATACCAGACTGCCAGCCTCAGCTGTCTGCAATCCTACTTGGATCTCTGTTTAGGGACTCGCCTTCCATTTCTGTAACCTGGATTTAGATACTGAACTCACAGAGCACTACAAAACCCATGTGGGGTAAAACCAAACAAGGTTTATTTCTGGTAGCAATTTACAACAAGATTAGGGAAATAAGAGAAGCACACAATATAGAGAGAGAGACACTTTGGTACACAGTAAAGCTGCAAAATAACAAAGACCTGATTCTTTAAAATCTCTCAAGCACACACCTGTTACCTGAGGGTGTCTTCTTCAAAGGGTTAGATCTAGCACAGCCTTGCCGCCCGATAGAGAATTACCACACCTACTCGAAGGTCCAAGATGGGTAAACTCTTACAAGGCTTGCCTTTCACCAGAGCCTTCAAACCAGCTAATTTTACCAGGAGCTGCCTGGGGTCGGTTCCTGAGGGGGGGCCCCCCTAAAGGCTCGGGCCCCTCGCTGTTCTCCACATTGCCCTTCATGTCTTGGTAACAAGATGGTAATTTATATTGGGCTTCTGGAGAAATGCAGTTGCTTTTACTGCACATTAGTCTATCTATTTTGAAGACCATTTAAAGTAAGTGTTACAATAGGGTGGGGAGGCTTGGCCCTTGGCTTAAACATCCTTGGGCTTATTGCCACACATAACTGCTGCTTCCCCACCCTTCAAAAGAGGCTGGAGGGAGGCAGAGCAAGAGAAGATAGCAGGCGTGCACTAGGCAACAGTTGGAAGCATCATGAGAAGTTTCTCTTATCACCATCTCCTTCCCTTCTCACCCTTTGTGAGTGGCAGCTAGGCTTACCAATAGACTTACAGAGCAGCTTTGAGGAAGATCAGTGGCTTCCCTGAGGTTGGGCAGAGTCAGCCTGTCAGTTGCTGTCCCCTGTGTGAATTACCTCTGCTTGGTTAGAAATCATGTAACTTTTTATTGTGTTTACAGCTTTTGCTTAAAATTTCTCTCCATGGCATCTTTTATATAATTTCCCTACAGAATCATTTAAAGAAGAAGAAAATGTTCCTTCTGACATGCAACCATTCCCCTCTCTTCAAACAGTAAGTTTACTTTGCCCTTGCAGTGTAATGAGTGCCACTGACAATCTAACTGGTATCTGCATAACTTTGCCTTGGAATCTGTTTCTTGGTTTTGTTAGTGTATACTGCTGGTGCGACAGAGATGGAACCCAGGAACTGTGTGTATAGATACAGAATTGTTCTTAACTGTATTATTATTAGAATGTCATGTTATGGGTTGCTAAAGTGGTTATCCTTTGCAAGGGACATCAGAAATCTTCAAGAAATTCCTGTAGGTTCTACCCAACTATTTTGATTTAAAACTTAAAAAGTGATGGCAATCACTCCTAAACATTTGAGCACAAATTTTCTCTGACTGATATCACCAGTGACTTTTGGTTACTTCACTAATGCTTTTCTACACAGGTACTAGAATCTATTCCTGAAGGTGTTGGGTTTAATATAGAAATCAAATGGATCTGCCAGCAAAGGGTAAGAAACCACTTTCTTAACATGTACCTCAGCTTAGTACTTGCATGAGGCATAAACATCACTTCCTTTATTCTAATGTTTATATTCTAGAACCTGATTGGGCTAAATAGTATGTTTCTGCTTCTTTTTACTTTATCTCTCTTATTGTTAGTGCAAGTGAAGCACCTTGCTAAATTTGGCATAGTTTTCTAGGTCTAGAATGTTTGGTTTGTATATCTAATTCTAAGATACCATTCCTAAAAATATATATGCACTCTGTTGGTTGCATACAACATTGGAACTGGAAGGAACTAAGAAACCATCTACTCCAGCTTGTTGTTGAAACATATGGGACCACCCACCAGCCCCCACAGATTGGTAGAGAGAAATCTGAGCATCATGTATTAACAACGGAGAGTGTATTGCAGAAAGGAGCTTGCAGAGCACACGGCTCTTGATGGCACAAGGAAAAGAGCCAACCCACTTGCCACAGAAATTTAACAAATGAAATAAAATGCCACAGTTGCTAAACAACTTGATGTGGGGGGAGAGTTATTTCCTAACACTAAATATGGTGACCAGTCAGACCCTGAGTGTGTGATTTACACCTGGTACCTGTGTAAACTGAAAATATGTATGGAATATTTAACTCCATGCCAACTAACATCTTTATTGTCCCAGGGAAAGCAAGAAATCCCCCAAATATTCAGTTGCTACTTTCTCTGGGGTGTGTGAAAGAGGCATCAAAGGGTTATGCCCCTTTCACTGCCCAGGAAAGTAAGGATCACATGATGATCAGTGTTCTTTTGGGAGGAAGTGTGAGGTTTCCTGGTTCTCTCCTTGGAGCTCTGCCTCCTTCACTACAATTCTTTAAATCTCTCCTCTCATCTAAATTATTTCCCCTAAATTGGTCTGCATTTTTTCTCCCTTCACTAATTTGGCCTTCCTTCCCTCTCTCTTTGTTAGCTAAAAAACAAACAAAAAATGTTACCTACTCTTCTCTCCCTGTACGGGGGAAGCGGGGGAGACTCCCTTTCCTTCCTCTATCCCATCCGATGGCTTTGGTGGGGAAGGGCTTATCTGCAGCAGATAAAGCTGCAAAAGGGAAGAAATGCAAGGCAACTGAGAGAGGAGACCTGGAGCATATGCATGTGAGGCTCCTTTCAAATTGGTGCCCTACACAGCCTGTCTCTGATATGAGCCCGTTGGTAGCACCCAATCCCTCTGCTGCCCCGACCATGTTTTCCAAGTCGCCAGAGCAAGATGTTCAGAGTGTGGTTGACAAATCAGTGTTGATGTATTAGGTTATTACAATTACATTTTTGTGACCAACACAGTTCTGCTTGAGGTGAATCTGAACAATTCATTAGGTTTGTTAGGTTAGGCTCACGTTGTCAGCAGTAACCATAGATGATACTTCTTCTATATTGTACTTATCCGTAAGTGAATTGGAGCAGAGTTTGTGTAGATAGGTACAGCTTAATCAATCAAGGGTGAGCAACTTGTGACCCTCCAGATGTTTTGACCTAAAACTCCCATGATTCCTCACCATTGGCTATGCTGTTGGAGCTGATGAGAGTGGTAGGCCAAAACATCTGAAGGACCACAAGTTGCCCACCCCTGACCAAAACTATGTTGCATTGTTTGTTTTTTCTTTTCTTTTTTGTTTGTTTGTTTGTTTGTTTTTTACAGGATGGCTTATGGGATGGCAACCTGTCAACCTACTTTGACATGAACCTTTATCTAGATATAATTTTGAAAACTGTTCTGATCAAGGCTGGACATAGGAGGATCATATTTTCTTCATTTGATGCAGACATATGCACAATGTGAGCTAATGGAAATACTTTTCAGCATCATTTTGTAGAGATGCCTTTTTAACTTGGAGTGTTAAGTTTGTATGTTATAATATTTTAAATCTTTCATCATGTTTGAAGATTCACATTTAACCAAGAAATGTGAATAGAAATAGATTCTACTACTACGTTCAGCATTCTCTCTTTTGGCATGTGGCTCAGTAGTGTGGCTGTTCCTTAAAACTCTAAGGCAGAGGTGGGTAACTTGTGGCCCTTGTATTTTGGCCTACATCATTGGCCATGATGGCTATGGCTGATGGGAGTTGTAGGCCAAAACATCTGGAGGGCCACAAGTTGGCCCATCCCAGCTCTAAAAGATAGGACAGTGGTGGGACACTTTGTTGATTATGATTGTGTAAATCTCTGTAATAAGCCAATAAACAAGGACTAGAGTCACAATCCAACAGTTACACACACATGCAAAGAAGAAACATACCTGCAAGTTGAGCCACCTCTGAAACTTCCACCTCTGCTGCTGACATGCTGAAGAGGCAAGGAGCTGTTCACTTTAAAATGCTACTTGTTCTTCAGCACATCAGGCATTTATAATGAAATTTTAGCATGCATACACTGGAACACTATCACTGGATGGCAGCGGTATTAAACCAATACCATGCTTGAACTCACTTCACAGTGAAGTTGTATACAAATAGTCATAGTTTGCATCCTGTCCACTATAATCTTTTTGTTATGAAGAAAAGGGGGAAGATCAGATTATATCCATAGCTTCTCTTCACTTTTTGAAGTAGATTAGTGCTATATAGGAATCCCATAGCTATTTTCATATAGTTGTGATAATATTTAACTGTTGACTTTAAATTTTGCAAGTAAGGATGAAATCCTATGCCTGTTTGGACAGAAAAAAGGCCTACAATGCCCAGCCAGCCATGTAGCACTTTTTTCTGTCTAAACATGCATAGGATTGTGCCCTAAATCAGGGCTTTTTTTCTGGTGGAACTCACCGGAACTGAGTTCCAGCACCGTTTCTGCTATTAATTGCATTACAATTTAATCGCCATCTACTCCCGAGGAAATGTAATCCAAGAGTTCCGGTACCTTTTTCTCCAGAAAAAAAGCACTGCCCTAAATTAATTATTTTGGGGGAAATGTGGTGATCTGTCCATGTTAGAACTATACTGCAGATTTTTTTTTCTATCAAAGTTGTAACTAAGTTCAAACTTTCTTACAGGGTCAGACAGAAACAAAATAAATATCCCATATTATTTCTAACTCAAGGAAAATGTGAAACTTACCCAGAACTCATGGATCTCAGGTGCCGTACAACGGCTATTGCCACGAGTTTTGCACTGTTTGAAAATCTGCTGGTAAGTCAAACAATCTAGTCAGTTGTATGTCAAATGATTTCTAAAATAAGATTTTCATTGCTACAATAAAATGATAGGAGCGTGTTGTAACCCGTTTAAGATGGCTGCAATGTGTCTTAAACTTAAGCAATACTGTTCAGCACTCCTAACAGCTTGAAAGACTTAACTTTGCACTGCTAAAGGGCTCATCCATCCATACTTAATATTTTATCTTTCTTTTTCAGGGAATTAATGCACATACCGAAGAATTGCTAAACAATCCATCGTTTCTTGAAGATGCCCTATCTAGAGGCTTAGTTGTCTTTTGCTGGGGTGATGAAACCAATGAGCCAGAGAACAGGAAGAAGCTAAGGGAATATGGAGTTCATGGTCTGGTATATGACAGGTATTGCAATATTTTAATTACTGCATACAATTTGCACTGAGCACTTAAATCTATTCAGATGGCTGTTGAGATTCAAGGTGTCTCTTGGATCAAGAGTTTTACAGCCCTTTTTATTTCTTTATCTTTTTGGTGGTGGTAGTGGTTTTGTGTTTTGCATCAAAAGCTTAGCTTAGAACAGGATGCATGTTCAGTTTACTTTGAACTCTTCATTTTTTTTAAATGAAGCAACTATATATAAATACCTTTTTGTATATTTATATTCCTGAGGGTGATGCACATCTTGAATATGACATTTTAATGGGTTGGATCCAGAGATCCATCCACAGAAGGCAGTGGGCGGAAGCTGACTCCGTTCACAGAAGGTGTTTCTGCTTGACTTTCCAGGGTTGTCTCCTCCTTCAGCCCCCTACATCGCAGTCCACCCCACTCAGCAGGCTCCCATGACCCTCAGGGGGCTCTAGAGGCTGGGGGGGAGGGGTTAGGAAAGTCAGTTTCCATCTGCTCCCTCACACAGCTGGATCTCTGGATCCAACCCTATGTAACTTTGTTCCGAGAGGAACGTGTTGCCTTGGAAATGTACCAAGGATTTTAATTTGAATAGTTCATACAATTTTCAGTTGTTCTTTTCCATTTAATTTGTCTTTTCCATTATGTTCTCATGTGTGTTTATCCCCGATGGATGTTGTCCTTTTTGGTCAACATCTCTCTCCCACTTGTATTTGTGTTCTGCAACATACAGTCTTGTGCATATGGGATTGCCTTGATCATCCAAAATGCTCCCAGCTCAAGCTTCATTAGAATGGAGCGAAATTAAAAACAAAAACAAAACTCAGTCTACTTCTGTTGAAGTGCAAGAATTGTATTGACTCATTGTAAACGTAATGCCGCCTGATCACTAAGCATGGTCTCGCAGGTCTCGCAAAACTTCCTTTTCAGTTTTGCAGCCAGTTGTTGTCAGTGTTGTGTTTGACACCAATGGAAATGCTTAACCATATTTAGCATTATAATCATAGTTGCAAGTATGATTGTAAGCAAATTCTCAAACTGGTTTGACATTAACTGTGGTTAACATTCATATTGGTACTGGTGTAACAGTAACAATAGTTTGCTTCAGGTTGGGAGGGAATGCCCATACAAGAGGGGAGGAGGAGTGTGCAAGTTCGCACAGCACTGCTGATCACAAAACCATTGCTTGAGAGTTGAGCAGCATTCTGTCTGCACCAGGCTATTGATTCTTTAAAGGAATGGACAAACAAATTAAGGGCTTGCCTGTGCCAAATTTACTGTTACCTCAGATGTTGAGTCATTTGACTTAACAAGCAACCGACTTGAAGCATTTATACCAGAGTGCTCATTTATGTAGGAATTAAAATTATCTGTGTTGTTCAAGTCACACAGCTGAGTAGAATTTGAACCTACAATTTTGTCAAATGTTTTGTCCTGGTTCCTTTTCCCAATTCACTTTTAATGGGGGGATGTGTTCAGATTTGATGGTTATGAATGTATTAAATTTATATCCAGCCTTTCCCATACAAATAGTGCTCAAGGCACTATAATTAGCACATTATAATTAACACATAAAAGCAAATAAATTAAAAACTATCAAAAATATTAATAAATAGCACCCACTGATTAAAACCTACTTCAGCCAACAAGTCAACTCAAAAGCTAAACACCTGTTTAAATAAAAATCTCTTTCTCTGCCAGCAGAAATTCATCAAAGACGGAGCTTGTCTTGACAGGGAATTCTAGAGCCTGGGAGCAGCCACTGGGAAGGCCCTCTTACGTTCCTGCCAAATGTACCTCTGATCATGGTGGAACAGAGAAGGGCCACTCTCGACCCAGGCAGGCTCACATAGGAGAATACAGTAGCCTGGTCCCAAGTCATGTCGGGCTTTATAAGTCATAGCCAACCTTTAGAATTGTGCCTAGAAATGGACTAGTAGTCAGTGAAGCTGGGAGTTGCATGCTTCTTATGACTGGCCCTAGTCAATAGTCTAGCTGCAGCATTCTGGACCAGCTAAAGCTTCCGAACACTTTTCAGAGGTGCAGCCCCATGAGTATTATGCAGTTAGGTGTTGGCACTACTTGGCAGTTTTTGTCAAATATTTGGAGATGTGAGTCAGTTAAATCCAGATTGCATTGACTCAGAAAGATGCTGCTACTGTTTGCTCAAGGTTTTATATTTGCTTCTATGTATTTAACCTCACTTAACTTCAAAATCCAAAGGCTCATAATATTTAATGCAAGAAGGGCCATTCCACCTTCATTTGATGGTCAGCTGTACTTGCATGGCGGGGAGGGAGGGGGAGAAGTTGAAGTGTGGCCCAGTGAAACAGTGCAACTGGCACAATCTGCATGGGGCTGGGGCTCTAGCAGACTTCAGAGAGAATAGTTCACTCGCTGGTAGGTGTTGTGACCTGGGGGTGTGCTGCTCCTCTCTACCCTGCCTTTAGTGAGAGATCTGTCTGCGGTCAGCTTCCTAGAGTCTGTTGCTGCTTTTCTGGCAGGATTTGCTCTGCACTCAGATCAGGTGCCGGCTAACAGAGCTGGTGAAGGCATTTTTGCGGGGGCCAGGATATCTGTTTCTGGTGTTAATGTTCTGTATGGTTTGTGTGTGTGTGTGTTGTTTTGTATGATCCTTATCTCAAGGGAGTGTGTTTAGCTGAACAAAACTGCAGCAACTGGTGCATTTTAGAGCAGGCATGATCATGAGCATAAGCAATGGGTAAGAAGATTGGAGCACCTTGTAAACTTCAGTGGGGAAGTTTACAACTGGCCTGGTGACTGGGATGGGTTAATCACTGGCGTGGGTAAGTGGAAGCGGGGAAGTCATCAATATGCATCTGCCCATGCAGGTCTTTCCCCTCTGTCTAGCAACTGGGTTGGGTGCCACAATACCTAGGTCCTCTCCTGGGTGAACTTGGAGACAGCTGAAAGACCTTGTGAGAACTTTGTAGTGCGTTCTTTGTTCTATCTCCAGCTACCAAATAAGCATTGGCCACAAGAGATGTCTTTAAACCGTACTGGGTTGGAAATGAAACTAGCATGGATCCAGAAATACTGCATTGTCAGAGTGTACTTAGAGCTGCAGAATGCTCCACATCCTGCCTTCTTAGTAAACAAGAGGGAAAGATACCTGTGAAATTAGCCTTTCCTTCCAGGGCTAGCGAGTACCACATTGTGCCAAATAAAATGACAACTGATTATATGGTGACATAATAGAATGGATACAATCTGTCACTCTAGATAGAGACAGGCCATTCTATAAATACTAGTAACTCCCAGAACAGTTTACTTGGATGATAGTGTCCAGTGGCATTGAAGAGTTTTCTACACCATGACTGTTGTCATGTCATTTAGTCTCCTTTAAAATTTATGCTGCTATTGATGGTTGCAAAAAATCTGTGTCTTGGCATCATCAAGCACCATTCTCCTGTTTCAGCAGCCTTTGATGTCCTGGATGCTGCTGCTAAAGTGGTGGGAGCAGACATCTGGGTGCCACTATATCACTGGTCAAAATTGCCTGCTGTTCCATAGTTCAGCCAGGCAATCAATAGATACTGTTGGTGGATATATTTTCCAAAGGACTTGACCCCATGAACTGCCATGGGCAGATGCACTCTGACCTCCCTTCCCAGTGGCAGCTTAGGAGGGCAGGAAGCTAAGCACCTGAGATCATGACAGATCATGACAAATATATTCCCAACATATGAAAAATTGGTGCATCTTATGCGAAACATTTACGGTAGCTCCATTGTGCGTAATCACTATCTCTCCCAGGTAACTGACCTACACCTTATTTTATGACCTCCATGACTAATCTGGGCCTGAAGAGGCATCTCAGTGCCCATATTGCAGTCAACCAAGACAGTAGATTTGGAGCTCCTGTTGAGATTACTGAGTGTCTCAGGGAGTTGGGTGGTGGAGAGAGGAAGCAGAGAACATATCTGCAGAATCTCCTGTCTCCAGTATTACATATTAGATTGACTTGTTCACTGGATGCCTGTTATGGGCCACATTGTCTTTTAAGATCACTGCCACTCCACTCGGCCCCTAGTTGTTGAGGCATCAAACTATGAAAGCTGGCACAAACCCAGAGACCAGATCCATTCAGGTAACAGTAATGTAAATTAAATCTGTCACCTCATGCTGAGATCATAGGTCAGTGATAGGTTTAGTGACTTCTCAATATACTGGAGGGGGTGTCTTCAAAAGAACTTATTAATGTAGTAGAATGGGGAGAAGTTATCACCTCCTGTGCATTGACTCAGTATCTAGAATTTGCCTATCACTATTAAACAGGGTTGTCTCGGAATCTGATTTTAGTTTATCCTCTGCTATGCATCAAAGCACCTATGTGAGTTGAAATCAACATGCCAAGGAATATCCTGTGTCCTTTCTAGAAAGCTATTACAGACAGTTCTTTTGGGTACATCATTAGTCTGAATGTAGCATTGCAAATAAAGGGTTATGGCGTATTAATATCTGCTTCACTGGTGATGTTTTAGGCTCTCTATCGTTGGCTGAGGGCTTTTATCCCACTTTGATATATGGAGACTTCATTTTGTTTCTAAAAACAATCAATCATGGATGCACAGTGTGATGTTTGGCAAAATACATTTTGGGAATATGAAGAAAAAAGGAATTTGGTTTGAAAAGATTTCTATGTAAGTTAACTTTTAAAACTTCCCCCATAGAGAGAAGCTACTCCTGTTATCTACTTAATTTAACTAGAACATTAGGTGACCTGTCTAGATTAATATTGCCTGTATTTTCTTATTTCTTTAGGAAACAGGAAGTCAAGTTACTTGCAGTTAGTTTGCTGCCATCTAAGTTATCCTATGGATGGAATGCTTCCAGTTGAACTCTTTTTTAAATCTTCATGACTTTCAATTTATCCCTTTTTGTACCTTGAAAATTTATCCAAGTGGCCTGCTTTGTAGTATATCAGGGACAGATTTGAGGTTTAGACAAATAAAATTTTCTCATATCAAGGATTTCTTGCCTCCAGTTTCCCTAATTTAATTCCCTGCATATCTGAAAACTGTTGTTATAGAGCCAATGGTCCTGATACATGATTGAATAATAGAGGAGTGACTGGACGTTCCTGGGGGAGGGGAGAATTCAAAGAATATTGTAGTTTGAGAATAGAGTGGTGGGTTATCCATGAAATCTGGCATCCCAATTGTGGGAGGATGCAGTAGCTGTTTGTAATGCCTTGTAAAATGTTTCTGTTTAGAAGAGACAGTTGTCCCATTCCATATTTCAGATTCTTTAGATCAGAATTTAATAGTGCCATATCATTGTTAATTTAGCTGGCTTCAATAATTTGTCTATTTGAAGCATGTTGTCAGGAAATCCCACTATGTTCAGTAGCAAGAAATGATGAAATCCAGCTAGAATAACTTGTAAGTCAGTCCTACCATTCTGATATTTGGGGGAGCTAAGGGGAATGACTTGTCTAAGCCCTCCCTAAGGTTCATAGCAAAATGAAATTCAAACTGGGGGCTTCCTGATCTGTAGTTAAGTTTTTTAGTGGCTATACTCAAGCTGATTTCTCTTTCAGATCTCATTGTCTCTTACATTAGCGTGTGGCAGGGCTGCCATACCTTTCCAGTGAGAACCAAGGAGAATTAAGCCTTTTAGTGGACGACTGTTTCAGAGTTGGGTACATCATTGCTGTAGAAAAGGGGTTGGAAGCCTGATGCCCTCCAGATGTTTTGGACTACAGTACCCATAAGGCCCCAGCCAACGTGGCCAGTGGTCAGGGATTGTGGAAGTTGTAGTCCCAAACATCTGGAGGGCACCAGGTTGTCTACCCCTGCTGTTGAGAGTCTGGTTGACTTTCAAGCAACAGTCATTTGTGGAGTGAAAGATCCTCAGGTCTTTATTCTTTTCTAAATTACGTAATTTGGATCAATCCTTGAATGCACATGGATTTCTCTTCTCCTTATTGCCAGTGTTTGCATTGGCTAAAGAATGCCAAAGTAAGCTGGCTAACTGGAACATTCTCAAATATATTTTTTTACTCTAAAAGTGATGCTTGACTAGTTTTCTTCGCCCTGTATGGCACAGGAGATAATCCTGGCTCCACGGCATGATTTTTAAAATGTTCTCTAGGGTGAATTGGGATGTGACTGGTTTAAAGAGTTAGAATATTCTGTCCTCTCCAAGAAATATTTTGGAAATGCTTAGCTTGCAGGGACCTTGTTTATAATCATTTATAAAACTTCTGTACTACTTTTCTAGTTTAAAAAAATATGCAACTGCAGTTTATGGTTGCAGTGTTTCTAACCAATTCTTTTGATTAGCTCTCAAACATGTCTGAGTGCCTGGATTAGGGAGAAGTGATGTGGACATGAACATGCTAAGGGAATTCTTGCAACAATGGTGGGCACACATTAAAGGTTTAAAAGGAAGAAAGCCTCACTCACCTTTCAATTCCCCATTCATTAGGATATTTAATTTCCATAATTTTGTTCTTCTAGAAAAACAATGTCTTTTCTGTATCACCAAATGAAAAAAGAGAGGCTAGATATATTAATTGGAGGTCTTAAGAGCTGTTACTTCTTGTTAGCAGGGATACTATCAGAAGCATGCTCTGTCCATGTACATTGAGACACAGACATCTTGCTGGTTGCTTTATGCCTATGGGGTAATGAGGGAAAACATCAGTGTCCCCAAACTATCTCAGTTTACAGAACTAATGTTAATACGAATTAAATAAAATGAAAATTGAGAAGGGGCATATGGCCCAATAGTATCTGACGGCTGTGAACAGGAGCTATTCATATTCTTAATTGTTTAGAGTTACTGATGGGATTTTACCTTTCTAGTTTGAAGCCTAATCTTCCCATTGTTTAGCATTGAATCTAAACCAGACTGGTGGTGGAATTTTGTGAAAATCTTTGTTAGTATTGAAAGGGGTTCTTCCTTTTTTGATGATGGGGTGTCCTGAAAAACTATTTGAGTGGTCTTTCATTAGTTAGAATCATAGATATGATCAGTACAGGAAGCGTTGCCTTACCAGGTGCTTTATTTGCTCTTAGCAGTGGGAGCGCATCACCAAATTTGGCTACATGGCATTGTGATTTTGTCATGTCCGTTATGTGATCCCTGATTGGTTGGGAGTACTCAAGGAGGAATGAAATAAAGAAGACAAAATGATCTCAAAACTGCAGCAGAGGGAGAAAACGTGACTGAAAACAGTTATGAACAGCCATGATATAAGTAACCTTAAGGAGTTTGGGATGCTGAGTGCTCCCTTCATAGTGGGTACTTTTAAAACTAAAAGAAAACTGAGAGAACATGCAAGTTTAGCCTTATTGTTGATCAGGATCATATGAAAAATTAGAAGCTGAAGTGCAGAATGCTTTAACAGGATGAAAAAGTGAGGAGGGCAAAAGGAGGAAAGAAACTAGAAGCACGCATTCAAGAGCACTAAACATAAGTTAGTCATTCTTTATTATATTTTAACTGGGAAACATCTTAAAAACTATTCTCACAACCCCCAGTGTAGGGCCAGCAACTGGAAGCCTAAAGAGTATTTCATATTGTCACAAAAATGGCACACCTACAACTTTGGCCTCACCGCACCAGTTCCAACATCCAGCTTGATTAGTCCCATATATGCAAGTCTGGAAAGGAGCTGCTACTTAGAATCTGATCAGAAAGTTGGCTAATGGCATCAGATTCCTTCAGTCTTAAGGTACTGTGAAACTTACCACACTTGCTGGCACATCGATGGGATCTCAGAAGTGCCTGTATTCAGAACCAGTATGGGATACTAAGGGACTGGCTGGCAGGTGTGGGTCTTGTTGGAAAGAGAACATGTGGTCTTTGATTAATTCTTGACCAGGCCGCTGTGTGAAAAGGCCCATTGTTAGCAGAATTCCAGTCTTTGAGGCTGTTGGCAGAAGGCTATGTTATGGTGGTGATCATAGAGTGCTTTCTGAAATTGGAGCCCTGAGGGTGACAGTTGGCTTTGGGGAAGCAGTCAATGAACAGTTGTAAGGTGTTGACAGTGACCTACAGCAGCAGTGAGGAATGGCCCTCCAGATGATGTTGGACTCCCATCAGCCCCAGCCAAAGTGGCCAGGGATGATGGAAGTTGTAGTCCAGCAACATTCAGAGTGCCATAAGTTCCCCATCCCTGACCTAGAGGAAAATTTAACACAATAACCAATTCTAAAGTAGGATCTGTAAGCAAGCACGTAACTAGTGTAAGCCCTTGACATCTGGATTCCTTTTCCTCTAGACCATCATCAGATCCTCAGCTTCCAAATGATGTGACAGGTTTGTACTTGCTCCCCAGAATACCTTTTTTTAAAGTACATAATCAGTCCACAGTGGGATCAAAATGCTTTCTTCTCATGTAGTTTTTAAAAATCTATTTTGATACTTTGGAATGCTTTTGATCTGGAAGCAAAGTATACAATGTTTTCTTTGGGCTCCTTGTGTACTTTAGAGAATGAAATTGTACAGCATGGTGTGTCTTGTGTTAATGCATGTATTCTGAAAATTGGATAGATTTGGAACATAATGTCTTAACATTCAGGAATCCTAGATGCCAGAAAGTTCAACAATCCATAACTTATTAGCTAGGTTGCCTCAAAACGTTCGCTTGGTGACATGAGTGCCCTACTTCTAACATGATGGCTGTGTGATGCACTTGAACATACAAGAATATATATGCACATTTGAACTTAAGGTTGTTTACCTTGTACATTCATTCAAGATGACTTTTAAGTATTGGCATCAGACTTTTATGAGAGACCTCAAATACCACGTTGGTATAGGCTGGCTTTATATTAATGAAATGCTTTTCTTTGTGTGTCTGCTTTAGGATTTATGACTGGATGCCTGAACAGCCAAATATATTCCAGACAGAGCAGCTAGAACGGCTGAGGAAGGAGGTACCGGAGCTGAAAAGCTGCATTTGTCCCACCGTTAGCCACTTTAGTACTGTAGGTCTATTATGTAAGTGTCATAATAGTTGCTCTGTAAATGCAAGAATGGTAGAAAGTACAAGCAGTTTCTAGTAGACTCCACCCAGGAAGGAATGTTGTTTGAAGCATACATCCCATTTTCTCCACTGAACAATGTTAGCAATGCCTCACTGTTCTTGCATCCAAATGAAGCAATAACACACACATGGTCCACTGCAGAATGCTAAAAGTCATTGCTAGATTGTCCAATCCTGCTATAGTGCTTGGTCAGTTGTAATTCTTATTCTACACTGTTGTATAGTTCTTGTATATTCTGAACTGACCAGTTTAAGATGAAATCTGTGTACTGTAACATATGCACCTGGTTTCTGAGCAATCTGAAGTGCAATAGTTTCCTCCGTTGTCAGGAAACAGCCAAATATCATTGTTTAATTGATTTGACTCCGACAGTAGTGGAGAAACTGTACTGTATAAAATTAAATATGGTCTGGGGGAAAAGGTACCTCAGGGGCATGCGTCTGCACTGATGCATGCATCTATACAAATTTGTGTGCCATCACATAGCAAGATTGCAATTATAGTCCCGTCCGGCCCGTCCCCCCGTTGCCTTCAGGTTGCTGCTGTCTTGTTTTATTTTGCCAGGTACAATGATGAGTAGCATAGTCTGTCTGGCAACCTACAGGTGAATGGCACACCTTCTCCACTGTTTTTGTATCTAAATGTTGCTGAAGCTCAGAATGTTGTAAATCAGTATAAGCCAAATCGCTATTGTCTGACTTAAAGGTTGAAGAAAATGTATCATTGTACCTAAAAGTTAAATTAAAAGATGCATGATACAAAAGCCAGTAAGTACTAAGCATGAAACTCTAGATGTTTGCAGCAGTCCCTGCACCCTTGTGGTGCTATATGGTACAAGGGTAGTAAGGGCTGGATAAAAAATGCTTAAATCTTTGCTGAAAAAAACACAAGCCTCTATGTGTAGATAGTTAAATGAGGTTTTTATCATCTTATTCTTTGTTCCTGACCCACTAGCAGATGTGTTTAAAAAAGAAAGGAAAAGAAAGATCAGTTTGATTGTTTCATAATGTAATAGGGTCTCAATCTTTAACCTCTGGCTGATGTACACTGTGTATAACTTATTCAGAAATTATGATGAGAGTATTTTGTCACATATGTATGTTTGCATGTCTTTAAACCCATACCTCTCTACAACAGCAGGTAATTGAAATGGAAGTACCTGTAACTTTTTACTGAAGTGTTAAATGCATAAAAAAATGAGGAAAAGATATATTTATTTTTTTCCTGCTTTGGCAAATCAACAATTGAAACAATAGCTTGTATGATATGAATCTTGTCACTGCTGTACAAAGCTGATTATATAAAAGTTCAATAAATGCAAGTATGTACATGGTTTTTTTGTCTGTACTACTGAGTTGTTTGGGGGAAGTAGGTTGTATCCTGTTGCTTTGTATTGAAATTCCTCTTGTCTTCTGCAAACAGCACAGTCTTGAGGTCTCTGGGAACTATTCTATTTTAAAAATAAAATGCATTTTATATCTAAGTTCAATCTAGCTCTACATTTAATTTCTTTGTAATGGTTTGAGTGAGTGTGTTTGTGTGTGTGTGTGTGTGTGTGAGAGAGAGAGAGAGGGAGGGAGGGAGGGAGGGTGGGGGGCTGGGTTTGTACAGCACAACAACCCATCATGGGTGACAAGCCATGGACCGTGGTTTGTTATGTAATATGAACCTGGACTGTTCTCCACAGGGTGGCTTGTTCGTGGGCAACAAGCCACCCTGCCAACCCATGGCTTGTTCTAGGGGTTGTTGTACCCACAATGGGTTGTCATGTCATCTGAGCTCAGGTGACTGACCCCTTTGTGAGTACAAAGAAGCGGCAAGCAAGCTGCTTGTCAACAGCAGCAAAAACTCCTTGCCACTTTTGCCCAGCTCACCCAGGCCACTGCCAGTGACAGCTGCTCCACCAAGTGCCCAAACAGCACATTGTAGCAACCATCAGTGGCTCAAACTCCCCTGCTGTGACCGTGACTGCTTCTGTGATCGCTGCAGCCCCCCCCCCCCATTTTTCCAGAGATTACTTTTCATGAACTCCAAAGTGATAGTTCCTTCAAAGTGCCCAAGAGGCACATTGGAGTGTCTGTCACTGGTTCGCCCCCCCCCCTTTTTTAATTGTGCCAGAGAGTTGCACAAATGTCAAATAGCAAGCTGTCTAGTGAGAAGCGAAGCCACGAGGGGATCTTTGCTGGTGAAAGGGGGTGGTGAGTAGATCGCCCCCTTCCCAGTGAGATACTCTTATTTATTTATTTATTTATTTTTGTTTGGACCTGATTGTTCTCAGTGTCCTCCACCTTTTCCACCCTTTCCCGAGCCTCATATGTAGAGTGGATCCATTGAAATCAATGGATCTTAAGTGACTACAAGCACAATCCTATGCATATTTAGACCGGGGAAAAAGGCCTACAACTCCCAGCATGCCCCAGCCAGCCATGCTGGCTGGGGCATGCTAGGAGCTATAGGCCTTTTCTCTCTCTATGCATAGGATTGTGCCCTAAGACTCTTAATTTCAATGGGTCTTCTCTAAGCAGTGCAGGGCTGTCACCAGCTGCTATTCTCACCCTCCCATCATTGCTACCATTTGCCTGCTTGACAGGCAGAGAGCCAGTAAGCAGGCAGGCAGTGGCATCTACTGCTCACCACAACCCACTACCACAGTTGTCTAAGACTGAGCGACAGTCAAATGAACAAGCAAGTTGCAATGGTGAAGAGGAGGAACAACTCCAGGGAGCTCTTGTCAGTGGACCCCTGTGGGGCTGTGGGCCCTTGGCAGGTGCCGACCCATGCCTAAACCTTGATGTCACCCTGCTTCTAAGTATAAATCTGGATTTCATAGATCATAGAGTTGGAAGGAGCCTACAAGGCTATCGAGTCCAACCCCCTGCTCAATGCAGGAAACTAGAGGAGGGGTCTCCCATCCAAGTAATAACCAGGCTTGACCCTGCTTAGCTTTCCACGCTCAGACAAGCTTGAGCCAGCGTAAGCCACAGGCCTGATCCAACCCATTAAG
Source organism: Shinisaurus crocodilurus (assembly GCA_021292165.1). Lineage (NCBI taxonomy): Eukaryota > Metazoa > Chordata > Lepidosauria > Squamata > Shinisauridae > Shinisaurus > Shinisaurus crocodilurus. Next base: position 165,841,719 of record CM037879.1, on the reverse strand, counting down.
AATGTTTTTTAAAAATCCATTCTTCAAACCTGACCTAAGGTAAAAATAAAAATGGAGCTGCAGCAGTGGAGGAAGATGTGTCCATCCAAAGACAGATTTGTGGTAAACACCTAAAGAACATCTAAAGCACTGTGACCTGGTTAAAGCATTCCCTTGTAGGCAGGAAACAAGGCAACCAGCTGGTCTTATGCACGTTAAATGTAACCTTTGCTTTCAAATATTTTGTTCCATCTGGATTGAAGTGGATGTTTAAAACACTAATGCTGTGTTTCATGTTGTAGGGGCAAGGAAAGCTGCTGAACCTTTTGGCAGCAACTACAAAGAGAACAATACTGAAAGCGTAGCAGTTGCAGAAGCATGCTGAAGAATAAACAAGCAGCTTTCCTTTGGTGTAATTCATTTGACTCTGGACAAACCTGTATAACTAGAAATCTACAGCAGAAGGTTTGGTTAGAAATTTTAAATCAATGTATGAAATTCAGCATCCTTCCCCACAATTAACATGCAGAGTTTCCTCCTGCTCCCCACCCCCAAGCTTGTCTCCTTGCCTCTCCCATTCACTGGGTCATTAGTTGCCCTGTCTCCCAAACCTCTCATCTCTTTAGTCCCTACATGAGGTTCTTCCACCAGCCAAACAGACCCTCCAGTTTCCTCACATTCCAGTGTCAACATTCCATAACTTATGCTTCCCTCTAAGCCAGGGCTCTCCAACCTTGGGTCCGTAGATGTTGCTGGACTACAGCTCCCAGAATCCCTTGCCATTGGCCATGCTGGCTGGGAGATGTAGGCCAGCAACATCTGGGGACCCAAGGTTGGAGAGCCCTGCTCTAAGCACTTAAAATATTGGTGAGCTTTCTGTGGCATCACAGCAACTAGAGCAATAGCTAGAGGGAATTTAGAGAGGTGGCTAAGTGGTAGTTTAGCCTGTTGTGTATAGGCCAAACGGCAAGTTAAAAAGGGGCAGAGGGCAAGGGAGTGCTTAACCTTTCCCCTGCCAGCTGCTTTCCCACTCAAACTGAATGGGCCTGAGTAGATATGTAAAGGAGCAGGATCTAGACTTGCAGGCTTTCATTACAATGATATAGGATAAGTAGCTGCTATATTATACACAGCTGAGCTGTGTATGTACAGCTCATGTATGTATAGACATGCATATTATCCACTATACTAGAGCTGAGCTCTAGTACATACAATCCTATGCATGTCTACTCAGAAGTTAGTCACATTAAGTTCAATGGGACTGACTCCCAGTCCCAGGTAAGTGTGCATAGGACTTAAACACTGAAGTTCCTACAAATCAGAAAGTTCCAGGTTTGAATATCACCTCTGCCATGACTTCACTAGGTGGCCTTAGGTAAATCTCTCTGCCTCAGTCCCCCTATCTGCAATATGGGGGTGCTAATACTGACCTACCTTACAGGGTTCTTGTAAGGATTACAACAAGATGGTGCATGTGAAGTACTTTGAACTCTCAACAGCATCATGCAAATGTGAAGCATTATTATTAATGAATGCAACTGCTCTGATCTGATCCCCACTCAACCTGAGCAAATGACGCCCATCTAGGTGTGCCTTCAATGCACAAGGTTGTATGAAATCTCAGAATGGCCCGCAGCTGAAAAAGCAGTGATCAGTTAATTCCCATGAACCCTTTTTTATATGTTGAGCTGGGATGACCTTTGTTCGCTTGCTAAAACTTGGGGAAGTGCTCTGATCATTTCGAGCTTCACCTTGTGCTGTCATCTTGTCCACATGCATTAATTAGGTACCCACAGCTCCATTCTCCTGCTCACCTGAAGTGAGTCCCCTTTGCCTCTGACAAGGAGGGCTGCCAGAAGCCCCAGGCAAGCTCTCATTTGCACTGCAGTTTGGATAAGAAAAGAAACAGCAGGCATTTCTCCAGCGGTTTCTTATGCAAGCCTTGAGCACAAGGGAGGCAAAAGCCCACCTCCACCTCCAGCCCTCCATGCTTACTAGAATGCTCAAGAAATTGTTAGTAAGGAGAAATGGAGGCTTGGTTAGTAAGCCAAGCTGATATTTGTGGGAACCTGTGTGTAATCCACACCAGAGGGCAGAAAAACAGAGCAGTTATTTCAAAAGTTGGTCCTAAAGCCCGAATCTGGAGATAAGTGGTAGCATCCAATATTGGCTCAACATTACAGCTGATGACACTGTAAGCCAACACTTGTGCAGCACAAGTAGCACAATGGGAAAAAGTGGTGATTTAGCTGCCAAAGTTCAGTAGCTTGGTGGAAAAAAGGGGCATTTTTTCTTGAAAACAAGACGCATGGGGAGAATTGCTGCTTTCCCCCTTTGCACTAGTTACATCACACACGTGTGGTTTTTGCTAGTGCAACATCAGTGCTAGTGCCAGGACAATGTTGGATATTACCCTATAGGTCCAAATACCTGGAATATCGGGGGGGGGGGGTTGACCAGCAGGAGATAATAAAGTTCAACTGCCAAATGGGAGCAGAACCAATAGCCTACAAGTCTCATCAGCCCTAATCAGCATAGCCAATGGTGAGGGATCATGGAAGTTGCAGTCCAACAACATCTGAAGAACCACAAGTGCCCCCCCTCAATTAGGGTGTTGGACTGGGACTGAGGAGATCCAGGTTCAAATCCCCACTCAACCATGAAGCTTACTGGGTGATCTTAATCCAGTCAAACCTACCTTACATGGTTATTGTGATGATGAAGTGGGGGGGGGGGAGGGGAGAGAGCCATGTATTCTACCTTGAGCTCCTTGAAGGAAAGTTGGGATATAAATGTAAATAATGATAATTGTATGCATATAGAAGAGAAATTGCTACATCATGTCACCGACTGAGGTGCTTAGGAAGCCTGCTGGTTGTGGAACATCCTCAATGAACCCCAGCTGTGTGCTTCTGGGTTGGGCCCAGAAACAATGGAGAGGTGACCAAGAGAGCATTAAAAAGAAAAAGAAAAAAACCTGAAGAAATGACAACGAACGGCAGGCTGCATATTGGGCATGATTGAAATGGTTCTGCTGGCCTATTCCAAGGGGCACTAGGCTAAGGGCATGCCGGGAGAACAATGCACCACAATATGGAGGCGCTTCCTCAAAGCTGGTGGTCATAGGTGTCTCCCAAGCCTTAAATAATCAAGCCCCTGAAAAAGCTCAAGGAAGGCAGCTTGCTTCAATAACTTTCATGACCAACAAATAGCACCCACTTCTGTACAGTAGGCAGAGGTGTGGGGATAGGGGAGCCAGGGCTCACTGGGATGCCGCACCGGCACTATTTTATTAGCAGGGATGCTGCCATCATCTGCCACCCCCCTCAGACTTCCCTGTTCCCTTTGAGCTTAGCTGCAATACTCATGGTAGCTGGGGGGGGGGGGGATAAATTTTCTGAACAACAATATATTGTTTCCTGTTGTAATGCAAAGTATTTTGGTGTGGCTTGGTCTTGAATGAGCAGTTAAGACCCAGTAGCTTTACAAAAGACCTGCTCTTGGTGGAGATAAAACTGCTAGAGTTGGTTAGATGATATAAATAAATCAACACAGCTGCTTGAATTTTTTTACTCTCCTTGGGGACTGTCACAATGAGTGCCTGCACTTCAAAATTTACCACTACACCACTGTCTCTAGGCCAAGAGACTGCTCACAACAAGGCCTCCTTATTATACACAGCAACTCTGGCATGTAGTGGCCATTCTTGGGAATCACACCATGAAAAGAGAGGAGGAATGCCAATTTATCATATTCTGTTTCTCTGCTTTTTTCCCCTGAACATATCCACGGTGCGCTCTCCACACTCCTCCTCCTCGCAACTTGTTGATAGGATGCAATACACATCTGCTGCCAAGAAAATGTATCTCTCAGTTCAATTTCCATTGGACTGCGGGCTGCAGTAACTGCTGCTCTTCTTAAACTGGCAGTGCTGAAAATGGAATGATGGATCGTTATGAATTAACCCAGCTTTGCATAGAAAGCAGGCTTTATTTGCAAGTGTTTCTGAAACAAGTACCCACCCACCCCGCTCTGTGGTGTCTTGACAGGTCTGTCAATGTGCAAGACACTTTGTATGGAGAGGCTGTGTTGGTACAGCTTTCCGGGCAGTCAAAATGAATGTATGTCGGGTGCCTTCCTGTGGCTGTTCCTGAGGAAATGAAGACATGAGGATGTACTGCTCTTTGTATCGTCTTGATCTGAGAGTGGCACTGCATCTCAGAACATGATCCTTCTCTGAAAAGGGTAAGGTGTGTGTGCGTGTGTGTACGCGTGCATGTGTGCTCTGCTGCCGCTGTATAATACAGGGATAGGGAACAGGTGGCCCTCCAGATGTTGTTGGACTACAATTCCCCTTACCCCTCACCATTGGCTAATTTTTCCAATGCTCCTTGCTCATCCAGGGTCCCAGAATTCTTCCTTTCCCCCAGTGTGCCATTTTTGAGTGTCTCCTGCACACTGGTTTCCTTCTCTCTCCTGTCAGAGATCTTAGGGTGCTCCTTGCCCCCATTCCCTTCGCACGGAATGTCAGAATTGTTCTCCAGCCTTGTTCGGTCTTCCCTCCTCTGCTGCCGCTGCTGAGCATCCTGCAAAAGATCCCCGTCGTCCTCTGCAATGTGCACCATTGCTACAATTGTGAAAGTGTTGCAAGACCCAACTATACTTATGTCATCTGATAAAAGACAGGACAGGTCATCCATCTTCAGTCTCTCCATGTTCTGAGATGCCTCATCACTGATGGCCAGCTCAAACATGTCTCTCCTGGAGATGCAAAGAGCGCAAAATTCAGGGGTGGAGCTAGGTAGTTTTAGACCCTGCCTTTCATGGTCTTACAAGCCCCCCCCCCAACCTCTTTAAATGGCCATGTGTATTGCTTAAGTTGTGGATTTATTTATTTACTACATTTCTGTACTGCCCAGTAGCTAAAGCTCTCTGTGCAGTTCACGAAAGTTAAAACCCCCAAAATATGACGAGATAAAATGTAAAACCTTTAAAAGTTTGAAACAGAATAAAGCCAAAGTAAAAACCAGCAGTAAAAACCAGAGAACTTTTATAAAGTGGTATGGAGATGGTATTTAACTCCAGTACGATTAAATCGGATGGATAACAATTGCTCCGCATTGTGTTGGAGAGGATGTAATGTAAAAGGTACATATGCCCACATGTGGTGGTGGAGCTGTAAAAATGTTCTGGAATTTTGGCAGGAAGTGTTTGCAGAAATATCAGAAATAATTGGAATGGAATTAGAAGTCTGCCCAAAATTAGCATTGTTAACAATTACATAAAAGTTAGTTTGTTTAAAAAATACAAAAGAATTGATTGTGAATTTGTTAACAGCAGCTAAATTAATGATAGCTAGGAAATGGAAGGTTCAACATGTCTTTTCAATTACTGAATGGTATAAAGAGGTATGGGATATCGTGCTAAATGATAAATTAACTTGTAATATTAAGTGTCAAAAAGGACAATTGGAGAAAGACACTTTTGTGAACATTTGGGGTAAATTTTTGGATTATGTGTTGGTGAAGGGGAAGGGGAACGAACCTTGTCAAGATTTGTTACATTTTTGGAATATAGAATAATATATTTTGGGGGATAAATATAACTTGGTCCCAAGAGGTGGGGGGGTACACAATGTTTATGTTGTATTTTTGTTGTATTCATTAGTAGTTGTAAGATTGGAAAAAATTTAATAAAACAAAAACAAAAACAAAAAAAAGCTTGAAACACAATAAAGCCAAAGTAAAAATCAGAGTAAAAACCAGCGGCAGTGTAAAGATCTAAAAACACAACACATTTAAAAACAAAACTGAAAGACTAAAAAGCCAGGGAATTTTTTTTTTTAAGGTCATCACCTAGTGCCGAAAAGACCACAATGTAGGCACCAGACGAGCCTCTCTGGGGGAGGATATTTCACAGCCGCAGTGCCACACCACTGACATCCCCCCCCCCCCCCGCCGCCATTCCATGCTTTACAACTGCTTCTACATTCCTGGTACATTAGAACAACAACAACAAAAAGTTTGCCAACCCTGATAAAAAAGAAATACTCTGAGCATGTGCGGAACACATTTGCTGGGAAATGTGAACTATTTTTAGAACTATATATATATTTAGAACTATTTTTGTTCTAGAACAGGAATATAGAGAGAGCCAGTGTGGCGTAGTGGTTACAGTATTGGAATGGGGCTCCGGAGATCCGGGTTCTAGTTCCCACTCTGCCATGAAGCTCACTGGGTGAATTGGGGCCAGTCACTGACTCTCAGCCTAACCTACCTCACAGGGTTGTTGTGAGGATAAAATGGAGAGGAGGATTATGTAAGCCGCCTTGGGTTCCTTGCAGGAAAAAAGGTGGACTATATATCTATATCTATATCTATATATTTATATACATAGATAGATAGATAGATAGATAGATAGATAGATAGATAGATATAAAAGTTAAAAAGATAAAATGAACATCTGCAATCAAGGACATTCCCCAGCTAGCCACCCCTGACTATAAAATGTTTTAAAAATAGAAAGTAAAGATGCTGCAGCAAACAGTGCCAGCCCCGGCAGGCCCATTCCTGCCCCAGGTGCTGACTCCAGCCTGTTTGCTTCAGTCCTATCACCTGCCATTCGGGGGGGGGGGGCTGTGTGCCCCTAGACTTCGGCCTTGAGGTCTAACCCTAGCTGTACCACTGTCAAAATTTGTAGGTTTACACAGTTGAATTAAATTACTCTTGATAGATTCTGTTTCCATTGAGGAAACATTCTCCAGGAGAATAAGTACTAATAAATTGGAGAGCGGTTGGGGTTTCAGGATTCTTTTGCTCTGTTTCTAGCTGCGGTGGGGTGGGGGTGGTAGATATCAATTAACAAGAATTTCTACCCAGCAAAAAACACACCCACTCCCTTTACCATTTGAAGGTTTGATGGAAGGAGACCTAAGGCAAAATTAAAATGGAGATCTCTTGGACCAGATACAGAATAACTGTGGGCATTGCTAGCTTCTAGAAAGATCTGGGATTTGAGCCTTTTAATTCCTGTCTTTTCCCAAGGAACCCAGGTCAGTATATGTGGCTCGTCCTCACTTTATCCTCACTCTGAGGTAGGTTGTGCTGAGAGTTGATGACTGGTCCAAGGTCACCCAGCAAGCTTGGTATCTGAGCAGGGATATATTGCAATTCTCTCCCTGGTCTAAGTCTGACACTCTCATCTTTTAATATTAGTGCTGCAGTGACATAGCTGAACAATCCAGCACTTTTGGAGGAGAGCATCAAATTGGCACCTCTTGTGGACTAATACATGCTGATCATTTTCAGATATGGAGGCAAGCGATATTGCAAATGAATGTGTATATGCAACTGATTGCACATGGTATAAAACACAGTAATTACCGTACTGTAACAATGTTGCACTTTTTCATAAAGACACCAAATGTACCCTGTTTCTTGACTAATACACAATGCTCTTTTTCAAATATGGAGGCATGATATATTGCACATGTGTGTGTGCGCATTCATCCCCAACTGAAATAATGTTTCTAATTGAGCCTGGTACAACACACAGTGACTCACACAGCAATATCTGAAAATGATCACTATGTATTAGTCTACAAATGGTGTAAATTTGGTGCCTTTATGAAAAAGTTCATGATTGTTATATGAGTCACTGTGTTTTATACAATACTCAATCACATGTCCCCAAATCTGAAAATAATCACTATGTATTAGTCCACAATGGGTGTAAATATTCTGGAAAAGTACATGATTGTTGTGAAAACTGAGCTATGCTATCACACCGTATGGGAGCTTAATAATATAAAATTCAATAATTTGCTTTTTTGAGTACATAAACCACTCACACGTGGACTAGTCTGCGGTGGTATTATATTTTTTTTTATAGATTTCATTCATTTACTGTGAAAGGGGGGGGGGGAGAGCAGGAATGGGACTATAGAAATGAAGTCCTTCCATACATTTTCTCTGAAGTTTTCTGCCCACACATGCTACGAAAAGGTAATTTTGTGGGGAAGATGAAAACACTACAGATTTTGAGATGGGAGACTGTAGAGGTTGAATTATGTAGGGGGGGATGATGATGATGATTCTATTTTGAGACCTATCAGTTTTAGCAGCCTCTACACCATCCTGTTTATTTTATTTATTTATTGTTAAATTTGTGGATCACCCATCTGGCCAGCAAACCGGCCACTCTGGGCGATGTACAACATAATAAAATACAGAATAAAATACATTTAAAACAGTATAAAATTTTAAAACTTTAGCCCACCCCATATTCCTGCCTGAACAGCCATGTTTTTAGTGAGCAGCAGAAGCTCAGCAGAGAGGGGGCATGGCAGAGGTCACTGGGGAGAGAGTTCCACAGTATGGGGGCCGTCACAGAAAAGGCCCTCTTCCTAGTCCCCACCAGTCTAGCTGCTCTGGCTGAAGGGACAAGGAGAAGGCCATCTGTGGCAGATCTTGTTGAGCAGCCTATTTGGTGGTGCTGGAGACGCTCCTTGAGATAAACTGGACCGGAGCCATACAGGGTTTTAAAGGTCAACGCCAACACCTTGAATTTGGCTCGGCAAGCAACTGGTAGCCAGTGTAGCTCCTTGAGCACTGGAGTGATGTGATCCTGCCAGCGGCTGCCTTTAACCAGGTGAGCCGCCGCGTTCTGTACCAGTTGTAGCTTCCGAACCGTCTTCCAGGGTAACCCCACGTAGAGCACATTACAGTAGTCTAGGCGAAAGGAGACCAAGGCATGAACCACTGATGGGAGCAGATTATTAGGAAGGTAGGGGTGCAACTGCTGCATCAGATGGAGTTGATACAGCGCCACCCGGCTCACAGCTGACACCTGAGCCTCCATGGACAGCTGGGAGTCTAAAATGACCCCCAAGCTGCAGACCTGGTCTTCAGGGGCAAATGTACACTATTCAGCACCAGGTCAACATCCCCTAACCTCCCCTTGTCCCCCACCAGAAGTACCTCGGTCTTGTCGGGGTTCAGCTTCAGCATGTTCCTTCCCATCCAGCCACCCACTGCCTCCAGGCACTTGGACAGGGTCTCAACAGCCAACCTTGGTGAGGACTTGAAAGAGAGGTAGAGCTGCGTGTCATCCGCATACTGATGACACCGCACCCCAAACCTCCAGATGATAGCTCCCAGCAGCTTTAGGTAGATGTTAAATAACATTGGGGAGAGGATGGAACCCTGCGGCACCCCACAAGTGAGCGGCCGAGGGGCCAAAGCCTCCTCCCCAAGAACTACCCTCTGGTACCATCCAGAGAGGAAGGACCGGAACCACTGCAATACAGTGCCTCCCATGCCCAATCCCTCCAGGTGGTCCAGGAGGATACCGTGGTCAACGGTATCAAAAGCCGTTGTGTTTCTTACACAACATCTATTTTTCAGAGTCAAACGTTTAGCCCACAAGCGACCCCCATTTTTAACAAGTCCACCACCCTGCCATAGACAAGAGAGACAGCAGTTTTTACTCTACAGCAACTGTGCAGAACCTCAGGCATGGGGGCCAAATCCAGCCTGCCTGGGGGTTCCCCAGATTGGCCCACCCCCTTCCCCCAACCACTGATAATTGGTGGTTTCCTGGCTTATGTACAGTTTTTTCTCCATTCCAAAAGTTGCAACCCCTCTCCTAAAGCTTTGTTACTGCCAGTAAGATCTTTAAGCTACAATATGCTAGTATTTTGGGGGTATTTTGGCCCCACCCCTTTTTCCTTTGGCCCAACCCACCACTGGAATGCAGCCCCCTGTGATGAAAGGCTTAACGTCTAGCATTGCCAGGCAGAGTGGTCGTGCCCGACAACCTATCGGGGCTCGCCTGTAAGAAGTTCTGATGGTGTGGGGGAGCTCTGTATATATGTGCGTGTGTGAGAAGTGAGTTGGAGAGAAGTGAGTTAGGGGGAATCTAGTCAGTCAGTCAGATAAGAGTCATACAGTTAATTCAACATAAACTATTGCCTCTGTTGAAAAGAGGTTGTTCCTGTTTAAAGAAATGTTTTACTTAAGAAAATAAAGAACTATTTGTTGGGTTACTGAAGAGACTGACTGGTAACTGTTACCATCCTGAGCTCACACACCTAGTCACTTGATACAGCTGCTAAGAGAAAGATACACGATATCTACCCAGCGTAAACACCACAATAACCAATAATGGTATTTTAACAGAGTTTATCTCACACAGATTGTCCACTTGGGTTTGTCTGGGAGTGAGTGAAGAACTGTGACAGAGTTGGAACAGGGATAGTTAAAAATAGGGTAAACTAATACCCTGGAGCTACCATATCTCAGCCCCTGGGTTATTGAAGAAAATCAACTAACAGCCAGGTGGTAATGAGAGAAATAAAATTAAATAACCGGCCATGTTATCGTCACACACACACCCTGAGCTTCTCAAATGGAATTTGGCCCTCGGGCTGAAAGAGGTTCAGCACCCTTGCTCAGCCATATGCACATACAGTTCATGAGAAGACCTCCATGATTTCTTAGCATATTGATGAGCTGGTCAAGTGATTCCTGCATGAAACTCTGAAATGCATGGCTAAATTAGGCTTCCCATCTCACCTGTGCTGCTCATCCTTTTCCCGTCAGGGCCAGAGTTGGTCTGATTCTGAACATACCTTTTATTTCTGTCCAAGCACTTGACGCAGAAGTTCCAGCATGTTAAATTCTGTTTTTTTGCCATCCAAATGTTTTGTTCTCCGAAACCTCTTGCAATTCAGGGAATTGTGGAGGAATCCTGCCCTCTGCTTGAAGTACAGTTCCCACCCTGAAGAGACTAGATTACAGTTCACTCACACCGAAGAACTGGAGAGGAGACAGCATTCTCCATTTAATCCTCTGCCATGCTTTGTGACCTCACGGCCCAAAGCAGCTCAAAGCAATGTGATAATTATGGCATTATGACATAAGAGACATCCTGCCCAATCCTTGTCATTTTCCTCAAAGTCTGTGAACAGGCAATAGCTTTTCAGTTACTTCAGGGGTGAGCAACTTGTGGCCCTCTAGATGATTTGACCAACAACTCCCATCAGCCCTAGCCAGCATAGCCAATGGTGAGGGATCATGGGAGTTGTAGGCCAAAACATCTGGAAGGCCACAAGTTGCCCACCCCTGAGATGCTTGGTAGCCCCATCATGCTCATTTTTGGTACACATAGATATCAATTTCCCCACCCTGGCCTGCAACTCTCTCTGGTCAGTTTTCTTTTGCAGGTTTGTGCAGGAGTACTTGGAAAAAGTGGAAATGTATGACTGTTGTGGGCAGTGTGTATGGTGTCACTGGTGAAAAGTAACACATATATACAGGGCCCAGAGCATATTCTTCTAACTTTTTATTTTTATGTTTTAGTACAGGGAATGCTATATGAATATCAACATTTCCCTTAGAATAATAGAGTTTAAAGGGACCTCAAAGATCATTGCAGGAAATCCTTGTCAACAAGGAGTTTTAAAGGAATGCCTCAGTTGCCTAAAGAGTGCAATGGAACCATGTGGCGGAATATAACCCCCAAATAAATAAGCAAACAAATTATTATTATTTATTTCATTTCATTTCTATACAGTACTGCCCAATAGCTGAAGCTCTCTGGATGGTTCACAAAAATTACAAACCACTAACACAAGATAATAAAAACATAGTATAAAGTCTTTAACATACAACATTTTAAAACAATTTAAACAGCTAAAACAGTTACAGATACTGGACTTGATAAAAAAAAAACAATTGACATAAATGCCCCATCATATGCCATAAAATGCCTGGAAGTAGAGGACAGTTTTAACCTGGTGTGGAAAAGATAACAGTGTTGGCACCAGGCAGACCTCAGTGGGGAGAGTGTTCCATAACCCGGGGAGGGGGGGACACTGAGAAGGCCCTCTCCCTTGTTGCCACCTTCCGAGCCTCCCCCATAGGAGGCACTCAGAGGAAGGCCCACACATGTTGATCATAGTGTCCAGGTAGTTTGATGGTGGGAGAGATGTTCCATCAGATAGTGAATAAAGTGAATAAAGTATTTTGAGGAGGGGGGGTGAAAACTGGTGAGATAGCCTTCTCCTTACCTCCCAGATGACATGTCAGGAGGTCCTACTGTTCCCTTCTCCCACCTCTTTTGCACCTGGGTTGGTGTGCAGGGGCAGCTGGTACTCTTCAGGAGTCTGAATTTTGCTGGTCCCCTCATTGTCAATCCTTAATTGATCAGCATGAGCATTCATGTATCTCTTTTAAAAAAAAAAATTGCAAGGATATCTGCTCCCTCCCAGAAATACTCTGTCATTTCAAGAACATTTCCTTATGATTATTTTTTATGGCAGCAAAAAAGAGAGAGATAATCCTAGCACACAGAAAACCAGTATGCCAGGGAGAAAGCAAGGCTGGAACCCTTCTCCCTGAAACAACGTCCCGTATGCAGGGAATTCTTTTGTATAGATCTACTTCAGTCGCGTGAATTCTCACCTGCAGTCCAAAATGGTACAGTTCAGACACAGGTTTGTTCTGTTTTCTACAAACCAGTTTTCAGTGGGGAACCATATACATGTCATACTCATTTCTCTTGGCTCAGGTGATCACTTCCTGCAGCTTATATAACTGAATGCTCCTCCAGGTGTGTGTGTGTGTGAGAGAGAGAGAGAATGTGAAAGAGAGACACATCTTGCACATAGAAAGCTAGATGCCAGGAGAAAGTTTGCCTTCTCCCCGACAAGCTAGTTTTCTGTGTGCAGGGATCCCCCTCCCCATGTGGAAGCTGCTCTATACAGAACAGGTCCTCCCTGTATTGTATTGTGTGTGTGTGTGGGGGGGAGGATTCTAGCCTTGCCTTCTCCCCGGCATGCTAGTTTTCTACCTGCAGGGATTCCCGCTGCGTGCCCCCCCCCCCCATGTGGAACCTTTCAGTCGTGTGGTGCAGCTGCTCAGATCCGGGTTGAGCCCCCTCAGCGGCCCTTTCTGAGAGCGACGCCATCCAGATGACGAGGACACTTCTGCCCTCTCTGTCCCTCTCGCTTTCTTACGTGGAGAGAGACGAGCCCGGGCCGCTCTAAGAAGCAGCGGGCGGCGGAGGAGGCGGAGCCGGAGGGGGGCGGCCTCGTCGATCTTCCACTTTGCCTCGCCGCACCGCAAAGCACAGCCGCCCCGCCGCCGCGATGGATGCCGCCGCCTCAGGCAACAAGGAGCGGGAGGCCGCGCAACTCCTGGCCGAGGCCGAGAAGCGGGTCAAATCCTCTCATTCCTTCCTCAGAGGGCTCTTCGGGTGAGCGAGCGAGCGAGCGAGCAGGGGATCGGGCGGGGGTGGCTCTCCTCCTCCTCCTCCTCCTCTTCTTCGGGCCTGGAGGAGTCGCCCCCGTGCTGGTTTGGGTGCCTCCCCGCGCCACACCACCCTCGCCGACCCACCCCCTCCTCGCCTTATGTTAGGCCCCAGCCGGTCTGGGCCAGGGGAGAGTGGCGGGGGAGCCGGCGGGAGGAGGAGGAATGATCGGTGTGTGCTGGGGCTGATGGGGGTGATGGTGCGATCTGCGATAATAGAGCAGATGGCCGCAACTCTCCCGCAATCACGGCTTGCCATTTGGCTCTTGTGGCACCCGACCGACTTCTTGTGGCATTAAGCCTAGCCCACTTCCGCCGCCTCAGATGCGTGCTTTCATCCTCGGCGGGGAGGGGGGCAGAGAAATCTCGACCGACCAACATATTTTATCTCTACACTAGCCTCCCTCAACCTGGCGTCCTCCGGGTGTGTTGGGTGCTGCCTGGGGATGGCCGGAGTTGTAGTCCAACACATCTGGAGGGTGCCAGTCTGGGGGAAGCTGCCCTACATGCACACACGCACACGGAAGTGGTACAGGTGAGGTGGGAAATGTATCATCATCGTCATCGTCATCGTCAATTATCTTGCTTTTCTTCCAAGCAACACTGAAAGGCTCTAGAAGAAATGCTAGAAAGCTGTGCAGGAGGTCCATGACATTTCATTGCAAAGCTCAGATGTCTACCAGATGAGTCTACGGGGTTCTGGTATTTTGTCTGTTGCAGCAAAATAGCTTTGGGGCACCTTAAAGACCAAGTGATTTCTTGTGACATACACTGGCATGGCTAAGAAGTGCCCACTTTGTCGCAAGTGTCAAGTGTTATTCTCAGTTGTCAGGTACATCTCTGCATATATGTGGGTACAGAGGGGGTAAAAATAAACTGTAAAGTCCCAATAAATGTCAGTCTTTAATAGGCTATGAGACTCTTTCTTGTTTTAATGGCAGCAAAATAATGACAACAACCAGCCCTCTGGGATTAGTTTTTTATGTGTGTCGCTATGTCTAAGAGAGACAATAATCCACAGGCATTAATGCACAAGACAGCCTCTCCCAGTCTGGTGCCTTCCAGAAGTTTTGGACTACAACTCCCAGGATTCATAGATTTTCATAGATCATAGAGTTGAAAGGAGCCTACAAGGCTATCGAGTCCAACCCCCTGCTCAATGCAGGAAACTAGAGAAGGGGTCTCCCATCCAAGTAATAACCAGGCCTGACCCTGCTTAGCTTTCCACACTCAGACAAGCTGAGCCAGCATGAGCCTGGCCACTGACTAGCTGTGCTGGCTGGGGCTGATGGGAGTTGAAGTTCAAAACATCTGGAGGGCACCAGATTGGGGAAAGCTGGCATATAGCATACCCATGACTAGCTGTTTGAGAAGTTACAGCAACAAGCAATAAATGGCTACTCTTAGGAATGGGTCACTCCGTTTTTATCTTTTAGCTTGGCATGGAAATGTCACAGGCCTTCTGGATCTCTTCCTTTTCATGACCTTTGGGCTCCCCCGTCTACATTTCTTTTTCTTTCCCAATTGAGAATAACATTTCATATATTGTGACAGCAGGCTCTGTGCCATGGAAGCTTACATCACATCTGTTAGTCTTTAAGACAGGGGTGGGAAACATGTGACCCATGGGCCGCATACTGGCTCCCCTGCACATTCTTGTGCCCTCACCACTGAATTTGCCCTGGTGATGGCCAAAAAAAAAAAAAGGTGTTTGTCCTTTAAAACAAGGCCCATGGGGAGCGTGCACCTTGTTAGGAAGCAGAATCGCACTTCTTCCAGAATTCTCCCAAATTTCAGCAGAAAATGGTGGTGGTGGCAGGGAGGGGTGCAGCCCCTGGTGGGTTCTTGGGGGTGGGGTGGAATTGGTCCCCAGACTTGCAAAAGTTGCCCACTCCTTCATTAAGGTGTTACAAAACATTTGCTGCAACAGACTAAAAGGCCACCCTCTGGAATTTGTCAATATATCTCTGTATGTGACAACTTGAGGATGTAGGAATGACTCTCTGTCTCTTTGGTTTCTGGTCCACCAATGAGAGCTATTCAGTTGGCAAGTATCAGGGACAGAGCCTTCTCTGTGGTTGGCCCCTCATCTGTGGAATATCCTCCCCAGCAAGATATGCATGTCTCTCTCATTGTTGGCTTTTAGAACTGATTTTATTCCACTTTGCTTATGAGGCATCACTGTGTTTATCGCACTGTGTTTTCTTGTTGGTTTTGTTCGATACTGCTATTTTAATATTTCTTCCTGTTGTTGGCTATTTGATTTTTTTAATAGCTTCCCCTCTTATTTTATTGTTGTTTACTGATTGCTTTGTAAACTGCTTTGAGAGGATGAACACTCTAAAGACAGGATAAAAAAATCTATTCAATAAAATGTAAATACCTGCCCCCCATTGCCATGCCCTGAACCCTGGACAGCTGGACCTCGACTGATAGGGACTCCACAGGGGGAAGAGGAAGATGGGAATTGTTTGGTTGACCTTTCTCTTCCACCTCTCCCTACCCTGCTTGCCACAGACCTAGTTCTCATAAACAGCTGCTGAGGTGGTCAACCTGGGTCTGGACTGTACCATGTTAGACTGCGGATGGGGTTTTATATGATTGAATGCTGTTGCGTATTAGAACAAAAATCCTTGCATGTTGATAACAAGATGTCAGGGAGAAGGGTTCTCGCAAAATTTTCTCCCCGATGTGTTGGTTTTCTATGTGCAAGACAGGGGTGTGAACCTCTTTCTGCCTGAGAATCGAATTCAATTCAATTTTGGAGAAGCTGTCATGGGCTACATTCCAGTGGTGGGCGGGGCTGAAGGCAAAAGGGGTGGGACCAAAATCCCAGCATATTTTAGCTGAAAACTTTTCTTGCCAGTAAGTCTCAGGAGAGGCATTTCAACCTTTTAGGAGGGGGGGGAGGGACACATAAAAGTGATGAAGCCACCAACTGGTCACCGGGAAGGGGTTGTGGCCAAGGGGAGGGAGCATGGCCATCTGTGGAACCCTGGAGAGCTAGATCAGGACCGTAGGCAGGCCGGATTTAGTTTGCTGCCTGGCCTGAGGTTCAACACCCCCAGTGCAAAGACTTTCTTCTTTTCATATGGAAGGGCTTTCGGTCCCGTGGGCCCCCAACTGCAGCCTAAACTGGAATAGTTCGTTCAGATGCTTCACACTTCAGCTGTTGTTTGTGAGGCCTAGGGCCTAGTGATGAGAAATGTTTAGTTGTTTTGCAATTAGTGGGATGTTCCTTGAAAATCAGACACCTTTAGCGTGGTAAAGCGAAGCATGCAGCAATTCTCCTTGGATTATCCCTTAATTAGCTATCCTGTATCTGCTTCCACTAATCTGTTAATTCAGATGCAGATCTGATTTTGTTCTTAAAGAGATTAGACCCTCAACCCAGTGCCAAGACAGGTTTACTAATGGGATGGAATTGATGAGAGCTTGCTCTTTAGGAAAAGAGGGTGAATTTTGTGGAGAAAAGATGCCTCTGATGTGACATTGAGAGGTTCTCTTTTTCCAGGTAGGCTTAATTCCAGAGTAACTATCAAAACTGTTACGGTCCTTACAGTAAATATACTATTTTTTTATTTTTTTGCTGAGTAATATTGAACTCTAAAGGGCGTGGGGCCGAGGGAAGGGGGCGTGACCCTATGGGGAACCCTGTAGGGCCAGATTTGGGCCTACAGGCCTGAAGTTCAACCCCCTGCTCTAGATGGATTTGGGCCATAGTGCATAAAAACAAATTCAGTGGTCTTTCATGCATGTTTCTTTAAAAAAACAATGTAAATGTATTTGTCAACAACGGTGAAATTAAATGGCCTGAGTAGAGTTGCATTTAAACTAAAGTGCACATTGCCTCAGAACACTCAAGCCAGAGTATGTGTGTTTACACTCTCATTATTATTACTTATTTATTTCATTTCTATATCACCCAATAGCTGAAGGTCTCTGAGAGGTTCATAGCAATAAGATTTAAAGGTCTTTTTATTTTGGCTGGGTCATGCCTAGTCGTTCAAAACGATTGTTGGACTTGGATAAAGTATTTCAATTCTGTACTTGCAGTGATCATCCTGTCCATAAACCTTCCACTTGTGCCTTAAGCAACATTACCAGTGTATCTGCTCCTTGTATGATGCCAGTGAAGCATTCATGCAGTCCTGTCATAATGGGTATTAGACCTTTTCATTCAAACTGGCTTGGGGAGGGGAGGGGGGCAAAGGTAGGCTAGAGCAGTGGACATATTCTTACCTGTCCTGAGTCCTTGGGATGAGGTATGCCAAGACTGGGGTCTTCAGCGTGGTGCCTGTGGGCACCAATGTGCCCGCAGAGACCTCTCTCGGTACCCTCAAAGCTCCCTGTTCTTTCTGATTTTTATTTAATTTCTTAAGATTTTAAAAATTAATTATTTTTTAGCTAGGGCACTGGCATGCCTCAAAGCAAAGCGCCGTCCTCCAGTGCCATCTTTATTTGGGTTCAAAAGAGTGGTTTTGTGTTTTGCAACTCAGATCCCACCTCTGCCTTTGTATTTAGGTTCTTGGGCAAGTTACGTTTCTTTCAGTCTCACTAGTTTGTCTTTTGGGAAATGGGTGCTTTGTGACTAGCCATACCCACCATGGAAGCCATTTTATAAAAGGGCTAGCCTCCCCCATGCCAGCCATTTTGTGAGAGTGCCCATGACACACACTCTCAAAATTCCTTATGTGCCTACCAATCCAAAAGGGTTGGGGACCCCTGGGCTATGAAGTTCAGTTTAATCCTGGGGCCATATTAGATCTCCCAGTGTTTCCTTTCTTTCTTAACAGCAGCCATGCAGGGGGAGGGAGTGTTAAATTGGGGCCAGGGCTCTGGGTTTCCCCAGCATAATTTCCCCAATCTAAATTCCCCCCCCACACACACACACCCCTTGCTGCTAATTAATGTTCTGTGGAGAACATACAGGGAAACATCTCTGGCAGTGGATGACCTCTGTAGATAAATCCAAGTGAGACGGAAATTTTGGTGTTTGGCGATCCCAGTGGTGGTGCTGGTGGGCATTGTGGCTGCAACGGATGCAAGCAGATGTGCTTCTGGGGCCAGAACTGCCCTTGAAGCTCAGGGTGGCATTGCCCAGAGGTGTATTTTTTGTAATTTCATCTTATTTACAGGGGAGCAACTTTCCCTAGATCCAGCGGACATCTGTCAGGTGGGAGAGTTTGGCGGCCATCTACCGTGCCTCGGCAACCCCAGGGGCGCAGCAGTGTGCTTTCCTATCAGGAGCAGGGAGGCGAAAACATATGCCAGCCTTCCCCAACCCGGCATGCTCCAGATGTGTTGGACTATGATTCCCATCATCCCCAGCCAGGGATCATGGGAGTCGTAGTCCAACACATCTGGAGCGTGCTGGGTTGGAGAAGGCTGGCATATGCCATCAGCTGTCGGTTTGCTTCTGGTCTCAATTCACAGCACCGGTTTTGATTTGTAAAGCTTTTTACTGCCTGCCTGGGCCTGGTGTATCTCTGCCCAGGAGCCTTCCTGGCTGTTGAGATCTACCATTTGTAGAAGTGAGTGGGAACTATATGCAGAAGGGCTTTTCTGTTTGTCATCCTGTTTATAAAATAATCCACCTCGCAGAAGCCTCCGATTTTTTCATAAGCCATACAAAGCCTCTTGTTTAGAAAAGAAAAAGAAAAAAAATGTGGATTTATTTCCATATATATCTGTAGTGTTGTGTATCTGAAGTTCTTACTTCCCTGCCAGGGAGCCATGATAATTTTATGGTACATTTTGCTAATATGCCAAGAATATGCGTTTTAAGAAGAATGTTTTGTTTTTTCATAAGCCTCTTTGAGCCGTTTTGGATAAGATAGCATAGGATCAATGAATTCATCATAATAAATCTCTGCCAATGTTTCTTCAGCAGATGAACTGGAAGGTGGGCCAGGATCATTATTTTTTTCTTGTGGACAACTATAGAACTAATTTAGTTCTGGAAAACTAATTTAGCTGCGTGGGTGTCTCTGCCCTGATATCTGTATTTTAAAGAAACAAAGCAAGGTGCCTCATGTGCCTTCAGACCATGCCCTGGGGCCAGAGATCAGAGCCCTCTGTCTATCGAGTGTCAGTCTTTTAGGACTGTGCTCAAAGGGTAGTAAATGTTTTCCAATTTTTGGCTATATTAATTCTTGCTGCTATTAGGAGGTTGCCAACCAACTTGCCATGCCTTAGGGAAGGTGTATTTTAGAGGTAACTGGAAAACACTATGAGGGCGTATTCCTACTGTCCCTGATATGGTGTCACAGAGGCCGTAGGATCACGTGCACCTCCACCTCTGCTGATGGAGAGGGCGGTCCACTCATTGAGCTCCTCCCTGGATCGCCACTGTCGCTGCCCTGCCAATGGTGCTTCATTGGTGGTAAGGGCAAAAGGGGGGCATTCTAGGACATGTCAGGGGTGGATGGGGGGAGGCTTTGGATCTACTAGGTCCAAAGCCCCACCCTTCTTTGGATGTGCCTCCAGAATGGGAAAAACAACAACTATGCCAGCCCTGGAGCTGGCATTGTTATTTTGCTTCCCAGTGAAACCAGTGGTTGACTGTATGGCACTTATGGTTCAAGGTCCTGCAGGATACTGTCTTATCCACCATGCTCTTTAACACCTACATGGAACCGCTGAGTGAGATCATCCAGGGATTTTGGTATCATCAGTATGTAGATGACAACCAGCTCTATTTCTCTTTTTCATCTAACTCAGGTGAGGCAGTAATTGGTGCCTATCTGTGGCAATAGATTGGATGAGGGCACTGTTAATGGGTGGTTTGTCTGCTGAGTGGTGGTCAACTTGTTCTGTAGGCGGTTGCACTCCCCCTAAAGGACCAGGTTCGTAATTTGGGGGTGCCCATCTTTCTCACTGGAGGTACATGTGGCCTCTGTGACTTGGAGTGCCTTCTGTTAGTTTAGGGCGGTCCACCAGCTATGCCCCTACCTGGACAGATATCACCTTGCTAAGTGATCCGTGCCCTGGTAACATCCTGTTTGAATTACTGCACTGTGTTGTATGTGACATTCTCTTTGAAAAAGGCCTGGAAAGTGGGTACAGAATATAGCTGCGAAGGTACTAACTGGGACTGGGTGTTAAGAACATATTCTGCCAGGACATTATCATCTTCACAGGCTCCTGGTCCATTTCTGAGCCTAGTTCAAAGTGCTGGTTTTAATCTTTAAAGCCCCCTGGCTTGGTACCTGAAGGATTGCCTATTCCCACATGGACCTACCTGGGCCTTGAGGTCATCATCCAAGGCATGCTGGGAGTTGTAGGCCAAAAACATCTGGGGACCCAAGGTTGGAGAACACTGCTTTGGAGTTTGGACTACAACTCCAGCATTCATGCATGACCTTTGGCTGGGCTGGCTGGGGCTGAAGTCCAAAACATCTGGAGTGTGCCAAGTTGAGGAAGGCTGCCCTAAGGGGTTTCCTGGTCAAGCAGGGCAGGCAGCAGGATAGGCTGGCAGGATCCAGTTTAGGCCGCTGGTGGTCAGGACCACAGACAGCTCAGTGTGGTGGTTAGTTAGGTCAAGCCAACAGGATATTTGGAGTGTTGCTCTAGCAATAGTCTGGAATCCTGCTGCAGCTCGGTGGGCATCTTAAGCTCTGCCTACTCAGAGGAAAGCTGCTTGGGCTCCAAGAGTGAATGCCCCATTCCAAAGGCAACTGTTCTGGCATAGTAGTGGACGGGGGCCTCTTCCAAGTTGTAGGTACTTCTGGGGGTGAGTCTTCTGAGTCAGAGAAGGGGAGCAGGGCTATCTCCTCTGGCAGAGAGGATGGAGGCATAGCTGGCTCCTGGAAATCCCCTTCCAAAGGAGTCTCTGGTGGGCAGTTGCTTTGAAGGCACTCCCCTAGGATGGTTCCTGAATCCAGTCTCCCCATCCTCTGTGTCATCATACCCCTCCTCTGATAGTGTGCGTTGTGTGTCTTCTGTCTAGAGGACACATTAATAAAAATGCCCAAAGTCTCTGTGGCTTTTTCAGGCATTCATTGTGCAAACACAGTGTCCACTGCAGAGATAACAACCGAGGACTCACAATTGCGTAATCTGAGCCATTTACATGGGATCAGGCTGGCATGTTGTCCCTTATTTTTGCGGGTTTATCCTAGGGTTCTCTTGACACATTTTCATACCTGATTCTTACATTGCATTAGAAAGTTCTGCCTCCTTCTCACTCCGTCTCTCCTTCTCTTTTTCCTAGAGGAAACACGAGGGTAGGAGAAGCATGTGAAATGTATACTAGAGCTGCAAATATGTTCAAGATCGCCAAAAACTGGAGTGGTACGTATGGAAATGTCTGTCTCCTTTGTAGAAGGAGAGGGTGAATGTCTGTTTGTGGATTCCCGTAGAACTTTTTTTAAAAAAACTTTTTATTCAAAATTTTATAATATACAATAATAACATTGTAATATAAAACAACATTGCGCATAGTTTAAAACAAACAATGAGTTGCACATTTGCAGTTCTGTAAAGTGTTCCTACTTGATGCTTGGTAATTGGTGTCCCCTGTAGAACTTTCTGATGATACCATCAGAGATGATCTGAAGTTACTAATTCAAGGTCTTTGTCCTGCATCGACACTCCTAAATTGCTCACACAAGCAATTACAGGGTGGGATATATAGGCACACCTCTTCATTCAGTACCCTAAGTCATGGTTTGCTTGCCTTGAATTTTAATATCCACTAATCTCTGCATCCTCTAGAGTCTGGATAATGACTCTGCTGTTTGTTGATGATTCAGTCCCTTATCTGAAGATGAAATGGAGGTGATTCAAGAGTCCTTAATAGGAGTTCTTTTCCTCACTTTCAACTCTTGATTATATGAGTCAAAGACCAATTATTTCAGGATGAGTTACTTTTAACTAAACTCTTAGAGCAGCCTTCCCCAACCTGGTGACCTCCAGATGTGTTGGACCTCAACCTGCTGGCTGGGCTGAAATTGACTTGGGAAATTGACAGCCCAGCCCAACCAGAGAGACAGGATTTAGAGCAGTGATGTTGACCAAGCTTTTGTGTGTCTGGAGCAGCTAGGGGAGAACAGAGAGAAGTGTGAGGCTCCCTTTCTCCTTAGGGAAATTAACACCCCAACTCAAGCCATGGCTGGTACTGGATTTTCATCAGCAGATCTTTAAATCCTATCTCCCAGCTTGGGCTGGGTTGTCACTTTTCCAAAAGGGAGGCTTGCTGGATGTGCTTCTTCCTCGCCACAGTCTCCTCTGCTTGCTCATCTGGCTTAAGTCAGGCACTGGTTCTAGCTTGTCAATCTGCCTTCGACCCAGAAGCTGACCCAGAAGTGCCCGAACCAGGTTGGGATGTGTGTATGTGTATATGTTTGCACCGCAAAACTTTTTTTGAGTGGGGAGGGAAGAGGTGGGGGGAGGGCGCATAAGCAGGGAAACTGTGAAGTATTGGCAGCCAGTATCCACAGTGCCAGAAGTGGGGTGTGGAAATGGTGCCCATCTGCTGCACACAAGTGTGAATAGCTTTATGAGAAGGTAGCCAGTGGGATCTTACAGGAGTAGCATCCCCTGTATGTGGAATGTCTTCTGCCTTAGTGGAAAAAGTAGAGAAAGCTGCAATATGTGAATCAGACATAAAGGCTGATGCCCTTAAATTTGGTCTGGAAGCTCCAGCTAGTGCAGAATGTAGCAACTGGCTGTTGTCAGGTGCTGCCCCTTTTCAGCATGTAACACCTTTGCTGAAGGAATTCCACTGGCTGCCTATTTGTTACCAGGCCAAGGTTTTGTTATTGGTGCATAAACCCCTAATCAACCTGGGACCAGGATATCTGAGAGAGCGCCTTCTCTCTTACTAGCCTGCCTGGACACTGAGGTCATCAGATGAGGTGGTTCCGCAGGGATCTGCAATATGTGTGAAGTCCACTTGGAGTAGAGCTTTTAGTGTATTGGCTCCTGCTCTGTGGAACTCCCTGCCAGTTGATGTCAGGCAGGCGCCAACTTTGGTTTGTTTTCAGCATCAGCTAAATACATTTTTATTTATACATGCTTTTCCTGAATGACCAGCTATGGTTCTATCGGTGTCACCTGATTTTAAATATTTTTATTTCTATTTTGATTATTTTTTCTTTACTATTTAATGCTCAGGAATCTTTTTTTTTAAATATAGAGCAGTTTATAAATGTTGTAAAAGAAAGAAAAAGAGAGAGAGAGGCTGCATTTAGACAGAGTCTACCATGTTTCTGGGCTCCCACATTTCCGCCCCACCCCGCCTCCACTCTCTTCCCACCTGGCTCAGTGGAGGAGTTCAGAAGTTTTTATTACTGCTTTTAGTTAACCCCAGCTTGTTTTTTCTGAACCGGGGATTGTGATTTAACACTAGCTATGGTTAGTTTCAACAAGCCAGCTTAATAACCCATGTTTTGAAACTAACCATAGTGTTAAACCATGATCCATGGTTCAAATGAAACAACAAGCCAGGGTTAACTAAAAGCTAAAGCAAAAGCTTCCAAACTCCTCCTTCCAAACATAGCCAGTATATATTAGCTGGAACAATAATGTCATAAAAGATTTCTGGGTGACAGTGAAACTTCATTTTCAGTGTAGTGTGTTGGAACATCCTCAGTTTTATGATTACTCAATGGAGAGTATTTCAGAGACAAATCCAAAACAGACAAAATTTGAATAACCATGGAAGGCTCTGCTTTCAAAATATCTGTGCTCTTCAAAGTTAGAGCAAAGAATAATTTTTTTCAGTGTAAGCCTGAAAGCTGTATGTGCGAAGTAAAACATCTGGGGGTGTGGGAGAGTTTGCTGTCGTTTTGTCATCCAAATGGCTGCTTATAACGTTGCACTGGAGATTGAAATGTTGTAACTGTTTCCCTTTCAGCTGCAGGAAATGCATTTTGTCAGGCAGCCAAGCTTCACATGCAGCTGCAGAGTAAGCATGATTCAGCCACCTGTTTTGTGGATGCTGGGAATGCTTACAAAAAGGCCGATCCACAAGGTAAGATGTATTGTGCGTAGTATGGCTATCTAGACTGGCATTTCCTGTTGTTAAGAAAGGCACATGGGTAGTATAATCTCTTATAAGTATCCATAGTGGTACCATTGAGATTTTTATAAAGTATGGCAGGCCAAAGGAAACGAAACTCTCCCAAGAAGAATGTGTTGATTCGGGTTAACATGAACAATTCTGAAAGCTCCCTAAAGAATCTTGGAATAAATGCAGTATTAGGGCCAGTTTACACAATTGGTTGTTTTGGTAGTGGTGGGATATGAATGTATCTGACAGAGGCCACATTAAAGACACAGAAAAATGTTGAGTGTATATCTTGTTAGTGTATATCTTCATGAATAATGTATATGTATATTATACATTATAATATACATATACATGTATACATTATACATTATACATGTATATGTATACATTATACATATACATAATATGAAGAGTGTATATCTTCATGAATAATGAAGCATGAATCCTTCCAAACTGTTTCTTCCCTTGAAGAATAGTAAAAAATAATACTTTACCTTCAGTACCACCAAAGGGGGGGGGGGGGGAATCAGTGTCAATGTTTTGTCTAAAACTGAATCGTACTGAATAAAGTACATTTAAATATTTTGCTGATCAATAACTGTGTCTTGCCAGTTCATACTATTTTAAAGGTTTAAATGAAACAGAACCATGTGCATTCAAGCTAAGCATATCCTTTTAAAATGATTGGCTCATCTTTTGTTTGGCGACCTTTTAATCTATCTGATAGAAGCAAATGTACATGTACGGTATATGGATTTAGTGTCATTGAATTTGTATTTGCCATTCAATTATCATGACAGGAAAAGTCAGAAGG
The DNA here is from genome assembly GCA_021292165.1 of Shinisaurus crocodilurus. Classification (NCBI taxonomy): domain Eukaryota; kingdom Metazoa; phylum Chordata; class Lepidosauria; order Squamata; family Shinisauridae; genus Shinisaurus; species Shinisaurus crocodilurus. The sequence continues at coordinate 165,816,599 of CM037879.1, read as the reverse complement.
AGCTCTGAAGCCTGTGAAGATCTGTTTAACTTTGTGTGTATGTGTTGCGTTATTTCATGGATAGGAAAGTTGATTTGTGCATGGAAGTCAGTTTCTCATTTTTGCTGGAGATTATGCTGGGTTAGGCTATTTTTGGGGTAGGTAACCTGGTGCTTTCTCAATGTTTTGGACTACAACCCCCGTCACCTCTGGCCATCAGGCATGATGGTTGGGGATGATGGGAGTTGCAGTCCAAGATGTATGGAGGGCGCCAGGTTGCCTACTCCATATGAGCTAGTGCATATTCTGCCACCATGCGTTGAAACTCTGGCGTGAGCTGGGGCTACATATGAAGGCCCCACTTGCGGGATCTGCCTGCCCCTTATTCTGAATGGATGGATGGCATGAGTAGCGCATACTCATGTGGATGATCTGTCATGTGTTCTAAATGCATAGGTCCTGGCTCATATTAGATGTGTGATGGGAAAGGATGCATGAAGCTTAGGCTTTCTCCCACAACCCACCATGTATATATCCGGTACACTAGCACCTATGTGAATGGGCTCTGCACCACAATTTGAACATGTCAATCTTGCGCACAAATGCTCTCATCCAAAGTCGAATGAGTGCTGGAACGCAAATGTGAAACTCCTGCATGTGCCTCCATTCACTGCAGTGGAGGCAGCAGGCCCCTTTGGGTTTGCCAGGCTGCCCCCTCCACTGAAGTATATGGAGAAACTGGTGAGGATGGGAGTCCTCCACAAGTATGTCACAGCATCTGTCATGAGAAGGGATCACTAGATAGGGGCAATAGTATCTTATGTGTATGTTAGAGCAGGGGTGGGCAGAAGGTAGATCTGGATCTACTTGTAGATCTCTGAGTGATTTGCAATAGATTGGCAAGGATTTCTGACTCCCAGTTTAACAATAGCATCAACAAAATGACTCCCACCCCCTCATGTCTGCCTTAAATTATTCTGCTGAAGTGAAGAAAGCTTGGGCTAACCAAGAGTGTTTTGATTTTTTTTAATGTAGAACTGTGAGGTCTGTTCATTTCTGATACTCAAAACAAATTCTTGTGCTCAGAATTCTTTTAATTCTAAGTGCATGTCTTTTGCACTTTGTTCCTGCTGGTGCTCTAATTAAAAAAAAAGAAAGTAGATCCTATAAACTTGACATCTGCCCACCCAGTGTTAGAGGATGAAGAGGTTTTGCCTTGAGTCAGTCTTAAATAGAAAAATGGCTGAGAATCTGGTGATATGAGCAACCCAGTTCCTTGTACTACTGAAATAACCATGTTTGGATGACTAAGCTGATTTTATTCATTATTTCCCCCCCAAATGCATACGGTGCAGAGGCTATCAACTGCTTAAATGCTGCCATCGATATTTACACAGACATGGTAAGACATCCGAGGTGCTAGGTTGGGATTCCAGTTTGTGACTTGGCAGATTGGTGTTCACTCTTTGATTCAACTGTCTTTGTATTTGGTGTTTGCACTGAGCTGAAAAGAAAATACCTCAGTCCAGTTCTTCTCTTCTCAGGGCCGATTTACTATTGCTGCCAAGCATCACATTACCATTGCTGAGATTTATGAGTCTGAGCTAGTAGACATTGAAAAGGTGAGTGCCTTTTTAGTTATTTGAGTCCGTCCTGTATGTGTCAAGGCACTACCTCAAGAGGTACACTTTCCTGAGGCCCCACTGAACATGATAGAACTTACTTCAGAGTAAGCACACATAGACCCAGTTTGCACGTAACAGCATGTGCTGGGTGTGTGCTGCCACCATTTTGAATATGTAGCCTCCGATCGGCCCAATCTGAGGTTGGTCCATGACGTCTAAACCCGGACAGTATGGGCTAATTGTGGGTTAAACAACCTATAGTTAACCTACAATTAGTTGTTAGGTTAATTGTGGGTTGTTTAACCCATAATGTCTGGATCAGGCCAATCAGGTTGCATATTCAAAATGGTGGTGACATGCACCGTGGCAAATCATGGTTTAATTAACCCAAGATTTGCCACCATTATGTGTGAATGGAGCCATAGGATTGCACTGCACAGCTACCAGGGCCAGCCCAAGATGTTTGGTTGCCTGAGGCAAAGGACAAGATGGCACCCTTCCTCCTGTTCCACATACAAAAGCTGACTGGACTGTCAGTTGAATCTTACTTCAACATTGGTGATGAGACAGCGTCGTCTGCTGAATCTGAGGGCAGCAGGCTGGCTTGGAGGGCACAGAGAAGGCCATGTTGCACACACTGTTCTGTTCTCTGACACCTTGCTGCCGCTTGCTGCTCCTGAGCAGCCGCCTCACTCTGCCTAACGGTAGGGCTGGTCCTGACAGCTGCTGCCTGACTTCATTTTCTTTCCTTATAGCTGAGGTACTGGAGAGGGCACCAGGTTGGAAAGGGTGATGTATTGTATTTCTACATATACGTCATAGACAAATAAGTCACAATGAATAACAGTTAGCTTCAGCTTATTGAAATAATGGGTGGGGGAGAAGGAGAAGTATACAGGTAGCTGAATTTGGTGGAAGACGAGTCATTTTAAGTAAAGGCAATGAAAGTACATTCCAAATGCAGCCACCCCATATAAAGGCACGGTGATACCTGCTGTTTTATTTTCAGCCCTTTTCCTAGCGTGGAATTTGCCTTTTTTTTCATGGCTGCGCACTGAATTGACACTTCTCATTGAACTATGCGCCACAACCCTAATTATCTCTTTCTTGATTCATCACTACCAGTTCAGATCTGATCAGTGTATATGTGCAGGAGTTTTGCCAGATGAGAGGCTAACAGTGCAATCCTATACAATCCTATCCTCAGAGAAACTAGTTTTATGAGGTATTAAATCAATATTATAAATAAATCCCATTCAGTTCAGTGGGAATTACTCCTGCGTAAGTGGGTGTAGGACTGCAGGAGTAGACATGCATAGGATTTCACTGTAAGGCTGTAGTTCCTACACATAGTTACATGGAAGTAAATCCAACTGAAGTAATAGGATTTAACTTCTGAGCAGGCACATGTAGGATTGTGCTATAAGACTTGTGAGTTTGATCTTCCCCTAATTCATTACAAACAAAAGTTTGCTCTAATTTGGGGCGTGCTTATTTCACAGATTTTTAGAATTGGGGGAGGAAGAATTAATTTCTGAAGCAGACCTGAGTTGCAAGGCCTATGGCATGTTCACTATAAGAATTGTGAACTGATACTATGTCAGGAAAATTCTTGCTTTCCCATTCGGGTTCATGCTCAAGGAACCATGTTCCAATCAGACAGACATGTATGCATAGAGTACATGTATTTTAGTATGCAAAATTTGGATTGGATCCTAAGATCCCATGAGTGGAGTTCTGCTCATGGAAAGGGAGCTCCCAGCACCCAGTAGTAGAAGGGGGAGAAGGCAATTTTTGCCAATTCCCCCTGCAGCCCACTATGTCCCCTGAGAATTTGCTCCAGAGGATTGGAGGACCCTCCAGAACACCATGGGAAGTGACACAGGGGGAGAGGAAATTGGCAAAATTTGCCTCCCTCCTTTCTATAGTGGGAATCTCAGCTGGATCAAAAGATATTCTGTTCACATAAAGTCTCCTTCTGTGAATGAAAGGGCCCATTTGGATTCAGTCCATTTGTTTCTAGAATGAATAGTATGTGTGCACAATAAAATGTAATATATGAAATGGATATGAACTACACACATGCAAGCAAGTTTTCGTCTATGTGAAAAGTTTCGCCTAAGTTATGGGAATCAATGCCATGATCTTGCCCTTTGCATTTAGCTGTGGAAGCTGACAAGCTGTAAACTTAATCTGCACAGTCCGTCCCCAGAATATCTAGTCTGAAAGTGTCCATATTGTAAGAGAAATGAGTCCTCCTCCTTCTTTTTTAGGCTATTGCCCATTATGAACAAGCTGCGGATTATTACAAAGGGGAAGAATCCAACAGGCAAGTTTTCATAAAAGAGCTGATCTTAATGCCAAAAGTTTAAATCGAGTGGAATTCTGTTTTGATTTTTCCTTTGGACACTCTAAAATGGAATTCTGTCACTCCCATGTTGTAAGCTCCAATAGAACACCCAAATCCTGAATTAGTGTCCTTTGATTGGCATTCCACTGTCAGTTCCACTGTCTATCAGTTTCTGTAACAAAATAAAAGGCTCAGGAATGTGATCACTGAAAATGGGCTAGATTTAATAAATATATAAATAAAAATATATGAAGATGGCCGAATACCGATGCTCTTCCATCTGTATGCATGTCGACAGAGTGAATCATTTCTTGAGTAGTTTAGATTCTCTCACCAGGGAATGCTGTCATGCATCGGTACAATTTATTTTTTTAAAGAATATCCTCAGTTTCTATGTTATTCAATGCAATTATACCTTTTGCTTCTAGTTCTGCTAACAAGTGTCTGCTGAAAGTAGCTGGATATGCTGCTCAGTTAGAGCAATATCCGAAGGCAATTGAAATCTTCGAACAGGTGGGTGCACTGCATCCTGGTTTATAAAAGGAAGGGAATACATCATAGGCGTACAATCCAAATTAATCCGTGTACTATTCATCTGTAATCTGCCAACGTGGAGCAATAGGTTTGCGGGATATATCAGTTTCCAAGCCATTATGCAAATTGGATTTGTACGGCACTGTCATTTCAACCAAGGCATTTTAGGTAGGAAGCATCTGGATTTGAGTGCGCTTGCATAATATTTCAGGCAGAACATTTCTAGGAATTGAATGTTTAAGCGAGATTGGTGCCTTCAGAGGGTAATTTATGCCAAAGGAGAAGCATGGTTGTGCTACAGGAAGTAGATCCTGCTACTGCTTTACTACTTCTCTGTTGCTTCTCTACTACTTCTCTGTTACCTTGGTCATAGCCAAGGACATCCTAGTACTGCCAGATCAGGCTTTTTATAACATTCTGAAACTAGCTTTACAATCTCAAACTACAGACACCTTTTAAAAATGCTTTTGTGTTCAGTTTCTAAACCATCAGGGTAAGCGTGAAAACCAGTTTGTTGCAGTGGTTAGAACAGCCTTCCCCAGCCTGGTGCCCTCCAGTTGTCTTGGACTGCAAGTCGCATCATTCTCAGGAATCCAGAGGGCACCAGGTTGGGGAAGGCTGGGTTAGAAGGTCAGTTTTGGATGGGAGAGGCCTGGGTTCCATTCCTCACTCAACCATGAAGCTCATGGGGTGATCTTGGGTGAATTCACTGTCTCTCAGCCTAACCTACCTATTGTGAGGATAAAATGGGAGAGTGGGGGCAGCTGGAGATCCATGTATGTCACTTTGAGCTCCTAGGAGGAAAGGTAGGATATCAGTGTAATACATAAAAATAAATATTACAGTTAACTGTTGCATTTTACCTCTGTAACCATCATATGCGCACACGCACACACACACTAATAGAGATTTCAATTATCCAAGTGCCCTTTGTATTTATTATTTATTATTTATTTACAGTATTTGTATACCGCTCCACATCAAGCAGATTCTGGAGCGGTGAACGATAAAAAGACAAAAACAGATACAAGAAACAAAAAACAATACACGGAAAACAAAGTACGGTAACATTACACCGGTGGTTGAAGAGCAGAGAAGACTTCCTAGAACAAGGAGGTCTTCAGCAGGTGCCTAAAGCTGCACAATCAATAGTCAAAGCACCACCACCCATACACAAGAGGGAGATACCAGCAGGCTCTGGGATATCCCTTGGTTTGCAGGTGTACGGAAGAATTGTTAGAACACCTCCCCGCCCCAACGAGGACTAAGCATGATTAGTGGCCATGGAATGCTTACTGACTGTTGGTGGAACCTCCCCCCACCCATGAAAACTGGATCGGAAGGGGAACGGAATGGAGTATCCTGAACAGGACCACTCCGCACTATAACATTATGTTGCAGGTCCCAGTTGTATATACCAACAGCGTTCTCTGAGTGCTGGTCCTTATGTAGCCAACATGGCACCACCCAAACGCAAGGGAGAGGTATCAGAAGGTTTGGGGGAACCTAAAGGTTTTCAGAAGTACAACAAATCTTTAGGGGGAAAGCCCACAGGGGTGGGGGAACCCAAACAGCCCGATGAGGACTGAGCATGCTCAGTGGGCATGGAATGCTGACTTACTGTTATGGTGGGGGAACGGAATGCAGTACCTGGAAGAGGGCATGGCTGACAGGCTGTGTGGACTGAGGTTTGGGCCAGGTGCTCACCTGCCTCCGCTCCATGCTGAGGCCAGGCCAGTTGGAAGTGGCGGACAAAGCTTGTGGTGCTTTTCACTATCTTTATGAGACTGTAAGTGTAATTTTTATCTCCTTAGGTTGGAACAAGTACTATGGATAATCCATTGCTCAAGCACAGTGCAAAGGATTATTTCTTTAAGGCTGCCCTGTGTCACTTTATAGTTGATGAATTGAACGCTAAGGTTAGTGCAACCCACTGTGTACCGTAGTTGTATAGATCAGTACACCCTAGTTTGCATGGTGTACACAGTATAAACAAAATCTGTTTATGAATATTAAACCATTAATACCATCTGCTCTTACAGCACAATAATTATCACTGTACAAGTCCTGCCTTTCAAACCTGAATGCCCTTCCCGTGCTTGCCTGTGCTTATATAGGAATATGGAGCAATGAATGCTCTCATATCTAGCCGTTTGCTTTGTATTTTTTTCCTTAACTTCTGGCAATTAAGGGGAATTACTGATGACCAGGATAGGGAATTCTGCTGTGTGAAATATTATTTGCAACCTGGAGGTCAAATTCCCAGTTAGTCAAGGACAGGTTGAGGTTTGCCTCTTTATTATATTTTGTTCTTGCCACACATGGCTACTAGAAGCAGTTTTCCAATGAAACATTCATAATTAGATAGAATCTGCTTGCTTTGATCAAATAATAAACTGTAAAGTTTCCACTCTTTTTTCAGCTTGCTCTTGAGAAATATGAAGAATTGTTCCCAGCGTTCACAGATTCAAGGGAGTGTAAACTATTGAAAGTAAGTGGAACTTCGTGTTTTTCAATACATAAAAAATAGAAATGTTTGCCACATGGAGATTGAGGAATACATATTCCCTCTCCATTAAATGTGTATTAATTTTATGAAAAAGGAGAGGGAAAGAATGGTCATCCCAATATGCATATTCAAAATAAAAACATCTCCATTGATATATATAATGTTTATTTACGGTCTACCGACCACACCAATATATATATATACAATACAAACAAGATATACCAGCTCTCAGTTATACACTCAGAATAAAAATATACAATAAAACCGAATCAGGCAAGCATAGAAGGCCTAGTCAAAATAGCAACATTCAAGAATTTTGCAACTTCCTTAGTGATTAAACTATTTGAGCCATCAAGCAAAATGGTCAAAAGAGACTCTAAGGATCGTCCCAACCATCGATGGCTTGCTTTTTAGCTTTAAGCTAAAATATGCTAGTATTTGGGGTATTTTGGCCCCACCCCTTTTGCCTTTGGCTCCACCTGCCACTGGAATACACCCCACCCCCGAGCTTCTTTGAAATGGAATTTGGCCCTCAGGCTGGAAGAGGTTCAATACCCCTGCTCTAAGAGAAGCTTCAGATCTCCTCCATTTTCTGTTGGCTGCTGTAAGCAGTTCCCCAAGCCACATTTCTTGTCCTACCTTGTTCCACCTCTGTACTCGTGGATAGGCCCTCGCTTATGAATTGGCCTTTAGGCTGTAGTCTCTGCCCCGGATTGTGGGGAGCATTTCCTGCCACCGTGTTTGTAGGCTTGTGTCTCCCCCATCCTTCAGTGGCTGGGCTACTTCACCCTTCACAGTTCTCCCCTTGACTGGGACAGTTCTCCTTCCTCTTCCACTGACTTGAAACTGGTTCTTGCTGTGGGTTGGGAATTCAGTGGTGTGGGTTACTCCCTCCTCCACCCAGCCCCACATGCTTATATCCCTGCCATTATGAGGTCACAATCTATGGTCTGAAATGGTTGTTGCAGAGCAGTATAGCTGTTGCCTGCATAGGACTAGAACAAAAAGCTTTTTATATTCCTGGATATTGTTGCTGATGGGTTACACTTGCTCTCAAGTATTTGGTTGTTTTAAACCTGTCTCTTCAAGTAGCAAAAGGCCTTTTTCAGTTTTATAGGACCCAGAGAGAATTACTTAACGAGCCCATCTTCCTTGGGAGCAGTGGGGAAATGGTCAGTTCTGCTGTGTAATCCTTTCATGTCATTCTGCTAGAAATTGCTGGAGGCTCATGAGGAGCAAAACTGTGAAGCATACACTGAGGCAGTAAGTAGACCTCTATTTTACTTCTATAGGTTCTGTTAGTCCAGGGTTCTCCCAGATCACCTTCCAGTTCCACCAGCAATTCTTACTTTTTTTGTTTTTTATTTTGCTTTGATTCTGTTTTAAACATCAGATTGTTATATTATGTTCTACTGTGTGATTGCGTTTTATGGTTTTCAGTGTGGTTTCGTGAACTGCCCGGAGAGCCTTGGCTATTGGATGGTATAATAATTCAATAAAAATTAATTAATGCAAGGCAGCAAAGAAGCGTGTCTCATGGGTGTTTCCTATTCCCCCTGATTATTAGATTCTCCAAAGCTGCTCTTATGGATTGGTAGCGGAATGTCTAGAGATGTGAAGGCTTGGAAAACTCCCCAGAAAAATTAGGAAAGAAACATTTTCTCCAAATTTCCCCAAAATCCCTGGCCGCAGGGGGGGGGGGGAGGAAAGATTTGTTATAACCCCAGCCCCCCATTTTTCTGGGGTTTTCCCCAGACCTTCACATCTCTAGAAATGCCCCTCATTTTGCATTGCAGCCGAAAGGGTTGGTTTCCCCTCTGTTTCTGATTTTGTTACAGTTTAAAGATGATGGTGATGTTATCTTTATTTTCCCCTTGGGTGATTGACTTAAAATAACTGAAAATGAAATAGAAATGCTGCACTCGTACTTTATTTCCTAACCCCTGACGTTCACCACCCCAACTAGGTTAAAGAGTTTGATTCGATATCCCGCTTGGACCAATGGTTTACGACCATGTTGCTCCGCATCAAAAAATCCATTCAAGGAGACAACGAGGGGGACCTGAAGTGAACCATCGCTGCACTTCGTGGTGTTGTGACTTGTCTGTCGAAGTCCGCTGTGTTGTGGCCAGGGACCGTTATGGGATACTTGATCAATGCTTCTAGCTTGACTGACTGGTGTCTTGTTTAGTGTCCTGTTGTGGCTCATTCGGTGTAACTGTGGACATGACTTTGTATATTTAAAAATCTTATTGTTTGTTTTTATTTCTAAATGCAAGGCTTGTGGCCTGACCCTATGCATGTTTCCCCGGAAGTAAGCCCCACTGAGTTCAGTGGGGCTTTCTCCCACATAACTGTGCAGAGGATTACAGCCTGTGCAAGTTGACTACAAAGTAAGTCCTGTTGTGTTCAGTTGTGCTTACTCCCTAGCAAGTGTGCTTAGAATTGCCTTTGTCATAGAAATCCTGTCAGTTGACGTGAAATGATGCACTCATAATGTGAGACTCCTCACCTCCCCCCCCCCCCCCCGGGTGTGGTGATTCTGAATAAATGTTGGTCACCTAAAATGTACTTGGGTTCTTCAAAGATATTTATAACATTAATATATGCATAGAAGAGCCCAACTTTCTCTGTGTATTTTAAGAGATCCAACTGGCATCCTTTAAGTGTGATTTACGTTACCACTTACGAAACATGGCTGAGTCACAACACTACACCGAACCAGAGGTGGCAGTTAAAATTCAAATATCCCTTCACAGTGCATTTCTCTACATGTTTACTCAAAAGTAAGTCCTGCTGTCTTCAGTGGGGCTTAGTAACTAGGCTAAGGAGTAAGCCCCATTGAAGCCAGTGGAATTTACTCCTGAGTTAACATGCATAGGATTGCACTGCAAAGGGATCTTTGTATTTTAGTTTAGGATTGCAACCTTAAAGATGTATATATTAGCCTCATCCAGCTCAAAAACAAGTATAAACCATGGATGAGTTTACAATGTTTACTGTAAATGTTAGTTACATAATTTGAGACTACTGACAGTGGCGGAATTCCTGAAGTCTCTCACTTTCCGACATCAGCTTCAAACCAGGAGCTCTGGTGCAACATGATCCGTCCACTCCAGTCGTCCAGATAGCTTTGAACATCCGAGCATTGATGTGAACAAAGCAGCTTGAGCCCGCTGTGTGTTTTGGAGGCCTGCAGAGGCATTCGATCAGGCTGCTTGTGAATATGTGGGGTCCAGAAATATAAGCAGTGTCAGTCACTGCAAAAGAAAAAGAAAACCTCACCTTTTATTTTATTTTTTTAGTAGCAGACAAGCAGATATTTTTCTTCTCTGATGCCACCTCTTCTTTCCTAGAGTAGGAACCAGCCTTCCTCAACAACCTGGCTCCCTCCAGTTATTTTGAACTTCCAACTCCCATCAGCCAGAGTCAGCATAACCAGTGGGCAGGGATGATGGGAGCTATAGTCTGAAACATCTGGAGGGCATCGGCTTGGGGAAGGCTGCTCCAAATCTTTGATCCATGAGAGCGTGCACACTGTTTATGAGGCGCGGCAGAGACAATAGTTTGACTGAACTGTATTTTATACGGCTCTTCGTTTTCTGACGCTGTGAATTTTGAATATGATCGAGCTGTTTCCATGGTGCTGGTGGAAAGCTTGTGATTTTGATATACACGGTATGCGTGTGTACGTGTCAACTTAATAGGCATGTAGAAATACACGACAACCTACATCTAAAGATGCTATCAATCTGTCATAGTATGGAAGGCAAAGTGGTTTTCCAAAGTGTTGCTCCAAGCCTGGTCCACACATGCAGCAGAATGGGGTGGTAGAGCCTTGGCATGGTAGAAGGGCCTGTACCACTTCAGACAGTGGCTGGCAGATCACATTTGTGTATGTTCCCCTATCAATTCTCTGCAGGCAGAAAATTTGCACACCACGAAGCAGGCTAGGTAAGAACTCCCCCCCCCCCTCACTGGGTGCTGGTTTTGTCATGTGCAGGGAAGCAAACACCGTCCCCCGGCCTGCAGCGTGAAGGGAAACAATCTATTCTGCCCACCTCATTCTTCCGCATGGGGGAGACCAGACCTCTGACCTAGCTTGTCACATATTTTACAGTGACGTGTGTGCACATATATACACATGTATGTCCTCAGCCATGCAATTTACCTCTGTTAGCTCAGTTGAGCGGGGTCAGATGGCGACTGGCTCAGTCGAACAGTTCAGCGCAAACTGAATGGTGGTACCTCATGCCACAGGCTCCCCCCCCCCCCCATCTGCTGCTACTGACCTTCCTGTATGGCTCCTCTCCCTCACCGTTTTTCTGTTGATAAGCAGCAGCAAGCTTTCTTCAAAGGGGTGCTCTGCACGTGCACACATATGCAGACCCCTGCAGCTAGCATAATAGCACTGGCTGGTGTTTCTCTGATGGCAGTATTGCTGGTGGTGCAGTGGTTGTCCAGGAGGGGAGGCAAGTGAAATCAGGCGCGGGGGTGGGGAGATAACCCACCCAGTCCTCCGCAGGCCAAATGACGTCAAGGGGATGGGGGGGGGCTTTGGGCCGGCGGTTGCCCACCTGTGTTGTAGGATGCAGAACCTCAGGCTCCCAATGCAGTCCCTCCAGGTTTCCCAGAAGCCATGTCCCCTTCCCCCGGCCCTACAACAACAACAACAACAACAACAACAACAGGGCATGGTGTGAAGGTACATGATGCAGCAACCTGTTGAAGCTAAACAGGTCTGGATCTAGTCAGTGCCCAGATAGGATAACAGTTGGGAACCTGATGATGTATGCTGCTGGAGTTCCATCATGGGAAGAAAGGCAAGATATATAAATAGGATAAAATAGATATATATGTAAATTTCTATTTTTTATTTCTGACAGAGAGACATATTTATAGTTTCATTTGTGGTACACCCCTTGACTTGTATCCCTGAAAATAATTTGTGATGTTGCGAGTTCTGGCCTTTGCAGCTTTTTGGGAGTGTGCACCTGCTATGCCCGAATTCATCCTTGTCGTGCTGTTTGTTGTAGTGTTTCGCTAGCATGCACCTTCTGGTCACTGAGTTACCTTCCTTCAGCGTTTGCAGCAACACAAAACACGTTAAGCTTGAGAATGAGTCGGACGCTTTGCTTTCTGCGGGACTCCCTTCCAGTAAATGGCACCGGCCTCGTGAGGGCAATATGCACCCAAAATCTGGCTCTTACTACTCTCTAGAGTGGATCCTCTGCATCCAAAAGGCTGCTATGCATGGTGGAACCAGTTGTTCCCCCTCACCCCGCCCCCAATGCAGTAATCCAGCTTTCCCCAACGTGGTCCCCTCCAGAAGTTTTGGACTTCAACTCTCATCAGTTCCAGCCTGCATTACCAATGGGTGAGGTACAATGCGACTAGAATGTAGTCCAAAACATCTGGAGGTCACCATGTTAGGGAAAGCTGCAATCCATACTGGATCAAGACTGCATTCAGTCCCCAAACAGATGGTTGGTGCAATTACCGGTAACTTTGCAGTGCCGATCACCTTTCGGAGGGGGGTGCGGCAGTGGGAGGACTGTAGCCTAGTGGTTGTCCTTGCCTAAGCTGTCTGCAGCAACCGTTTAACTGCTGCATACACACAGCCTGCTTCTGCATGCAGGGAATCTATGGATCAGACCCAGCGTTTAAGACCACAGCTCTCAACTGCAGCTTCACGTGGCTTGCTTCAGAAATGCCTCAAAAATCCACTGTGTTGCTGAAATATTCACAGGATACTCCCCAGTGTTAGGGAGATATTTTTAATGTACCTGTATTCGATCATAGACAGACCTACAATCATAGTGTATTATTCTGTGCTGGTATCATCGTATGTAGGAATTTGTGGGAATGTATAGTGGATGTGTACTAGATCCATTCATTGCCGGCATCATAAAGGCAGCATCAGGCTGCTTGTTTTGTAACATGACACATGGAAGTAGCAAACCTTCATTGACTGCATCTGTACCCGTCATAATAGTCAGAAAATACTACTGTCTCATAACAGATGTGAAGACTGCAACTGCCAGCGGGTCTGGGTTTGTTTGGTCCATAACTGAAGGGGCTGTGGCTGGATCTGAGGTTTTCAGCTTTTTGTGTTCACTGTTTTATCACGAGAATTGTCATTAAAGAGAGTGCTGCCCACTGTAAAGATAAATTGTGTTTTTATTAGCTCTAGTATTTTTTTCTCCTCCCCTAGCAGACCCAGTTGTCAGGTACAGCCTGCTTACAGAAAACTGAACTGCCCTTGTGGGATCTGCAACTGTGTCCCAATTCAATACTTGTATATTAGAGGCATCTTTTAGCTCCTAATATTGCTTCAAGTCTTACATTTTTGTAGCCAAAACTGCACCACTCACACACAAGAGAGGTGGCGGCAGACTCACAAGGTTTGCAGATCTTCAGGACATGCTGAAAGTGGGGAGGGGACCCAAAACAGCCCAATAACTTAATGGCACAGGATGTTGAGAGACTCAAGGAGAAAAAAATGGCGGGGGGGGGGGGAGGAAATTGAGTGGCTGGAAACTGAGAAGGGAGAGACACATAGGGCATAGCTATATAAAGGGCAGAAAGATCCCTCACATTGTGTGGAGAGGTCACTTACTGCTTCACAAGGAGAAGTTCTTCTTAAGCATCCTCAGGGACAGAGCAGTTAGCTGCTAAGTGGTGTAGTAATAAACTAGCTCTACATTGGTCAGCTTTCAGTTCACTGTAATTGTAAAGGAAAAAGGGGGTGTCCAGTTTCTTGCTGTATTATCAGGGTGTCAATTCTGTCACTGGAAATCTGGAGCAATTCCTACAATTTTCTCCCCATCTTTAATCCAAGAAGGAAAGCTTTATCTCTCCCTTAGAAAATGTTTCATAATTTAAATTTTATGACCTGTGGTGGCAGCAGTGCCATGACTGTTAGACATGTCTGCAGAATGTACTGCCACCACTAAAGGCTTTTTCCTTACAGTGAGATCCAGAAAACTCTTGGAAAGGGAAAACCACAACTATGACTATGGTGTATTCCACTTTATTACTGTTCACAAATAATGCACAAACTGTTTATTCATTGTTTAACCTTGATTTGTTGTTCAACTTTTCTATTGCATTTTTCACTTTTTGACCCAAATAGTACACCAGGCTGACAGATCATATGCTTTATACTTGCTGAAAAACTGCTGATATCACAGTATACAGTACATTACATTAGATCATCTACTACATAAATGGCAGTGAAGGTATGTTTATACAGAGAGAATACTACTCTGGAAACATGCAGACTGGAATAAAGTTTTGCTATTCTACTCCCATCTTATGCAGATTACCACAATTGTGTAAAATAGTTATCATTGGCAGAGAAGACAGTAGCTTCTACATCCTTTTCCCCATTACTGTTGTCCTGGAGTAAAATGGAGGCAGTCCCTGTCTATAAAACTGTATTTTCAATGCTTGAAAATGTTATATTTTCAAACAGAAATATGTGCACAAATCCTGCCAAAACATTGCCCCAAAAGCAGAAACTGTACTCCCCCTTTCCTTCACAATTATGAATTGAAAGCTGATCAATGTAGAGCTAGCGTGTTACTACAATAATTTAACAGCTAACTGTTCCATTACATAACGCAAATAAAAGTTAGCTCTGGTGATTTAAAGTGCAATATAAACGCTTGCAGCAGATTTAAAACACATTTGGATAGAAATTGCAGGGTTGGGTACAAACTTTTAAGATTACTCTCTAACACTTAAGCCAGCCTTACCAAACTTGGTGTCCTGCAGATGTTTTGGATTTCAACTCCTCAGCCTCAACCATTGTGGTCAATAGTCAAGAATGCTGGGAGTTTTAGTCCAAAACATCTGGAGAACACCAGCCTGGGTAAGGCTGCCATAAGCTAACATATTGAAGCTTGATCATGGACACTTAACCACTAGTTACATGCAGTATATGTACACATGGAAAATAAGAGCTGATTGTGGGACAGATGTGAAAACTGCAGGGGGGAAGTCAGTTATATACTGGCCTGGTTTGCATGACACAACAGGTCACTGTGGCTTAATTTACATGCAGAGGTTGCCATGTAGTGCCAGGTGCCCACAGGCACCATTTTTGTATGGTGCCTGGCTTGCCATACCATGTGAACCCAGGCAGCAGGGTTGTTTGAGGGTTAGACAACCCTCAAATAACCCATGGCTTGTTTTAGGGTTATTTGAAGGTTGTCTAACCCTCAAACAACCCCTGCCACTTAGCTTTGTACTACACAGCAAGCCGGGCACACACAAGCGCCATTCAAAAATGGCACCTGCCAGTATCCAGTGCAGCATGACAGCCCCCGCAGCTAAATTAAGCCAGGGTGGGCTGTCGTGAAATGTGAACAACCACATTCACTCTCTCCTGCAGACATGTTTCTCACTCTTTGGATCACAGTAGGAATGTCTTCTAAGAAGTGTGATGTTTTCAGGTAAACAGACTCCAAGCAAGTCACTTACAACAAGGACTTAACTTTTTTTTTTAATGGGGCTTATCAATTCATACAAGCTAACCCACTTTCACATCTTCATAGAGTACAAAAGAAAATTAAAATCCTTACCTATACGTACTAACATAAGGATTTAAATATTTACTACAATTTTTTTTTGCAACTGGTCATTAAAATTCAACAGTCAAAAAAGAGCACAGGGCATACAAAATAAATATGTAAATATAACCTCTTGGTAGTATTTCTAAGAAGATCCCTTTTAGTGGATTAAACAAACAAAGAAGGAATAAATGGTGACAAACTCTTGCTAAGGGGTTTACAGAAAAACAAAAAACAACAACTGGTACATAGCTGGGCTGATCTTTTATTGCTTTGCCTTTCAGTAAATGAACTATTAGGGTAGTATCTTAAGGTACGTGTTGTGGTGCATCAAAGTTGGCCTAGATTCCCTTGCCCCCCACAAGTGATTTTGAATTTAATGTAAAAAGAGTGATGGAGGACAGCTTTAGAGAAGGCGAAGCCTGGTTTAATAAATCCAGAGCATAACTTTGCCAAAACATACAGCAAAGTTCACTACTCTCCCTGTCTCTCTCACCCACCTCCATCAAAGTTTTCATATGCTAAAGTCATGAATGGGTGCAGGGCCAATTGTACAAGTTAGTCAGAGCAAGAAAGACACCCCACTGTGACATAAAAGGCTCTGTTAAACTCATGCTTATTCATTGCAACCATCTCTTCAAAGGAACAAGGCATCAAAACACATGCATAAAAAAGTGCGTGACATCCAACATCATGTGAGCAGATGTCTGCTTGCACAATGGGACTTGTTTTGTCATCCCCTCCCCTCCATCCGTACTTCCCCAAATCTGCTCTGGAGGGTGCCCCCAACACTTTGGTGCAGATTTGAGGAGTGGGGAGATGCAGCGGGGAGGCTCTGTTCCTCCAGCCATGTCCGTTCTGTTCGCGGGTAGACACCATTGGATACAACCCAATGAAATCACAGCATTAAAGAAAAAGCAGTGTTATAGTAGCTCCTTAGTGTTGCAAAAGGCAGAAAGGAGTAACGTAAAGCAGTATACTTGCATTTGAAAGGTAGTACTTAACATTCTCATTATGTTTGATAAAACTCTGTCCTATAACAACACTTTCTAAACTAAAACACACTGAACTTGAACAAATGTGTCTCTTTCTCAAAAGGAAGTGCAGCTGAAACCAGGTCCCATTAGCTCTTATGAGCAATACTTCATTTTGAGAGGTGCCAGTGCCTTAGTGGGCATGGATGATCTATTCAGATATGAGGATTACTGCCAACAGTTATACTAGTAAATTCAAGTCCTGTTGGAAGTCAGTCAAATGTCAGACTTAAATACATGTTTAATTTGGCACTTCTTTTTCCTGAATTTAAAAATAAAAAAAGGCACAATATTGATGCGTTTCTAGCAGAAACAAAGTAAGCCTTCACCTCCGCAACCCCCGTGAGGAAGAAAACACGTTTGAAGAGCAACTTGTATTTCCTCAAATTTTGGCAACTGCTTTGCCTTGGTTATACTACATGGTCTTGTTTTCCAGCTATCAGCACTGAAGCGTCACTGAATGAACATTTCATGCACACATTTTGTAAAACCTTTAAGCTGGAGACCTAAACAACTCTACCTATTGAATAACTGTCAGCCATTACTTAGAATGTCAGTTCTGGCTGTAACTTGAACCCTTCAATAGATTGTGTAGCCTTTGGTATAAACATTAGCAAATACAAAACAACAAGAGTATTTACCCAGATAATTTCAGGCCATTGCCAGAAACAGGAAATAAGAATATTTCATCACATCTAACACAAAATGTTGATAAAACTCAGCAGGTGGGGTGGTGAGAGAAGGGGAGAACCACAATAAATCACTTACAGCAAGATGCGTAGTCATATCTGAGAAAACCATATTCAGTATTTTGGAGCAATCTGTTCTAGGGCTAAGCTGCTAAGGAAATTCATACCGTTACAGAATGCTCTCTCCCATGGCCAAATACACAACCACCGTAAGTGGGGCATTGGGATCAGTAGAGGTTGGGAGAATATTAAGGCCCTTCGGGAAATGAACCATTTAGAAGTGCAGTGCCTTGTGAATAAACACTCTGTGTGAGGAATGTATGGAGGGGAGGGAATGCCTATGGTGGAGGCTGAAGGCGTGCATGTGGGGAGCTTGCAGTACAGACACAATATGCAGACAAAACAGTAGAGACAGGGAGGACAAGGGCCGAGCAGGCTTGCACAGTGTGAAGCACTTAGAAGGAAGGCTCAGCCACAAGGAAAAGTTTGTGAACTCTTGCCACAAATTCTGACCAAAATTCAGTTACATTACTCTGAAATCTACTTCAAACTGGAGTACAGATTGATCATATAAGTTGCAATGCAGCCCCATCCCTTTTACAAACTTGGGGCAATATCCAATGTTCATGTAGTGGGACTTCCGCCTTCCCTGCTCCCCTTGCAGCCCCTTTGAAATCTGCTCCGGATGGTCCCTCAACCTGCAGCAGATTTGGGGGGGGGGGGGCTAAAGGGGGAATCCATCCCTCTGGTAGATACATACAGTTAGATTCAACCCCTGGCTTTACAAACATTTCCCAAAGTAACTCTTCTGCCATTCAGGCGAGCAGTGTCAGAGATTTCCTATGATCTGTTTAATAAGAGGGTTTCTTTTTCCTCACTTTTTTTTTTTAACAACCCTACATTAAAATTGCATTAGGTGCTCGGCCCAGAGAGAGACTGCTATAATATTTCATATTCACTGCACATAATGTGAGATTCAATGTTAAGAGTTAAAAAAAGAATAGTGGAATTACTCTCCTTTCAAAGGGGCCACTGAAAAATACCTATAGCCAAATAATTCATTATACCAAGGGAAAGGGAAAGAGAAATGTGTATTAAAACAGTGGTGAATCTTCACTTTTCTTAAACTGACTGTGTAACCTTAAACCTGCTTTAAATTATACAGACAAAAGATGAGAGTACTTTTCTCTTCAAGAAATGCGATGAGAACTTAATTCTTCAGTTAAGAGAACTCCAGAAATATTGGTTTGGTGGGGAATACAGGACACTGGAAACACCCACTGTAAGCCTTCATTATTCTTTTGCAGCCCATGGGTGCTTGGCAAAGTCTACAGTATTCAATATCATTGGGATGGAATTTCTTCCACAGCCAATGATGCTATTCCATATTCACCAAGGTGTGAAGGGGTGGCTGAAGTGAGTCTGTCTGGGTGTGCAACACTGAGATCATGCAAAGGTGTAGCTATGGGGACTTCTTGGGACCCTGCTGTGCCCCCTGATTTGCAGTCTGCTACTGAGGAGGATCCGTTTTCATGCAGAGCAGTCATGCTTCCCTGGACAGGAGCCAGACTTTGATAGTGTCCGTTTTCAGAGAACGATAGCAGCTTCTCCGATATTTTGGAACGAGCCACATCATATTCTTCGTCAGGAAGTTCTGTCTTATGGTCCTCATCATTCTTAGAGGTTCCTTCAACAACTACAAGAAACGACTTCCAGGGTGTGTTTTTATCGTGAATCTGGGAGGGGGGGAAACCATGCAAAATCCACTACTGGCATTCACTGTATTTTACAGCATATTTACTGCTCTCAACATTTCCTAAACTGCTGATTAAAACAGACACAACTAGCCAACACTATACAGAGCTCTAAGTTGAGGACTACTACTCAAGTAGGCAGCCAGCTTAGCTACTCTTCCTGCACCCCCCAACAAATTTGGGAGTATAGTCAGATATGGCTTACCAGACGACACATTGCAACCCATTTTTGGTCTGCTATAGATGGATAGTATGATTGACAGTACCCTTGGGAGATTTACGTATATTCAGCAAAAAGGGGACTAGCGCTAACAACCTAAGCTTGCTCTTACACAGCTTAAAACCCATTTATAAAAATAATGGCTGGAGCAATTAAAATATAAAAATAATCCGTTCCATGCTGCGGGAGGAAGGGGAAGAGTCAAAACTGTTACAAACTCAAATGTAGAAGCAAGTCAAACAAGCTTGCAGTTTTACTTGTTATTTATAAGTAAATTATTTCCACCGTTTAATCAAGAAACAGTTTTTCCTTTAAAATCAAATACTAGCTTTTGGGATTTCAGGTGCAAAAATTAGGGTATACAACTTTACGCATCACACCCCCATGGGAAGATTACTATGGAAAATTGACACTTGGGTGGGGAAGGCACTTACAAAAGTACCAAAAAAAACCCAAAAAACCCACAGGGAGGAAATGGTGGGATGAGCAAGTTTGGTAAGTCCATCACCCCTCTTCCAGTGTACCGAGGTCTGAATTGCCATGGCATTCATGATATCCCTGTTTTGGTAGCAGTCTCTAATCATGTACCGAACAATTCAATAACATGGAGCTGCTTAAATGCAGGAAACCGGTTAAGATTAGCTAAAGAACGCTCCTGCTCTTTCCATATGCATTGAACAGTCAGCCATCAGAAGCTCCAATTCTATTGTCACTCTTCAGATGGCAGCCAAGCTCTGTTGTGGGATGTACGCAATGCTTCCCATCCCTCTCCTTAAGTACACCATTTACATATATTTCTAGGAAGTATAAAATGAGATAGTTCTCCACAGGAGAACTGCCTACTCCCTTCCTTACCGAGGTGTGTCGCCGAAGAGTAGATTTGTCAGTAAATGTCCGACCACAAGCATTGCACATGAATGGTTTCTCCCCTGTGTGAATCCGATGGTGGCGCTGCAGGGCATTGAGCTGAGTGAACTGTTTGCCACACTGATCACAACAGTAGGGACGCTCACCTGTAACCCAAAGCACATAATTACTATTGCGTTTTGGCTGCACTCAAAAGGGCTACTCTTGCAGAAGCTCTGTATTACTACTTTGATGGCAACCAAGTGTAGGAAGAATCCTCTAAGGAACATCTTCAAGATCTTCAGCTTTGTACTTGCACCAAATAGACCTTAAGATCAACAAAAGTACAGTAATCTCAAGAGTATAATCAGAATCTCAGCTGATACTAACTGTGCCACTGATTTCTATGGAGTGTTGCCAACTTAACACAGGACTGGGCTGATCTTTATAAAAGCATCGCTGATCAATACTTTCCCCCTTCAAAATCTGTCTATGCCAGGGGTCCTCAAACTTTTTAAACAGGGGGCCAGTTCATTGTCCCTCAGACTGTTGGGGGGCCGGACTATAGAATTAATAATAAATTAATAATAAATTAATTTGCCTCCGGTTCAGCTACCCCTCCTCCCCTTACCCCCGCAGGAGACGCAGGGCGGCGGGCGGGCAGGCACCCCGTGCCCCGCCACCGCCGCCCCTCCTCCCCTTCCCCCCCTGCAGGAGACACAGGGCAGCGAGCGGGCGGGGGGGCAGCTTTGATATAAGGGTGTTTTGGATTACAAGCACAGTTCCAGAACCAATTATGCTTGCAATCCAAGGTATTACTGTATTATGCATTATTTGTGAAGTGTCTAAAAAACCCTAAATATTGTACACAAATTACAGGACCTGTTCAATTGGCTTACAACCTAAGTTTTGAAAAATAGGTGTTTTTTAAAAAGAGAGAATCTATTGAACAAATACCAGCTGGTAAATAATAAAATAAACAGCAATAAGGGGGAAAAAGCATGACTGGAAGATACAGAGTTTAACAAGCAGCGAAGAACTTGAAGAATGCAAAGACTGAGGAGGAGGAGGAGAGAGATGAATCAGAGATGAAAGTTAAGCAGGGGCTAGGGAATGAATACATTTGAAGGTAAGTAAAAGAATCTTAAATCGAAAAACAAGAGAAAAACATATCCAGTGATGAGAAATCACTGAGAAACATATTCATATTTGCATGCAGGAAGAGGAATGAGGGAAGCAGAAGCAAAACATAAATAAGAGGCTTAAGCTGGGAATAGGAAAGGCGAACTAAGAGAGCACCACAGTGGAAAAAAACAGCCCAGCAGGAGGAACTACCATTTTTAGAGAAGCTGAAAGTACAAATTCAAGATTCAAAGACAACAGAAGGAAATATCTTTAATTAGCAATCAATCATCCAATACCATTGGTCAACACGCAAAATACCTTTCAATCATTTTCTCACCATTCATTCCCTGTACTGAGAGAGGATGATCACATTTCTCCCAATGGTACAATCTGATGCTGAGAGAACCAATACAGCCTCAACAAATCCCTGAGCTGGGATTTTAAACCTCAGGTCCAAGACCAAGATGTAAGCAACATCTTGTATGTAACAACAGCTCTCATGAACACAGAATGAATATGGGTCACCTGGGGAGAGGCTGAAGCTGGCGAATGCCAGTGTGGCATAGTGGTGAGAGTGTTGGACTGGGACTCAGGAGATCCAGGTTCTAGTCCCCGCTCGGCCATGAAACTCGCTGGGTGACTTTGGGCCAGTCACTGACTCTCAGCCTAACCTACCTCACAGGGTTGTGAGGATAAAATGGAGAGGAGGAGGATTATGTAAGGAACGCCTTGGGTTCCTTGCAGGAAAAAAGGTGGGGCATAAATATAATAAATAAATAAATAAATAAATAAATAAATAAATAAAATAGTCTTTAAATACCTAGTTCTAGCTGGAGGCTAAAGAGATGGGAATAGTGGCATCTGTATGTGGACAAAGTTAAAGCAGGATCATTCCCACAGACTGGGGACCTGGTGATCAGAGCCATGAAAACTTGGGAGTCATTAAAGGTTCTAATCTGATAGGGCTTGAGCAGATTAGTCATCTGAATGGCGAGTACAAAAAGAGTGGAAACCAAGAGGGCAAGGTAATTGAGGAGTAAAAGGACAGCGGCTACTTAAATGCCCAAGGTTATAAATGGGGGAAAGTCAGCAAGGTATCTTGGTGATGAGGCAGCTGACAAAAACCAAGACTGAGGCCTGCAGAGTGACTGAGGAGCACTGTGTTTTTTCAGAGATCTGTTCAAGCTTATAATCCTTTCTCTCCAAGTCAGCTTTTGCCACATATTTCATAGTACCATCAACGCAAGGAAACTAAACATTTGAAGGGTTTTAAACACTGATAAGCAATACGCATAGACATTGAGAACAGCTCCTCTCCAATCCCCACAGCAGGTTTAAACCAGGGTGACCTTTTGCTTCCCACCTGTATGAACTTTAAGGTGCTGATACAGCGAGTTCCTCTGCGCAAATGTTCGGAAGCAAACTTCACATTTAAATGGCTTGGACCCAGTGTGGATGCGATTATGATGTTTCAGGTACTCCTTAGAGGCAAAGCTCTTCCCACACGTTTCACACATGAAAGGTCGTTCCCCTATACCACACAGGAATTGGAGGAGAAAAAGGTTATTTAAAGCCACTGACAGAGAGACAAGCAGGCACGGGAGCATGATGACGGGATTCAGAACACCAAGATCATTCAGTTCAACCATGCTTTCCAATTGCAGCATTTATGGTTTTATCCTCTGAACTGCTGATCCAGCAATAGTTGTCTAAGCAAAGAGGAGAGGGAGGAGGTTGTAGGGTGGCCGGGTGACCGGCCAGATGGGCGATTAATAAATATAATAAATAAAATAATAAAATAACCACTACACCAGCACAAGGTCACAGACTTTTCCGGCAGTAAGCTAATCCACAATGTCATAGCAACGCCCACTCATGGTATAATGGAGATTCACAACGCTGTTGTGCAGCATAGAACTGGACCAAAGGCTCTATGTCAGAGACTGGTGTCAACTCACCTACACAGCATCCTCAAGACACTTTGGTTGAAGTAGCACTGACACTGTAGCGGCCAAAGCCCTACACAGCTAATACTAATAGTGACATCCACAAAGTGTAAGCCATGAAGAGGCAGTTTAGCGGAAGAGACTTGTCCCAACTGCTCCACACAACCAACGATGGTAGCTAGAACAACACAAGTTTTCCTGCACATATTTATAGGACTGAGAAGGAAGTTACTTATCTTGCCCCAGATGTAGCTAGTTTACCCTTAATATAATGCCTATTAATACAGTAGACACCATGTCAGTTTACTTTGCACACACTGAACAAGCCATCTGATGGCTGGGCTGATCATCCTGATATTGCTAGGGATAGACACTCAATATCAGACCATTAAAATCACAAGAAAGGCTTAGATTTCACAAAATGTGGTACTAACCTACATTTCAGACCCTTGTGTTTATTTTATAATAAAACATATTCCTTCTAAACTAACTGAAGACGAAATAACAAATGGTAAAGTCTTTTCTCTGAAGAGCGGAGGAACAAAATATTGATGTTAGCAAAACAGAAATCCTGTAATTTTCTACAATTGAAGAGAGCAGTAATGTGTGGCTTGAACTACACTTACTGTTTCAAGAAAACATCACATTCCTAACAGAGAATCAAACGAGGCAGCCATCAGCTAGTAAATGCATTATTTTACTTTTTGCTCTGATCACCTACACCTGGTGTACCATCTATGACAGAGGTAGGCAACCTGTGGCCCTCTAGGTATTTTGGCTTATAACTTCCATAGCCAATGGTGAGGGATGATGGCAGTTGCAGGTCAAAACATCTGGAGGGCCACAAATTGCCCACTCCTGATCTATGTGTTCACATACCTGCAATATTTTAGAACAAAAACAGAGGCTAACACTGCACCTGTTCCCAGTTACTTGCTCTTTGGGATCAGCATGGCCACAGATTTAAAGGAAATCAGACACTGTATTTTTTTTTTAAAAGCTGGCATGTAAATAAGCAAGATGACACTCATACCTGTGTGGCATCTTTTATGATATATAAGCATGTGATTCTGTGTGAATCTTGCTCCACAATCACTACAAACAAAAGGTTTTTCACCAGTGTGGATTCTGAAATGAGAAAATAATACAAATCAAGACAAGTGTAGCACTTGCTCCTCCTTCTCACTAAGCAGTAACTAGAGACTGGCACTGTACCATATCGACTGGGGCTATTCTTATGATTGCCAATCCAGTGACGGGATCCCTCCACTCCCAATAGCCCCAGAAGCTGAATGCAGCCCCTACTGAAGTGCACTGCATCTACTTGTGTGTGAAATTCCCAGCCCAACAGGTGATGCACACACAGAAGTCTTCTTCTGCTTGCACATTGCTCCAGATGGATGGGAGGGCCAAGTAATTCAAATTAACAACACATTCTGAATAAGAGTCAGGTAATAAGAACCAGGCTGTATGATAAATATACAAATTATTCCAAACAAGAAACATACTCCTAAACTATCAAGATGTACATGATCTGATTTTTTTAAAAAAAATTAACCTCAACAATGATAATCTCCCCCACCTGGTCTCATTCTCTTGGGCCAAAACAGCAACAAACTAAACTAGACTACAATAAGAATATAACAACAACAACAACAAAGGTTAAGAATTAGTTGCTTTAATCAGAATCACAATTCAAATGCCTTAATATTTTTTTTTGTCTTGTGTAAAGCAGCCAGCAAAATTAGAACAAGAACACTAATATGGTTCCAGTGAACTGGGTTTGTTTTTTTCCTGAGGGAAAAAATCCAACAGGGTTCTTTGGATCAGCTATATTTTGGATTTCAAGATTGGGGGGGGGGGATGTTTTGCTTCTGGAAGCCATGGAACAGTAACATTTTGGATTTATTATCTCAAATTAAAAAAAAAACCCACCAAAATTAATCATAAACTGGGTTCTTACTGGCATGTCCCATTTCTTTTGCTGGGACTGCTGTACAATGGTTGAGAAAACACTACAAGCTCAATAAGCAAGAGGCATACTTCTTCAGAATATTAAACAGGTTGACTAGAGATCAACCTCCATCTAGGAGTCCAGACAGAGTCTTCTGAAACACCCCACTAAAATTATTATTATTACTGAATGACATTAACAATCAAGGAGCTGAATGCCCCTTCTCCCTCCTAAACAAACATGATTTCACCTCAGGCATATGAACTAAGTAATGAACATTGGGCATCCAAGTGCTCCATAAAGCCCTTCTGTTTCTTTTCTGTTTTATACAAACTATGCCTCTATTTCCTAGAGCTGGTTCCAGCATATCTTATCCCAGAAGAAGAAAGATAACTCATAGGGAAGGACCCAGTTTCTCATTCACCCTGTGTGTTTCACATGCTGCTCCACAGCAGGTAGTGCTAAAGTTGTGAAAGCAGTGGGAACACCTTCTGTGAAGGAACATTTTCACATTAGTAAGAAATCTGTTGCTCTTGAAGGTGTAAAGGTACATCTGTCTTATTCTAATTCTCTGTAACCCTGGATCTGAAAGTAGGAAACACAAATCTATGCTGTAGCGCTTAATAATAGGTAGAAAACCAAGCAGCCACTAGGCTCACCTCCCAGGAAGCCATGAATTGAAATATCTAGCAGGCAGAGAGGCACCACTGACGGAATGAACAACCCATTCCAGCAAGGAGCCAACAGCTGTGTTCAGATGTCCAGCTAAACCATGGCTTCGTGCAATGTGAATGATTTCATAGATTATAGATTTCATAGACCATAGAGTTGGAAGGAGCCTACAAGGCTATCGAGTCCAACCCCCTGCTCAATGCAGGAAACTAGAGGAGGGGTCTCCCATCCAGGCTTGGGTGCTCCCTGCCCCTCTCTCCAGCTGCAGCTGCTGTATATTCCCCAACTCTGCTTTTTAACCCACATTGCCACACAGCATTCTCAACGTGGTTGTGTTGTAATGGCATTATCCTATTTGCTGTTGTATTTTCAATCCCTTTATTCATAATTCCCTAGACTGAACTTGCTTCTCCCCCCCGCCCCGCTTTTTGTGTGTGTTGCTTTAGCACACTGAACTGAACTTTCCCCTGTGACCTCAAGTTCTCTGCTGGTTATAGTCAAAGTAGACGCCAAATGTGAAGTTCGGATTTCTTTTTGTACCAATGCGAGTGTGCTGTACTTGCATCATCTTAAAATGAAATTCCTTCATCTGCTATTTTCTTGCCCAATCACTAAGTTCAGACGTAAGTGGACTCTAGTTAATTTGACCCTGCTATTTTTCCCACTCAAAATACCAAAACAACAGTGCTCAGTTATTTATAGCCTAGTATTCTCTCCATTCCACCCTCTGTCTATCGCTCTGTCACTCGTAAACACATACAAACTTTTGATTTTACAGGGGAACTCAACTCATTGATACCCAAGGACATTCCTAAGAGTCTTGAGATCAGACACAATGACTGGGTTTGCACGACACAATAATCCACCATGGTTTATAAGACACAGTGGATTAGTGTGTCATGCAAACCTGGACCCCTTCCCCCAGGGTGGCTTACTTTTAGGTTATAGGCCACCATGACAAGCCATGGCTTGTTCTAGGGCAGTGTTCTCCAACCTTGGGTCCCCAGATGTTTTTGGCCTACAACTCCCAGCATGCCCCAGCCAGCATAGCTGGCTGGGGCATGCTGGGACTTGTAGGCCAAAAACATCTGGGGACCCAAGGTTGGAGAACACTGTTCTAGGGGTTGCTTCACCCACGATGGGTTGGCATGTTGTCTGAACCTGGGTGATTGTCCATGGGTGAAGGGAAGGGGAAGCCAGCCGCTTGGTTTATAGAGAAGGCTATCCATGGCTACTGGATGGCAAAAAACCCTTGCTGCTCTTGCCAAGTTTGTCCAGACACCTGGAGATCGCGATCTCCAGCTTGACAGCCAGCTTCCATGATCCCCAACTTGACAGTCGCTTCAAAATGCCCAAGCAGCAGCTTGCAGGGGCCGTCCGTGGTTCCCAACCTTTTTTTTTTTTTTGGACCCCCTAATGTGCACCATTATTTGCACACATTTTTAAAAAATATACTTTTCGTTCTTTCAAAGTGCGCACCAGCGCACTTACGGAGCACCAAAAATGGGCAGCCTTGCCTGGGCAATGTTCAGGGAGGTACCTGCTGGCAAAGTGAAGCAGGTACCAACCCTGGCCTTTGACCCAGAAAGGCTCCAAATAGCTTTTCCCCACCCACCCTTTGGTTTGACAGCTGACAAAAGGCGAGCTTTCAAGCCAAACCAAAGGCACAAGTGATCTGTGCTCACGAAAAGGGGGTAGTGGGATTTACACCCCCTTTGTGGCAAGATCCTCATCTTATTTATTTTTGACTCAACTGTCCTAAAGGTGCTTTCACTTGTCCCTGAGACACTAGGTGCTCAGGAACATGGAAAAGTGAGAACCACACCCTTTTAAAAGGAACCACAGTTTTGACAGTTAACTGTCTGTCAAAACTCTGGTTCCTTTTAAAGGGGGATGGCTTGCACTTTTCCATGTTCCCAAGAGGGGAAAAAAAGGTACCAAACCAGTGATGCTCGCTCCAAAGTTCCACTTGGGCATCAGTGGAGGGGCTGTCACTGGTGGCAACATGTGCAAGAACGCAGAGTGGCAGGGGCTTTTGCTGCTCTTGCCGAGCAACTCGCTAGCTGATCCCTGCAACCCACAGTGAAACTGCTCTCCTGGGTTGGAAGGCACGGCAGTACATCATGGATTGAACAACCGGCAAAACAAGCCATGAGCTGTCAGGGTGGCTTGTTGCAGAAAAATAAGCCATCCAGTGGGAAGTGGTCTAGGTTCCGAATGTACATACTGGGCAACTGTAAGTGCGTACTTGTGCACTTGCAAAAGACCAATGACAATAAATAATAATAATAATAATAATAATAATAATAATAATAATAAATAATTAAACACATTTGTGCAACTCCGCTTTTTTGAGGCTCCAAAAAAATGAAACAAAAAATGGCAGTGAATGAAAAGGGATAGTGAACGGAGTGGGGAGGGGGAGACAAGATGGGTTCTGCCGCGAAGGACACTGGGATACCAGCTGGAGGACTGAAGGAGGAGGAGGGGAAGAAGCCATGGTGAGCCTGATTGTCTGTTGGGCGCACCATGTGTCATTCCCTGAACAACCCATACTGCGTAACTTATTTGCAGGGTGGCTTATCATGTTGTGCAAACACACCCAATATTAACATGTTACTGCATTTAAAGTAAGAATGGGAGTGCCACTGGATTTTAAGCAGAGCCTCTCTTCTCTTGGTGGCCTTTGCCAAGATGGCACTATGATGATGCAACCATATTTCACACTGAAGAGATTGCCCACATCATAGCATGGAGCTCAGCATGTCACTTTTAGCACCATTTCATTTAGCAGTCTAGGAAGCTTTAACAATAGTGTTTCCCTCTGTCCCTTGGGGAGCAGGAATCAAAC
Organism: Shinisaurus crocodilurus; assembly: GCA_021292165.1. Lineage (NCBI taxonomy): Eukaryota > Metazoa > Chordata > Lepidosauria > Squamata > Shinisauridae > Shinisaurus > Shinisaurus crocodilurus. Next base: position 165,787,935 of record CM037879.1, on the reverse strand, counting down.
CATTAATGGAGCAGTAGCCACTAATCTCTAAGTCCTACCCATAGCATTGCAATCACATTCTAGAGCTAGCAGTACAGATCTATTGAAATAGAGCTAGACCTACTGCAGGAAGTATTAAACTGGTTTAGAGATCAACATTTCCCAAATCTGGAGCAGTCCGGCCCACATTTTTCAGAACAGTTAACAGTTTTACAAGGGAGGATGAATAATATAACCAAGTCCAAGAAAGACACATGCTGTAAACCTCTGGGAGCATTCCAGGCAGTATCCAGGTCATTCTTTGACCAAGTTACATGAACTGGTTTTCAGGCCTCTGATTGGCTGCTACAATTTACTTCTACAAAAAGTAACAGAAAGTTATTCTCAGCCAATATCTGTCCTCAAAGCATGTCATCTCCTACTGAATTTATAGGATGCCTACATTCGGTATCATTCCAGAGGGCTCTTATACATTGTAATGTGTTTTACCCAAACCAGATGGCAAATTCAGACTCTCGCTGGACTGTTTGAAGCCTTTTTTGACATTTATTTTAACTACATTTCTAGAACTCTATATACCAGTGTGTTAAAATCAGGACTCTAATCTTACGAGTTCTTTGACAAAGGCTTAAATTTATGCCAAACCCTTTTAGGGTAACTTATGAGAGGTTGAGCCTGTATTTTGAGTGTGATCATGAGCACATCAGCCTCTTTCCTCAAAAGCAAAGAATCTATATTACAGAAAATTTTATGAGGATCTCCAGTCCTACTTTACTTATTTGATCGCTGGCAAGCTGCCCTGGGGCGGGGGAATTTACCTTTTTGCCCAGAAATTTAGCTAATAAGGCCAGTTAAGTCTGTTCATACCTCATGTGTGTTTTAAGTGCCGAAGGCTGAGAAAACTTAGCCTCGCACTCTGTGCACCCATAAGGCTTGTCGCCTGTGTGTGTCCTTTCGTGAAGCCTCAAGGCCGTTTTGGAGCTCAAACCCTTTCCACATTGTAGGCAGTGATGTCGCTCCCCACCACCCTCATGAACCTGCAGAATGTGCCGCTTGACGTCCTTCTTCCTCTTGAACTTCTTGCCACAGAGCTCACACGGGAAGTGGCGCTCACTGCTGTGGACGTGGCGTTGGTGGCTTTTGAGGTTGCACCGGTTGGCAAAAGTCTGGCCGCAGGTTTCACAACGGTAAATAATTTCGGCTGCGATCCCATGGCTGTGCTTTATGTGTTTCAGAAAGCTCTTCTCATACAGGAATTCTCGTTCGCAAGTGCTGCATGTAAAGTTGCCACCACGGTTCTTTTTATCGTCCTCCAATTTACTCAAGTTTTCTTCCATCTCACTGGTGCCATCACACCCTTTGTGTTCAGGCTTCACACTGTTCACCACTTGCTCTTTCTCCTCCTCCTCTCCTTCTTCAGGCATACTGTGGTCCTTGGAGAGCCTGCTCTCTTCTGCAACAGCCTCAGCGTACTTTTGTTGCTCTCGCAGGCGCCTTGTGTACTTTTTCTTCGGTATTTCCACAAAGACTTTCCTGCCAGCCAGTCTGCCACTGGCCCTACGGATTTTGGCACAGGGCGTCTTCAGGGCTTCTTTCTTCTTGTCTAACTTCTCCTTTAATTTAGCAGTGGGCACTTCAAGACTGTCTCCGTCTCTGGGCCGTTCGAGAGGAGAATTTGCAAAGTAGTCCATGTTGTCAGGTTGCGTTTCAATGACTGCCTTTGGCTCAAGTAAACTGCTCGGCTGGACCCCACTATCCTCTTCCGTATCCTGAGACTCAGAAAAATTCTGCAACTCCAACAACACCGATTCGAGCATCTGCTTCTTTAGCTGAAAGCAGGTTTCTGACAAATCCAAGCACTTGAGCTTCTCAGCTATTTCAAGCATACGCTGCACCCGATCTTCTTCTACCTCTACCCTGGCAGTATAGACAAACTCAAGAAAAGACGCAAAGTCAGCTACCTGGACTTCATTAAGTAATACGTTTGTCCTTGGTCCATCCATGCTCTTTTCATTAAGAAACACCTCTTTGAAAAACTTGCTTGTTGCTGCCAGCACAGCTTTGTGTGCAACGAACTCTGCCCTGACACCTTGATATTCCACACTCACAGTCACATCACAAAGGTGGCCCAGGAGACGAAGCTGGTGCATTTCATTCAGAAGGTTGAGTGGTGAAGATTTCGATTCCAAAATAACGGCATTACTTTCCATCTTCTTCCTTTCTAAAAACTGAACAACATCACCACATGTTAATAGTATGCCAGGGAAATGGTATCAAGGATCAAAAGATTATCAAGCATCAAGGACCACTTAGGGCACAATCCCATTGAGACAATAATCAGCATCCGAACTCGCTCCCATTCTGCATTTTCTTCGCTAAGCCATTTTCAGAGGTCTAGCTGGGGCGCTTCAGAGGGGGAGGGAAGGAGGCTGCAGAGGACACAGGATACCGTATGTTGTATCCTGGCCTCTGCAGTCTCCTCTCCTCCCTGCCCACTGGAACACCATCTTTACCCCCTCTCCGAATTTGAGTTCCCAACCTCGGAGAGGCAGCTGGCGCAGTTCTTTCTGCACTGGCTGTGGGGGACAGTTTGCAGTGCAGATCCGCGGCCCCATGGTCAGAGGACTATTTCTGACCTCGGAATCTGAAGTATCCGATGGCCCCCAGACAAAGTCTAGGGGTCATAAGATTGTTTTGATAGTGAAATAATCCTGCTCTGTAAAGTACACAAAACTCTCTCTGTTACTGTGAGCCAGACTATGTGACCTCAGCATTTTACTTTAATAACAGGAGTCTACAGATTTTGACTTATTAGGCAGCTATTTAGTTATAATTGCAACTGACCCCCACCCGCCTTTAAGTCCTCTTTAAGTCCACAGATAAATTGTGGGGGAGGTAGGTTTATTTTTATTTCTTATTTTCTATATTTATAGGTCACCCTATAACAAAGTTCACAGGGAAGCTTACAGAATAAAAACAAAAAACAAGTTGAAAACACCAATAAAAAGAACACTGCAATAAATTCTGATGCAGCATTAAAGCAAACTCCAAATTAAGATCAAAAACACAAAGTGCAGAGATTATAACACAAGAGTTACAACTGATTTAAAAGCTACAAGATGTGAAAGGCATGGGGGGGAACTCTTCACCTGGTGTTGTAAGGCGAAATAGTAGGTGCCCAGTGAGCCCCCTGGGGGAGGGCACTCCACAATCAGGGTGCCACTAATGAAAAGGCCCTTTCACTCATAGTCATCCACCACACCTCACCTGGCAGGGGCAGCCAAAGAAGGGCATTCAAGGATGAGTTTAGGAGCTGGGTAGGTACACGCAGGAAGGTTAGCCTCCTGCCTTGCATTGGAAGAGGGAGACGCAGAAACCATGAGAGAGTCACACTTATTTCCCATTGCTTCTGCTTCCCAAAGCTCAGAGCCGAGCGAGGGAGAGAACTCCCCCTCCTGAGTATAATGTGTGCACCAGAGGGCCTGGATCTTATCTCACATTCTTGGCACAGACACCCTTCCCCCATGAATGATGAAAAATGTGCGGGTAGATATAACATTATTAGTTTACTGGACACCTACAGCAAGATGTGTGGCTCATTAGTTCAGATCAGGGGTGTGGAGTCGGTAGATAAATGTTCCGACTCCGACTCCTCAGTTTTTTGTACTTCCGACTCCGACTCCCCGACTCCTCTGTATTAATATGCTAATTAATTAATTAATATGCGAGGTAGTTGGGCAGAAGCTGCTGCCTTCTCCTTTTTGTGTGCTGATCTGCTGCTGAAGATAGGGCAGTGGGAGGATCCAGGAGGGGCATTTATTATAAAACAGAAGTCATTAATTATAACTGTTTGTGAATTGGGACATTTAAACTTGCTTTTTTTTAAATTCCAATCTAAATTCAGTAGGAGTCGGAGTCGGTGCATTGTTTGCCGACTCCGACTCCAGGTACCCAAAATTTCCTCCGACTCCTCGACTCCGACTCCACAGCCTTGGTTCAGATCAATATTTGAATCAGAGAGCTCACCACAACTTTGTGGCGAAGGGGGGCTCACTGTCTCCTTGGTTCACATTTCTGCAGACTTCAAGATTCTTTGCTACTCTCTTCCCTTCCTGCCAGCAACACCCAAGCATCTGTCCCTAAATTCTGGATAAGGATTCCTTTCCCAGATTTCCCACCACATTCCTCCTCAACCCTTTCAGATCTCTCCACACAGCCCAGCTGCTTATTCCAGAGATGGGGAACTTGTGGCCTCCAGATGTTTTGGCCTACAACTCCCATGAGCCCCAGCCAGCATAGCCAATAGCAAATTGCCCACCCCAGTTTACTCCATCCCCCAGAAATGACTCTTGAACCTCTTCTCATTAAGACTCTTAGGCCTCTTTCCCACCCTGCTCATGCCAACAGCCCCCAGTCCCACATGTCTCTAAACCCCACATGGAACTTTCCTCCCGCCCCATTTCCTTTTTGTAGACAGCTTTCCTTCAGTACTATGCTTTTCACCCATCTTTCCTCCAAGTCCCTGCTTCTAAGTCTGTTTCCTTAACTTCCCTATCTCAAGGACCGTCTTTTCATGGGCCCTCAAATTCTGTCTGCCCACACAGCACCTTCTGTTTGCAAACTCTGTGTAAGAGTTCAGTGCGGCCAAAATAGCCTCTCACATCCGTCACTAAAGCTGCACTATGAAAGACGAGCTCCACTGGGCTCTTCCCGCCCCCAACTGTCACCTGGCAGCAGCCAATCCATCAGGCCGAAGCATATGGAGAGACAGGAGACAACACAATTCTACTGGCTCTGTGGAGAGACCAGCTCCATTTTGAGCTCTCTCTCTCCCCCCCTTAACTGTTTCCAGTCCAATTGGTTATTATAAGAATGACTATGTAACTTGAAGAATTGGAGCCCAAGTTTGCTTATTTTCCTCCCCCCCCCCCAATCCCTTTTCCCTTTTGTCCTTTAGATTGTAAGCCTGCAGGCAGGAATTGTCTTATTTTTATTAATCTTATGTGATTTGCTCTGGGAGACTTTTCAGCAGAAACCCAGAGCAAAAATGTTTTAAATGAATAGATATTTTCATCAGATGCAAATGAAATGCCTATGATTGGTAGGTAGAGTGCAAATATTCCTATTTGAGAAATGATCAAATTGGTTCTGCATTTACACAGAAAAACCCAGGACTGGCATAAGCCATTGCACTGCTTGAGACAGCCGGGCCTCCTCCTCCTCCCCTCGCCCTTTTTAATTATTTTGCCCTTGTATTAGCAGTGGAAATGCAGGTGATTCAGACTTTCTGGTGCTATCTCGACCCTCAGTGCCACACTCTGATGAAGGGGTCTTTCCTCATAGCTAGACATTGTGGGCAAAGTGGTTCTGGAAAGTGCTTGCACTGCCACGGTAAGGAAGTGGCTGGCAGGGCTCTTGCAGGGATTTCCAGACTGCTCATCCTATATAGTAATGTAAGTGGCACTGGCGCTGCTCCAAAGTGGGTGGGGGGTGGGCAGGCAGACACCAGCAGCGGCCAGCTGGAGAAACACAGTCTTGTTGGTGGCAAATGGCCCTGGGAGAAGTAGATGTGGGCACAAAATATACTGCCTCTCCCCATCTGCCATCTAAGCCATGTGGCTCATGGTAGGGCCAGCTGTGGAAAAACCTCCTTTAATTCAATGTATTTGGGCAATGCATTGATTCAGGTTACGAGATTAACTGTAGGGCCAACATGCTGTTATCCTGACGATTCAATATTAACCTAGTCATTAAAAGAAAATTAGTAGTTACAGCTTTTTAAAAAATTGCTTTAAATATTATTTTTTTAAGCATCAATTTTGATCTACCCTTTTTTGATATCACCAGCAATTCAGATAGCAATGGGCTGGGGGTGCTTACTGGTGAGAAACAGTCAGATTTTAGCCTCTTGTATATCTGAAAAACATTCAGCTTTTTCTAATCATTAATCAAGGAGATCCATACATTTAGACTTATTTATTTTCACCAATGACCCCTCCATTCCTGGAGTCCTGGGGCATGTGCAGAGAACCTGGGAAATGGAGAGGTATTTCTCACTATGCTGGGCTTTCCTTTCCCTTCTCTTTGGGATTTTGCAGCTCACCATTGGTGCTTTCTGCAAAAGCCAACTCAGAGGAGAAAAAGTACCTCGCCCTCCTTTTCCCCACAGGTCTCTGTGAAGGAAGGCAGTGCCTTTTTCTCCTGCGACTTGCTTTTTTGTTTTTTGAAAAATGCTGTTGCAGAAGTGACCTACTTGCAGCCTCCTGCAAAAAACCAACGGGAAGGGAAAGAGACAGACCACCCGCTTCATTCCTCCATTCACATTTGTGAGTGTAGCCCTCACAGAGGAAGGGAGGATATCATAGCCTCTTTCCATGCAACTGAACACAGATCTTTTGCCCCTTGCTGCCCTTCACCCCAGACTTCCTCTCCTTTCACCTGTTGCCTCCTTCTGTACACATCTGAGATTGTAAGCACCAAGGGGCAGGGAGCTGTTTTTCTGTGGTTACAGAGTCTAAGAGTACAAAGTTTTAGGCCGTTTTTCAGGTTAAATATACATAGGATTGCACTCTTACTTGTTCGTAAAGCACCATGCCCATTGACAGAGCTGCACAAATAAATACCACTATTACTGGGACCTGGGGTAGTCAGTCTCAACAGCTGCAAGGACAGATGGCCTTCTTGGCCTAACAGCAACACCATCAGCCCTTCAGTTTCACACTCCAGTCTCCCCGTGGCGACATTACGGAGCAGAGTCCCCACCCCACCCCCCAGGCCAAAACAGGAGCACCTCGCCTCCTCCTGCCCACCCCCCAATAAAGAGCTTTGTCTCGCTCCCCCTCCCCACTTATACAAAGGAGGGGAGGGAAGCCCCGCTTATCCTCCCCCTTCGGGCCGCTGTGAGCCCACTGTACCCCGCTTCACACTCACCGGGCAGCCCCACATCCGGCCAGCCGTACAGCCTCAGGGCAGGAAGGCCCTCGTGACTCTCCCACATCCGGCAAGCGCTGCACCACCGCCCCTTCCAGCCCAGTGACGTCCGACGCATCACTATGGTGTCAGTTGCTAGGAGGAGGCGGTGGTGAAGACAGAAGAAAGGCGCGAGAGCAGCGGGGTGGTGGGTGGAGAAAGGGGGCACGGCCTTGTTGGCACTTCCGCCACTCTCACTTCGAGTTGGATTTTCCGCTTTTACTTTCCACAATGAAAAGTGGAGCGGGAGCTTTCATCACAGAGGTTCCAAGGTCTAGATTAGAACGATGCCCCTATCAGCGTTTATTAGAAAATCGTAGCCTAGGCAGCTTTTAACGAATGGCGGAAGTTTAGGTTGCGTCTGGCGACTGAAGCCCTTTTCTATGAGAAGAAGCGACTGACGTTTATATAAAGCGACGCTATCTTCTCCTCCCTCACAAGTGACGACGGTTACCTGGTAACAGTCGCCTCGGTCCAGGCGCGTAGTAACTATGCGACTCCCTTCAGGTACCGCTCTTTTCCCCGCTTCAGGCAGCTGGTGGGGAGGCGGGCATGTTTGTATGCTCGTCTTCCAAAATGTACCTCCTCCTGGTATGTAGAAAGCAAACTATGCCCGGGCGGCGAGAAGGGTTCTGCTGGGCTAACCTGCTCCAAGGAGCTTTTTCATGTAGTGGGACTGAAGCATATAAATCCTTCTTCCCTACAGCCTGAAGTGTTAGATCAGCCTTCCCCAACCTGGAGCCCTACAGACGTTTAGACTCCCAACTCCCGTCAGCCCCAGCCACTGGCTAATGAGCAGGGATGATCGGCCTTGTGGTCTCAAACATCTGGGGGGCACGTGGCTGGGGAAGGCTGTGGGTTTGACCTTTTATGTTATTAAGGGAAGAGCCCTGCTGGACCAGGCAAAGTTCTATTTAGGCTCACGTTCTGTTTCCCACGGCGGGCAAGCAGGTGCCTCTGGAAGCCCAAAAGAATGGCATGAAGGCAAGTAGGCCTCTCCTGTTGTTCCTCTCCCGCAACTACGTAAATTATTTGCATTTATATCACACCTTTCTTCTAAGAAACACTTCTTGCTCTGATCATATGATGCCCCTTCTTAAATCCCTGCAGTCTTCCTGTCTGCTCCTGGATCCAGCACAAGCTCTTTGTCCTTACCTTCAAAGCCCTTTATGGCCTTGTCCCTCCTCTCTGTTCTTACATCCCAGCCTCTGATCTTCATACTCCTGCTCCCCCACTGTCCACTGTCTGAGAGTCTTCTGCTCCCTCAAAAGACTCCACCCTTTCCTCCTGGCTGCCCTGTACACTTGAGACTGCCACCCAGAATACCTGTATGATGCCACATCCTTTGCTTCAAAGTCCTCTTCAGTCCACCTTTTCTGTTAAAACTTTGACACAATCCCTAGTTGCCATGCTGTGTTATAACTTAGTGCAAACCTATCTGTCTACTCAGAAGCAAGTCCTATTGAGTTCAAATAAGTGGGTATGGGACTGCAGTCTTAAGCTTGTATAAGTGAAACAATGGTGTATTGCTTTCATGTTTATAGATTTCATAGATCATAGAGTTGGAAGGAGCCTACAAGGCTATCGAGTCCAACCCCCTGCTCAATGCAGGAAACTAGAGGAGGGGTCTCCCATCCAAGTAACAACCAGGCTTGACCCTGCTTAGCTTTCCACACTCAGACAAGCTGAGCCAGTGTAAGCCACAGGCCTTTAACCCTACCTTGTTTATTTATTCAATATTTATATCCCACTTTTCAGAAATATATGCTCACAAACCAACTTAAACAGTAACGGGTTAGACACAAGCACATAAATATACAAAGACTGCAGTATCGAAATAGAGTAGATTAAGCAAAGTTTGAGGATGTTGAGAGCAGAACCCACGTATTAACTACCTACTCAGGAAAGGACAGTTTAAACAAGTTTTTAGTTTTCTTAAAGGCCTGCACGGAAGGTGTAAGACACAAAGCGGCAGGAAGAAAGTTCTATAAATGAAGGGCCACCACTGAGAAAACCCTGTCCCTTGTACTTGCCAATCTAGTGGTCTAACTGGCATATGGTCACCGTCAGAGGCTCTGCTCTAAGGGTATGGGCAAGATCATACTGGTGAAGGCAGTCCTTTACTTTTTACTTCCTTTCTCTTCACTGTGTTGAATTTTAGTTTGTAAAGTAGGGGCGCAGACTTATCCTGTAAGCACCATGTACACTGGAAGTCCCAGATTCAGATCTCAGCTGTACTATGCGGCCATGCAGGGCCATTAACTTTACATAAATACATATATTTACATGTATAAAATAACACTAAACATTCAAAAGTGTCTATGTCCTTTACAAAAGTACATATACAGATGGCATAAGTAACTGACTACACAAAGGGAAGCAGGTCTGTAATTTTATTGTCGCATAGTTATAAAATGGCAAATACACAAAAAGCTGAGGGAAGATTTCAAATGTGTCTCAATCCCAAAATTCTGAAATGAGGAACGTCCCTCCAAATGAGAAGCAGGAAGCCTTTACGTGGGTCATTTTTTAAAATTAAGGGTGCAATCCTATTGTGATGATGGTAAGCCCCCGAACTTGGAGGCTTAATTTCATCCTATGCAGGGTGAGAGGAGTAGGGGAAGCGATCTTTGCCTTCCCATCCTCCCATCTGGTGTTTTTTGCTAGTTGGCTTTTTTTGCCCATCTAGCAGGGGTGCATCGAAGGGGGAAGGAAGGAGGCTGGAGAAGCCTCAGATAACTCGTATCCTGGCCTCTCCAGTCTCCTTCCCTCCCTGTGCACTGGAATGCCCTCTTCTCCAAGGTCAAGTTCCTGGATTCGGAAGGCAGCAAGCTCAGTTTTTTTCCATGCTAGCTGCAAGGGGAAGGTGTGTGTGTGTCAGGGCTCCAATTCCCAGCTCTGACCTCAGCATGTTGTCTCCAACTTTGGAGATGGGAATCCAAATTATCTTATGGCACTTCAGAAGCTGTTTCGGGGTCATAGGATTGCTCCCTAAATGTATTTTGTTTAATGTATGGAGTTTCTATCTCATCCAATTAGCCAAGTCCTCTGGGCAGTTTGCAAAGCTTTAAAATCAACAAAATACCAAATACAATCAAATAAACCAAAATTGGATATGGGTTGAATACCTAAACCAATACAGAAATCAGCATCAACAGCATAAAAATAATACAGAAAGAGCATTAAAACCAAATGAGGGGAACAATTAGTTCCAAGATCTAATACACTGAAACATAATTTAAAGGACCTGGGAAAATAAAAAGGACTTCACCTGATCCCAGAAAGATCCCAACTAAGTGCCAAGTGAGCCTTTCAGGGGAGGGCATAATCAGGATGCCACCACCAAAAAGGCCCTCTCCCTCATAGCTATCTGCCTCAGAAGGTCCTCCCATGAAAATCTTATGGTATATACAAGAGGAAGTGGTCCTTCAGGTAACCTGGGCCCAAGCTGTTTAGGGCTTTAAAGTTTAATACCAGCACTTTGCATCAGGTCCAGAAACTGACTGGAAGCCAGTGCAAATAACAAAGCACTGGTGTAATACGATTACCGTATATCAACTTGTTAGTCTCGCTGCCCTATTTTAGATCAGCTGAAGTTTCTCGAGTGTTTTCAAAGGCGGCTCCCTATATAACATGTTGCAGTAATCTAAACAAGAGGTTACCAGAGTGTGGATAACTGTGTCTAGGCTATCTCTGTCCCGATAGGGTCGTAGCTGGTATATCAGCCTAAGCTGATAAAAAGTGCACCATTCCACCAATGCCACCCATCCCTCCAGTAACAGTGCTGGATTCATGAACACCTTACTACGAATCTGGCCACACTGTTACAGGACCTGATCATGACACCCACAATTTGTGGGCAGATGGAGGATGTTCCCACACAAGGGACAGGCTGAAAGTATGAGAAATGCTTATGCCCATGTTGTACCTTGATGTTTATAAATACATAAGGGAATGGTCAGGATCTCTCATGTTACTATTACATGATATGTGTTCTACTTTTTTTACACTCATGCTTTCTGGTTTATAAAGTTTACTTTGGACACCAGACCAAATTGGCGTAGAGTCCTCTCCCATACAGATATTAGATAAAGTCTCTATTTTGGACCAGTTATGATCCTTTTTGATAGTAAGATCTATTAAGAAACTCCTCCAATGAGCATTCCGATCATGGACCTACAGCAGGGGAAGAAAACAAAGAATTACTTTTTAAATTCAAGTTCTGATCTGATTATGCCAAGCATAGAAACCTTCTAAAAAAATTCTTTGTAATTATGATTGTTAAAAAGATTTCACAAATGGGATCACCATCATCTGACTAACTAGTTGCATGTGTCTTTAAGATTCAGGGAGCCTGATACTGCGTTCTGTATTTAGCTGTAGTGAGACAAATGTATTAACCTACCCACAACATTTTGGCCTATTTGCCAGGAACACTCCTTCAATCCCCAAAACTCGGAACACTGTTGTGCCAATATAACAGGGTGGTGGTGGTGAAGGATCCAAAGGAAGTGAGTCATGCATTACTCCCAATGAAATAACTGGAACTTACATCAGTCAAAAGTTCTATTGACTTCAGTGGGACTGAAGTTTGACTAAGCTTCCTCTGGATCCAACCCAAAGGCTCCTCGGCAATCACAGTGGCCTTTGGAACACTATGCTGGGTCCTCCCCTTTCCAGAGCTGTGTAAGCCCTGCACATGGCAGTAGTTGTGTTGCCTGGGGACAGAACAGAAGCCACTGGTGGCAATGTTAATTCTCTTTGCCTCTGCAGCAGTGCTTTTTGTTTTCTCTTTCATACCACAGCAGCTGTGCCTCATTGCTGGTGTTGACGGGAAGAGGAGGGAGACAGCCATGCTATTTACCAGTTGTGTGTTCGAAGCCAAGGGTGGGGAGCCTTTTTCAGCCTAAAGGATGAACTGGTTCCAGGCAAGCACATCAGGGGCCACATCCCTGCAGTTGGAGGAGTAGCACATGCCACTGCTGGAGTATGGTCCTGTGATGGGATTGTCTAACACACACTTTCATACATTGCCCCTCTCCCACTGCAATCAAGCCCCCTGACAACACCCCCCCCCCCACGCTGAGAAAAGTCTCCATTGATACCAATGGGGCCTTATTAAAAGCCTAAATGCAGCATGGGCGGGAGAGCAGGGAAACTGTCTTTTCTCTGATCGGTGGTCAGAGTTAAGGAAGGGATGGGCCAGATGGGGGACCTCTCATAGATTGTGTTAGGCCTGCAGGCTGGTGGTTCCCCATGCCTGCTCAATGTTTTAACACTCAGGGCATCAAAAAAGCATTGTGGCAGACAAAATGGATGAAAAGTCTTGTTAAAATTGATAGCACAAACTAGGGAACATACCAGGACATGCCTCCTCAAGGTAGACATGTCTGTGAAGGTTCTCTCACAAGCCCTACATTTGTATGGCTTTTCTCCGGTGTGGATACGCTGGTGACGCCTAAGGGCTCCTTGCTGAGTAAATGTCTTCCCACACTGCTCACAGAAATAGGGAGGAGTCTCTGGAAAGAAAGAAAGAAAGAAAGATGAAAGCTTACAGGTGTTAGCGGGCATTTTCAAAATCCCTGTATTTTTTTAAAAGATATTTTTATCCTGCATTCCAACTCAAAATGGATCTACTAAGTGGCTTATAAAGATAATGATACCAGAAACACAACAAAACATGTTCCAAAACAAAAAAGGCAAGTGTCTACAGAAACATTAAGAGTTAAACATCACCTACTTGAGTTGTAAATGCCCTCTGACATCAAATCAGTTATATACGATGCCCGTTATTATTAATTTACAGGCAAGGTCAAACTCCCTGGGTTGAGAGAGTTCCACAGCGTCAGAGCTGCCACAGAGAAGGCCCTATCTTGTGTCACCACCCCCTGCGCTTTTGACAAAAGGGGAAACGTGTAGGTGACCCTGTATACAGTTTCATAATTCAGTGTGCACTACAGATCTTGGACTACAACTCCCAGCATTCCTGACCATTGGCCATAGTTGCTGGGGCTGATGGGAGTTGAAGTCCAAAACACCTGGAGGGCAACAACTTGGAGAAGGCTAACATAGAAGCTTATTTTTGCACATCTGTCTCCTCTGCCATCCACCTCGCCCCTGCAAGAGCATTTATTACCTGCATGAACATTACTGTGTTGGGCTAATGAGGCTCTCAGTCCAAAGGTTTTCCCACACACATTGCATTTGTATGGCTTGGCTCCCATGTGGCAGCGCTTGTGGCATTTCAAGTATTCATTGGTGGCAAAATGTTTTCCACACACATCACATTTGAAGAGGCGCTCTCCTGTGAAGTAAAGGAACAAGCCGTTTCTCTTACTGGTCACCCATGTTGACAATCACCAATAAGAGATTTCCAAAGAGAATTTAGAAGGTCTTTTCTCCACTCTGCAGCTGTTCCTTAATAGATTTGATATCTTTCTTCTCCTGGGGTATATAACCCCCTTTTTGTAATAGTTACACAGCTTTTTTCTGTGTTAATATGCCACAGAAGCCTTGTGCAGATGGTCATCCAGTCTAGAAATGTATGTGCGGGGAGAAAAATATCTATGCTTGTGTAACTCACAAAAAGTAGTCAGAAGAATGGGGCATCAATATGTCTTGCCCCTCCCTCTCCACATTCAGGGAATGGATTTAAACACCTACCTGTATGTGTCCTCTTGTGACCGTTAAGCTTGCCTTTGTCCGCAAAGCATGCCCCACAGTCCTCACAGATATACGGCTTCTCACCTGTATGGGACCTGCATTCAGAGGAATATGAAGATACCCCCCCCCAAAGCAATTTAAGGCCACATTCCACTGTGAAATTTCCTATTTAGTGAATATTGCAAATAGTTTGCCAGTGTTTCCCCCACCCACCCACCCCAAAAGCAAGAGACAGAACATGCAGGAAACTGATTCACACCAAAAAAATGCCGCTTTAGCCTGGGGATTTGGACTAAATGATTTTCAGGCTCTCTCAAACTACATGATTCTACAGGTAGTGCAAAATGAAAGCGATGTGCCAAAAATAAAGACAGAAATCTTCTGTTGACCAAAGAAAGAGTCAGCTTCCTTATTCTTCTGTAGTTACAAACAGTATAGAAGCCTTTGAAAAATAAAAGGAAATAGAAGAATTTAAGAGTTCTTGACAAACAGCTCAGCAAAGACAGCACCATAAGGTTTTTATTGACATATGGAAAAGCGTTCCTTCCCACCCTATCTACCTGTCACATTCAGATTCAGTCTAAGGGATACTTAGTACATACACATACAGATCATGCACAAATAGTGTATCATAAGGTTCTTTTTAAAAAAATATAGAACTGAAGCATGATGCCCTGGGATTGGAGATCTGAAGAACAGCACAATCTGGCCTCATCCATTGACCAGGAGACCAAGAGCCACTGGAAGGCTGCACCCTTTGCCTCCCAGAAAGAGCACCATGGCAAGGGGAGGCTAACCTTCCCCATCTATTGGCCAGAGAAGGAGCTGCAGCTCCAATGCTTGCTTTCATCTTCTCTTCCCATTACTTTTTTTATCCTGTCTTTTAGATTGTGAGCCTGCAGGCAGGGGCCATCTTATCTTTCAGTATCTGTACAGTCCTTAGAAAATGTTAGGTGTTTTACAAGTGTTAATAATAAATAATATAATTGGAATTTATTTATATCACCATCATCCAAAGACTACTGAGGGTTCATGGCTACACACTCAAAGGGGGGGAAAAGTTTGCCCATCTTCATTTTGCCATTTGGCTACTCAGCATGCACAGCCAGTATAAGCCACACAGCATGGCCATTAGCCATCCTGGCTGGGAATTCTGGGAGTTGCAGTCCCGACGCATCTGGAGGACACCAGGTTGGGAAAGTCTGCAGTAGACAATGCATGCAGAAGTCATGAAAGGGGAGAAAAAGAGACCGTACAGGCTGACCTGGTGTGAATCTTGAGCTGTGATGGCTGAGCAAATCGTGAGCAGCAAACGCCACACTGGTATGGCTTCTCTCCTGTATGGGTTCTCATATGAAAGACGAGTGCTGTTCTAGAACTTAAGATTTTCCCACACACAGAGCAGAGGGGGCGCTTCACTCTCCCTTCATGCTTCCGCACACAGTGCGTCCTCACGTCTCTCTTTCTTTTAAAGGTGGCATTACAGAGGGTGCAGGCAAACTGCCTGTCTTCTGTGTGAACACATGCACGGTGCTCTTTCCAGCTGTTGTAACTCGCAAAGGACTTGCTACAAACATCACACTGATAGACTTTACCAGGTAAAGAGTGATGGACATCTTTGCAGTGGTCGACGTATTTTTTCTGTGATACGAACTTCTCAGCACATTTTGGACATGTTATAACGTAGGCAGATTTTTTAGTTGCCTCGTTTTTGTTCACTTTCCTTACTTTGAAGTCTACGTCCAATTCATTTTCTTCTGCATCTTGATCTTTTGAGTCATCATGATCTGAAGAGGGCACCTCATCATCTTCACTGCCATCTACTTCAGCTCCATAGTGTCTTCCTCCTTTAGCACTGTCTTCTCCGTCTGATGTCCTGTGTTCATCAGCTTTCCCTCTTTCAATACCACATTGCTCGTGCCTTTCCCCTTTACTGTCAGGCTCTGCTTCCTTTGTAGGAGAACTGGATTCTCTCTCAAGCTCCCGAGTCTTTTCACCCACAAGTTCTCTTGGCAAGTCGGTATTTGGTCCCTCATGACATGTTTTGTTATTCATGTCAATTTTACCATCTATAATACCTGCTCTTTCTGTTGGTGGAACTATCATCCAGTAATCAGGCATGACTTTCCCGTCTTGCCTGGATTCATGTATTTTTCTGTTGGGAAAAGCATAATGGCGTATATCAATCAGTTAGGCATAAGATCTCTGTATGCCCAAATCACATACACAAGTAATCTACAAATTCACCTAAGGCCGTATTCTAAGGTCACCCCCCTGAAAAGCATTTAAGGCTGCAATCCTATACTCACTTGCCTAGGAGTAAGCCCTACTGACCTCAACGGGAGTTAGTCTTGAGCAGACATGCATAGGATTGCGCTGTAGAAGTTCATCCAGTCCCACCACTGCTTCCCTTTCAACAGGCAGCTAAGATTTCCAGCAGGGAATGTTCAAGCATGGCCTTTTAAAACAAGGTTTTTGATTGCTGTTTTTATACTGAATCTAATTTGTTTTTTTAAATTCAGTTTTTATAAATGGATGGTTTTTTATATATTGTTTTAAGATCTGATGCCTTTTTGCCGCCTTGGAGCTTTTTAAATTTTTATTTATATCTATATACTTTTATAGACAGGCAGGATAGGAATGTTGAAAATACATGAAATAAAATCTAATTTGAAGAAATAACATTCTTGGGACTAACTGAAAGTCTGAACTATCGTTTCAGGATATTATCCCGAGCAGCGGCAGCGTCAAGTAGAAAGCCCTACTGCAGGGGTGTTGAATCTCTTTTAGCCCAAGGGTGGAATTCCATTTTAGAGATGCTCAGGGTGGGCGGGGCTAAAAATCCCAGCATACAGTATTTTTTTTTTTAGCTTAAAGCTCTTACTGTCAGTAAGGAGATTCATTTCAACCTTTCAGAATGGGGAAAACACTGCACAGAAGCTGGATCTGTGGCCGGGGGGAAATGGGTGAGGCCAGAGGAAGGGGCGCAGCTATCTGGGGACTCCCAGGGTGCCAGATTTGGTCCCCAGGCCTGAGGTCTCCAAGCATGAGGTTCTACACCCTTGCCCTACTGTGCTATGTAGCTCGCTCCTAGCAACCCAGAGAATACAGAAATTCCCTGGCAGTTTGTAAGAGTTGGTTGTGATAGACAAAAAATTAAGAAGTATGGTGTCTTTGCCAGGCAATACCGTGAGATTATTGAGATGACACAATATATGAGATTGTGTTTGGTTTGCTGGGCCACAAGTTGCCCAGGCCTGAGCAAAGGAACCCAGCTATTTAAGAACATGCACTGTGCTGCCTATAAGCTGCATGAATTTGACCTGCACACCATGCAATAAATACTTTATACTCACAGGACTACCTAATGTAAGTTTGAAAATATTTGCTTAACACCACAAAAGGCTGGCTGATACACACACATACAATCAAAATCCACTAACAGAGCAATCCTATGCACGTCTACACAGAAGTAAGCACAATGGGACTTACTTCCAAGTAAGTGAGTAAAGGATTGCAGTTTACTGCTGACAAACATGTAAGCTGCCTTGGGTTCCTTGCAGGAAAAAAGGCGGGGTATAAATATAATATAATAAATAAATATAATACTTAATATAATATTTATATTATATTAAATATAAATATAATATAATAAGAAATTGTATAAATAAAATAAAATAAAGCCAGTGTGGCGTAGTGGTGAGAGTGTTGGCCTGGGACTCGGGAGATCCAGGTTCTAGTCCCCACTCAGCCATGAAATCCACTGGGTGACTTTGGGCCAGTCACTGACTCTCAGCCTAACCTACCTCACAGGGTTGTTGTGGGGATCAAATGGAGAGGAGGAGGAAGATTATGTAAGCCGCCTTGGGTTCCTTGCAGGAAAAAAGGTGGGGTATAAATAAATAAAATAAATAAATAAATAAAATAAACACTAACTTCAGTTGTCTGGCTAACATTTCTAGCATTAAAGAGATGAGGATTTTTTTTAAAAAATCTCTCCCTCAATACTCTGAATTGCACAAAGAAAAACTTTACCTTACATGAGTATTAAAGGCAGACCTCTGAGCAAAACGTGCTGGGCAGCATGCACACTTATAAGGCTTCTCCCCTGTGTGTGTTCGAATGTGAACAGTCAGGCCACATTTGGAGCTGATCACCTTGTCACAGTAGGGACACCTTTGAGGATTCCGTTTCTTTTCATGCACCCTCCGGATATGATCGTTGAGATCCTTCTGGCGCTTGAACTTTTTGTCGCACAACACACAAGAGAAGCGCCGTTCATTGTTGTGAACAGCGAGCCTGTGTTGTCGGAGACTTTGGCAATTGGAAAAGAGCTGGTCACACGCATTGCAGCTATATTTGATGGCCAGATTCATGTCATGCTCCAATTGCATGTGTGACTGGTACTGCTTGGCAAAATGGAAAGAAAGATTACACGTGTCACATGCATACGTTCGTGGCAAGCCTTTTGATATGCTACGCGGGGATTTTCTGAGTTTAGTTTCACCAAGAATCAAATTATTTTCATCCTCCTTTTGACCAGGGAATATCTTGCTTATAACAATGCAGGTTTCCTTTGAGTCCAACTGATTTAGAGAAGGATGGCTGGTCTTATTTTCCTCCTGGCTGGGATTGTCTGTGTTGTGAACTTCATGCATGTCTACTTTGTTATGTTCAGCTGACGTTGCTTTCTCATCTTCGAACTTAGCAAGAGCAACCCTATGTTTGTTAGGACGTTCAAGTTTACCTTTAATGACATCATAACTAGCTGACAGTTTTCTATGCTTCTTTCTGTCCCAAAGATTCCTTTTCATAGGTGTTGCCAAGATTTGGGAGTCACTCTGTTCTTTGTCTTCTACTTGTTCCATTTGACTCCAGAGAGAGCTACCACTTTCGTGGCTTTTCAAATGTACACTCAAATCTGCCTTCATTTCTTCAAAAACCTCAAGCAGATCCTTGCATTCAAGTCTTTCAGCGATCTCCTTTATCCGGTGCAGCCGGTCCACTTCAATTTCTACTTCGGTTGTGTAGACAAACTTTAGGAAGGAGACAAATTCTTCAGCGTGAATGTCCTGGAGGGTCACCTTGCAAGTCTGGGCATTCAGCATCTCATCACTTAGGAACAAACTTTTAAAGTAATTGCTGGAAGCCGCTAATACAGCTTTGTGAACAGAAAACTCCTCCTGAATTCCAAGCTGGTCTGTGTGAATTGTCACATCGCAGAAGTGACCAAGTCGATAGAGAGAATGTAATGTTCTCAGGAGGTTAGAAGCAGCAACATTAGATTTCATTAAGATTTTCTCTTTCTCCATCCTATCAGACAGAATAAAGCATATTAGAAAACTTCCATCAGCTTGTTTAAAATTACCCTTCTCATTCAGTTCAGTTTTAAAGCAGGATCTCACACGCTAATAACTGAGTACTTATTATACCTGAACAAGTTTTCAGAATTCAAAGGACCCTATGATCAGTAGCTCAGAAGTAAGTCCTAAATTCGATGGGATTTATTCTCAGGTAAGTATGCATATTTACCCAAGAGTAAGTTTCACTGAATTTAGTGTGGCTTACTTCTGTATAGACATGTATCAGATTGCACTGTTAGACCTGGTTTCGTTATCCCAGCCTAGCCTAGCAGAGAGCCTTGGGGAGATTATTATATTCCAGCCTCTGTTTCCTACTTGTGTGCCCTCTGCAAAACAGAGAGAACACCTACCTAACAACCAAGAGAAACAGGGAAATATGAAGAGTAGGAAGACATACTTAACACAATTCAAAACCATGCAATTCATTGGGGGTGGGGTTGAATGAAAAGTGACACTGAATGCTGTTAAGCCATAATTGCATTTAATCCTTTGTAAATTTTACAGGGGTTGGCCACCTGTGGCCCTCCAGATGTTTTGGCCTACAACACCTATCATTCATCACCACTAGCTATGCTGGTTAGGGCTGAAGAGAATTGTAGGCCAAAATATCTGGAGGGCCACAAGTGCCCACCCCCATTATACATGAAGGTAGCCAGTATCAAATCAGCGTATGGAGGTTAATGGGGTAGAACAGGCAGGAGCATCTTCGACCCAGCTAATGAGACAAGAACAGTTCTAATTGTGGCCCAGTTTATACGTGCTGCAGAATCAAATGGTAATGCTTTACCTAGACTGTATGGCTTTGGGTGCAGGTAAGAGTTTGAATATTGCTCCTTCAAAAACTTCCATGCAGGTAGAAAAAGCAGCATCCCAAGGAGAAGATGAGGTTAGATCTCCTCTCTCTAACCTGCTAGCTTTTTATTTGCAAGGAAGTGCTTTCATTTTCGTTTTGGTAGAAGAATAGTCAAACATACCAACTCCTTACCTACAAGTACAGTCTAGAAAAACCTGGATCACTTGATTTTGTGTATAAACTGGTCCTGACATACCTATGAAGGCGGTTGGCAGTAAACTAACTGGGGCAAGTTCCTTTCATTCATCCCTGGGAAGGCTGTACAGAAACTTAAGTACCTTCCTGTATTCAGAGTTTTTTTGGTTGGTTGCAGGGGTGAAGTGGGGGAAGATGATTATGAGGTGGCATGATAGAGGTTTATAAAAGTTACACATGGTGTGGAGAAAGTAGGGGGAGAAAGAAACGTTCTCCTTTTCTCCCAAGATTAGTTCTAGGGGTGGCGGGCTGTCACTCAATGAAACTGACGGGGAGGTAGATTCAGGGATGCTTCCAGACAAGGCTTTTATTACACCATCACCCTGCCTCATTTACAGACTTTTAGAGAGTCCAGATGTCATTGTCTTCAACTAGTAACCCAACCGTATTTTCCCACTGCTTCCATGGTTTTTTTGTTAAGAATAAAACGATGGAATAGCTGCGCAATGCCTTCTGATTGGCAGCAGTAGGGGTCTGGAAGCATGCCAGGACTGACAAAAGAAAGCACAGTGCTATATATAATGAACTCACACAAGGAACTTACGACACCTTCCCTGACCTGGCACCCTCCAGATGTATTTGACTACAACTCCCACCATCCCCACAAGGTTGGTGTGATGGGACTTGTAGCCCAACACATCTGGAGGGCACCCAGTGAGGGAAGGGCGACTTATTGAATTGGCTGCCTCAAGATGCAGCGGTGATGACTAGCAGCTTTGGAGGCTTTAAAATGGTATCGGGCAATTTATGGATGGCAAGAGCTGTAAACTGCTATAAACACAACCTTCATTTCTGGAGACAGGCAGGATACGTCTGAATGCCACTTGCGGTGGGCCCCCCACAAACGAGAACGGCTGTCACTTGCCTCCTCCACGCCCTGCGTGTGGGCTTCCGTCTCTGAAATATCTGGCCGGCCACTGCTGGACACGGGATGATGATGAACTGGATGGACCTTCCCTAGGTCTGATCCAGAAAGACTCCGCTTACCTTCTCCTTGGCTCTGCTACCCGGGAGCTTTCGGCGACAAAGGGAAGAGAGAGAGAGCGGCAGATCCCTCGTGTCGCCAGCAGCCGAAAGCTTGGATGTCTCTCCTCAGCAGCCACGATGACCAGACCTGCCTGCCTGCCTGCCTGCCTGCGGGCTCACCTGCTGCCCTGCCCTTCTCGTCTTCTTTCACATCGCGAAGACTCCCGCAGAGAGGTGCTCAAAAAGATCCGCGGCGGCCACCGTAGCAAGGTTCTACCCAAGGATGGAGGAAAGGAGAAGCGGAAGACCCCCGTCGGCCGTGACTAAACGGCCGCCAGGGATTCACCCGCGGTGCTAGAGCGGCCATTCCTTATGTCTATATAGCATCACTGATAATTGAATCCTCCTGATCTATGGTACTATCTTGTGCCAGAGCGGTCAGCCCGCTTTCTCGTGGGAAGGACGCCGCAAGAGCCATTTTTAACGTTGGCACAGAAGCCCTTTCTTTCAGGTTCCGTGGGCTGTCGCCACCTGCTGCGGGGGAAAGAGAGGGGATGAGGTGCGGTGTCGTGTACTATCGATTTCTATAGCAGTCTTGTCCCAGCCTAACGCCCCGCCAGAGGTGTTGGACTACAACTCCCATAATCGTAGTCCAACACCTCTGGAGCGGTACCAGGTTGGGAAAGGCTGTTCTACAGGCTCAGTTTCAAGGGTTCTGGTTATTACTAGGGCTTCTCAGAAGTGGGTAATGGAGCCTAACATGCAAAAACATTACAAGGAGGTTAGGATTGCTCCTGCAGCCACAACGCCACAGCAGCTGTTATGGAAGCAGCGTTGTCCAGGTGCTCCATTCTCCACTACAGTGTGCTCTCTTGTACCCAATGATTCCCTTGACGCCCAACTTCTATCAGTAGTCTAGTAGCAGAGCAAGGGCTCGGCAGATGATTGATCTGACAATCCATGGAAGGCAGCTCTTTGAGGCGGTTATATGAGCCCATATTCCGCAACCTGCAGAAAAGTTGTGATTTTGGGTCCTGACTTGCTTCTGCTCCAATTATTGGATGATTATTTTAATCTGAAGTTTGGCCTTCAACTGATTAATCACGCTAGATTGTAAAAGGTAAAGAAACGCAGAGTTTTCCACTTCTGGCATTTGAAGAAGCAGGCTAGAGTCTCTAAACGTTTATGCTGTATTAAAATGAGCTCATCACAAAGATGTCACTGGACTGTGATTGACATGGCTATTCTAGTATATTTTTACATTAAGGTTCCCATAATTGTTTGTTGCCACTTAATGAACCTGATGAAAGTGTTTGTTTTGCAGTGGCTGTAGATAACATATTATGAAGAGAAAGCCAGCCAGGGCAGGTACACACAGACCACACAGATCCCCACCTTTCACCTGATACTGCACTTGCTCACAATAATAGACCCTCCAGGCCACTTCCCCTCCCTTGGCAGCCAAATGAGCTGTGAAACATTCCAAACAGGAGAGGGGCGCCAAGATGCCTAGTGGCCACAAAGAAATGGCAAATACTCCTAAGCACCCTAAAGTACCCAGAGAAACAGGTACTCCTGACCCGTAGACAAGTCAGGAGGGAGGAGGGAGCCAAGAAGAGATAAAAGAAGGGGCTTGTGGCGGGAAAAGGTTGTTGGTCGTGGGCAGCAAGCTGTGCGGAGGTCTAGGACTTCGGTCTGACCTCAGGATCCAACCCCGGGCAGCTCCTGGTGAAATTAGCTGAATTTGCCTAGCCGCTGAGCTACCCGGCTGTCGAGGAATCAGGGTCATTCCAGGTAAACCTTGTGTGTACTGTTGCTAAGACTCGCTCTATACCCATGTCCATTGCAGGCACGTGCTTTGCGTGCTGCTTTTGTGTATGTTTTGATACGCTCAATTAAACTCTACCTATAAACATTGTAGTGACTCCCATTCATAAAACTGCTTCCTTCACTGTCCTAGCGTTAAAATTGGCTGCAGCTTTTGTCTAAGTGCTGCGGACCGCACGTAAAGGGCTAACCTTGCTCCGGTTAACCCCTTGGGACCCGGACCCGCGCAAAGGACCGGCTTTGGTCCTTTTTCACACACACACACACACACATACACAATTTTAATTTGGGGTTGGGTTTTTTTGGCATGTATAGTATGAGAGTATGGAAGCTTTTGTATTGCTTCAACTGAAGCTTCTCTAGTAAATCTCAATAGTAGCTCCTGAATCAAGAAACATTATGCGAAGGAAGGAGCCTTTGGGGGTTCCTACATGCATGCACACACACACACACGCCTCCTCATGTGAAAAAACAAGTAAGGCCGGTTGGGGGCTGGGAGGAGGCGAAATGTGCATAAAGTATTGGATGAGACATGGCGCCTGGGTCTACGGCTTTCAAATGCAAATGTAGTTCAGGCCCAGTAAGTCATGCGTTCCCCTCCCTGCCTGGCCAGGTGAAGTGCATCATGATTGGCTGCAGGAACGGTGCAGGGCTGTTTGGCGCCCTAGGCCAAATTATATTTAGCGCCCCCCCCTCTCGTGCCGTGGGGGGGCCTCCGGAGCAAAGCAGCCCTGCTCTGCAACCCCCCCCCGTGCCGCCGCCGCCCCACCACCACCTACCTTCCCCCCGCCCCCGCTGCTGGCTGCTGCTGCTGCTGCCGCCGCCGCCTCCTCCGACGCGACGGGACCCCCACGCTTTTTTTTTTTTGCCGGGGAAACCAGGGCAACAGGGCTGTTTAAGCCCTGGTTCCTCCTCCCGCCAAAACAACGCCGGCGGGGCTCCAGAAACGACGGGAAGGTAGGTAGGTGGCTGGTGGGCGCGCGCGCGCGGGGGGGGAGGTGCGGCGGCAGCGGCTGGCAGGCGGGCGGGGAGGCGCGGCGGAGGCGGTAGGCGGGGCAGGAGCGCGCCGGAGGCGAGGAAGGGACGCAGAAACACTGCGCCCTGTTCCGCCACGCGCCCTAGGCAGCCGCCTGGGTCTGCCTAGCGGTAGCGCCGGCCCTGATTGGCTGGAGGCAGTAGAGCTACAGGAAGGAGGGGGGGAGGGGGAAAAGGTATATTCCCAAAGTGTAGCCTGTGTGTCTTTGTCTTTGTTCGTCGCGTGGTTGCTGGCTGTGGAGTAATGGCAGCAAGCCAGGCAGAGGTCCAAGCCTTCAGGGGGCCTCAGGATATGACCCCCAGGTAGCTCCTGGTGAAATTAGCTGAATGAGGGCTCTGGTAAAGACAGGCCTTGTGGAGGGCTACCCATCTCGGACCTTCGGGTAGGTGGAAGTAGTCCTCCCGGGCAGCAAGGCTGTGCTGGATCTAACCCTGGAAGAGAACTGACCCCCAGGTAACAGAGTTGTGTGCCTGGGAGATATTAAGGAATCAGGTTTTGTTATTTTGCAGCTTTACTTTGTACTAAAGTGTCTCTCTATTTTGTGCTTCTCTCATTTCCCACCTTTTGTTGTAAAATGCTACCAGAATAAACCTTTCTTGGTTTTACCCCACATGGTGTTTGTGGATGGCTCTGTGGTTCCAGCAACTAAATCCAGGTTACAGTGAGAAAGGCAAGTCCCTGAACAGAGATTCAAGTAGGATTGCAGACAGCTGAGGCTGGCAATCTTGTACCTTGAGATCTCTGGGGGTCTTGGGTCCTTTGGGGTAGGAAAGGGAGGGGTTGTGGCGGGTCAGCCAGCCCCCCCTTCCTCCACACATTACAACAACAAAGATATCCATTTTATATTGTATAATATCTACTTGGCATAGAGCCTGGCCTTTAAAATTCCTTTTGCTTCATAGAGAAACCAAATGGACTAGTAACTTTGTTCTTGGAAACAGTGCCATTCGCCAGCCAGACATTAAGGGCATGAGTGCATGTCATTGGGAATGCTAGCTCCAGTCTGATTTGTATGATGTGTAAAAGCTGTCAACTGTCCATTCTTACTATTGCATGTAATCTGCCAAATGCTGCAGCATCTCTTATGTTGCTGTCACCTTTATGTGTCAATATGAATGTACCCTCACCGCTAGACTTTCTGGAGCTCGGAGTTGGATCAGAATAATTCTGGTCTTTGCCATTTCTTCCTGTGTTATAGTCTATGGACCAAAGACTACCATGATGTTGGGTCTAACAGTATCTGGCATGTTTATCTTCCTATCAGTTGCTGGCACATACAAAGGGTTGTGTCCAATGTTAGTCATACTTAGAGGAGACCCTTTGAAATTAATGGGAAGTTACACTAATGTGGGATATAACCCATAATTCAGGGGTGTTGAACCTTTTTCAGCCCAAAGGCCGAATTTCATTTTGGAGAAACTCTTGGGGCCCATATTCCTGTGGTGGGTGGGGCCAAAGGCAAAAGGGGCAGGGGCAAAATACCAGCATATTTCAGCTTAAAGCTCTTACTGCCAGTAACCAGGGCCGGTGCTACCATTAGGCCAACTAGGCAGCTGCCTAGGGCGCAGGGCTAATGGGGGCGCCAGAAATAGGGAGGGAGGGCTCAAGTGGGAAGGTGGGGGACGCTAAATATCTGATCTTGCCTAGGGCACCAAACTGCACCAAACTGCCTTGCACTGGCCCTGCCAGTAACTAAGCTTTAGGAGAGGCATTTCAACCTTTTAGAATGGGGCGGGGGGGGGGGGAGCTGCACAAAAGCCAGGAAGCCACGAAACAATAGGTGGTCAGGGGAAAGGGGTGGGGCCAATGGAAGAGGGCGTGGCTATCTGGGAAACCCTGGAGGGCCCAATTTGGCCACTGGACCTGTGGTTGCCCACCCCTGCCATAATGCTTCTGTTAATCTTCTGTTATCCCAGGATGCAGCTGCAACACCTCTATGTGATTTTGGGGAGTAGACTTTTTGGACCTGCTGGAAACACGGAGGACTCTCTCCTGTCCTGTCACATGCAACCAGTGCAACTTGCTTCCAAACAAATGTGTTAGGAGAAGGGATTGTACCAACCAGAGATAATAAATTAAAGAGTAATAATAATAATCACAAACTTCATTGAAAGGATGACAGACGAACAGCACAATCCTATACATTGTTAAGTCCCTTTGAGTTCAATGGGGTTTACTCCCAGGTGAGTGGGTATAAGATTACAGCCGCCCGAAAGCAATGAATCTGAATTGGCTGAAATGAAAGTGATGTTCACTTCCATGATAAGGGAAATAAAAAACTTCATTGCAGCACAGTCCTATGCTTGTTTACTGAGAAGTAAGTACCACTCTGTTCAATGGCATTTTCTTCCAGGTAAGTGTATATATCCTATGCATGTTTCCCTAGGAGTAAGCTGAGCAGAACAGAAGGGGATTTACTTCTGAGTAAACATGCATAGGATTGCACTCTCGAAAAACACATTCATAAATAAATGGCATAATGAATTATGTATATGTTTTATTATGCTACAGTGTTCACTATTATCTTTCTTTCTAGGATTGCTGTGTTTGCTGATGGTACTTTCTCTTGTTCAGCAAAGGATCTGTAATGGTCCTATTTCGGATGCACTTGCAAAAGAAAATGTATAGCCTGCATTGTTACTAGCGGTGCAGAAGGAAGCTTTTATTCTTCCTGGCATCAGCTTGCTGCATCTCTGTAAAGCAGCCCTCTAGATGTGTTGGACTACAACTCCCATTATCCCCATGTTGGCTGGGATGAGGGGAGTCATAGTCCAACACATCTCTGGAGGGTGCCAAGCCTACTGTAGGATCTGAGAATGCTGCCCCCAGAGAGGAGTAAGGGTGAAGATTGCAACCTGCACTTTCACCATGAAGGAGCTGCCCAGAGAGGAGAAGAAGTGGGCTGCTTGTTCCTACCCATTGTGTTTATACCAGTGGCCCTAGTGCTGAGAGATATTCCTGACTTGGATTGCTTTTCTCCAAAGCATTTGCCTAGCCAAGAAGCCTCACCCTTTACCTGTGCAGGAGGGTATCCCAATTCCTAAGCCATTTTGTTGTTTTCCAATAAGGGATAGCCCAGACTCCAAATAGCTGCATAGCTGAGTGGAAGAGCCTTAGTCCCAGAGCATGGTTTGAAAGCAGATGATGCAGTTGACCTTGCTGAAGCTAAGCAGGCCTAGGCCTGGTCAGTGCCTGGATGGGTGACCATGTGAGATCCCTATGTTCTGAGAATCCTTGAGTTCTATGGAAGAACGGTGGGACAGAATAAAGAATAAGCCATGTTCTATTGACCCCTAAGTGGGCAGTGGTATTAGAACTGGAGAGGAGCTAACCCCTGAGCGGCTTGGAGCTAAAATATACACCCCACTCCACCCTGTACATACACATACACTTTAAGAAGTTCCCTATCCTTCCGTTAGAACGTTGTGTCTCTTGTGGGTAATGTAGTTATTCAGTCAAGATCAGAACATTTTCACCCATTACAATTCTCACAACTACTCAAAAGTGCCACTTCAATCTTGAAGCATGTCCCCAGGACCAAAAGAACCCCCAAAAGATACTTGCTGATGATCTGGGGCTGATGGGAGTTGTAGTCCAAAATATATAGAGGGCATCAGGTTGGGGCCAGGGGAGGCGGGTGACCCCTGTGTCAGTGGGGCTCCTTATCCATTGCAAATTTTATTCTGAGCTTTATAGGAGCTATCCATGGCACTGTACTCCATCCCCAAAATAGGTTCACCACCATGGATAGCTCCTATAAAGCTCAGGATAAAAGCTGCAATGGATAAGGAGCCCCACTGACACAGGAGTCACCAGCCTCCACTGCGAAGGCCCCAAACAGACAGGGAAATCTGTAATCACATCTCCTGCCTCCCCTCCCCCTTTTTAAACGTTGGGACTCCAGTTTTAAGCAATGTACCGGTAAATCACTCCACAAGCTGCTTTTAGCCATGGGGGGTGGGGAAATAATATTGGTACCAATGTATTCTCTTCCGGGGTGGCTAACAGCAGCTTCAGAGGGCAATTTAGATCAGGATAATGGTGCAGGGGGAAATGGTTCAACACTCCTTCCCCAGCACCGCTATTCTGATTAAAATGGAAGCCTCCTACAATGCCATGGTTACTTTCAAGTTTCTCTTTTTTAAAGTGAAGCAATCTCGCATCATGTTGCATTTGGCCCTAGTAATGTTTGGTGGGTTATTGTGTGTGTTTTTTAAATCAAGATGAAGCTAGTAATATCCACGGATGTTGTCAAAATGTATGCATCCAGCCTGACAACATGAGGTTACATTGAGATTTATATGAAGAACTTTTGTACTTTGCCACAGGAGGCTTACAGAAATGTAAAATCCATTTCAGTTCATTTACAAGGTGGAAACTGGGCATTACATATGCTCATTTTCAAGTGAAGCCAGGACAAAGGAAGCGCTCAAAAATTAAAGACTGCCAAGATGCAGACAGAAGAGATGCAATATGTGCTATAAATTACGTCTGGAAAACACACACAACTGCTGTTAAATAATTTGCCATGAATATGTTTAGTTAAAATATAAGGCTTCCTCTGTTTTAATGAAAATTCAGGGACCATTCCCAAGAGAACAGCCAAAGCAATGGAATGCAGTCTTTCTCACTGGCAATAGCCCATAAAACATTCATGCTTATGTAACAGTATTAGGGTTCTTATTCTTTTCAAAGTGAAGTTGCTATTTATTTAGTTTGATTTATGAAATGTGCCTAAGCCACACTTTAGCGAGACAATTTTTTTAAAATGCAGAAATACATTTAACCAAAATTACAAATGGAACTTGTCTATGGCAACACAGTCTCCTCCATTTATGTTGCTCATTAAACACAGTCAACTGGGCAATGCACGGTCAGATGAGTATTGCAATGCAGAGGTGAATAGAGTCAGATATAAATCCACATCTGCACTGGCTGCACATGTAGAAGAAGTCTGCTTCCATTCATAGATTTCCTTTGCTGGACAGAGGTGACAATCTCTTTCATCAAAGAGAAAAAGTTACTTTCAAGGGAGAGAGTGTTGTCAGCAAAGAGGAATTTGATCTTAACTATAAATATTGCTGTATCAGGAACTCAGTTTTATGCTACGCAGCACCAAACCTGCAATTTGATGGTTATCACATAGGAGATAGGGGCAGGGACTTCTGTCCACGTATATTTGCAAAGTGAACATCCTCCTTTACTCTCCTGGCTGTCATCTTCAGTTGTGGTTGCCATGCATTTGGTGAATCAGAAAAACAAAGAGAAACCCTTGTATACCTATGTCAAGGAATTTCAATAATCATGGCAACTAATTAAACATGGATACAGAAGAACAAGGATGGAAAAGTCCAGGTGCTCAGTTGTCATTGGTTCCTATAATACAGAGGTGGGCAGAAGATAGATCTCCAAATGTTTTGGACTTCAACTCTCAGAAGCCCCTGTCAGCTTGGTCAATGGTCAGGAATGCTGGGAGGACGTCCAAAACATCTGGAGATCTACTTTCTGCCCACCTGCTATAATAGGCAGCTACGTCATTGAAGAGGGCAGGAACTCTATTGCCTGCTTTGTTCTTGCCCACCCCTCAATATTTGCTTCATTTCTTTCCTCCTGCATTTTTAGCCTTTTCAACTTTGATTTTTCCATATGAACACATGAAACTACTTATGCTGGTGAAAC
The DNA here is from genome assembly GCA_021292165.1 of Shinisaurus crocodilurus. Taxonomy (NCBI): domain Eukaryota; kingdom Metazoa; phylum Chordata; class Lepidosauria; order Squamata; family Shinisauridae; genus Shinisaurus; species Shinisaurus crocodilurus. Next base: position 165,758,405 of record CM037879.1, on the reverse strand, counting down.
CATTTGTCCATCTAGCTCAGTGGAGGACTGGTGGCAGGCAGCTCCTCAAGGTTTCAGGCAGAATCTTTTAGGCAAGGTCCTTTAACTGGAGATGCTAGGGATTGAACCTCCTGGGACAGGGTGACACACATCACCCCAGAAAGAGGAAAGGCATCACCAAACAAGTGGACAGAAGAGGCCACTGATTTGCATAAAAATTGCATATGCCAATTTGTATGCATAGATGCACATTTAGAAATTATCGTGATAATACAATACACCTCCCCCATTGTGTGGAAGACTGCAACCAGGTGACATGCCTGCTGCTGCTCAGTCTGCTGTCCAGGTACTGACTGTTGATGGGCACTTGCTTGCTCTCCCTTCTTATGGTTCTTCTTCCTCTTTAAAGCAGGCTGGGACTGGATGATCCTTCAAATAGAGGACACTTTCAAACAGAGCAGGGATGAGCAGAAGGTACTGCAGGATCTGCTGGTTGATTTGCAGCAGATCAGCAAGAATTTCTGCATCCCAGTTGTTTAACAAAAGTAACAATAAAATGACTCCCTCCCAGCTAAATTCAAAATGTCTTTTTGTGTGAAAGGACTGTGAGCTCTGCTCAGTTCTGATATTCAAAACAAATCCCTGGGCTCAGAATTCTTTCATTCTAAGGGTGTGTCTTGCACCAGGCTCCAGTTGGTGGATCTCGAGGTTCTAACAAAAACAAAGTAGATCCGGCAAGTCCGAAGTCTGCCCAGCCCTGCCCTGAAATAGAAGACTGTTCCCTCATAGCCCTTCAAATAGAGGACTGGCCTCTGTAAAATAGGATATGTGGCCACCTTAGCCTGGGACCTTCTGCATGCAAAGGGCTATGCAGAAGTTCTACCACTGACAGTGCAATCCTACCCATGTCTACTCAGAGGTAGGTCCCACTGATTTCAATGGGACTTGCTTCCAGGGAAGTGTCTATAAGATGATTAATTACATTTCTATAGTGCCCAATAGCCAAAGCTCTCTGAGCAGTTTACAATAGATTAAAACCTTAAAAATTCAACATAAAGCATAATATGCAAACATATACATACAGAAACAATTAAAAACAATCAACAATAGAAATCCGAGGACTAGTTAAAACCTTATCATACATGGTCAAATGCCTGGGAGCAGAGGAAAGTCTTAAACTGACGCTGAAAGGATTACAATGTTGGCTCCAGGTGGACCTCACTGCGGAGGGTGTTGCATAATCAGGGGCTACCACCGAAAAGGCCCTCTCCCTTCTTGCCACCCTCTGAGCCTCCCTCAGAGGAGACACCTGGAGGAGGGTCTCAGATGATGATCATAGTGTATGGTTAGGTTTATACTGGGAGAGGCACTCAGGTATTTTGGTCCTGAGCCATGTAAGGCTTTACATGTGTAAGCCATGTCAAAGCCAGCACTTTGAATTGGGCTCAGAAACATGTCCAGATAGGGGCATAGCTGGGCCACCAACCGAAGCTAGTAGAAGGCACTCTGTGCCACCTAGGCCATTTGAGCCTCAAGTGCTATGAACCTGCTCCTTCACGGGGAGTGCAACCCCATCTAGAATAGGATGAAAACTCTCCATCCAGTCAAGAACCACCCACTAACAGCATCTCAGTCTTGTCTGGACTGAGCTTCAGTTTGTTAACCCTCATCCAGTCCATTGTCGCAGACAGGCACTGGTTTAGCACATCCTCAGCCTCAGCTGCTGAAAATGAAAAGGAGAAATAGAGCTGTGTGTCATCAGCATACTGATGACAACACACACCAAAACTCATGATGACCCCACTCAACAGTTTCATATAGAGGTTAAATAGCATGAGGGAGAAAACCAACCCCTGAGGAACCCCATACTGGAGAAACCACAGCCCCAAGCAATATCCACCAAGCTCCACCTTCTGGAGCCAACCATCCAAGCAGGAATGAAACCACTGCAATGCAGTACCTCCAACTCCCAGCTGAAACAATCGTCTATAGCAGTGTTCTCCAACCTTGGGTCCCCAGATGTTTTTGGCCTACAACTCCCAGCATGCCCCAGCCAGTGTTGGAGAACACTGGTCTATACTATAGTATCAAAAGCTGATGAGAGACCCTGGAGTATCAACAGTGTCACACTCCCTCTGTCTCTGTCCCAACATAGGTCATCCTACACGGTGACCAAGGCTGTTTCCATGCCCAAAACCCAACCCGAACGCTGATTGAAATGGATCCAGAGAATCATCCAAGAGTGTCTTGAGTTGGTTGGCCACCTTGCCAAGGCTCAAGAACCTTGCCCAGTAAAGGAACATTTGCCACTGGCCTAAAGTTGTTGAGATCTTCCAGGTCCAGGAAGGTTTTCTTCAAGAGTGGTCTCACTGCTGCCTCTTTTAGTTGGCCTGGGGCCACTCCCTCTCTCAAAGAGGCATTAATCACCTCCCTGGCCCAGCTGGCTGTTCCTTCCCTCATTGCAGCCTGAGCGTTGACCCCTCCTCGATTTCTTTATCTATATTCTCCTCCACCAGCATTCTGTGGAAGGAGGGCTCAGTCTGAGTTTGGGCTTCCAACCGCACAGCTCCAGAACCTCTTTCTAGGCTGGGCCTCAGATCTGGAATTCACATGAACTAGAAAGTGCCTGTGGATACACGGAGGGTTGTTGTTTTTCTGCCGGTACTGAGTCATCACAACCAGCAGCCACTCATTGGAGGAAGCCTTCCCAAGTCAGAGAGAAACTGCTCGTGATGCTACACATGCTGATGTTCTGTGAATCCTTTTCAAAAAACCAAAGGTCAGGACTGAGGAGGGGAGGTTTAACGCACCCATTGCAGCCCCAGTGAAATCCCCCCCCCCAGCTGCTATTTGAATTTAGACTAGAGGGAAGCTCCCATTGGTTCCAACCCAGGTAGGGTCAACTCCTGATGCCTCTCAGGAAGTGGTGAGCTCTCCTTCACTGGAAGTATTTGAACAGAGTCTGGATGGCCATATCTCAGAGATGCCGCAGCTGCATCTTGCACTGCAGAGCCTGCGCTGTAAGTATGTGTGTGCGTGGACGACGAGATGTTTTACCGGGTCTTGACATTTTTATTGTTTTTAGAATTATTTATTTATTTATATTTTATTTGTACTCCACCTTTCAACCAAAAAATGGCACTCAAGGTGGCATCATCATCACCATCTTCCTCCTCCTCCTCCTCATCATCAGCGTCATCATCATGCAAGGAACCCAAGATGGCTTACATGGACCTCCTCCTCTCTTGTTGTGTCCTCACAACAACCCTGTGAGGTAGGTTAGGTTGAGTGTCAATGACCGGCCCAAAGTCACCCAGGGAGGGAGCTGCATGGCCGTGTGGGGACTAGAACCCGCAGGCTTGTGGCTCATGCTGGCTCAGCTTGTCTGAGCATGGAAAGCTAAGCAGGGTCAGGCCTGGTTATTACTTGGATGGGAGACCCCTCCTCTAGTTTCCTGCATTGAGCAGGTGGTTGGACTCGATGGCCTTGTAGGCCCCTTCCAACTCTATGATCTATGAAATCTATGAAATCTCCTGAGGAGTCCCAGTCCAACATCCTAGCCACAACACCATGCCAGCTTTCAATGTGTTTTAGTGCTTTGTATGCTTTAACCCACCCCTGCTGTAAGACACCTTGAGTCTTATTTTAGAGAAAGGTGTCTAATACAATAAATAAATAAATAAATAAATGGTGATGGTGCTCCCCAAGGTCCCTTTCCAACTCTATGATTCTATAATTTAGCATTGCTTGCAAGGGAGGGAAGAGGGACAGAGCAGAATACACCCACAAGAACAGGATCCCACCCCTCATGGTTCTCCATCTCTTCTGATCTGAAAATCTCACTGGGCCCTAAGTTTTGCACAATTTTTTTTTAAAAAATCCCAACCAAAAAACCACCCCCCTGCAGAAGAATCATCAATACCTCTGCATTTCCCAACAGCAACACCAGATGTCACTAAAACTTTTCCAAAGGAGTGTAGCGTTGAAGAAGCCTGGCCTGCAAGCCTGATTGAGCCCTTACGGCTGCACATGTTAAAACCGGTGCCTGCTCATTTGTTCCATTCCTCGACTTGGCAAAAAGGTACAGTTGGGTTGGAGATTCGGTGCTCTTGTGGCAAGCAGCTACATGAGTAGCGGCAACATGATAAGCAGGGCAAACTCCCCAGCCCCTTTTCCTGGCAGGCTTTCCTGTGACTTTAACAGCAGCATATCTGGCTGTACAACCAGTCAAGCTGTCCACCGCACTGCAACTCAAAGCCTGGGGAGGCTGCACTTGTTGAATTTGTGTCTGTAATGGCCCACTTAGGGGGTGGCCCACTAGGGCTGGAGCCCTGAATCTTTCATTTGGAGCCCCAAATCTCTGGGAGGCCCTCTGCCCCACCACCTTGCTGTCAATGGGCTCTTGATGAAATAAAGATACAGGGGCCCTGATTATCTCTGTTGCATCTGATCAGGCCTGTGGCTTACGCTGGCTCAGCTTGTCTGAGCGTGGAAAGCTAAGCAGGGTCAGGCCTGGTTATTACTTGGATGGGAGACCCCTCCTCTAGTTTCCTGCTTTGGGCAGGGGGTTGGACTTGATAGACTTGTAGGCTCCTTCCAACTCTATGATCTATGAAATCTATGAATTAGCTGGCTTTCGCCCACATGTGCATTACCTCCTGCTGCCCCCCACAAATCTTTCTGCCTGAGGTTTTTTTTCTGAAATCAAATGCCCTCCTCTCCCCTGTCCATACATCCCTTTTTACAAATAGGGGTGTCCTTAGGAGACAGGATCCTTTAAAGACACAGAGAGACTTAAGAGCGTATGTAAATCAGCATTTGCAAATTTGCACATTTTTTTTGTCCTGTGGGCCTGAGCCCAGGATCTTTCGGAACCTAGCACGGCCCCTAGTAATGGTGCCTTAAAGGCACAGGAGCCCTGTCAGAAAAAGGAAGTAAATAATGGGACAGGGCACCAGAACTTTGTGAGCTCACCAATGGAGTACGTTTTAGTTGCTGGGCTTAGGCCCTTGTCTAAGATGGAGGATGGCATTGGCAACTAGTAATATATTCTGGTTGCTATGGACTATGTCAGCACAAGGCCCAAGGCTTGCTTAATACAAAACCAAGAAGACAACTTCCACCATTATCTGTATGGAAGGAGGTTTAAGGTGAGACTATATATACTATAAGTATTAGCATCACTGTTTATAGGTTGTTACCTAAAGCCCTACACTAGGGCCTACAGTTTGGGGGCAGGATATCTGAAAGACTGCTTCCTCTTCTATGAACCTGCCCATAGTTTATAATCAGTTTCAGAGCCCCTACTGTATGTCCCACTGTCGAGAGATGCCAGATTGGTGGGAACACAGGACAGGGCCTTTTCTGTGGCAGCACCTCAACTGTGAAACTCCCTCCCTAGGGGGGTTAAACTGAGAGCCACTGTGGCATAGTGGCTAGCATGTTGGACTGGGACTCAGGAGATCCAGGTTCTAGTCTTCACTTGGCCAACAGGCCTGTGGCTTATGCTGGCTCAGCTTGTCTGAGCGTGGAAAGCTAAGCAGGGTCAGGCCTGGTTATTACTTGGATGGGAGACCCCTCCTCTAGTTTCCTGCTTTGAGCAGAGGGTTGGACTTGATAGCCTTGTAGGCTCCTTCCAACTCTATGATCTATGAAGCTCATTGGGTGACTTTGGGTCACTCACTGACTCTCAGCCTAATCTACCTTACAGGGTTGTTGTGAGGATAAAATGGAGAGGAGGAGGATTATGTAAGCCACCTTGAGTTTCTTGCTAGAAAAAAGGTGGGATAGAAATATAATAAATAAATAATAAACTGCCAAACAGCAAGAAACCTACCAGCATGGCAGATTTTCAAGGGTTTCTTATATGTGTGTGTGTGTGTGTGTGTGCGCGCGCGCACACACACACACACCCATTGCCAGGCAAGGAATGCAAAAATCAGTTTCCTCACCGGGTTTTCCCTCCATTGAAAAACACTGAAATGTGGTTTTGTTTTGCACATGTGCGCACTGTGTCTGCCCCTGGTGTATTTGTATGGGAGAGTTGGCTCCCTTTCTTGAGTGATCTGCTCTGCTTGGGTTTTTAATTCCTACATGAATTTCTTTGAACTAAAGCCTACGGCTTGTCTCACTTCTTTGACTTATCTTCTTTGCATGGGGTTTGAGTTCTCTACCTTGGAGTCGCTGATTGTCCTTCAGATCTGAGGCACTCATTCTCAGGGTTTTTCGGTTGTAAAATTGGTAAACATTTTCTAAATGCCTTGCACATGGTTAATTCCTTAATAACACACTGCACATATATGTGCAAGCTGCAGCTGGGCTGAACTGTTTCAGTTACACACTTTTAGCTTTTACTTTGTGCTTGTGACATAGGGGCACTGCTAGGTACGAAAAAGTTCCAGGGCTCAGGACCACGGGACAAAAACATGTACAAATTTGCATATGCTAATGTACATATGCTCTAAAGTCTGTAAAGGACCCCATCTCCTAAGAACACCCTTATTTGTAAAAAGGGATGTATGGACAGGGGAGAGGAGGGCATTTGATTTCAGGGGGGGGGGACCTCAGGCAGAAAGATAAAAGGGGGCAGCAGGAGGGGAAGCACATGTGGGCAAGAAGCCAGCTAATCCAGGGGGGTCAGAATCATACAACAGAGATCATCAGGGCCCCTGTCCCTTTATTTCAGCAAGTGCCCATGGACAGCAGGGTGGTGGGGCAGATGGCTTCCCAGAGATTTGGGGCTCCAAATGAAAGATTTGGGGCTCCACCCTATTAGCCCCAACACCACCTCTGGTTGGAGTCTCAATTGGGTTAGGCCAACCAGATGCCAGGTGCCAGGTTGCTGGGAGGGTTGTAGAGTGCATGGAATACCTGTACACCTTCGATAAACAGAACTTTTTCTGTGAGCTTCTGTCCTGTGAGCAAAATCTAGTGAGGGGAATGCCTTGGTTAAAAAGAGAAACCCTCAGTTACTAGGGCTGGGTCCCAGCTTATAATTAACCCACTCAGTGCTGGGTTTTATTAAGGGAACCATCAGTCCAAAACAAAACAAAGACATCAAAAGAATCAGTGAGTATAGACATCTCCTTTCAAAACATTAAAAAGTTTAGTATTCATATTATGGTAGAACTAATAGCAATAATAATTTAGTTCCTCTAGTGACATTCTGCTGTTAAGGAAGGAGATACATTTAGTCCCTAGAGGTCTAAATAAAGGGATGGATTACTCTAGTTTTATGGAAAAGAATATATTAACAACTGGCACAGTTGCTTTTACGCTTGTTTCCATCCAAGAATATTGTATGGAATATGTATAACATTGTGAATGAATACTTTTTGTATTGTATTGTTCTTAAATTATGTTTTTATGGTATTTATTTTTATTTGTGTTATTGTGCTGGGTTATGGTTTATATTGATTTTGGGGTTTTTTCTGTTATATTAATTATGGATTTCTGTATTTGTGTGTGTAAGTCGCTTCAAGATTTCTTTTTTTCGGTGGGAAGTGACACATACATTTAATAAATCATAATAATCACAAAATTAGTGATACATTCCTGTGTGTAGTGAAATCCTATGCATGTTTACTCAGAAGTAAGTCCTACTGAGTTCAATAGGGCTCAGTACTGCACACTTAAGTGTGCAGAGGATTGCGGCTTAAGGGTGCAATCCTATGCATGCTTAGACAGAAAAACGTCCTACAACTCCCAGCATGCCCCAGAGTCCAGACAGTCTAAACATGCTGAGGATTACGCCCTCGATTTGGTAACTAGAAGTCCTCATTCTATTTATGGTGGCTATTAATGCCGGTTATTGTGTGGGCTTTTGATATAAACAAACTCACACACACCCTGACCAAGTGTTAGAAGGCTATATAATATCTAGGAATAAGATCGGATTTGGAATAACACACAATATTCTGGTTTTCAGGCTCTTGCATGTCATCTCCTCCCTGTTGGCGATGCTGCTGTCTCTCACAAAGACAAATAGATTAAAAAAAAACCTAAAACTATTCCTGCTGTAGGCCTAACTTCCTTCACCTGTTTTTCCAGCCTCTACCTATGACCTCAACTAGCTTTTGTACATAGCAGGGCTCTCCAACCTTGGGTCCCCAGATGCTGCTGGACTACAGCTCTCAGAATCCCTTGCCATTAGCCATGCTGGCTGGGTATTCTGGGAGCTGTAGGCCAGCAACATCTGGGGACCCAAGGTTGGAGAGCCCTGGTATATAGGATGTCTATAGCATATTTAGGCAGAAAAACATTAACAGCAATGTAATCTGTCATTGGGAGCAACTATATACCTTTGAAGCGTATATGGACTTCTGCTCCAGGTTTGCATCCAGGAAATTTTCCTCCTTGCAGCCAGAATTAGAATTATGAACAGCATTGCTCTTTCAAACTTGGCATTTAAAAAAACAAAACAAAAACTACCACCAGTAATCACCATAGCCTTTATAAGCCATTATAGCAAATGTCACTGTGAGAATCCAGTCTAGATTGGAAGACAAAACATCCATCTTCTTGAAATGGAAATGTCAGAAGAAAACAAAGTCTCTATGGTGACTGAAAGTAATGGGTGGAAATGATTCTAACCTCCCTACACTGCAACACAATTTTGAGAGACACTTTCTGCCTTTCTATTTTGGTAACCGAAATTTTGCACAACAACTCTGTACTGGTATTTTCCCACAGGGAAAGCTTTCTTCTGGGCATTCTTTATGTAAGGTTGATGGTGTCATTTAGATGTTTTGTGGTTTCCATGGAGTTTACTAGGTGATATATATTCAGGCCGTCACATACACTTCCCTCAGGCTATATGTTCCCCCTTTCTGTGGTGATCTGGTATGTGGGGCATCTCAAGATACAGCAAACATAGCAGTGTTCTTGTGAAAATGTCAAACAATGTCTGCATATGAGTCATATGCTTACCTTGGACAGAGGTAGAAGGAAGATTAGACAAATGTATTTATTTTAAGTTTTACATTAACTATTTACATTACACTTTCCCAACATATTTTCTAAGATACAGGCCTGTGGCTCATGCTGGCTCGGCTTGTCTGAGTGTGGAAAGCCAAGCAGGGTCAGGCCTGGTTATTACCTGGATGGGAGACCCCTCCTCTAGTTTCCTGCATTGAGCAGGGGGTTGGACTCGATGGCCTTGTAGGCCCCTTCCAACTCTATGATCTATGAATCTATGATAGGTCTATCAATGTCTATTAGCTATGATGCATCTCTTGACTCAAGCCTTCCCTGAGAGCCAGTGTGGCGTAGTGGTGAGAGTGTTGGACTGGGACTCGGGAGATCCGGGTTCCAGTCCCCGCTCGGCCACGAAACTCACTGGGTGACTTTGGGCCAGTCATTGATTCTCAGCCTAACCGACCTCACAGGGTTGTTGTGAGGATAAAATGGAGAGGAGGAGGAGGATTATGTAAGCCGCCTTGGGTTCCTTGCAGGAAAAAAGGCGGGGTATAAATATAATAAATAAATAAATAAATAAATTATTGTGCTGCCCAGTTAGTTTGTTTACTAATTGTTGTGCTTTTAACTTTTCGTTTTAAATATTTTAAACATTCTAAGTGATGATTTTTACATACAGTCATGCCTTGGATTGAGAGCATAATTCGTTCCGGAAACGTGCTTGTAATCTAAAACACTCTTATGTCAAAACGAAATCCCCCTCCCAAAAAAATTGTACAGAGATTTTTAATTTAAGCCGTACTACAGTATTTGTATTGCAAGATGTCGCTTGTATATCAAGTTAAAAAAAATATTAAATAAATATTTTAAAATGTGCTTGTCTTGCAAAACTCTCTCAAATCAAGTTACTTGCAATCCAAGGTATTGCTGTATTATGATGTTGTGGAGAAAGCCTGAGCACACACAGTGACCTGAACCCTGACATAGTTTCCCCCTTTACATGGACACCCCCTGTATGCATAATCCCCACCCGGGGGGGGGGGACAGGAGACACAGTTCTGGTCAGACTGGTTGTACTGGTTGCCTACTGAGTTTGCCTTTGGTACTTATCCTTGCTAAATCCTTGGAACTCTGTTCCTATGCCACTGGAAGCAGGACAAGTAGGCTGTAAGATTGGGCTTTAGTCTTTGTTTTGTTTTTTTACTTTTCTTGTGTTCTGGTTAAGATTGTCCTCTATGCTGAGGCATTTAGTGGCATCTAATGGCTTTTAATGGCATCTGGGGGGCTTATGTCAGCTGTTTTTTCTCTTAATGGGTCTAGTTGTATTGAACTTGTTTTAGTTGTTCAAATGGTTTTAAATTCTGTTTTAAATTTTGTATTGAAATTTTATGCTGTTTTTCATATATTTGTATTTTGTATGTGTTGGGACTTGAAAAAGATGCTAGGAGAGGATATACTGTTGAGTATTATCCTTCCTATCTCACAGTGAGATCAGCAGAGTAGAGTCCCTTTCCAGCTTAAAAGAAGCTTAGATTTGGCTAGTGTTAGCCAGTTAGCATTTGGTAATCCAGGAATCAGGATGCTTTAAGGCAGACTGGATTTCCCTGGTTTTGCCCCCTTTTCTCTCCCTCAGAACAATAATCAGAGACACAGTCTTGTAAAAGTTAAAAGTAACATTTACTCACTCAGATTATGCAGTTTCACTCAGGCAGGCTTAAAAGCGTTTCTGTGGAGGAAGGGGGGGGGCTGGCTGGCCCGCCACCACCCCACCCTTTCCTACCCCAAAGGAACCAAGACCTCCAGAGATCTCAAGGTACCAGACTGCCAAGCCTCAGCTCCTTGCAATCCTACTTGAATCTCTGTTCAGGGACTCGCCTTTAATTCTGTAACCTGGATTTAGATACTGAACCAAGCAGAGCAATCCACAAACATCATGTGGGGTAAAAAACCAAAAGAGAGGTTTATTCTGGTAGCATTTTACAACAAAAGGTGGGAAATGAGGGAAGCACACAAAATAGAGAGAGACACTTTGGTACACAGTAAAGCTGCAAAATAACAAAACCTGATTCTTAATATCTCTCAGGCACACACCTCTGTTACCTGAGGGTCAGTTCTCTTCCAGGGTTAGATCCAGCACAGCCCTGCCGCCCGGGGGGAACTATTCCATCTACCCGAAGGTCCGGGATGGGTAGCCCTCCACAGGGCTTGCCTTTACCAGAGCCCTCATTCAGCTAATTTCACCAGGAGCTACCTGGGGTCGGTTCTTGAGGCCTCCCGAAGGCTTGGGCCTCTCCTTGGCGCGCCGCCATTGCTCCAACAGCCGGGCAGCCACGCGATGACCAAAGACAGACAAAGAAACAAAACTCCCACCTTGGAATATAGCTCTTCCCCCCTCCCCCTTTCTGTAGCTTTCCTGCCTCCAGCCAATTAGAATGAACTTCACCTGGCCAGGCGGGGGGAGGGAGACTCATGACATTTACATCTAAAAGCCGGGTCACTGACTAGACCGGCTTTTCCGGACTTCCAGGCGCCATCCATAGGAACTATGCACACTTCGCCCCCTCCCAGCCCCCCAACTGGCCTTACTTGGTTTACACATGAGGAGGCGTGTGGTGTGTGTACATGTAGGAACCCTCAAAGGCTCTTTTCTTCACAGTTTCTAATAGTTGGTTACAGTACATTTGGAAATACTTGGGTCTGAACTTGTGGAGTTCAGACCAGCAACTCTGGTTACATGCTGCTGTTAGAACAACGTGGGGGCAACTCCCTTTACTACCACATTCAGAGTCACAGTAGGAAGGAAGAGAGCTGAGAGCTACGCCCACTTCCTGCTGAGGCTCAGCTAAACACATACTGAGTATCTTCTAGGGAATCCACCCCAGAAGATACCAGTGGCCTTAACCATTTCATCCAACTAACTGGTGAAACATGAGCCATTGGTTTTGACTGCACTTTAAATATCCCACTAGTATGGTATTGTATTGTATGAATTGTTGTTAACCACCCAGAGAGCTTTGGCTATTGGGCAGTATAGAAATAACAACAACAACAATGGGCCGGTTTGCACGACCCAGGCTGCGAGCGGGGAAGGCACCAGGGGGCCGTCTGTGGGGTCCGGCGGGGCACCGCAGACGACCTGCGCCCCGCGCTTGTGGGTGGACCCCGCAGTCCCAGCACTGCAGTGCGGGCCTCCCGACACTAGGGGGCGGCTCGGGAGGCCCAGAGGGACCGTTTGCCCCTACAGGCCAGAGCGGCGGCAGCTCTTGCTGCTCTGGGCTGCTGCCTCTGTGCGGCCCCCGTGGGACGGCCGCCCGCTGTTCGCACGGCAGGGTGGCCACACGTGGTAGGGGCTTACCCCTCTACCGCCCATGGTGCACTTTGCGCGCGACCTGCACGCGTCCGTCCAGCAGGGGCGCCCCCGGTCGGCATTCGCACAACACAGGAACCGCGGGGGACTTCTGCTCCCCCACGATTCCCGTGTCGTGCGAACACGCCCAATGTCTTCCTGTTCCTGGGACAACCAGGAAGCTGCTTGTTGGAAGAGGGTCTTGTTAACTGTCTGGGCTGTCTTGGCATTCCAGAATCCCACCTGGGGCCTGGGCTTCAAGAGAAGTACCCATCGTGTCAGCAGGAATCTTGCAGATAGCTGCCAAGAATCCATCTGCATCTGTCAGGTGCTCAGTGTACCTGATGGATCCAGGATCCTAACTGGTCACCACCCCTTCTGAAATTACATGCCCCTGTGAGTAAATCTCACCAGGCAATCAACTGACCCTGACAAAGGAGTTGCAACAACTTCCTCCATCCCCTGAGCATTTTATATTTGTGCAGGCCAGAAAACCAGATTGGGCATACGACATGTCATGTGAGTGTTGGCCCTATGCTGTTTGGGGACAGCTCCATGACTGTCCTGATGTCCATAAGGTCCAGAGCCACCCCAGACAAGGAAGCCTTGGAGAGTGAATATTGAGGTCCCCCAGGACTAAGAACCTTGGAGACCTCAACACCAGGTCCAAGTCAACCTCCAACAGCCCAGGTAAGGACATGGCAATGGTTTGTTCACTCTCCCAACAATGTGAGGAAAATCACTATTATACATTTTCAGATGGGGAAATGAGACAATCACTTGCCCGAGGCCTTTCAGTGAGTCCATGATAGAAATAATTCCTCAACTCAGATTTCCTGGACTTCCCAAATTCAAGCCCAAGTCCTTATTGCTAGACTGTATCACTTCTTCTTACCGATAGTGCTACAAGTAATTTAGGCCACAGTTCTATGCACATGTACCTGGGAGTAAATCTGATCTAATGGAGTATGACTTACTTCTGAGCAGACGTGTGCATAGCATTGCTTGGTTTGAGAACAATTGTTGATAGAGAGCTTTGGCTATTGGGTGGTATAGAAATATAAGAAATAAATAGGATAGAGTTCCTTGGCTAAAATTCCTCTTTTTTTAAGCTATTGCCAAACCTCCTTCATGATTCCCTCATGTGAATGTTATAGGGGCCTACATTCTCTAGCAGAAAATTCTGGGAAATGAACCGAATTGTCATGAAATTACATGAGTTGCCAATGCACCACTAGGCACATTGCTTTCAAAAGGACAGACTGTATATTGCCTAGATGTCCTATGTACTTCTCAGAAACCGTTCTTAACCAGAGCTCATCTCTCCCCGCCCCCTCCATCCTTTTTATTCCTTGGGCATATTCCTTCCTTCCAATTTTAATGGAAGTGTCACCTACTGTAGAGAAAGGGCAGAATCCAACTAGTTTCTCTCCACCGATGGAAGGCATCATCAGTCAGTGGAACAAGGCAATATTCAGAAATTCTCTTTCCCCCCCCCACAGCCCCATGTCCCCCCAAAATCTGTTCCATAAGGTTCCCCCAACCCTCTGGAGCAGATGGGGGGGGGGTATAGGAGGCTGTAGGAAGGAGAAAGAATCACTGAAAATGGCTCCCTTTCCCATTTTGCCGATGGAAACCTTTCGTCAGTGGAAGGAAGCTAGTTGGATCCTGCCCAAATTCTTTGCTATAAATATTGCAAAAAGGTCATCTTTTATACTGCCGGATGGGTAAACATTTAATGGCAGCTTTACAATGGGCCCTTATGATCCTTGAAGTTTATTACTGAGCTTTAGCCTGGTTATTAGGATCTCAGTTCAATGGGAAGTCTTGTTATTCGTCCAGTGATCAAGTGCTCCACCCTAGGTCATTGTTCCATTCTTCTAGCATCTGCCATGTTTCCTACAGTTTTCTGCTGTAGAAGTATTAGTCCAAAAACCCATGTCAAAATGCTTGCTTCATAAAGTGCAGAAGGTTTGACTATTTGGATGTCTTACAAAAGTTGTTGCATCTCCAAAACTGCCAGGTGATCTCTAACCAAATGGTACCAGTTTCAGCCATGTACCTTATGACATAATTAACGGCCCACTTTTGGGTGGGGTCAGGAAGGGCATACGCCCCAACAAAGCCAGTCAGATTGGACAGTCTGGAATTATATACTCCACCATTCCTTGACAGATGCTGATTGTTTCATCTGTGTACCATATGATGTAATTATTGGCCCCAAAAATGGGGTTTGGGGGGGCTGCCACCCCCTAAATGCCCCAGCAGTTGCCCATAGAACTGGCAGTTTGGGGGATGCCACAACATTTGTAAGATGTCCAGATAGTCAAAAATGTTGTACCTAATGACGTAAATAGTTTGACACAGGCTCATAATGGACTATATTGGTGCTATGCTCTCAAATACTGGGCACGTTCGCACGTAACGCCAAGTTACCCACCCTGGCAATGAGCATGGTGGGTTGGTGGGTTGTGCAAACAACCCACAGTGAGCCCAGCAGACGACTGGACTCACTGTGCGTTGTTGGCCCCGCTCCTGTGGGCATCCCAGCCAGGGGACCCCATGGGAGGAGTGAGTCCTTTCCCGCCATCCCTGACATACAGACACATGTCCCAGTCCACATCCACCCATTTTCTACTCAACCCCACCTTTTCAAAGGGACCCAGAGTTTTGGCAGCCAGCTGCAAAAACCCCTTTCCCTTGAAAAAAGGGGGGGGAGAGCACGTTTGCACTTTCCCGAGCATCTAGAGGCTTGGGATGAAGTGCAAAATGTGCACCCTGATGGGAACTAAAGATGAGGATCTTGCTGCAAAGGGGGTATAATAAATGACCCCAAACACCTCCTTCTCAGCGAAAGATCCCACGCACCTCTGGTTTGTCTGCAAGCTGTCAAGAGGAACCAAAGGGGGACGGAGAATGAATGGATTTTGAGCCTCAGCTGGGGCAATGTCCAGGGTGGGGGTACCTGCTGTCCTTTGGCACCAGGCACCCCGTGGACATTGCCCCAGCCGAAGCTTCAAATCCCCTCAGTCTTGCAACTGTGAAAGATCGCGGTTGTGTGCAATTGTGTTTAAAAAAATAAAATGGAAAAAAAATGTGCACAATTATGTGTGCAAAAAATAAAAATATATATTTTTTGCAGAATTTTGTGCACAGTTTAAAAAAAAAAAAATATGCCGGGCAGCCGTGGCAGCCCCTCCAAGATTCCACTGGTAGGGAGTCCCATTTGAAGGGACTGCTCATAGCTGCCAAAACAGGGATCACGAAAAGAAGAAAAAGTCTCCAAAGAAGAAAAGGTTTAAAAGGAAAAAAAGTTGCAGTGAGCCCAAAACGGCTCGTGGCAGGGACCAGGCGAGTGTCAGTGCCAGCTGCCCCTAAGTGCCGCTTGGGCACTTTAGGGGCAGCTGGCACTGGTGCTCGCCTGGTAGCCCCATGGCAGGAGCGGCAAGGTTTTTTTTTTTTGCTGCTCTTGCCATGGGGCTTGCTAGCTGATTCACCATACCCATGATGGGGTCAGTTATCCAGGTTCAGATCACATGACAACCAATCGTGGGTACAACCATTCCTAGACCAAGCTGTGGGTTGTCATTGTTTCATCTAGGAAACTCATGTTGTTTATATCATATAACTCTGATTTCATATCACACGCTCTGCCCCATTAAAGACTTAGAACATAAATGAGAGTAAAATACTCAACCAACTTGTTTTTCAAGAGATTTGGCATTTGACTAAATGTAATTTCCTAGACACTAAAGGCCAATTCACACAAAAATTATAGGTTTGTCCTGGATGTGGTGAAGTCAACTTTGGTTGGTAACTACTACTAAGAGACTGATCTGATATCTGCTCATTTTGTGCCATTAATTAACCGAGTCCAGATATATCTGGAAAGATTTATCTGGGAAGAATGTTATTGAACCTAGATGCTAAAATACCTGCCAAGATTTTATTTATTATTTTATTTATTTATTTATTATATTTATACCCCACCTTTTTTCCTGCAAGGAACCCAAGGCTGCTTACAGAATCCTCCTCCCCCTCCGTTTTATCCTCACAACAACCCTGTGAGGTCGGTTAGGCTGAGAGTCAGTGACTGGCCCAAAGTCAGCCAGTGAGCTTCATGGCCGAGCGGGGACTAGAACCTGGATCTCCTGAGTCCCAGTCCAACACTCTCACCGCTACGCCACAGTGGCTCTCTTTTGTAGTGCTGGTCAACCTGTGAGATTGGCCTACATACAAAATTGTACTCCAGCAGCATCTTTACCTTCCTGAAAGATAATTGTCGCTAATTCCTGTGATTACAGGTGTGTATTGTTTTGTAAACAATAAGTAAAGAATGTTATCAATATAGGGAGGAAAAACTTCAACCTTTGCTGTATTTTGATATAAACCTAACTGTTCCTGGAAACTTTGCATTGCTGAGTTTAATGTATTCTTTGGGATATCTTTGAGATATATTTGTTAAATTGGTTGGATAACCTTGTATGAGCCAAAACCAAGGCACTGGAATAGGCATGGCAGAGATGTTCCAGTTGTGTGCGAGGAAAGGCAGGCACGATGGCAAAGAATTGATCATGCTTTCTTTGCCTTTCTTCTGCCACAGGGTAGGGCTGCCTTGGTGGTGTTTATGATGAGAGCCTCTCCCACACTAGCATAACCTGGTAACACTGATCTTGAAAGAGCTAGTGATGGGATGAACTCACCCACTGAACACAGAACTGGACATGGAAAACCAAACTATTTCCCCCAAAATTTCAATTTTCAAGCCCAGTTCCCAATCAAACCATACTCCATTGCATACTGATGACGTAATCATGAATGCAATGGGGTGCAAACCCTCTCCCAACCCCACTGAACTTCCAAACCTCTCCCACCTGTCTGCCCATCTCCCTCCCTTAACATCTCTGACATCTGTCTGTAACACTAAGAAAATAATATTTTAAGAACATAAGAGCCATGCTGGTTCAGACCAAGGGTCCATCTGGTCCAGCATTCTGCTCACACAGTGGCCAGCCAGCTGCCCACGGGATCCCAACAGCACTCTCCTACCCATGTTCCCCAGCAACTGGCCTGCAATAGCACCCTCCTGCTCAGTAGAGCAACTGTTTCTGATATTGCAGGTAATATGTAGCTGCAGTATATACATTGTAACTTGTAGCTATTGATAGCTGTATCCTTGATCACAGAGTGTGGCTACTACTAGGTTCATAGCAGAAGAGGCGCTCCATCAGGTATTGTAAGTATGATTGTGATGCTGCTACCTAATGGAAAGAACAGACTCGCCCTGTATGTCACTAACGGTTGCTCAGCAAGGCTGGCAATGCTGATGGCAAAACATTAACTTTCAGAAAGTGGAACTTTTGGGTGCTCTTTTGACAAATGCATGTCTAAATTCCTTTAGTTTAAAAGAAAAACAGATATGAATCCCATCACAGCTTTTTCCACTTAATTGCTCCTCCTGGAGCACATACCTCATAAAAAAAATCATCATACATCATCTTAGGAAGTATTTAAAGCACTCTATAATTAAAGTTTTGCAATATCGTTAGTTGTTCTTTCTGGAATCCTTTAACCTTCTCGCACACACACCCTTAAACGTTCTTAAAATCAAGAGATATGTTTTACAGGAAAGGTTACATTGTGTATCTGCTAATGTTGCTTCACTTTATGACAGCCTTCCCCGACCTGGTGCCCTCCAGATGGGGATTCTGGGAGTTGTAATCCAACACATCTGGAGGGCCCAAGGTTGGACAAGGCTGTTCAGTGAAAATATTGGAAACTTATGAGCATCTTTGTTATATATTTTTCTAGCAATCAGGCCTTGCTTCTTTCTGTTCGTCACTGCTGATGTGACCTCTTCATATGTGAGGACAAAGGCAATTGGCCCCCTCCCCTGAAAAAGAAGGAGGGCTTCTTCTGAGGAAGTACTCTAGAATTTTACTGTTATATTGTGCATTACAAAAGTTACGTTGAAGAGCTATTCTACATGAGGCATTTATTGTGCACTGTTCATTCCCTACTCAAGATTGTTTACAGGTTCTTTGGATGACATTGTGACCCTCCAGTTTTGCTTCTGTATAAAGAGCACTTAATGCAGTATTATTTAAAGAAAGCGAAAGAAGACTATTTCCACTTGTGTATTTGTGTTATTCCACAGCTTGAGGTTATGTATTGAAAAAGCAGCAAAGGAAATACTATTTGTGCGGTGCTTGGATCTCAATTCTATGATGCAACTGAAGGTAGATACAGCGGATTAACAGCCTCATGTAGAAAAGCTAAGCATTCATCTGCCTCTAGCAAATGTACTGTACGCCACAGTGACAAAACATGCTAGTGAGAAATAGCTGTGTTGATTTGTTGGGTAGATTGCTTAATAATATAAAAGCTGATCAGTCAACAAATGCACTCTTGTTTGGTGGAATGACAAAGGTAACTCCGCTAACAAATGCAAAAACACAAACACAAACACGTACAACTACACTCCCAAAATAAAAGTTATAACTGCTTCTTTTGACTGAGTATTCTCCTGTAATTACAGAAGTCTCACTGGAATCTGATGTGTGAAAATATTTTGATATGAAATGTTCATTAAAAATAAAAGGAAGATGCTAGAGTGTGTTAACCAAAACAAGGTCATTCTCAGTAGCAGAGTCAAATCACAAGGAAATCTGGATGTGAAACAATGGGCTTAAATGATGGGAAGGCAAATTTAGGTTAAACATTTTTTTGTGGGAGAGCTTTCTAAGTAAAATAGCACATCAGCAATGGGACTCCCAATGTCCCTTTCCTCTTCTATTCAGTGCTTTCTTGAGTTTGGCAAGAGCTGACTAATGTATGATGGCGTTGTAAGCCCTATTTCACTTTTCTCAAGCAATGCTCTAGTGCAGGGGTAGGCAACCTTTTGGGGCCCATGGGCACATTTGGCGATTTGGTCCTGGGTGCCACAACAAAATGGCTGCCCTGGCAGGCATGGCTGGTCACAAAGAACCTGCCCCAAAGACAAGGCAGAGGTGGAGTCTGAGCCTCAACGCACTGAGCAGCTGCTTTAAACCCACAGTTTTTCAGCGCCAACAGAAACCTATTTCACAGAAGGCAAACTCTTTTCTCCTTCCCGACTCTGCTAGCCAACTCATTCCTGCCTCCAGCTCTTTGTCTCTCACTCTAGATCACCATCCATACACTTTCTCTCTCACACTAGAGTCCAGTGCAGGGGTGGGCAACTTGTGGCCCTCCAAATGTTGTTGGACTTCAGCTCCCGTTATCCCTCACCATTGGCTATGCTGGCCAGGGCTGGTGCGAATTGCGGTCCAACAACATAGAAGACTCCTTCCACATGCAGAAGGGCAAATCATTGTACTACTCTCATTTCTGTTAACTCCCCAGAATTATTACTTGCGGAGGATTCCAACTATAAAATACGCAATTCAGAAAAGTGCTGGAAAAGGAGACAATACCATATACAAGCCACTCTGGATGTGAAGGCTTTCATGGTAAACATGAGTGCCTCCATTTCCCATTTTGCTTCTTTGGCAACATCCAAACTGGAGGTTTGTGTATCTTCCCTATAGAGATTATTTATAAAGATACAGATACATTGTGCATCCAGTTGGGACCACACCTGGAAGTTCATTAGTCATTATTGATAAACCAGTCCCCTTCTGTACCTAATTACCACTGGCATCAGGATATACCTACTGATTCCTTTAGAAATGTTTATGAACCTAAAATTAATTTTCTAAACCCATCTGCAGATCAGCATGAATATTCTGTATGGATGTACAGAAGCCTGATAAAGTCAAGCTTTCAGGTTCTTGTTATTCAGATCACCAAGAAATAATGTTGCAGGTGTGGTTCTTAGACCGCATCCGATACTAAACAAACACATCCTTCTTCCTAAGAATGATGTCTATTTTATCTGCCAATGCATCAACAGAAGCATTGAAGTATTAAATCAGCCTTCACCAACACGGCACCCTCCAGATGTGCTGGACTACAACTCTCAATCTCCCAGCCAGCATTGAGTTGTAGTCCAACACAGCTGGAGGGTGCCGTGTTGGCGAAGGCTGTATTACATCCATTTAGATCAGTTTTCCCTACATGGTGCCCTTTGCACTTCAACTCCCATCAGCCCCAGACAGCCTGGCCAATGGTCATGAATTCTGGGAGGAGTTCTTCAAAAATCTGGAGAGCACCAGGTTGGGGAAGGCTGATTTAGGCTAAGAGAGTGTTTGTGAGGTGCATCACCTATTGTGTAATGTGTTTCAAACAACATAAAAGCTCCATGTTCCCAGTCCAGCCAACCTTCAATGATCAGGAGGCTGATACACTCTAAAGCAGTGTTCTCCAACCTTGGTTCCCCAGATGTTTTTGGCCTACAACTCCCAGCATGCCCCAACCAGCTTGCTCTAAAGTTCCCTGAAGTCAATACCATTCTTATTTTATGTCCTTGGTACTCAAATAACCAGGGTGTGTGTGTGTGTGTTTTGGTCCTGAAATGATATAACGTCGACTCTGGGCTTCTCTACAAGGTACGTACATTTATTGTGCATTCAGGATTCCTAACTCACGATAGTTTGTGGGTGCTTTACATGATGTCATCCTCCAGGTCCTTTCCTGTGCTTTCCAAGCATTTTCATGGCTTTTTTTTTTTTTGGAGTGAAGAAAGTCTGGTATTATCTGAAAATGGTGGAATGAACTGGAATGAGAAGCTCATGTATTTTCGCAATTCTGCTATACCGCTGGGCCACCTTGTGGTTGGGTAATGGAATATATAGAAAGGCAGAGAAAGAAAGAAAAAACTGGGGAGGGGGGTTAACACGTGTAAAGGAGCCAATCTTAATTCCGCAAAGAATCTGGAAGCAGAAGCCTCGGTAAAGTGGCGGGTTAAAAGCCTCATATGGAGAAGCCCTATGGATTGCTTTCCTATCTGCAAAAAAAACAAAAAAAAAAGTTTTAGTTTTACTATTTACTCTGTCAATGGAGAAATCCAGTGGAGACTGGTGGCTCCAATGTCAGTGGGGTTGTGTATCCATTCTGGATTTTACGCTGAAATTTTAAGGAGCTATCCATGGTGCTGAACCCTGTCCCGTTAAAAATAGGTTCAGAACTATGGATAGCTCCTTAAAAGTTCAGGCTACACCTTGGAGTGGAAAAGCTGCCCCACTGACATTGGAGCCACCAGCCTTTACTGGAAATCTACTTAAAAATTTTAATAATTGCCTAACAGGAGTGGCTTTTGGTCAAATGGCATGTTACATGTAGTGTGATCCTTTCCCCCAACTCTTTTGAGGTTGTGTGTGTGTGTGTGTGTGTGTGTGTAAGGAAAAGCATCCATGAAAGGCTGGAAGAACTGGGGTAGGACTGCTTAACCCTTTCTTTCCTTGCTATCTGATTGTCCATTCAAAATCATTGCTGCCCCTACCCCATGCCTGGTTGCTTTCTGACTATAGGGGAAAACATATGGTTCTGTGTATCTTTTCCCCCACAAAAACAGCTTGGGAGAGAGTGGTTTTAGGAGGAAGTTGGGCAGAAATCAAACAGCCCCTGTCTCTGGTTCTCTCCAAAAGATTCCATTCTCCATGGGTGCATTTCCTTTTTAAAAAGCAACCAACTGGAGAAAAGAAAAATAATGACACATGATGTACAGTTTGGTCCTTTGATTCATACTTGGGGGGGGGGGGGGATAAAAATCATTCCAAAGCTTCTTGAGTCTTCAAGAGTTCCGAGAAGCTGGAAGTCCTCCATATCTCACTTTGAAGTTCAGCTGCAGATAACCATCTCCCTTGACCTGGGCTTTTGCTGGGCTGTACTAAAACATGCTCACAAGAGTAAACAATCTCAAACAATAGATAGATTTTGGCAAGAGCTAGAGTTTCACTGCCGACCACAGCCGAAAGTGTGGGAGTAGCTTGTGTTCCAGGAGAAAAGTGTTTTCCGGGGACAAATTGTAGGTACAGAAACTATAGGTACAGATCTACATGTTCTGAGCTGGCAATTTTGTCCCCTCTTGTGAAACGGGGGGAAACCCAACAAGGTGCTATAATATTTCATCAAGACTGTTATACTTAGATTTTTAATCTTTTTCCTCGCCTCCCCCAGTTTGCTAGCAGAGAAATCCCCATCAGCCCTAGAGCAGGGGTGAGGAATCTGTGGCTCTCCAAATGTGGTTGGACTCCAACTCCACAGCTCCAGCCAGCATGACCAATTATCGGGGTTGATGGGATCAGGGTTGATGGGAGCTGTAATCCAACTATATCTGGAGGGCTGCATATTCCTTACCCTGACCTAGATTGATCTTTAAGCCTTATCAGAGGGGAAGCAGGGCCATTCCACCAGCCCTACTGAAATACTACTTAAGTTTTTCCCTCTTCCCTTGTGTGCCATCATGTCTTTTTAGATTTTAAGCCTTCAAGCAAGGACTGATTGCATGTAATCCATTCTGGGAGCCTTTTTGGCTGAGGAGCAGGCTAAAAATACTTTTAATAACAATAAATAAATAAATAAAAATTAATAATAATAATAATTTATTTGAATTGCGTCCCACCTACTGATTAGTTACATAGTACTACTATTTATTTTTAAAAAAACCCTAGCAGACTGTTCCTTTCTATCAGAAGTGAAGGTAAATGCATATAATTCTATAATTCACAGAATTAGGACCAGTTTAACACAAGGACCATACTGAGATCTTAAACTGTTGTGAACCGCCCAGAGAGCTTCGGCTGTGGGGCGGTATAGAAATGAAACGAAATGAATGAATGAATGAATCTTCCTCAAAGGCCCTTCTTTGTACCCCTGTCATCAGAGTCTGGTAATGGGAGACAAGCCCTTTTCAGTGGTGGTGCCCTGTCTTTGGAATGTGCTCCCCAGGGAGTCACAGCAGATACCAACTGTGTTAACTTTTGGTGCCAGGTGAAGATGTTTTTATTTGTCCAGGGTCCTTAAATGTGGTTATAATACAGGGTTTTAAATATACTTGGTTCTGGTTTTATATTTTGGTTGCATTGTTATGCTGTTTTACAACTGCTGTACTGGTGGTTTTATTGACCTGGTTTGGATGATTATGGTAGTCTAAACAAGCCATGGTGGCTTGTTTAAGCCGTGGAGTGTGCTGGTTGCAGTTTGCATAATCACCACCTGGCTGCAGCTCCTTGCCTCGTCTGGACCCATGGCATGGCTTGTCTGAGGGGGAAAGGATCCTCAAAGAACCCATGGGCTGTTGTTGGGTTATTAGAGGGTTGTTTCCCCCTCAGACAAGCCATGCCACCCGGATTCAGATGGCACGACAAGCCACAGCTGGCTGGGTGATTATGCAAATTGCACCTGGCACGTGCTGTGGCTTAAACAAGCCACTGTGGCTTGTTTAGCCTCACGATGATCATGCAAACCAGCCCACTGTGCATGTGTTTTAAAAAAGATATTGACCTTCTGAGCCACTTGGGGACATATATGACATAAACAAGCAAGCCAACAAACACAAAATAATCAGTTTAAGTTGCTTACTAGAATATATAAAATTGTATCATGTGCCATGTGAATATAGTTATCCCAAATCACAGGCTTCAATTATCTATGCCACAGTGGATAGGTCCCTCAGCAAAGCCTCTTGAGCAAACTTAACTGTCATGGAATAAGAGGAGAGGTCCTCTTATGGATTGGTAACTTGTTAAAGAACAGAAAGAGAGTAGGAATAAATGGTAAATTCTCCCAATGGAGGGATGTAAACAGTGGGGTCCCACAGGGTTCTGTACTGGGACCAATGCTTTTCAACTTGCTCAGAAATGATCTGGAATTAGGAGTGAGCAGTGAGGTGGCCAGGTTTGCTGATGACACCAAACAATTTAGGGTGGTTAAAACAAAAATGAATTGCGAAGAACTCTAAAAGGATCTCTCCAAACTGGGAGAATGGGCATTAAAATAACAAATGCGGTTCAACATAAGCAAGTGTAAAGTGATATGTGTTGGGGCCAAAAATCCCAACTTCATGTATATGCTGATAGGGTCTGAGCTAGGGATGACTAACCAAAAAAGAGATGTTGGGCTTGTGGTAAACAACTTGATGAAAATGTTGGCCTGGTGTGTGGCTGCTGTGAGAAAGGTAAATTTTATGTTGGGCATAATTAGGAAAGGAATTGAAAATAAAACTGCCAGTATCATACTGCCCTTATATACCATTATGTATGGTGTGGATAGGGAGACATTTTCTCCCTTTTCATGGCCAGCTGGGGACTAGAACCCCGGATCTCCTGAGTCCCAGTCCAACGTTCTAACACCACACACTGGCTCTATGTAACTGATTTGTGTCTTCCCTTTCTTCCTTTACAGTACAATCCTGTGCATCTTTACACAGAGGTTAGTTTCACTGTGTTCACTGGTGCTTACTCCTAGGTAAGTGAGCATAGGATTGCAGCCTAAAAGACGGCATGAATGTTAGAATGGTATAATTGATAAAGATCATGATTGCTTTGTATTTTTAAAATTTAATAAAGAATTGTGATAGTCAACTTTCAGCTTGTTAAAACCAATTAATATGTACAGTGAGGACAAATGCACAGACAAGAGACCCCTAAAATTGGGGTGGGGGGGGAGAGAGGATTAGTATCTTCCTTCAGTCCTTTAGGCTGCAACCTATACTGTGTATAGCAGGGCTCTCCAACCTTGGGTCCCCAGATGTTGCTGGACTACAGCTCCCAGAATCCCTTGCCATTAGCCATGCTGGCTGGGTATGCTGGGAGCTGTAGGCCAGCAACATCTGGGGACCCAAGGTTGGAGAGCCCCGGTGTATAGTATGCAGACTGTATACAGTTCTCTTCACTGAATACAGCTGCTGATCGGAGAGGGGGCAGAGCCTGGGGAAGAAGCTGGTGGGCCAGATGAGGTACCCGCATGGGCTGGAGCTTCCCCATGCTTGCTATATGCACTTACTTGGGAGTACGTTCCATTGAACTCAGTTGGGACTTACATCTGAGTAGACATGCATAGAATTGTGCTGTTACTCCCAAATACGTGTGTTGAACTACAACTCTCACCATCCCTTACCATTGGGCGGGCTGATTGGGGCTGATTGGAATTGGAGTCCAACAACCTCTGGAGGGCCACAGGTTCCCCAGAGTTGGTGTACAGGATTGCAGCCTTGCAGAGCGATCCTATGGCCCCTAGACAATGTAGGGTCATAGGATCGTTCGGATTCCCAGCTCCAAGGTCGGAAAAGAGCTCCGACCTTGCAGCTGGGGATCCGTGCTTGGATCCACCTTCCCCCCCCCCCCGTGAGTGCAAAAAGAACCACGTCAGCTGTGTCTCTAAGGTTGTAAGACTGACCTTGGAGAAGGGGTGAAGAGAATGTCTGGGGGGCGTGGAGGAGATCAGGTCTGCCAGGATCATATCCTGGCAGCGCTCTAGCCTCCTTCCCTCCCCGTCAGAAGTGCCTCCGCTAGACAGCTGCCAAAACCGGCTGTCCAGCAGATTTGCAGGGCGGGAGGATCACAGAGGCGAAGATCGCCTCCACACTCCTCCTGCCCTGAATAGGATGCCCCTAATCCTCTGAGTTTGGAGGCTTGCGGGCATCCTAATTGGATTGCGCCCTTATTCTGTGGGGCCAACATGTTGGTGATACTCTGATTCATGAGTCATGCCTTTTATGACACAATTAGCGCCAATTCGTCCAGGGCAAAGTAACAAAAATTAAATATAGCACAGGACAGGAGCTGGTTCCAGTAATGAACAAGTGTGGTTTTTGTATATTATTCCCTAGCCTATTGTTAATAGACCACAAAGGACAATCTAGAAAGCAGCCTGTTTTCATCCTTTGAAATGGAGCTTAAATCTGCAGGAGTTGAGGAAGTACAGTCTGTGATGATGTAAGTGAGAAAAATTGTCTCACTAAAAATGCTGGCATCTAAAGGATGGCCTGGGTTGGGACCCTGGCAGAGGAGGGAGGGGCCATGCAAATAGTGTCTCAGGTAAAGTCCTGGGAAAGCCAGCAGAGTGCTGCTTTACCTGCAGTTTGCATCTCTTTGAGGAAAGGAGCTCTCTCTCTGCAGAAGTCAGGAGAGAAAACATCTTTACTTGATGGAGTGAAAATGACAGCACATCGGGAACAACCATAGAACCTGACTGATCTTGGACAGTAATGACTGACGTAGAATATTAGTTGCAACTGAATGAATGCTGATGGTGGTGAGTTCGTTCGACCTTCATTCAAGGAATCTTTATGGAACGGTCTGACAAGCAGATAGATGTATTTGTAGATGCAGCCTTTGCTTTCACTGTGTTACTGTGTCAGGCGCTTTGGTTTTGCTGCAGCAACGCAAACAGACCGATGATTGCTCAGGAATGGAACTGGGCAGTTTATGTGGGGAGGATACACTGAACATAAGTAAATGTGGACAGTCCTCTTTTCTTCTTCCTCGGGCATCTTCTTTGATGGTTTTCATTGAGGCACACTTTGGGGTGGGGGTGGGGGGAAAGTGACACCATGGGAGGCAACTTAATACACCCAGAGTAATACCCATTTCTTGAAAGGCTTTCTGTGGACAAAATGCTCTGAACGTTTGACTACAGTGTGTAGTTGTTACTTATTGTTGTTAGCTGAAGGGAAGGGAATTGGAGAGGTGTAACTGGGATCACAGTGGAGAGGTGAAGATAATGGCAGAGAGCGTAAGCAGAAAATACAATGAATCAATAGAGGCAAGGCTGGGCTGTGTGTCTAATGTCTCCCCTCTCTCGAGATGCGCATGCTGAGCCCTGATCTTACTTCTACTCTTTAAGAACATAAGAAGAGCCATGCTGGATCAGACCAAGGGTCCATCTAGTCCAGCATTCTGTTCACACAGTGGCCAACCAGCTGCCCACGGGATCCCAACAGCACTCTCCTACCCATGTTCCCCAGCAACTGGTGTACATAGGCATACTGCCTAATCCTAATGATAGTCATTAGGACTAGCATCCACTGATAGCCTTCTCCTCCATGAATTTGTCCAATCCCTTTTTAAAGCCATTCAGTTTGGTGGATATCACTACATCTTGTGGAACTGAATTCCATAGTTTAACTATGTGCTGTGTGAAGAAGTACTTCCTTTTATCTGTCCTGAATCTCCCACCAATCAGCTTCATGGGATGACCCTGGGTTCTAGTATTATGAGAGAGGGAGAAAAATGTCTCCCCATCCACTTTCTCCACACCATGCATACACCTCTATCATGTCTCCCCTTACTGGCCTTTTTTCTAAGCTAAACAATCCCAGCTGTTGTAACCTTTGCTCATAGGAGAGTTCTCCAGCCCCTTGATCATGTTAGTTGCCCTTTTCTGCTCTTTTTCCAGTTCTACAATATCCTTTTTTAGGTGTGGTGACCAGAACTGTACACAGTATTCCAAGTGTGGTCGCACCATAACTTTGTATAAGGGGAGTATGACACCGGCAGTTTTATTTTCAATTCCTTTTCTTTCCTAATTAAGTCTAACATGGAGCTTGCCGTTTTCACAGCAGCCGCACACTGGGCTGACATTTTCATTGAGCTGTCCACCACAACCCCAAAATCTCTTTCTCGGTCAGTCACCGCTAGCTCTTTAATGCCAGAGCAGTGAGAAATAAAAACATTTGTCACATGTGACTTGATTCAAGATGAGATGGCATTGTGATCATTGCAGGTTCATGCTGGAGGATGAATTATGCTGGAGGATAGCATTAGGGTAGGTAATCTGGTGGCCTCCTGATGCTTTGGACTACAACCCCAATCAACCCTGGCCAGCATGGCCAGTGAGTGGTCAGGGATTATGGGAGGGTGTAGTCCAAAAACATCTGGAGGGCACCAGATTACCTACCCCTGGTCCTGTCAGGTGTGCATCCATCCTTTCCCACTGCAACAGTTCACCTGTGAGATAGATGAAACAGGAGATGGAGGTGATGAGAGCCCAGCTGGCTCATGTAGGGTGGCCACTTATGAACCCCCCCAAAAGAGGACATAAGTGGGCACTGGTTTGCATAAAATTTGTATATGCTAATTTACATGTAAAGATGCAAATTTTGAAATGATTATTCTAATTTAAATAGAAATGCAGTACATCTTGCCATAGTGGGGGAGACTGCGACCAGGTGACCTGTGTGCCTTGTTCAGTCTGCTGTCCAGGTGCTGTTGATGGGCAATTTTAAGGCCCGGCTCTTACTTCTGATGGTTCTTTATCTTTAACCCAGACTTGGACTGGGCAGCCTTTCAAATAGAGGACAGTCCTCCGGCAGCCCTTCAAATAGAGGACTGTCCTCTGTGAATGAGGACACATGGCCATCCTAGCTCATGACTCATGCCAAAGCTGACCAATTGAGGCATAATTCATTATTGAAAGACTGCCCAGCAATAGTAGCAGTGAGGTAATTCCTGTTGAGGAAGCCCTCTGCAAAATGAAGCCCATGGGGTAAAAGGCCTCGTGAATCCAGGCTGTCTCCACATGATCATACTGCAGAGATTGAACTCCAGATTTCTGGAATCACTTCTCCCGGTGGCTTCACAGAGATGTTAAATAGTATGGGGGGGTGGGGGGGTAGAATTATGTCTAAACCAACTTGTAGAACCCTGTGGGACATGTTTTATGGAATGGATCAGCAATCTCACTGTGGATCAGCACTGTCCTCTTCATCCCCCCCCCCCCACTAAAACAGAACCACTGCAATGCCATGCCTCTTAACTACCAACCCTGACGGATGACACTGAAGGAGACCAGGACTGATGGCACAGAATGGTGCTGAGAGGTCCAAGAGAATCAGGAGGGTCACACCCTTGCAAAGGTTGTCCAACAGCAGGACCAAGGCAATTTCTGTGGATGTGTTCCAAAACTGGAGCCTGAAGCTAGACTGAAATGGGTCCAGATATTTTGCTTTGGCTAAAAGAGCTTGGAGCTAAACCACTACTGCTTGCTCTATCACCTTGCCCAGATATGGAAAATGAGAGCCTGGTTTGTCATTCTCTGGATTCAAGGGTTCGGGGCAGGGTCAGCATGGGCACGATTGGGCACCTGCTGAGGGCCCACAGCCCTCCTGGACTTCTTCCTCCTCCTCGTCATGGCAACCTGCTTGCTCACCTGCCTCTCGCTCTGGCCCAGGCAATGGTGTTGGTGAGGAGGAGGAGGAGGAGGAGCAGCAGCAGCAGATGCCACTACCAACCTGTTCACTGGCTCTCTGCCTGGCAAGCAAGCAAGTGATAGCAATGATGGGAAATAAAAGGAGGAAAAATAGCAGCTGGTGACAATGGCTGTGGGAAGGTACTCACTGAGGGAGGGCCCTGTCACACCCCACCCCTCAATAGGGCCTCAAGCTTGCCCTCCTTATTGGGATCTCTGGGTGTACTTACGTACGGTTGGGGTTTTCTTTTCCTCTAACCCTTGCCCTTTTCACACTGCCTTTGGGATGTCTAATCTCTACCTTATACCTCTTTGATCAGTACAATAAGCACAGCTTCCCACACAGGCTGTCTCAAATAACAAAGAAACGTTTATTTTAAAATACAACAAGTTCTGGAATTAAGTT
Source organism: Shinisaurus crocodilurus (assembly GCA_021292165.1). Taxonomy (NCBI): domain Eukaryota; kingdom Metazoa; phylum Chordata; class Lepidosauria; order Squamata; family Shinisauridae; genus Shinisaurus; species Shinisaurus crocodilurus. The sequence goes on along the minus strand of CM037879.1, from coordinate 165,728,649 downwards.
TTTGGTGTAAGTTTCAGTTAATCTTAAGTAACGTACTACCTTATCCTAGTTCCAGTCCTCCCTCAACAACTATTCCCAATGTCAATCCCTGCACTCACTAGCTAAACCCTTAACCATCCTAATATAATCGCTCAGCTCTCTCCAGTCAGCTTCACAGACTCCCAAAAAAGCACTTCCCATTCCACACACTCCTCTCACTCCTGCACTTTCTTCACAGGTCCCCTCAAAAACCCCTCAAGCTCCTGCCTGAACAGCACCGCCCACTGTTTATATAACCCAGGCTCCACCCCCCTTCTCACTCTCTCAGCCAATCATGTCACATATGTAAATACACCATTCTTCCTGCCCATCCTTTCTCACTCACCCAGATACAGCAGGAATACATACTTATACCTAATACACCAACACATTATACTTAACACCTATATACTTTACATTTATCCCCAAAGAACATACCATCACAGGCTCCATTGAGGGTGTTTGCCCATGGGCCCTCAGAAACCTGGAGCTGGCACTAGTTTCAGGGAGGATTATTCAGAGGATTGGGTACCGCCCCCTTTTCCCTGAAGACATTCTGCACAGACCTGATTATACCTTGTCTGGAGACCAGCTAATTCAATTGGCCAGGTGGGGCACAGATTTAGGGCATCCTGTTTACCAGGTTCAGAAAGTGAGGGTGCACAGAGAGACATTTGCATAGGCTGTCTTGTCTCCCCAGTTACAAGATCCCCCACCAGCCCTGGACACTTTTTGGAAGCCTTGGAAAGACATATCTGGCTTTTTTTCGGGGGCGGGGGGGACAAGATTAAGCTGGCAGAGTTGTGAGGCTATGCAGATGACCTATGTTGGTTGGTGACTGTGGTATCCTTTGGTGGCTGGTGTTATTAGAAGACTGTTCAGCATGGTTTGGGCCCCCTTTGATTCAGGGGATTAGAGGCCAGTCTCTCACCTTCTACATCTGGGCAAGGCAACAGAGGAACTGGCGGCTGTCCAGAGTCAAGCTCTTTTGGGTGCAGCTGATTATGTTGACTCATTTCATCCCCAGCATCTCCAGGTAGGGATGGGGAAGGCTCCTGCCTGAAACACTGGAGAGACATTGCTGCCAGTCAGTGTTCAGCTAGCTCAGTGTTCTCCAACCTTGGGTCCCCAGATGTTTTTGGCCTACAACTCCCAGCATGCCCCAGCCAGCTCAGACTAGCTTTTGACCCAGTTTTGGATCTGTGGTTCTTCAGCCCTTAGCAATAAAATAAAATAAAATAGGTAAACACACATGCAGATTCCACAGCAATTACTACCCTTTTTCCAAGCTTCCTTTTTTAGGAAGGTTGTTGCCCAGCAACTTCAGGCATACTGGATTACGGCCAGTTTTTCTGGGCCTCTGACAAATGGGATGTGAACTTTGACGGTATGGAGACTGGGGTTGTGGCCTTGGTCTGTGTTCTCTAAAGACACATAGGATAGACCACCCTCCCCCAACTTGGGTGTTGTACACTAGAGGCTTTGGAAAACAACTCCATTAAGCCCCAGTCAGCAAGGCCAATGGTCAAGAATTGTGGGAGTTGTCATCTGAAACATCTGGAGGGCACCAGGTTGGGGAAGGCTGGGATAGACCCCACTGACACTGTTAGATCTTTCTGTGGGTTTTGATACCATTGATCCAAAGGTGCAGGTGACACAATGGAGGAGTATCTTTGAGTGCATCCCTCTCATTCTAAGCAGTGAGAATATAGTGCAGGGATGGGCAACTTGTGGCCCTCCAGATGTTTTGGCCTGTAACTCCTTTCAGCCCTAGCCACGGCCAGCATAGCCAATGGTGAGAGATCATGGGAGTTGTAGGCCAAAACATCTGGAGGGCCACAAGTTGCCCATCTGTGATCTAGAGGGGGGGGCTAGAGCTCAATATACCATATACCATAGAAGTCTTCTCCCCTTTTTTTGCTCAATAAGTATATGAAGGTGTTGAGGTAGATCATAGGGAAATGTGTTTGCCATCAGTTTGCTAATGACATCTAATTCCTCCACTCCTTTTCCATCTGGCTGTTTCATGCATAATGGAGAGGCAAACTGCATAACTCCATGATGCATGCATTTGCCTGGTGTGCATGTTTGCAAGTCCCACATTTCTTGCAGTCACACATTTAGGTGTACATTTACAACTTCTTAGTGTGTCGAAATAATCCCTAGCGTTTCGCTCTTATGGGAGACTGGATGAGAGTGAGATGACTGAAACAATCCAAAAAAGATGGTTCGTAATCCCTATGACCTGGAGGAACAGACTCCCACCACGGATGGCATTCAGTGTATTCTGGTCTCTGAGGCCTACAGACAAATCCAGGTGCTCCTTAACCCATCCCTGGACTTGGAGGATCCCCAGGTTTCAGCATTAGCCAGGAGTGCCTTTCACTGGCTGTATGGAAACTAGGAGGCTCTTGATCAGATGCAGACTTGTCAATTAACATTTATGCCTTTGTAACCTCACGGTAAGGCTGCCTTGTTGCATTCTACACAGGCCTGCCCTTCCACACTGTCAGGAAGATCAAACTGGTAGAGAATGCAGTGTTCTGCTTCCTAACAGCGATGGGCCGACTGGAGCAAATGGCATCATTTATACATCTGAATTGGTTTGCTATTGTCTTCCAAGGTGTTGTTTTTAACCTAGATGGCTGGGATTCATACACCTTAATTGTATATCCCATCATGATCCCTAGGATTAAGAATTCCTAAGATCTTAGTAATATTGTTTGTGATTCAAATGAAACAGCATGTGTGTAAAGAGGGGTTCTCAAAGCTTGGCATATGATTATAGAGCCCCTTTCCCTTGGAGATCCACCAAAACTCTAGTCTGAGCTTGCTCTGGTGTTGATCTACTCAGGTGTGCATCCCCGGTACTAAATACACACATGCCCTGTCTATTCTGAAGGGTGTATATGTATAGAATTAGATGCATATTTATTTTAAAAACTATGTTGTAGTGGCTCCGATTTTACCCCAGTCATCACTCCCAAGTTCTTTAAGGCATTTTGTTCCTAATTCTACATAAGCAGCCCTTCACACTTGACATGGGTCTGGAGATCCAAAGGGACCCTTCCACACGCAGAAGGCACCTTCTACTCACAGAAGGGCTGTTTTCACACCTCGTGCTAGAGTGTCGCATGAGAAAAGCAGAAAGAAATCCAAATATGTTCTTCCACATGTGCAACACGTGTACAATTGGAAATGTGAGAACGTACCTACTAGAGCAGTGTTCTCCAACCTTGGGTCCTCAGATGTTTTTGGCCTACAACTCCCAGCATGCTCCAGCCAGGTACGCTGGCTGGGGCATGCTGGGAGTTGTAGGCCAAAAACATCTGGGGATCCAAGGTTGGAGAACACTGTACTAGAGCATGGTGTAAACTCCTGTACAAGCATTTGTGGAACAGCACTAGCAGCTGTTTTGTTTCCACTCATGGTCCTTTGGATCCAATCCATGCTGTGTGTGCATGTTATACTGGAGCATGTGCACTACAGTACAAAAAATAATGTTTAAATCAGTCCTAAAAAGCATTATAAAACACCATTGTTTTGGGGCTATATTTTGGTGGTTGATTGGTTTAATCTGATAGGGTTGGTGTTCTTAGCCTTTGTTTATGTTTTAGTCTGTTTTTTAATAGATCTATTTTATATAAAGGTAATCTCGATTTCTTCCTTTGGTCATCAGAATATATATATATTTTAATGTTGGGATTTTTGAGCACAAGTATCCCCGTGTGTGTGTGTGTGTAAAATTTTGCAGATTTGTAATCAATAGCATAGAAAATCTTCTGATCTGAGCCTTGGTTTAAAAAATAAAATAAAATAACTGGAGGTTTAGATTTCATAGATCATAGAGTTGGAAGGAGCCTACAAGGCTATCGAGTCCAACCCCCTGCTCAATGCAGGAAACTAGAGGAGGGGTCTCCCATCCAAGTAATAACCATGCTTGACCCTGCTTAGCTTTCCACACTCAGACAAGATGAGCCAGCATAAGCCACAGGCCTGTATGCACCGACTGCCCAGATTTCACTCACCTCTGTTTCAGTGCTTTGGAAAACGGCCCAGTTCTGCTCAGGGTGCTTTGGAAGCCACTTGCTTCTACTCGGGTACTGGACCCAAGCCAAACTTTGGAAAATCAAGGCTTCGTGCCTCTCATTGACTATCATGGGAAATAAAAATGGCCACAACTTTTTCTCTCCGTCAGAATTTGATTATATTTGCAGGCAAAGTAGTCCCTCAAGAGTGGATTATGTATGCCAAATTTCAGAAAAATAGGTGTAGGGAGTTTTGTGGTACGCACCTTATATTTTGATATATTTTTTTTTAGAAAGGGAACTACCGATAACCTTTTTATTTCTAGGCAGAATTGGATTAAATTTGCCCCATGTCAGGGATTGAGCTTGCCAAGTTTCAGATGAACAGGCACAAGGGTTTTTGTGCAAGAGCAGCCATGACATTTTGAGGGTATCCCAAAGAAGAATGACTTATCTCCCTACATTCCTTGTGGGTCATTGTTCTGAAACTGACAGACAGCCTAGAACTGTCGATAAGTAAGAAACCTGCAAAGTTTCAGAAAGATAGGTGCAGCAATTTATGTAGAAGAGGAGTCCTCACATTTAGGGTGTGTGTGAGTGATTTGCTTCCTTTCCCTCTGCTTTTTTTGGCAATTTGTTTGAAATTGGCACACACCATAGAGATGCCTCCAAGCAAGAAACCTGAAAAGTTTCAGAAGGATAGGTGCAGGGGCTAGGGAGTTATGATGATTGAAAACCAATTTAAGGCTCTCTTTTTTTTTTTGCAGTGAAGCCTGGTGGCACGGAAGAATGGCCATCTCATAGGCCCATCCTTCCCTTTTCCCCAGAGCACAATGATTGGAGAGCCCCTGCTAAAATGTGCCCCAGGATTAAGAGGTGGATTTCTCCATCTCCAACTGTATATTCTCCACTGAAGTTAAAGTGGTGCTCTTCAGATTTGGGGGAGAGACAACTCCCTTGAAGTTAAACGTTTTAGAGCAGAAGTGTTGAACCTCTTTCAGCCCAAGGACCAAATTCCATTTCAAAGAAGCTCTTGGTGGCTGTATTCCAGGGGTGGGTGGAGCCTGAGACAAAAGAGGTGGGGCCAGAAGACCAGCCTGCGTTAGCTTAAAGCTCTTACTGCCAGTAACTAAGCCTTATGAGAGGCTTTTCAACCTTTTAGAATGGGGGGGGGGATGGCACAAGAGCTGGGAAGCCACCACACTATCAGCAGTCATGGAAAAGGAATGTGGCCTTCTGGAGACCCCTGGATGGCTAGATTTGGCTCCTGGGCTGGAGATTCTGCACCTCTGTTTTATTTATTAATGAGTTATTTATTAAGTGTTTATAAATGCTTTTTCTGATCACTGTGGCCCTCAAAACAATTTAGCATGACATGCAGACTATGCCCTAAATTTTCCAAGGCAGCTTACAATATCAGTTAGAGATCAGTGAATTGTGATGTTCACTTGTAACTCTTAAGATTTTAGAAGGCCAAGAGAGGATATGGTGCTGCTTGGTCACGTTGATCAGTCTCTTTGATTTTTGGAATGTGAAAGTGCTTTCTTAAAATGGGATCTCCTGGCACCTGACCCAAGCCAATTATTCTTAGCAGGGACACCCATCTCTTATCATGTCCCTGATGCCAGCATCCCAAAGTCTTCCTCATCCTCCACCTTGTAAACAGTTCTCTCTTGTATGGTAAACATTTGCATTTTTCATGACATGTGGTCAAAAATAGATTTCATCCTGCTCAGATATCCAAAAATAGCCTTGGTTGGGTTTTATGAAAATCTGTGATGACCCGGGGGGCACCAGGGGACCAGCCAGCCTTCTTCATTGCTTTTGATTTCAGATAATAACCTTGCGTAGCCCAAAGAAATATGCAATGCAAGCGTAAGCATGTTTACTCAAAGGAAAATCATATTAATTTCCATGGGATTTACCCAAGTAAATATGCATTGGATTTCAGTCTTAAATTATTTAGTAAAGCCATTCTTGCTATTAAAGCCTATTCTCTAGACTAGTATTCTATCCCCCAAACCATTCTCCTTCCTCATTGTAGCTTAGCCTCATTCGCACTTATGCTTTGGGCTGGTGACGTGGGCAGGCATGGTTTGGAAGCTGCCAAGGGCCCAGAGCTTTGCAGGGTTCCACTGACAAGGGCTCCCTGGAGTTGCTCCTCCTCTTCAGCTTTGCAACCTGTTTGTTCACCTGCCTCTCACTCTTGCCCAGACAACAGCAGTGGCGGTGAGAAGGAGGAGCAGTAGATGCCACTGCCTGCTTGCTCACTGGCTCTCTGCCTACTAAGCAAGCAAGCTATGAGGAGGAGGAGGAGGAGGAGCAATAGCAGCTAGTGACAATGACTGTGAGAAGGTAGACACACTGAGGGAGGGGACCCATTGAGGGCGTCTTGCCCAAGGGCCCTCCAAAACCTGGAACCTGCACTGTGTGTGTATGCTTTCCCTGGCAGAATGCTGAGAGACCTCCCCATCTGTGTAGCGCAGCCTTCCCCAATCTGGTGCCTTCCAGATTTTTTTGGACTGTAATGACCATCATCTCTGATAATTGGCCATGTGGGCTGGGATTGATGGGAGTTGTTGTCCAAAACATCTGGAGAGGACCACATTGGGGAAGGCTAGTGTACTGTGTAGTGCATCTTCTGCTCCAAACCAATGTAGTCCCGTGGTTGTCTATTTCAGTTGTCCTACATAGCATCTTTTACAAACTAATTGCCAGCTGAACCAATATGTTGTCATGTTTTGGTTTGATTTGCCTGTCTTAAAGCTTTCTTTACAAGCCAAAGGGAACTGGGGACAAGAGAGTCTGAGTGAGGACTAAACTAGACATGAAATGGGAGGCCTGTCCCTGAAACGGATCTCCCATGGGTTTTTGAAAAAGTAAAAGAAGTTGCTGCAGGGAAGTCAACTAAGATCAGCAGGACTACACTTTCTCCTGCTTCCCTGATTAAAATCACCCCAGCAGCTGCTATTGTATGTACAGCAAGTATTGTATGTATATCTGAATATTTTGCTGAGTGGGGCAGTCCTGTTCTTTCAAGTTAAGAATACAAACTGGTGTCGAAGCAGCAGCGAATTGATTGACTGAACAATGGCTTTGAACAGACATGATAACAATTGTGAAACACAGGAAGGTAGGGTCCTACCTCCATCCTGTTTGCTCCCTTCAGAACATCATTCTTTTCCACTGAAAACCAAACATCACAAAAATTTGGTGCAGCAACATTTTGAGCAACAAGCCTGTTGGACTTCGCTGTTACCCTACACAAACTGAGAACACATCATCCATGTGGCTGCCAAGAAGGGGAAGGGGCAACTGGCCCTCTTGTGGGGCCCCAGAAGCCAAAGCACCTGGTTGCCTGCTAGCCTAGGTGCCCAGCCGCTAGTGCAGTGTTCTCCAACCTTGGGTCCCCAGATGTTTTTGGCCTACAACTCCCAGCTACGCTGGCTGGGTCATGCTGGGAGTTGTAGGCCAAAAACATCTGGGGACCCAAGGTTGGAGAACACTGTGCTAGTGATTAGCTGTGCAGCGGCAGGCGGGCAGGAAGATGATGGATGATCATGGGACAAGAGTGCAATGGAGTTATACTAAAGCAGGGCTGTTGAACCTTTTTCAGGCTGAGGACCAAATTCAATTTTGGAGACGCTTTCGGAGGGCACATTCCAGTGCTGGGCAGGGCTGAAGGCCAAAGGGGCAGGGCCAAAATACAAAAAAATGCCAGCATACAGTCATGCCTTGGATTGAGAGCATAATTCGTTCCGGAAACATGCTTGTAATCCAAAACACTGTTATATCAAAACGAAATCCCCCCAAAAAAAATTTGTACAGAGATTTTTAATTTAAGCTGTACTACAGTACTTGTATTGCAAGACGTCGCTTGTATATCAAGTAAAAAAAATTAAATAAATATTTAAAAATTTGCTTCTCTTGCAAAACGCTCTCAAACCAAGTTACTTGCAATCCAAGGTATTACTGTATTTTAGCTTAAAGCTCTACCTGCCAGTAACGAAGCCTTAGGAGAGGTGTGTCAACCTTTCAGAATGGGTGTGTGTGTACAGAAAAGCCCAGAAACCACCAAAGGATTGGTGGTTGGGGGAAAGAGGGTGGGGCCAGGGAAAGGGGGCATGGGAAAGCCAGGAGAGTCATATTTGGCCCCCAAGACCTGATGTTCAGCACTCCTGTAATAGAGGTTCTTGGTCTAGTAATTTTACAGACTATTCCCTAATCCCTTCCACTCCCTCACACACTCACCATCTGTACAGATCATAGAGAAGATTGATTTGGGCTTTAGCCAACAGCAAAAGCCCTGCCAATAAGGGAGCAGTGGTTGGGAGGACACTGGTGCCTGGTCTGTCTAGGAAGCAAAATAGCAGCCAGCCTGTCCTCCCTCCCTCCAGAGGGACCTGGCAGGGGAAAGTGCGTGGCTGGGACCAAAAGTGCAGGAAGTCCCGAAGCTGGTCAAGAAGCTAGCAGGCATAGGCAGCTCAGGGCTTTGTCATCACTGTATGGTGCGACAGGTGCGTGACATCCAATGATGCCCCTACAGCTGTGCGAGGCAGGGAAAGATCAGTAAGGGTTCTACCCTTAAAGGCCTAGAATTATTTTTAGATAGATAGCGGTGGGCGAGATGTCTTTCAGGAAGCTTGTCCACCATTCATGATCTTGTGGAGGAAGCCTTGATTAGCTTCTGAGGAACGCCAAGCCTCACCAGGGCCAAGCCTCAGACTTCACCTGAGGCAATGCAGTTCCATTGTTCTCTTTTGGTGAGCAATAAGTCGGTGGGCAGCACAAAACAGAGGCATCCAGTGAAGGGGAATTGATTGCATCGTTCATGCTCTGACGAGCACAACCTTATGTAAGGTCTGGGCTTGGAGCCAAGAGAGTCATTTAAATAAATACATAAATAAATGTCTACTCCCAGAAAAGTCAACAAAACCACATCAATATATGGCATTTTCATACTTTGGTTCCAAACAATACTCACAGGAGTGAACCAACCAACAGATTTGCTTTTAAGTCACTTGTACAAAGGTTATTATAATCTGATGCTGTGAGACATACTCCCCTGCACCACTTTAGCTAGCCCAGCATTCCCCAATGTGAATCCCTCCTAGGATGGCCACTTATGAGTTGCCAAATGTGAGGACATCCATCACCAAAAAAAGACCAAAAAAGAGGACTGCTCTGCATGTAATTTGCATATATTAATTTATGTGTGTAGATGCAAATTTAGAAATAATTACTATAATTTAAATAGAATTATTGTACATCTCACCATGATGTGGAAGCTGTGAGCACAGGACCTGTATTCCTGCCTGTTTAGCCTGCTGTTAATGGGCAAACAGCTCTTATGGTTCTTTATCTTTAAACTAGGCAGCCCCTTCAAATAGAGGATGGTCCTCTGTAAAAGAGGACACATGGCCATCCTAGGAACTGTTGGACTACAGTTCCTGTAATCTCTCGGCTGGTGGGGGAGTTATAACCCAAAATATCTGGAGGCTATCATGTTGGGGAAGGCTGAGCCAGGGTTTTTACGAAACACACGTTTAAATTATTACATTTTTTAGGGTGTTTCATGTTTATGAGAGAAACCTGGACATCCTGTGATACGAAGGCATCATGCACACTTCACTCACAAAATAATGTCTTGGGGTATAATCCATCAGGGTAGATCCCACTGGAATGCCACTATAGTGGCGCTGAGCAGCTTCAGATCATTTTAGCGAGCCTTGGACAACAAGAACTTTGTTGACGTGCTCCTTGTGTTAGGAATCCTGGATGCTCATTATGCTCATCACATAAAAAGCAGCCGTGTGTAAGCCAGGCTCTGACTGTTAAGAATTCTGAAAGTTTCCGAAGAAAGAGGCAGAGAAAGCTGGAAGGAATCTCTTTATTACTTAGCTACCGTATATGCCTATCTTATTTCTCCTTGGCAGCTAATAGTCCCTTCCCAACCCCTAGGGACAATTAGGTTATAAAGGTGAAATTGTATCTCTTGAGAAGCTTTCAGAAAAATGAGGAAGTTAGAGAAACCAAAATGAACAAATTTGTGCCTTATGCTGGCTCAGCTTGTCTGAGTGTGGAAAGCTAAGCAGGGTCAGGCCTGGTTATTACTTGGATGGGAGACCCCTCCTCTAGTTTCTTGCATTGAGCAGGGGGTTGGACTCGATAGCCTTGTAGGCTCCTTCCAACTCTATGATCTATGAAATCTATGTCTCTTTTTAATCTGTAGCACAGTTAAGCAGTTTATGGAAGAAAATGGGCCGTGGTTTCTAGAACTAGGGGATGGGGATGGGGATGGGAAGGGTTTTTGCATCAAAGAATTTAATCAGTTTTCTGGATTATTTCATGGATTACCACCAAAGAGGGAAATTTAGGCAGTGTGTGAGTAGTCAGGTTCCTGGGAATAGAGATGAGGATTCAGAGGAGTTCTGGAGTAAGGGCAATATGGAAAACCCCAAAAGGACAGCTGTTTTATCCTCAGGAAGATATCAAATAATCATATCCGGGGTTTGTTGGAAGACATAGACCTGGTTTGTATGATCACCACAGCCCACCATGATGTTAGCTGTGATGGGTTGCGCTGCCTGCGGACACCCATTTGCTGATCCAAGCCACAGTGGCGGCTTCTCAGTATGCGTGAACCTGGCAAGAGTGGGTTGTTAGGGTGGTTGACAAGCTGTTTTAGGGTTGCGGGTGGCTTTTCAACCACTCCAACAACCCACCTTCATCTGCTTTGCACGTAACGAGAAGCTACAGCACCCCCCTGCTGTGTCCCAGATATTCAAAATGGCGGCGGCTGCAACAAGAAACCCCACAAGGAAATTCAGCCATGGTGGCTTCTCGTTATGTGTGAACCAGGCCACTGTACAGCAAGGGTGGGCCAAAAGTAGACTGGGATCTACAGGTCTCTGAGTGATTAAGTCAGAGCCTGGCTTACAATGGCTATTTTTCACGTATTGAGTGTAACATGTAGGCAGGATCTCTTGGGTCTGGGGCAGGGAACCTGTGATCCTCCAGATGTTGTTGGACCACAACTCCTATCATCCCTGACCATTGGCCACGATGGCTGGGTCTGATGGGAGTTCGAGTCTATTATCTGGTGGGCCAACAATTCCCCACCCCTTGGGCTAAGGGCATAAAAACAGCCTCTGACAGTTCAGACCAAGGGTTAAGATTTGGGTTAAGGTTAGGGCTGGGGTTCATTTTATCCTTCTGCCCAGCACTGTGCCTCCAACAGCAGCTATCCAAATATAAGTTGGACAGTTAAAAGTGTGTACTAATCTGACTGGATGGTGGATGATAAATTCTTAGATAAATAAATAAATAAAACACCCACACACATACACAATGTGAACACTTTCCCACTGATAACAAAATTGTTGGTTTTCAGTAAACTTAGCTATAGGGTGCTTGAGGAATCAGTCATTATGAATTCCAATACAAACTGACCTGATCTGCACCTCCAGAAGTAATGGATGGATCAGAACGTAGTCATCCACCAGCTTTTGCACTTCCTGACAGTTTTCATCTCAAAAAGCTTAACAAAATGCATTTAAAAATGCACATGTTTACGGAAAATACATTTAGAAGTGCACATTTTAAAAAAGAAAATATGGTTAATATATATATATATATATATATATATATGTATTTAAATTTTATGTGGATATTGTTCTTGTTGCAGATTAATGCAGAAACGGGCTGAAACAGGCTTATGAGCAAACACATGGAAAGCAGTGGCATAGTGGAGCCAGGGTTTGCAGGGACACACACAGTGTTGGCACTTTTTTATTCTCAGGGACACTGATGTCATCTGCTGCCCCACACCTCCATCAGACTTCCCTGCAGTGGAGGCTGGTGGCTCCAACGTCAGCAGGGGGGTGTATCTACTCCAGATGCTACTGTGAACTTTAAGGGAGCTATCCATGGTGCTGAAACTATTGGGGGTTTCAGCACCGTGGATAGCTCCTTTAAAGGTTAGAGTAAAATCCGGAGTGGATACACTGACTGACATTTGGAGTCACCAGCTGCCACTGCTTCCCTGTTCCCTCTGATCTTGAATGCTATTCTCACAGTAGGGGCGGGGAGGGGAGAATGAATTTCCCCAGGAGCAATATATTTTTCCCTGTTGTAATGCAAGTATTTTGGCTTGGTCTTGAATGGGCAATTAAGACTCATTACCTTTAAAGAGACCTGCTTCTGGTAAAGATAAAACTGTTAGAACAGGGTTTGTTGATATGGGTCAACACAGCTGCCTGCAGTTTTGGATTCTCCTTTGGGACTGGGCTGTGGGGAGTGTCATGATGAATGTACCACTACACCATTGATGGAAAGGGTTCACACACCTGAAACAGGTTCATCCCTACTACCCAGATGAAATATTTCTCTGCTTTATTTCACAGGTCACTGATAATTTAACTGTCGCAGCTAGTGGTGAATAATCTTCACAAATGTGCCGTCGTCATTATTTCTCCACCCATGTGTGGCTTTTTCTTCTGTGTCAAGGGTAAGTTGAAATGTATGAGGATATCTGTAGTAAGGATGGGGAAGAAATGTGTTCAGTTTGCCTTTTGATGTGACCTGATTTGCACCACTTGCTAAAACAATATGTGAACTGAAACGCGGTTATCCTTTGGTATTTGACACTCCTCCGAATTTTGTGATGCAGTTCTTCGATTGGGGGGGGGGAGCATTTAAATTGTATATATTAGGGGAAACTGCCCCCCCACTCCAAAATTCATGTATTAGTGAAAATAATGAACAAATTGGGGGAAATTGCTTGCAAAAATGTGTATATGAAGCAAGATTGGGTACAAAAATATGTATTTTAGGAGAAATGTACAGTACATGAAAATGTGTGTGAATTTTTGTGCAGACTATTAAAAAAAAAAAAGTAGCAGCAAACTGCTGCAGAAACAAGATGAAACAAACTTAAAGGCTGGAAAAATGAGAATCCCAAACGGACATATTCATCCATTCCTAATCTCATAGGGGAGGCTGGTAACTCCTATTTTGGTGGGGCTCCTAATCCATTGCAGGCTTTATTTGGAGCTTTATAGGAGCTATCCAAGGTGCTGAACTCCATCCCGAAACCAAGTTCATCACCATGGAACACCATGGATAGCCCCTATAAAGCTCCAAATAAAAGCTGCAATGGATTAGGAGCCCCACCAACATAGGAGTCACCAGCCTCCACCTCATGAAAGAAAATGAGCTGTGGTTTCTAGAGCTAGGGGCATGGGAAGGTTTTCTCGCATCTAAGAATTCAGATGGTTTTGAGGGGCTACTTCATGGTTACCATCAAAGAGGGAAATTTAGGCAGTGTGTGAGTAGGCGGGTTTCTAGGAATAGGGATGAGGGTTCAGAGGGGTTCTGGCATAAGGGCAATATGGAAAACCCCGATGAATGGCTGCTTTATCCTCAGAAAGATAACAGACCATCATATCCTGGGTTTGTTGGAAGACATGGTATAGCAAAGGTGGATACAAGGTAGTTTGGAATCTACTAGTAGATCTCTGGGTAATTTGCAACAAATCAGCAAGGGTTTCTGACTCTGAATTGTCAGGGGAGGCTGGTGATGCCTATGTCAGTGGGGCTGCTCATCCACTGCAGCTTTTATTCTGAGATTTATAGGTGCTATCCATGCAAAGCTGCAAGAGACATGCAAAGCCCCACTGACATAGGAGTCACCAGCCTCCACTGCCGATTGTATAACAACAACAAATGGGGGGTAAGGATACTCTCCCACTCACACACACACACACACACACACACACACACCAGTTAGGCTGCTGAAATGAAGAATGCTTCTGGGGCAGTGAGGAGGGGAAGCCAGGAGTAGATGTATGGATGAAAAAATCTGTGCACTCAGTTCTTATACTGAAAACAAATTCCTGGGCTGAGCATGTGCTCAGAGCTACCCTGTTCCTTAATTCAGGGGTGTTGAACCTCTTTCAGCCCAAGGGCCGAATTCCATCATGGAGAAGCTCTCGGGGGCCACATTTGTGTGGTGAGCAGGACCAAAGGCAAAAAGGGTGAGGCCAACATCAAAAAGGGTGGAACCAAAAATGCCAGCTTATTTTATTTTAAAGCTCTTCCTGTCAGTCACTAAGCCTTAGGAAAAGCATTTCAACCATTTAGAATGGGTGTGTGAGAGGAAGGAACCCTGCACAAAAGCTGGGAAACCACCAAATGACCGATGGGGCCAAGTGAAGAGGCCCTCTGGGGAACCTGGGCCTGGGGTTTTGCACCCCTGACTTAATTAGTGTGTGTGTGGCCCCTACATCACTATTTTCCATTTGGGTATGGTGGGTGGATCTTGGGGTTCTAATAAAAAAAACAAAGCAGATGCTATAAACCTGAACTCTTCCCACCCCTGCGGTATAAGATGGCAGACTCCCTATAGTCCAACATCAATCTGGCCCAGCATAATGTACTTGTTTCACCCATTTCAATAGCATGTAGTTAAATTCTGTACATTTCATTTTATTTATTTCATTTCTATACCGCCCAATAGCCAGTTCACAGAGATTAAAACTTTAAAAATACCTTACAAAAACCAAATACATGCAAACATATAAGCATACAACACAGAGAGAGACACTCATACATCTAAAAGGCACACTTGGATGAAGCCGATTATTTGGATCCGTGCCAGTCGGGCTTCAGGTCTGGACATGGGACGGAGACGGCCTTGGTCGCCTTGGTGGATGATATGAGGAGGGCTTTGGATAGGGGCGAATGCCTTTTCTAGTCCTCCTCGATCTCTCAGCGGCTTTGTACCGTTGACCACGGTATCTGGACAGTTGGAGGGGTGGGCTTAGGAGGCACTGTATTGCAGTGGTTCCGGTCTTCCTCTCTGGAAGGTATCAGAGGGTAGTTCTCGGGGAGGAGGCTTCGGACCCTCGGCTGCTCACTTGTGGAGTGCCGCAGGGTTCCATCCTTCCCCGATGTTATTCAAATCTACCTCAAGCCGCGGGGAGCTATCATCAGGAGGTTTGGGGGCAGTGTCATCAGTATGCGGATGACACGCAGCTCTACCTCTGTTTTAAGTCCTCACCGAGGTTGGCCGTTGAAACCCTGTCCAAGTGCCTGGAGTCAGTGGCTGGCTGGATGGGAAGGAATATGCTGAAGCTGAACCCCGACAAGACCGAGGTACTTCTGGTGGGGGACAAGGGAAGGTTAGGGGATGTTGACCTGGTGCTGAATGGGGTACATCTACCCCTGAAGGACCAGGTCCGCAGCTTGGGGGTCATTCTAGACTCCCAGCTGTCCATGGAGGCTCAGGTGGCAGCTGTGAGCCGGGCGGCGCTGTATCAACTCCATCTGATACGGCAGCTGCGCCCCTACCTTCCTAATCACCTGCTCCCATCAGTGGTTCATGCCTTGGTCTCCTCTCGCCTAGACTACTGTAATGCGCTCTACGTGGGGTTACCCTTGAAGACGGTCCGGAAGCTTCAGCTGGTACAGAACGCGGCGGCTCGCCTGATTAAGGGCAGCCGCCGGCGTGATCACATCACGCCAGTGCTTAAAGAGTTGCACTGGCTACCAGTTGCTTGCCGAGCCGAATTCAAGGTGTTGGTTTTGACCTTTAAAACCCTACACGGCTCCGGCCCAGCTTATCTCAAGGAGCGCCTCCAGCAACATCAAGTAGGCCGCTCAACAAGGTCTGCCACGGACGGCCTTCTCCTTATCCCATCAGCCAGAGCAGCCAGGCTGGTGGGGACTAGGAAGAGGGCCTTCTCTGTGGCGGCCCCCACATTATGGAACTCCCTCCCTAGTGACCTTCGCCATGCCCCCTCCGTGATGAGCTTCCGCCGTGCATTAAAAACATGGCTGTTCAGGCGGGAATATGGGGTGGGTTAGGTTTTTAATGAGAATTTTTTAATATTGTTTTAATTATTATATTTTATTGTGTTTTATTGTATTTTAATTGTACATCGCCCAGGGTGGCCGGGTGACCGGCCAGATGGGCGATTGATAAATGTAATAAATAAATAAATAAAAATAAATAAAAACAATTGTAATCAACAACAAGAAAAATTCAAGACCTGATTAAAACCGCATCAAGTGCTTCCAAATGCCTGAGAGAAGAATGGCTTCTCTTCTGTACATGTTATGGCTTTGTGTACCTAAGGGGGGATTTTATTTACAACAATAACAGTTGAGCAGCTCTGAGTTGACCAGCTCTGGAAGGATGATAGCACATGGTCCAAAGCAGCCAAGGGGTGGGGTATGGGGTCCCTTGATGGATTGCCTAGGAATGTTATAGTTCCAAGGGAATCTGCTCCTCTTTAAACTGCTTAGAAACACTGGACGTTCGCAGAGCTTGGCTACTTTTCCAATTAAAAGTTTTACTTGCTTTCTGGATGGGCAACTCTTGGTATGAAAATTGAAGTAGATGAATATTGAGCTCAGCCCAAATGAGTATGAATTTTATATCAGGATGCTTTACTCTGGAGAAACTACACACTTACACTCACATCCACACTGCTCTTCAGGTTTTCTCTTTCAATTTACAGACATCTGGAAGTTGAGATCTGTCCCCTCTGGTCATTCCCCTTTACTGAACAGTAACCCTGTTTCCAAGCTGTAAGCATTAAAATAAGAATACACTTCTTGGCATTCTTAATTAGTGACAGCTATCACTCATTCACACTCTCCAAGGTTGCAGCCCTAAGCATGATTCCAAGTGAGGCTGCAGTCCAATATGCACTTACCTGGGAGTAAGCCCCATTGAACATGATGGGATTTACTTCTGAGTCTCCTGGCATAGGATTGCACTGTTAGCAACAGGCTACCAATCTCAGGCTGCAATTCTGTACAAGATGCAGGGATGGCCACCAATTTAGGTGGCTTTATAAGGAGAAGGAGACAAATCCATGAAGGCTAAGGCTAACAATGGCTACTTGTAATGATGGCTATATGTTACCTCCAGTATTGGTGGCAGTATGCCTCTGTATAGCAGTTGCTGGGGAACACAAGCAGGATGGTGCTGTTCAGTGCTAGCTCCAGGTTTTGGAGGACCCTTGGACAAGATAGCCTCAGTGGGGCTCCTCCCTCAGCGAGTCTACCTTCTCACCACCATTGTCACCAGCCGCTTTGCTCCTCATCCTCTTTTTCATCATTGACAGACAGAGAGCCAGTGAGCAAGTTGGTAGTGAAACCTACTACTTCCCCTTCTCACCACTACCATTGCCTGGGCCAGAGTGAGAGGCAGGTGAACCAGCAGGTTGCAGTGATGAAGAGGAGCAGCAAGTCCAGGAGGCCTTTGTCATTGGGCCCCTGCTGTGGTGTGTGGGCCCTCAGCAGGTGCCTGACCATGCCTACCTTTGACACCAGCCCTGGTGCTATTGTATTTGTGTCCTGCTGCTTGTCAGCTTTCCACAGGCAGCTGGCTGGCCACTGTGTGAACAGAATTCTGGACGAGATGGACCCCTGGTCTGATTCAGCAGGGCTCTTCTTATGTTTTTATGAGTGGACATGCAGAGGATTGCACAGTTAGTCTCCTATCTCTTGGAATATTGGCAAGAACATAGCATTGCCTCTCCAACAAAGAAAAGGCAGGCCACGGCTTATTAATTATTTTGGCTGTCTGCTGACCTTAAATTGGCCATTAACCCACACCGAGGCTGAGTTTGGAAAAGACGCAAGCAGGCTGGAATGTGCCGTATGATCTCCCCAGAGTGAGGGCGGAAGTTTAGAAAGGAGCAGACCTGCTGTCTCCCAGCTGTACCACTGCTAGTGAGGAAACTATAAACCTACTGTTGTGAAATGAAACAGCCAGTTACGGTACATCACCTTTCTAGGGTTGCTGCCTAGCCAGTATTTTATTGACCTGAACAAAGTTTCACCCCACTACCCAATTGGCAGAGCAAGGAATAAAGCCAGAAAAAGTGCTGTTCTTATTTCCCTACTTTATGTAAAATGAACCTTTTAAAACAAAACATGGTACTTTCAAAGGGGGGCACTTATGCTCAAAGGCACTGTGTCCCAGCACTGATATTTTAAAGTGATTTTCTGACAAGAAGGACACACTTTGTCCCAAGGGCCTTTAAAAACAAAAACACCACATGCCCTGTCTTCTATTCAGGGATAGGGGCTGAAGGGGGTGGGGTTGTTGTTGTTTGGTGTGTGAGGGGGTGGGAAGACCACGAAGGGTGGCAAGCAACCAAGCTTCCAAGTTACACATTTCTGAGGTATGAAAATGAAAAGCTTCGAAATTTAGATTGAACATTTGCCTGGCAGAAGCTAGCCAAATATGTGGTAATTCTGTAGTTTTCAGTATTTATTTCATTTCATTTCATATTAAAACGTTTATACCCCACAATCCACCTAGGAGCTCAAGGCAGCTAACAACAGAAATAATACATGGCTGACTGGGGAATGCTGGGTGTTGTAGGACTTTTTTTGTGTGTCTAAACATGCATAGGATTGTGCCCTTAACTATGAAAAAGTATCCTTGCAATTTAAAACAAAACCTGCTAAGCATCAATACACAAAACAGCAGCAAATTACAACAGTCAAAGTATTTAAATTATATTAAAAGGGTTTTCATCAGCTTCTGGAAGGTCATTAATGAGGAAGTGAAACAGGTCTCTCTCAGGAGGGAGTTCCAGGGCGTAGGCCCAGCCTGTGAAAAGTCGCTGAAAAGAGTGTGGTGGAATTGGGGGATGTGCAAGTATCTCATTCCTGTTTACAAAACATGCGAACTTGTCCCGTTCGCAACTCCACACGTGGGCAGGAGCATAATTCTCGGGAATTTTTTGCAATTCCCCGAGCTTGCATTTGTGTTCGAATGTGCGCACTTGCATGAGTACTCACTTCTGAAAATGGGCACTTCCGAAAATGGGCAGTTGTACAAGTGTGCACTTGTGAAATGTGCACTTCCCCCCCCCAACCCCCGCATTTCCCGGCTTTAGCCTATGGGAGGAAAGTGTGATTATTCTTTGTGCTAAAAAATGCACACGTTTTATGTTTGAATAAAGGTGCTCACATTCAGGAGCAAGAATGAGGCAAGATGAGCATCGAGGTGGAAAATGTAGAACATCAATAAGCTCAAACATTGCTCACTCTCTCATCCCTAGAAATAGATGCACAGATTGCCCTGATTTGCACACAATGCTAACCCAGATTTGTTTGTTTTTTAAATTGTGGGTTATCGTGAATTGCTCCCGCTGCAAATAACACACCACGGACTTTCCGACCATGGTTTGCTTAGCATTATGTGCAAACCAGGAACTCTGGCTTCTCTCCCACAACAAGCCAGAGAAATAACAAGGCCAAGAAATAATTCTGGCTTATCAGGGATGAGAAAAACCAGATTTCCTAGTTCGCATATAATGCTAACCGAACTATGGATGGAAGCAGGGCCGGTGCTACCATTAGGCCAACTAGGCAGCTGCCTAGGGCGCAGGGCTAAAGGGGGCGCCAGAAATGCCTTGAAAAAAAAATACAGCGCTCTCAAGTGGGAAGGGGGGGCTCTAAATATCTGATCTTGCCTAGGGCACCAAACTGCCTTGCACCGGTCCTGGATGGAAGATCCGTGGCTTGTTTAGCCACTCCAATAACCCAGAATTAAAAAAAAAATTTTTTAGCCATGGTGGCTGAGGATGATGGGAGTTGTAGTCCACAAGTCAGGGAAGGCTGCCTTACAGGGGTAGTGTTCCATCTTCCCAAGCAGTCGCAGGCAGGGTCAGAATGTCACCTCCGGACAAACAGTCTCTCTCTCCAGCTCATTCCAGCATTCTGTATGTTGGCTAGCAGTAATCTGGAGCAGCAATAAAAAAATATAGTGTTCCACATGTCCAAATGTTAGCATTCTAATCAAAATCATCCAGCCACATGGGCTTTGTGCCCATGTGCTTTGAGATTAGACGTGGGGCAGAAAGAAGCTGATGACTTATACCGGAGACAGGGAGGGGCTGTTCTTTTGGCTCATACTCACCAGCAAATGATTTCATACTTGCTGTCCAAGATATCCAGGCATTTAGGGGCTGCAGCGGGTTGGTTATTGTTTTTGTACTGTGCTTTGAAATTATTCTTGGCTGATAACTAAATCCTAAGAAATGGGGCCCTGTGAAAATTCGGAAGGCGGGACCTTGGCCCAGAAAGTGAGGCTGAATGCCTGCATGCTACTCTCTGCTGCCAGGAATATTCCCTGGTGGCATGAACAAAACATGTATGTGGACTCCTCACCAGTTATGTTCTCCTCTCCACCTATGTTCTCCCCGTATATGATTCTGCAGAAACAGAGGGTCTCTCCCATGTGTGGAGTCCCTCTCCTACCCTGGACCCCCACACCCCATTTTTTCACTGTCAGAGCCTGCATGTAGAAAAGACTGCCTTTTTAATGTTCTGGTTGTGGTCAATGCCTACCTCACTCCAATCCTGTATAGGCTCTGAAATCTGTGGTAATGATTGGCAGGAGTCACCTACCTGTGTCCCCTCATGGACTACCTGCCCCTTATCTTTCTCCGTTCCTCGTAGCAAGGCCTCATTCATTCCCCCTTGGTTTGCACCAGCACAGAACAGGTAAACAGAAGTTCACCAACTGAGCACAGGGACGAATATTTCAAAATAGAATCCTGTCAGGAAGCTCCTTCTACTGGTAGGACATTGAAATGTCAGAAAACAGAGCTCTGTGAGTTCCAAGCTGGGGTGTGTGTGTTGGTGGGCACCAAACATATCAAGGCATGCAAGCCAGTGATAGCTGGGCATTAGATGGCGACTATCGTCGGGGGGGGGTGAGTCACTGGGGCCCTCATTAAGAGGTCTTGTGGGTTTGGGCAGAGTTTTGGACCTGGATACCAACCACACCCCCAAGTTGCCCAGTCATCTATTGCCTTAGGCTTCTATTTCTCCCTGATTTACCTAGAAGACACCTAGCATTGGTTAACCTGTCAGCGGTTGGGGCTGTCGCTAACATCTCAATGTCCCAGCTGCCAAAGCTATGGAAACTGTAAGCAATAAACATTATGGCCTGTTTCAACCCACCTGTGTGTCTCCCATTATTTCACCTCTTGCTCCCCGCTGAAGGCACAACAGCCATACCTGCTGCACTCAGAATAAATTACCAACTCTTCAAAATCAGTGCCATGTCTTCATTCTTCTCACAGAAGGATGCTACTAGGGTTGAGCCAAATATTCTCCAGTGATTTCTGGAAAGCAGCCTCTTGAAAACACACACACACACACACACACACACACACTTAATGCTACATTTTTGTGGCTTACTATGATTTGTGGGCATATTTCCCCTCTTTTCAGTGGCTACTTCTGCCCGCTATTTAACTCCTCTACAAGTGATCCCACCTAATCTGGGATCATATACTGGATGTGATGAGGTCATTATGCTACGCAGCCAGTCAAAATTGGCTATTTGATGTTGCTAAGGCCAAATGAAGCTCATTTAGTGTACGGGTAATGCTTCCTCTGCATTTAGGTTATGTGGGCGATCCTAGCCTATCAGGGATCACAAAATGAACACTTTTGCAGTCTTCCTTGAAAATAGCTGAAAGAGGGGGACTGGCTTGGATTCTGAGGAATATTTTCACAAAACAGGACCCTCCTATGCTCAGCTCTGCTCACAACAATATGGTTGTGGAATATTATTTATTTATTTATTTATTTATTTATACCCCGCCTTTTTTCCTGCAAGGAACCCAAGGCGGCTTACATAATCCTCCTCCTCCTCCTCTCCATTTGATCCTCACAACAACCCTGTGAGGTAAGTTAGGCTGAGAGTCAGTGACTGGCCCAAAGTCACCCAGTGAGTTTCATGGCCAAGCGGGGACGAGAACCCGGATCTCCCGAGTCCCAGTCCAACACTCTCACCACTATGCCACACTAGCTCTCTGGTATTAAAACTTTTCATGCAGCCCACATTTGACTACTTCTGGGCCTATACTAATTCTTTTCCTGTAAGTATCTTCTTTTCTCAATTCCATTCTGCCTTTGCTTCTATGACCATCATAGATTTGGGGGTCTATTGTTTTTAATGCCATGAAGTGCACTACAGTTAAACACAGTCCATCCTCCTGCCATAGAATATCAGACAAGCGTTGCTGGCCACATGGGCCTTTAATATAAAGCTGCATAAATGCAGTATGAAGCTTCTGCTTGGTTAGTGTGTACTAGATATGAGAAGAAGAGCAAGGCTGCAGCTGCACAGCAGATGGGCTGGGTATCCACTGCCACATCTAAAAATTCCTATTTTTCATTTTCAGAAAGTGCATCTTGGGTCACAAAGTTGACGCGTCAGATTATCAGGTCACGCCATCCCTCCCTGGATTTGGGAACCTCACCCAGGGATACAACAGATATCTCAGGCCAAATTTCGGTGGTAGGTCATTCTCAGGATCTTTTACAGTCATATAGAACTTGCCAAACTGTCATTCCTGCTTGCAAAGAAGAATTTCTTGGTCTTCATAGTGTTCTATCTAATGTGTCTGCCGGTTTAATATTAGCCTATCAGCTGTAATTAGCTCCCAGACAGAGCCTCAGCTCTCAAATGTTCCAATTGTTTTATTTACTTCAGCAAGGCTGACCCTTGTTAAACCCTAATGTAAATGTTGAGAAAGAATGCGGGACAGTTCATTGTGACAAAAAAATCCTAAGTTCACATATACGCTGATGGGGTCTGAACTGGCAGTGATGATTGACCAGGAAAGGGATTTTGGGGTCATGGTGGATAGCTCGATGAAAACATTAACCCAGTTTGTGGCTGCTGTGGAAAAGGCAAATTCCATGTGGGTGATCATTAGGAAAGGTGTCGAAAATAAATCAGCCAGTATCATAAGTTTATACAAATCTTCCCCAAGGCGACTGAGGATATGCCTGAGAGGCATGTGCCAAGGAACGAGGTAATAGGGAAGATCAATTAGCCAGAGACAAAGGTTTGCTTTTGTGCAGCTGGTTGGCAAGAACAGTGTTACTTGGTGCGGCAGCAGGGGTAGGGGAGTTGAACCTAGAACCTAGCACTGCCTTTGTGCATGCTTGCTTCCTCCCACCTGTACAAAGTATTACAAAAGGCACTATCCATTTCAAGTTTGGTTTCATCACAAGGAAAATGACAGCCCTGTAAAAGGCTGCCGTGAAACACCCTACTCCTTGGGGAACTAGGGAATCATAAAGTAATACCATGCACCTGGGCAGATAATTTCTGCAGCTATAGCCACTGTGAATTGTGAGCCTATGCTCATATTTTCTTAAAGAAGGCTTTATTTATTTTTATTTTTTTACTAGCTTTGCACAGATTGGAATAGCCCTTAGTTTAGCACATAGAAGCCTACACGCAAACTTGCACAGCTGTCAGAGTTGGACATATTGTGCCTGACCTGTCTGAGTGAAGCCATGTTCGCTGGCACTCCTAGGCACGGCCTCTGCCATGGTGTATCCCTATAGTCTCCAGAGGGAGGGAGGGGGTCTGTCCGCTCCATTTCCTTGAGGCCTCACAGCAGGGGAAAGAGGGCAGGCCTATAACTCTGTCCCTCAGCCTACTAATCTCCCCTGGCTTCACATTGTGTGGACTGCAAAACTATGTGCTGGTTAGGGAAGCCTGCCCCTAGTGGCTGAAGATTTTACTGCAGGCTTTAACCACATGGACACATTTAAATTAAGTAAAATTAATGCATTTTAAAAACAAAATAACCCCTAGGTATACACCCCTAAGTTTCCCTTAGTTTGCATGTTTCAGATGTCTAGCTTTCATGGTCTTGGCACTATGGCACTGACTGACAGACAGACAGACACTATTATTATTATTATTATTATTATTATTATTATTATTGATTTCAATTATTTTCAAGCTGCTTGTTAGGGTTATGCCCTCCCAAAGTAGTGTGCACATCAAGAGACAAGGTACGATTTAAAGGTGACCACATCAGAGCAGATGTCTTCAAGGGCCACCTAAATGCTAGAGCCCTGTCTAGCTTTATGAAAGTTTTAGTAGCGACAAGAGCAGGGAAAGGCAGGCTAATGTGAAAAGATTCAGCAGGCTCAGGACTACAAAGAAGGGACCAGCAGGAGGCAACCTGGACTGGAGAGAAAGGCCTGTGGTTTACGCTGGCTCAGCTTGTCTGAGCATGGAAAGCTAGGCAGGGTCAAGCCTGGTTATTACTTGGATGGGAGACCCCTCTAGTTTCCTGCATTGAGCAGGGGGTTGGACTCGATAGCCTTGTAGGCTCCTTCCAACTCTATGATCTATGAAATCTATGAAATGCGGGGTTTTTTTTTTCACACAAATATGGTTTCACCATGTGATCAGGCTTACTGATCCTGTGTAGCACCACATATATTCAGGTTTCATAGAGTTTCATAGATTTTCATAGATCATAGAGTTGGAAGGAGCCTACAAGGCTATTGAGTCCAACCCCCTGCTCAATGCAGGTAACTAGAGGAGGGGTCTCCCATCCAAGTAATAACCAGGCTTGACCCTGCTTAGCTTTCCACACTCAGACAAGCTGAGTGTGGAAGCATAACCAGATTGGGTCTCATGTGCTACCAGCTGCCAACAGTAAAAAGAACCTTGTGAGGTGGTACACCTGGTTACTTCATATAATTTGTGGCTGTCCTGCAGAAACGAGAACTATGTGTTTGTTTTAAATTAGTTGCAGCAAAGATTGTAATTAAAAAAAGGGGGAGACCCCAGTTCCCCAATACCACTAAAAGTTCTTCTGTCCAATGATCCCACAGCATCCTGATCTCACATGGCAAAGCCACTGCTCCATTTCATCTTTCCATCTTCCATTTCATCTTTCACGTTAATGAACATGCCTTGGATGGCCCAAATGATCCCACCTATAGTTACTTGTCTTTACTTTGCTAAAATCAGTGGTTGCCATATGGCTACCTGTAAGAATAATTTGCTGGGATGGAGATATATATATATATATATATATATATATATGAAATATCCCTTTCAATTCCTGCACATGAAACGGTAAAATTGATTTTTTTGGTTCTGAAACTTTTTTTTCCCAATTTCCCAGGAGAGCCTGTGACGATAGCCATGAGCCTTGATGTTGCAAGTATTTCCAGCATTTCTGAGAGTGATATGGTAAGCAAATCTTCCCTGCTGGGTATATAAAGAAACAGTACAATGTAGTATTGCTGCTCCAGACCTGGAATGGAGTTCCATCATGTTCAATGGTCCCCACTCCCTAGTACATGCTTAGCACTGCAGCCCTAGAGCTTGGAAGCGTTTCTATGCCGTTCATAGTGCTCCCTTCATTGCTTCCTTTTCATCCAGGGCCTTAGATGCTAACATGAGTGGTAGAGATGGCATGTTGGGTGAGTTGGTCTTGTTCTAGGGGACCAAGAGCATTTTCTCTTGGAGAGAGTGTCTGCTTCATGTTCCATGTCTGAGAACCATATTTTTGTTTTGTTTTTTTGTTTTTTATGAGGTCAGATGACTTACCAAAACCTGGAATGGCATTCCAGGGATTTGTTTATACTCAAGAGTTGATATTAGGTGTGCAATGTTTAATCAATCTGTCAGGTAGAATTAAAAGCCTTTTAACTGATTAAAGAGCTTCCTCCTGAATAATTGCACATGAGATTTTATTCTTTTTAAAAAAATATTTTTAATACAGAAACCATGGGTAGTAAGTGCGATCTTAGGAGTGGCATTCCCTTTCCTTCTGATATTAGAGGGAATGCCTCTTTGAAGATAAGAATATAAAAAGAACCCTGCTGGATCAGACCAAAGGTCTATCTAGTCCAGCATTCTGTTCACATGGTGGCCAACCAGCTTCCCATGAGAAGCCCACAAGCAGGGCATGAGTGCAACAGCACCCTCCCCGCTCATGTTCCCCAGCAACTGGTGTGCATAGGCATCAAGTAGGCCGCTCAACAAGATCTGCCACAGACGGCCTTCTCCCTGTCCCATCAGCCAGAGAAACCAGGCTGGTGGGGACTAGGAGGAGGGCCTTTTCTGTGGCAGCCCCCAATTTATGGAACTCTCTCCCCAGTGACCTCTGCCATGCCCCTTCTTTGATTAGCTTCCGCCGTGCATTAAAAATGTGGCTTTTCAGGTGGGAATATGGGTGGGTTAGGATTTTTAAGTTTTGTACTGTTTTTTTTTAAATTGTGTTTTACACTCTGTTTTTTCTTGTATTTTATTGCACTGTACATCCAGTGTGGCTGGATGACTGGCTAGATGGGTGATTCAAAAATATAATAAATAAATAATAAAATAAATAAATACTGCTCCAATACTGTCTGTAACATATAGCCATCAAAACTAAAACAACACCTGTAGGCATCATCTAAAACAAAAAGAATGCATTGTTTCTTCAGAACAATTGTCTATTTGTATGCAGACTTGTGTAGATGCAGATAATGAATGAACTGAAAGTCACATGGTTAATCAACTAAGATTTCTTTAGCTGGATGAGAGTTCTATTCCACATGTATGCCATGTGACTGACTGGATACAGAAAGGAATCCCCCCCCCCCCCATGTCAGACTGACACGTAATCTCATTTGCTTTCTTTTGGCTTCTCCTGAAGGAGGCAGCTTGGCTTATTTGTGGGAGTCACCTGGAGCTATTTGCTCTGTCAGCAGCCTGTAGGGATTGGGCCCATTGCTCCTGCAAAAGAGCCTTCAAGGGATATGGGAGCAGATTCTGATTCAGATGAGGAAGAGGTGGTGGTGGAACTCACCCCGAAATGCCAAGGATAGTTGAAGATAAGCAGGGAGGTGCAAGAGAGTCAGCTAGCCTCAAACACTGTGGGAAGCCAGAGCACGCCAGACGAGGAGCAGGAGCGGGGACTGGGCATGACTGATCCCAGGGTGAGGCATCAATTGAGAAGGGAAGATCAAGGAAGAAGTGTAAGATGTTCTAAGCGGCAGGAACCTCCTTAAAGGCAGGGCTTTGATCATTTGAGTTTGGAAGGGAGGAGGCCCCCCTCAGTCTGAAATCAACTTCTTTTCATGAGGCTGCATTTCCTTAATGTACTGATTATCTAGGATTCTAACTAAGCTTGTTTCTTTCGTTATTGATCTCTGCAATAGTGCAATTATTAGCTTAATTTGTACTTTAAAGCAGGCCTTGCTGGTTTGCATGATCATAATAAAGCTAAGTAATAGTTAGGTCAGTGTCTGCATCTGCCTTCGAAACAAGAGAGAGATGCGGTTCAGCTGCTCTCTGCTTGTGGCACAGGTGGCCTGTGTGTAGTCTAGGCTGAACTGTGGGGGGCTGCTGAGGGATGGACACAGTCCCACTGCAGTGAAGCTTGGATAGAGGGTGTTTCGGACTCTTTTAGTTCTATGATTCAGAGACCCTATGCGAGGGAGAGGTTCAGTGGCTGCAGCTTTAGAAATGCAATGTTGCCATCAATGACACAACTAACCATTGATCTGCCAAACTTCTTGCCACCACGCTGACTGAAAAGCACAGGAGCCCTTTCCTTGGTCAAGAATGATCAATCTAGACAGGTGCATTTGTTCTGTAGGAAGGCCAGTCTGAGAATGCATGGGGTAGGGTAGCGTTCTCTCTGAAAGTGCAGGTTCACAGCCTGGGAGCGCTAATCTGGACCCAGCTCTGCTCCTGGAGGGCCAGGTCGCCTCTGTGGCCAGGAGGTGGATTTGTCTAGTTTTGGCTGATGTGTCAGGTAGCAGCCATTTCCTGGAAAATGCAGATCTGGCCACTGATGCACAGACTTTGGTTACATCCAGGTTGGACTTCTGCAACATGCTTTACATGGGGCTGCCTTAGAAAAGAATTGGAAATGACACCTGGTTCTGTGACTGATGCTTGCCTGACTGTTGATGGGGGCCATTGCTTGGTGCAAAGGCTCTGTTGTTCAGGTTGTTGCACTGGCTCCTGGTCAATTCAAGCAGGGATGGACAAATCTCTCAATTTCACTTTCTCCCGCATTCCGGTTTTTAAAATCTCTCAGTTCTTTCTCTCCCGAATATGGAGAACTTTGTGAATTTTGGTAAATTCTTATTAAAAACAAACAAACTATATTCTTAACCATCTGCACTAGCCAAGCTATTCCCAGCATGAGAGGACCATGTTATACTTGCCTGCCATAGAGCTGCTAAAGATGAGGAGCCTGTCAGAAAAAAAGAGGTGGCAACCCTAATTCAGCCCCACAGATATAGTTGATTGCAGAGCGATTCAAAGCCAGACTTCTAAGAGTTAAGCACTCAGAGCCCTGGGACTGGATAAATGAATCTGTCAGTTCAGCTTCTTCCACATTTGATTTTTTTTTTTTAATCTAAAGTTCTTTCTGTCACAAATATGAAGAAATTTGTGCATTTGGGAAATCTTTTTTTTTATCAGAGATGAACTCAAACCAATTTCTCCCCCATCCCTAACTGATTCCCCATCCCTATTGGTGTATCTAGGGACTCCTTGCTCCTGTAACGTTCTGTCAGCCTGTTAAGAAGGCCTTGCTCCATGTCCCACCACCATCTGAGGTGCATTTGCTGAGTACATGGAACAGGGTCTTCTCAGTGGTGAAACTCCTCCCATTGGGAGGGTCATTTAGCCCCTTCCCTCACTGCCTCGTTGTTGTTGTTACATTTATGCCCCACCTTTTTGCTCTTGCAAGTAACCCAAGGCAGCTTACATGGTCTCCTCCTCTCCATTTTATCCTCACATCCACCCTGTGAGGTGGGTTAGCCTGAGAGTCAGCAACTGGCCCAATGTTAGCTTCTTGGCAGAGCGGGGACGAGAACCCAAATCTCCCGAGTCCCAGTCCAACACTCTAACCACTACATTACACTGGTGTACCTGTGATGTTCTCTGATCCCCAGTGCTTGTTTACGATGATGTTGTTTTACCTTAGTTGTTGGTTTAAAAAAACATTTGTGGTTGTTATTATTTTATTATGCTTATTATTATGTTATTATTATGTTTCTGCTCAAAAGTGGCATTAAAAATCTCTATAAAAGAAACAAATAATTTTTTTCCAGGTTTGAGACATCACAGGTATCTTTTGAAAATAAAACACCTCTGAGATGGGGATAATGCATAGATTCGAAGTGTCCAAAGTCATTGGTCTGCGCATGTAAAATGTCATACCTTACAGCATCAGTTTAAATGCAGAGCCCTATAGAAAGCTGGAGTCTATTCGAACCCATAGGAAGTCTTTGATGGGTTGACACAGTCTTTCATGAAGCTAACTTTCCAGGTATTCCGAGGCTATTAATCAACAAATATTCTCTTCATACAGGGATGTTCTCATCACTATACGACTTACATTTTCCTGTCTCATGCAGAACATTATAGAGATGTACTCTCTGGCTAGATAAATAATTGAACTGCAAATGACCCAGGGGTTTTCACCTTCATTGTTGGATTAATAATTCACTGCTTCGAAATGCATAATGGTGCATCATCTCAATCATTTAGGTAAAGAGGTTTCCCCCTAACAGCATGAGAATAAAATCTGAAAGGTAGCAATGATATACATGATTTTTTTCCCTTAACAGCTTTCATTCCAAAGCCTGTTACCGTCTGTACACTCAATACAAAAGGAATCCTTTCACCCAGCAGTGAAGTGGAGTAGAACAAGATATTTCGAATCCATAGAGAGCAATGAATCATACTTTACCAGACACATGGCGACCTAAGGACTAGGGCTGATGTTCAAATGCAGCAGGTGTGATATTCACCTGCAGTGTTCATACCTGCAGGGGTGTGAATTTAAACTATTTTAGCTAAGACGGGTCAGGGAATTGGATATAAATTACACATCCAGCAGCCTAGAAAAGCATATGGGTGCTTCTAGACGGAGGGCTCCCAATTAGAAGGCATTGTGAGGTGATTCCGTCTTTTTCTCCTTATCGGATTTTCTGTGGTAAGAAAAAAGACAGAAGAAGCAGTGGGAAAACACAGGAGGGTTATGAATGGAGGATGATGGCATCTGGTCCACTACCGCCAGTCCCCCACTAAAATACCGTCGATGAGTCAGGGTGAGGGCGTGATAAAAGCCTGATAACATCTAGATTAGATTATTGCAATGCGCTCGCTGCAGAGCTGCCGTTGGAGACTTTTCAGAAATTCTCCACTGGTACAACATACCAGATTGCTAACTAGTACTAATATTAGGGAATATATGTTGCCAGTACTAAAAGTACTATACTGGCTACCAGTTTGTTTCCAGGACCAGGACCAAGTCAAAGTACTAGCTTTGACCTTTAAAACTTGGCTTGGAACCAGGATACCCAGTGAATCATCTGCTCCCACGTGGACCTGTCCAACCGTTATTTATTTATTAAGAATATTTACATCCTATCCTTCCAACAGAATATTGCTCAAGACAGCGAACAGCAGCAAGAACATTTATCAAAATGCAAACTGAAATATATTTTAAAAGCCGCCATAAAAATGGTACACCAAAGAAATAAACAGCACTAAAAACAAAGACAACACTAATCATATCTACAGGCAGACAACAGATAGGCCGTAAGCTAGCCAAAAGAGGAAGTTTGTTTCCCCCCCCCCCCACACACACACACCTACTGGCTTGTGGCTGACGCTGGCTCAAGCTTGTCTGAGCGTGGAAAGCTAAGCAGGGTCAGGCAGGCATGGTTATTACTTGGATGGGAGACCCCTCCTCTAGTTTCCTGCATTGAGCAGGGGGTTGGACTTGATAGCCTTGTAGGCTCCTTCCAACTCTATCTATGAAATCTATGAATGCCATCAAACAAGGAGTGAAGCAAACCTCCTGAGGGAGGAAATGCTGAAGTCTGGGTGTGGCCACTGAAAGGCCCTCTCTCATGATCCTGCCAACCACACCTTTGACCTTGGTGGGACACTGAGGGGAGACTCCCCTGCAAATCACAGTGCCCAGGCTTGCATTGGAGCAGACGGGCCTTCAGATATTCTTGTCCTAAGCCATTTCTTTAAATTATTATATTTACTTATGTCATCCACATCTCTCCTTTTTTTCCTCTTGCAAGGAACCCAAGGTGGCGTACATGGTCTCCCTCCACTCCATTTAAACTTCACAGAACCTTGTGAGACAGGTTATGCTGAGAGTTAGTGACTGGCCCAAAGTCACCCAGTGAGCTTCATGGTCGAGTGGGGACTGGAACCCGGATTGCCCAAGTCCCAGTCCAAAACTCTAACCACTGCACCACACCGGCTCTCATTTAGGGCCTTAAAGGTCAAAACTTTACTGGGCTCAAAATCAAAATGAGTCATGTGCCTCCTATAACCTGCTCCAGACAGCAGACTGCTCAGAAAGACCCCATTTGGTGTAACAAGATGGAGCCTTTTTGGTCTTGGCACCTTGCCGTTGGAAATCCCTCCCGCTGTGCATCTTGCTTGCCCTCCCTCCCTCTCTGTTTATTTATTTATTTATTAGAAAGAAACTGAAGGCACTGCTTTTTCCCTTTGCTTTTAATAAGGATTGCTGCTGTTGCTAGTGCTGAATGGTAATTTCTTGACTGTTTCGTTTGTTTAAATTTCAAGTTTGAGTCTATACTGATGGTCTTGCATTTCTGTGTTTATTAGCTGTCTTGGGAATCCCCACAATTAAGATGTGGGATATAAATATATGTAATTAACTAATTAATTAACCTATAAAATAGGGGGAAATGTTTAGTTATAGAGCAGCCTGAGAGCTACAAGGAACACAATTTGCCAATATCGCAGTATCTGCAAGACAAGGGGGCTGCATTCAGTAGGCATATGCTCAGAACCTCCCTTTGCGGAAGGAGGTCAAAGATCTCTCTGGATGGCTCCTAGCATTACCAATCAGAAGCCATTGCGTAGCTCAGCCTTCCCCAAGATGGTGCCCTCCAGCTGTGTTGGACTAGACCTCCCAGCATGCCCCAGCCAGGGCTGGGACATGCTGGGAGTTCTAAACCAACACAGCTGGAGGGCACCAGCTTGGGAAAGGCTGGTCTGGTGTAGCTATTCCATTCTTTCCACCTTAACATATTTTTCGTGGTAAGAAAAATCAAGGAAGAAGCAGTGAGAAAAGATAGGAGGGGTACAAATGCAAGACTTTGGAAAACGTCCCCCCCCACACACACACACACAAATCCATGACCGAGGCAGGGCAATTGCATGATAAAAGCCTCATCCGGACTTAGAGGGATTTTCTTTTCCCAGAAAACAGAGCCCTGAACATGTTCTATGGCTTGCTGTCTTTCCTAGGACTACACAGCGACGATATATTTGCGGCAACGCTGGACAGATCCCCGTTTGGTTTTTCAGGGGAACGAAAGTTTTACTCTGGATGCCCGGCTGGTGAAATACCTGTGGGTGCCAGACACATATATCGTGGAGTCGAAAAGGTCTTTCTTACATGAGGTCACAGTAGAGAATCGGCTTATACGGTTGTTCTCCAATGGTACCATCTTGTATGCTTTGCGGTAAGTCTTGCAGGGAGCGGTGCAATGCAATCCTGTGCATGTCTATTCAGAAGCAAGTCCCATTAAGTTCAGGTAAACTTGTACAGAATTGCAGCCTTACTGTAGGAGTGAAATGAATCCCCAATAACATCATCATCATCATTTAATCATCATTTATTTATTTATTATGGTCAGAATAAATAACAGAAAAGCTTTTGTTGGGTACAGCCTTCAGGAATTCAGAATTCTGTTGGCACCCATTGGATGCAGAATACCTGAAGATTGACTCAAGCTGTGGAAATTATTTTCCCAGTTACACATTTCATTGCTATTTTCATTACTCTTTGTGCACACCTGTAGCTTTTTCTTTTTCTTTTTGCACTAAAGGCAGTTATCACCACATACTCTTAGTAACACTTTGGTACCCCAATACAGAACTTCTTTTAGAGCAGGGGTCCCCAACAGGGTGCCATGGCACCTGCAGGGACCTCCAACTGTGCCCATGAAACTCTCTCCGCTCCCTTCAAAAAATGATTTTTAAATTTTTTAAAAAGTGAAAAAATGTTAGGGCACCAGGTTCTCCTTCCTGTTCCTGAACCTGCCACTGATCAGCTGTTCAGCAGGCAGGAAAAGAAGGAAAGAGTTGATTCTTGGCTCCACCCAACCTTTTGCCGTCCCTGCAGACCTTTCTCCTTTGTGCATTCGCGTGCTTTCTCTCTCTCTCCACTCCAAGCCTGCAGCCTTGCTATTTCTCTACACCCAACCCCTTTCCTCACTGTTTCTCTCCATTCCCTGTCCTTAGCCTTCTTTCCTTTCCTGGCCCTTCTCTTTCTCTCCCACTCACCTCTTTATGTTGCTATTTCTCTCCACATCCGGCCTCTAGCCTTGCTGTTTCTCCCCCCCCCTCCCATGCACACACGCCTCTTTTGATTAGCCAGGGCCGCACAGGAGCCATTATGTGACTAGCCACATCCTCCATGGGAGCCATTTTGTGGTGGCGCCCACAGCAGTTTCTCAAATTCCCAAATGTGCCCATGGGTCCAAAAAAGGTTGGGGATCCCTGTATTAGACTGTATTCAAGGAACCGGATAAGTGATGGCAGAGCTACAATTGGAGGAAATTAATGTTCCGGGTCAGGCGTTAACAGAGATGGCAAGTAACATTTCTACCAATGCAAACATTGCTTATTTATTCAACACCATTAAATTTGTGTGCCTCATACATTCCCTTTAACTCACATTGTCCTTCATCTAAAAATAGGAGCTTCTCTACTAAAGTCCTTTGACATCTGCCTGACCATCACCGAGTACTCCCTCTTTGCCTGGGCCAGCTTTCCCCAGCCTGGTGTCCTTCAGATATGTTGGTCTACAATTCCCATTGTCCCCAGTCAGTTTTTCTCCTTTTTTGGTGATGTGTTAGTAGCCACCCTAATGAAGCAAGAGAGGTGGAGCCACATGGATGTTCTGGGAGGCACTCCCAAGAAATTACTCTTCCATTTTACGCACAGAGAAAGGCTAAATTATGTTCTGTCCATCAAGCGGAATATTACAACACAGGAAAGAGTTGCAGTATCAGTCTGGATCCTAGCTCTTTAAATTAAGCTGTCAAAATCCATGACGAGTTTTGGAGAATGATGGTTGTATCTCTGACCAAACACAAAATTGTCCCACAAAAACTGATATAGCATGCCTTTCAATTCAGTTATCTGTGCGTTGGCCCAAATCCTGCTCTGTTGTTTTTGTGTGTTTATTTTTATATTTGTATTTCACACTTTGGCCTATTTATTATTCATTTAATGCATTTCTTAGCTGTCCTTTGAGACTACAGTCTTCGCAAGGTAGCTTATGTCACAGTGGCTTCCATCATATGTTATCATATTTCCATAAGTGGAGATATCCAGATGTATATTAGAAAAACTGTTAACTGAAGGGAAGCTCAGACTGCAGCTCCAAAAGTTTTAAGGTTTGTTTACACTTCAGAGCAGCATCATTGCCATCTCCGGACCACTATGAAAAATGCAGATTGCTTTGCAATAAAATGCCTTCACAGAGTGCTTTCTCCTTTTGCAGAATCACGACCACTGTTGCATGTAACATGGACCTATCAAAATATCCTCTGGATACACAGACGTGTAAACTGCAAATGGAAAGCTGTAAGTATCACATTCTACAGACAGGTGAAAATATTTTGTCCGACTGGTTTTGAATTTGTTTATTCATATTTAGGTGACTAGTTCAAACATCTCATTTCTGTCTTTGACCTCTTAAAGTTTCCACCTGCCCTTTCAAATATAGAACCATTTCAAAAGGGAAGCATTTGTACGTAATCTTCTGATATATAGAATCAAATCAGAAGAGCTGTGCAGGATCAGACCAAAGGCCCATCTAGTCCAGCGTTCTGTTCACATAGTGGCCAACCAGATGCCCCGATGGGAAGTTCACGAGCAGGATATGAACTCACCAGCACCTTCCTGTCCGTGCTCCCCAGTAACTGGTGTACATAGGCATACTTCCTCTGATACTGGTACTCCAGTCCTACTATTCCATAACTCAGGGGTAGCCCTCCAGATGTTTTGGAGTACACAACTCCCATAATCCTTGACTGTGCTGGTTGGGGCTCATGGGGTATGTAGCCCAAAACATCTGGAGGGCACCAGGTTCCTACCTCTGCCATAATATATATGCACAGTTTCTCTCAAAATGCGTACCGTATTTTTCCGTCTATAAGACGCCCCCATGTATAAGACGCCCCCCACTGGGCAGTTTCGCAACCACGCAGTTTTCTCCTCAGCTTACTTCCGTGTATAAGACGACCCTCAATTTTTAGTCTAACAATTTTAGGAAAAAGTATAGTCTTATACATGGAAAAATACTGTATTTACCGTAAATACACACTTTGATACATTTAAAGTGTGTTGCAGTATTAGGGGGAAGTACAAAATCCAGGGCATAGTTAAGTTTCATTCCACACATTCATCTGAAACATGTAGATTGGGATGTTCTGTATAGAAATTCACAAAAGCTGAATTCCTCAAGCATCCCTAGCTGAAGGTGAGGCATTCTGCTGCGTCTTTTCATTGCAAGTGATTAAGGGTGCAATCCTATGCACGTTTAGACTGAAAAAAAGTATTACAACTCTAAGCATGCCCCAGCTCTTGCACCCAAACTGGGGATGCATAAGAATTAACTTCCATGCTGACTGGAAGGAGACAAGGCAAGAGTGGTAGGTCATGGAGAGAGGTGGTGGGCAGCTTCCTTTCTGGGCCAGTACTTTTGGCACATATTTGTTTCATTTGATTGATTGATTTCTTCTGGCATGAGCTGTTCTCTTGTGCCACACTAGTGTGCCATAGCACACAATTTGGGAATTGTGGCTCTGAAGAGTATTGGGCTTTTGCTGCTCGTGGAGGCATGAGGAACCAAAGATTCTTACGCCTTCCAGTCCCAGTGTAAGGACTGAATATCATGAGGACTTGTCTCTTTGTTCCTCTTTGTTACCAATTCAAGTAATGTCTGAAATCTCATTATTGTAAAACCAGGCTTTACTTGCCAGCTACTAGAATGGAGTTCCTATGGAACTGCCTATTATTTTCACATTAAAATCATATTAGTTTACCATGATTAACTTTATTACAATGCACAGACACTGAAATAATAATGATTAGCCTCTTGTTTTAAAATGTAGCTGGGTTTAGCCTTAAAAAGAGAGAGAGAGAGAGGGAGGGAGTAATTGGGCCCTATGTCAAGCTCCTGTGCCATATTATTCTTATGAAATTATATGCACATTGCCAACTAGAGATGCCATTAGGATAAATTAATGCTATTTAAATATATGCTAGATGAATTTACAACATTCAGTCATTTATTATAAAGTTTCCCTAAGTAACCGCAGTTATCATTATTATGAACAGGGCAGAAACTTTGAAAAAGTCGTATTTGGATGATTTGATTTGTACCTGGGGAAATCAGCACGTCCCTATCAGATGCAGAATTTAGTCATTTGTGTCTAGTAGCAAACACAATTTCTGTCTGTTTGTCATAAAGACAAACTGGTAAATATCAGTGTTGCCATTTTTATTGAATGGCAGATCTTTAATTAAATAGCTTGGCAAACTGAAACATTATTGGCCTGCTTGTTAAAGCAATCTGATTTTAGGAGAGCTGTATAACTCTTGGTATTTGCAATAGCTGCTGCTTCTCTCTCTCTCTCTCTCTCTCTCTCTCTCTCTCTCTCTGTGTGTGTGTTGTGGGGAGACTGCTCACAATTTCTGAGTCTGTTGGACAGTTAAATCCTGAACTTATATCCATGTGCCTGTTGAAATAGCCATCTTTACTTACAGAGGATTCATCCAAAGCTTTTTTCCCTGTCAACAGGGCAAAACCAACAATAGGAAATAACCCCAGATAACCATCCTTTTAATACCGACCTGATGCTCTCCAGATGTGTTGGACTACAACTCCCATCACCCGCAGCCAGCATGGCCAATGGCCATGATAAAAGTTGTAGTCCAAAACAACTGGAGGTCGGCAGGTTGAGAAAGGCTGACTTACAGCCACACAGTAGAAAGGGTAGATATTTGTCTAGCGGAGCCATGCAAAATGTTATGGCCAACCTTCTAGGCTAGAAATTTTGGCATATTCCCCTTCTTCCTTTCTCCTTTCAGCCAAACTTGTATGGGCAATAGCTCAGCAAAGCAACTACTTAGTGGTGCATTTCTTTACCAGCTGAAGGTGGGAGGGGCTTTCTCTTCTGAGTGCTCAGGAACAGTAGGAACTGAAGGAAAGGTTGAAGGCCTGATGTTAAAGGGAGGCAAGGAAAGTCTAGGAATCCAGCACTCTGGCGGATCCAGCAAGGGATCCAGCACTCTGGCGAAGAGGCATAGGTGGGTAAGTTGCAGCCCACAAGAAGCTAAAGGCATAGAAGGGCTTGACAACTCATAGGGCCAGACATCTAGGTGTGAGAAGGTATTATTAAAAGCAGGAGTAAGGATGTGTAAAACCTGCTCTTGATTCCATGGCGTTTTCCACCCTATTATTTCAGAGAGCCACAGAAACTCTGCAGAACATCTTTGCTTTTAGGAATTGCAGGAGTAAATCTGAAACGTAGCTGAATGCATATCAAAGCTTCCATCCAAACACAGATGCTCTTTCTCATTTTCTATGGGGCTGCACATTTGGCTGTGCATTGCCATTCCTAACCCCCAGTTAGCTTGCACTAACTCTTCACTTCCAAATGCTGATGCTGTCCCCACCAGCGGAGGCCGGTGACACCTGTGTCAGTGGGGCTCCTTATCCATTTCAGCTTGTATGCTGAGCTTCATTGGAGCTATCCATGGTGCTGAACTCCACCCCCAAAATAGGTTCGCCACCATGAAGCACCATGGATAGATCCTATAAAGTGCAGAATAAAAGCTGAAATGGATCAGGAGCCCCACTGGCATAGGAGTCACCAATTCTCATTTACTTTCTGTTTGAGGAGCCTCCCCACCAAATGGAAAGTAAATCAGAATTGGATAGGAAGTGGATTTGGGGTCATTATCCACACTAGTGCAACCTCAGTATCTGCATTAGAAATCAACCCAGCCAGGGTACTGTAGCATCCCTGAGTGGGAGTTGGAGTCCAGTGAAGGAGGCAGTGACAAAAAGTTTCAACTACTTGGGGTGCTCAGTTACCTCATACTATTTTTTTCCTGCAATCTATAGGGGGATATGATGAAAATGACGTACTGTACACATGGTTGAGAGGAAATTACTCTGTCCATGGCCTTGAGAACTTGCGACTCTCCCAGTACACATTGGAGTATTATTACACCCGTTTAGCGATGTCACATCAGGAAACAGGTAACTAACCTGGCTGGGGGATGCTGCGAGTTGTAGTCCAACACATCTGGTGGGTACCAGACTGGGGAAGGTTGCACTAATCACTTTAGGAAATGCGCTGCTGCTGCTGCTGCTGCTGATGATGATGATGATGATGATGATGAATTATTCCAGCCTTATGGCTGGGTCCAGGTTTTGGGAGGCCCTTGGCAAGAGACTTACAAACCCTGCATTCTGCTCCCCCCCACACACACAGCTCCTTCTGCCATGGCAGCTTCTGCTTCCCTTCCCCAGGAAGAAAACCAGCTGGCCTCTTACAGCCTTGAGATTTTGAGCGAGTGAGGCAGCCAGGTGTTTCTTCTGGTGGGAAATGGGAGATTGCTCTAATGGGCCTCCAGGACGATGTCTCCTATTTCCCAAAGGGAGGGATGCTTTGGTGACCAGAGAGGGAGCAAAGCATGACTCCTTTTGCCTGCCTGCTGCAAGAAGAAAGTTGGTGCTGCTATCAGAACAAAGGAGTTGTACACACACACACACACACAGAGAAATAGAAGATCACCCTTAAGGCCCTTACATCATCACAGGAGAGGGGCCTCTGGCGTGATCTCCCTCCCAACAGGAGGGGCCTCTGGTGACTGAATGAGAAGCAGCACTTTGTAATGTGATTCTGAACCACATAGAAGCTCCTCTCTCCACTGCCCCATAGCCTCCGCACTGGGCAGGAACAAGGTTGGGATCATCCTCTTCCCTGCATCTCTGGTCAGCAGTGGATCCCCTGCCAGTCTCCGGGTCTCAGCAGTTGCCCCTCCATGCTGCTTGCTGATGCCAGGCCTGTCTTCTGGCCAGTTATGAGATTATGAATCTCCACTGGTTCAGAAATGTACAGCAGTTGAAGTATCTTTGGCTTGGGACGATCTGTTCTCTGTAGATGCTTTCTTTTTCATGGTCTGTGTTTTCTTTCTCTAACTAGGCAATTACCCAAGACTGATATTGCAGTTTGAGCTCAAAAGAAATATCCTTTATTTCATTCTGGAGACTTACGTACCATCCTCCCTGCTTGTCATTTTGTCTTGGGTTTCTTTTTGGATCACCCTGGATTCAGTTCCTGCAAGAACATGTATTGGTGAGAGCCATTCCCTGAAGTAGGGCATTTATTATAGGCAAGCAAATGGTGTGTGTGTGTGTGTGTGTGTGTGTGTGTGTGAGAGAGAGAGAGAGAGAGAGAGAGAGAGAGAGAGAGAGAGACGGACAGACAGACAGAGACAGGGGAAGGAGAGCAGACGCCTGTTGTTTTCATAGATGTGCAGACTATGTTGAACGTAAGAACTGAAATGTGCTACCAAAATATCTAGAGTTGAAATGTATAATCACAAATATTTGACATTTGGCAAGTTTCTGATTTAACAACTCAAATTTTGAATGAGAAATACTGAATGCAAGTTTTGCATTTGCATCTTGAATGTGAAATTTTAAACTCACACTTTGAACGCTTTAGACTTGTTGGCATCGCTTGATTGTTTCGATTTTGGCAGGCTTCAGATGTGGAATCTCATAAGCTGTCGACTGTCAAATACTAATGACCATGGCAGGTTACCTATCAAATACCGTCAGGTAAAAAAATGCCGTCAACTGTCAACTATGAAATGTGGTTACATTTTAAATACTATTGCATGCCAACCATCAAACACAATTAAACATGGGATATCAAGTGGTGTCTCCCCCCCCCCCCCAATTGTCTTCCAGGGATGCCCGAGTTTCTTTGGAAACTTATCAGAGGTTTCTCTAGGATAAGGTCAGCAATAGTAGGAAAACTTAACTGAAAGATAAATTGCCCACTGCTACAGATCACTACAGGGAATGTTGGGTATGTTCTAGGGTACACGCTCAGTTCATACAGGAGAAAGTGGGGCCCAACTGCCCCATGTAGACTGAATGTGCACCCTAGAATATATTCCAGAATCCTTTGCAATCCGCAGGGGTTCCTTGGCAAACAATTTGATGTGGAATGTGTTTCTCGAAGGCAGGATATTTGCAAACTACTGTGATACACACCATTGCAAATCGGCTTTCAGATGCTGTCAAATTGTATTTCAAGTATCAAATACATCAAATATCAGAGAGCAGCTGGAGAATATGTGACATCAAAATTGGGGATTCAGCTTCTCACAGTCTCTGATTCTTTCAGTCTTAAATCTAGTTTATTCTGAAATTGGAGAATTCTTCCTGTCTTAAGTTCAACTCACTCTGAAATGTGAGAATTGTTTTTTAAAGTTTGCATGAAAATATGTAAACATTTTTGTGTGCATTTCTCCTAATTTGTGTGCATTTTTGTATCCAATTTTGCTGAATATACACAACTTTGCAAGCAATTTGCCTGATAGAATGCATTCTTGAATGTTATTTTCATTAACATATGCATTTTTTTCTATACATTTTTTGACTGGAGTCCTCCACTGCAAAATTTGGAGTAGGGTGAATTTTGGAGTTTCAGTTCACATATTGGTTCAAATGGGCAAGAGTAGGTCAGTTCGCATTAAAGTGCGAACCTTCAGTTCATCCAACGACATCTGAGACTGTGCACACATAGCCTTCCCAGAAGACTGGTGGCTACGGCAGTGAAATCTAGGCCCCTGCTCCTCCTTTAGAACAGCTGGATGGGGACAGCCAATTCGCCTTTCGCAATTGAATGCATAGAAGAACCAAATTTGGATGAAGTTTTTGTTCATGCACTGGTGTGGAATAAAGGTGAAGAACATAAGCTATGGTCCTGAGATCCCTGGCACACATCTTAACTTAGCTATAAACTCACAGGTTGACCTTAGGCAAACCACTATCCCTCAGCTTCACCTCCCCATAAAGTGGAGTTAACCATACTGACCATACAGGATGGCTCTAAGAATTACTAGGATAATATCCATCAGCCTTCCCCAACCTAGTGCGCTCCAGATGTATTGGACTGCAACTCCCATAATTTCTAGCCAATAGGGCCAATGGCTATGTTGGCTGGGAATGATGGGAGTTGCAGTCCAGCACATCTGGAGGGCACCAGGTTGGGGAAGGCTGATATGCGGGAATGCTTGACAATGTGATCCTAAGCAGATTTATTCAGAAGTAAGTCTCGCTGAGCTTTATGGGGCTTACTCCCTGGTAAATATGCTTAGGATTACTGTTTTTAAAAGTTCCTGTATGAATATTAAATATTCTGATAGCATTATGTTTTCCACCACAGATTTCTCTATCAGCAAGCAGGTATAGGCTATGCAGGA
Source organism: Shinisaurus crocodilurus (assembly GCA_021292165.1). NCBI lineage: Eukaryota > Metazoa > Chordata > Lepidosauria > Squamata > Shinisauridae > Shinisaurus > Shinisaurus crocodilurus. Next base: position 165,687,195 of record CM037879.1, on the reverse strand, counting down.
TTGAAATCCCAAATGTCAGCCTTATAAAAAGAGAAAAGAAAAAGCCAGATGTTTGTTGAGAGCCATGGCTTGTTGAGAAAGGATAATTGATCACAGCATTACCATCTTAGTACAAAACTAGGAAGAAACATCCCCTCTGAAAATCTCAGAGAAAAATACTCTTCCATCTTCCAAGAAAACACAAGTTTTTCTACTGTACTTTCCAGGAGTAACAACTGTGCTGTCAATGACAACTCTGATGATGGGCTCACGAAACTCAGTAACGAAGACCAACGGGTTCATAAAAGCCATTGATGTTTACCTGGGCATCTGCTTCAGCTTCATATTTGGTGCTTTGGTGGAATATGCAGTTGCACACTACATCACATCTCAAAAATGTGCAGCCGATAAGCCTCAACAGGTACACAAAATATATAATTGTCGTCAGAGATTTCTGTGAAGAGACATTTTCACTGAAAACCTACAAAATGCATTTGCTTGATACAGGAGCTAAGGCAAGGCAGCTATAAGGATGGGAAAGCCTGGATTGAGGCACAGATAGTAGTGTCATTTTTCTCCATAGATCAACCTTCCCCAACTTGGTGGCCTCCAGTTTCTTCAGACGACAATTCTCAGAATTCCTGATCATTGGCCATGCTGGCTGGGGCTGATGGGAGTTGCAGTCCAAAATGTCGGGAGGGCACAAGGTTGGGGAAGGCTGCCACAGAGGCAAGGAGGCTATGAAAGAACAAGCCAGGCCATGAGAAGGAGCATGAACCCTCTCCTTAGTGCAGCTTATGGACTATCCCTTTTCTGCCTGGAGGCAGGATGGTCATTATCATCTGGGCTTTCACGTTCTCAGAGAAGTAGAACACCATCAGAAACCAAAATAAGGCCATCAAGCAGATAGGCACTTCACTAGTTTTGAATACTTATAGATTCTTATTATGTTTACTCTTGCTCCAGGTTTGAGGGAGCCAAGGGCAAAGTATCTGGTGGTGCTGCCTCCTCTGTTGGTGGGCCCCAGTGGGTTTACCTGTGGAGCCGACAGTGTTCTGGAGATCATCATGCTGATGGATCTGATCACCCACTTTAATTTTTCACAATGACTGGGTTCGCATGCCACACCATGGCTCGTCATGACTTATTTAATTAAGCCACGACGAGCTGCAAACCCAGCTGGCAGAGGTTATGCGAAGGTTAAACAACCCTTGCATAACCCATGGCCTGTTCCAGGGTTATGTGAGGGTTGTTTAACCCACGCATAACCCCCACCAGCCGGGTTCACCTGAAACAACAACCCACTGTTGGGGGTTGAATATTCAGGATGGCGCCCATGGCTCGTCGTGGCTTAAATAAACCACGATAAGCCACACAGTGTGTTGTGAGAAAAGTGTCAATGCCTTCAATGTAATGTTGCTTTGGGGCATTGTGGCAACCGCACCAAGCCACCCACAGCTTCTCAGAGCATCAGGCTAGAAAAAACTCTTTTAAGAGGGTCATTAGGACAGGCATAAGTAACAATATATGGAACATCTTCCATGTCACACAGGCCAGTCCTAAAACTGGCATTTAGCCACACTCTGGCTGTTGTTATTTCCAGAAACCTAGCAGAGTAATGACAATCCATGGTCTGATCCACTGTTGCATTAGCTAAAGGTTGGTGGTACAGTTTCTGTGAGTGATGGGGTGGGGAAAGTAACTTCATTATGGTAGTGAGGGAAATTTATTGGGGCTAGGAGATTCGTAAAGATGTGTAAGCCATCCAAGGATATGTTCATGGAGTGCCTAGACAGGATATTATTCTTTGATCCCTCAGGCTCTAGTATCAGTAAGCCAGAATTTGGTTTTAGCTAAGACTTCCAGGGATTTTTAAAATTCCAGTTTAATGGTATGTTGGCAGCAGAGTCACATGAAACTTCTGCCCTTCGCCATTGTATCCTCTTGTATTTTGGTGGTTTTGTGTACTAAACAGTAGTATGGTCACATCATCTGTCAGTAACTTTCTTCTATTCTAGGCTTCTACAAATGATGTTACTAGAGAAACTGAACATGTCATCATCACCAACATCCTTAATACTTCCATCACCAGCTTCAATCAAAAGATAAACTTTGCCACCATTGATAATGTCACCTATGGTGGTTTAGCCATGACCCCAAAGGACAAAATTCGGTTTATCTTGAAGAACAAAATGCGCAAAGTTGTCGGATATTTCACAATCCGAAATCCAAGCAACATCGACCACTATTCAAAATTGCTATTTCCTTTGTTTTTTGTATTAGTCAATTTGTTGTACTGGGCCTATTACTTGTTTTTTTAGGAAAGCACAACTTTCTCATAGCATGGGAACTGTCTGTATCAGCACAGTGTACTCAGGGGTTCACTTTCAGCCCAAGTGGATAATACATGAATGCGGCGTGTGCTGGGCGAATCCTTTGGACTGGGGAAGGAGGGTCTGCTTGTAAGACCATTTCAGCAGCTGGTGACTTTGAGGAAAGTCAAAGTCTTGCCTATGTTGGCTCCAGTGGAGGCTGGTGACTCCAACGTCAGCAGGGATGCATATCTGCTCCGGATCTTATTCTGGAACTCCAAAGGAGCTATCCATAGTGCTGAACCATATCCCCAAAATAGGTTTGGCACCATGGATAGCTCCTTAAAAGTTTTGGAGTAGAATTTGGGGCAGATATGCAGCTCTGCAGACATTGGAGTCACCATCCTCCACTGGTTGGCTCCCAACCACTCCAAACTGTGGTGAGCATGACAGTGGTTGCACTGTCAGATTCAGGAATTTGGCCAAACCCAGCATTAACAGTGATGTACTGACAGCCAAATCCTGTGTGTGGGCGGCACAGGTAGATCTATGACCAGTTGGTTGTGAGGTAAAGCAGGTGGAAGCCATCAAGGGTAAGGCTCTTCTTGTTGCTGTCACATGCTGAAATGAATAGGCCTTGTGTGACCTACTGTGTTTCAAGGCTGGGTAACTATTTTACATGGTCAACACAGCTAAGTCTCACCATGCCATTTTAGGTCATGGACATTTTATGTTTGTGTAAAAACAATCTTCAGCTAGTTGTTTTCAGTAGGGATAGGAGAGAAATTGGTTCAGTTCGCATGTTAATGAGAATTTACCTAATTTCGCTGTTTCGAACCACCCTGCAGATTGACACTCAGTTATCCTTTGAAATTCACACTTCTCCAAATTTTGCCATGGAGTTTTCTAATTACCGTAAAACATGTGTTGAAAAAATGCATATATTCATGAAAATAACACGCATTAGAGAAAATGAAATTCAAAAATGCATTATATTAGGAAATTGCAAAAAGGTGTATACTGGTGGGGAAATGCATACAAACATTTCAAACAAATGTATGCATACAAATGCATACCAGTATAAAATGTGTATACTGGTGGGGAAATGCATACAAACAGGCATGTATTAGGAGAAATGTGCACAAAAATGTTAGAATTTTCATGTGAACTTAGAAAAATTCTCAACGTTCGCAATGAATTGAACTTGGGGTTGGAAAAATAAGAAACAGAGAGAAACTGAAATTGACAGATTTGTCCATCCTTAGTTTTCACCCACTGCTGGTTGCTTCCTGCTGGTCTCGGGTGAGACAGTCAGTGTTACCTGATGGTGAGCAGGAGGCTTTCTTATCACCATCTTCTTTCAAGGTCAAATACAACTTGGCCCATCCTGTAGAGTACAAAATGCTTTAAATAATAAATAAGCGTCTCAACGAATCGGCACCTCAGGATCTCCCTTAACAACAAGAACTAGATGCTCATTGTTTAATATCTCCTATATCTATACAAAAAAAAATCTGGGTTGGTGCAGATAGGAGTTTTTCTTCCAACACGAATAACAGGCTCTGGGCCCCCCAGTCTAGACTGGGACTGCAGCAGGGTGCAAAGGGTTAAAACACCTTTCCTTCTCCACATACACACACCAGGGTCCCAATTTGGATCATGTCACCTGTGCCTGCTATTTACTTTTTAAAAAACTATTCACACAATTGCTGATTGCTTGAATGGCGACCCATCTTGATTCGCCCTCCGTGATGAATCACCAGCATGTGGTTTTAGAATATCTCTTATAAAGACACATTCCTTTGACTTACTGAAGTCATTGTAATAGTCCTGCATTGCTACACAGATCTTCCTATGCCACTCCATAACAACACTGGCAAGATGCAAGAACTTCACTCTGTGCTACATGCATTGTACAGCCAATATAGGCCTCTCAATCAGCTGAAGGTTTTTAAACTTATTAACTGTGCATCTGACCGTTCAGCTTCTCCAGCTTGGGGCCTTCCAGATGTTGCATATTTCAACTCTCATCAGCCCCCACCAGCATGGCCAATGCTTAGGAATGCTGGGAGATGTAGTCCAAAACATCTGGAGGGCACCAGGTTGGGGGAGGCTGACTTGGTTGATCAATAATATCAAAATGTAAGCAGTGTGCTGAACATAGTCCAGTAAATAAAGATACTGATTCTCTCAACATCAAATAATGGATTGCATTGCCCGAGTTCAAAGGTTTACATAGATTCAGACAGAATTCTGCTGTCTGCAAGGGCTCCCCTATCTGTGGAGGGGATAGCTTGCCTTGGCAGATTGGGCTGATGCAGGACTTCTAGGCAGGCCCTACATGTGATGCATGGCAAGTCCATCTAGCCGGTGCTTGCCAAGTGATTGATTAAAGTCACTCAGATCTCTTCCTCTATGAAGTGAGCACAACCTATGAAGCATTATGGATTTTTCTTTAATAACTTTTTATTGAACCATTTTCCCTCCGTATATTGTGAAGGATCAAAACCACATATTCATAAATCATACATTTTATAAAGTGCAACTCTTCAGGAAAATAACCCCGGAACAGAATAGCAATAGAAGGTGAATAAGCACAAATTCTAGTAATGAAATGTGGGCTTGTACATCTTGGCATTTAAAAGTACATTCTATAAAATGTAATAAAGAAGACGGGCATTAAAAAAAATAAAATAAACAGCAACAAAAAGGATACTTGCTCTGTGTCATTTCTTTTAAATCTCAGCCAAAATAAAACGCCTTTGCTCTGTTCTGCAGAGCAAACACCCCAAGTAAATTTTTGTATGTTAAATTGAAGGTGTTATTACTTGCCTTAGGCCACATATTTATGTTCAAACTTTTAGTCTATACAGTAATACCTTGGATTGCAAGCATAATTCGTTCCGGAAACGTGCTTGTAATCCAAAACACTCTTATATCAAAGCGAGTCTCTGGCGGGCGTGAGCGGGGCCAATTTTGGCCCGCTCCGCCCACTCGAGGTGAGCAGTTACATCCCTACAACTACTTGTATTGCAAGACGTCACTTGTTTATCAAGTCAAAATTTATTTTAAAAATTTGCTTGTCTTGCAAAATGCTCTCAGACCAAGTTACTTGCAATCCAAGGTATTACTGTAGTTATCTTATATTGTCAAGAGAGTCACTCAGGAAATCAGGCCACAGTAGAAGACATGTGTCTGTGTGTACGGACATTTGCGTGCATCGCATAGGCTCCTACACAGTTGGACGGATCCGCCACAAACCTGGCATGGATGCATACTCTCCATCACCCAAGGACAAAGATTGGCGGGTTCAAATCTCTGAAAAAGCCATTACTTTGCCTGTACAGCCCAAAATAGATGATAGCCAATGGTGTCACTTGGAATGTTCGCAGGGGCCATTCAGGAGAGGTTATGCAAATCACTCCAAAGACATTTAGAATGTTCGTATGAACTGCCGCCCCAGGGGCCCAATCAGGAGCGGATATGCAAATCTCTCCTACGTCCAAACAGAATGTTCATATGCACTGCAGCCAAGGGGGGGGGGAGCTGGGATTTCATTGTTGGGTAGTCCCGGGGGGGGGGCAAGCTGGGATTACATTGTTGGGTAGTCCCAAGGGGGAGGGGGAACAGGGATTTCATTCCTGTGTAGTCTCGGGGGGGGGGGGGGAAGCTGGGATTTCATTTCATTGTTGCGTAGTCCTGGGGGGGGGAGAGCAGGGATTTCATTGTGTTTGTGTGGTCCCGGGGTAACAGGGATTTCATTGTTGTGTAGTCCCGGGGGGGGGAGCTGGGATTACATTGTGTGGTCCCACGGAGGAGCAGGGATTTCATTGTGAAGTCCCGGGGGGAGCAGGGAATTCATTGTTGTGTAGTCCTGGGGGGGGGGAGGAGCTGGGATTTCATTGTGTAGTCCCAGGGGGGGGCAGGGATTTCATTGTGCAGTCCCAGGGGGGAGGAAAGCAGGGATTTCATTGTACAGTCCTGGAGGGGGAGCAGGGAATTCATTGTTGTGTAGTCTGGGGGGGGGGGAGCTGGGATTTCATTGTTGTGTGGACCCGAGGGAGCTGGGATTTCACTGTTGTGTAGTCCCAGGGGGGGGAGCAGGGATTTCATTGTTGTGTAGTCCCGGGGGGGGGGAAGCAGGGATTTCATTGTGTAGTCCCGGGGGGGGGGAGCTGGGATTTCACTGTTGTGTAGTCCCAGTGTGTGTGTGTGGGAATTTCATTGCTGTTCAGTCCCCGGGGGGGGGGGGAGCCGGAGCAGAGATTTCACTGTGTAGTCCCAGGGGGAACAGGGATTTCATTGTGCAGTCCCGGGGGAAAGGGAACAGGGATTTCATTGTGTAGTCCGGGGGGGGGAGCAGGGATTTCATTGTGTAGTCCCGGGGGGGGGAGCAGGTAGTCCGGGGGGGGGAGCTGGGATTTCATTGTGCAGTCCCGGGGGAGCTGGTAGTCCTGGGGAGTTGGGATTTCATTGTGTAATCCCGGGGGAGCTTCCATCATGTTTCTTTTAAAAACAATTGTACCAAATCCTAAAATCCACACGAGCAAAGCCGCGGGCAACAGCTAGTTAGAGTATAAGAGCCAGGATGTCTGCAGAGGAAGATTTGCAGGAGGTTCAAGAGAAGGTCAGGGGAAGGACCTTAGGAAAAGAAATGTAGGGCAAAGGTGAACAAGAAACTACTGTCCTGATTGGTTGGGGAGGGAAAATAACTAATTTTAAGATAAAAGGCAGAAGCAGAGAGAGACAGAGAGAAGAAGAGAAGCTCAGAGTCCTAGAAGAAAGACAGAAAGAGCAAACAAACCAACTGCTAAAACTGGAGAACTGATTGAGGTAGGTGGATGGATTGTGACAGTAAGATATTGCTTGGATAAGGGAGCTGGATAAAATAGGGGTACAGTCTAGTAGTTAAGTTAGTTGTTCGACCTGTTTATCGCTGGTTGCTTTATTACTCTGTTGCTCACATGTTTGTGTGTGTGTATCCATTCAGATTCTAAAACTTTCTGCTGTTAACATTTTTCTTCAGTAAAAATTTACATGTTGTTGTTGGAAATGTTGTGGTCTGTTTTCTTTTTGGGCTACCCACCCTATGTCTAATAGCCAATCTCTGAGATGCAGGGATTTTTAAGGCGGGTTTGTTGGAGGCAGCTAGAGAAAAAATATTTTCACCTGGTGGCAGTGGGAAAGGTCACAGGAATGGAAGAGCAAAAAGGAGTGGAGGCATACTCTTTTGCCTGTTTTCCCTTCCACTCATAGAACAAAGTATTGCAGGTCCACGAGACACCCCCCCCCCACTGGCTTCTCTGTATGTTGGATGACATCAGTGGGTGTGGACATCAGCGCCCACTTATGTCCTTGCCCTCTGCTCATTTTGCCTTTGTTCATGGTGAGGGAGGCACAGAGATCTGTGCCTCCCTCAACACTGAGAAAGGGACTTGGCTGGTGCTGGGAGGCTTCACACAGCACACATCATCCCCATGGATGATGTGTGCAAATGGATTTGACCAACCAAGTCCCTGGTCTTGTACAGCACATGTTGTCTCCATGGGGCGGCACATGACTGGACCTGGCTGACACCCCATGCCTTCCCCCACTGGGGATGACACAGGGTGGGTGAAACACTTAAGCATTCCCGCAACTGGGAGGGGAATCCCCTTGTTATCTCTGATCTGTTGGTGTAGAAGACGATACTGAATTAGATGGACTCAAGGTCTTACTCAGTATAAGGTAGGTTCCTGTGGACCCAGGTAAGGGCAGTATGATTGATTAGCAAGAATTTGGGGGGCTGGGAAGGTGAGGCTGGTGACTCCTATGTCAGTGGGGCTCCTTATTCATTGGAGCTTTTATTTCTGAGCTTTATACAAGTTATCCATGGTGCTGAACCCCATCCTCAAAATAGGTTCAACACCATGGAACACCATGACCGTGCAAAGCTATGGGTTTATACTCAGAAGTTAGTTTCACTGTGTTTAATGGGGCTTACTCCCTAGTAAGTCTGTTTAGAATTGCAGCCTGTAACGCTACTGAGCCCTTTCTACAGCAGTTATTACCACAGGTCAAACCAGAAAATGATTGTTTTGTGAATGTTTTTCTAAGTAATGTGCAAATACATAATATACACTGACTAGTATTCCCTTACTACTAATAATAAGTGTGTGTGTGTGTTTTATGTCTTTTACACATACATGCATCCACGCACGGATGCACGAATGACTTGGTAAGGTCAGGCATACCAAGTGGTATGCCTGCAAAAGAGGTGGCATAAGTTAAAAATTGGAGTCAATGGACTCCCAGGTGATTGCCTTTCTTTTCCCTCTGCTCTGCTGCCACCACCCAGCCACCATCCTGCCACAATGGAGAATAAGATTCCAACTAATTCAGCAACCACCAGGAGTTTACCAACCCTGGAAAAGGGAATACAGATGTGAAGCTTGGTGCTGTATTGCTCTGTTCCCCTGCCCCCCCCCCAATATCTAGAGAACTATGGGCACCAAACTGGAGGAAACTTGCTGAGAGGGTTTTAAGCATGAATGGGGCATTTGTACAGACAACAAAGAGGCCAGGCCAACAACAAATATAGGAAGGGCAGGTGGATAACTCTTGTGTATTCTCATCTCCCGTGTGGGTACCAGAAACAAACACCCACCTGGAACCTCCACTCCCCTGCAGGAACTGGGATTGCATTCATTGCAAGGAGAAGGTACTCTACATAGGTAAACAAGGGGGCTCACCAGGGAGGGTGAACCTTCTGCATCCCTGCTCCTTAAGCACCCTAAAGTATGTAGAGAGGACCAAACACCTAGGGCCACAGTCTGTCCCCCTCTCCCTCCTGCAGCACGGGAAAACGGTGTAACCCCCCCCCCCCCCATTGTGCAGGACTGTAGCTCATTGACAGAGTGCATGCTTTGCATGTAGAAGATCCCAGGTTCAATCCTGGGCATCTCTAGGCAGGGCTGGGAAAGAGCCCTGTCTGACATACTAGAAAACTGCTGCCAACCAAAGTAGACAATACTGAGCTACATAAAGCAACATTCTGACTTGGGATAAGGCAGCTTCCTATGCTCCACTTAACAACCTTGCCTCAACTTGGTACTTTCCACCATTGTGTCTTAGCCCAATTTTTGCACAATATGGAGTTCCTTCAAGAAACTTTCTTGCTTGACCTTTCCTGAACTTGTTCATACTGCTGGATCTTCTTCGTCCACATTGTCCCAAATCTAGCAGAAACAAACTGACTTTACCGTCCAAGTGTCAGTTGGAGCGTTCAAAAGTTTGATATTAATGTTCATTGACATGAAAGAGCTCAGTCTATGCTTTGTATTTTTATGCTACATGTGGTTCTTATCATCGTTTCAAAATATAGTGGCGCATGTAAATGTTTCCATCTGTTGACATGAAGCTCATGCATTTTTCATAAAAGATGAGGATCTGCAAGCAGACGCTTACTGAGCTGGGAGCAGTTCCATTGGTCTCCTCCATCCAAAATTAAACATGACAGCATGAACATCCCGAAGCCACATTTTACATAAATCAAATATGCCTTGATAAGGTAGAATTATCACTAAGCTGTTTATTGGTTAAGTTCTGCCCGTTGCATAATCATCGTAGATAGTTTACAGCCATTGAGGATGGAATCAGATGCGGGGAGAGAAGACTTGCTAATAATAACTTCCTCAATACATCCATGGCCCACCATTTGTCACTGTGAAACAGGACCTCCATATAGCCAGCATGAGGGAACTTATTTAGGAATAACAGATCTAATGACTTCCAGGGTGTAGCTGTGTTAGTTTATTGCAGCAAAAAAGCCTTGCAGCACCTCAAAGCCTAACAAATTAAACCTTTGTGGCATAGAGCCCACTTCATCAGATGCATGATGTTACTCAGTTGGCAGGTATAGATACACATTGGTGTAGAGTGGTGGTGGTGGAATGTAAATAGTCATGAAATGGAAAAAGCACAGCCTGACACAATTCAATTAGAGCTTAAAGGTGTGAAGAGTAAACACAGTGACCATTCACAACAATCTAACAAGCTGACCTTGTTTCCTGTTTGCAAAATGTAAGAGTGGTCGTGTAAGTCCTGTGTAATAATTAAAGGTTTGAGCGTTAAGGTATGGTCATGCTCTCCTTTTATACCAGACCCAGCAGTGCAAGCTCATTCTGTTTCGTACAAAGTGGATAATATAAGAATAAGTAGCCATAAGGTATGCCTACATTGGTGCTAAGCGGTAGCTTTCCCCCCACTTTTGTGGTCTCGCTTTGTTCCTTCAAGTTCCAGGATTGCTGTGAACCTGTTTCTTGTAAATGTACATTTCTGTATCTTAGGGTTAAGGGGCTATTCCTGGGTAGGGCTTTGGTTTCTTTTGGGGGGCAGGCTAGTTTAGGGGTACAGGGCAGGCTGTGTGGCACACACAACTCTGTCCTCCAATGCCTCAGCACTACTCCCTGCCCCATAACATCTGCCGCCTGAGGCAGCTACCTCGCTCTGTTTAATAGTAGGGCGGCCCTGCTGCTCCTTGTCTCTGCCTCTTTCTTCCAAAGCTGCCAAAGTCCTGTTTCTGCTGTCTCTCTGTCCCCTCTCCTGAGCTGAAAGGGTCTCACCTTTCAAAGCTTTGATGGCTTTCTTCAAAATACTCAAGAGAGATCTTCAGCTCTCAGGAGACACTGCCTTGGACATTTAATTGGACAGGCAGGCCGTGTATAAATATGTTGAATGAATTAAATCTCCTATCATTTGTTCCCGTTGATGAAACATCAGCCCCCCCTTCAATGATATTTGGGGACTATTCCTAGACTATGTTTTAGTAAAGGGAAAGGGGAGTAACCCATGTCAAGATATGATGTATTTTTGGAATATTGAATAATAATGGATTATTATGATATAAATTATTTTTTGGTCCCGTGGTGATGGGTGCACCTCAGCAGTTATATGTATTTCTATATTTGTTTTATATAATGTTTGAAATAAAGTTAAATAAAAAAATTACAAAAGTAAATGTGAATGTTCATGCAGATTTTTATTTTTTTATCTTTTAATCCGCAGATTAATGTGGGGATGGGAAGAGACAGACTTGTGAATTACCGTAATCCATGCAAAACAGGCACGGAGCAGAAGTAGACTAGGAGAACAATCCTATGCCCCCTAGATAGCATCTGAGGGACCATAGGATAGTTCAGATTCCCAGATCTGAGGTCAGAGACAGCGCTCTGACCCCCCCACACACACACTGATGCCCCCTCACAGCTGGCATGGAAAGAACCATGCCGGCTACTCTCCATGGTTGGGAACTCAACCTCGGAGAGGGGTTAAAGGGGGTGTTTCAGGGGGTGGGGAAGGGAGGAGCCTGAGCGGCGAGGATACGAAGTATCCTGCAGCCGCTCCAGCCTCTTTCCCTCCCCCTCCGAGACGTTCCAGCTAGATGGGTGAAAAAGCCTGTCTGGAGGAAAGTGCAGGGTTGGGAGGACAGGGAGGTGGAGATCACCTCTGCCACTCCCCCCACTCTGCATTGGATAACCATAAGCCTCCAAGTTCACGTGCATCGCCATAGGATTGTGCCACGAGTGGGGCTTGGGGAGGTGGCAGCTGGTGGCAGGGACACCGATGACAGCTGCCCAAAGTTCTGCTTGGGCACTTTGGGCAGCTGTCATTGGCGCTCACTAGGAGCCACTTAGCAAGAGCGGCATGGGGATTGTGCCGCTTTTGCCAAGTGGCTCACTTGTTGTGGGGCTTGCCCCCCCGTAGGCCGTGTTATCTGGGTTTGGATGACACAGCAAGCCACAGAGGGTTAAGCAAACCCTAGAACAAGCCATGACTTGTCAGGGTGGCTTATAAGCCAAAATGACAACACCATCTCGGTTCAGAGACAACACACAAGCCATCTTGGCTTCGAAGCCATGGCGGCTTAGTGTATCATGCAAACTCAGTCATTGTCTTGTTTACATATATTTTGTTTTGTGGTTTATATTGTAATTGTCATTGGCTTTGAACAATAAAATTTGACTGGCTGACTAGACTGGACTAGATTACTGAAGTTAGTTCTCCCTAGGGGTGCCCCCGAAGAAGGTATTTGAAACACATTCAGCTCATAAGAGGCCTGCCTGGCACCAACTTTGTCATCCTTTTGGTGCCAGGTTAAGACAGCCCTCTGTGCTGAGGCATTTAAGAACATCTAGGGTTATTTTTAATGGCTTGATGGGCCATGCATGTTCAGGTGTTTGTAACAGGTCTATCCTATATTAAATATTGTTACTTGTGGCCAAATTGTTTTTAATTTTTTTAACGGTTTTTAATTTCTTTATTGTGGAATAATTTTATGGCTGTTTTATTGTATCTTGGCCTTGTTTTAGGCACTGTTGTAAACCACTCAGATAACTTTGGCTATTGGGCGGTATAGAAAATAAATAAATAAATAAATAAATAAATAAGACATATTGCTGTACAAGGGATTCTTGCCCCTTTCCACCTGTATTTGGTGCCTTCCCATTTTTCTTTTCTCCTTGAACACCTCCTAGAAATTTTGTTTAGTTCAGAATGAAGCCTCCCAACTTTTGTTGGCTGTTAGTCAATGTGAGCACACATTGTACCAATTTTGAAACTACTTCACCAGCAGCTTCGAATGAGCTGGTTTCCACCTTTAAAGCCTTCATTGGTTTTGGAATGGAAGACCTCAGGGAACAGCTTCTCCATTATGAAGCACCCTCCACACAAGTGTTAACATCAGCCTGATCTTCTGGGATCCCATCTCATGGTGAGATTAAGTTATCTTCTATGTCAGGGGTGGGCTACTTGTGGCCCTCCAGGTGTTTTGGCTTACAAGTTCCATCAGCCCTAGCCAGCATAGCCAATGGTGAGGGATGATGGGAGTTGTAGGTCAAAACATCTGGAGGGCCTGGATACAAATACATTCACTAATTCAATTTTTAAAAAAGATTAATATACAATTGAAACCAGAGGCTTTTCTCTTGGGATTAATGGATAGTCAGTTGGAAAGACACTATGGAACTTTATTTTTATATATGACAACGGCAATGAGACTATTACATGCACAAAAATGGAAAGTTCCAGCATTGCCTACAACGAAAGAATGGTTGGTCAAGATGATGGAGCTGGCAGAGATGGCCAAACTTACGTCATTAATTAGAGAAAAGACAACATCTACATTTATTGAAGACTGGAAACCTCTAATTGACTTTTTGCAGGGTTTAGAAAACAATGATTTGTTTATCTCTGGTTTTGTGGAATATTAAGAGGATGAACTGACAATAGAAAAAATAAGAAGATAAATTTTTGACAATAGAAAAAAGAGTTTTTCTTTTTTGATTATCGAGAGAAATTATTTGTTACCTATATTTGCTGTAGAAAAATTCGGAAGTCCATTTTAGTTTTGTTAATTGTTAATTATTGTTATGTGTTTTTTATAGAAATAAAAAAGTTTTTTAAAAAAACATCTGGAGGGCCACAGGTTGCCCACCCCTCTTCTGTGTGGAGCAAGTTCTTCTCTGTTGCTGTCCCAGAATTGTGGGATGCTTTTCCTCAGGAAATCTGCTAGTCACCTTCTTTGGCTTTTTTAAACCTTCCATTCTGCCAGGTTTGGAGGAACTGCTTTTGATTGACTGGCCCCTTTTTGTTCCCTTTTGCTTCTGTCACTTTTAGTATTTTAGTATTTAAGCAGAAAACAACCCAGTCTCCAGTGCCCGAGAGTGTAATTGATATTCGCATTACTCTGGACATGACAGTCTGGTTGTTTAGCTTTCTAGACAGGATAGCCCCATAATAGGAATTTCTTGTGACAACTCTCTTTAGAAGGGAAACAACAAATATCTCCAATAAGAGTCACTTCACGTTGTTATCAATAACAGTGATGTTTCCCCATCAGAACATTTGTGAAGCCATATTCCTCTGGCACAGCGGTGCCTTTAAGTGAATTGTTTAGGAAATTGCGTTTTTATTCATTTCCTGCCTCTCGGTCATGTAACAGTATTATATTAAGCTTTGAATTCTGTTGCATTATACTACATGGCATGGTAATGCTTGGCATATGACGAATAAAAATGTATTTTGTCAAAAAGTATATCTTTGAAGTATTAATTAGTGTCAGGTGTTGTTGATCACAGACCAAAGCAAAAAATAAACATGAAAAATCTCCACTGAACTTCTAAATACTGCAGGACTTTGTGATGAATTTGAATAAGCTTGGATGAACAAGGCTTGGACAGTGAAACAAAGCAAGCAAGCAAGCAGCTAGGAAGCAGCAGCAAAACATAAGCAAAGGCGAGATATACAACTTCATCCGCTTGATCTGCAATGGAAAGACCTCAGTTACTTCCATTTTTAGGTACATCTAAGTGTATTAAAATTTTATTTATTTATTTATTTAGAGTTTCAAATAATATACAACAAAAAACATACCAACATACAAATAACAACTACAGTGCCCCCTTCTAAGTGTATATTTTTAGCTCAGTGTCAGCAGCAGCATTTGCACACACAAGATTGCACGAGGTTACGTTTGCCTGCATCAGTTGTGAAGCCACAATCTTTAGCGGTATGTCTCTCTGCATCAGATTCCCCCTCCCCATATATCATATCATTCCTTCTGTTTCCAATAGTCAGGCTGTGGGTGCCATTGCCAAGTAGCACCACCCACCCACAATATGGGAGTTTTAGCAGGCTTGGGGGGAACCCTGAAGTTTGCAGAAGTACAAACAAAACAAAACAAAACTTTAGGAAGAAGCCTATGGGGGGGAACCTCCAAAACAATCCCATGAGGACTGAGTGCTCTGTGGCCATGGAATGGTTACTGACTGTTGGGGCACAGGCAACAGAAAACTGGAGAAAGGGGAATGGAATGAAGCGGCTGGAATCCTGAGCAGATCCCACTTGTGTTGCAGAGTATGATGAGAAAATCTGATGCAGTCTGCACCCCTTCTCGGATTGCATACCCGATCAGGGCTCAATTTTCCCAATTTGGTCACGGGAATGACAGCATCAGCACATGTATGCGCTTAGCCCGCTCATGGCATTCCACAGAATTCACGTGTTGCACGTGATGGCTCATTTAGATTCTAGGACGATGTTTTTTATGCCCTACCCAGGAAGACTGTCCACACTTTAGCTCGTAAACTAGTAATTGCTATGCAATCTTGGAAGTAGAAGAAAACGAGTGGTGAGGATAAATGAGAGAAGAATCAGAAGTGATTGGATGCCCATTAAATGTTCTCTGAGGAGCTGCTGTATTTACAGGCAGGTTTTTCATGCCAATTTTACTTTGAAGATACATAAATTTTATAATTCTCATCATTAGCACTATAAGCATGGCGGCAAAGTATAAGTTAATTTTACAGTAATGTGATTATTAAAACCATTAGTCAAAGCCAAGGGATCCATAATTAACTTATTCTCCAGCATCAAGTAAATGATTCTACTGTGCGCTTTAAGGAAGCAATTGTTCACTGTTATGCAAAATACACCAGAGCTGTTAGACGATAAAGCTCTGCAATCTTATAATTAAATTATAAATTTTACATATTTTAATAATCCACTCTATATATTGTAATAATTTTCTACATAATACTAAAAAGAACTATAATTTTGTTCTTCTTCTGCCTTCCAGCCAAGTCAGAACATCCCAATGTGCAGGAACAGCAATCGATATCTCATCACTGAGACTGATAGCTGTCAATCACCTAGACAGAGTTCTGACCCAGGCATAATAGGCTCTTGGGATGGGAAGAGAGAGGCCTTGCTGGCACAACGTAGGATCAAGAAATTGCTCCTGAATTAACAAGATTACCTACCAGACCAGAGTAATAAAAATGAAATGAGAAGCAGTAGTGTGAAACATAAGCTCATGTGTTAATACCTGCAAACACATCACTTTGAATCTTCATAGGAAAATAGAGATGAAGAGGGGATATTGATGAATTTTGAGAAGACTGTGACCTGTTAATTGTCATATCCCATGGCCTTCCAGGTAGGACAACCATAGAACTGGAGGAGCCCTCCGAGGAGGGTTGGTTGTGAGGGTCGGGGCAGTCAAAGGATGCTGAGAGCCCTCCCAAGACCACCACCAGGAGCAATGCCTGGCCATCACCAGTGGGGAGCCCCCCTCTCTGTAGGGGCAATACCTTTCCTTTTTCTGCTGAAGGCAACAGATGGACAGGAGAGTTCAAAGTGGCAAACATGGAGCTGGCCCACAACAGCCTCGTAGGGGAGGTTAGGCTGAGACAGTGGCTTACCCAAGGCAACCCAGAAAGTGTCATCACTCAGCAGGGATTTAAGTCTGAGTTTCCTGCATTCAAATGCAATTCTGAGTCAAACTACACATTATGTTAACAACAACAAAAACACTTTTTTTTTTTACTACTCAAGAGTAAGTGTGCAGAGCCACAATTTGGATCAGGACCAGAACACACCAGGAGAGGAGGATTAAATTTTCCTCTCTTCACCATTTGCTTCCTGAAATCTCTCTCTCCCCACACTGCTCACAGGGTGGTTTAAAAAGCCTCAATTGACTCCAATGGATACTCTGTTTTTATTCTTTAATCCACACCCAAATGTGGGGCAGGGAGGGATGGGACCTCAGGAAGCAAACAGGTGTTGGTGCGGGGATTGTTTAACCTTTCTCTCCTGGTGTCCTCTGGTCCCAATATGAACACAATTAAGGTTATGTGTAGTTTGACCCTCTCTCTCCATTATGTTAGACTGAATATCCTATGCATCAGGGATGAATGTGCGACCCTCCAGATGTTGTTGGACTGCAACTCCCATCAGCCTCAGCCAGCATAGCCAATGGTGAGGGGAGTTGCAGTTCAGCAACATCTGGCAGGCCACATGTTCCCCATTCCTGCAACACATGGATCATAATTTGCCATTTGTTTCTTGTCTGTTTAAATAACTGCTCTTTCAATGTATACTACAATCTAGTATACAGCTAATGCCATGGTTAAGTAAGTTAAACAGCAGAGGAAGCCATCACAGCAGGAACTGCAAAAAGAGCAACTGTGAGATATATTTGCCAAATAGCCTTGATTCTCCTACGGATAATTACAGTCTTGTGGGAGATCTGGCTTCTATCAATATAACCTGCATGATATTACACAAATGGTGCCATAGATATGGGGAGTTATTTAAAATAATGCATTGCTGTAAAGTGTGAATAGTTGGTCCAGTGCAAAGTGTTTTCTCTCATCAGAAAGAAGTATTAGCTCAAGCTATTGTGTGTATATGTGTGGGGTGGGGGGCACGGATGGATGGACAATGCGTACCAGAAGAAATATTGCATCCCAACACACTGGAATGATTTTAAGGATCAACCCCACCACTACAAAAAATCCAGTACAAGTTGGGAGTCAGATCTTTTCATGGTCAACTCTAGTACTGAATGCCATTATTTATCAGCTATCTTCTTAGCACCTTGTAACACTCAACCACAGTGTATGTAAGGGGGGGGGGGTTGCATATACCTTTCTTTTACACCACTCATCCATGCAATAAGCACAGTGCTTTCTCAAGAATTTAGCACACATATGTGGCACCTCGTCAGCCTAAGCTGTGTGTGCCCCTTGTTCTCGTCAGGTGGCACATCTCCACTTACTCGGCACCTTGCCAACTAGCAGTGTGGCTGAGCCCATCCCTTCTTGTGGCCCTGATTAGACAAGCCGGACTGGCCTAGCGCAGCCAATCCATCCACCCACCCACATGATGTGATAAAAATGTGGAGGTGTAGTTGTGTCAGGCTCCTGGCTGACTGAAGCCCAGGACAGGTCTCTTTCATTGTTGTGGTGGTTGAGGAGGAGGATTTGGATTCCTCAGCACACCCCACTCCCACAGAAGACACGGGGCAACCCAAGGAACTGTGTTGCAAGGATGCCTTACCTGAGGTCCCAAAGAGCCCCTTTGAGCCCCCTGCCAAACTCTGTTCTGTTGTCCCATGGCTCTCTGGAGCACTGTTCACAATGGACCAGTCGGACATACGAAGTGCAGGCATTGGAGTGCCTGCCTGGCTGCCAGAAGACACTTTTGCCTAGGGTTTACTCAGGAGCCAGGTTCTACTCATGAGGACGAAGACCCAGCTGCAACTGCTGAATCAGGAACTGCAAGTATATACATAAGCCCTCAGTGTTCTTCCTGACTTTTGTTGGATTACCAGCTCTTATGGAACTATGTGCTCAAGACCAGTTGGTTCTAGAGATTAGGAGGGCTAAGAAGGACAGGATCCTAGACAGGAAGGTGTGGGGCTTTCTTTCCTGCTTTGCTTATCAATCCATTCCTCCCCAGGCCTCGGAGGAGGAGGAGGAGGAGGAGGAGGAGGAGCCGGAGCCATATTTATTATTTTATTCATATTTTATTTATTTTATTTAATTCATATCCATCCTTTCCACCAAAAATGGTGCTCATAGTGGCTAACAATAAAATCCAGATTAAAAACAGAACCTTAATTAAAACATGTTAAAACTTTTCTGAAACCTCCCCCCCCCCTCACAATTAAACACACAAAAATTCAAGGAACAAACAGCACCCAACCAATTAAAGTTCCCTTCAGCAACAGACCAGTTTATATGCCAAACGGCTGTCTGAATAAAAATGTATTTGCCTGCCAGCGAAAGGATGACAGAGAGGGGGTGCAAACTGCAGAACTAGAGCAGCTGGAAGTTGGGAAGTGACTCCAAACAGAACCTCTATGGTGGTTGCACTGACCCTGCTGATGCCATTGTTCCCATAGCCAGCAGCAGACTATAGTGCAGTGTTCTCCAACCTTGGGTCCTCAGATGTTTTTGGCCTACAACTCCCAGCATGCTGGCTTGGGCATGCTGGGAGCTGTAGGCCAAAAACATCTGGGGACCCAAGGTTAGAGAACACTGCTATAGTGAGAGCCAGTGGGGCTGAAAATTTAAGCCCTTGAAAGTCCAACCACAGCCAGTGGGAAGGAACTGCAGTCTAGAAGAAGGTGGAACAAGCCTCTCTTGCTTGCAGAGTTCCCTGGAGGGCCTTTCAATCTACTTCTTCTCTTGCCCCCTCTTAGGTTCTGGTCTTTCATTTGGGGAAAATTTTCCACCACCAGGACAGGCCCCACCATGAGGCAGAGTGAAGTGGTTTCCTCAGGCAGGATTTTGGGTGATTTAAAAGGACAGTAAATTATTAGTTATTTATTTTGTAATTATTGTATTTCTACTGCCAGGGAAGGGGAGAGGTGCTCATGGGTTTTTCTGCCAAAATAATCTGGTTGGCTTTGGATACTACAGACCTTGATGTAGGTGGGTAGGGGGTGCCATTTGCTGCTCTGCCTCAGGCAGCATAGTATCTTGGGTTGGCCCTGCCCATCACCTTTTCCTAAATAAACAGCAGAGGTCATACTATGTAGCTGAGCTAGTGCAAAGGTCAACACCTTCTGGCACCAAACAGGTAGGACTTCAAAACATCCTATACCATAAAAAATCCCAGGCACAGTAGCTACTTTATTTTTGGCCCTTGTGGAACAACAAAGTATGAGAGAGGGGAATTCTCCTTTTGAAATATTTGACTGTTATTACAAGAATGAGGAAGTGTTATGTATGTTACGTATTTTTTGTTATTTTTGTTTTGTTATTTTTGTATGTTGTGTTTTTTGTTGATGGCATGCATTTGCAATGTATTTATTTTATGTTGTGTTTTGCGTGGTGATCAAGAAAACAGCTCTTTTTAAGAAATGCAGAAGACATTCTAAGATAAGGTCAGGTTCAGCTGTAAGGAGGATGGAGTTTTCATTACATATATGGCAATATTATTCTTATTAACAGCTACTTTGCAGAATTGTGTGGGGAAAAACTTCTTGACATTTGCTCTTCTTTACTGTTATTGATATAAAGTGAAGCAGGAATCTGGGGCTAATTTCTTCTTAAAGGTCTGTGTGTTTTGCTCTAGATTCATATTCCAAAACCAAAACTGGAATGTGACATGCTCTCTCCTCCTTTTTCCTCCTCCTCCCTTTTCTTCTGGCTTCACTCCAAAGGTCTTTGCTTCTTGTTCATTACATTCTCAAGATGAAGCCCCTGGTGGTTACAGTTGTACTGGTAGCCCTGATGCAAGTTTCTCAGACCTTCCCCGCCTGGTACCACAAAGGATGGCTGAGATTGTTAAGGGAAGGAGAGAGCTGTGGAACGTGCAGCTTGGAACTTTGCTCCGTGCCCACAAACTGTCGGGCTGGGACTGTCCTAGATCTGTGTGGCTGCTGTCCTGAATGTGGAAATGTGGAAGGGCAGATCTGTGACTTGGACAAAGGCAGTAATTTCTACGGGCACTGTGGAGACAACCTGGAGTGCCGGCTAGATATCGATGATGCAAAGTTTGGAGAAATCCCCGAGCCACAGTGTGTGTGCAAATCGCAGGAGAGTGTGTGTGGACCCGAAGGAAAGACCTATGAGAACATCTGCCAGTTCAATGAGGCTTCTGTGGAGAAGGGGAAAAATATTAGCATCAAGCACAAAGGACCGTGCAAATCAGGTAAGGAAAGGCAATGCAGGGTCTAAATGACATACACAAAGAAGCTAAGATTTGCTGCTATGGATGATTTTTTGACAGGATACCTCAGGGTCTCAGTTAAAGTGCAACAGAGTCGCATGACAGTCTCTACAGCCAATCTTTGGGAGCTAAGTAGACAAGCAATTTGTGTTCAACAGTGCAATCCTTTGCAAGATTTATTCAGATGCAAGTCCCACTGTGTTCAATGGGACTTACCGTGCTCCCAGGTGAGTATGTATAGGATTGCAGGCTGACAGTTCAATCCTGTACATGTCTGCTCAGAAGGTAAACTCCATTAGGTTCAATGGGACTTACGCCCAGGTTAAATGTACATAGGATTGTAGTCACTAAATTGTAGGTTTGGGCTATCTCAGAGCGCAGACAGAAGTGACCTTCTCTAGTTCCAGAATTGGAAGACATCCTTCCTCTCCGAATTGAGTGTCGCCCTCCCACCCCCTGCCACCGCTAATACTGACATGTCCTCAGATAAGCTTTCCCATAAAATAACAAATAGCAGCAACATGAAGTCCTTTTCCAAGTGTTCTCTGTGGTAATAAAACTTTGGATGAAAGTTTACAAACCTTTTGTTAATGTTTTATGAACTTGCTCCAATATCTTCAAGGTAGGCATGATTAACCTTGTAGTGTTCACATATGAATGACTACAGTATTTTTCCATGTATAAGACTATACTTTTTCCAAAAATTGTTAGACTAAAAATTGAGGGTCGTCTTATACACGGAAGTAAGCCGAGGAGAGAACTGTGCGGTTGCGAAACTGCCCAGTGGGGGGCGTCTTATACATGGGGGCGTATTATACACGGAAAAATACGGTAATCTGCAGCTCAAAGTGGTCAGTGTGAAATGGCCGAACACATGAGCTGCATGCAAATTTGTATATTCATCATAACAGAGCACCCACCTATCACTATACATTAAGGAACAGTAGGATTGAAGGCTATGAGAAAGGTATGGGAAGGCAGGGTATTTATTTACTAGTAGTAAGGACACGAGTTAGCAAGGTTTCTATGATCCACACATTTGTGGGAAAGAGAAGCCAATGGCTAAAAGCAATGTTGAAAACAGGTATCCAATCTTAGTATAACTATTTTAAAAGAAAAGAAAACAATTTTGGTACAAAGTATCTAAATAACCACCAAGAATATTCACAGAATAGAACAGTTCAGGCTATAATAATAATATCAATAATAGTAGTGGTAACAACAACAACAACAACAACAATAATAATATACATTCTGAGAATTTAAGCCAGGGGTAGGCAACCTGATACCTTCCAGAAATTTTGGACTACAGCTCCCACAAATTTATTTATTTATTGTACTTCTAGATCACCCATCTAGCCGGAACCCGGTTACTCTGGGCGATGTACAATGTGAAATAAAACAAGCAGAATAAAATACATTTAAAACAGTATAAAATGTTAAAATCCTAACCCACCCCACAATATAAAATGAAACAGAGCGGAACGGAATAAAATACAGTATAAAATTTTAAAGGCCTAGCCCATCCCATATTCCCGCCTGAAAAGCCATGTTTATAAACCCTGACCATTGGCCATGCTGGCTGAATCTAATGGGAGTTGTCGTTCAAAACATCTGGAGGGCACCAGGCTGCCTTCCCCTGATCTAAGCAGATTGAATCTGAAATATAAGATCTCCAAATTTCCTTACAGACTTACACAGATTTAAATAACCACACACTGGGCTACATTTTGAGGAGCAAACCTTTGCATGCAACTTCATTGCATGGGGGTGGGGGGAACCCAACCAAAAAGGGAAACGAGTGGATCCATGAGTTATTAGCTCTCTGACAGCTTTATAGCCTGATGTGTAAATGATTCATTCTTTAGCAATTAGCATCATTGCTTCATAGAATTCTGAGTGATTTAACACAGCCTTTGGGGAGAGGCCCCAGCGCCCTATGAAGCTGAGCACAAAAGTGAGTCAAAACGAATTCATGAAAGGCTTTACCATATATGACTTGTACATTCTTCAAGGCATGCAACTATATAGCATTCACTCAACACTCACAGGCATCCTCTTCATAAAAATGAGGCTACGGACTCACAAGGTCCATGAAATGTTCCTGTAATATTGGCATGGCTTACAACACTGTGCGACTGCAGTGGTCAAAGCTACAGACAAAGGAGTCTGAGGTCAAGTCTAGAGGTGTCATCAGGTCACTGTGAATGGTAGT
This sequence comes from Shinisaurus crocodilurus, assembly GCA_021292165.1. Classification (NCBI taxonomy): domain Eukaryota; kingdom Metazoa; phylum Chordata; class Lepidosauria; order Squamata; family Shinisauridae; genus Shinisaurus; species Shinisaurus crocodilurus. The sequence goes on along the minus strand of CM037879.1, from coordinate 165,664,188 downwards.
TCTACACATTCTGAGAATTTGGACAGCATTTGGCAAAGGTTCATATACTTTTCTAGAATCTTGCTAGGTTGCATTGAGGAACTCCCATTCCTTGTTCTGCACAAGACAATATCTGAAATGTCTTACAGGATTCCATGCATGTGGCTCTCACTGGCTCAGCTTGTCTGAGTGTGGAAAGCTAAGCAGGGTCAGGCCTGGTTATTACTTGGATGGGAGACCCCTCCTCTAGTTTCCTGCATTGAGCAGGGGGTTGGACTTGATGGCCTTGTAGGCCCCTTCCGACTCTATGATCTATGAATCTATGTGCCAATGAAATGCAGAACTGCAAGGACAAATATCTGGAGTGTGTACATGTATGTATTTCTGCAAATGTACATACACACGCAGCAGTGAGTGGTGCACTCAAGGCAGGACTTTGGGACAAAGATTCAGGGCCCCACTCAGCAGATGAGCAGGAGGGCCTCCAAATACAAAAGGGCTGGCTTACTGCATTCTGCAATTTCTGCAGTATCAGCTAAAGATCCCTCCCACCTAATAAGACCATTACCGTAAGTCCAGACTCTAAAATTACTTACCGTAAGTGGGTAATGCTGCCCACTGATACAGTCATCTGTAACTGTGTTTTATTCAAACTATTCACGCACACTGATGTATCATTGCCAGAGTTTGCAAGGCAGCTGTGCTTTGATGTTTTGCCTTGTTCCTCACGAGATCTGCTGTCAGGATCATACAGCCCTTTTCACCAAATAAACATATTTGCCCCCCTGGCTTTGTTCTTTTATCCAGTCCTGCTTGTTTGCCAGTCTCAATCATACTGGAGCTGGATTTGGGGTGGGGAATGAATGACAACCCATTTGCTGAGTAAGCATTTTTACCCTTAGAAGGGATTGGAGCAAAGTGACAGCAAGATGTGGGAGAAAAGTATTCCGTTGGAGATGCTTTAAAAAAAATATAGGTGAATCTTATAATTTCATCAAGACAGAAATATCTGCAGGATATTTATTCCTGACAGATTTTGGGAAACTCTTGAGATGTGCAGGCCTTTAGTGCACAAACAAAAATGTCCATTTGCTTAGCTGATATGGTAAGAATGAAGGGCCAACCAAAGCATCCTGCATTTCGAAGTTGCTAATCTGACAGCACAATCCTATGCAGGTCTACTCAGAAGTAATTCGTACTGAACTCAGTGGGACTGACTCCTAGTCCCAGGTGTGTATAGGATTGGGGCCTGAGCTACACCTAAGACATACCGTACATGCAGTTGATTGGTTTTAATCCCAAACCCAGGAACTACTAGTAAGAGATGGAATCATCGCTGAACTGCTTGAGAACAGCAACCAGGACACTATCAAATTCAACACCTGGGTGACTGAAAATTTCCTAGGAAGTCTTAACACAGTCACATCTAATTTTAGAAGAGTGAATTTCTCAAAATACCGGTTAGATAAAAGGAGGCTGAAAGGGAGAATCAGGAAGGTAATTTAAACCCACTATAATAGAGGCTTGGATAAAAAGATAGAGGGCTCCTAGCACTACTAATCAAAACACAATACTGTGCAGCTGTTCCCGCTTTCCCTCCTTAATCGTGCTTTGTTTTTGTTTTTGTGTGGAAAGAAAGAAAAAAGACAGAAGAACTGGTGGGAAACCACAGGAGGGTTATGAGTAGAAGATGCCATTGTTTGGGGCCCCTGTAAAATCCCCCCCAGATAGTTTTAGTTTACAACTCCTATCCCTCTTTCTCTCTTTTTCTCAGTCTCATTCTAAGCTGCAATTTTTACGACTTTCTGCCCACCCTGCATCGCACATCCTGCTTCTGTTGCTTTACATCAGGCTTCCCCAACCTGTTGCTCTCCAGATGTTTTGGCCTACGACTCCCACAATGTCTGACCATTTGCCATGCTGGCTGGGGCTGATGGAAGTTGAAGTTCAAAACATCTGGAAAGCAGCAGGTTGGGGGAAGCTGCATACATATATACATAACATACACACAGAGAGAACTGGCTTACATCATCCTCAGCTAGGGGTGGGGCTGCTTTCCCCAATGGCTCCAGCATTCCAGGTAATCCCAAGTGGGTCATTAACAAGTAATTTGCCTGACAAAGAATATGGTCAGGCCAGCATGTATGGTGGCCACTTTAGAATTGCCAAAAAATAGGATATGCACCACCAAAAAAGAGGACAAAGCAAGATACCAATTTGCATATGCTAATTTATATGTATAGATGCAAATTTAGCGATGGTTATGGTAATTTAAATAGAAATACAGTCAGTCTCACTGCAGTGTGGAAGACTGTGACCAGGTGACCTGTGTGCCTGCCTGTTCAGTCTGATGCCCAGGTGCTCACTATGGGTGGGCAACAGTTCTCATGGTTCTTTGTCTTTAAACTCAGATTGGACAAGACAGCCCTTCAAAGAGAGGATGCCTTCAAACAGAGGATGGTCTTCTGTAAAAGAGGACACATGGCCACCCTATGCATGGCTTGCATTCATGACAATATAAAGGACAACTGATCATAGAAAATATATTTCGTTATACAAAAAGTAATGGTAGTGGTGTTGGCTGTAAGCAAAATTCCAAAATCCATATTTGTCTAATACCTTTAGGGCGCAATCCAATCAAGATGAGCAGAGGCTCATGCTCATCCAATGCAGAGCGGGAGGAGGGGCGGAGGCGATCTTCACCTCCCCGTCCTCCCACCCAGCAGTTTCTGCTAGATGGGCTTTTTTGCCCATCTAGCTGGAGCCTCTCGGAGGGGGATGGAAAGAGGTTGCAGTAGCTGCAGGATACCTCGTATGCTGGCTGCTCCAGTATCCTCCCCGCCCCATCCCCTTTATCCCCTCTCCGAGGTTGCTTTCCCGATCTCGGAGAGCAGCCAGTGTGGTTCTTTCTGTGCCAGCTGCGAGGGGGAGGGGGACTGGAGCTGTCTCTGATCTCAGAGTTGAGAATTTGAACTATCCTATGCCCCCCCCCCGAAATTGTCTAGGGGCCATAGCATTGTTCCCTTATTAGGCCAACCAACTTTTGATATGTTACTTTAAACAAACATATTTCTGCAGCAGTGAGCATGAACATTGTTTCTGGAATACCCATGGTTTTTAAGGTGTTTGATTAACTAATATTATGGTAACCTTATCTTATTTTAAGAAGTAGTTAAAATAATCGGTTCCTTGCAAGAATGGGAAGAGTTACCAAATTGATCATGTCACAGAATGGGAGAAGGGGTGGAGACTGCAATAAAAAGCATGTCTGAATGACGGGGGGTAGGGGAGGGTTGATATTTGGAGACTAGGACAGTGATTGAATCTCTGTAGGATCTGAGAGAGAAATAATATTATGTATCATAGGTAAGCAATTTGGGTGCCCCCTAGATGTTTGGGACTACAACTTCCATAATCTCTGACCATTGGCCATATTGACTGTGGCTTATGGGAGTTGTAGTCCCAAACATCTAGGGGGCACCCAGGTTGCATACTGTTGGGAAAAAAAATTATTAACGCCAAACCCCGTACAGTTGGGAAGAAACCCACCCATTAAGTAAATGGGTTGATTTGAAAGAATAATTTAGCTGTGTTCAAAAATATTTGGGGATAGTGTAAATAGCTTGACAAGTAATGGGTTGCTCAGAGTAATAAAAGTTGTGTTGTTTCAATTCTCTCTCTTCAAAAGTCCCAACCATTATTGTACAGTACTGGTTGCTTATTTAATGTGCTCAAAGGACTGGATCCACTCCCTCTAGTGGCTTGATTTTTAAAAATACATTAAAAAAAAAAAAGGAACTTCCACATATTTGTCCTTCATACCATGATTATAAGAATTCTACATGGTCCAGTATTTTACAGATTTAATCAGAATGTGCAATTGAAAACTGCATTGCAATTACATTAAAAACTCTGCTCCCCCCCGAAAAGCATAATGACTTTAATAGCTTAATCAAAATGGAAGTTATAAAATAGAATTTAGTGCCCAAGTGAAATGGCAGCAAATCACACAGTTCACAGTTATAACTGTCCGTCATGCTGGGTTCAAAATTAACAGCTACCATTCAGTGTGTGTGTTGGGGGGGGGGGGAGTCCCAAGCATTCTTGTAAACAGATGGGATGTTCTGCCTCGCTGTGTGCAGCGGTGGTAACAGGAACAAAAGCAATGTTTACAAAATGTCTTTAAAAATTACCGGTGTTTTGCTGTGGCAAGGGGTTGCTGGGCGGCAATCCTACATGCAGTAGCCTGCTTGAATCCTGTGGAAATCGTTGGGATTTAAACTGCCGAACTCTACTTAAGATTGACATCCCAGCCTTCAGTGTGAGAATCCCGGCTTCATAGATTTCATAGATCATAGAGTTGGAAGGAGCCTACAAGGCTATCGAGTCCAACCCCCTGCTCAATGCAGGAAACTAGAGGAGGGGTCTCCCATCCAAGTAATAACCCTGCTTAAGTTTCCACGCTCAGACAAGCTGAGCCAGCATAAGCCACAGGCCTGTACAACTCACTGTTCGTTAAGTGGCCTTGGGCAAGTCACTCTCCCTCAACCTGACCTCCAACAAAGGATTGTTGTGAGGTTGAATTGATATTCTGAGCTCCTTAGAAAAAGTGCAAACATAATGAATCATTAGAGGTTATGCTGGAAATCTGGGCATAGTAAAATAATTGATTATAACTCTATAGTTGATTATATAAATATTTTACTACTGGGCATAGTAAAACATTTGACTATACTTTCACATAGAATTTGGTAGCCATGGGACAGCGAGCAGATGCCAATAGCATCATCTGTCCTTCCACTCAGCATAGCATAGGATCACGTGCAGATTTCTCTCATCCCGTTAAGAACAACAAACTGTTGAGGCTTTTGTATCAGATTTGGGATACAATCCTATGCGTGTATATAGACAGGAAAAAGTCCGACAACTCCCAGCATTCCCCAGCCAGCCATGCTGGCTGAGGAATGCTGGGAGCTGTTGGACTTTTTCCTGTCTAAACATGTATAAGTTTGCGCCCTTATAGAAATATAAGCTCTTGTGCATTTGGAGCCTCTGACCAAGTGGTATCTAGTCCATGAATGCTTATGCCACAATAAATGTTTTTGTTTTTGCTTTGCTTTTTACAGTGCCATACAACTCTTTCTTGTTTTTTGTTGCATGCAAGGAGTTAAGCTATTTATTATTAAGGGTCAAACTACATACAGTAATACCTTGGATTGCAAGCATAATTCGTTCCGGAACCGTGCTTGTAATCCAAAACACTCTTATATCAAAGCGAGTCTCTGGCGGGCGTGAGCGGGGCCGATTTCAGCCCGCTACGCCAGCTCAAGGTGAGCGGTTGCATCCCTAGAGCCACAGGCCTGTAAATAGCAGGTTAAAGTCCCCTACTCCCATGCAAAGTTCCTGATCTGGATCGAGTCCCCCATACTTACTTTTGTGTAAGAAAAAAAAAGACTTAGATTCTAGCTACATTTATTAGTTACTTGTAGTTTGACCCTAACAGGGCTAACCATCTGGAATTAGTTCTTGTTGTAGAAAAGAAGATTTAACATGACGATTAGCATGAACTTCTCCAATGTGTCTCTTCCAGCTCCTGTTATTTCTTTGCCACCTCAAGATACCCAGAATTTCACTGGGAATGACATTGTTTTTGGTTGTGAGGTATCTGCTTATCCCATGCCTCACCTTGAATGGAAGAAAAAAGGAAATAAAATGTTTCTGCCAGGAGATGATGCTCATATTTCAATTCAGGTATACAGTGTAAAGTAGGTAAAGTGGTATAATTATGCGGCCATCTCTTTGTTGCAAGCTACTGGGAGACATAGGCCTCTTCCTATAACAAAACTGTGTGTGTGTGTGTGTGTGTGTGTGTGTGTAGCCTGTAAAGGCTGGGCAGGGGGGAATAAAATCTGTAGGTGCCAGCATTAGTTTTTAGGAGTCAGAAGGGGAGGATGATAGTGGTAACTAATACCATCAGTGTGTGCTTTACAGAGTACAGGAGGCCAAGTCCCTGCCCTAAGGAGCTTACAATCTAAAATTCAACACAGGGAAGCAACAGAAGAAGTGAGAGGAAGTGGAGGCAATTGTAAACAGGGAAGCAATCTGTGGTCATTTCAGTTGCATGTGCTTAGGCTTAGTTACAGACCTGCATAAGAAACAGGGTACAAGTTAAAGGAGTGGAGCTAAATAAACCACCTATTCAAGGAGCTAAAGTAGCTCAAGAAAAATGTGGTAAAACGGGTCTGGGGAATGTTAATCCTAAATTCAGGAACTGGCTGGCAACTTCATAGAAATAAGACCCAGTTTGCAGGTTCTGTTTCCTTGTCACACTCTCCTATGATCAAGGTAAAAAACCCCAGTAACTCTCTGTGCAATCTGTGCAATCACGGTTCTAAATTGTGCAGGGAGACATCCTGCATAGAGCAGGCTTTCCACTTTAGAAGTTCTGCCTCCGATATTTGTAAGACGGTGAGGCCAGGCAACCGAGATGGGAAAGGGAAGGTGGGTAGGGTTAGCAAGCACGGACTCCCTCTCTTTCCTTTCACACAATTGTCATCACATGACAGGGGATGCCTGAACAGGACTAGTTATCACAAATAATATAGCAGCAGCAAAATAAAAAGTTATAACCACTTCAGCAGAGAAATTAAAAACTCCAGATGTAAAAATGCAATGACCAAAAAGGCCTGGGAAATAAAAAAAAAAAACATGTCCTCACCTGTTGCTGAAAAGGCATTAAAGATGGCATCAGGCAAGCCTCCCTAGGGAGAGAATTGCACCCACCTGGGGTAGCCACGTATACATTGCCAAAACAGGGGAAATGCATCACCAAAAATAAGGACAGGAGAAGACATAGATTTGCATAACATTTGCATATGCTAATTTTATAGAGGCATGCAAATTTAGAAATGATTACTCTAATTTAAATAAAAATACAATACATCTAACCATAGTAAGGAAGACTTACTGTATGACTTGTGTATCTGCCCAGTCTGCTGCCCAGGTGCTGTTAACACAGCACCCCCATATCACGGCCCCTGCTCCCCTTTCTTAGGGTTCTTTCTCTTTAAACCAGACTTGGACTACACAGCCATTCCAATAGAGGATCCCTTCAAATAGAGGACTGTCCTCTGTAAAGTAGGACACATGGCTGCCCTAAGTTACCCACCTCACTTCTGAAGGAACTCAGAGGAGGGCAGTTCATGTGGGAGAAAGTGGTCCTTTGGGTACCCAGGTCCTAAGCTGTGTAAGTTTCTACAGGTAAGAACCAGCACCTGAATTGTGCTCAGATGTGGACCAGGAGCCAGTGCGCTTGTTTTAAGACTGTCGAGATTTGTTCCTTTTAACTAGTCTCAGTGTCATCTGACTGCTTTTTCAGAGCCTCTAAAAAGCAGAAGACATAGCGGGGGAAGAATACCCCCCCCGACAGTGGAATGGCCAACGGGCAGTGGTAACATTTGGCTCCTACACCACCAGTGTAGGAAAGCACATTCTTCTGCTTTCTGCCATATAAGCAAATGGCTGCCATTCACTCCTATGAAAAATGTAAAATACTGCATTTGGGGGTCACCAGTTGTAATGGAGGCAAAATCTGCCCACCCCCATAACCCTGGCAGCAGGTGGCCCATCCTCCAGTGACAGGGATCCTGCAGTGGGCCATATTGTATTTGTGTGCACGTGTTGAGCCTTCCCTGGAGTCTGTTCAATATACTAGCTTTTTCTCTGCCCTTCTGCCCATTACAATGGGCATTCCATGAGTAGTTGTTGTGCCAGCACGGAAAGAGAATGCTACAGTCAACATCTCAGCCAAAAATAAGATCTGCTATCTATGCTCCACTGAATTCAGTGGAAGTTACATGGTGAGAACTTTATCCTAAATATTTATTCTTTGTCTTTCATTTTTCTCAGGCAAGAGGGGGACCTCGGAAATACAGTGTGACCGGATGGTTACAAATTCAAGGAATCAAGAAATCTGACGAAGGTGTCTACATATGCGAAACCAAAAACAAATATGGGTTTGCATATTCTTCTGCTAAACTGAAAGTTATTGATGGTAAATTACTGTATTTATATCAATCATATCTGTAACAAAAAGAAGCTTTCAACAGTTGGTTGCCTGATCTCCTAATGGTCATGCCAATTGCTCATTGGTTCAGATTTCACGAAGGAGTCCACATATGCCAAACAAAAAACAAATTTGGGTTAGCCTATTCATCTGCTAGGTTGAAAGTTATTGATTGTAAATTATTGTATTTACATAAATGGGCAATTGGGATGACTATTAGGAGATTTGGCTAGGGAAATGATGTTTCACTGGACATGGTCTGATGTTCACTGATAAACCACATGATTAATTACTTCCTTATTTACAGTGCTATCTTTGACCAATCCATATTGGTCAGCAGCTGGACTAGGATTGGTCTTTGAAGCAGGGAGAAGCTGAGTTATCATAGGTACAGGACCGCTAGAATAAAGGTAAATTGTTTTAGGATGTGAACCAGAAACATAGATTTCATAGATCATAGAGTTGGAAGGAGCCTACAAGGCTATTGAGTCCAACCCCCTGCTCAATGGAGGAAACTAGAGGAGGGGTCTCCCATCCAAGTGATAACCAGGCCTGACCCTGCTTAGCTTTCCACACTCAGACAAGCTGAGCCAGCGTAAGCCACAGGCCTGATTCTCACAGCGGAGCATGGTCCTGGGAGCAAAACAAGACTGGCTGTAGCAAGTTAAGAGGCAAAATAGGTATGTAGCAGCCTTCCCCAATCTGGTGCCCTCCAGATGTGTTGGACTGCAACTCCCATCACCTCCAGCTGTTGATGATGAGAGTTGCAGTCCAACACATCTGGAGGGCACCAGGTTGGGGAAGGCTTTTCCATAGAGCCAGAGAGATATTGCTCAGACCAGAGAGAACAAGCCTGACCTGGAAACTCAGCTGATGTGCTCTGACCTTTGGCCTACAATTTTCATCATTCCTCACCATGGACTGTGCCGGCTAGGTAGGGCCACAAAATTGCTCAGCCCTGATGTACAAGCATCTACTTGGCTTGTCTGACCAGTTCCCCTGCAATACCCCTCCTTTCGCCAAAGCTTAGTGATGGTGCTGAATCCTTGCCTCACATCCCTTAGAATCCTTGTTCAAGATTTGGCAGTGGGTTGAGATCAGTGACAGGACTGCAGCAGGGCCAAGGGTGAAAGGAGGGGGGCAAAGGCAAAAAAGATGGATTCTCAAATAACAACCCCCCCCAACCCCTAGCACATTTTAGGAGGCATTTCAACCTTTTAGAATGGGGTGGTGGTGGTGAAACTGTGCAAAAGCTGGGAAACCACCAGACAATAAATGGGGGAGGGGAGGGGGTATGGCCACCTGGGGAACCCCAGAGGGCTGGGGTGGCCTCCCAGGCAGGCCTGATTTGGCCTGTAGGCCCGAAGTTCAACAGCCCTTAGTCTACTCTGACCAGCTGTAGCTCTCCAGGGCCTGAGACTTTGTCCAAGCCCCACTACTTGAGATCCTTTTAACTATATGTAGCTGGAAGGGATCAGACTTGGAACCTTCTGCAGGCAAAGCAGGTGCTCTATCCCTAACCTGTACGACCACCATATAATCTCTATTACTAATATCTCTCTCTCTCTCCCTCTCTCTCTCTCTCTCTCTCTCACACACACACACACACACACACACACACCAAAAAAAAAATTAAAAAAAAATGAGACTAGCTGTGTCTTACTCCGCAGGCTCATCATTTCAGAATATCCCTGGCAGCTTGACCACAAGGGACAATACAGATTACGGAGACTATTTTGACTCTACTGAAGATGAGGAAGAGGCAGAATATGAATCTGGAGACTATGGAAAATGAAAAGTGCAGATTGTGTAAGGGGATGTGTGTGTGTCCAACCCTTTCCTTCCATCTTTTTCTTTATACTTGTGTGATCTGCACTGTTCTACAACCTCACAACAAAATGTTATATCAAATTCTAGGAATTATCAGCAGTGTGACCAGAGTGCCTTAAAGTATACTATACTATTTCAATAATAATTGACAAATGATAAAGCCTCAGTATTGACTACATTCAGAATATTGCACAGTGACTGTATAAGTGATAAAAATGATAGTTCTAAAAATATATTAAAGTTGCACTTATTTAGACCCCTCTAATCTAGACATTTGCTTACGTGAGACATACCCTCTCTACCATACAACTGCAGGACAGGAATGGTCCTAGTAGGCTCAAGAGTCATAGGCAGGTTGTGAAGGTTTTGTATGGGTTTTGGGCAGTTCAAGAAGGTGCATAGAAATGGATGAAGACATTCCCAGGTCACATATGACTTAGAGCAAGGGTGGCAAATCTGTGGCCCTCCATATGTTGTTGGACTCCAACTCCCATCAATGCCAGCCAGTATGGTCAATGGTCAGGGATGATGGGAGTTGTAGTCCGACAGCCATGGTGGGTTGTGGGCTCTCCACCCCTGCTTTAGAGGAGGAATACTCTTTTGTCTCCTCTTTCAGCTACATGCATAAGTCCCAGAGAAGGAGGAAAAGGGTAACAACAGTGACAGGAGCAGTGGTACAGCTGGCTAATTTTAGATCCTGGACTTAATGGTCTTACACTCTGCCCCACCCTTAGAAAGCCATGTGTATTACTTACACACACACACACACACACACACACACACACGCTCTGCCATTCCATACCACTTCTACATCCCTGATGTTGAGCAAAAAAAGAAAAAAAAAAGCTGATTGCCAATTCTGATTTTTTTTTAAAAAAAGAAGTACTTTGAGCATGTGCAGTTTTGCATTTTAATTTCAAATCATAGCACCCTCAAGACTACAGAAATAAAATGGAGTTTGTTCTGCTGCCATAATGATAAACAAATAACTACCATCTTGTAAAAGAAAAGGATAATATTTTTTTAAAAGTCAAAACAATAAAATGAGCATCTGTAACCATGAACATGCCTGGCTCGCCACCCCAACTATAAAACGTTTCTGAAAAAGAGAAAGAAAAGGAAGGATATTGTGGCAAGTCATGTCAGCTCTGTGACTGAAGCTGGGCCTCTTTGCCACTGCCCCCATCATCTGGCACTCTTTGGGTGGTCATTTGGCCACCCCTTGGGCTGTGGGGTCCTGGACTTCAGCCCCAAAGTGCAGCCCCAACTGCACCACTGGACAGGAGGGTTTCCAGTGTAAGTCATTGTTGTGACTTATCTTGGGCCAGGATGTAGGAGGGGAGGGGGATGCACACTGTTGATGAGGATGAAGGAAATGGGATATATCTGCGCATTTCAACCCTATGAAATGTGTCTCTTAGACTGAAGTAATTGAACTACTCCAACATCAGCTTTAATTCCCCCTTTATCCTGTACATTCCTTTGTAGGAGGACCAGTGTGTAATGGAGAGGGAACCTGGGGAGCACAGCTCCTGGATCTTTTACAGAGCAGGAGTGGTGATGTCATCAGCCAGAGCACCAGGGTAACTGTGTGAGGTGACAATGGGGCTTTCAAGTTTTACTATTGTTTGTGACATATTAGCATAGAGGAAGTCAGAGAATGAGGAAAATAATCAAGGAGAGGCTGGATTCTTCTTTCCTTTTCTTTGATGGGGTCCCTACTTCATGCTAGCACTTTAAACGGTGTCACTTATTTACAAGATTGTTTGTATTTCTCATCAAAAACTCAAGGTTGCATTTCAGTTGGCTGAAGGTATTTTGTTAAAACTCATTCTCATTGTATTTTTGAAGTCGGACCTATGCAATCAGAAGCACCACTGACTTCAATAGAACTTACTCCCAGGTAACCAGCTGTGCAGAGGATTGCTGTTATGTCCCATAAAATTAACTCTGAGATTCTATTAGTGGTTCATTTGATTTACTTTCGGATGTCTGTGTTGTTTTATGATGGAATATTTTAACCAGAGTGTTAGCTCCAGTATAAGTAACAGGAAAAATATGTAGGGATCATGACTATGGATTCTCATGGGGGGGGGGGGCTATGAGGGCTGTCATGATCGGGGGGGGGGAATTTAATGGAATCTCATGTGCTTTCAGAAGTGTGGTGTGTGTTTGTGTCATGTACATACACAGCCAACCAACCCCTTTATACCAGCACTTTGGCTAGTTCTTTCTCACTGAGGTGGTCAACCTTTTTCTAGTCTGTGCCACTTCAGACTTGCCTATAGGGGCTCACAACTGAATTCTCCTCCATACAAAAACAAACAAACAAGCAAAACAAACAAACAAACAAACAAACAAAAACACCCTTCACATAGAAAACTAGATTGCTGAGAGAAAGGTTCTACCCTACCCTTCTCCCTGTTATGGTAGTTTTCAATGCCTACACTTTTTCATACATGGAGGAATATTTCATCATGTGAGCCCTCATATGATTAATCATTTCAGTGAGAACTAGGCCTGAGTTCTTACCCTAGATCAGTGGTTCTTAACCTTTTTGGTGTCACACCTCCCTTGTGAAAAATCTTTTGACCCACGCCTCCCATGTATTAATTTAACGGCCCAAAATTTAGGCTTAGGCAGGACGAGTTTGCATTTTTTAGTTTATGCTCTGTCTCTGGACTAAAAAAAATGCATATTCAATTAAATGAATGGCATAGCTCCCAAGATTAGTAGAAAGATATAAGGTTGGGCCAACCGCCAAGCTGCGCTGCTATGTACTTATAAAATAAACAATTTATAGTTGCGGGGCTACTCACACCTCCCCTGGAGTCAGTCCAAACCTCCCCTGGGGAGGCGTACCCCACAGGTTAAGAACCCCTGCCCTACATCATCTTAGACAAATTATACTTTTGGATATATGTTTGTGGTATACTTTCCCAACATTTTAGAAGAAGGTATGTTGTTGCTGATAAATGATAAGTTATAAAGATGTGGTTATCAGCTGTTCTCTCATTTTATGAAACAAAAGAATTCAACTTGAAAAATACTTCAAAACTGCAGTGGGAAACGTCAGTGGTGCACTTAGGTAATTTTAGACTCTGGATGTAATGGCCTTATGTCCTCACAGTTTAATGGTCTAATGGACAGGATGGGGGGGCTCTTTAGATCAGTGGTGGGCAGAAGGTAGATCGCCAGGTGTTTTGGATGTCAACCCCCAGAAGCCCCTGCCAGTATGGCCAATGGCCAGGAATGCTGGGAATTGAAGTTCAAAATATCTGGAGATCTACTTTCTGTCCACCTCTGCTTTAGATGGTAATGTATCTAATGTGCTTCATGTATGAAATGTGCTAAGCCAGCCAGCCTGCAGTGTGTTTGGGGACCCTTCTATAATTCTGCTGAGTGGTGCTATGGACATTTGCCTCAAACCTGCCCTAAGAGCAGCACTAGGAAGCACTCCTGGCAGCGACCTGGCCTCCTCCTGCAGGTGACATCTGAATGGGCAGGCAGGGTTGGAATGCGGGAGAATTTTGTTTGGTTTTTTTCTAATAACTTGCCAAAATTCACAACTTTCTTCAAAATGGGGATGGAAAGAACTGGAACTTTTAAAAATTGGAATGTGGGAGAAACGGAAACTGGCAGATTTGTCCATCCATGCAGAGGGCTTCAAGTGCTAAGCTCCTAAGGGCGCAATGGCTGGCTGGGGCATGCTGGGAATTGTAGGACTTTTTCAGTCTAAACATGCATAGGAATGTGCCTTAAAAGTCTGAGCTTGATTCCCTGTTTATTCAGCCATGTTTGTGGTACATAATTAGGGCTGCCACCTCTTTTTTCTGGCAGACTCATCTTTTAACAGCTACATGGTAAGCAAGTTCAATATGGTACTCCTCTCCATGCTGGGAATAGCTGGACCTATTGAATTTGGATGGTGCAAATGTGTGAGAATTTTGTTCAGTTTGTTTTTTTGATAAGGATTTACCAACTTTCACAAGTTTCTTTATATATGGGACAGAAAGAACTTGAGATTTCCAAACCTCTATTGCGGGAGAAAGTGAAACTGACAGATTCGTCTTTCCTTAGTGATACATCAGCATGGTCTTTTGTTGCATATTCCTTTTGGTTCCGGGACCAAGAATGAATTGAAACTCTGTGTTGAACTCTCAATGAACGGAACACCAATGAGAAGTGCAAATTCGGTGGTGTAGTCATAAAGAGGAAAATGGGAATTAAAATCTCATATCATACTGCTGGCTCCTAACTTTCATCAAGGTTTCCTGTCTCTGAATTATCATTTACTTTATAATATTGTATGGATCAGACAGCTTGTTCAAGAGTAGGCTTTTTATATCCCTTTAAGGACTAAGGCTGCAATCTAAATACATCTACATAGGAGTAAGCAAAGCTTCACTGAACTCACTGGCCCTTACTTCTGAGAAGACATGTATAGGACTACAGTGTAAATTTTCAGATATTACAGGTGGGACACACAGTCAGGCTGAGTTATAAGAAATTGTAAAGTTGTTTTACAATTGTCCATGTTGATTTATACTGAACAACAACAATGGTATATATAAAGTGCCTCAAGAACTAGATGTTGTAATCAATTAAAAAATAACAGAGCTTGCCTGCAGGTTTACAATCCAAATTCCCATTTTGCATTCAAATCCTTCCCTAAGCATTTCTCTGACTAAAGTTTCCCCAAGTGAATTTAGCTCCTCTTATCCATTTTAGCAATTGTGGTCACAGAAGATATAGAGAAAGGTTGGATTTCAGTTGCAACTGATGTACACTCCACAAGTTCTCCATATTCATATTTATTTATTTATTTATTATATTTATACCCCGCCTTTTTTCCTGCAAGGAACCCAAGGCAGCTTTCATAATCCTCCTCCTCCTCTCCATTTTATCCTAACAACCCTGTGAGGTAGGTTAGGCTGAGAGTCAGTGACTGGCCCAAAGTCACCCGGTGAGTCTCATGGCCGAGCGGGGAATAGAACCCGGATCTCCCGAGTCCCAGTCCAACACTCTACCGTCTACCCTCTTTTATTACGATCACATTTTCAGCTTCCCCAAACCTGCACATGCAACAACATATTCTGTTTAATTTTGAACAGTGATGTCTGAAGGATTCATATGTGGCTGGAAAAGTCACAGGCAGCACCCTCTAGAGCTGGGTGCAAATGGTCTCTTGCAATTCTCCACCCAATTTGTGAGCAGAGAAATTGGGGGGACAATTTCACCAATTTTTTTCAGGGGAGGAGAAATGTACAGGGGGGTAAGCAAAGAAATATCTCAGAACATTTCTGAGAAAAATGCCTTCTGAGAAATTTTGACTCAGCCTTAATTGTCATTCTTTAGGGTTTGGCGCCTTCCCCAGGGTCTTCCAACTGTTAAATTTCTGAGGGGTTACTGTGGATACATCTTGTGTCTCATACAGTTGCTTATAATATTGCTACTTCTCTGAAAGCCCTGTAACAGGGGTAAGGGGAGCAGCGTTGTGTCGAGCTCCAGGGAAGAGGTGGAGTTAGTGCTGTGCCAAATCTGCCTTCCAATTTCCTGTCTTCCTGAAAGTTTTCTTCCCCCTTGAAAGAGGCTTCCATTTTTTTCTGCCTCATTCTCACCTATTTGGTTGTATCATTCACATGCAGCCTCTAGTCATGTGAGAATGCATTGCAAAGCAATTGCAATACAGCTGAGTTGGTGATCTTAACATGCACTGAAATATTTGCAAGATTAGTTTAACATTTGCAGATCCAGAAATTGAGGTGCTAAGGGAAGATGGCCCTTTCCCATTCTGGCTGTACCAGCAGGCCTCCAGCTGCTATCATTATTTGAAACAAACACAAACTTGTGATACTGATGAAGTACAGCTCAGAGAAGATTGGCGAGACAGGCAAGCTTTGACAATGTCACCAGCCTTCTTCAGACTTAAGTACAAATATGAGGAGACAGGAGAAGGCCTTACCAAGCCTTTCCCCCTCTATGCTGGAAGAACTGAAATTCTCATTATGCTGAAGGGCTGGAAGTTGGCCTTATTCAACTTGGAATATCACATACGTCTTTGTAGCATGGGGGTTAACCAAACAAGGTGGTCACATTGTAAGTGAATTACATTATGGTTTCAACTTAAAACATTTCCATGTCTATTCATGTGTAATCTATCATGGTGTTAATTTCTTTCAGGGTAAGAAGCTTAAGGATTAACACCAAATCATTTTATTTTAATTTTTAGATGCAATCCTCAGTACAAAACATTTAATGAACTGGAGATTGCTTATAGAGAAATACATGAATTTAAATCTGAAGTAAACGTAATTCAGTATTAAGGTGTACATATTAAACAATAGAGGTAGTAAGTGTTGGAGGATATGGTTAAAAGGAGTCAGTCCTAAACTGATTAGGACAAAGCAGAGTTTCCTCCTTAAGCACAGCCTGCTTCATTGAAACTGGTTTCACCACATGAGTTGCTAAACTCTTGTCTCTTAAGGCTATTAAAAGGAACAGAATATCTACACAAGGTTTAAAGCTAAGACATTTATTTGTTCTTACTTACAGATCACTCACATATATGCAGGATACATATAGGCAGATAGATTAGTTTCATTGTAGATCTCTGGCTGGAAGCCAGCTCTGACTTGTGTCCTCCATGTTGGGAGAGGAAGAGCAGAGAGCAACCTAACTTCCACAAAGAAGCAGGAAGTAGATAGAGAGCAGCAGAGCTCTGGCCAGAGGCGGAAAGTAAGGAAGGAGAGGTTTCTTTTGTTAACCCATTCCTCCCACTCTACTCAATGGTTACATCACTTCGTTGATTTTAAGCAGGCAATATTACAATTTACAACAGTTCTTTTTATAGTTCACGGAAATCTCAGCTTGGTTACTAATGCAAACTCCTTCATAGCACAGTCCTATCTGTGTCTACTCAGATGTAAACCCCATTAGGTATGAATGCAGCCTCAGTAGGGTGAAGAAGTTCAAGTTCAGAAATCTTTTGACTGCCAGAAAGTAAAACCCTGTCACAAAACAGTAAAAAGAATGACAAAATACACCAGTAGCATACACACATGCAAAATAAAACTCCAGCAATCCTCCTTTTATTTCCCATTACCTATGTCAAATTCTTCAGGGCTATCAAGGCACCACAGAAATCACTCCTCCATCAGCAGTTTGCCTCAGAAAAAAAAAGAAATTCTCCATTTTACCTCAGAAGGTGGCTGTACAGCTCCAGTTCACTTTCCCCTCCCTTGCTTGTTGGATTAAAGGGCACCAGTAATACCTTGGATTGCAAGTAACTTGGTTTGAGAGCGTTTTGCAAGACAAGCACATTTTTAAATATTTAATTTTTTTTACTTGATATACAAGCGACGTCTTGCAATACAAGTACTGTAGTACGGCTTAAATTAAAAATCTCTACAATTTTTTTTGGGGGGGATTTCGTTTTGATATAAGAGTGTTTTGGATTACAAGCACATTTCCAGAATGAATTATGCTCTCAATCCAAGGCATGACTGTACATGTGTTTATTTGCTTTGGCGTCAGGATTAAACATGCACACTTCTGAGGCCTACTTCTCACAGAAAGCACTAAAAAGCAGGAGGGTAAGCAGTTCATATATGCACTATTTTGCACCTTCAAAATAGCACTCAAGTGAGCATTTTGCAAGTTTCCTCTCAGGAAAGGGGATCACACTCATACATTAGCCTAGAAGTGCAAAGAAAAAACAACCATAAGAGTGTCTCTTGTGCAACTGATGCTCAGTGTTTGCAAAGCTGCCCTCAGGCTTGAAGATCTGTTTCAAGAAGCTCCATTCTCACCAAGGTGGTTAAAGCTGTGTGCAATTGTTAAAGCTGTGTGCAACAACTCGTACCACTTCAAACTGCACATGGCAGCTCATACGGGTGAATGCTTTTCTATACAAAAAAATTCCCTGCACACACTAAAAACTAGATATTAAGGTGAAGGGTTCTAGGCTGGCTTCTTCCTTAACATGAAGGTATGACCACGTGAACTTGCATTTCTTTTGAGGGCTTCCTGTAATAGGCAAAGCCCATCACTAAGGGCTTTGTAAGAGAGGTAACATGCTTGATGTTGACTGAAGATAGCTGCACTGGGCCCATCAAGGATATTACAGGCCCTATCATTGAATGTTCAGTTTTAACTACATGCACACACTCAAGTCTGTAGCCCTTAAAGGTGCCGGTGCCGGTAGTATTCTGGTGCAGGCTCTTGGCTCAGTGTACAAAGGCTCTGGAAAGGCAATACCGCCAGGGCATATATCTTGCATGCAGAACGGCCTAGGTTCAATTCCTAGTGTCTCCAGCCAAAGCACTAGACTATCTTACACATAGCTCAACTGCCTCAAATGAGCACAATACGAACCAGTATGATGTAGTGATTAGAGGGGTGCACTGGGATTGTAGAGGTTCAAATCTCTACTCAAGCTCACTGGGTGACTTTGGGCCACTCTCTCCCCACCTAACCTACCTCACAGGATTGTTGTGAGGGTAAAAGTGTGTGTGTGTGTGTGAGAGAAGGGGAGGTGTGCTGCCTTGAGCTCCTTTATTTTATAATTAAAAAAAATACTACTCTATACTTTTAGTAATATAATTCATTTATTTAAAGCGTTTTTGCCCTGCTCTTCAGTTGAAAAGAAAAAAAGCTCCCAGAACAGCTTACAAAAATCAGTATAAGACAGTCCCTGTCCTCAGGCTTACAATTTAGAAGACCCGACACAAAAGGAAAAGAGATAGGAAGGAGTTTTAGCTCTATAGTGGTTGTACTCTATTAGACCAAATAATAATTAAAACTTTTTGTGCGGTGAAACAGCTGTTACCTATTCATTTCAACCAGTTTTACTTTCTTTTGGTTTCTTCTCTGCTTGTATTTATTAAATTGTTTGATGAAGGTCTTGCTGTATATTCTACATATTAGCTATATGATAAACTATATTCTTACTGCTATGTAACATGTCTCTGTGGTGCCATGCATGGGGCTGAAAGAGTTGTAAAATTATGTGAGGAAACACAACATCCAAAAAAGATCCAGGTCTTGGTTGAAAATGTTTTAGGAACTGACCAGCGATACTGACTACGAGAGAGGGGGAAAGCAGTTTTTGGTTTACAGCACAATCCTATACGTCTATTAACTAGTAAGCCCCACTGAGTTCAATGGGGCCTACTTTCAGGTAATTGTGTGCAGGATTGCAGCTTTAGGGTGCAATCCTATCATAGGATTATCAGGCCCGGCAGGAAGAAGCGGCAGCCCCGAGCCCGCGAAGCGAGGGGGAGCGCTTAGGGTGGGAAGGGGATATATGGCGCACCGCGGAGGAATGAAGCATCGGGGCTGCCCCTCGTCCTTTTCGCCGTTATTCTTCGTTTGTTTTAACTTCATGAAAGGTTTTTTTAAACCAAGCTATTAGAATTCATCATCATCATTATTATTAAAAATGCAGTGACATGTTCGTCCCACATCGCTTTAAGGAACTTTTGCCTACTACATTAATATTCGTACAGAGAAACCCACCAACTAAGAATTAGCCCATATTCCGCAAACGCCTTTCTCCCCCCAACAACAAAAACGGGATTGGGGGAGAAACCCTGTTAATCAAACCTACGGTAATTTTAAATCAAATATTTAAGAGTACAATCCTATGCATGTTTAGCCAGAATTAACTCCCAGCTGGCTGGGGAATGCTAGGATTAATTTCGGCTAAGCATGCATAGGATTGTACTTTAAGTTCCTTAAGCGATGTGGGACGAACATGTCACTGCATTTTTAATGATGATGATGATGAATTCTAATGGCTTGGTTTAAAAAAAACCTTTCATGAAGCTAAAACAAACGAAGAATAACGGCGAAAAGGACGAGGGGCAGCCCCGATGCTTCATTCCTCCGCGGTGTGCCATATATCCCCTTCCCGCCCTAAGCGCTCCCCCTCGCTTCGCGGGCTCGGGGCTGCCGCTTCTTCCTGCCGGGCCTGCCCTCCGTGCTGCTCGCCTTGGCTCCGCCCCCTCTCGCTTTGGCACCGCAGCCTCCGCCTCCTCCCCGCTCCCCGGCTCCTCTCGGCGTCGCCCTCCTGCCGTGGAAGATGGCGCTGAGCGGCCAGGTCAGTCAGTGTGCACGGAAGGGGGGTGGCGGCGAGGCGTTGAACCCCGACTCTAGCCGTTGGGGGGTTGCGGAGGGAGTGGGGTGGGAAGATGGCTCAACCCTGGGGTGGGGCAGGTAGGCCGTCGGTCAAAGGGTGGGTGGGGGAGGAGGAGGAGGAGGAGGCAGAGCTGGGTGCGAGGCGAGGGGGGCGTTGGAGGACGGTAGCGCATCCTCACGGGAAGGCAGTGCTTGGAGTGTGTGTATGTGTAGAGAGTGGAGGCAAGAAGTAGTCGTGATTTCCGCCGCCCTCCCCACGTTAAGTTGGGATGTTGCAAGGAAGAGGGTGGGTGCCCGCTAAAGGGCTCCTCGTCGTCCGAGGGCGATGCTTGGGGGGTGGGGAGAGGAGGAGGAGGGGATCCCCCATGTCACTTTGGGATCTTGCAGGAAAGGGTGGGCGCCAGCCAAGGAGATGGGGTTTGGAAAAAGTGGTGCTTGCAGGGAGGGTGGTGATTTGGGCAGGTGTCCCTATAGGGCTGCCTTTACCTAATCTAGCACCCTCCAATGGTCATGCTGGCTGGGAATTATGGGAGTTGCAGTCTACCACATCTGGAGGATGCTGATTTGTGGAAGGCTGCCCTATATGGTAGAAGAGGTGGGGAATAAAGTTGCCTAAGGGGAGGGCGGGTCCAGAGGTTCAAGGGAAGGATGGTTGCAAAGAGTGGTTGTTGTTGTTGGTAAAGTCATATTAATAGAAATAATTTACGAACAGCAGCAGCTTTCTAAGGCAAGGGAATGTTTTGCCATGCATTCATACAGTGCCAGGTGGAAAATTTCTGCAGTGAATGGAAACCTATGAAGAGGTGACTGGAGAAGGTGTCTGTGTGTGTGAGTGCGCGTGGTGGTGGGGAGTTGATTAGGATTTTTTGCTGTGGATATTGTGACTGGTTGAGCATTCCTCTGCAAGAGTTATTTATTTCAGCCCTATCCTATGTTGTCTAGATAAAACTCTGCTTCCTTTTAACAGCCACACTGCTTTCATTTTTGCAGTCTCAAGAGCGTATTCTTCATAACATACATGGCTTTGTGGTCTCTGTTCATTCCCTCTCTTTTAAGGAATGCCCAGAAAATCTGGGACAAAATTGCAGGAGGTGTAAGTACCTCAACAGCATTTTTTCTCCCTGAGAAAGGAGTGAAGAAGGAACAAATTCTCAATTCTTATTCTGGTGAACTAGGGGATTCAGACAGAACCATGTACCTGAAAGAAAACAAGTGCTATTGAAATTGTCAAGACAAACCTAGACATTTTCTCAAGTATGTGAGTTGCTTGTAGGGGTGGGCAGAAGGTACATAGGTATCTACTAGTAGATTACTGGGTTTTTGCAATAGATCACTGGATGACCAGCAAGAGTTTGATTGCCAGTAGCAAAACTAAAGGCTCTCTAACACACACACCCTCAGGCTGTTGGAATCCTTGATCTGTAGTAATTCACATGCAGATTTGTACTTGCATATGCAGGTTATTCCTTTGTGTGGTTGTACAGTGAGGAGGTGCGGATACAGTAGGTAACTTGCTCTGCCCCCTAGATATAATTTTGCATCTAGCTCCACCCCACCAACCATTATCTTGAACTTTACTAAAGTGTCACACATGGCAGGGTACACCTTCAATCTGATTTTCTAGACTGGGTGGGAAGGAGGTAGGTGTTGGTGGCTGGCTCATGATGACTCCTTTGTTATGGGTGGATCAATACAAGGCCCTATGAGGAGAGACTGAAAGAACTGGGCATGTTTAGCCTTCAGAAGAGGAGACTGAGGGGAGATATGATCGCACTCTTCCAGTACTTGAAGGGTTGTGTCACACAGAGGAGGGCCAGGATCTCTTGATCATCCCAGTTTGCAGGACACGGAATAATGGGCTCAAGTTACAGGAACCCAGATTCCACCTAAACATCAGAAAAAATTTCCTGACTGTTAGAGCAATAAGACAATGGAACCAACTACCTAGGGAGGTGGTGGGCTCCCACTCTGGAGGCATTCAAGGTGCAGCTGGACAGCCATCTGTCAGGGATGCTTTGACTCGGATTCCTGCATTGAGCAGGGGGTTGGACTCGATGGCCTTGTAGGCCCCTTCCAACTCTACTTTTCTATGATTCTAAGATTCTAGTTTCACAGGTGTCTTTAACCTCTGCAGGAGTAGCTGGCCAGTTAAGCTGCTTTGCCCCCAAAAGTTGAGGGATCCTGATGGCTTCCTATTCGTTCTGCGGATGCTTTTGCTGATATGACTAGTTCTATTTGAAGCACTAGTAAATTATTTAGATAGCGAATAATTGGCATGAGTGGTTGACACAATAGCACCTAGGTATCTTCTCCCATATCATAGAACCCAGGTTTTATGTTGGTATACCAGGGAGGTGCGTGAATAAAGCAAAATAAACTGAAACTCAATCCATACAAGATGGGAGTTGCTTATGGAACCCAGGAAGCAGTTGAACTGTCTATCTTGGACAGAATCGTACTCCCCTTAAATGCAAGGTTTGTAATTTAGGATTGCTCATGGATCTGGCCTCGCTCTAGGGTATTCAGGTGGCCAAAAGTACATTCCACCACTTTTGGTCAATATGCCAGCTGCACACCATTCTAGGTGACAAGGATCTTGTAACTGTAGAACACGCCATGGTAACCTCTTGGCTAGATTACTGTAAAGTAATCTACATGGGTCTGCCCTTGAAAACAACTCTGAAACTTCAACTGGCCATTTATTATCTGTGGTCACTTGCGGGGAGCATATTGCTCCAATCTTAGTAAAGATCTACTAACTTCTAGTTTGTGTCCAGACCAAACTTAGTAGTTTTAACCTTTAACAGAGCAATGTTATGGCCGGTAGGCAGTGTCTAGATGGCCTTAGGATTTTTTGGATTTCCATGAAACTCACTGGGTGACTTTGGGCCAGTCACTGACTCTCAGCCTAACCTACCTCACAGGATTGTTATGAGGATAAAATGGAGAGAAGGAGGATTATGTAAGCTGCCTTGGGTTCCTTGCAGGAAAAAAGGTCGGACATAAATATAATAAATAAATAAAGAAACTACAACATTGGAAATTGTGCCGACCTTGTAGCTGGGGATCCACGCTCAGATCACACACACACACACACACACCCCGCAACTGGCACAGAAAGAACCACACCAGCTGCTTCTCTTGAGGTTGCAAAGGCGACCTCGGAGAAGGGGTTTTGGGGCATTTCTGGGGAGGGGAGGAGACAGGCACCGCCAAGATATGAGGTATCCTGGGGCCGCCTCAGCCTCTTTCCCTCCCGCTCTGAAATTCCACACTTAGACAGCCAAAATCAGCAGTCTGCTTTCCCTTCATGCTCCTCCCACCCTCCATAGGATGCCCGTAATCCTCCGAGATTGGATTGCACCCTTAATCTCTTAGACAGCCTGTGTCTGTGATATTTGTCAGAAGTCTTTTCCTGTGTAACCTCACCTCTGAGAACTGAGAGATCTATATAGTGATTGTGGATTCCACTGCTGAGAGAGACTGTACTGACATCTACCTTCTCAGTGGTAACTTCTGTTTTGTGGAACTGCCAAAGGAAAACCTGCTGGGTCTTTACTCTTGACTCTTTTAGAAAAGCCGTAGTTGACATGTTTTCAGTCTGCCAAATCTTTTCAGCTTTTGAGCTCCAACTTTATGCTTTATATCACCTGTTTGGTTTTAATTATTTAATGAGCATTCTTTTATTTATTTATTTATTATATTGAATTAGATTATATATTGAATTATTTATTTATTATATTGAATAGATTATATTGAATCTATTACTTGAATTACTATGGATGCTACTTTGGGAATGGCAGAGGTGAAAAGCAGCTTGATGATTTCTTTTCCCCCATTGGACTTTGGTCCAAGATAAATTTGTGTTTGCAGCACCACTCCCCTGGTGCAAACAATGAGGAGATGCAGTAGGGGCATAAAGTTGATGCACATCTGGGTTCATGGGATGTAGGAAAGGATTTGGCAAAACACCCTTTTAATTGGTGACCTATAATACTTCTGTTGGTCCTTGCTATTTTGTGTTTTTGTTTGAATATATTTTTTTTAGTTATTTATTTATTAGATCTTTAAAGGGCGTGTTCCATTTACCAGGTGCTCGAGGCAGTGTAAAATAAAAACATTAAAACATCACATAAAACCATGAACCGTAGGAGCCAAAAAAAATATTCATACAATAAAATAAGAGTGACATTGAAATTAAAATGGATGAGTGACAAGGCATTATACAATATTCAAAGCCTGATGGAACCAAACAGTCTTCATTGCCTGTGTAAAGCAAAATAAGGTAGGAGCCAATCTCTCCTCCCTCAGGAGAGAATTCTACAATCAGGCTTCTGCTACCAAAAAGGCCCTGTCTTGAGTGCCGACCAACCTAGCATTTCTAGGTAATGAGACATATAACAGAGCCTCAAATGATGCTCAATTATGTGCAGGTTCATATTTATTTATTATTTATTGTATTTCTAGATCGCCCATCTAGCCGGTACCTGGCTACTCTGGGCGATGTACAACATACAGTACAATGAAACAAAACAGAATAAAATACACTTAAAACAGTATAAAATTTTAAAATCTTAACCTACCCCATATTCCCGCCTGAAAAGCTATGTTTTTAATGAACGGCAGAAGCTCATCAAGGAGGGGGCATGGCGGAGGTCACTGGGGAGAGAGTTCCACAGTTTGGGGGCTGCCACAGAAAAGGCCCTCTTCCTAGTCCCCACCAGCCTGGCTGCTCTGGCTGATGGGACAAGGAGAAGGCTGTCCGTGGCAGATCTTGTTGAGCGGCCTACTTGATGTTGCTTGATGTGGAAGGAGGCAGTCCTTCAGATACCGTGGCCCTAAACATTTTTTTAAAATAATGGCAATAGTAAAGAAAAATATGTAACATATATTTGGTAAACATATTTCAAATAAATAATGCATTCACACAGGTTAACAAAGAAGAATTTTATTTTTCACCCTCTTCTGCCTAAGAACATAAAAGGAGACATGGAGAATCAGACTGTAGGGTCCATCTAGCCAGCCAGGTGCCTCTGGAAGTTCTCAATCAGAGCATGAAGGTGATGGAAGTATCTTCTCTCTTGTCATGAGAGGTTCCATTTAGTTATAATGGCCAATAGTGGTTGAAGGACAAATCCCTGGAGGAGAGGCCTAGCTCCCTCCTAAGGGCATCTAAGCTAGTCGCACAGTTCTGGTAGGGTATGTTGAAATGAGAGTAGGGGATGAGAGAGTGGTAAGTACTTTGAATTTTTATTTTCTGTGATAATCATAATTGGATAATTGTCCTTGATCTGAAGTTTCTATTACTGTGTTAATGACTGTACCTTGACATGCACTGTGTTCAGAAAGGGAAATAATAGATGCTTGATATAGTCTTTGGCTAGGAGTAGCTCAGCAAACATTTTACAGCTCATTTGAACTGTATTTAACCAGATTACAGCTGTTTCATTAGTTTTGCCTTAATGTCAGTGTGCCCTGTAATACTCACTGTTCAATAATCTGGTGGGGAGATACAGTACATTTTCATTGCGTGTCCACAAGATGTTTTTGTAACTATTCTTATTGTTAACCTGTGTACCTGGGGGAGGAGTAAATCAAGTTTAGTGCAGGCATTTGGGCAAAAAGTATCTTGTGGTTGGTTCTTTCAGAGCTAGCTAGCAAGGATATCTTTTTAAATAAGAGGTGAGGTGAAAATGAAAGTTTCATTCTTGCCTGGCAAATGTGAAATGAATGACAGAGATCAAACACAACACTGAAAATAGTGATTCTTACTGTTAGCTTTGCCAACTTTCCTGTTTTCTTATGCTGAAAAAAGCATTGCTTTTTAGTTTGTGGAGCATAATCTTATATTTTCGAGCATAATCTTCTGTTTTGGAGCTGATAAACAGTGCTTACGGTATTTTCTTTCGTACAGATGTCAGTTCAGTGCCAGGGTATTTCTCCTGTGTGATAAATTAATGAATTACTTTTGAGGTATGGGTGGGAGGAATTGGTTGAACACCCCCTGCACCTTCTTCAATGGCTTGGAAATATTTTATTGATTTAAACATAAACAGCCTTTCTGTTTACATAAGTAGCAGTGTGAGGAATTAGGGAAGGGCCATTCATGGATCTTAATGTCTGATACTTTTTTCGCCCAACAGAGCTTGGCAGAGCTAGAAGTTCTTTGTAAACAGCTCTATGAGGGGACAGATTTAGCACAGCGAATACAAGCAGAAAAGGTGCTCTTGGAGCTTATTAACAGTCCTGAATGTCTCAGCCAGTGCCAGCTTTTACTGGAACAAGGAACAGTAAGTGCTTGAAACTTCATAATCTAAATACACATTCATTATATCTGTATGCAAAAGTCCGTATACCAGTTCCCAGGACTGTCTGTGTTATCAAGGTACATTTGACATTCCCCCCCTTACTCATACGTTCTTTGTCTTTCAGAAATAGCACTCAATTCTTTAAGATTAAGATAGTAGAGATAGTGAACTTTCTTAGATTGGAAAGGAGATCCCCTAATAGTTGGATACAGCATAATTGTAGGAGGAGCTGCTTTTTCTTCTCTGACTGTATTGCTTGTTTTGATGTCTGATTTTCAAATGATATGTGAAAAACAAACCCATTCAGGTAAAGAGTAACTACACAAGCATTACTACTTTAGAAGAACATATCAAATGTGTCATGTTTATGTATACATGAGGAGTTCAATCTGCTTACCACTTCACATGATAACGGTTTGTTTTACATGAATGAAATATAAGATCCCTTGGGTAAACTGGTAGAATGATTCTGGATATGAAGTACATTAGTCCAAGGCTGTGTTCCAGCTGATTAAATCTGTGCATTCAAGTTGAACATCTCTTGTTGCTATAGACCTTGGAAGAGCCCCATGCATCCATGGAGCTCTGTCTCCTTTGCTGTGTTGGTTATTTGGCTGAGTTACTTTTAAACTCCAGTATATGGATTTGCAACTGGATTCTCTGTGTATGGTAAAACTAAGCCCATTTCAGACACTCTTTGGATATTCAGTTAGTCCATCAATGAAGGCAATAAAATTTGAGAAAGGACTAGGTTAGACCTGGCCAGAGGCTTCTGTGGTCTGGTACTCAGCATTGACATCTACAGTGCCCATGCTCCCCAACTCTCCTGGGCATGCTGTGCTTGGGTATGTGAGTGTCAAAGACCTCTGTAAAGTCTATTGCTTCTACATTGTGAATCAGAGCTTCTTGCCCATCCCCTCCACCTCTAGAATGAAGTGGGTGTGGGAAGGGCCACACTGCAATATGAAGGCTGCAATAGAATCTAAAATGGGTGGGCAACTTGTGGCCTTCAAGATGTTTTGACCTACAACTCCGTTGATCCTTCACCATCAGCTCTGCTGGCTAGGGCTGATGGGAGTTGTAGGCCAAACATCTGGAGACCCACAAGTTGCCCATCCCTGATCTAAAGCCTCCAGGTGGTGATGTCATCACCAAGAACCAAGAAATATGACAAATTAGTGCATTCTTAGCTGTAATTGGGAATTAATGGAGATGGTTCCAAAGAAAGTGTCCCACTAAGATACAGCAGAACTCTAAACTGTATCTCCCAGTGCATTTCCTCTCTGTCAGATTCTACTGCAGTCTTAAAACATTCCCTATGTTGAGGAGTGTTTTGATGCCTGCTTAAAGATTTGAAATGAGAAAAAGAAAAAATGATTTATAAAAATTCTCAAAGCACAGACTAGATTCAGTTGCAAATCTATTTATTTTTTTGTTATATTTATATCCTACCTTTTCCTCCAAGGAGCTCAATGATCCCCCTCCTCTCCATTTTATCCTCACAACAATCCTGTGAGGTAGATTAGGGTGAGTTGGTGACTGGCTCATAATCACCAGTAAGCTTTGTGGCCAAATGGGGTGCAACGACACGGCCCTTTTCACTTTAGGACCAGGCGCATAAACCCTTCTCAGGCCAAGCATCAACACTTGAAAACCTATGGGGAGGGTCAAATGAAACCTTTCCCCTACTAATGAGGGGAAAGATTGATGCTGGTTATTAAGGATCTAGCTTAAATTTATGATGCTGTTGGTACAAAGGTGTGTGTGTAGATTTAAAAGTAAAGCAGGTAATAACGCCAAGCTGACACGTAGGATTTTGGTAGTTAACAAAATAAAAATAAGTTTATTTTAATTATCAAAATCTTAGTTCCAGAAAATAAACCTGCCTACACCAAACACTTTGTAACTAACCTAACTCGCAAACTCCCAACTCTCCCCACACACTACAAACACTCTCCCATATCACACTAACTCCAACCACCTAAAACTCTCTAACCCAACTCCACACTCCCATAACTCAACTCACTAACTCGACTCACTGACATAAAACCTAACTAGACTCACTGACATAAAACCTAACTAGATTCACTGACATAAAACCTAACTAACTCAGACATCACTCAAACACTCCTTATATACTCCTCCCCCCACCCTTTCTAAGACATCACAAGCCACACCCACTCAGTTCAACATTCTAAACACTCTAAACATACTAATGCAGACATGCACCAGGGAACTGAATTGTGGGGTTACGCCACATGGGGACTCGAACCTGGGTCTCCCCAATCCCAGTCAACACACTAACCATTACAGTAAAATCTTGGATTGCAAGTAACTTGGTCTGCAAGTGTTTTGCAAGACAAGCAAATTTTTAAAATAAATTTTAACTTGATAAACAAGCGACGTCTTGCAATACAAGTACTGTAGTACGGTCAAGAAAAATGAAGACTTTACACTATCATTCTTTATTGCAGCTTAAATTAAAAATATGTGTACAAATTTCTTATGGGGAATTTTGCTTTGATATACGAGTGCTTTGGATTACAAGCACGTTTCCAGAACAAATTATGCTTGCAATCCAAGGTTTTACTGTGCTGTACAACATACTGGCTTTCAACTGCATCCTAGTGTTGCATCTATTTGCCTGCTGAACTATAAGGAAATAGCAGTGTTTGTGATCATACATTATTTTATAACAAGGTGGAATTGATTCATTTTTCATGGTGATTACTCTGTTCCTTTGCCTACATTCTAGCCTGGCATCAGCAGTTGGTACAGTCAGGCATCTGTTGAGGCTCAGGAAACCAGCAGAAGGCCCACTGCCAACCAGAGATGCTGGGGTGATCTTCTAGTCCCTGAAGGGAGAAATATGTGTTAGCAGTAGAGGAGATGGCTGTCTCCCATTTTGTGCTTCTTATAGCCCCACTGGCTATATGGCCGTCTCCCATTTTGTACTTCTTATCAGTGGGGCTAAAAAGAGGATGAGAATCTTGTTGGGGGGTGTTCAAGCATGAAAGTTGTGATGGTGCTCTATAAAAACCTGGCCCTGTATATATTTATTTTAGGGCTATTGCAATGAAAATAATACACTAGTTATTATATAAATACAAAAATGGGACATGTCTTAATCCCATATTGCTACAAACTACTTTGGCTGAATTATATCACTGTGTAATAATAATAATAATATTGTGATGTTGTGCTGGGTTGAATAGTTGTTTGTTCTGTTCAAGCATTTTATTTGCTTGCACAGTAAGTCTCAGGAATGGGCTGTAAGTTATAGTAGAACATATCTATCCAACTAAATACCGTAGTACAACTCTGGTGATAGCAAGGTGTTAAGGGGAGTATTTCTTGTTGCAAGATTATAGTTTTGATGATATCTAAGGATTTTTAAAATTATTATTACTGGCATTTGAATTGTGTGTATTTTTCTCTAGACATCCTATGCACAACTTTTAGCAGCAACATGCCTCTCTAAACTTGTGTGCAAAACAACCCCTTTACCTGTTCAACAAAGAATGGACATCAGTAAGTATTGTTTATTCCTTTCAAAATTGCAATAGCTTTTGTTACCTACAGTTTTAGATTGCCCTAGGCCTAGTAATTAGTCCAACAGTTAAAAATGGCTAGTCATAATGGTATTGGATATAACAATCTGAGGTTCTTTATTATCTGTAACTTCATTATACTAATATTTTCAACTGCAAGATCAATGATCAGATTAAGCTGTGACCTGGAATTTCTGTCTGTCCTTTTCTTTATGGATCAAAGGAGAACATATGTTAAGGCACACTTTTTTGGCACAAAGGAGAGAGCTTAAGAAATTGAGCAAGAACCTAGACACAGTGTGAATGAACGGAACTCATACTATACATAGCTATCATTGTACTGACATGGAACAGACCCTCACAATGGGGAGTGATGTGCATTGGCCTTACTATGCCCTTATTTTAAATACATTTATTTGGAAGTGTCCCATTGATTTCAGTAGAACTTAACCCAGAATAAGTATGCTTTCAAGTGTAGCTTCCATCAAGTATATTCTGTCAAAAGAAGATAGCAGCAGGCATCATCCTTATCTGTTTTATCAGGGAGTAATAAAAATTAGTTTGGATTGTTCATTAAGGATAAGGGGGATAATATCTGCTACTCATGATAGCTATATATTGTCTGGGTTCTCATGACACTGAAACCCATCATAGGTAACTAGTCATGGTGGGTTGTCACGTTGTGCAGACCTGGACTGCTTTCTGCAGGGTGGCTTATTTTTTGGCAACAAGCCACCCTGGACAACCCATGGCTTGTTATGCTGCTCACCATTTGACCTAGCCCTGGCACTTAACATTTAAGGGAGACATGTTTCACTTTGATGCTTAATTTGTGACATGCTGCCACAACTCTACCACATCCTTATATTCAGGTTGGTAGAGACCTGATTAAAATAAAACAAGAGCACTTGGAGATTATTTGGTCTCTGCGCTCCTTTCTTGTTTAGCCCAGGAGCTTTTCAACCTCTTCTCTTCCCTGACCTCCAGAATACCATATGCAAGTAACTTTGCACAAAGCTGTATTAGGGCGCATTGATTGGCAGGAGTATTTAGAATAACTGAGGGAAAATAGGAAAAGTCATAATAGAACAGAATGTAAAGAAAGGCATCTAGGAAATTAAAAAGCAAAATGGCATGCTAAGATAGCTAAGCTAATCAGCTGGTAATCAAGTCAGCCAAAAGCATTTCGGTTAGAATTTTGAATGGGACAAAGGATAGTTGATTCCAACTGGCAGCTGGGAGAGGGAAAGACCCAATGGATATAGAATATGAAAGTTTCCCACAGTGTTTTCTCTGCCAGGAAGCACTGAACTGAATAGATATGGAATCAATACAATATTTATTTATTTAATTATTATATTTATGAATCGCCCATCTGGCCAGACATCCGGCCACTCTGAGCGATGTACAGTCCAATAAAATACAATGGGGGGGAACAAAGAACAAAATGTAATTGGGATCTGGCAAGCTAATGCTGTGACTTTGGTAGTTCCATTTAGCTATGGTTTTGGTGCAGACAATATGGAAGTAGTGTGGTCAAGAAGAGATCAGAATTAATATGCATAACAATAATTAACATATCTCTATCATAGATGGCTGGAATGTTATTGCTGTGGGAAATCCAACCAGAAAGGACTAAAGATAGGCTTGTCTGAAAATACTATTTCTGCATTCTTGTACCTTAATAATAGCATTAAAATAGCTGCATATGCATTTGGAGCATGTAATACAGTATTACTACACAGTGTTTGAGATTTGGCAACTACTGCATATATTTCACAGTTATCAACATAGAGCTTCATCCAACATTGCATGAGTGGACTTCTCCTTGCACAATAGGGCTACCCCTTCCTCTCCTCCCGCATTCAGCCCCCTGCACCCCCCCAAATCTGCTTTGGAGAGCCCCCCAACTTTCTGGAGTAGATTTTGGAAGCACATGGGGGCTGTAAAAATCCATTCTGCCAGTCATATCCTGCTGGCAGACAAACACCATTGGAAACAATTCATAGATTTAAAAAAGCTTAGTGTATTTTAACATAAAATAATTTGATTTAATTTTTGGTATTTTGGTACAGGAAACTACATATTAAACTATGTTGCATCTCGACCAAAACTGGCCCCTTTTGTGATCCAAGCTCTTGTTCAAGTAATTGCAAAGATCACAAAGTTGGGTTGGTTTGACGTTCAAAAAGACCAGCTCATCTTTCGAGACATTATTGCTGATGTTAAAAAGTTTTTACAGGTAAGAAAAATTGAGCATGACTTTTTGTTAACAAATATTTCTGTATTAAATATAGTAAATATTTTAAGTGCCATATGTGTGATTCTAAGGAGACATAGAGTGGAAAAAGTAATTCAGTCACCTGCAAATTAAGGACTAGTTGAAAGAGAAAACAAGAGCAGATCTTGTGCAGATCTTTAAGGCTTAGCCTAGATGTGGCATTTTCATATGTAAGCTTTGGAACTCTGGAGTTGAAAATGAGTATGCAGCTGGGTGAAAAAACTGTGCAAAAAAGTAGCACGTAAATGAACTTTTTGCTACTGCAATAGTGCATTGGCACTAGGAAGATGCATCAGGCTGCTGGAGCTTCTCATAGGAGGTGATGCCAGAAACTGCTGTTGGCCTCTTTTGCTTATACTAATCTCTGCCCTACACTGCCCTCTTAGGAAAATATGAAGCTGGGATCAAATTATACTGGGCTGGTTCGCATCACTGCAGCAAGGAAAATAAGCCACAGTGTGTGCTGGCTGGATTTCCCTAATTACTCTTGCTGGCTTGCCATATCATCCAAACCTGGGCAGCATGGCTTGTTTAGGGGAAGCAGCAGCTCTCTAATAAGCCAACAGCGCACAGGTTCGGATGACATGGCAAGCTGTGCCAGGGAGGGTAATTGGGGAAATCTGACTGGCATGCACCACAGGATTAGCAAGCCACTGTGGATCATGTGAACCAGGTCACTGAGTCAGACCATTGATCCATTTAGCTCAGTATTGCTACTGATCGCCCTATCATTTGTGTGCTGATGGCCCAGTGATGAGTGAGCTTACATTTCTGGTTGAATCCTTCTGTTGGGAGGGAAGCCATCCCTTTGCAGGGCTATTTTTAGTTTCTTTTCAGGAGGGTTCCTCCTGTGCCTTGAGGGGACGTGTTAATCTGATCACTGCAAGCCTCCATCCGCTGCCCATTCATGCTTCTAGATTCCAATCACTCTCCACTCAAACCTTCATCCTGTGCTCCAGTCCAGTAGCCGAGGTAGTTCGTTTCTCATGGATGTAAGCACCTATTGGGACCTGCTGTGGTCTTCTTTAGGAGCCATAGTCATAACCTGTGATTATAACCATATCTCCTCATAACACTGATAGGTAATGTAGGTATATCTACAAGAGTGGGTGGATTTTTTTTCATTGTGGTTCTTATTGCAGAAATTTTTATCATGCTCCTTGCATGTCATCTGTTCCATGTAAGAGTTTAAAAACTGAAATAGAAAATGTAGTTTGTTTCAAATTATGCCAGTCAAGGTTAATGCATTTCCAAGGTATTCATCTTTCTTTGGTGAAACATGTTCCCTTTACTTGGGGTTGGGTGGGATATATTTACATTACCAAAGCTTAGATTAGGTAGTGTTTGCAAGAAAGTAAGATTGCCAAGGATTTTTTTACCACACTGATTTGAAAGTAAATAGTAGTTGCAGCTAGAATATTCAAGCCAAGATGATGTATTTGAGTGCTTTTTTCCTAGCCAGTCTTTGATACTTGCCACCTACAATATCTCACTGCTTTTGTAAGTCAAAATTTCTGGTATTGGGTGATGATAGTAGAAGGGATAAGGAATTATGTAGCAAAGTGAACACATAATAGTAATATTTGGAATTTCTTAGTACTCAAAATGTGTTTTACATACATTATCTTAGTAATCTTTGCTTATAGAGCCCTGTAAGACAGACTATTACCCCCATATTACAGATATGGAAGAAGAGACTGAGGCTGAGAGGTGTTTGACTGAAGTAGGAGTGGGGAACCTTCAGCCATCCAAATGTTGTTGGACTCCAGCTCCCATTAGCCCCAGCTAGCATGGTCAATGGTTAGAGATGCTGAGAGTTGTAGTCCAACAAAACTGGGAGGGCCATAGGTTCCTCATCTGTGGCCTAAGGCCACCCAATATATTCATGCCTAAACCAAGATTCAAACTGATTCTGGTTTCACAAATGTGAAACCATCTGCTATTAAATTTCAATATATGCTGTTACTATTTTTGCATGAGGGGGAAAAAATGATAATATGTTAGTTAATGCACTTTAAAATAATTAGGAACGTATGATAAAAAAGGTCTTGTGTTTATTAAAAACAAACATGAGAAGAATACTGTGGCCTTTTTTGCAGTTATTTTTATTAATGTAATTTGATTTTACATGTATTATTAAAATGTTTGCAGTGTGAATCTGCAGTAGTTAATTCATTAATAATAGAGATTCAGGCTCAAAACTTTGCTGCTTACGAGACTTCTTTTGCTGAATTATTTTCCTGTGGGAGAGAAAATAAAGCCACATTTCTAATACTGGGCTGAATTTACCATTAATAGAGATGTTGATCAGTACTAAACTTCAGACTTGAGCATATGCATTGGGATTGTCATGAAATGAAATAAAAGTCCAGTTTAAATCAGTAAGGGTGCAATCCTATGCATGTTAAGACAGAAAAACATAGACTTTTTTCTGTGTAAACATGCATGGGATTGCTTGAGTCAACCAGTCATTCCTACCTAGGTTGTGACAGTATGTGGCTCTGGAATGGCCTGTGTTGGTTGCCATTTTCCAGAGCCACTGCCAATCAGAGTAGCTGGTACTGGGACTGATGTACCAGTAGTCTGAATCACTATGTCAAGTTCATGTGCTTGCAGTAGCAGAGAAACTCCCCTATATGTTGTGCATCCATCACTCCAAACCCCTTGACACACACATGCCCATTCTGATAACTTCTACCCCCACCCACCCAAGAGACAGACCCTTGTACCTGCTGCCATTGCCAATCTGACCCTCATTCCATCCTTTTGAAATGGCATGGGGGCTACTGCTTTGAAGAACTGCAGTGGGGAATCTCTCTCCCCCCCCCCCATTCTTCCCTATTAGAAGAGGTCGAGGAGGTATTTTTCTGGACATGTTTTTGATTATCTCTGTGTAGCTAAGACATAGCTTGCAGCATCTCTAACCTATAGAAGGTACCTATGCTCAGGCTCAAAATTACCATGTTTTTTGACAAATGGAAAGGAAGGTAGTTAATTCAGTTGGTCATTTAATTTGTGTGTACTGTCAGTGATGGAGGTAAAATTATGGTGGCAGGGAAGAGACAGACTTAGATAATAAGCACACATTTTTGCCTGCCCACAAAGTTGGGACAATTGAAGCTTCAAAGTATTCTTTAACAATTTAAAAGAAAGCTGTTCAACATCAGTCTGAAATGGTTTGGTCAGTCTTGTCAAGTGTTTAGTTTTATTTTTCTGGTATTATATTTTATTCTTTTAAATATTTGTATTGTATTTTCTATTTTTAACTGTTTGTATGTTTTAGTCTTTTAACTATTTGTTATCTGCCCAGAGAACACTGGTTATTGGGTGGATTAAAAATATAATAAATATAAATAACTATAAGTAACTATAAATAATGGTATAATTTGTCATGCAGTGAGAAACAAGTTTATTTTGTAAGCAATCTGATTATCCATTTGTCAGAGGCTGAGTAATTTTAAAGGATATTTACAACAATTCCTTTTGGAAGTGACAGTCATGCTTTCGTGTAATCTTTTCTTATTGAATAACTTTATTGAATAAGTCTTCCGACCATTTCAAAATCTTTTCTTATTACAAAAGTACCCATATCCTACATGTCCAAAATTCTAGTAGATCAGTCCTTTTGGTTATTCTTAAATCATTAGAAATCTAGATGTCCTCATTTTTGAAGAGGATCTTCAAAATATTTTTTTCTTCTTTGCTTGTAAGCAAGCTTTAGGTAACCTCATCTGCCATTGCCTTAAGAAAGAAGCAGCCATTCATGCATGATAGTCGCTATTCTATCATATTCTGCTGCTTTTTAAAAACAACAACAGCAACAACAACTAAGAATAGATTGAATACCCACACATTATTTTCTTTACTCTGATCCTCATAGTTTCAGGCAGCTGCCCGTCTCCTACATGTTGTCCTAAACTATTAATCATTGAGAGTGGTTGTGGGTAGCAGATCCAGAGGCATAGCCTCTACCTTATGTATTACTGGTATGCTCATTGGGTAGCTCTTGTCTGAGTATTCAGTGGTTGCAGGCTAGTACCAGTAGCTAGACAAACCATTACCGTACATTTCCCTTCTCAGAATAGGGAAGTGCAGCCTATTCTAGACCTACATCCAAAGCCTGTGGCTTACGCTGGCTCAGCTTGTCTGAGTGTGGAAAGCTAAGCAGGGTCAGGCCTGGTTATTACTTGGATGGGAGACCCCTCCTCTAGTTTCCTGCATTGAGCAGGGGGTTGGACTCAATAGCCTTGTAGGCTCCTTCCAACTCTATGATCTGTGAAATCAAAGAAATCAAAGCATTGTAAAATAGCTATAAAAGACATTTTTATGGTGGCATGCTTGCTGCTGAAAGAGGTAGGCCTAAACACTTGCCATATTAGGAAGGTATGGTTTTTCCATAACCTCGGAACAGAATTCCTTGATACTTCACTACAGAAAGTGGCTCATCATAAGTGCATTGGTCTTTGAGCAAGATTGCCATCCAGCTAGCCATTAGAAACATCAGCTGTTGTTTTGAGGAAAGCCAGCCGATTTTGTTTTGTGTTTACAGTCTCTGGCGCTGGGGTTGGCATATGGCATTCAGAAGATAAAGATTTGAGCGATCCTGAAGAAATTCATATGTTTTTCTTTTTGTATTTCTATGGTGGGAACTGGAAAACTAATCCCTTGGGAGGCTAAGTTTTCCCCCACTCAAAGTTACCTAAAGCATTCATATTGGAACATGAACATATTTCTATGTGTTACAGGGGACTGTGGACCACTGCATAATAGGAGTGATGATTCTTTCAGAACTGACTCAGGAAATGAACTTTGTAAGCACCCTCCTTTCTTCTCAAAATTATTTTGTAATGCTGTCTTAGAATTTTCAAGAGCATCTTGGCGGTGGGGGAGACCTAAGTGCTGAGGACTGGGATTCTATTCTGTGTGTGTATATGTTTTTTTTAATAGCTGAAGAAAACAAAGCTTCTGTGGTAGCCTTCTCTAACCTGGTGCCCTCCAGATGTGTTGGATTACAACCTCTTCATCCCCAGCCAATGCGACCATGGATCATGTTGGCTGGGGATGACGGGAGTTATAGTCCAACACATCTGGACAGCACCAGGTTGGGGAAGGCTGGTTTATGGAATTAAGCTTAGAAATAGATTGTCCCAATGCCTACCTAAGTGAAGGGAATGGGGCCAATCCCACAGTTGCTAGAACTAGTTATCTTCTACAATATAAATGTAAAAGTTTGTCCGTCCGTAGGTCCGTACGGGCATTTGCATGTGTCGCATAGGCTCCTACACGGTTGGACAGATCTGCCCCAAACTCGGCACGCATACTCTCCATCACCCAAGGACAAAGACTGGCGGGTTCAAATCTCTGAAAAAGCCCTCGCCGCGCCTGTACGGCCCAAAATAGATGATAGCCAATGGTGTCACTTGGAATGTTCACTGGGACCATTCAGGAGTGGTTATGCAAATCACTCCACTGACATACAGAATGTTGGTATGAACTGCTGCCACAGGGGCCCAATCAGGAGCAGATATGCAAATCTCTCCTATGTCCAAATGTCCATATGAACTGCAGCTGGGGTCTACAGGGGGGCGGCAAGCTGGGATTACATTGTTGTGTAGTCCCGAGGGGGGGGGGAGCAGGGATTTCATTGTTGTGTAGTCCCGGAGGGGGGAGCTGGGATTTCATTGTTGTGTAGTCCCGGGGGGGGGGAGGGAAGCAGGGAATTAATTGTTGCGTAGTCCCGAGGGGGAGGGGAAAGCAGGGATTTCACTGTGCAGTCCCGGGGGGGAGCAGGGATTTCACTGTGCAGTCCCGGGGGGGCGGAGCAGGGATTTCATTATGCAGTCCCGGGAGAGTAGGGATTTCATTGTGCAGTCCCGGGGGAAAGGGAACAGGGATTTAATTGTGTAGTCCCGGGGGGGGGGAGCAGGGATTTAATTGTGTAGTCCCGGGGGGGGGAGCAGGGATTTCACTGTGCAGTCCCGGGGGGGCGGAGCAGGGATTTCATTATGCAGTCCCGGGAGAGTAGGGATTTCATTGTGCAGTCCCGGGGGAAAGGGAACAGGGATTTAATTGTGTAGTCCCGGGGGGGGGGGGAGCAGGGATTTAATTGTGTAGTCCCGGGGGGGGGGACTTCATTGTGCAGTCCCAGGGAGCAGGTAGTCCCGGGGGAGCTGGGATCCTGGAGCTGTGATTTAATTGTGCAGTCCCAGGGGAGCTGTGATTTCAGTGTGCAGTCCCAGGGGAGCTGGGAGTCCCGGGGGAGCAGGGATTTCATTGTGTAGTCCCGCGGGACCTTTCCTATGGAGCGATTCAAAACAGTGGTCAGCTACATTAAGGAATTTCAAACAAATAGTGCCTATAGGAAAATGACCCGTGCAACGCTGGGTAAAACAAGCTAGTAATCTGATAAAGGACTGTGAAGGTCAGGTTGCCCTTTTTATTAGTGGTTACCTTTCGCTTGCTTTTAAATAACATACTCAGATCTCTCTCCATCCATTCAACATTGACTAGGCAGTAGGCTTTTAAAGAGGCTGTGCAAGCTGCTAGGACATTTCCACAAATTTTAGAGCCAGTTTATACAGTCAGGCAAATCAAGTGATAACGTTTTTCCTGGACAATGCCACTTGAGGCTACAGGTGCAGGGTGTTGCACATTTCAGTGCTTCCCCATGAAAATACTTCCTGAATATAGGAAAGTAGTACAGTGGGGAGAAGGTGCAGTAGTGCTCTCTCACCCCTCAGACAATACTAAAAAATCACACAATTCACATCTCACCAAGGGCCAGAAATGTTCTTACTTTCAGATTAATGTCTCTACCTAAAGCTTAATGTCTTTAGCTATAATTTATGAGTTTAGAGAGCACAGAGGAGTGGATTGAAAGGGTTTTTTGCTTCTCTTGATGCACATCATGTTTTTTTCTTCAAAGAATAATCCAAACTGCTTTTACAAGTGACACTAAGGATGCCATCTTGTTCCTCATGTGTGTGTTTTAGTTGACAGGGTGTTTAGCATAGTCATTTTTAATTTGGATGATGGTCTGAAATATGGTTGGCATGGTGTTTAGCATACCGTAGCTATTTTTAATTTGGATAATGGTCACCATGGAAAAGTAGTGCTACTCAATTTGATCTGGTGGATGTACATTCTTAATGGACATGTTATCTTTCCCTTAGAGAAAGCTAGCATATGGGCTTTCCTTTTGGTGGCATGATGTTCTCTCCACTAAAAAAATGATTAAAAGTGTGAAATTGTTATCAGCTGAACTTGCATAACATGTGTTGGTGTGATGTCTTTGTGGAGATATGGGAAATTCAAAAAGTGATTTATGTTTTGCTTGTAAAAGCACCCTGGAATTCTTGAGGATTTCTGCTTGCTTTTGCAATCCCCATGTGGGATGATTGTCCTTAGTATTTTATGTGCCTTTGCTCCACCTATTGTTAGGACAGATAATTCTGGGCCTCTAACCCCACACTCTTACGAAAGGTTTAGGATCTTTGGCTGGGGTAAAACCTGCGCTGCTGGGGGGAAAGTGTGCGCTTTGCTCCTTTTACACAAACAAACCTACACACACACATAGACTCTAGAAACAAAAGGGTGGTTTTATTGAAGAAGAATACAGAGTAGGTACAGCGTCTTACTTGTTGGTAAAGCAAACCTAGTGATGTCAGGCAGCAAAATATCCTTACGCTATGGTTCAAACACACCCTGTATTCTGGAGAGGAGAAAGAGTCCCTTTTGCCCTGACAAGCCTGAATAGGAAAAAAAAGGGGGGGGGAGAGATTCCCGCCTAGAAGGATAGAAAAGCAAAGTCCCAGCTACTCCCTGTCTGCTCTGATGAGGTTCCAGCTGTAGCCCTGCAGTCCACGTTCCAAGGTGACTCCCTCAGCTCTTTCTCCTGACCCACCTTGCTAAAACCTCTTGGTTCTTATAGTCTCTTTCCCGCCTTTTTGGAGGGAATGAGAGCAGTGGGGGTGGTCTTTGCCCCACCCATGTCTTCCAACCCTGCTAACGACCTTACTCTTTGTATTTTGATAGCTCTTGATGGGTGTACTTAGGAAAGCAAAGGTTTGGGTCTTCCTGCTGATGGGACTGTTTTTGGAGTAAGCTTCTGGTGGTATTCGCGGGGGGGGGGGGGGGGGGGGAGGAGCCATATTCAGGTCTTAATCAATGCAAGCCTGCCACTCATTTGCCTATGCATGCCTCTAGGCTTCACTCACTCTTCCATTCAAGCCTTCAGTCATGACCTTTTGCCTTCTGCCCTGCTGGGGAGGTGGGCAGGCTGCTTCTTTTCTCTTGAACCCTTGCTTACCCAACGCTTCTTATGAGGGCTGTGGACTTCCTTTTGGAGGTGTAGTCATAACCAAATGATCAGAACTATATCTCATCTTAACACTATTTCTGTTTTGAGATTAAGCTGAGATCCTGTGCACATTTGCTTTGAAGCATGTCCCATTGTATCAGTGGGACTTGCTTCCCAATCTGTGTTTTTAGGATTAATGCACTTAACTCTAGTGAAGGAGCTGCCCTACATAATGACAGAACATTCCAAAGTTGAGTGTTCTGGTAATAGATGTGAGAAGTTCTGGGGAGTGTGTGTGTGTTTAGGATTGTAGAGTACAGATTCTGCCTGTCTGGAGGACTGACTTTTCTGAATAACTTCCTGTATTTGAACTATGTTTCCTTGTGCTGTTTATTCTAGAGTGTTTGCCCCAGAGTAATTTCAGATACTGAACCCCAGGCATAAATAGTATTCAAATGTTTGTTGTCAGTTTTGCATTATACAGAGTAGGGGGAAACAATGCTAAGAACATATATGGGCTGGAGGGACCATATGAATTAAATAATAGGATGTAAGTCTGCTATTGCATACTAAATTGTGTCTACTAGCTCACCTGCAAGAAATGTGCTTTAACAAGTCCAAATGAAGACACATTTAATCTTAAGTGCTTTTTTTTTTTTTAGGTTGATTATTCTAGACCTTCATCAAAGCATCGTAAAATAGCTACCTCATTCCGTGATACCACTTTAAAAGATATTTTGATGCTGGCATGCTCGCTGCTGAAAGAGGTAGGCCTAAATGCTAACCATATGATAAAAGTATGATTTTTCCACA
Source organism: Shinisaurus crocodilurus (assembly GCA_021292165.1). Classification (NCBI taxonomy): domain Eukaryota; kingdom Metazoa; phylum Chordata; class Lepidosauria; order Squamata; family Shinisauridae; genus Shinisaurus; species Shinisaurus crocodilurus. The sequence goes on along the minus strand of CM037879.1, from coordinate 165,622,922 downwards.
TCCTCAGAACAGAGTTCTTTGATATTTTACTGCAGGAAGTGGCTCATCGTAAGTGCATCTGTGTTTGAAAAAGGTTAGTATGCAACTAGATGGGATATTGTTTATGTTTGAACAAGAGCGATGCATTATAAGATCGAGATGAATTAACAATTAGGGTCGGACTAGGACTTGGAGTATGTATCCATATCTGTCCTGGTGAGTCCAACTAGCTTCTGTATTCAGTCTGAAATAGAATTGTTGCTTGAAAGCTCATGTATACTAGGTATTGGCTGTGTTTGCACATAATGATAATCCAGGATTCCTGGCTTATTAAATCATGATGTGAATAAGCAGTGTGCTCATCTACACAGCCAGTTCGCTTGCACTTTGTACGAACATGTAAGGAAACAAGGCAGGGATAGCTTAGTGTAATGTCTGAACCTGGATTATGCTTTACTGCACCCAAAGAAACCAGGATTCATAAGCCAGGTTTTTTTTTTTTTTTTTTTAATGAATCCTGGCTTCTTTGAATGCAATAAACCATAATCTTAGGTTTGGACATCACTTCAGTGCAGACTTCTCCAGCCTGGTGTAGACCAACACATCTGGACGACAACTGCCATCACCCCCAATCAACATGGCCCATGCTGACTGGGTCTGATGGGAGTTGTAGTCCCATACATCTGGAGGTCACCAGGCTGGGGAAGAATTCTCTAAGCTATTCCTGCCTGTTTTGTTGACCTGCTCACATAAAAAAAAGAGTGAATGGGCTGCATGCAGAAGCACGCAGCTCATTCACATTGTGATTTAATAAGCCAGGATTCCTAGCTTATCATTATGTATGAATGCAGCCATTGTAACACACATAAGACCCTTTGCTCCAATATAATTGAGAGAGCTATACAGTCTGATGATGATGATGATGATGATGATGATGATTATTATTTACATTTGTTAATCGCCCATCTGGCCGGCAACCGGCCACCCTGGGCGATGTACAGAGGCTAAAAACAAGATAAAATACAATTATAAACAAGATAAAATACAATAAAAACAAGATAAAATACAATTAAAAAACAAAACAAAAACCTTAACCCACCCCATATTCCCGCCTGAACAGCCAGGTTTTTAATGAACGGCGGAAGCTTAGCAGAGAGGGGGCATGGCGGAGGTCACTCGGGAGAGAGTTCCACAATACGGGGGCCACCACAGAAAAGGCCCTCTTCCTCGTCCCCACCAGTCTAGCTGCTCTGGCTGAAGGGACAAGGAGAAGGCCGTCTGTGGCAGATATTGTTGAGCGGCCCACTTGGTGTTGCTGGAGATGCTCCTTGAGATAGCCTGGATCTGATAAAGACAGACATTCGTGGGTGAAACTTCATATAGCCACTGAAATTGATGTACATTAAACACATGAATAGGCTTATATCAGTGAGGACCCATGAGAACGCAGTTGTTAATGAATATAGAGCAGCGGGAGGAGAATGTCCTTCCTCTCCCTGCATGTCTCCATCAGGTCCATCTCTGTGCTGTCTCTGTAGATGTTTATGAGACATAATGTTGATTTGTATTGGGACGTTTAACTTCTCTTGCTGTACTCATTTATTTGCTGCTTGTTCAGAATGTGTAAATTCTTCTTCGTGGTCTCTGTGCATCACACATATGGGCTCTGCGCTTGCGCTGAGCTTGCTTCGGAAGATTCTTTAGCTGAGGCGAAATGGGCGGGAACCCCTCCCCCACGGTGCTCGCTCCTAGCACGGTTCCCGCCCATTCCCTCAGTTCCTTTTCGACCGCTATTGCAACTAGCAGCTTCGAAAGGTTCTCCTCATTTTACAAACGGCTGAGTAGATTACTTTGAATTTTTGCATACTCTATCTTCGACTACTTCTTCTTTAAATCCCCCTTCTTCTCTCTACAAAAAAAAAAAAAAAAAAAAAACTTTCCCCCTCTCCTCTTCCCCCTGAGTAGTCATGGCCTTGAAGGCCCCATTCAGTAAATGCGTACGCTGCAACGCTAAATTGCCGCCAGCGGACGGGCACGCTTTATGCCTTTTGTGCTTGGGACAAGAGCACATAGTTGAAACCTGCCACCACTGTAAAAATTTCACTAAGGTGACCAGGAAACAACGAGCGTTGAAGTTAAAAACCGCTCTATGGCAGCAAACCCTCTCAGCAGCCAGGCCCTCGATCCCGTGCGCTGCCACGACTAAAAAATCATCTGCATTGGTGGAGGAGACTTCAGTAGATGAGCCTTTGCCTAAAAAGAAAAAGGCTCATAAGCATGGAGATTTGAAAGGTGCAAAGACTAAAAAGAAATCCAAGCCCAAATCTCCAATTAAGCCCACCACACAGACCGAAGCGTCGAAACATACTGAGCCTTTGGGATCCCCAGCCTCGCAAAAGCGCTCGGTGTCGGCATCTAAAGATCCGTGACACCGAGAATTGTGGAAGTGGCATCGACATTAGGGCTTGTGGCTTCAATCTCCGAGGGAGAAATCCTGGACCCCCCCGACAAAGCTGCAATTTCACCAGCTTCCAGGAAAAGTGGCTCCAAGCGCGGCAATGGATCCCCGACCGGCTCTAGACCTCCAAGCCGCCGCCGTAGTCGTTCTCGATCGGAATCGTCCAATAGACATTCCATCCAATCTCGAGAAGACTCTACCCACAAAGGGCAAAGCGACTGGACCACCCGATACCGATCCCCACGACACCAGGGAGAATACGGGTCCTCAAAACGGCGTCGAGAAAGCTCATCTAGCTTGGAGGAAATTTCTCGACACCGAAAGCAAGAGGCCGGTCGCCTCCATAGAGACGCAAGTTCGGCCGATGTCGACAGCCCGCGACATCGTAAATCTGCCGACTCCGCCCACTCGCCACGCCGCAATCGAGAACTTAATATCGAACTTCGTCGACACCGGAGTCAAGAACTTGATGGTGACCACCGTCGACACTGAGACCCGCCAATCGACGGCGTACGCCATCGACGCCGAAGCCCGGAACTCGACATTGAGAGTGCTCGGCATCGAAGCCCATCGTTTGAAAGGGACAACCGTCGACGCCGAAGCCCATCTATCGACAGCAACCGTTGACACCGAGGGGCGTCTCGGCATGACTATCGTCGGCATTGAAGTCCGTCTACACAAGATGACCGCCGTCGACATCGAAGCCAAAGTCCCATCGAGATCGAACATCGACACCGAGGCCGATCTCGAAGCCGAAGCCTAATCTAATTCGAGCATCGAACTAAGCACAACCTGAGAAAGACCACTGTTTCTCGACACCTAAGCCACCCTAATAAAAAGGATGCTGGCTATCAGGAGAGGCAAAGGTCTATCGATACCCAATCGCATGCTAACACGTCTCGCAGATCTCCAAGAAAGGCATTGGCCAAGATGAAACACCTAGATAAACCATCTGCAGTTTCTAAGTGTGCAACACATGAGTCCTCCTCCGACTTTCCGTACTCAGACTCAGACTCCATGATATCAGGACTACCTGACTCTTCACCAGACCTTCAGGTAGAATCAAAGGCAGCAGTGTCACCCACTGAAGAATTGGGTACATTCGCTGACCATGTCCTGAGAATGACAGCGTCATTGGGACTTGAAACAGTAATTGAATCGCCCGATGACGACGACCCGGTCTACAACCTCATGCAGGCGGCACAAACATCACCGGCACTAGTCCCATACCTACCAGCTTTGCTAAAAATAGTAAAAAACACGTGGAGTACTCCAACCGCCATCCCACCAACAGGAAAGCGGTTGGAATCACTTTACAGAGTACGGCACGACAACGCGCAATTCTTATTTACACACCCTTCTCTGAACTCAATTATCGTTGAATCAGCCCAGTCCACAAGTAAACAGCACATAACCCCAGTGGACCAAGAAGGAAAGAAACTGGACACCTGCGCCAGATGAGTATATTCATCTAGCGCATTGGGCCTACGTGTATCTAATTACCAGGCGATAATGGCCAGATATCAGCACTTCCTGACTGAAAAATTGGGAAATCTCTGTGAAGAACTGCCAGATGATAGGAGAGACTTAGCACGTGTACTGAGAGCGGAAGCTCAAAGCATGGCAACCCTCCAGATGAACAATGCAAGTCATCAAACAGATTGCCATGCCCACTCCCTCATCAGTTCGATCGCCCTCCGCAGACACGCGTGGCTTCGATCGACTCTGCTAAATAATGATGCAAGGGCCCGCATCGAAAATTTGCCATTCGATGGAGAGGGACTCTTCAATATAAAAACCGATGACTCCCTCGACGCGGCTCAAAAGGCCAAGGTGAACGCTCAAAAAATGGGACTTACTGCCCTCCCAAAACAGATATAGACCAAGGCAATGGTCTAAATTCCAATCTGCCGTGACCCCGTTCAGACCACGATTCCAGCAAAAAGGTCAAGACTCACGGACACAGGACCGCCAGCCTTCTGGACCAAGGAGACCCTTCCAGTCCAAATATCAAGGCCCAAGGAAGGGCAACTCCTTTGGCAAGCGGCGTCTTTGACTTACTAGCACAAATCAAGACATACTTACCGGACATGACACAAACACTGGACAAGACAAAACCACTGATTATGACAAAACCACTGATTATGACAAAACCACTGATTATGACAAAACCACTGAATTTGACAATCACATCGGATACGACAACCTTCTTTACAGACAGGTTAGCCACTTCCCTCCCATCGTGGCACTCCATCACGACGGACCGCTGGGTCCTAAACATCATCCAACACGGGTACCAGATCGAATTCGATGTCCTCCCTCCTTTTCTCGGCATCAGTACCACTCAGCCCACCATTGTTGGAGGAGGTGGACACTCTGTTGCAGAAGGGCGCCATCTAGCCTGTCCACCCACATCACCTCCAGGAGGGGCTCTATTCTCGGTACTTCACAGTGTCGAAAAAGGGAGGAGGACTTCACCCGATCTTGGACCTCCGACTTGTCAACTTCTTCATAACAACGAAGAAATTCAGAAATTCAGAATCTGGATGGTGGATATCACCATCCAGTCGATATTGCCTCTACTTCGCAAGACGGATTGGTTTGCGTCGATAGACCTGCAAGACGCTTATTTTCACATCACCATTCACCAAGACAGTTGGAAGTACCTGAGGTTCAAGATAGGAGACGAGGCATATCAATTCGTGGTTCTCCCCTTCGGCCTCTCCACTGCACCAAGAGTATTTACCAAGTGCATGGCAGTAGTCTGCGCAAGTCTACGGGCCAGGAGAATCCGGATCTTCCCCTACCTCGACGACTGGCTAGTGGTGGATTCCACAAAACCTCGCCTGCAGTCAGCTCTCTGCACAACATTACACCTACTCGAAGAGCTGGGATTGTGTCTCAACACAAAGAAGTCTGTCCTCACTCCGGTCAGGGAGATCCAGTTCATAGGGGCCGTTCTCAACTCAGTCCAAGGCCGGGCGTACCTACCACAAGACAGGGTAGACAAAATACTTACCCTCTCGAAAAGCCTATACCAGGCTCGCTCACCGTCAGCAAAGGCACTCCAACGTCTTCTCGGCCACATGGCCTCAACAGTATAGGTAGTGAATTATGCCCGCCTACATATGAGGACTCTCCAAAACTGGTTCATCCGTTCCTTCGATCCGCAAAGGCAGTCTCCTTCCACTCGCCTTCCCATTCCGAGAACGGTCAAGACAACTTTGTCATGGTGGATGGACAGGAGGAATTTGAACAAGAGAGTCCCCTTTCATCCATTAACACCAACAAAAATACTAACGACGGATGCCTCCCTTCTGGGCTGGGGAGCGGACTGTGCAGGCCGTACCACTCAGGGAACATGGAATTCCATTCAACGCAAGATGCATATCAACATACTGGAACTACTTGCTGCATGGAACACCATGAAGGCGCTGGAGTCCGAGCTGTGCGACCAACACGTCCAAGTGGTCACAGACAATACGACCATCGTGGCTTACCTCAACAAGCAAGGAGGTACGCGATCCATGAGGTTAATGAGGCTGACCCTCAAGATTCTCCACTGGACGATCCAAAGATCCATCTCTCTCGTGGCGATTCACATCGCAGGCAAGGACAATACCTTGGCAGATGCTCTGAGCAGAGTCTCCCTGCAATCCCACGAGTGGCAGCTAGATCCGGACATTCGTCATTGGATCTTTTCAATTTGGGGTCACCCTCAAGTAGACCTCTTTGCCACTTCAGAGAACACCGCATGCCACCAGTTCTGCAGCAGGGCAGCTTCAGATCCAGAGCCCATTACAGACGCCTTTATGATGCAGTGGTCGGGGCATCTATTTTACATCTTCCCACCCCTTCCTCTGTTGACACGGGTCGTCTCAAAGATATGGAACGACTGGACAGACTGCATCCTAATAGCACCATGGTGGCCCAGACAGCCGTGGTTCCCTCAGCTACTGCACCTCTCCAGGAGGGAATACCGGTCACTGCCCATCACGCCAACTCTGCTAACTCAGGCTCGGGGCGAGATCCAGCACCCATACCTGAAAAGTTTGGCGCTCATAACATGGAGGATACGGCACTCCTAGTGCAAGACTTACCTATGGCGATACAAGACATTCTGATAGCTGCCCGCAAACCAGAAACAAGGGCTTCTTATACCAGAAAATGGCTGGACTTCTCAAAGTTTGTCATGGCGCAAGGACAAGATCCAAAGACTTGCACAATCCAAACTATTCTGGAATACCTACACGCTCTGATGATGAGGGGCTTAAAACTATCATCTATAAAGGTGTACTTGGCAGCGATTTCGGCCAATAGACCCTGCTCCATTACAGGGACAGTCTTCACTCACCCTCTAGTGAAGCAGTTCCTGAAAGGCCTACGGAACACTATTCCTCCAGTAAAAAATCTGACACCAGGTTGGGACCTACCTTTGGTGCTGCGCGCATTACAACAAAAACCGTTTGAGCCTCTCGCCACCATAGACTATCGCTTACTGACGTGGAAAACAGCTTTCCTAGTCGCCATAACCTCGGCAGGAAGATCCAGCGAGCTATGTGCACTGAGGGAGGACTCACCTTATATGGTTTTCCATAAGGACAAAGTGATCGTCCGTCCAGATATCTCTTTCATACCAAAAGTAGTGTCGGAATTCCATACTAGCCAAGATACAGTACTGCCAGCCTACTTTCAAAATCCAGCAACAGACCTGGAAAGGAAAATGCACGCTCTAGATGTTCGTCGTGCATTGGCCTTTTACAAGGACCGAACGGCTTCGTTCAGGAGATCGGCACAGCTGTTTGTCTGCTATGGCAGAAAATCAAAAGGCCTACCTGTATCCAGGCAAAGATTTGCCAAATGGATTGTGGAGACAATCAAGCTTGCGTACCAATTAACCAAAAAACAGCTACCTGGTACAATAAAAGCACATTCAACCCGAGCACAATCAATGTCCGTGGCGTTTGGGAAGGGCATTCCTCTGCAAGAACTCTGTAGAGCAGCCACCTGGTCTGCGCCATCGACGTTCGTCAAGCAGTATAAACTTGATTTTCGAGCTCGGGAAGCGAACGCCTTTGGCAGGGCAGTCCTCTCATCGGTGCTGCAGTGACGTGTGACGCCGTCCCACCACCGGTAAGTCAGCTTGTTACTCTGCCCATATGTGTGATGCACAGAGACCACGAAGAAGAAGGACAGGTTGCTTACCTGTAACTGTAGTTCTTCGAGTGGTCATCTGTGCAGTCACACAACCCACCCATCCATCCCCGCTCGGCGTCATTATCGATTTCAATGGACCTGCCAGTGGAGATTGGGTGCATCGCTCCAACTCATCTCTGAATGAAAATGATATTACTGTTTGTAGTCCAAGGACGTATAATAGTAACACTACCGCGTGTCCCTCGGTCCATGGGGTCGCAATCGCGGTCTCATAGGAACTGAGGGAATGGGCGGGAACCGTGCTAGGAGCGAGCACCGTGGGGGAGGGGTTCCCGCCCATTTCGCCTCAGCTAAAGAATCTTCTGAAGCAAGCTCAGCGCAAGCGCAGAGCCCATATGTGTGACTGCACAGATGACCACTCGAAGAACTACAGTTACAGGTAAGCAACCTGTCCTTACTGACACATGTTTTTCTTTGTTTGCTTGGATTTAGATGTTGGCAAAACCATTGGATCTTCAGGATCAACAACAACAAAATCTAGCAATGCACCTTTTGAAGCTTGTGCTCAATTGTCTTAACTATGACTTTATTGGCAGTTCAGCAGACGAATCTGCAGATGATCTATGCACTGTACAGATTCCAACAAACTGGCGATCAAGTAAGAGAATAATCGGTGCTAATAAACATGTTCTATGACGATATGCATTTGTAATTCAATAGCCATGTTCTGTGTCTAAAGCTGTGTGAAAATCTTATGTAGGTATATATCATGACTTAAAACTATTCAGTTGCAAAAAGGCAATTTTATAGGTTGGTGGACGAACTATTAGAGCAAAACATCCCGCCTTTCACAGCTTGTAACCACTCAGTTTCCCAAACGTTTAATTACCAGAACAGGGATAGTAGCCCTGGGATGAATTCATTTCTTGGGGTATTTTAAGTGTGGCCTATGCAAACAGTATTTAAAGTGAGGGACCATGCTTTTTATTTGTCATATTTATTTATATTTATATCCTTTTCCTGCAAGGAACCCAAGGCAGCTTACATAATCCTCCTCCTCCTCTCCATTTTAACCTCACAACAACCCTGTTAGGCTGAGAGTCAGTGACTGGCCCAAAGTCACCCCGTGAGCTTCATGGTCAAGTGGGACTAGAACCTGGATCTCCCAAGTCTTAGTCAAACACTCTAACCACTACACCACACTGGGTCTCATTTATTTGATATACAGGCAGTCCCCTGGTTACGAACGTCCTGACTTACGGACAACTCGTACTTAAGAACGGACATCCATATATGTAAAAATCTGAGTTAAATACAATGGTTCGTACTTACGAACGCACGCACAAGACTTTGCAACACTTTGAAAACATTGCGCGACTGTTCCGACTTACATACACTTAAAGACTTAAAGACAGACTTAACAAACGGATCTTGTTCGTAACCCGGGGACTGCCTCTATTTAGATCTTGTCTTTCTTCCATCATGAAACTCAAGGTGACATTCATGGGCAACAGCCATCTCCCATCCAGGCACTGACCCAACCTAAACTTGCTTAGCTTTAGCAAGGTGGCTGCATCATAATACCCTCAGAACATAATGTTGTGTTAGGCTAACTTTGTTCCTTTTGTCATACTAACTCCTGAATATTCATGATTTGTTTTGTAATGTTGGGTATTAATAACACAGGGGCACCGTATAGTCAGGTACTGTGGAGTTCTGTGCAACTAGGAATGTAACATGCCCCAACACAAGGGTTGCTCCTTTTGCTTCACTTTTCTCCACTCTTCCCTTCTTGAATATCTCCTTTGCTCCTTGTCACTACCCTCCTATTGTCTAACTAGATACAGTAATACCTTGGATTGCAAGTAACTTGGTCTGAGAGCGTTTTGCAAGACAAGCAATTTTTTTAAAATAAATTTTGACTTGATAAACAAGCGACGTCTTGCAATACAAGGTAGGGATGTAACCGCTCGCCTCGAGACTCGCTTTGATATAAGAGACTCGCTTTCGAGACTTGCCCGCCAGAGACTCGCTTTGATATAAGAGTGTTTTGGATTACAAGCACGGTTCCGGAACGAATTATGCTTGCAATCCAAGGTATTACTGTATTTTTATGATTACCCTTTTTGGGAAATTCTCCTGAAGAAGCTCAGGAGAATCCATCCATCACCTACTAACGGTGATATTGCTTGCAGTCTTTCCCTATCCAAATAGAATGCTACCCTTTTCACAGGCCTTCCCTTATCTGAATAGAATATTATCTTAGGATGCCCATCCATTGGGGTAAAATGGAAGAATATGTTTCAAGACACCTGTTTTTAGGTTAACAATTGAAATGTTTTACCATGTGGAATTATTTTGACCTAGTACTGGGGTTCTACATAGAACAGGGGTGGGCAACTGTGGGAGGTCTGGGAGCCATTTTTGCCTCTGGACCACCAGTCTTGGTGGGGCTCATCTTCTCCTGTGCGTGCTAATAAATAAATAAATGGCATCTATAGTGGCTATGGAGCACTAAAAGGGTCAAGCTGAACTTGTACACAAGCTAAATTTGACCCTTTTGGCACTCTGTAGCTGCTACGGATGCTATTCCACCCAATAATTTCTTTACAAAATTTGGGTGGGTGGGTGGGAGCAGGGGCCATGTGTTGCCCACCCCTGATCTAAAGATTTGTAAAGAGCTTTGAGAGCCAAAACCTGCCTACTTGATATTTGTCCTGTTTGAAACATCATTCCATGCCTGCATTTGAGCCACTGATTCTTGTTAACGAATGGAGGGTTCTCACCAGGCAGTCACTGCCATGGATTGTCAGGTGCACTTACTGGAACACATTGTGTAGGTTCTCCCTGTTTCCATATGTTTCATTGCCATTCTAGATGTGCCTAGAAGCCTCTGCAAGGACTCTTGTGGCACAGGGCCATCTGGATCCTGGTAAGCCCCATGACCTTGGACAGAGTCTGAATGGAAACCTAGAAATTCTTTATAAGTTTGGCCCACAAATTTGGCTTCATCAGTGGCATTTCTCTTGCTAGCGTCACCTGTGCCTGGTTATGGTGTATTGTATATTAATCATGTTTAATACATTTAAGGTGTTTTGTGTCTGTGGCAGTTATAACATTTTGGAGAGCTATTTTGTTTTTTTGAGTAATTTGAATCTCACATGAGGTTTCTCAGACATGTTAGCGTTTGAAAAGTGCATCTAGTTATAAATTAACTTTTCTGTGCCTCGGTAAGTAGTACTTTCATTACCAGTTCTGTATACATTTTCAGGGTTCACTATTTCAGGATATTTTGTATTTCAGGATATATTGTATTTCAGGATATCTTGTGGAACTTTCGGCAAACACAGAAGCATATGCAGTATTAATGTAGCAAAATGGCCCATTGCATTAAGTTGATGTAACAGAAACTGTTAGGACTGTGAAACAAAAATTAGAGCTGTTGGCTACTGATTTTTATGGATACTGTTAAACCTGAAATAGGTCTAGGAATGAGAACTTTCTGTATGTTTACTCTTACCTGAATGTAACTCTTAACAACAAGGAGAATAGATCACAGAAAAAGGTCCATGATTTGTTTTATTGCCCTTTGCTTCTCCTGTGCTTGACACCGTCATGAGGAGAGGCTGAAAGAGATAACACTGAAGTGGCAGCAGGAGTAGAATTTAGTGCTGAAGTTAAACAGGGGCAAGGGGATGCTACACAAACGTTTCATTCCACTTCTCTTGCTGGTGTGTTTTTTGGGGTTGGGGGTTTGCAAGCAGCTGAAAGTGTTTTGCAGCACAGCCTCCTGCCTGGAATCCATTTGGGGTTGGGTGCAGTGCTTTCTGCCCCCACTCTCATTGGTTTTGTGACATCATCATGTAGCTGTATCTAACTGGCTTCATGGCACTGTGATAATATCCACTTGGCTGGGACCACAGTCTCAGGAACAAGAGGTAGCTAAAGGGGAAACGCATGGCACTGGAGCAGCAGTTGAATGAGGATGAAAATATCAGTGAACACTGATATCAGGAAACCTTGAGGGGGGGGAGGGTTGGGGAACATCCCAATCCTCTTACTAGTGATACTCACTAGTAGAATTTCAGTTGAGTTCTTGAGGTAGGCGCCAGCCAGAAAAGATAATGCTGGGTTGTGCAGTAAGTACATGCCACTTGTTACGGGGTCTACTTGTGTGTTTTGACATCAGGTTTGGGCTTATGATTTATTTCTACCGGATGGTCTGTTTTCTTGCTAATATTGACTAAACACTAAACTGTTACATTAGTTTTAAATAGATGGGTGGTACCAGTATAAATTACCTTCTCTGTAGCACTCTGATATAGGTATTTGTATATTTGTCTTTTCATTTTTACTTCTCAGTCTTCCTGGAACCAGAGACCTTGGATCTCTTTTTTGATCTGTATCATTCCCTTCCATCAATGCTGTCTCAGTTAGTAAGTATGTCTTTAGTAATCTTCGAGTAGGTAAAGGAACCAAGTGCTTTTGGAAAAACTCCCATAGCAGTACATGTTTGTTAAATGTGTCAAACTAAAAAATGCCCCTTGTCCCCTGCCCTTCGCTTTCACTTCTGCTTCTATACTGCAGTGGGGTCTCTGATACAATCTAGAGCAGCCTTCCCCAACCTGGTGCCCTCCAGGTGTTTTGGATTGCAACCCCCATCATCCCTGACCATTAGCCATGTTGGCTGAGGCTGATGGGAGTTTTAGTCCAAAATGCCTGGAGGGAACTAGGTTCGGAAAGCTGGTTTGGGGAAAGCTGAACACACATAATTGCAATTGAAATCAGTGTGTCTTTTCTGTGGTCTTGACAACATGGCCACCGCAATGCTAACTCGGTGCAATGCTAACTGTGCTCAATCAGTAGCATGTTAATAAATGTATCAAGAGTCACAACTATTCCCACAGTACTTAGCAACTGCATGGTGCTGCCCTGCCCCAAGTCTTTGCCCACAGAATAAGAATGCACAGATAGCAATCAATAGGCAACACCAGGGTGGGTTTGGTCAAGCTTTCCTTCCTCAACTGTGATAGGCCTTGGCTTTGCTTACATATGTGGGGTGTTTTTGTCCTTGTTTTCCCTGTTGCAGCTGCAGAGTTGAGAGAGTTGTTGTGTTGAGAGGCCTAAGGAAGATACCTGTTGGGAATCTTCTCTGTGGGGCTCTGTTGTCCTTGGATGCTGGGTGCTTATGCAAAGTGCTGCCTTTGTGGATTGCCATTGCACGAACATTCCCCATCACCAATTTCCTTCCTTCCCTTCGTGTGCTCTTGTATGTTCACAGTTCTATAGGTTGGGGCAGAGTGATGTAGCCCCATGCTGCAGGAGGTCTTGTTATGCAACTTGTCTTTCCCTGTTACAGTGTATAGGTTCTTTTTGCTGGGTCATAATTAACCGCTAGGCTAGTTGTGAGTCTTATCTTCAAACATGCCTGGAAATACAAGTATGTCTATGCGCACACATGTATAGTGGGGGTGGGTTGCTGTTCAAGGCTATCTATTAAGTTTAAATGTTGCATTTTGAGTGCGTTCGTCGTGCCTTTAAGGTGGCACTGTGCACTATGCCTGTGCAAAGGAAATCAGTGCTGGCCCAAGACATGTTGTTTCCCGAGTCAGAGCAGTAAATTGAGCTCTCCTCCTCCCCCCTCCTTGGTAAATCAAGGCACATGGTACCCAAGGCTAGTCAAGTTATTTGGCACCCAAGGCAGAAAATCCCACAAGTGCCTCTCCTCCCTGGCAGTAAAAAAATACAACAATAATTAATTAAATAAGAACTTGTTGCCCTTTCATGATGCCTCAAATCAGCTGCTTGAGGTGGCTGCCTCATACTGCCTAATAATAGGGCTGGCCCTGGGGAATCCTTTCCAGCTGGCGTATTATGAGGATATGATCATGCCAGAAGTCTGATTTTCTCTGGAGCCAAAGTATGCATAACTGTGTCTCAATTGTGTCCACTAGGGATGTATGGATTTTGCCAGGTGTCTTTTGTTCCATTGTCTGCTCATTGATGGAATTGGATTTTTTTTCTAGGATGTATGAGAATCCATTGCGGATTTCTCCAACACCCCTTACATGTGTAGGTGTATTTTGATTCACTTTGCCTAATGTTTTTATCATGGCCAATATAAGTTGTTGACAACTTCTATATTTTAAATATAAACTATGTAGGACTACACTAGCTGTTGTTTCAACATGAGTGTAGAGATCTTCCTAAGCTAACAGAAATGTGACTGGTGTAGCAGCAAGGAGCTGTGCTGCTTCTTGTATGGTTGTAGATCCTTTGATTCAAAAAGAAATATTTATATCATGCTAAAAAAGTAAATCTTTGAAATCCTTGTTTCCTTTGTAGGCACTTTCCTGTTTAGTTCAATTTGCTTCTACAAGGCGATCCTTATTTAGCAACCCGGAACGTGCCAAGTATCTTGGTAATCTGATCAAAGGAGTAAAAAGAATACTTGAAAATCCTCAGGTATATGCTTTTCAATCTTCTCACCAGTTCTGGAATATATGATTTTCAGTTTACTGTTAAGTTTTGGGACTGGCAGGTGGTGGTCCACAGGTGAAATTTGCCTGTGGAGGACTGCCAGCTGGCACTTGGGGTGATGTTTAGGGTAGAGGAGTTGGGGTGATGTCCCTGTTCTCGCTCCCCAACCCCATCCCACCTTAGCCACTTTAAATTGTGGAGGCAGCTGCTGCACTCTGTACTTGCTGAGCAACCACATACAGAATGTTACGGGGTGTCCTCTGTGGCACCTTCATACGACAGACACAGTGGTGAGAGGAAGAAGGTCATTACCCCCAATTCCTCTATCCATGGCACAGAAGTTGGTTAAGACAGAAGCAGGCTAGGTAAAAATCAATGCTGAAAAAAAAATCTTCTGTCTCAGCTTTTTCTATTTAATTATTTTGCCCTCTTAAAATAGCATTTGATTTTTCTAAATATGTTGCATATGCAGGTTGTTGTTACTTCCCCTCTAAATCCTTGAGGATCCTCTTCAGGAGATGCAGACCATTCTGGGCTGACCGTCCTATGCAAAATAATATGCTGTCTATTTTAGAAGTATGTCTTTGTGTATTTGTGCCATTAGACAATGACTCTAATCATTAAAATCATGTGTTTTTTTGTGTAATTTAGGGTTTATCTGACCCTGGTAACTATCATGAATTCTGTCGATTTTTGGCTCGACTGAAGACTAATTATCAACTGGGGGAATTAGTAGTTGTGAAAGATTACCCAGAAGTTATTAGACTGATAGCCAGTTTCACTATTACGAGCTTACAGGTAAGGCAACAGTAGAAGTGTTCTGTGATTTTATTACGAAAAGGGTGGAGCGTCTTTTTGGGGTCTATTGCCTGGATGATGATAGATTTATTAAAAGTGAGTGTTGCCTTACGTGTACCAGTAACGTTATTCTGTGAAGTCATTGGCTTTGGGCTCCATATCTTTTACAGTTTTACATAACATCATGGGGCTTTGATTTTAACTGAAGTATGAACAGAAATAATAAATAACAGTGGTAGTGTAGATTACAATGTTTGTAATTGCTCACATTGGCCTAAAACATACTCTAATGAAAATCTCATTTTGTTTCTTTGTAGCATTGGGAATTTGCACCAAACAGCGTTCATTATTTGCTAACTCTTTGGCAGAGAATGGTTGCCTCGGTGCCTTTTGTGAAATCATCAGAACCCCATCTCTTAGATACATATGCACCTGAGATCACAAAGGCATATATTACTTCTAGATTGGAATCTGTCTCCATGGTTATGAGGTAACATGGAGTAATATTCTCCATGAGTAGAGCTGTACTGTTTCAGAGTTGATAGTATACTGTCTTTTTCGTGTATATTTATCTTGTATTAGGATAACAGCATTGAGTTCAGTTTATGATACACATTAAACGAGAAAAATGCTGCTGAAATGAATTGGCTCCAATCTAATATTGGGCTATTTCCCATGCTGCACTTCTAAGACAATAAATGCAAAGCCACAGGTCACATTTGTTTAGTTCCATTGTTTTTCTTTCTTTTCTTTTTTTAAGGATTGATTTCAGCTTATAGTTCTTAGGTAATGACTTGAAAGTCTGAGCCAAAATGTTTAAATTCATACTGGGCATGTTTGAATGACCCGCTAAGCCATCCTATGAATAAGCAACGCCGTGTGGGTTGTTTGCAGAACATTCCACGGTGTGTCCGACAGATGGTCGGGCTCACTGTGGCTTGTTCTCCCCCTCCTTCCCACTCAGTTCTCCACCCAATATCCCAGTGCCCTTTGCAGCCGAACCCATCTTGTCTCCCTGTCCCTGCTCTGATTGCTACCCCTTTTCATTTGCTGCCCCTTTTTAAAGAAAACATTTCAGAGCCTCAAAAATGCGCAATTGGGGTCGTACCGTATTGTTCCGAGTATAGGCTGCACTTTCCCCCCCTAATTTGAGTCTCTAAACTAGGGGTGCGGCCTACAATCTGGGATGTTGCAAAAAAACAACATCCTGCTGGAGGGGTGTGCCCGCTCGCGGGGCCTTACCGGGTCCGGGGCTCCCTCGGCTCGCCAGCCTTGAGCCCGCCACGCTGGCTGAGGCTGATGGGACTTGTAGTCCATCCCCTGCAGCGGGTTGTTCCCAGGCCAGGCGCTTCCGCTGCCTCGCCCCGGAGCCTTTCTCGCCGCCGCCGCCACTGGTTGTTCTGGACGCGGCAGCAGCAACAGCCACAACCGAAACAGACGTTTGGCCAGACTGCAGGGACGGGCCTCGCCTGCTCCAGCTGGCCAGCCTCAGTTTCCCTCCAAGTTTACTCAGTTCCCCTGGGAAACTGAGGCCAGAGGGCAGGCACAGTGAAGGTGTTCCTTCCCTTAACATCTCCCTCGCTTTTTGCCTCAGTTTCCCTCAATGAGCCGAGGGAGCCCTGGACCCGGTAAGGCCCCTGTGAGTCTGGTGGGCATGAGCGGGGCCGATTTTGGCCTGCTACGCCCGCCTCGAGGCGAGCGGGCACACCCCTCCAGCAGGATGTTGCTTTTTCTGCGTCGCTCATTAAAAATTTAATTTTTAAAAAATAGCACCAAGCTTTAAGGGTGCGGCTTATAATCAGGAGTGGCCTATACTCGGAACAATACAGTATTTCTTTTCTTGCCCCAGAAAATTGTGCAGCTGTGTTCATAATTTGTTGTTGTTGTTGTTGGTGGTGGTGGTCTTTTGCTGGTGCACAAGTGTGCACTTATAGCTGTTCGATAGGTGTAGTCTTGCCTTGTCAATGGCCTTGTAAGTTTCAGATGTCAAAGGGAGCAAAGTGCAACACGTACCATACATAGAAATTGTACATCAACTCCTCCCCATTTTTCGGTGCGCTTACTGCTGCGGTTACTACAGGTCCCTAACAGTTCTAAAATTTGCGTATATTTTCCTTCCATTTACTTCCCAACGATTAAATTTGTGTATATTCCCCAGTCCCCAAAAATGCGCAAATATTCTCGACAGGTGTTTTTTTTTTTTTAAACCTTAGAGGTGACAGAATGGGACGGAGCTAATGGGGCGCAAAAGGGAAGTTAATATCTGCACTTTCTGCAGCAGCTGAAAACTTGGGGAAGTGTTGAAATGGTAAAGGACAGTGAGAACTCTCAGTTCAACAGTTAAAAGCCAGAGGATTACATTGCTAAGGGGGCGATATTGTTGCCACCCTTTCTTGGTGAACCTACCTTCGCCGCTTTTTTCTCCTGGGTTTGGACGACACGACAACCCATCGTCTGTTGAACAACTCCTAGAACAAGCCATGGGTTGTCAGGGTGGCTTGTCACCAAAAAATAAGCCATCCTGTGGGAAGCAGTCTGGGTTGACAACCTACTGTGGCGAGTTACCCACAATGGGTTGTTGTGTCGTGCAAACCCAGTCACTGTAAGACCAAAGCATAGTACACATGTATTTAGCATAGGATGATTTTACTTTTTAAATATGTATTCTAGAGATGGCTTGGATGATCCCTTGGATGATACAGCCACAGTATTTCAGCAGCTGGAGCAACTGTGCACAGTTAGCAGATGTGAATATGAAAAGACTTGTGCTCTTCTTGTACAGCTGTTTGACCAAAATGCACAAAATTATCAGAAGCTGTTGCAGTCATCTAGTAGAAATCCCCTGGCAGCCTCAGTTCAAGAAGGTTAGTATATATTATCTTGCCAACTTTAATTTTGCATATGCCTCCTATCTGTCTGGCACATCTGCCTTTTTCCTCCTGAACCACTTTGCTGAAAACAGAGCTTAGGGGCTACATCCAATGTTAGGTGAGCGGACTTCCACTCGTACAGTGAAACTTCTGCTTCTCCTGCCCCCCCCCCCCTTTGCCCCTCCAAATCTCTTCTGAAGGGTCACCCAAATCATGAGCAAATTTCATGAGCAAATTTCAGGGTGTGTGGAGGGCTGAAGGGGAAATTGTCCCCATCATCTGACAGAACCCTTCCATCGACAGAGTGATGTTAACTGGATTTTCACCCTTAGAGGGTAAAAAAAGTTATGTTTTGGAATACCTGTGATTTTTCACCTAGGAGAATGCCCCCAGTACCTTGTCTTCTTTAAAGAAACATTTTAATAGTTTCTTTGGTTTGACAAATACAAAAGAAAAATAAAGGATTACAAAATAGAAACCATTATAACTGTTTATATCAATATTCCGATTTGATTTCCAAAATTCAATTAATGGGCAGCGTATGTTTACAAAATCCTTTCCTCTTCACTTCCCTTCCATTTCTGTTAATTTTGACATTTGCATGGCATCCTGTACTTTGATCTATTCCTTGATTGCAGGGCCTTTAATATTGTGCCACTTCTTTGCAATTATAATCTTGACTGCTGTTTCAAATGCCCTGCCTTCCTAGGACTTGCAGAGCATGGGCTGGGGAAATTTGCCACTTGCGTTTCAAATAGCGCCCTGCATTAAAACTTCACTGCATCCACCAGAAACACCCTCCATGTGGTAATAGCACCCCTCATCATCCATCAGCAGGATTTGCTGGTGGATGATGGGGGTGCTACTGCTGGGGGGAGGGTGTTGCTGGTGGCATCCCATCATCCACCAGCAACACCCCCCCCAGCAGTAGCATCCCATCATCAGCACCATCCAGCAGTAGCACCCTCATCATCCACCAGAAACACCCTCCATGTGGTAATAGCACCCCTCATCATCCATCAGCAGGATTTGCTGGTGGATGATGGGTGTGCTACTGCTGGGGGGGAGGGTGTTGCTGGTGGATGATGGGATGCCACCAGCAACACCCCCCCCCAGCAGTAGCATCCCATCATCAGCACCATCCAGCAGTAGCACCCTCATCATCCACCAGAAACACCCTCCATGTGGTAATAGCACCCCTCATCATCCATCAGCAGGATTTGCTGGTGGATGATGGGTGTGCTACTGCTGGGGGGGAGGGTGTTGCTGGTGGATGATGGGATGCCACCAGCAACTCCCCCCCCCCCCAGCAGTAGCATCCCATCATCAGCACCATCCAGCAGTAGCACCCTCATCATCCACCAGAAACACCCTCCATGTGGTAATAGCACCCCTCATCATCCATCAGCAGGATTTGCTGGTGGATGATGGGGGTGCTACTGCTGGGGGGGAGGGTGTTGCTGGTGGCATCCCATCATCCACCAGCAACACCCTCCCCCCCCAGCAGTAGCATCCCATCATCAGCACCATCCAGCATTAGCACCCTCATCATCCACCAGAAACACCCTCCATGTGGTAATAGCACCCCTCATCATCCATCAGCAGGATTTGCTGGTGGATGATGGGTGTGCTACTGCTGGGGGGGAGGGTGTTGCTGGTGGATGATGGGATGCCACCAGCAACACCCCCCCCAGCAGTAGCATCCCATCATCAGCACCATCCAGCAGTAGCACCCTCATCATCCACCAGAAACACCCTCCATGTGGTAATAGCACCCCTCATCATCCATCAGCAGGATTTGCTGGTGGATGATGGGTGTGCTACTGCTGGGGGGGAGGGTGTTGCTGGTGGATGATGGGATGCCACCAGCAACTCCCCCCCCAGCAGTAGCATCCCATCATCAGCACCATCCAGCAGTAGCACCCTCATCATCCACCAGAAACACCCTCCATGTGGTAATAGCACCCCTCATCATCCATCAGCAGGATTTGCTGGTGGATGATGGGTGTGCTACTGCTGGGGGGGAGGGTGTTGCTGGTGGATGATGGGATGCCACCAGCAACTCCCCCCCCCAGCAGTAGCATCCCATCATCAGCACCATCCAGCAGTAGCACCCTCATCATCCACCAGAAACACCCTCCATGTGGTAATAGCACCCCTCATCATCCATCAGCAGGATTTGCTGGTGGATGATGGGGGTGCTACTGCTGGGGGGGAGGGTGTTGCTGGTGGCATCCCATCATCCACCAGCAACACCCTCCCCCCCCAGCAGTAGCATCCCATCATCAGCACCATCCAGCATTAGCACCCTCATCATCCACCAGAAACACCCTCCATGTGGTAATAGCACCCCTCATCATCCATCAGCAGGATTTGCTGGTGGATGATGGGTGTGCTACTGCTGGGGGGGGAGGGTGTTGCTGGTGGATGATGGGATGCCACCAGCAACATCCCCCCCCCAAGCAGTAGCATCCCATCATCAGCACCATCCAGCAGTAGCACCCTCATCATCCACCAGAAACACCCTCTTTCCCCCTTTTTTTCTAATCATTACTGCTTTCACGCAGGCCTACCTGCCTCCTCGCCTGCTTGTGCTCTCCGCAGCGAGCCGGCCACGCTGGTCCCTCGACACGCTGGACCCCGCGCTATGTTGGGGGCGGGGGGGTGGGGACTTTGGCGCGTGCAGGAGCCCTCCTCTCTTCTGCCGCTCACCGTCCCTGCTGCCCGGGGGGGGGGGTGCTGCTGCCGCGCCAAAGTTCACCCGCCCCGCCAAAGTCCCGGGGGGGGGGGGTGCTGCTGCGCGCAAATTCCCCCCCCCGCCAATGCACGCCGCGCCCAAAGTTTTTCCCCGCCAAATCTTGCCGGCAAAGTCCCCCCAATTGCAATATGTGAACGGCGGCGGCGACTGACGCGCGCGGGCGGGTTCAGCAGCTCCGGAATGACTGTGGCGGCCGGCGGCGGCCTGATCGGCGGAGGGGAGAGCCTCCGCGCCTCAAGAGCAAAATCGGGCTGCCCCCCGAGGCGGCGGGGGAAAGCTTGTCGGCCTCGCAAAGCTGAAACATGCGCTCGGACCGCGGTTTCCGATGGGCTGGGGGAAATGTAGCAAAACTTCAGTCTTCAGTGCTCTTGGGACATTAATAACAAGTAGACCAGCCTTCTCCTCCTCCTAGGTATTTGCATATTTATGCCCCACCCCATTGCTACTGAGCTAATGCAAAAGGTTCGCCAGCAGCTGTGGCCTTCAGCTCAGATTGAATTGTTCACATGCATGGAGGGTCCCTGGGTGAGCAACAGGAGTAGCCATGCATTGCTGTCCTGGGAATTCTTCAGAGGGCGGGATACAAATCCCTGTAATAAATTAATATAACAGATCTGAAGGGATAATGACTGTCATGTGTAATGGGCTAGAAATTCACTGAATGCCTCGCTTTTATCTAAATTTAGGGAGTCAGTGTGGTGTATTGTTTAAAGTGTCGGATGTAGATTGACAGAGACCCAGGTTCAAATCCCTGCATGGCCACAAAGCTTACTGGATGACCAGTTTACATTTTCTCAGCCTGATTTATCCTATAGGGTTGTTGTGAGGATTAAAACAAAACAAAACAAAAGGTGGGGTGGTGCCATGTATGCAGTCCTGAGCTCTTTGGAGGAAGGGTGAGATAAAAAGGGTCTCAGGAGGTAGAGAGCCAACAAACAGGGAACATACAGGCAAGCTGTAGAAAGGCAGAAAGGACTCCATCGACCAAGAAACAGGAATATAGGTGGAAGAGACAGAAGCCTGAGGAGAAGATGGGCAGTCGAATAAAGGAGGAATCAATGAAGGGGAGATAAAGAGCTCACTCATCCTTCAGAAAAAATGTAGCATTGGCAGGAAAGATAGTGGGGAAGTGATGAGAGACAGTGAAGGAGGCTGGCCGCAAGTCAAGAGGGCTGAAGGAAGCGAGACAATGGGCTGGATTTGGATTTTATTAATTGTTGTACTTTTATTGGTGAGAGAGATCTGTTTGTAGAAGCCATGTTATTTGTCCTCAGCAAGTCTGGTTCTTCTGACTATTTAACAGTTCTGTCTATCCCATAAAAATATGAAGCTGCCTTACATTGAGTCAGGCCGTTGGTCCTAGGTCAGACAGACCTGGTTCGCCTGATCACCATGGGTTAAACAAGCATGTTTTAAGTCAGGGCATGTGCCGGGCACCATTCACCTACACACCTGCCTGGGCATGGCCTGTTGAGGGAAACAACCCTCAAATAACCCATGGGCTGTTGTTTGTGGGGGTGATTGTTTGTTTGTTTATTTATTTATTTATTATATTTATGCCCCGCCTTTTTCCCTTCAAGGAACCCAAGGTGGCTTACATAATCCTCCTCCTCTCCATTTTATACTCACAACAACCCTGTGTCCCGAGTCCTAGTCCAACACTCTCACCACTACGCCACACTGGCAATTAGGCAGTAGGCACCCAGCATATGCTGTAGTTTAAACAACCAGTGTGGCTTGTTTAACTCACAGTGATAGTGCAAACTGGCCCATAGTATTGTTGGTCTCAGGCAAAGCTTTGGTTTCCTATCATGTGTTATCTGAAACCTTTTAACTGGAGATGCAGTGTTCCATAACCGAGCTATAGCCCCTCTTCCCAACGTATTTGGCTTGGTCAGTGCAGCAGTGTGGGCTGGCAAAATCCAAGGGAGCAGTGCTAAAAGGCAAAGAGCCAAGGCCAAGGCCCAAAGGCAAAGATGCCTGTGACAGCAATTGGCTGAATTGCTATTATGTCATGGAACGTTCATATTCATCAACAAACTTGTTGTGTTTTGCTGCAAGATGCTGCAATGTATCTACTTCTTTAGAAATGCCTAGTAGAGGTATTGAAGATAGAGGGCCTTAAACTCCTCAAGCTAGAATTAAAGAAAGCCAGGTGTGTTATGTCAGTGAGTGACCTGGTTTGCACAACACACTGGGCTCATTGGGGGTTGTTTAACCCACAATAAGCCGTGGTGTGTGCCAGGTGACATTTTGAATATGCAACCCCTGCTCAGCGGTTGCTGTGTCGTGTGAACCTGGCCACTGAGGGTTATTTGAGGGTTAAACAACCCTCACATAACACTCAATTTATTATGTGGCTTTGGTCACTGTGCCACTACATAAACATGCATGCTCATCTTTACTAGGTTGCCTAATGTAAGTCACTGTTGCGGCTTCAAACCACCAATACCACCTCTATCTGCAGTATCCAGGTAATAACACTGACCTAATTTACAGGGTTGTTGAGAGGAATACTGTCTGTGATAATGTGTATAAAGTACTTTTAATGCTCATAAAGCAATATAGAGATGACAATAATTAAAACTGAAAACACATCTGTTGAAGGTGGTACCCATTTTGTGCTCTTAAGAAAATTAAGGGCTCTAAATATTTTGTACTCAAAGTTATGTGATCAAAGCAGTTAGCTATTCTCAGAAAACTTCTATAGTCAATGGTTTGAATCATGTTTTTCTTGCAATAAACATTGGCAGTACTTTATTTTTGTATGACTCTTTATATAATATTCACTTTCTTTTCTGTGGACTAAACATTTCTGTTAGCACAGAACAATAAATGTTACCTCCCCTAGTTATACACACTTTAATTTCGATGTTTAATGGCTTTTAATGTTACAAAATAAGTTAATATAATATTAAGACCTCATTTTATTATATTGTCTTGCTCTCTGTATCGATTGTGATGCAGTCATGGTTTACTAAAACAATAATCCCCAAGAAATGGGTCATTAACAGTAGTTAACGATTACTTGTGATCTATGGTAATGACTGATTTCTTTGGGATTATTGCTGTTATAAAACATAATTACAGATTATTACAGTAATAATTATTTTAGTAAAGAAAAAATATTCTCCTTAAGCAGCTGGAAAAGCAGCAGTACTGAATGTTTTGAGTAGAGGAAGTAAGCACAGAGAATTGTGATAGAAAATGAATTCTATTTTTTGTGGATAGGGACCAGCTCAAGATAATTAGCGAAATACCCTGTGTGCCTACAGAAGTACTTCTGAATTTAATCTTGAATTTTGAGGAGGTTATCAATCCATGTTATGGCTTTTTAAGTTTCAGTCTTGCCAGCATTCAGACATTCAGGTATAGTGATGCTGGCCTTAAAATTGTGAAATTGCACTTCACTGTTAAATATCGATATTTTTTTATTATTATTATTTTTAAAAAGAAGCATTTGATTACAGAGGGGCTGTTTGTACACCACGGCAGTCCACCCATGGTGAGGCTGCAGTGTGTGTGGGGTGCATGCAGTCACCATTTTGAATATGCAACCCCCGCTCGGAGGTGGTTGCACAAACCCAGTGAGTATGGGTTATGCATAACCCTTGCATAACCCATGGTCTGTTGTTTAACCCTCACATAAGCTGCACTTGCTGGGTTCACACGACACAACAAACCCTGAGCCGGGGTTGAATATGCAACCTGGAAAAATAACCCACGATGAGCCGCAACCTGTCATCCAAACCCGTTCAGAGTCTGCTTTAATGACAAAGGCCAAATGTATAAGAATTTATTTATTATTTGCATTTATTTATCGCCCATCTGGCCGGCAAACCGGCCACCCTGGGCGATGTACACAAGATAAAATACAGGATAAAATACATTTAAGAGAATAGTGGGATTGCAAAATTAGTCAGTTTCTTCTTCAAAATGTAGAACTCATTAAATCATCCAATGGCTGCTGAAGAAGAGATCATTACAGCCTTTTAAAAACCCTAATAGGGATGTGGACTTCCTAACCTCTGGCAGGTTGTTCTAAAACTTAGGAGCCACCACAGTAAAGACCCTGCTTCTAATTGCTTCTGTCCTAAATCTGATGGAAGGATGGACCAGCATGCTGCACCTGCTGACCTGATCTCAGCTGGTGTGTGGTCCCATAGGGAGAGGTGATCCATTAGGTATGTGCATTACAGGCTTTGTAAGGCTTTAAAGGTTAAGACCAGCACCAATGTAGCTGGCACCAAACTGATTGAATATGAGTGCACGTCCCAACACTGGTCAGAAGATGCACCAGTCAAAGGCTCCAGGTCATCTTAAAGTGCAGTCCCAAGTAGAGTGCATTGCAGTAATCAAGCCTTAGACTTACAGAAGCATGTATCAGTACAGCCATGTCAGCCCTTAAGAATGGAGCCTCCATGCTGGCCTGGTTCAGACTATAGTTTAGCATTATGTCTGAACCAGGCCTGTGTGGAGTCTCTGTTCCTAAGGGTTGACATGCTATCCTTTATGAGCATAGGTGTGCCTCGAGCCCTCATGCTCCACCTCCACTCCCCTTTCCTTTGATGAAGCCACAAGGAAGAGATTGGAAGCTTCTGCTTCCATTTTAGATTAACTGCAGTTTAGCGTGTCATCCAAACATGAAACTGATTAATCTTAACTATGGTTAATGCAAACAAGTCAGCTTCATAAACCTTAGTTTGAAGTTGGCTTGTTGCTACTTTTAAGATTAGCTGCAGTCCATCCAGGTTTGGATGCCATAGCAAACTGTGGCTAATCCATAATGGCAGTGAACGCTTCTGAACTCGCTGCACCGGAGGGAGAGGACACAGCATGCAAGCCTGAGCCTCGCTGCAGCTCGTTCTCATAATGCTAAACTGTGGTTCTATGTTTTGTCTGAACCAATGCACTAAGTGCAGGGATAAAAGACAGGCCTAGGTACATGAAAATGCCTGTGCTCTTTACCTGATCAGATGGGGTTACACTAGCCCTATCTATCACAGGTAGACTAATTATCTGCAGAGCATGGGTATTCCCTAGCAGTATCACCTCTCTCTTGTTTGGATCCAGCTTCAGTTTGTTCACCCTGATGCATTTGACCAGAGCTTCCAGGCACTCCATCAGGATGGAGATGGCAGCTCCTGGATCCCCAGTCAAAAAGAAAAATAGCCCTGAGCTTTGCAGCAACTCCACATAACAGTTTCTATGAGGCAGACATGATGTCTTCAATGATCGCCCTCTGTGTCCTATAGAACATAAAGAATTGAACCATTCCATAATGAATGGAATCCCTTACATTTGCCAGATGTTCAAAATGGCTCAAAGGAATAGTGTGGTCTATCCAGTTCAGTCTCTTTTGAGAAAACTGACTGTAAACCTTGGACCCATAGCTGCAGTTGCATTTTAAGAAGGTAAGAATTGCCTTGCTGGATAGTGTGGTCATATCAAAAGCAGCTGAGACGTCAACCAAGATCAGGAGAGAAGTATTCCTTTTGTTGATCTCCAGGTAAATGTCATTCATCGGAGCTACAAAGGCCTTCTCCCTCCCACAGTCAGTCTGGAAGCTAGATTGAAAAGGCTTGAGTTTTGCAAGGTTATGGTCCTGCCACATCTTTGTGAATTAGTTCTGTTAATTAAAACTTAAGTTTTGCCAGAATCAGTTGGGAGAGTTTTGTTGAATCAGTTAGAATGTTGTCATGAAAATAAATGACTTTATAGTATCTGGGGTGAGTATACCAGACTTGTTTATAGCACAGCAATTCAATTCTGTTTATTACAGGCAATGACCAGTATATATAACAAAGCAAATTTCAATCTTAATCCTGGAATTATTGCTCAGCTGATGAATATGTTATGATAAATATCAGAAACTGGTGAATGCTGATGTTTACCAGTAATTAACATTTTAGAAGGCTAGTGGAAAATATTAGACAATATCAACATTTTTATCAGTAAGGGGCAATCCAATTGGGATGCCCGTAACCCTCCTAACTTGGAGGATTATGGGCATCCTATGGAGGGTGAGAGGAGCTCCTGCCCTGCAACTCAGCTAGACAGCTGATTTCAGCTGTCTAGCTGAGGCACTTTGGAGCAGGAAGGATGGAGGATGAGATGCCACCAGGATATCTTGTATCTTGGCAGCGCCTGTTTCCTCCCCGGAACGCCCCCTAGACCCTGCTACCTCGAAGATGCAGCTGGTGTAGTTCTTTCTGTGTGGGGTCGGGGAGGCGCTCTGAGCGTGGAGACCCAGCTACGAGGTCAGAGCAATTTTTTAACCTCATAGCTGGGTCTCCGAAAAATCCTATGGCCATTTAGATGCTGTCTAGCAGCCATAGGATTGTGCTGCCCATCTCAAAGCCAACATAGTGGTTTTGGTAATCTTCCACGTTCCTTTCTCATTTCCCTCTTCATAGTAAAAAAGGCGAGACACATGATAGCATGGGTATGGATGTTGAAAACAAAGCCCTATTACATAATCATTCACCAGTTAATTACAAGAATCGCCTCAATAAATGATCTGATTTCACCCTCATTTCCATAATGTTTCAGTAAACATAGCACAGAACAGACTTGAAACTGTTCAGATATATTATGGAATTGTTATGTAAATTCTTCTTTTTTTTCTTTCTCCTCCTCCTCTCCCTGCCTCCATGCCAGGACGCTTGGCATGGCTTGTATATCTTGTTGGAACTGTTGTAGGAGGTAGATTAACTTATACCAGTACTGATGAACATGATGCTATGGATGGTGAATTATCCTGTCGGTAAGTGTGTATCTTTACCATTATATAAATTGAAAAATGTGTGTTTTATTAATGAAAACTGTTGTAGACAAAATTAAAATATTTTATTTCTTGGATGAATCACTTCTAAAAATTTAGCTTGATACAGCAAGACATTTTTTGGGGAAGAAATAAAGGAATGGGTTCCCAAGCAATCTATGTGATAAGAATAACAAACCTAAAGGCAAAGTTGTTCAGTCTCTTTTGAGAAAACTGACTGTAAACCTTGGACCCATAGCTGCAGTTGCATTTTAAGAAGGTAAGAATTGCCTTGCTGGATCTGGCTAACGGTCCATCTGGCCTAGCATTCTGTTTCCAACATTGGCCAGCCAAATTGGGAAGCTCATTAGAAGGGCATGATATAAAAGTTTTACCCCATTTGCCCCCAGCATTCAGAGATGCATCACCTCTAAACATAGACGTTCCATTTGACTTGTCATAATTTGTATCTGTTCATCTGTCTTTCGTGGATTTGTTTAATCCTTTAAAACAACAACAACAACCAAACTATTTAAATTAGTAGTCATCTTCATATGTTCTGGTAATGAATCCATGGTCACCAAGAACTACTATAACATGCTGTGACTCAAGTGGCCTTAATGGATTGGTTGCAATCCAGAAGTCAAAATGTTAGGGCTGTGATGGGTCCACGAGTGGCCACACCAGGAACTAATCTTAGATATGTGATCTCCAACCCAGGAGATCCTGGTGTCCAACCGAGGAGTATAGCAGGCCTGAGATTCTGTTCTGTTGACCAGACATGGGCAGAAGATCAGGTTGCTGCTAATTTTATACTTGTCCTGGCCAATTCAGAGGCATTACACTGCTTGCTAATTGCAGTGTTTAGTGAACACGTGGTAAAAGTAATCAATGTGAAGGTAAACTGGCTGAGCAGATGCAATTATTTGGGGGAGCAGTATCTCTCTCCTTGCTTCTCTTTCAACAAATGATGCAGATGGTGAGTACATTGTTGACAGCACAGGCACTCTGCCAGGGTTTCAAGCCCCAAAATTGAAGGACTGAAGGCCCTACCACTGCAGTAGCTGTGGGCCTCCTTTATACATTTATTTCTTTGCTTCTAACTAGATCACAGCAGAAGACAAGATATCAACGAATGGAAGCTAACCCAATTATCCCACATTACTAAAAAAAAAAAAGAAAAAGAAAAAAAAGTAATCATTTACACATCTTGGATTCCATCTTCACATTAAGAGGTTATTGAAAGCTGTAACACTTCCTGTTTTCTATATAGAATTTTACATACAGCATTTGCTGTTCTAGTGTTGCTTTTCTCTGAACGCATGGCCACCATTTTGTTATGGGAGCTTACCTTTATTAATATCTTATGCTTTCGATACCTCCCATATATTGAGCTGGTTTTGAGGCTATGTCTTTCCTTTTCTGACTCGCTTCCTCCCCTGTTCTGTCGGATTGATATCTTTCCTTGTAAACACATATGGTCTGGCACTGCCATAGAGCAGGGGAGGGCAGATTTCAGACTTGTGGGATCTACTGTGTGTTTTACTGGAACCTCAAGATCTACCAGCTGGAGCCAGGTGCAAAGGATATGCAGTTAGAATTAAATAACAAGGTGCCTCTGAGCATTTGCTGAGTGAGCACAGGGATTTGTTTTTGAGCTCCACAAACAAATCTTTTGGGCCTTGCAGTGAAGTGAAGAACACTGTCTTATATAATCCTGCCTGCCTGGTGTGGTTATTAGAGGAGGCTCTGCTCAGTATCCCACCACTGCCAGATGTACAACTGGTAAAAACATGGGAAAGGGCCTTCTTGGTTGCAGCGCCCACACTGGAATTTTCTTTCCTGGAAGGCTCATATGGCCTCTTTTTGTTATTTTTGCATTTGGCAAAGCACATCTTATTCCGATGTACCTTTGGTACTGGTTAATTTGTGCTCCCTGATCGATATATTGTTATGTGTACTGTACTGTTGGTGCTGTTGCCTGGTTTTGTTCATGGTTTTAAGAATATAAGAAGAGCCCTGTTGGATCAGACCAAAGGCCTATCTAGTCTAGCATTCTGTTCCCACAGTGACCTACCAGTTGTGGCCCACAAGCAGGACTGTGGCACAATATCACCCTCCTGCTTGTATTCCTCAGCAACTGGTATTCAGAGGAGGAAGATAGCCTTATCTTCTATGAATTTGTCTAATCCCCCTTTAAAGCTTTCTAATACGGTGGCCATCACCACATCATCTGGTAACTAATTCCATACCTTAAATATGCGCTGGGTGATAAAGAATTTCATTTTTTTCTGTCCTGAATCTCCCACCATTCAGTTTCATTGGATGATGTCAGGTTCTAGTATTATGAGAGAGGTAGAAGAATGTCTCCCACTTCCTTGATACCATGAATAATTTTATTTACTTCTATTTTGTTTTTGTTTTTATGTTGCTCAAACTTTTTATTTTTATATGTTTATTTGATTTTTAAAATTGTATTTGTTTAAATTACTTTGTTATCTTCTTCTTTGGAGGGGACACTTTTAGGTGGGAAAAAAAGCTGCATTAGCTTCTGCCAAGCACCAGATAGAACAGTTTAAAATGTGGCTTGTCTCTTCAACCACAGAAACCACTGTATGGCACCATCAAACACAGCTCTGGTTCTGCTGCACACATTCATATTGCTGCTTTAGACTATGATCCATATGCAGACCTAAACAGGTGGATGGATAGAGTTTACATAAGGAGGAGCCATGGTACACACACTAAATTATATGTTTGTTTATGTAAATGATATAAATTATTTGTACTGCTCATTTAAGATAACAAAAATAAAAACTGAAAAGAATTTTAGCTCCTAAATGTTGCTTTGTAATTTAAGTCCTGATACCTTGTAGATCTAATATAGCTAGTACTTTTAAAAACTCCTTTGATTTAAGATGGCCTTTTTTGTTGTTCTTAAACTGTATGTGAGTAGGCAGTTGTAGCTTTAAAGAGGGTGGAGCTGTTCACATGTAATGCTAAGCCACCATATGTTAATTTCCCTGTGGGGCTTAGTGGAGCACATCGACTGCCATCTATCTTCTATATATATAAAAGAGAGTGTCCTGACTGACTGACTCATCAACGCTCAGCTCAAACCGTTTAATCTAGGAACATGAAATTTTGAAGGGACATTGCTTTTATGACGTAGACCCCCACTAAGGAAGGATTTTGGGAAATTTCGTCCCTAAGGGGGTGAAAAAAGGGGGCAAAATCACCCCACTCTCATATCTGCAGCTCTGCAAATAGGCCTCACCTCATAATTGCTGCAGGAGCCAACTTGCTGCAGGAGCCAATAGCAGCAGTTATGCAAATAGCCCATCCTACACTTTGAATGTTCTTATGAATTCCTGCAGGGGCCAATAGGGGTGGGTATGCAGGAAACTTTTTACATGACTGGGTGAAAAGGGAGGGAAACTTTTTACATGACTGACTGACTGTTGTGTGGGGGGCATCGTCGCATAGGCTCCGTCACGTTTAGACGGATCTACCCCAAACTTGGCATGCTCACTCTTCATCACCTGTAGACTCTCAGGATCAGGGCTTTTTTTCTGGTGGAACTCACCGGAACTGAGTTCCAGCACCTTTTCTTCTGTTAATTGCATTACAATTTAATCGCCATCTACTCCCGAGGAAATGTAATCCAAGAGTTCCGGTACCTTTTTCTCCAGAAAAAAAGCACTGCTCAGGATTAACCTGATTTTTCTTTAAGATCAGATATTTCTGTCAGAAAAGTTTTCTGCTGCCAGCACCCAGCCTAAACGTTACACTTTCAGTCAGAGACACTGCATCTTTTCCATACATGTTTCTTTTAAAAACAATTATATCAAATCCTAAAATCCACGCGAGCGCAGCCATGGGCAACAGCTAGTTTTAAATATGCAAGTGCTGGCGGCAGTGCGCTCGTAGCTTGCTGTGTTGTGCAAATCCGGCAGCATGGGTTGTTTGAGGGGATAGACAACTCTCAACCCATAGCTTGTTTTAGGATTATTTGAGGGTTCTCTTCCCCCAAGAAAACCCACGACACCAGCTTTGGATGACATGGCAAGCCACGGCAAGCAGGGGCGCCTGTGGGCGCCATGCGAAAAGGACACCCCCAGATGTCCGGCATGACACGACAACCCCTGCAGCTAAATTAAGCCATGGTGGGCTGTTGTGTTGTGCAAACCGGGTTAGTGCGTGAAGACAGTATGTTTAGCTATTTTAATGGTTGCTGTGAGAGGAAGAACCATCTATCTGACTTCTCTATTTGCCCTTCGCAGAGAGAAATTCTGCACCAGAGAATTTGAGATTCTACACCAACTTTTAAAAAGTTCTGCTACTAATAGTAATATGTTTTCAGAATGTTCAAAGAGCTTCACATACATTATCTTATCACAACAGTCCTCTAAAGTAGGTCAGTATTTTTATCCCCAAATTGCAAATAAAAAGGGGTATGTGGCCGCCTAGTGAGCCAGGAGGAGATTCAAACCAAGAGGAGATTTGATCATTATCTACTTCCTAAAATTGCACGGTTGCAGTCACATCTGCCCCTTTCAGCTGCTGACTGAGCAGATTTGTTGGGAACGGTGTTTATTAATTAAACCACAGCAAAAACTGAACAAAATTAAATTTGTTTATATAAATGTTATAAATATGTGTACTACTCATTTAAACTAACAAAAATTAAAACTGAACAGAATTTTAGCTCCTAAATATTTTGCAATTCAAGTCCTGATATTTGTGGATCTAATATAACTAGTCCTTTTAAAAACTCATTTAAGATAGCCTTTTAAGAGCATGTGAAGAAAGTATGTTTAGCTATTTTAATGGCTGGTGCATCTCTGGATTGCCAGAATATACTCTCCCCCCCCCCTTTGAAGTCAAGGCTAAAAAAATCTTATAGACTTTCACTTATTTCAGAGTCTTTCAGCTAATTTCTTTGATGGATGCCCAGTTACCACGCTGTAGCAATGAGAAAGTGGAACTTGCAGTACTCTGGTTTTTGGACCAGTTCCGTAAAACATATGTAGGAGATCAACTCCAGCGCACCTCAAAGGTAGGTGTTTTCCCTAAGCTACTTGTACAAAATTATTTTAAACAGAGAAGCTGATGTAATTGTCAGTGGGCAGTATCCAATGCTGCCTGCGCACTAGCGGGACCCACTGCTAGCACAACAGGAAGCTAGTGTGAGCAAAACATTCATTTCCAGAATGGGGCAGGTCAGTGAAGCTTGCTGAAGGGAGCTCCGCTGACCTACCCTGATCTGGAAATGAGCATTTCCGCTAATTTCTGGGATTACTGTTGGAAGTGCTAGTTCCTGTTGTGCAAGCAGCAGCTCTCACAAGCGCAGTGGAACCAGTGGGAATGCAGCAGGAGTATTGGGTATTCCCCATTATGTGTGTTGTAGAGCAGATTAAAAATGTTAATCCTGATTCAGAGCTCTGTGTGTGCCCTTGCATTTATGAGCAGCCCTATTCATTCTAGTGGAGGGAGCTGATCTGCACATATAGATCTACTTAGTTCACTGAAAGGAATGGGGAAGCTGTTTGAATGAAGGAGCTCCATGTACACACTTAAACTGCTGTTCAGGGAACAGCTTGCTGAACTGGTATGACTAGCTTGTGGATGAGTGTACAGGAGTGATATTCATCTATTTGTTGACATCTTTTCTGTGTCTGCAGTCAAGTTCATTTCAGCGTGCCGTATGCAAGGACTTCATATTTTCAACAGTTGTATTCATTAAACAGTTTGAGATTACATTGCATTTTGTCTTTTATATCAAGCATTTAACAGGGTTTGCTATATTGTATTATATTTCACAGCTGGGTATGCAAGATTTATTCTTTTAATAGTTCTGTTCTTTTGACAGTTACTCATTTATGCCGTTTCTACTGTATTTCTCACAATACTTGGCTTTTTCTGCATTTTAAATAGAGACGGGGGAAAGTAAGATGCATTATTTAAGGAAAAAGTCATTAATTCACCCTAACTTTAGGGGACACACATAATATAGATGTTATAAAGAGCTCATCAGATGATCCTGAGAAAGACTGGAAGAATTTTGTTTGAGCTCTAAGCAAATATTTAGCTAGATGGCAGTGATAAAAGATTTTGTTTTTAACATATGTAGTACAGTAATTGGTGCTCTCTGGTAAGCAGACCAATGTCTCCCCTTTGAGTACATACCATCTTTTTAGAGGTATTTAATATTTTACTCTTTCTAGCAACAAAAAACAGTTGTTTACTTTGCGGATGTCCCCTCTCCCCCCAATTCTGATTTCAGTTGCTGTAATTATGTTTTAGTTTTGAAATGTTAAAGTAATAAATTATAAGCTGGCCCCTCAGTTTGTCTGTGTGGATTTCAGGCCACATGCTGAAGCTAAGCAGGTATGAGCTGGGTCAGTGCTTGGATGGGTGACTGCCTGGGCTGCCCACATCTGTTCTCCTGCATTGAGCAGGGGGTTGGACTCGATGGCCTTATAGGCCCCTTCCAACTCTACTATTGTATGACTAAGTCCTCTTCTTCGTGTAAACCCTTTATATCAGTTTTGCGGTAGTCAGTGTACTGACCTTGTCTAGCTTGAAGTCTCCCCCCCCCCCCAGCTCCTTTATTTCTGTAGTTTCCTTTCGACTGCTTGTGCTATTACTTGATGTAAACAGACTGATAGTTGATACTGTGGAAGAACACTTTAGGTTCTAACAGTTATAAGGAAAGATAAAAAAGCATACAAAAGTATATAAATAAGCAATAGATGTACAATAAAACACTATAAAAACAAATTGCGTCAATAAAACCTGCAGCCCTCAGATTATGGGGAAAACAGTGGAAACAGGTAGGTCTTCAGAGCCTTCCTGAAGACCTGGAAAGAAGGGGCCTGGCAAACCCCTGATGGAAGCTGTTTCCAGGGGTGCAGGGCCACCACTAAGAAGGCCCTCTCCCTTGTACTCACCACCTTGACCGTCCTTGGTGGCGGGCAAGTGAGAAGGGCCTCTGTTGATGACCTCATATTTTGGGCATGCTGGTACAGGAGAGTAATTTGGGTCCAAACCATTTAAGGACTTAAAGGTTAAAACTAGCACTTTAAGTTGGGCTTGGAAACACCTTTAACTGGGCACACCATAAGTTAATTAAAATGAATAGTCTAAAGGCAAGACATGCTTTTTAAATGCTCAGGGGTGGGTGGGTTGTTGCTGAGAAAAATGCTCTTTTGCAGTAGGTAACTAATGCACATTAGTTTTTTAGTTCATTATTATCTTTCTGAATGAACAATTTGAAGACTACGCTTAGAAAGAAAAATGATTCAAGTTGCAATCCTGTCCACACTTACCTGGGAGTAAGACCCATTAAACTGAATGGGCCTTACTTCCAAGCAGACATGCATAGGATTGCACTGTTAGTGATTTAACTGCTGCAGTAAAAAATACTGTAGTTTGTGCATGATATTATTTTAATCCATTGTATTGTTTTAAGATTACTCAGCAGTAACTGTTCTGGTAAATGTGCTGTGTATTTCCCCCTTTGCTCCAGTTCATCTACCTTTCTTCTTCTTCTGTGCCTTAAATGACATGATGCTCATAACTTGAATTGATTAATGGCAACTTCCTTCCACTTCCTTCCATGTCTAAGTTACATGACAGTGGAGGATTTTCTGAGGTTTCTATCCCTGTTGCTTTGAGGGTACATACAGTCCCTGTAAAATTTGATTCCTTCTCCTTATGAGTTTGATTTAAAATACGTGTACCGTATGTAAAGGCAGGATTAAGGCCACATTCTCCCAGTTAAAGATTATGCTTTTTGCATGAATGGGCAGACTTCCTGTTGGCATGTTGTTATATGTGACTGACTTCCATTGGCTTCAATGGAGGCTTTTCTTCTTTTAATCACTGTACATGCAGGTGATGGGTGGAAGGGATTTCAGGAAGCAAACGGCTCGGGAGAAAGCTTTATTCCTCCTCTTTCAGTGTATGTTGGTCTCGAGTTAGAAAGCAAGAAGGGTCATCAACATGCTTATGTAATTAACATAACGTTACATGTATTGGATTCTTTACACAACTGAATTCAACATGAATCTTAGTGTGAAATGAATGGAAGAAATTGTTTTGTGAATCTACCCTGAGATTACAGTAATTCATATCTGGCAGGCAACAGGAATGGGAGTGAACATAAAGAAAACACAGGTCCTTTTTGGGGTGTGTTGGGAATATTCTGAGTTTAATTCTTGTTTTAAGGTATAAATAAAATAACCTTGTGGCTTAGGTGTCCACTTGTGTCTAAAACATTTCTTTTTAAATGAAGTCTTTGGTTTTTTCCCTGCTGTAGCAGCAGATGGCATTATATCCCTACAGTAAATCCTCTGCTATATATTGCCCACATAGACATACTGCTATTGATTAGAAGGATTCATGTTTGGAAATAGAAATACAGAGAGATGTAAAAATGGATCTAGTTAAGATGACAACCATTTATATGGTCGTTGAAGGTAGCTCAACTTAACCGAAAGGTTCATTTATGCACTTGATAAAGGATAGTTAGTAATGTTGAGACACTGTTGGAGTCCTTTTTAAGTGAACTTTGACAATTTTTGTTATATGCTTTTCTTTAGCACTAGATGATAATTAGGAAACTTCTATCTCGGTTAACTGAAGAAGCCATCCTGTCATCATGATTACCATAACACAGCAAACTATTTATTATGGTTACTGCAAATCTAGAGGGTTTGGCAAAGGTCCTACTTTGCATAACTGCTGCCAGAAATACTAAAATACCCTATGCATTGGTAATTCCTGGTTGTGCAAAAGGCCAAGTTGCAAGCATTTGGTTAACCATGTAATGTCAGATATTCATTCTTTTACATGGCTTTGCTCAGACATTTAGATGGAAAACTGTGATACTGTTGTGCTATAGAAAGTATACGGTGTACACTTATTTCTACAGGTATCTTTCATTTGTTAACTTTTACTTCTGTATTTTCTGCCATGCAAATTATAGATGTTGTTTAAAAAGTTTATTTAATATGGTTATTTCATTCTATTGAGGAAATATAAGCAGTAGGGAACTTTCAGAAACCCTAGCGGGAAATGTCTCCCTCTGTTCTATGTATTACACATTTGTATTGTTATGGTTTTTAATGATATTTATGAGATTGCATTTCAGCATAATGTGCTCCCCAAGTAGCTCTTGGTGAAAAAGAGAAGGAAGGAATCAAAAATATTCCATTGACTGTGGATTTTTTCTTACTTCAGGGCACTGGGTTTATCCTTCCATTTAATTGCCCTCTGCTTTATGTAGGGAATAAATGACCTTGCAAGGCTGGTGGAGAAATATCTTTCTAGAAGAATAACAGTGGAGAGATAATATTTACATTTGTCCTTCATAGTTAGAGGACTTTGAAGCATTGATGATATGCAGCTATAGGCAGTTTCAGTATTTCCCAGATTAGTTTAGTTTAGTCTGTAACTGTACCACTGTACTATGTTGAAAATAGAATACTGTATCTTCCTCTGGTGTTGTGTGCTGCTTTATATGTGGCTAGCCTTGCTGTAAAGCCAGGAAGATTTCCTATGTTGTGGTAGACCGAGGCTAAGAAATCATAATTAATTGCTAATTAAGATGCATTGGTGTCCAGCTGCAGGAGACTGAGTTTATAGCTTCTGAACCATGCAAAGTACTGAGGATCCAAGCATTCTTCTAAAACAGCAGTTATGTTGGTCTCCAGTGCTGATGCTACTCCCGCTCATAAGACTTCAACAGCCTGTCGTTCCAGCTTTCCTCTAGCTGCAATTACTGACCATAGCTGTGATACGATACGTGACATAGTGGTGGTATGGCCTCTGCTGCTCAAGTATGATGTTATATAGTTGGAAAGGTCCAAAATCTCATCTAGTAACCCCTCAACTCAGGACATGTTCTAGACCTTTCACTATGTAATTCTGACTTCTAACTACAATGTGCTACAGACTAACAAAGAGCAGGTGCATTGCAAGGGGTGTTACCTTTCTGTGCTGCTTGCATCGTGGTTTCCACACTGCTTCTGGGCAGTGTCTTGATTTTTATTTTTTATTTTGGTAGAAAATGGAAAACAAAAAAGAGTTAAGTTACCATGCTGTATCACTACTAAACATTCCAGGAGATCATAGAGATTTTGGAGATGTGTGCATCCAGTTACAGAGACTTGATTTTGCCCTGTACATAGAAACTGAAATAGAAGAGCTGGGGAATGGTGATTGGTAGTACAACACTGCTGATTTAAATACTACATGTGCCCACAGGTGAGTGTAGGTAGTAATAATTTCAGTTAGGAATTCATAACCATGATCATATTTGGCCACTGATGTCCATTAAGTAACTGTTCTTATATTTTATTTTATTTTATTTATTTATAAATTGCTATATAAAAATTAGAAATAACACAGGCCCTGAGCGCAGGCTTACAATTTAAAGCTGAAGGGCACCCTTTGAAATTAATTTAAAGGGATGTGAGTGTTTGCCCTGGAGCAGGGCTCTCCAACTTTGGGTCCCCAGATGTTGCTGAACTACAGCTCCCAGAATCCATTGCTGGGCATGCTGGGAGCTGTAGGTCAGCAACATCTGGGGACCCAAGGTTGGAGAGCCCTACCCTGGAGTATTGTTGATGTGGAATCAATGTATCACTTTAAAAGAAAAGTGTGAGCAATGTTGAGATGCAGTATCTCTCTTTTTCAACTTCACTTTACACCTTCTGGTGTGAATTCCATAATGTTATCTGATGCCAATGTTAGTCTTGTTCTTAGCATTATTCTATGTCATAATGGTGATCAGTCATCTTGACTCACAGAGAGGAGGACAACTGCTGCTTCACATATCTGAAGTTGGTCTCATATGGAGGAGTTTTACGAGGTACATTTATGCTGCTGACTCTCCTAAACTATTATGTGGGGCAGGGAAGCATAATGCTTCCTGTTAGCAAGTGCGGTATGTTCTGGAACCAGTTGGGTGTTCAAATGGCTTATCAGAATGTGGGTGTTCTCATTTGTCCAGCTAGGACTCAAAAATATCCCAAAGAAGGTGAAGCTTTCTTTATCAGGTTCTGTCCAGCGTCTGGCTCAACACATTTATTTATATCTAGAAAATGATTTAGATGATGTAGTTCACGTGGAGAGGAGCTATAAAACCATAGAAGAACCAGTTAAACATAATTGAAAAGGGCATTTGGAGCAGTGAGTGAGGTTTGTAGGAAAAGAATTCTAGAGAGAACCCCTAGGACATGTGACTTTAGAACAGAAATTGTTATTACCACCACCCTCCTGCAAATCTGTAGAAACTGAGAATAGCAGTGAGCATTCCCTGGAAGTAGCAACTAAGTATCCTATAATTGAACATCCCTAATTTTCTCTCACTTTCTTTTGTATGGTTTCTACGTACGCATGATACTCATGTGTGTGTGTATGTATAGCACATATGTTAAGAATAATGTTTGATCTTGATAAACACAACTTTCACATTGCAAGCAAAATCTGTAGATATTCTGCTAAATCACTTTTTTTGGAATTGGTATTAGTTAAAATGCAAGCTTGCTCATTATTGTGCATCTCTGACATATTAATTTAGCTTTCACCGTATTGGTTTTCTTATTCATCTCTGTTTAGAAAACTGTTTTTTCAGGAATACAGAGGTGACTTTACACTTAAACTTGCACGTCTACAATGCATTTTATACTACCTGAATGCGACACATGTAGACATTATTAGCCTCGGTGGGGCTACAAGAATTGACTGTGCATAGTTCACTTTAGGATTAGGGCTTTGTGGTTTTAATAGTTAATTACATAATTGTGCATGTGTGTTTCTGAGCTGTAGAAACATATACCTCATTTTATTACCAGAAAGAAAAGGATTGCTGTTCTGACAGGTGGTAGAAATTAGCAGGCTGTTTTGAAATTGTGTTGTGTGACCAGGAATTGGATCTCATTTTAATTCATCTTTTCTCAACTAGTAAATGAGGTTAATGCCATACATATTCAGCTGATATGGATGAAGAAATTGATATAAAGTAGATCAACATAGCTAGAGGGCTGCTTTAATTTATAGGTAAAGAGGCAGTGATAAATGGAAGTAATGTAGTAGTGGTCACTAAACTCCTCAGCCATCAGGGCTTAAATAGCGTTAGTTGCTCATTAAAGGTATTGTTGGGATGCAACAAACAGGGCTGTGAAAAGGAATAGCCAACTAACCCTTAATTATCAAAATACAGAAAATACTAATTATATCTTAATTAGTTTTTCTCTTAATGTACTGAAATTGTTACTTTTTGCGTAGCACAAATGGATAGTTATATCAACAATAAATAGGTTGTTTTAATAACTTTCTTGTACCTCCTGGGAAAACTGAATTCCAATTTTTAATATGCAATAATGCTTCTCTAGCCTGTAGGAGATGAAAATTATTAAGTAGCTTTATTTTTTTGAAGATTTTACAGCAGCTTTGGGAAGAATTATTTCACCATGCATCAATTATTTTTAATTGAACTGAATATTTTTCAGATTGCATTAAATGCCTCTCATTTAACTTTAACATTTAGAGTTTAAAGAAGCATTTTAACAAGAAATGGGTGCAACTGTGCCCCAGAATGTTTAAGGCAAGGGCTTTTAAGATGGCTAAACTTGTTTAAAGTAGGAATTGTGTGTTTGTTGTCTAAAGTAGATAAACGTAGCCAAGTTATGACTTAATGAGGGAGAGATACATTATACTGCAGTTTAATAACGTATTGAGGACCAACTATGCATAGCCTGTCATTCCAGGTGAAGATAATGAATGGCTGAAAGAAGCAGATATGTTGCATGGAGCTGTACTCCCACAAACACCTACACCTCACAGGGTTGATTCACATGAGGTGAGCTTTGGACTCATGTGCTTCCTCTCCCCACCCTTGGGTGCTCAGATGAACTGACTTCCCGGTTTCTGGCAAGCCACAGTTTGCAATTCCACCGGAAGCAGCAAAGTTAAGGTCATTCACTTATACAAACTCCAAATATTGCTTTCTACTAACAACAAGCAACGTGAATTTTGCCTTCACAGGGAGGAGGAGCCATCATAGAGGTATTCTTTCCTGGTGGAATGGCCTGGCTTCCCCTCTATCCCCCTCTGTAGTAGATGAGGTAGACTTCATAAGTTTTGAGTGAGAAGTGAGAAAATGTCCCATTTCCAGACATTTGTACTAATGTGTATGTCATGCACAGTGTGTCTACCAAATTTCAGTTTTCTTGTGGAAGTGCCATTACAACTCTGAAACCCACCATAAGTGTCATCTTACACATCTCTATTAAAAACCAGTTTTACTGTGTTGTATAATATAGCTTGTAGTTGATCTCTGGGTGGGAATCATGATGTGCAAAAAGTCCTACCAAATGGCATTCTTGCATCAGGCATTCAAAATAGCAAGCCAATTTAAAATGTGTGCTTGCGGA
Source organism: Shinisaurus crocodilurus (assembly GCA_021292165.1). NCBI lineage: Eukaryota > Metazoa > Chordata > Lepidosauria > Squamata > Shinisauridae > Shinisaurus > Shinisaurus crocodilurus. The sequence continues at coordinate 165,582,214 of CM037879.1, read as the reverse complement.
GATCTAAAATGTATCATTTCACTGAGTTTGCTCAGAAACAGAGGTGAAAGAACAGGTGTTTTTGGCTACTTGAAGTTGATAAAGCTTTAAGTCCTGATGATATCCACCTATTGCTTGCCTGATTCTGTTTAGACTATGTGAAGATTTCATACTTGATAAAAGCATATTAAAGATTGGAATCATAGGGACTGAACTATTTTGTGAGAATTACTGTACATATCTAGTAAAAAGGAATCCAGTAATAGGATGTGATCTGGTTGTGCTTCACAAAACTGAGGTGGATTTAATAATAAATGACAGTAATCTACATTGGTGTAAAATAGTTGTGGAAGAAATGAAACTCAGAGGTTCATCTATTTAGATAATTGTGGTTAACATAGTTCAAAATAAATAAACACATGGAGAACATACAAAAACTGACACCATGAACAGTAGCTTTTTGTACATTAGCTGGTCAACATGCATAGCTTTCAAGTGATGATGGAGAATATGCATATAAGCACAATTTCAGTTGGGTAGGATGTATGTTGGCCAGTCAGTGTGTATTTTCTCTACTTAAAGGCTCTTTATATTGTACGAACAATGTGTGAGATTTACATGGAGGCTATGCATGTTACTAGGGTAAGGGGAATCCATTCACATTCTCCAGCATCCATTGATGATTGTCTGTATTGTTCAGACAATGAGAAAAAACTTTAATGGATGCTATCACTTTTTGAACATTCTCCACCCCTTCATGTGAATGTGCAAAATCACTGGTGCTCATGCATTCACCAGTCAACTCACATTAACCCCAACATATATGTATATATATATCATATATCAACATATCTCTCTCATATATATATATATATATATATATATGTATAAAATTGGTACTGTGTGGTGGTGAACAAGGAAGGGTAAGGGTACTTGGATCAGGATAGCAAAAGACCACATAAACTACTGTGCACAATTTGAAGGAATCCTAGGGTTATCCAGCCAATTTGGCTAGAAGGGGCTGCTAGCTGAACAAATCCCAGATTATTTAGTAACACTGGTAGTGGGAAGATTGGGTTCACTATACTTAAACAATTCCAAAGAACAATTGGCATGAAAAACTGCCGAATTGGAATTTAGAAAATTTAATAGTGTCTAAGCATTGAAATAAAGACTCAATAGATGGTTCTCTTAATGTTTTAATGTCCTGTTTTGTGAAACAGCAATTGTCTGATGTTAAATGCTGTTGGAAATGTGTACTTTTATTTTCCTTTTACCTTCAAGCCTTGCCTTGTAGTCTTTGGACCCAGTTCAGATGCTTCTTGGACCCCATGTGATTGCCTGCAGGAGTGCACAGGGCTGCCCATAGGCTTGCAGCTTGTCTGGATTTGAATGGAGTCATGAGTAGTATTGACTTGTGCTTCTGTGTTTGTGTGTATGCTGGACGTGGAAGTACTGCGATTTGCAAAATTGCACATGTTCCCAAAAGGCCCACCTCCATGATATCCCATGACCACAGTGGGTCACAAAACCTTTGACACAGGGGCTAAAAAGTGACTGGATCTATGTTTATCCTACGCTGTACTTCAACTCATGTATTTGTTTATGTCCACTTTGAGTATCTGACCAGAAAGGTATTAACTTTGTGTATCTGTCATCAAAGGGACGCTCACACCATCAAGTTATTGCACCACCACTTTTGCTTAGTTCTCCTAAGACTAAGTTCCTGTCTCTTCAAATTCCCAGTAGGAAGACCTAGCAGTTGATTTGACTCTAATGCCCTTCAAACATAGTTGACAGTTTAGTTGAAAAATAGAGGGAAAAGAGAGCAATTCATATTAACATTAATTTATTAAATTGTGTTAGACCATCTTCTTTGGGAAGAGCACTGATCAGAGAAGTATTGCTATCAGTATTATGACATGAGCATCACATACCGTACATTTTGTGCTTTCTTAGAAAATCTCATCAAAATAGGTCAAAATCCTTGCTGAAACCAGGGGTTATGAATCTGCCATAAAGTGGACATAGAATGGACTTTTAAAACCCACATCTGACATATTTAAGTATAGTATGCCAGGGCTGGTAGTCTGTATGCAGCTGGGCGGGCAGTGATCAGCAGATCATGAACTGCTCAGTCTGCATTTGAGCAGTGAGTTGCTCAAGGGCCAGGCCAGAGTCAGCAGCAATATAGGGCCCAATGGGACTCGGCTCCAAATGTCACCTGATTCCTGTTGGGCTACTTGCTGCTGCCCTGCCCAATGGTCTTCTGCAGAGGGTCAGGCCAGCAGTTCTTTCTTCCTGCAAGTTGTCATGGTAGTACTGGGAACAAGGGGCCCAGCTCTGTCTCCAGAGCCCCCAGTTTGATACCTACAGTGCCTTACAGGTGTTCCAAAAGTGTTCATTCTGTATCAAGTACTGTTAAATATAATACATGAATGAAAAGACGAAGAGTACATTACTAAAATTGTGGATAGTACGGAACTGGGAAAGCTTGAAAATGCTGTGTACTGATTTGTAAGGATAAAAATTCAAAATGATAAAAACAACAACCCAGCAGAACATTTTTACTAGAAGTATGAGCATGAAAATACTCAACAGTATGTTTGACCTGTAATTATAACTGTGTCATAATACCTTCTCATGCAGTTAATGTAAAAACTTCAACCTTGTACTAATTCAAACCCTTAATTTTTTCAGATTGGATGCTACCTATATGAACACTCAGTTTTTTTATTATGCAATTGTAAGGAAAATCCTGATTTCAGTGTCTTCTCTTGGCTTGGGTTTTTAATAAACTGTACTATATCTATCTTAAAATGCTTAGCTAAGTTCAGTTCTGGCTCAGCTTTATTTTGTAGCAGCTAATAAAGGCATATTATCTTGTTCAGGCATTGTAATTATTGAAATGTGTGTGTCCATTAACGGCAACATTAGGCTGTGGATATAATTACTGTCTAGAGCCAATATCTTTGCAAAGCTGCATCTTCAGTGCTACAAAGCCATAAGCAACATTTGTAAAATAATATTTAAATGATTCAGAATTATATCTTGCAGATTGAAATGTAGCACAACTTGCATTCAGATGATTGCCTTTAAGTCGGTCATTAGCAACTATATTATCAGGTTATCCATATATTAAATTTTTTTATTTGAGAGAAGTTACTATTGCCCCAAATAAAATAATTGTATCAGTAGGTGGGGGGTTGTCATGTTTAAAACAGTGCTGATCAGTCATTCAGATAGTTTTAGAGGTAGTTAAGAATTATATAGTAGTGCAGGATCAACTCTTTCCAATTAGGGTATCTTATTTTTAACAGAACTTTAAAAAAAGACTGGTGGGATTCCCCAATCAGGAGGGAAGGATTTTCTATCTCTTCCGTTTGCTTTTACAGGCATGCCCCACTGGGAGCTGTTTTGCATGAAGCAGTGTTTTCCACCTTGGATAGTATTCTTTCTGGATTAAAATGGGAGGTGTGCCATTCTACCCTCAACCTCTTTGCAAGTGCAGGATGGCCCTCCTGCTGTCTTGGGACCTTTGCTTGGGATTTAGGGATGCGATTGCGCTTTCTGGGCAATGGTAATGCTTCTGGGAGGTCCCCCATATCTGTCCTTTGTAGTGCAGTCAGTGTCGGGGAATGCAGAGCACCTCCATTAGGATTATGACCCAATTCCAAGGGGCTTAGAGCAGGGGATATGCATCCAACATGATGGCTTAATTTTTGAAGACACACTTTAGCCTCTCCCACCCACAGCATACTAGTGTGCTCTAGCACACCATTTAGGAATTGCTGCCACAGATGGTGACAGAGGGACACAGCAGTCATCACAGCAGCAGCAATCCCACATAAGCAGAGTTGCTGCTGTGCTGAGTCCTTTTCAGAGCTGCCTCTATGAGACGTAGTGGTGGCAGCAGCATGTACTCTGGTCAGCATGGAAATTCCTTGCTGAGTTGTTGTGAGTTCCTTTTGATTTTATTTATTTAGAATATTTCTAGGCCTTTCAGGACAGGAACCCTCCCAAGGCAGTGTACAACATTAAAATACTGATACAATTTCATAAAAACAGTCTAAAAAACAATACACACACACACATAATCAGGGGAAGACCAGAGTAAGCAAGTAGATTTTCAAAGCCTTCCTAAAAGTCTGCAATAGTGGGGCCTGATGGATCCCCAACCCAATGGCATTGCAGAGGTGTGGGGCTACTGTGGAAAAGGCCCTCTCTCGTGTACTTGCCCACCTAACTGCTTTCAAAGATGTACAAGTGAGAAGGGCCTCTGTTGTTGTTCTTAAAGTATGGGCAGGCTGATATGGATGAAGGTGGTCCTTCAAATAATTTGCTTCCAGACCTTGAGGCTTTAAAGGTCAAAACCAGTACTTTAAATTGGGCTTGAAAATGCACTGGTAACCAGTACAGCTGGCATAGTATAGGCGATATATGATCTGACCACCTCACCCCCACCAGCCCTTGGGTGGCCACATTTTGCACCAGCTGGTTTCTGAGGCATCTTCAAAGGCAACCCCATGTACAGTGCATTACAGTAGTCTATCCTGGATGTCACCAGTTCATGGATAATGTAGGCAAGGTCTGTCCTCTTCAGATAGGGCCACAGTTGGCATACCAGCCTAAGCTGATAAAATGCACTCCTGGACACTGCAGTAACCTGAGCTTCCCCAGTTAGCACATAATCTAGGAGGACTCCCAGACGACGCACTTGGTCTTTGAGGGTCTCTCAGAAGAGAATCTGAGCACAGGAAAAGCTTTACCTTTTTTAGACTAGTGAATTTGGTGCAAGGCCTTTTCCCTCCTCTTTTCCAGTCCCCGTCTCCCCCAGTCTAGATACCAAACCTCCCCCATGCTTTAGATTTTCCCAAACCTAGAACACAGAAAAAATGTACCTGCAATCATGGAAATGGCTGTGGCTCCATGAGTGTATAGCTCAGTTCATGCTAACTTTTCTCCATGAGGTGGTATTCCTATGTACTCAATTGCCTGGATGAGTTTGAAAATATGTACTGGCCCTTTAGTCTTCCATGCAATCAACACATGCTTGCGGGGTGAGGAGTCTGAAATGGGTGGCCCTTGTTTCCAAGTAAGCATTGTATAACATTGGAATGTGCATTCCTTTATTGGCTGTCTTAAAGCTAAAGTGGCATGGAAGGAGCTGATCTACAGTACATTTAAGACTTGCCTTGTTGGAAGCTATGAAGTCCCCACTGGACTGACTCCCTGGTATGTGTATGAGTACACACCTGTCTGCAAGGTGTTGCAAGGCAGTGTTCAGGTATACTGGCAGGAGCAGAGTGGAGGAGTCTTGTACACTACTCATTTTAAATTTATATGAGAGATTACTCAGATTAGTGATTACTACTTTCAATCAGCAAAGGCACCTATTAAACATTCATGAGCAATATCTGCAGATTTTAGCAAAATAATTTTTTAGCAAAAATTATTATTGCTTTATTAAGTAATTTTCTGTGCTGGCGGCACTATATATGGATGTATGGATGAGAAAAATGAGGTAGTCATTTTTTAGTTATTGAAATCAACTGATAAAAATTGGATATAACATATGACAAAGTAGTGCTCGTTTTTTACATTCTACTGTTATATCTCATTTAGTTTCTTTTGTCAGCCCAAGCATGAGATCTGTATAACAAACTTCTGCAATCCCATTTTGTGTCCTAATTACCTTTTTCTGCTGTATCAAAATTTTATTGGGGGGGGGCGTTTCGTATAATGCAGTGTAGCGGTTGACCTCACTTTTCTGGACATCTTTAATGAAAAATAAATGGCCGGAAAAATCTTCTGGAAAAATCTTCTGTTGTGCAAAACACTTGTCCAAGGATTAGTGTTTCTAGTTAAAGCAGGGGTTCTTAACCTGTGGGGTACGCCTCCCCAGGGGAGGTTTGGACTGACTCCAGGGGAGGTGTGAGTAGCCCCTAAACTATAAATTGTTTATTTTACAAGTACATAGCAGTGCAGCTTGGTGGTTGGCCCAACCTTATTTCTTTCTACTAATCTTGGGAGCTACGCTGTTCATTTAATTGAATATGCATTTTTTTTTTAGTCCAGAGACAGAGCATAAACTAAAAAAATGCAAACTCGTCCTGCCTAAACCTAAATTTTGGGCTGTTAACACGTGGGAGGCGTGGGTCATAAGATTTTTCACAAGGGAGGTGTGACACCAAAAAGGTTAAGAACCACTGAGTTAAAGGTATTACCATTGCATCCCCATAGTTTACTAACAGGAATTAGAATCAAGTCCACATGCCTCTTCCTCCTTTCACATGCTGGCTTTGGCATTTTGATCTTGGTCTCTTTAAGGGCGAGCTTGCAGACCCGATGCTAGTTCCTGACTTAATAAACCATGGTTGGTTAAGCCAAGAACATTGCATCCAAACCAACCCTAAAAGTCAATAAGACACAAAATCAAAGGGGATCATTTAATGCATCTTGCTGCTCATTTTCTTGGGAGATTGGCCCACTAACTATAAGATAGCAGTGGGCTCTGCTTTTTCTCAAAGCAATGAAAGATATAAAAAGGTAGCTCTTTAAGAAATATATTTCCAAGGTAATGAGAGAAGCTTGTTCACCACCAATAGCTTCTCTTCCTTGAGGAAGAATTTGGACTTCGTATGATCAGGCAATAATTAAGCGTAAGCTTGCGCTCCACCAAGCTTTGTAATTATATGGAAATTTTATGCAGTGTAAAGTAATGTTCTAATACAAGGTGCAAAACATTCTGTAAGTGGAAGATGCCTTTCACATGTGGATGGGCAACTTTTGGATCCATCCCCTTTGGCCTCTGTCTTCCTTATATATTCTCCTTGGTTGAAGAGTTTAGTTTCCCCATATTGTTACACTTCACACAATTCTGCGAATTCATTAGCTGAGCGAAGCTAGTAAATCACAGTGCTCTTTCTTCAGTTGCTGCATCACAATATATTTGTATCTTTCCTTACCCCCTCCAAAAAAAGGATGCAGACTAGAGGTTGAACTTCAAATGGAGAATTGTCATAAACTTATATAACCAAGTTTCATTGTGCTATCTCATTTCTTAAGGGATATATTGTATTACAGTGTGTGTTGTGTCTTTCCTGCCCCTCTCAAAAATAAAGGTGGGGTTAGAGCTGAACTTGCAGGGTTGAATTGTATCTGAAGCGTGCACATTAACTTTGGTATCTCAATCTTCAAAGCAGATTCTGTATTACAATATATTTTACAGTTTTCTCCATTTCCTTTTTAAAAATAAGTGGAGGGGGTTGAGCGGCTATTCAAACTTGAAAGATAAAAATCTGTCTCAAGTATGTGTACCAAATTTTGTTCCAATAGTTCAGTACTCAAGTCAGTCTCTTAACCACTGTTCCACTCTAGTTGAACTTAATTGTGGATAAGAAGACAGTTCTTCTTCGTGGTCTCTGTGCATCACACATATATGGGCTCCGTGCGCCTGTGTGGAGTTCGTTCGGAAAGATTGAATAGCTGAGGACCGAAAACGGGCAGGAGCTCCTCCCCTTTGCGCATGTCCCTTGGCGCGGCTCCCGCCCGTTCCCTCAGTTCCTCTTCGACCGCTTCGCGGACAGTCGCTAGGAAGATCTCTCTCTCGCTTTTACTATGCTGAGACCATTCTCCTTTCCTCCTCTTCTCATTTCAACTCCTACCAAAAAAAAAAAAGTTATTAGAATAAAACCTCGTATACTCTACTATAATCTATACTTACCCCCTCACCTATCCTCCGCTTCTTCTAGAACAACGAGACAAAATGGCGCCCAGGGCGCCATTCTGCAAGTGTGTTAAGTGTGGGGCAAAACTCCCCCCTGCTGACGGCCACTCGCTATGCATTTTTTGCCTTGGAGAAGGGCATGTGGTCGAGTCATGCCATCACTGCCAGGCATTCACCAGGCAGGCACACAAGCACAGGGCAGACAAGTTAAAAGTGGAGCTATGGCATAAAGCCCTCCAGGCAACCCAGCCCTCGACACCGGCTGAGGCGCCAGCTATAGCGAAACAGAAGACTCTTCCGTCCCACACTGTGACGAGCAACTGCCCGGCTACCCCGGGTAGATTGCTCACAGGATCCCCTACTAAGGCTAAGAAAAGGCCTCATAAGATAAAGATGAGGCAGAGCAAAAAAAGAGGCAAAGAAGGCAAAAGCAACTAAGGGCCGATACTCGCCCGCCTGGACCTCGGCGTCGGCACGCCCCATGCCCGATTCACCTGAGCCCAGTCGCCCTTCGGCATCCTCGAGGCCAGCGTCGAATCCTACGTCCACAATCCAGCCAATTGAAATCGAAGGCAACCATGCTCGATCCCGATCCCCAACACCTAGGGGATCCTCGAGCCCGAAGGCACTACAAGCTTCGATCTCTGATGGGGAACTCATCGACTCCCCGGTAAGAGATACACAACTGACTGAGGAACCGCCAATCGCAGAGACCAACCGGATCCAGACTGAACCGTCTAATTATCCGATACTTGCCAGGCACTCCAGTAGATTGCCAACCACATGGTGGGGCCACCAGCGTCACTTGCGTAGCAGATCCCGGTCCACCATTCTAGAGACCAGATCCGTCTACTCAGACATTTCCATGCAGACGATATCTTCTATGCATACCATAGGCGACGCTCGCCACTGGATGACCGCCAGCACCACAGATACCCTCTACACAACCGTGAGATATCTCCTTCACCCCCTCCGGTACCGCCCCGTAGAGGCTCGCTTAAGCAAATGTCACACCTCTGCCACCCGACAAGCCATGCCCCCCACCACCACGACACACGTCTGCACTGCGGAGTCCGTCACCATCCTCTGTAGACTACAGGTCCGATTCTGAATCGTTCGATTCCCCCCCCATCGGACCTACCATCACCAGGGCCCCTAACAGGGCCCCACTCAGTGGCATCACCCTCTGAAGACCTCGGATCCTTCACGGAACACATTCAAGACATGGGCCCAGCTCTCAGAATCGAGGCAAAAATCAAACAACCCAAGCCTCGAGATCCAATGTACGATGTCATCACAGACAAGGAATCGGCTCCCACTCTGCTCCCGTTCCCTCTCACACTAATGGACACAGTTAAGAACAACTGGAAAGCCCCGGCCACCACACTAGCTACAGCCAGACGGCTCGAGTCCATGTACAGAGTCAGAGAGGAGGACACCAAATTCCTCCTCTCCCACCCAACGCCGAACTCCATCATAGTTGAGTCTGCACAATCTAAATCGGGCAAGATAAAGAGGGTCTGATAAAGAGGGTAAAAGGCTGGACGCCTTCGGATGCCAAGTGTACTCGTCTAGCGCTCTGGTGCTCCGAGTAGACGGGTACCAAGTGACTATGGCCAGGTACCAACTTTTCCTCTGGGAAAAGATAGGTACCCTGTGTAATCACCTCCCTGAAGAGCAAAGGGAACTCGCCCGTGTCTTCCAGGCAGAGGCCACTGGCATAGCTAAACAGCAACTGAATATGGCACACCACCAAGCCGATTGTCATGACAAGTCGGTGATAGCGGCCGTAGCGCACCGCCGGCATGCATGGATGATATCTGCGTCCCTAACGCAAGAAACCAAGTCTAAGATCAAAGACCTACCTTTTGACGGGGAAGGCCTGTTCCACGCCTCCAGCAACGACTCTTTAGACGCGGTACAAAAAGCGTGCGCCAACACCAGGAAGATGGGTCTTGCACCACCTCCTCCACCTCACCAATACAGGCAACTCCACTGGAACCGGACTCAGTCATTCCGATACCAACCTTATGCCCAGCAAAACACTGAACGCTGCTCTCGCGACCAACAGCCCTTGGGCCCGCGACGTCCAAGCAGCCAAGGCCGATTCCGAGGTGCTCGAAAGGGCTCCGACTTCACAAAACGTTGTGTTTGACGCCTACCACACCCTGACCAGCAGTTCTCACCTTGCAACCCCTCCTGTTTCAGGACAGATTGTCACAGCACCTACAGGCGTGGGAATACATCACCTCAGACTGCTGAGTCCTGCAGATAATCAGTAGTGGGTACAAAATAGAATTCGACGCCATCCCACCTTTCTCCGGCATTCGCACCACCAAAGTGACGGCCCCACTCATAGAAGAAGTGCGAACGCTTCTTCACAAAGGGGCTATCCAGCTGGTCCCACCACCGGACATGGAAACCGGGCTATACTCACGGTACTTTACCGTGTCGAAGAAAGGCGGGGGACTCCGCCCAATTCTAGACCTCCGCGGGGTGAACTTCTTCATCACGCTGAAGTTCAAAATGGTCACACTCCAGTCCATCCTACCACTTCTCAAATCGACGGACTGGTTCGCATCCATAGATCTGTAGGATGCCTACTTCCACATAGCCATTCACCCCGACAGCCAACAATACCTCCGGTTCACACTCAGCGACGCAGCCTACCAATTCGTCGTCCTTCCCTTCGGGCTCTGCACAACTCCACGAGTGTTGACAAAGTGCATGGCCCCGGTGTGTGCAAAGCTCCGCACGGAAGGGATAAAAATCTATCTGTACCTCGGCGACTGGCTAGTCATCGAGTCCTCCAGGAACCGCCTCGAGGCGGCTCTGCAGACCACCCTCGCCCTATTGAACGAACTCGGGCTTTGCATCAACCTAACGGAATCTGTCCTCAAACCACAAAAGCAAGTACAATTCATCGGCATCATGCTAGATGCAGAACTCGGACGGGCCTCCCTACCCCAACAGAGACTACACACTGTTATGTTGACAGCGTCTCAAATCTATAAAGCGCCCACCTCGACGGCCCATGCGGTCCAAAGACTTCTAGGGCTGATGGCGTCGACCATCGCAGTCGTCCCCCTAGCCAGACTCCACACGCGACCCCTGCAACACTGGTTCATCATCAGCTTCGACCCCGAAGAGCACGGACCACAGTACAAACTGCGGCTCCCAACCTATGTCAGACTCTCTCTCAAATGGTGGATGCGAAACCAACACCTTGCGGTCGGTGTCCCATTCACTCCACTGGACCCGACAGCAATACTCACCACGGATGCATCCCTCGGGCTGGGGAGGCCACTACGCAGGCCAGACAGTGCAAGGCCGGTGGACTAGCGAACAACGACGGCAACACATCAACATGCTGGAACTGCGAGCAGTCATGTACTCTCTCAAGGCACTCAAATGACACCTCATCGCACAATACGTTCAAGTCGCCTCTGACAACACAACGGTGGTGGCGTACCTGAACAAGGAGGGCGGCACCCGCTCAGCCACCCTCCTCAACCTGACACTCGATCTATTCGACTGGACCCTGAAACACGACATCACAAAAACCGCAATACACATGGCAGGCAAAGACATCGTGCTGGCAGACGCACTCAGCCAGCACTTGATCGATCCACACGAATGGCGCCTGGACCCTGCGGTCCAAGGCTCGATCTTCAAGGCATGGGGGACGCCAGAGATAGACCTGTTCGCCTCATCCCAGAACACGGCATGCTTACGGTTCTGCAGCCGCGGCGGCGGAGATCCACGAATAATCACCGACGCTTTTCTCATCCCATGGAAATTCAGGCTCCACTATCTTCCCCCCCACTGCCTCTCCTGACCAAAGTGATCGCGAAGATCGCTCGGGACCGCCAGTCTTGCATCCTTATCACCCCGTGGTGGCCGAGACAGCCATAGTTCTCCTTCCTACTGGACCTATCCGAAGGGAACTACATCCCGATCCGACCACACCGAACTCTACTCACACAATGATCGGGCTCGATAGTCCACCCCGCACCAGAATCTCTCTGCCTCACGGCATGGTGGATCTACTGACGGGCCCAGACGAGGTCCCAGAAGTTATCCAGGCAGCGAGAAAGCCTGCTACGCGCAGGTCCTACGCACTCAAATGGGCATCCTTCAGAGCCCACACCACCGCTCATGGCCTCGACCCACTAACGTGCTCAGTGATGGCCATACTTCAATACCTACACTCCCTGACATCAGTCCGGGTCCACCTAGCAGCTATATCAGCACATCGTCCACCTCCTCCATTCGGGACCTTGTTCACGGACCCGTCGGTTAAGCTCTTTCTCAAGGGACTGCACAGCCTGATGCCGATGTCCCATTCCCTTATACCTGGATGGGACCTGCAACTTGTACTCCAGACACTGGCTAAGCCTCCTTTCGAACCCATGGCAACGGCCGACCTTCGCCTACTCTCATGGAAGACCGCCTTCCTTACTGCAATCACATCTGCACGCTGCGCTAGTGAGCTGTGCGTACTTCGTATAGACCAACTGTACTTAGTCTTCCATAAAGACAAGGTGGTCCTCAGACCAGACTTGGAATTCCTCCCCAAAGTGGTGTCAAACTTCCACCTCACACAGGACATCATTTTACCAGCATTCTTCCAGTCGCCATCATCACAACTTGAGCGCTCACTACACGCCCTGAATGTTTGCCGGGCACTGGCCTTCTATACTGCCTGTATTCAACCAATTTGACGTACACAACGCCTGTTCATATGCTACGGTGGCAAGACTGTTGACTCCCTGGTATCGAGCCAACGCTTCGCCGCCTGGATAGTTGAATCCATCAAGCTAGCCTACCAGATTGCAAGCTGCCCTCTCCCGGCCACCATACGCTCCCACTCTACTAGGGCACAGTCGACGTCCACCGCCTTTGCGAAAGGGGTCCCACTCGATGAGCTGTGCAGGGCGGCGACCTGGACCAGCCCATCCACCTTCATCAGGCACTACAGGCTGGACGTTTGGGCCAGGGCTCCTACTGCATTCGGCAGAGCAGTATTGTCTTCAGTTCTCCACTGATGTCCGACACCACCCACCTCCGGTAAGTCTGCTTTATACTCTGCCCATATATGTGTGATGCACAGAGACCACGAAGAAGAAGAACAGGTTGCCTACCTGTAACTGTGGTTCTTTGAGTGGTCATCTGTGCATTCACACAACCCACCCTCCTGTCCCCTCCGGTGTCGATGCCATTAGCACTTCCCTTGCTGTCTTGGGCCCGAGGTCCATAAAGACAGTCCTAAATTCTCGGTCCCGAGACTGTAACACGGTCTCAAGGAACTGAGGGAACGGGCGGGAGCCGCACCAAGGGATATGTGCGAAGGGGAGGAGCTCCCATCCGTTTTCGGTCCTCAGCTATTCAATCTTTCCGAACGAACTCCATGAAGGCGCAGAGAGCCCATATATGTGTGAATGCACAGATGACCACTCAAAGAACCACAGTTACAGGTAGGTAACCTGTTCTTCTTGGTCGATTTTCATTATTAGTGGTTTGATATTAGTTTTACTCTTAAATCTGAAGTTGTCATGTATTCCAAGAAATTTCTAAGGTTAACTACACTTGTAGTCAAATGCTACTTACAAATACCTCAGGACTTTTCTAATGGTTCCAAGAGACAGAATTCCCTCTACACCAAGCCCTGTAATCCAAACACTTTTCATCAGTAGGGTTTTTATCTAGTTTCCAGATTGTAGCAGGTATTCCAATAATAGTGTACAAGAAAGACTTCTTGTTTTTCAGCACCACTTATCCTGTTGGGGGAACTGGAATTTGTACAACAAGAGGCTGGTCACAAGGTCAGTGCCACCGACTGAAAGATCATCAGTTCTTAAAGTCTCAAGCAAAAATTATCCAAAACAATGTTCTACTATTAATAATGATGTTAATAATATTGTAATGGTGTGATAGTTTCATAATAGTTTCATAAGCAAAAAAGGACAAGCCCCTGCCCCCAAGGAGCTTGCAATCTAAATAGATTCCCTCAACTAGGCTCAAAAGACTTTGTGTCTTTTATTTCTTCTGCCGTATATTAGGTCTACTCTTCATTGTGCTAGCAATAAAATAAGCAATGATGAAGTATCGCCAGAGAGCACTTTATTGAAGTTGTGTTTTTTGGAGTAATTTCTGTGGCCTTGAATTCCTAACAAAATGTTTGACTATCCAATTTTCATTCAATGGATGTCTATCTTTGGCACCTTCTAATTCTGTGCATCTCTTAACTTCTTGCTGGCTGGACCATTAGCATCATGTATATTGATCTGTGTGAGAAGTAACTTTTTAAAACTCCTTTCGCTGTATGGTAATAATGAGAAAACTGAGCTAGTCCTGGGTTAGTTTTATGAAGCAAATATTGGCTCTGTTTGCATGACACGATAAACGAGCCTGATTGCTCTCACTGCAAAGGGAACAGCTAAACATATGATGGACCTCTGTGTGAACTAGGAACTCTGGCTTGTCTCTCCGTCAACAGGCCAGAGAAATAACCCTAGAATAACCCATGGCTTATTTCTTTTTCTTGTCACGGGAGAGACAAATCAGAGTTCTTGGTTCGCACATAATGCTAGCCAAATCATGGACAGAATGTAGCCCTAACTTTCTTGATTGTCTTTGAGTAACTAAGAATTCTGGTGACAGTGAACCCCTTGAACTTTAAATTCTTCAGGATTTAGCAGTGGAGTAATTTCAAGCTGAGATCAGAGAAATCAAGTAGAGGCAGTACATTAGATGTTGCTTTTCCAAGAATGTATTTAGGTATGCCTTTGACATAAGAAACTCTTAGAATGTTGCAAGCTGCATAGTCTGAATAGGAACACAACTATGAAGCTGCCTTATACCCAGTCAGAGAATTGGCCCGTCTAGCCTAGATTTCAGGCAGAGGTCCAGAGACCTGTTGAAGTATTTTATATACATCATATATATGATGTTATCTGATTAAATAATGTTAAATTGATCGTATGATTAATTTAATTCATTTCAGATTTGTAAATGATAACATAATATTACTTATGGGTGCCTTTTTGAAACACTGAAAGAAATGTGAGATACAATAAACAAAAGCTACCACTTGGAAGAAAAGGGCATCTTTAATATTTTCTTGTGCATTCCATGTTACAGTAATAGATAACAACTAGAATAGTCGTAGAAATAAATAAATATGCCCTTAACATTCTGCCCAGTGGTGAGAGTGCTGGACTGGGACTCGGGAGATCCGGGTCTCTAGTCCCCGCTCGGCCATGAAACTCACTGGGTGACTTTGGGCCAGTCACTGACTCTCAGCCTAACCTACCTCACAGGGTTGTTGTGAGGATAAAACAGAAGGAGGAAGAGGAGGATTATGTAAGCCGCCTTGGGTTCCTTGCAGGAAAAAAGGCGGGGTATAAATATAATAAATAAATAAAATTTGCCTTCCCTCATTAATCCACTGACAGGGCAGTCCTTTATATATCTACTCAGAAGTAAGCGCCATTGAGTTCAATGAGCCTTACTCTAAGTGTGCATAGAATTTCAGCTAAATCTGATAAATATTCTGATTTAAAGTTTGTGGCCCTAATATGTATATTTTATATCTCTTTATCCAGTGAAAGGGAAATGCATCTACTACCACTCTGTTTTCTTCCTATCTTTGTTTCTGTTTTATTGCACAGAAGACTGCCCATCTTTCTGTGAAGACTTGTAGCAAACCAGACCATCTTGGGTTTGCCCTCCATACTTGAAGATTTTCGTTCATCTTTTGGTCTGTGTGGCAGATGGGGCAAGTCTGTCTTTCAGGGTGTTATCCAGCATGGCAAGGTAAGATAGCAAGGAGAATGTCATTGGAAGTGGATCAACATATTTAGAAGGCTTCACTACCAATAAGATTTATAAATTCTTCACTGCTGAGCATAACTGGTGACCAGAACTAGATTTGAGGAGCATGTGTGTGAACAAATTAGTTCCTTTTTTCCTTCTTCTGAAAGATATATTTAATGTGAAGTTTGGACTTTATGAATGAGAAAATCTTCACAGTTCTAGGACATGCATGTCCTTTGAGAGCCTATTTAAATGTGCTTGTTAGATGAGGTTGAGGTTCAGCAGTGAGGATGTACAAACAATACATGCAAGGTGGAAATCGGCAAGCCCCATCTTTCATGTGGTGCATATTCTCCGAATTCAGTTCTTCCTGCCTCATCCCAGGTTCTTCTGAGTGGTGAAATGGGAGTTAGCACTGCTGAAAGAATCCTTTTGTGGGGAAGAATTGGGCTTGGAGGATGAGCACCTTGTGACGTGACCCCTTGAGGCCAATTCTCCCCGGTACCACCACCAAGGCAATCCTCCGAAGTTCCATGCTACAGGTCATGCCCCTTTTTTCTTCTTTATGATCCAGGTTGAAAGGATGAAAGCAGGTTGCCGGCGTTTTAGTTTCTCCAGTTCCTAGATTTGCATGGCTAAGGTCTTACGATTTCAAGTGGTATATAAGTAGTTCAAATAAAATAAAACAAACAAATAAATGTAATGACATAATGACCATTCTTTTTTTCAATGTGTGTGTGACTTCCTTCAACCTACTTCCCCCCCCCCCCCTTTTGTCTTAATAATGTCAGTCTTACAAGTTTGTGTCATGCAGAAGTTTGTGGGAAATTTGACAATCTGAAAACACAGTCCCAAGAATCTCAACTTCCACTTTTCTAATCTTCATGGATGGAGACATTTTTTGCAAAATGCAGGCAATGCCTGCAAAAGGCTCCAGTGCACAGGTGAAGGCCCTCATTGGCTCTGAACAATATAGCCATATCAGTTGTCAGCTACATATGAAGGAGAAGCATTCAAATAGGCTTAAAAAAAAACAACTCTGAAGTTATACTGACTCTGGGGTACAGGTCTTCATTTAGTATTAAATATTAAGTATGTTGTGAACTTTCCTAATACTATAGCAAAGTGCCTGTCCTGACTAAGAAGCACTTCAGTGCGCTGCAGACAGCTGATATCAGCTTAGAAGAGGCATTCCCTTTTGTGTGATCAGAGGGAGGAATACTTCTTCTAAGATGTCACCTGTTGCCTACAGTTTTTGTAAGTACTAATATTTAAAACAGTTCTACATTTTAAAAACTTGTTGCCTAATTGGGTGACAGCCGTTTATCTGATCAAAGACACTTTGATTCACTAGCTTAACCAATTATTTTTTATTTTTATGATTCATTGAAAGTATTAATTGCTTTTCTGCTCATGAGGGCACAATTATGTAAACTCTAATAAAACCAAATCAGAATAAAAACAAAATATTATTTAAAACAGGCCAAACAAACGTTAAAAGCCAAAGGCCTGGTGAAACAGTACAGTTTTCATTGTGGCCCTAATCTGTGTATCACTTTTCTCTCTCTCCCCAACAGCAGTGGGCAACCTTTTCTCTTTCAGTGGGATCTCTTTTCCTTCAGTTCCCTCAGAGGGACTGCATGTTGGCAGTGACCTGGTTTGCATGATCACCACACCCCACTGTGGCTTATTAGCCATGGTTGGTTGTAGCACTCATGGGCAACAGGTTGCCGATCCAAGCCCCTGCTACCATGGCTTCGCATGTTGTTCAAACCTGGTGAAGGTGGCTTATTGTGGTGATTAACTTACCACCCTACAACAGGCCATGGGTTCTGGTGTTTTCTTAACCACCCCAACAAGCCACCCTCGCCAGGATGGAGAGCCTCGCTCAGGAGGTGGCCCGGGCGAGGGCCGACCCTTCCAAGTACCTCCGCCAAGCCGTGGAAAGGGCGAAAGAAGCCAAGCGGTTGGCCAAGGCCTTTAGAAACCAGATTTCCTCCTCCTCCTCCTCCTCTGTGATCTCGCAACGCCTTTGAAGGAGCGGGTGCTGGGGGGGGGAGGGGAGAAGACGTGGGCCAAACTACCTCGAATTCTTTGCGTGGGCGAGGGCTTCCGGAAACCTCTTCCCAGGGTCTTTCAACAGAAACGGGATTGGATGGTTGGATTCCTGAAATCTATCTCTCCTCTCCCCACACACACACACGCACACCCCAAATCTGTGGGTTGTAGCAGTTGGTGGGTGTGCGGGATGCGGGAGAAGGAAGAGCCAGGATTGCTCTGTTGCTCTCTGGTGGGACTAGGGTTTAGCAGCGAAGAGGAAGGCAAGAATAGATAAGGCATTGTCAACTGGGAAGAAGGACCTAATTCCTGCATTGAGCAGGGGGTTGGACTCGATGGCCTTGTAGGCCCCTTCCAATTCTACTTTTCTATGATTCTATGATTCTATGATTCTAGGTTCGGACAACACAAGAAGTTGCACCTGGTGAGGGTAATTATGCAAATCAACTGGCACACTACTGGAATGCACAGGGTGGTTAACAAGCTACAGTGGCTTGTTAACCACCCTGTGATTGTGCGAACCAGGCCAGTGCCTGGGGCCAGAGCTGTTGGTGGGTGGGGCCAGAGCCACCTCCCACACATGTTGGACCATCACCCCCCCATCTTTATCTCTCTATCTGAGAGGGAAGTGGGGGGGGGGACAGTGGGTGTGATGATCTTAAGAGAAAAACAGTCTCTCACATTTACACACAGACTGCACTCTTCTTTCAAACACCCACACAACTCATGCCTTTCTCAGACACAGACACATCGCTCATACTTTCAAAGCTCTCTTCTCTACCTGCTTAGGTGGGAAGGGGATTGTCCCCGCCAAGGCAAGGGAAGGCTTGGGCACAGCCTGCCAGAGATACCGTGGGCCGCAGATTGCCAGCTCCTCCTCACTGTTTACTATCACTCAGGCCCGGTGCAAGGCAATTTGGTGCCCTAGGCAAGATCAGATATTTAGCGCCCCCCCTTCCCACTTGAGCCCTCCCTCCCTCCAGCCCTATGCCCATTATGAAATAAATTTCCCTCCCTGGGAACTGCCGAGCCCCATAGAAAAACTTTGTGGACTTTGAGACTTTTCCTTTGTGTTCACGAGGAAAGCAAAGAGGCAACATCAGCCCAGCTATGCCAGGAACTCCCAAGGGCCTTCTCCTACTCCATATATATGTAAAAGCCTGTCTCCTCCTGCAGGCAGCACAAGGGATATGAAAAAAGGATGTGAGAGAGGTGTGGTGGCGCTACCTGTGAGGAATAGAGACAAAAGGGCGTCTTGCAGCCTGTCCTACCTCGCAGGGTGGAGGTGCAGAGACACCGGTTTGACTCGTACACCTTCTGGGTTGCAGGGGGGGGGGATGCATGTAGTAGAAACATAGCAAAGAGAGAGCCCGTGGATCATCTGGTTCAAATTTAGGAGGGGATTTACGAAACTTGCTGCTTCCCCTCCTCTCTCTATCACTTTGTTACAATATTTCTTTAACAGAATAATGTATATTATCCTGTCTTTCCCTTTACCAGCCTAGTGCTCAAGGCAGACAACAATATTCAAAGTACAGTAAAGAAAACATCAACAGCTCAGGGCACAATCCTAAACACTTTGAGGCAGAAAAAAGCCCCGCAACTCCCAGCATTCACCAGCCAGCATGGCTGGCTGTTGGAACGCTGGGAGTTGTGGGGCTTTTTTCTACCTCAACGTGCATAGGATTGCGCATGGCTGGCTGGGGAATGCTGGGAGTTGTGGGATTTCCCCCCCCCTCCAAACACGCATAGGATTGCATCCTAAAACCATTTAAAACCAAAACACAGAAACAGCATGGTAAATAATTAAAACATTGGAGCCCCAGCTAGCTTAAAATAGCTTTCCCTCCCTCCCTGGTTGCTGGAAATAACTGCTTTCAGGGGACCTTGAGCTGAGGAACCTGAGGCTCGAGCGAGGGAGGGAAGGCGAAGGAGGTGTTTGCAGGTGCATCCTTGAGAGGGAAGGGTGAAGGAGGTGTTTGTAGGTGCATCCTTGAGAGGGAAGGCGAAGGAGGTGTTTGTAGGTGCATCCTTGAGAGGGAAGGCGAAGGAGGTGTTTGTAGGTGCATCCTTCCAGCCGCCCACCAGCCTCCCATCATTGGCCCCTGCCCGCCTCCCCTCCTCCAGTCTGTAGCCTTCTCTGCCTCTTTTGATGCTGGTTGTGAGGAGGAGCCTGCCTGCTGCTGTTCCTGGTAACGAGCTGGAGGAGAGAGAGGGAGGGGTGCGCTTCTTTCGCCTTCCCTTCCCCGCCACAGGACATGATTGGTAAAACAAACTTGGTAAAATACGTGATGTATTTTTTTTCCCCCCAAGGCATTTCTGGCGCCTCCTTTAGCCCGGCGCCCTAGGCAGCCGCCTAGTTGGCCTAATGGTAGCACCGGCCCTGCTATCACTGCTACGTGAGTTAGCATGGATTAGTCCAAGCATAGGCCCTCTCCTGTACTTTCCACAGAGGAAGTTGAAGGGAATGCTGAGGTACTTCTTATATAGGTCATGGCCCACAGTTACTTGACTTATTACCAACTCTTATAGTTCTGGCAATAGTGGTCATACAACAACCAGTCAATGATATAAGACATGTTCTACCAAAAAAAGTTTTGCATTTAGTTGTGAATCATGACTGATTATGAAGGAGAAAAAGACAGTGTTAATCCATCTTAATGTGTTTGTGTGTAGATAGATAGATAAGCCTCTTACTGGAGTCCAGTGACATTGTATCATAGCCTTCATTTAAAATGGAGGCTTGCTAATTAGTGCAGGGAAAACCTATAGTGTGTGTGCCTTTATATAATATATATATTTAACCTGCTCTCTTTTTTTAGCCAGTCTAGATCAGTGTTCTCCAAATTTGGGTCCCCAGATGTTTTTGGCCTACAACTCCCAGCATGCCCCGGCCAGCGTAGTTGTAGACCAAAAAACATCTGGGGACCCAAGGTTGGAGAACACTGGTCTAGATCCTGTCTCATGGTTATAGTATTTTATAGACAGTGGTATTACAAACATATATTGTTTAATGATGGCTAACTGCTTATTTGGCTTGAACTATCTAACATTGTTCACCCAAAACAGTGTATATTATTATGATAGCTGTATGCTACTTTAAAAAAAAAACACAACGTTGTGATTTTAGTTTTGATTCTGATTCTGTTATGTCTTACAGACCTTTCTGCAAACTGCTAATGGGATGAACACAATATATCACTTTTATAATAGCGAGCTATTAAAGGCAAACATAAAGCAGTCTGAAGGCCATAAGTGCTGCCAACAGCTCCTGCTTTAATGAATTCCCTTTTAGATGTCCATTAAATGCTCATGGCAAATGTACTCATAATGGAAATGGCAAATCTAAATGGGTAGATATGAATAATCCATGGAGTTTAAATTCTGTTTATGATCATCTTCACATTTAGTTTTCAAGACAGCGCAGTTTAGTTTTCATTACAGTTCGGAATAAAGAGGACAGGGAGTAATTGATTGCTTCAAGCAGATTAAAATCAATGGTCTTCTTTCCAAAGAACGAGTTCAATGCAATAATTCCAACTTTAAATATTGATTTAGGGAATTCAACACAATGTTTTGTGCTGTGTGAATTTTATATCAAGACAAATATTAATTTTACGTATTATATGTATGTATATAGAAACATGGAGAGGCTGTTAGCAGTATGTGCATGAGTTAATCGTGATCTATATTAAGTCATTTTGATATTATTGCAGTCATAATGAATCAATGATATTCCCGTCATCATTGTAATACTGTTTGTAACCCATTAGCACACAGAAATTACAACCCATCATACCTCATTACAGTGATTGAGGGTTTATTACCATATTCTCAAATTGCTTGCTTGTGATAAAACTAAATAGGCACCAGACAACTGTAGGTAGACCATAGACTATGCGTTATCATACCAGGGTAATGAAGGATTGTTACAGCATAATAGGATAAAATCTATGCAGAAAATAAACTTGCCAGTAGAAAAGGAGAGTATTTTTTACACTTGTCAGTGTATTAAAGGTCAAACATTTGTTTTCATCAGATGGTTAGCAAATTTCAGAAGTCATATGGCTTTCATATTTAAATAGGTGCTGCATTGGAGCCTTTTAAAGCCTTTAGATCTTGTATTGTAACGTGCACTTCACAAATAAACTGACAAGCCCTGTAGAGGTATTTAAATAACATTGTAGTTAAATGCCCATCTAGGTAGCAGAACTGTGCCAAATATTTTTACTAAATACTACTCTTGTTCTGCTGATTTATGTGCATTTTTGTGAGAAGGGGAGACCTGTCAACCCTGGTTAAAATCAAGAACGACTCATTATGTGCCCTTGTAGTCAGAAAAGGGGCATATGCTTTGAGTAGGTTTCACAATATTTTGGTGCTTAGAATTAGAAAATGAAACTGAATGTGTTGGTGGGTGGCAAGTTGGAAACCTCCTCCTTTAGAATTGGATGTGTACAACTAAAGTGCAGGAGGTTGCGCAAGCAGATGTGAGAGGTTTCTGTCCGGGGGTTTCGACCTTTTATATATACATTTTTTTAAAAAACAAAAACAAACGTATTTGTAATGGTCTGTCCAAATGTTGTGGGGTTTTTTGTGTTTTTTTGGGTGTGCTTCTATCCAAGCCAAGTGAAGAATACAGGATTTACTGAACTGTGATAGAACTAGAGCAGGGATAGGCAGCATTGTGGTTTGCAGGCCATGTCTGGTTCCTGAGACCTTCCTTGTAGTCCATGCTGCTAGTGTGTGTTGATTTGTCATCTGGATAGCAGTTTTGTGGGAAGGGTGGAGTCAGGGAGTATTTCAAGTGAAAAGCCTTGGTGGGCCAGATGCAGTGAATGAATGTGTTGCCCACTCTCAGAAAGGAGTACTGGGCTTTTTGTGTATTTTTAGATAATGTGAAAATATATCCGATTGTTCTTGCCTGCTGAACTGCTTATAGACTTTATTTGGCCTTATCTGAGGGGACAGTGTAAATATTGGGTGCTCTGTCCTTTTGTAATCCTTGCTTGGACCTTTCCAATGCCTGAACAGTATTCTTTCAGGTACTGCTAGAGCGTTTAGCGTGCAGATTGTGAGAGGGATGCCATAAATGAATTTTCGTCAGCTAGTCTAATAAAAGATTTTGGCTCGGGAGTAAAGGAATAATTCAGAACACTTAATAGTTTTTACATTATTGACGGCATTAATCTACTTGAGTCTGAATAGCCCTTGGAAACCTCAATCAAGATGGTGCCTTGTTGCACTATGGATATGAGGCACAATCCAAATCCCTGACTGTGCAGGAGCATCTGCTTCATTTCAATGAAGGGAAATGCCCCACGTGTACACATGCAGAATTACTTTGTTCATAGAAGAGATGTGGAAGGCCCAGTGAGCCTGGAACTTCATGTCCTCTTTGGAGGTACTGGATCATGGTGGTAGACTGTGGCTTTGAAGTCTGCATGTGGCAAATCTGTGCAGGCACATGTTTTAATTTCTTTGAAATCTGCTTCAGCAGCTGCAGACAGATTACATTTCCCCCTTTTTCTTTTTAAATAAGAGTATACATAAAACGTGTCTTGTGGTTTGGTGCTAGAAACTGCATTTCTGTATTTACTCTGTGTGATGTGGAAGCAGCATGCCAGGGAGGTGGGTTATGGAAGGTCAAAAGTGACTGAGGCATCAGAAATTCAGGCATGGGAAGTTGCACAAAGCGAAAAGAAAAATGTTCTGTGATAACATTAGGCACACCAGAGGATGGGAAGCGGGAGGCCAAGCAAGGATAAATACTAGGAGAAGGAATGGTAAAAAGGGGGCTATGGGGCATGGGCATTTATGAAAAGCATTCAGGAGGGGAGGGACAGTAAACCTTGAGAAAGATTGCACATTTGTTGGCTTGTTTGTGTGTTTGGCACTAACTGCAGCAATCCAGAAGAGGAACAAGTGTACTGGGCTAACTTCAAGCAAGTGGGTAAATCTTTTTTCCCCTGCTTGACTACTATGAAAAATGTGAAGTCATATTGGAATAAGAATATACAATGTTGGATAGGGAGGATATTGGTTGCTGTGACGAGTTAGAATTTTTATGAATATATTCTGCTGTTAGATAAGTGTTATTTAATACAGGGTTATTTTGCCCTCTCTCCATTGTCGGCATTACATTTCTGTCATGTGATGTTGCTTCTGTCATGATGGCAGGGTCATATGTGGCAAATAAACTACCTAGCTGTGAGGGAGTGGGGGGAAAGGGCCATGCCCTGCAAAATCTCAGATGTCATGCAGTTCATGGAACTTTTGCTAGTTCAGCTATATCTAAAAATGTTTGCATTTCTGTATTTACTCTGTGTGATGTGGAAGCAGCATGCCAGGGAGGTGGGTTATGGAAGGTCAAAAGTGACTGAGGCATCAGAAATTCAGGCATGGGAAGTTGCACAAAGCGAAAAGAAAAATGTTCTGTGATAACATTAGGCACACCAGAGGATGGGAAGCGGGAGGACCAAGCAAGGATAAATACTAGGAGAAGGAATGGTAAAAAGGGGGCTATGGGGCATGGGCATTTATGAAAAGCATTCAGGAGGGGAGGGACAAATATGAGGGTAACCTGTTCCTTTGTTTGACGTGGTGGTTGTCAGAAGGGTACTGTAGACCTCTCTTCTCTTCTTCCTAATGTCTGTCCCTTTCCTGGGGTGTTTTCTGTAGCCCTCCCTTGGTTTGTTCTGGACACTAAGGCCTGTGGCTCACGCTGGCTCAGCTTGTCTGAGCGTGGAAAGCTAAGTAGGTTCAGGCCTGGTTATTACTTGGATGGGAGACCCCTCCTCTAGTTTCCTGCATTGAGTAGGGGGTTGGACTCGATGGCCTTGTAGGCCCCTTCCAACTCTTTGATCTATGTTCTTTAGTTTTTACTCTTTGCTCATTCTCCGCCCTGCTCAAAAGAAAACAGCACTAGGTGGATTTATCTGTATGGTAAGTGCACTGATCTGTGGACTGAATGCATAATTCTTTGGCATTTGCCACAGGCTATATTTCTCTATTCATTTGTAAATTACTCTTCTTACTTGTGTGTGTGTGTGTGCGCGCGCGTGCCCGCGCACGCACGCAAACACACACACACCACATTACTTGCTTCAGTTTCCTGTACTTCAGTACTGAGGCCAGGATGAGAATTGAGAAGAATTTCAAAACCGGTGTTTGATATGGCATGGAGGCCAGCTGTTCAAAGAGAAAAGGCCAAAGATTCCATTAGGAAGCATAAGATTCTGTGAGCAGCTCTTTGGTTCCCATATCTACATATTTTTTTCTATTGGATAGTTATGCCAAAATGTAAATCAAAACCATTTTATACATTGCCTTCTGCTGTATTCTGCTACATGAAGAATAATGTTAACAAATTGGAAGAATATTAGATGATTCCCAAATCAGTTTTTGCTCACAAAATATTTAAGCCAGCTGAATTAACATTTAACCAGTTAAAAAAGATTTAGATGTGTGTGCATCTGATCTCACAAATGCATCATAGTAGCCTCGTTCAGATGTAATACTAAACCGTGATTTAAGGAGCAATTCTGTGGCCCCTAGACAGCGTCTGAGGGGCCATAGGATAGTTAGGATTCCCTGTCCCAAGATCAGAGATGATGCTCTGACCTTGGAGGGGGGAACTGGAGATCTGACACACACCTCTTTGAGGCTGGAGCAGAAAAACTGTGCTGGCTGCTCTCCGAAGTCAGGAAAGGGGGGTATTTCAGTTGGCGGGGAAGGGAGGAGACTGGAGAGGCCAGGATACGAGCTATCCTGAGCCTCTGCCAGCCTCCTTCCCTCCCCCTCTAAAATGCGTTTGCTAGATGCCCATCTAGCAAAAAAAAAAATACAGGGTGGGAGGATGGAGAGGCAAAGATCGCCTCTGCTGCACCTCCTGCCCTGCACTGGGTGATCATAAGCCTCCGAGTTCAAGGGCTTACATTCATTGAGGCTGCAACCCATAGAATTGTGCCCTTATATAGCTTAACTCTGGTTTGTAACTCTTGGTACCCAAAAAGGCCCACTAACCATAGTTGTGTTTGGGATCAACAAACCAGGCTCATAAATCATGATTTGAAGTTGGTTTGTGAATATGTCTGAAATTTGTATCTTGGTTTAATCCTAGTTGTGTTGCTCAGTCTAAAGAGATGTGAGGGATGAGCAGCTTGAAAATAAAACCACTCATGGGGCTAAGAGACTCTTGCGGACGCTTTCACAGACCTCTCTATCCCTCCTCATTCCACGTGACAGCAGGTACCTTTCCCCATCTACCTCCTTGCTGACAAGTTTGCCCTCCCCAGCCCAGCTATTTAGCTCTGTAGCAGCCTTGCGAAGGGAAAATATGTAAAGTGATCATGGGCACCCATATGGTAGCAAAGAATATGTTAAAAGCACACCTTTGCTCTTAGCAAGCTGTAAAAGAGAGCAAGGGGTGGATGTAAATGCACCATATGACCAGAAATCCCCCCCGCCATTGCCATCAAAGTTTCTGCTAAACTTTGTTTCTGCAGCAATCCACACTTTTAATATTCTAACACCTTGTCTTTATTTAAGGAGTTGTCTCAGCGAAAAGGACTGTTTGGGAGGGTTGGAGGAAAGGGTTAACAAAGTGGATTCTAGAAGCCTTTGTTAGGGGAATGGGAAAGGGAGGCTTTAGAACTACTTTTGCCTGGTGGGGGAGGATGCCAAGAGCTGCCAAATATCTCCAAGGATCCCTGGAAGGTGGATCCATCCTGTTTCTGCAGCTGGCTAATGATAAGAAAACCAATAACACAGTGATTCCATGGAGTCTAGCTATCCAGATGGGGAGCTCAACTCCAAGGCACAGTGAATTTGTTCCATGTACCAGTCCCTCGAGGTTGATAAACTGGTTGGACATCTAGGCAATGGATGTGCCAGGATTGAATCGATAGCAGAAAAGGTTTGATTTGCATGAAGGGTACATCTGCCACAGTGTACGTAAACGGGCAAGACAACACAAGGTCAAGGGTCCCTCACAAGGAAGCATGCAACACAGTAGTCTGGGTAGAATGCCAGCTTGATCCACCAATGCAGAACACATCATGGGAATGGCAAAAGCAGTGGTGGGCTGACTCACCTGAAAGACCCAGGATGAGACTGTGTGGAAGTTGGATCCCTACTTCTTCTGGCAGACTTGCAACAGGTTCAGAGAGATTGAGCTGGATCTGTTCATGTTCCCGGAGAACAAGCAGCTGATGACATTCTTAACTTGTTTCAGGTGCCCTCAGGAGTATATGGCTTAACCAGGGACTAACTTGTTTATGCTCCCCCTCCCCCAATCAGATGGCTTCCCAGGGTCATATATAAAGTTTAGGAGAAGAAGACAGATATTACAGTATTTTTCCATGTATAAGACTATACTTTTTCCTAAAATTGTTAGACTAAAAATTGAGGGTCGTCTTATACACGGAAATAAGCGGAGGAGAGAACCGCGCGGTTGCAAAACTGCCCAGTGGGGGCGTCTTATACATGGGGACGTCTTATACACGGAAAAATACGGTATCCTGGTTGCTCCTTACAGGATTGGAGGATGCATTAGTGGAGGGTCCTACCACTAAGACTAGGTCTTCTGACCTGAGGTCTGTCACTCATCTTCATCTGGGCCTGTTACATCTTGCTACATCTAGGCAGAAGGGGAAAGCAAACTAGACATAGCACACAACTTGTTTCCTAGGAGGTTCTGGTAAGGGGAAAGGTGTGACAAGCCATTCAGCTCTGTATTTGGCAGATAGGGCTTAAACAAAGGAGTTAAATTTACACCCCAGTTTGGGACTACTACTTTGTACATTTTGCTGGCTCCCAAAACAGAGTTTCACACTACTAAAATAGAATCCACTAAAGCAAATTTCAATTTTTGGAAAATGGATAGTCTTGTAGGAAGTTCATATTCAACAGATTTTTCAGAGAAACTCATACTGCTCAGTTTGCAGTACTCTACACAATTCTGCAACACAAAAATGATTTAATTTTCCAGAAGTTGGGGTACTTCCACTAATTCCCTACCCCTCCCATAGCGGAAAAACTATAACTTATTAACTAATAATAACTAAAATGTTGAACTACTATTAATGCTGGGTGTGTGTGTGGAAACACTCACAACAAGAAACACTGGAGAAGGAGGCAAGAAAATACACCATATTTTCCCCTGCTGTAGGATCACCTGGGAATGGGCTATCCCTACATATGAGCTTGCAGCACCTATTGTCCTATGAGGGGACTACAAAAGGGAAGCAGTTGAAGACACAATTTTTACACCTACTATAGGATTAAGATCATCATTTTCACTTACATTACATTTGAACTTGCCCTCTCAAACAAGAGTATTCACTCCATCAGTAACTTCGGAATATAAAGTCTTTCATCTTGGTAGGAACAAACACATCAAAAGGAGAGGAGTAGTTGATTCCCCACTGTGTTGGCTGTGCAGACAGTACAGAAGTACTTTAATGTTCAGGATGTAATCTACCACCAGAGGAAGATGGTTTTCTACCACCTGAAGAAGGATGTTTTTTTGAGTGTTCCGCCTACAGTACCCACCAACCACTACACAACTTGGCTTCAGTTGACTTTTTTACCTAGTGCACCCCCTGAAAATAATCTCTGGCTTTGCTAATATGAACTGTTGTGTTTTTCTTTATTTCTGCTCTCTGCTCACTCAGGGACCTGTATGCCTTGGTCAGGGCAAGAGACAAATCTGAGTTGCAGCTGGCCTTTTATGTTTTCAGAAATGGGTGTCAGCCATTGTTTCTTGTCCCAGAATGCTAGGTGTTATATGATACCTGATACAGTCATGCCTTGGATTGAGAGCATAATTCGTTCCGGAAACGTGCTTGTAATCCAAAACACTCTTACATCAAAACGAAATCCCCCCAAAAATCCCCCCAAAATTTGTACAGAGATTTTTAATTTAAGCCGTACTACAGTACTTGTATTGCAAGACGTCGCTTGTATATCAAGTAAAAAAAAATTAAATATTTAAAAATTTGCTTGTCTTGCAAAACGCTCTCAAACCAAGTTACTTGCAATCCAAGGTATTACTGTACAAAGAAGGCCATGGCTCAGTGGTAGAGCACATACTTTGCTTGCCGAAGGTTCCAGGTTCAGTCTTTGGCATCTCCAGGTAAGGGTGGAAAAACTCCTGCCTGAAACCCTGGAGAGCCGCTACCAGTCAGTGTCAACAGTACTGGACTTAATGGACCAAGGGGCTGTCTCAGTATAAGGTAGCTTCCTATGTTTCTGCCTGCAATACCTACCGGTGGCTCAGTCTGCAATCACCATTTTGAAACAATCAATCTTTATTATGCGGTCACAGACCCAACAAAAACTCATATAAAAACAGTAAACATATAAAACAATTTAACCAATTTGTAAGGTTACATATCCTAAAAGCAATTTTAAAATTTTAAATCAGACGCAAGAATTGACCTACGTGTTTTCTGTGCAGAAAAAAGGAACTTGGCCACAAGCTCTGTGATGGACTTGTTTGTGTCACTTAAAAAATATTTTAAATACCATCCCAAGGACCTTCCAGGGAATTTTCCCATTTCTGGAAATGTACTCTATACTGCAGACCTCATGGCTACAAGTTCCGGATTAATTTTTGAACTTTTCTGTTTCTTCCCCCACCCCCTGCCTCTTATACCATCTAGCCTGATGAAGTGTTCTAGAGAACACGAAAGCATGAACAATCTTTTGTGGCATTTTAGTTGGTCCTAAAAAAGCTATTGCCTAACCACTGATTGTGTTTCCTGCCCCTGGATTTTGGATTTTTTTACTGTCAAAGCTACTGCTGGAGTAAACTAGTGGTATTTAAGAATAGATGTGAATATTTCCTTGTTCCCTCTCCTTTTGTGTTATAGACCCATTTATCTACTCTTTAAAGGGACATGGACCTATCTGTTTATATTTATATTGGCTTTTATTGATTCATACTTTGGTTTTATTCTGTCTTAAACTTACTGTTTTTATATTATATTTTACTATGTTCTTGTATTTTATGGTTTTAAATTTTGTTTTGTGAACTGCCCAGAGAGCTTCAGCTGATGGACAGCATAGAAATGTAATAAACAAACAAAATTAAAATGAAATAAAATTAAATTAAAGCTTATTTTAGCCAATGTGGGCCAGCAGAAAAATGCCATGTTATTAATTTAAATAAATAAATAAATAGGTTGGTAGGTAGGTAGGTAGGTAGGTAGGTACATGCTTTCACTGGCTCTACAGCCCTTTGGGCAAGAGCTGCCACAAACAGCCAAAACCTGCCAGCTTTGGCAGAGGGAGAAAGAAAGATTTACTTCCACAGTGATTTATGCGACAGGGCAAACTCATACATAACAAGACCTTTCTGTAAAGCTTTTTCCTTAAATGACAGTGTTTTTGTATACTAGTGTCAAGACAAATTGAAGAAATGTTAAAACAATTCAGAGGAACACTACAGATTTCAATTAAGTTGAAATACATCTAAAAGAAATCAAGTCTATATAGTGGTATGTGGTACGGTAGCCCTATTCAGAAACAATACATCTCAATGTGACAAATGAAAGAAGATTCAGATTTTTTACTGTACATATCCTTTCAAAGGACAGAACCATTTTAACAATGTGTCTTCAGAGGGAAACAAAATTACTAGTACTGTAAAATATATTGATCATTTTTACTTTCCTCTGTGAGCATGTTAATATCTTTGTCTTCCTTTGTGTTCTTTTCCATAATTTAAAATGTGTTCTTTGGTGTGGAGGAGATCATTAAAGAAGGGTATTGCAAAACTGTTTAGCTGTGTGGTTTATATGTTATAATTAGTTTGGCAGATCAAATACAAATCACTTTTACAGACTATCTACAACAACATTGAAGTACCAGTTAAATATTGAAAATAATTAAAGGAATCATGTTTAGTGTGGCATGATTAGCTAATTCACTTTACAAGCATTTATTAAAATGAATTCACATGTTATTATTCCATAGGTAGTTACACAATAGTGTTTATCCAGGAAAAAATATAATGAACCAAACTCTTTGTATCCAGCCCTTCACAATTAAAATGAAGACTCCCCAAGTAATATCAATCTAGGATAGACTAATTAAGTTTGGTTTGATAACCATTCATTTCTTCTATTGCCTCTGAGCAAATTGTTTATTAGAGAAAGTTATTTTACACAAATCAAATCAAATTGGGTAAGCCATTATATTTGAGAGAAACCTTAGCCATCCGTCAATTAATCCATCATTTTCTCCAGACACTTTTGCTTAACAAGGAGATCACATTATCAACAATTTAGATATCAGATGATTAAATTATAACAGAAAATTTATTGACAGCTTTTCTAATACTTTTATTATGAGTAAATACAGATATTTTTTTCCAACTTATGAGCAAAGTAAGCACAATTGTGGTCTAAAAAACAGTAGCAATAAAATAACAATTCAGACCCAAGAAAACACCATGCTTTTCAAAAGCTTTTCATGACTTTGATTGCAATCTTGTGCCTAATGTGTACATTTTAGTTCCCTGATGGACAGCACAGCTCTAGAGCAACATGTCATGCATGGCTTGCCCAGCTCAAATTGGTCGAGAGCCCTGGAGGACTGATCTAGTTACAAAGGCATGACATTTTAAGTTTTAAAAAGAGGTGAGGCAGAGCCAGTGTGGCATAGTGGTGAGAGTGTTAGACTGGGACTCGGGAGATCCGGGTTCTAGTCCCCACTCGGCCATGAAACTCACTGGGTGACTTTGGGCCATTCACTGACTCTCAGCCTAACCTACCTCACAGGATTGTTGTAAGGATAAAATGGAGAGGAGGAGGATTGTGTAAACCGGCTTGGGTTCCTTGTTGCAAAGTGCAGAACATAGTACTGGGTGCAGAATACAGGTCCTGAAAATTTTAGCTTTCAGCAAGTTTCAAGGCTTGGAAAGGCGCAAGATATGCTATAGTCTTGCATAGCTCTTGGCCCTTTGGATGACTACCAGAAGCACAATACAAAATAGTAACATTTGTTTGGTTAAATAAATTGCAGTATTCAGCTTTTTAAAGGAATAATCTGGGTTCCCTTGGTGCTGAATTTTAATTCTTTAGTGCAGATGTATACTCAGATTGGGCTATACTCTCACACCTCTAGAATTTGTGCCTTTGTCTTTCCTTGGCCAGCATCATAATGCTGCATATGTACACTCAATTGAGACAGCCTCAATTCTTGAGCAGGCAAGTCTTCTTTAAAAAAAAGAAGAAAAAAAGATCATGCAACCATATGTACAAGCTTTGCAGAATATGTAGTATACATGTTCTTTCCTGTGCACAAGTAATACCTGCAAAGCAAAAAAATAATAATAGTCTGGAAATGTAACCATCCCTGAAGGAAAAAAGGTGGGGTATAAATATAATAAAATAAATAAATCTATGTTACTTTTCATGCTGTCTTCTTTCAAATGGCTGCTTATGGGAGTGATGGGCTACGCCAGGAGACAATTTTTGACTCTTTGAAATGGCCCAAACAAAGGATGTCTGACATCTAACTTTGTGTGCAGTTGTAGGATTTGACTATATATTACTCACCCATGTTAATTTGTGTTCAACACTTTATGATTTGGTTTCTCATATATATTCATACTTGAATTTTTTGCAGTTGTGTGCATTGTGGCGTGGCACTCCGGTTTATTGGTTACTATTTATTAACTGCAGCCTTTGTTGTTTTTGGTTTTTGACATCTAAGCCTGTCAATAAAGAATTGCACCAGCTTAAATCATTATTTGTTTGGCTGTTTCTTATGTAATGTTTTCTGATTCTTTATAATAAATATTTTATTTAATAAGAATGCTGTCTTAAGGGTATCAGTTTACACAGGGGACTGGATAGTTACATTGACCTGGTTTGCATGATCACAGAGGGGAAATAAGTCATGGGGGGGTTAGTGTAATTACCACCAGCAGCTCTGCCATTGTGTCTTGAAAGGAGCTTTATTCCCAGTTTAACAGTGAAAATCTAAAATGTTGGCTGGGACAGATAGGAAGGTTTCAGAAACTTAAAACAGTATTTCTCCATGGGATGTCTTTTGTTTTGGGGCATCCAGAGTGCCACTAAGTCTAGGGTGGTCCCTGTTATTGAGAAATGGTCCATTTGAATGAGTCCAGTGTAATCCAAGCTGAATGGGTGTGGAGTTTTACTTCCATGCAAACATACTGGGGCACATAAGAGCAATGAAAAAGTTGAGAAAAAACATTCCAGTAGGTGCCTGCAGTGCTTGTTTGCTACCATAACAATGTTTGCAGTTTCTTAACCAGGAGTACGTCTTGATGTGTTAAATGGGGCTTACTCTCAGGTTGCTGTGCATAGGATTGCTGTGTAAACTTCCTGGGAGATCAGGTAGTAACAACATGGTTAAGCTTGGTGGCGGCTGCGGCGGCTGCCACTATCATCCCAGAGCCTCTTAGCCTTTACCACTGTTGCCAGCTTCCCGAGTAGCAGATTAAAAATGTATTCCGCATGGTGCATTTTATGTGGCAGTGGCTTATGAGGGTGGCAGTACCAGTAACAGTAACAGTGGCCTAATTTGAAAATAGCAAGGACTGTGTATTTTACAATTTCCAATCAATGTGCCATATTTTAAATTTAAAACACATCTATTGAATCTGTGTAAGGAGACACTACATTTTACCGAGCACATTCTTTCCTACTTAAATGGCTGTAACTATGATAAAGGCAAGATTTCCTTGCAGGCATAAAATAGACTAAAAATTGCCTGTATTGCAAGTGCTCTCTCTCCCCCACTCACTCACCCTGCTTCTATAATCTCATGGGAATGTGTACAAACATTCTATATGCTCAGGCAGCGGTATCAGCAATACAGCTTCTGTGGGAAGGATGCTGGGGCTGGATAGGTGGGGAGGAATTTGACTAACCAGTCAGGGCATTGGCTGCAGGTCTCCAGTTACTAATGAATAATACACCCATTACCCTGTTACTTTGGTTCTGCACGTGTATTAAATAGCTTCATAATAGCCACTAATGGCCAGCTGCTTGACATTAGCTAACACTAATACTCCATCAAAGATGTCTAGACTAAATGGTGTTAAAGCTGAAGCTGTATTTAAGGTTATGCTAACTTTTATTCAATTAGGGGGCATTTTAGAAGAAAGTGATCTTTATTTCTTGTGTACATTTTTAAGGGATGGTTACACTTCCAGACTATATATATATATATATATATATATATATATTGCTTTGCAGGTATTACTTGAGCACAGGAAAGAACATGTATACTACATATTCTGCAAAGCTTGTACATATGGTTGCATGATCTTTTTTTCTTTTTTAAAGAGGACTTGTCTGCTCAAGAATTGAGGCTGTCTCAATTGAGTGTACATATGCAGCATTATGATGCTGGCCAAGGAAAGACAAAGGCACAAATTTTAGAGGTGTGAGAGTATAGCCCAATCTGGGTATACATCTGCACTAAAGAATTAAAATTCAGCACCAAGGGAACCCAGATTATTCCTTTAAAAAGCTGAATACTGCAATTTATTTAACCAAACAAATGTTACTATTTTGTATTGTGCTTCTGGTAGTCATCCAAAGGGCCAAGAGCTATGCAAGACTATAGCATATCTTGCGCCTTTCCAAGCCTTGAAACTTGCTGAAAGCTAAAATTTTCAGGACCTGTATTCTGCACCTAGTACTATGTTCTGCACTTTGCAACAAGGTGACTGTGGAACCACAAAATGCGTACACCTTGATGTTGGTCACCTTTATTGATCAAATATTTAGAGGACGCCGTAGCCAGCAATTCTGGTTCCCCTGACTTCATTCTCAGTCCTTGATTTACCATGAATTTGAGTAAATTTGCTCTCATGGTGCCCTCTGTCCATAAACTCCAGGCATCTGGTTTAGATAGAACTGATGCCTGCCTAATAGAGTGAGGGCATTTGGTAGTAGTGGCAATATGGTGCCACTCAAGTTTTTCTAATATCTGTTGCTCAGTTTTGTAAAGACCTGTATTGTTCTCCCCCTCACACTGCATCCTAATCTCTCCCACGCGTAGCATAATGTAGTGATAGAACCTTTACCTTTGCTATTGATTTTTATCCACTACTAGCTTTTTTTTACCCGGCGTTGCACGGGTCGTCCTTTTCCTATAGGCACTCTTTGTTCGAAATTCCTTAAGGTAGCTGTCCGCTGTGAAATCCCTGCTCCCCCCCCCCCCAGGACTGCACAATGAAATCCCTGCTTTCCCACCTCCGGGACTATGCAACAATGCCCCCCCAGTACTACACAATGAAATCCCTGCTTCCCTCACCCCCGGGACTATGCAACAATGAAATCCCTGCCTCCCCCCCCCCCCCAGGATTATGCAATCAAATCCCTGCTGTCCCGGCTGTGGTTCATGTGAACATTCTGTTTGGAGATGTAGGAGAGATTTGCATATCTGCCTCTGATTGGGCCCCTGTGGAGGCAGTGCATACCAACATTCTATGTGCCGGTTGGAGCTATTTGCATAACGCCTCCTGAATGGCCCCTGCGAGCATTCCAAGTGACGCTATTGGCTCTCATCTATTTTGGGCCATACAGGCGCAGCAAGGGTTTTTGGGAGATTTTAACCCACCATTCTTTGTCCTTGGGTGATGGGGAGTATGCATGCCAAGTTTGGGGTGGATCAGTACCGCGTAGGAGCCAAGGCGAGGCACGCAAACCCCCGCGCGGACATACGTACGGACAAACGGACGGACAAGCATTCACATTTATATAGTAGATGTGGTTTTATGGTGTGTGTGTGTTTTGTTTTTTGCTTTTATGCCATTTTTATTGATTTTGTATTGGGACTTAATATTTTTATTTTATTTATTTATTTATTATATTTATGAATCACCCATCTGGCCAGACATCCGGCCATTCTGAGCGATGTACAGTCCAATAAAGCACAAGAGTGGTGGGGGGGAAACACGCACGCACACAGTATAAAACACAATTAAAAACAGTACAAAACTTAAAAATCCTAACCCACCCCTTATTCCCGCCTGAAAACCCACATTTTTAATGTCCGGCGGAAGCTAATCAAGGAAGGGGCATGGCGGAGGTCACTGGGGAGAGAGTTCCATAAATTGGGGGCTGCCACAGAAAAGGCCCTCCTCCTAGTCCCCACCAGCCTGGTTTCTCTGGCCATCCGTGGCAGATCTTGTTGAGCGGCCTACTTGATGTTGCTTGATGTTGTTACTATATGTTACGTCTGGAAGCCACCTTATAAGCCACTCCACTATAATTGAAAGGCAGGGGTCATCAGAATAGTTTGCCCACAGGGCTATATACCTGTGGTGGAAGTGAATTGTACCCGTAGTATGTTGTCTGTGGTATAAAGTTTGAGCTAGCCAATGGTTGATATGTTAAAAAAAAAATACAGAGGAGCAGATGAAATATGGGCAAATTTGTTTTGGTATATATGACATAAATATGCAGCCCTTGAGAATATTTCTGTTCTTTTACATCTTTATAATATTTTGGAGGAGGGAGTGTAAGTAGAGGGTGCTTTCTTTGGTTTTATGGAGAAACTGCACGTTGCTTCTCTGAGAAGATAATAGTGTATCCTTTTACAGCCTCTGATAAATGCAGTGTCTATAAGAATAATGCTTGTGAACTGCATGCTGATTTTTTGATGGCTCAGAACTCTCAGAATAAAATAAAAACAAACCATCTTGGTCCGGACAGCTAGTAAACAGACTTGGAATAAATACAGGAGATGGCTTCAAACTTGAATGCAAGAAACACTTTTAAAAAGGTCTATGTCAACTGTACCGCAATAACTCTAAAATGAGGAAGGGTTGCAAGAATGAAAGTGTGAAAGGTTAAGCTCTTGTTGCCAAGTGTATGTCTCATGTATGCATTATCACACTTTTTGGGGGTGGGGTAATGGTCAGTATTATCCATATTGTGTACTGTTTACATGTTTGAGTTCTTGTTTGGATTTTACTTGGTGATTTGATATTAATTTTTAATGTGAAAGCACTTAGCATTAGGAGTTTGACATTTTGTCTGACCTTAATCACCAGGAGGATCATGAGAGGTTTATTCAGTGGGAAGAGAACTGTTACAGCACTGACAAAAATGATGGGAAATAAGTAAACAGCCTTTTAAATCTTCTCCAGAAATCAATAGGGTTTAAAGATGATGGACGCTGGGGTTTTTTTCCCTCCTTTTTTTCTTTTGCTGCTTAAGGACTTCAACCTTTTACGGGAAATGTCTTCTAGAAGTGTCAGCAATTTTTTTTCCCTGAGCACAATGAATCATTGCTCCAAATAGAACACTCTGCATAGAACACTTCATCATTTATTACAGTGATGATGTTGTATGAGACTTATTGTGGTAATGCAGTTGATGTTTTGCAATTGAGTGCTAAAAAAAATGATGTAGGCTTTCATAAACTCTAATTGTTGTATCAGCAGGCACTTTCTTTGTAAAATATAAATGGAGAAATTGGTGGTTTTCATTCTTTTAGTGAAATGCTTTTCCTTTCTGTCCCCCTCCTCCACCTCTCTTCAGTCAGGTTTTCTTAAGGTCAGTGAGAGCTTTGCTAAAGTGACAGTTGTCAACATCATTTAATAACGAAAGGTAATAGTTTTGGAGTAATTGAATCAGCAGTCTTTTTAAAAAGGTACAGGTTTTGAATGGCCAAATAACAACATATAAATATATTATGTTTTCATGAATGATTTATTAGACACTAAGCTGATGCAGAATTTAGTAATGTATCCACAAACAACTATGTTCAGGCCCGAGTATTCCTGCATTGATTTACATCATCAATCGTATGCACGGCTTGTTTCTTATGTACTAGCCAATGCTGAATTCATTTTTGACATTGCCAAGTGTATGATTATTTCAGACTAAGTGTGGTTGCTATTAAGTGGTAGTTGAGAACTTGGAAGACCTCCGTGAATTTGTATCTCTATACAGCTGCTTACTTTGAATGAAATGCCTGGCAATTAAAATGGGAGCAACTCTAGGTAGTTTTCTGCTAATACCTAGGTATTGCGCACATACTGTACTTCTAAGTAAAATTCTTCCTTAGTCACTTTTGATTAACGCTGGCATTGCCATACTTTGGCTTCGGCTCTTATTATTGTTCAGCTTAGGATTCTCTTCTGTGTATGCTGAATGGAAAGTGTTTTAATTTCTCAATTATAGACATGTGGCGGCATGTATTGTACGGGGAACTAACTATTCAGAGTGATCCTTCCCAATTTCTTGTGGAGCAATCTGTACCTGCCGTTAGCTTTTGTTTTGTTAATATTTATATAGTTTGTGGCTCATGTGACAGCAAAATAAAATCAGGGTTTTGGTTCTAGAAGGCGTAGACCAGCCTTCTCCAACCTGTGCCGTTCAGATGTGTTGGGACTGCAATTCCCCTCCTCAGCCAGCATGGCCAATGCGTCGGGGAAGGCTGGTGTGCCGTTTTATCTCCAGTCAAGGCTTTTAGCGAGCTTTAAGGTGAGACATGCTCAAACAGTGTAGTTCTCTCATTCGGCATGTGTTGTCGACACAAACTGCCATGTTGCAGAGGCATAAAGAAGTATGAAAGTACGAGGTGTTTGGGATCTGTTTATGCATGTTCTGTTAGCTACTCTGGGCACCTCCCTTTTCGAGAGGAAAAGTGGGATATAAATATCTTATTTATAGATAGGTTTTTAAAAAATGAATAGTAGCTCTATGAGTCGAGTATTTCCAGCAGTGCAGTCTTGCCATCAGTTGTACATAGGAGTTTCCAGTTTACTTCTATGGAACTTCTGCAAAAGAAACTAAGTGGCACAGTTACAGCCTTGGCTTGCACCACAGCCTTTCTGTGCAAGACTAGCGGAGCAGAACTGAATAGCTGCACTCTGCTTTTCTCTCTTTGTAGAGGGAAACACACACTATACAGACTGTGACCAGCACCAGGTTGTGTCAGCGAGGGAGCTGCACTGCAGGCCCTTAGGAATTACTGCTGCTCTGCTGTAAGAGGTTGGGTTGTCTTCATGCACTGGAAGAAGGATGTGAGGTGTCCCTTTGCACTGAGAACCAGGAGCTAGATCTTGTATCCCGGTGCCACCACACACCAGAGCATAGGATTAGGCTTTTAAGTCTGGTATAACTAGAGGATGTCTCCACACTTCATATGACAGACACCACTGCCACAAGTATCCTAGTGTTTTCTGTACTGGAGTTCCCTACAGCGATTACATGAAGTATGGACTACATATCCATGTCTCTGAGCACCTGTGTATACATGTCAGGTAGCCTGATCCACTCTTTTAAGCTTCAATTTTAGACTTTTGGCAAATGAACAAATTACTCCCTTCTAGGGGGGGGAAGTATGGTGAAAGGGCTCTTTCAAGTGATGCTGAGTTAGGTACTTGTGTTCCTTTAGAGTAAAGAGTCTACTTTCAGAGAGACTGAAATTTCCTTGTTTTTCTCTCCTATAGTGAAAAGTGGGAAAGCTTTAATACACCGTTGTAGTACTGTATTTTCAGTGGTGGCTGGTGCCCACTGAGGCTGGTGGGATGGAGGGCAGGATCACTGGAGGTGGAGCAAAGCGGGGTGGTAACCAAAGGTTGAGCCAAGTGCAGGGCACTGGAGGCAGAGCAGTCCTCTCTAGAGGCTCACAGAGGGCATTCCTTTACTTCAGGATGGTGTCGCCTTCTGGAGCATGTAGGCAAGGCCAAACTGTTCCTTCTTCCTTGGGAGCCACCCAGACCTCCCAGATCAGCTTTACCTAGTGAGCCATGAGGTTGGATGAGCTGGTGCTCCTAAGAAGCCGAGCTCCTATAGCTAGTTAGGTTTCCTTTTCTTTCATTCTCCTTTCTTTCTCTTTCTCTCCTCTATACTTCCCCCACCTTCCCCTCCAACAAAATCCAGGCAGGGACAGGGGCTTATACCCACTTAGAGTCCCAGGGAGGGGGTTGAATATCGGGTGCCCCCCCTTGTGGGCCGGCCAGCTGGCTGCAGCTGCCAGACCATGCATTGCATGGCAGAAGCTTTTGTACGCCTGGCCCTTCCCTGCAGCCGCTGGGTGCGTAGCATCTTCGGCAATGGGCAGGACCTAGCCATGTTGTGCTTCTGCTCTGATCTCCCTCCCCTTCCCATAGGGCAGGGAGCGGACAAAACATAGCTGATCTTGGCTGCTTGCCAAAGCCCACCAAGCCAAACCACCAGGGAAGAAAGACAGGGAGGAAAAAATGGCGGAAAGGCACGTGGAGGCCCAGATGGACTCAGAGGCCTTGGAGGCGGACTCCTCAGCAAGAGAAGCGGCCACAGATCTGGGCACAGCCATGGTGCCACAGATAAAGTGGTGCATGGGCCCTGAGGTGAGCCTTCCCCCACCACCCGTACCAAACATCAGGTTCGCCTCCTGGGTCCAGGACCTGGTGTCCCAACAGGTAGCCATAACACTACCTAATAGGGCGATAGAGGGGCTGCGGGACATCCCAGTCTATTTCTTCCCCAGTTCCAAAGAAGAAGGGGGAAAGGAAGAGAGGCCATAGACCCTGAAACAGGTCTACTTGTAAATACAAGACAACCCAGGTCTACATCTTCTTCTACTGCCGCCTCCTGCTCCAGGACCCCAGAGGGATCCATTTCCTTGGGGGCCCTCTCCAGAACCTCAGGCTGCCTTTCTCCACCAACCTGCTCTTCCAGATCCAGCAAAGGGTTATGGGGGAGGCCCCTGAGCTCCTCCAGTGCCTTTGGTAAGGCAAAGGGAAAGAAATCCAAAGGGGTTCCACTGGACTCCCAATCAGAGCCTAGTGAGGAGGACGAGGACGAGGACGAGGAGGAGGGGCTCTTTCTAAGGAGGAAATAGAAACTGAAACCTCCCAGGTCAGGCTCTTTTTGCTGGACCTCCTCCCTGTGCTTCTGGCTAAAGCTTCATGGAGACTGCAGATCTCGGTGGAGGTCCCGACCCACAAGACTGAACAGGCAGTTTAGGACAAAAAGGAGAGAACACAGCTTTCCCCCAAAAGCCTGCCAAGCCCACAGCTATCCCTCTGGAATCCTTCAAGGAAGCCTGGAAAGCAGAATGGACTAATCCAGTTTAGCCAAGAGCAGTACACAAGCTGTAATTATTTCTATTGTATGTTTTGAATATTTAGTGTTTTTGATATTTTGTAAATTATATTTACTGTTCTCTGATATTTTGTAAATTATTTTTTGAATATTATATTTAGTGTTCTTTGATGTTTTGTAAATTATATATAGTGTTTTTTTGTCGTGTTGTGAGCCGGTTTGGGCACAATTTTTGTGGAGAAGCAGAAGACGAAGACGACGAAGAAGACGACGACGAAGGCGGCGGCGGCCAGTAAGCTTTATTCACGGCCCAGCAAAGCTATGGACTTACGTAAGGTGCCCACCATGACTGTACCCGTACAATCCACCCCGCACACTTAGGTCCTCTGGGAAGAATCTGCTTCAGTCAGCCAAAACTAGGTTGACTAGCATTACCCAGAGGACCTTCTCTTCTGCTGCTCCCAGATTATGGAATGGCCTGCCGGAGGAGATACGTCAACTTGTCAGTCTTTTGGACTTTAAAAAAGCCATAAAGACTGAACTCTTCCGGCAGGCCTATCCAGCGGAATTTTAGGATGTTTTAAAGATGTTTTAAAGATGTTTTAAGATGTTTTTAGGATGTTTTAAGATGTTTAATAGTATATATTGTGTTGTTTTAGTTTAGGTATTTTATATTTTCTGTTGTTCCCTGCCTCGATCTAGATGGAGAGGCGGGTAATAAATAAAATATTATTATTATTATTATTATTATTATTATTATTATTATTATTATGTACCGATGGCAGCCCGCACCTCTACCACCGGCATCCCAGCAGATGGGGAAGGGGGTCCCAAGGATCTGTGTGGCAAAAGTGTGGAGGTGGCGCTTCACAAGGATTTTGAAGCATCTGCTGCTGCATTCTGTGTCTCCGCAACTAATTCCTTCTTTTTCAGAGCAGTATTCCTTTGGGCAGAAGGCATGGCAGGAGCGGTCAGTATTCCCAAGTCTCTTAAAGACAAGTCTAAAGAAAGTAGCCTTCATGTCTGCTCTTTTGGCAGATTCTTCGTTGGACACCCTTCAATTCTATGCCAGGGCTATGGCGTCTAACACAATGGCCAGGAGAAATATTTGGCTGCATCACTGGGCTGTGGATCCTGGTCCACAGTCCCGACTAGCTAACTCCTCCTTCAGGGGTGCCAAGCTGTTTGGGGGCCCAGTGGATGCTGTCCTGGTGGAGACAAAAGACAAGAAAAAAACACTTCCGATGACAAAAAAGGAAGAACACAAGTTGGGGCAGCTCTTCTCTTTTTGCCCCAATAAGAACAGAATTTGCCCTTCAGGAGGATTCAAACCTAGATGGAATCGATCTTCCAAGTCACCAGGGAAAAGCTCCAGACACACCCCTCCTTATTCTTCCACCTTGAACAACAAGGAAGGGAAGAGACACCAATCTCTTGATACCCCAACAGCAGGTTGGGGGTTACCTAATGTTCTTCTTGGAAAGATGGCTATCAGCCACCTCTGACCTCTGGGTAAGGCAAACCGTTCCAAGGGATGTGCCCTGGAACTTGTCCCCCCCCCCCGACAAATGTATAGACTTTCCAAGGTCCAAGAATCCAGAGAAACATGGGAAGTTCCTGGAAGCCATAGATCACGTACTATGCATCAGAGCAATCGAACCAGTACCAAGGGCAGACATCCACTCTGGAGTCTATTTGGGGTTTTTTCTAGTCTCCTAGAAAAATGGGAACCTTCGGGTAATACTGGACTTCAAATGGCTCAACAAACAAGTGTCCCCCCAAAAATTTCAAAATGGAGACTTTGAGATCTATAGTGGAGGCCATATCCAAGGCAGAATTCCTGGCATCTGTAGACTTCTCAGAGCCTATCTCCATGCCCCCACCAGGGAATCTCACCACCGTTATCTGCAATTCAGTTACCACCACAGACATTTCCAGTACTGAGCACTCCCATTCGGTCTTTCCTCAGCTCCCTGGGTGTTCACCAAGATCCTGGTGGCTCTGGTGGTGCACTTATGGCTGCAAGGGATACTGCTACACCCATATCTTGACAACATCTTGATACAGTCGCCATCCCTCCAAAAGAGCCTTCAGGATATTCAGGTCACGTTGTCTTGTCTACCAACCGATGGCTTTGTGGGGAGTATGAAAAAAACCATCTGATGCTGACACAACAGATCACACACCTGGGTGGAATTCTGGACATGGTGGAATTCAGGATGTTCCTCACAGACTAGTGTTGCTCACGAGTCAAGTCCCTACTTTCCTAGTTTCTGGTGTCAACACAGATGAATCTCATGGAGCTGTCCCTCCATCTGGGTATCCGAGTGTCCTGTCAGGACCTGGTGTGATGGACATGTTTTCACACAGGCCACTACAGCGCCGCCTTCTATCCTTTCGGTAGACCTTTTGCTTTCCAGACCTTTTGCTTTCTCCTCGAGGGTTGTCATGTGACAGTCAGAACAGACAATACTACAGCCAAGGTGTATATCAGTAAACGGGGGAATGAAATCTGCATCCCTCCACAAGCTGGCCAAGGAACTATTGACCTTGGCAGAGGATCACACCCAGTCCATAGCGGTGGAATATCTCCCTAGGGCAATCAACCTGACCACGGACTGGCTGAGCCATCAAGTCCCCAGGGAATCTGAGTGGGCCCTGAAACTGCAGGTATTCCAAGAATTGATCCTCTGGTTCAGCCAATCCAGCTTGGATCTCTATTTACTTCTCAGGAAAACACTCAGGTGCTCCAGTTCTTCTAGAGGTTCCCATGCCCAATGGCAGCAGGAACAAATGCTCTAGAAGAGGAATGGCAATAGGAGTTCCCGCTTCTCCCCAGGATCATCTGCAAGATCAAGGATGTGGCAGCACAGGTGATTCTAATCACCTCACTGGCCCGGATGACCCTGGTTCCCAGACCTAGTCAACCTGTCTGTACAGAACCCATGGCATCTACCCCACAGGAGGGACCTACCGGTACTACTTAAGGGGATCTATACTTCATCAACATCGGCGTTGTTCCAATTGACAGCTTGGACGCTGAATGGCAGTGGCTAGCCAATCTCAGTTATCCAACAGAGGTTCTAAATACCTTATTGGCATCTAGACAGAGCTCCTCCAACAGGGCCTATAACACTACATGGAAAACGTTCCTAAGTAGTGCAATGGCAGGAGGAATTCCTCTTCCCCAGGAGGAATTCGGGAGGTCCTGACTCCTGAGGTTCCTCCAGGCTGGTTTGGACAAAGGCCTCAGTACTAACACTATTAAACGATGAGTGGCAGCCCTGAGTAGTATTTTGGGGTGTGA
Source organism: Shinisaurus crocodilurus (assembly GCA_021292165.1). Classification (NCBI taxonomy): domain Eukaryota; kingdom Metazoa; phylum Chordata; class Lepidosauria; order Squamata; family Shinisauridae; genus Shinisaurus; species Shinisaurus crocodilurus. The sequence goes on along the minus strand of CM037879.1, from coordinate 165,538,287 downwards.
GGGCTGTCCAGCCATTTCTGTCCATCTACATCTGAAAAGATTCTTGGGAGGGTGTTGCCCTTCTTAACCCCCTGTGGTTCATCAGTTCCCTACTTGGAACCTTAATTGGGTTCTGACTGTGTTCATGGGGAAACCCTTTGAACGAATGGCCACATGTTCTCTGAAACTGCTCATGCTTAAAATGGTGTCCCTGCTGGCCATTACACCAACCCACTGGGTCTCAGAGCTGGGGGCCATGTCAGCAGACCCTCAGCTGAGCATCTTTCATGACGATAAGGTGGTCCTACGTCCAGATCCATCCTTTCTCCCGTTTCATAGGTCCCAGGAGATTTTTTTGCCTTCCATTTGTCCTAAGCCCAGCTACCTCAGGGAAAGGAGCTGACATATCCTGGATGTGAGGAGGGCACTATGTTTCTACTGTGATAGGATGTTGGCCCACAAGGATTACTCAGCCCCTTTTGTTTGTTTTGTTTTCTAAGATGCTGGAGAACCAGGTGTCTAAATCTTCTATTTCACGGTGGCTGAAAGAGGTCGTAGTGTTGGCCTATCAGGCTCAAGGAAAAGAGCCACCAGTTGGGATTACAGCCCACTGTTTAAGAGGGGCGTGCTTCAGTAGCCTTTAAAGGGGACCTGCCTGTTCTGGACATTTGTAATGCCGCCACATGGCCCTCGGTCCACACTTTTACAACACATTATAAGATGTGTTCGGCTCATGCGGTGTTTGGGCAAAATGTTTTACAGGAAGAGGTGGTGGTGCCTTAAAGTACTGTCCCTTCGATCCCGCCCTACTGATTTACTGCCCAAGGATATCCCGAAGTGAAGGAATGCTCTCTGTGAGCCTCTGGAGAAAACAGAAATTGGTCTTGCTGTGAATTTCTGTTCTCACAGCCTCGTGGAGGGCATTCCTTATGGGAGGGGAGGGGCCATAGCTCAGTGGTAGAGCCACCTACTTTGCATACAGAAGGTCCCAGGTCCAATCCCCGGCATCTCCAGGTAAGGCTAGGAAAGAATCTTGCCTGAAACCCTGGAGAGCCGCTGCCAGTGTTGACAATACTGGGCTAGATGGACCCATCGTCTGACTCGGTATAAGGCAGCTTCCTGTGTTCCTGTATTCCACCCACCCTTCTTTTGCTGCTTTTGCTCTCTGTCTCTCTTGGCCAAACTAAACATTCTTCGTAGGTTCATTTACTGCAATGTAAGTTCGCATGGCCCCAATTTGGATTGGGACCTTGGTGCTCCAGGAGGGGTGTGTGTTTAAACTTCCCAACCCAACCGTTTTTATCCTGAAAGTCCACACCCCTGGGTTGTTGTTTTTTCTTAAGGAAAAACACCTCTATTAATTGCACCACCGCCCATTACCACCCATCCATAGGGAAGGCTGGGGTTGTAATGTGATCAGCTGCCGCCCTGGACAGCTAAAAAGCCTGAACCTCTGTGAGTCTTTTAATTTTGAGGGCCAGTTCTGGAGGAGCTCACCCTCAAGAAAGTCTTTCCCTATTCTGCATGCACGTGCACAATAGCGATATTGACACTGATGGACCAGGAGTCTTTTCCTGGACTGAAGACTGGAGCAGCGTGGCAGCAGCTGCTGATGAGTCAAACAAGCACTGGAGGGAGAGAGAGAGAGAGAATAGCACTGCCACTAGTAACGGGAGAGACATCAGTAGTGTTTATTTTTTCTCCACAGGAGGTTCCTTGCCCCTCCAGCCCTTTGATTCCCACCACCATTGTGTATTTTAATGTAATATTTTGACAAATTACTGCCGAGGACATCTCTCGTCAAGTCTTCGGAATTGTGTCTGACTTGGAAAGGTCTGCAGGATTTTTGGAGTTCCTCATTCCTGATTTCATAGATTTCATAGATTTCATAGATCATAGAGTTGGAAGGAGCCTACAAGGCTATCGAGTCCAACCCCCTGCTCAATGCAGGAAACTAGAGGAGGGGTCTCCCATCCAAGTAATAACCAGGCCTGACCCTGCTTAGCTTTCCACGCTCAGACAAGCTGAGCCTTACGCATTGTCTGTACCCTTTTCATTTTAGAGTTCGTTGCAGCTGACATCATGGTGATAGCCCTATTGTGAAGGCCAGCTTAGACTGTTGCAATCAGTACTGGAAGAAAGTAGTAAAAGCATGTTATGAGCAGCATTGCATGCTGCTATATATTTCCTTCATTATCATCCTGTAGCTTGGGGCTTCCGGTATGGTTGATAGTATGTTTTGCCTCTTCTCAAACAAACCTGGGGTGGGTGGGAGGGGGTGCGTTAGTTTTTGGCAAAGATGCATGGAGTGGGAACTGAAGATCATGTAGTTTCATTCCCTTCCAAATATAGGATCCTCTGTGTACCCAATAACATTCACCCTACACTTTAACCCTGTTATAGATTAGTCAACGTGACCCACATTATAATGTGCCACAGGCAGGAGAATAGGGATGAAAAAAGTGGCGCATAGGTGTATAATTAATATTTATAATGCAACACTAGTGAACATGGAACCTTACAGAGTTTCATAGACAACACAGAGATATCCAAGTTCCTAAGAATTTTATAATCTTAAACAGACAGTAGGGCAACAAAGGATAGGGAGGGATGAATGTGAGCAAAAACTGCTGGGCATACTTCAGGCATGGTTATAATTGGGAATGAGGATTACAGTGATAAGCCAAAGGCATATGACAAAGTTACGTTTTGAGGAGGTATTAAAAGAAATGGTATAAGGTGACACCATGTCCATGTTCAAGGAGGGAGTTCCATGTATAGAAGGCAGCAAGGGAGAATGGGTAAACTTGTTTAAGAAACCTTTGGATACTTTGCCTTTAGTGAAATTGTTAGTAGCCATATTTGGGTAATCAAGTCTTGGCTTAGTAAGCTGAGATATGAACAACCCTGCAGCTGCACACAGCCACTTTGTTCCTCGCTTTGTGCGAATGAGGAAACAAGCCAGGAACCATATTTAAACATAGCTTCCAGTTATGTCCGAACCAGGAAACTACAGTTAATGGCTTCTAAACTACCCCGGATATGGAAGCCATGCTTTAAAGTAGGCTTCCATATCCTGGATTGTTTGGAAGCCATTGACCATAGTTTGGATGTAACAGAAAGCTGTGATTTACTAAGGCTTCCTGGCTTATTTCCCCGTTCGTATGAAGGGAGGATCATAGCGGATGTATGAAGCTTGTTCATATCTCAGGTTATTAAGCCGGAATTTGAACATCTAAATGTGGCCAGTGTTTGTAATTATAAAAATGGGAGGAACTGTTTTGTGTGAATTTTTGTAATTGTCTTATTGCCTCTTAATTATGGCCTGACCAGTGAGTGGCTCATCATAGAAAAATGAAATCAGTTATGCTTATGTACTGTTCTGCATTAATAGTGCACTGACAAATAATTGGGCCCTTTAGGTTCATTACCTCCATAGTTTCTCTAATTCTAGGTTTAACTGGACAACATATTTTGGCTTGACTTGGCACTCTTGGTCCATTAATTTAATAAAATGAAAACCAAAGCATTTGCAGCACTTTTATATATCTTCAGAATTAAAAAGAGCTGACAGTTTTAGTGGCAGAGCAAATGTTAATGCCTGTTACATTGATGTTAGAAGACCCAATCATTTGTCAGTGTGCTATAATGCATGCAGTACATCTTCATTTTATAGGCATATAGAAATTGGCTTCATGTTTTCAAGATAAACTGGCGATCAAGTTGTAATTAACCTTTTGAACCTTGCTTTGTAATAGAATAGCCAATTAGTATACATTATCAATTGCAATTGCAGTCAATTCATTGTTGCTCTAAAGGAGCTGTTGTGAAGAGATGTGGATTGTAATTTATTATTTTTCACCAAAAAGTAAATAAAATAAAATCCTAAAACCCCTGGGATAAGTTCAACTAAAGTAAATTCCTTGCTGTCAACTATAACACTTGCTTTCCCAGTTGTTGGCTAGTCTCTAAAATAAATAAAAGGTAAATGTTTTGATATTGCTGTGCAGGAGGATGTTTAATTGCTTAGAGTTTGCATTAACTGTCGATAAGCATGCACACAAGTTTGGCGCCAAGGCAGCACCTCCACTAGTGGCAATTTTTAAAAGCAGGACTGATAAATAATTTCATATCCCTCAAGGGAGTCTACCTGGTGACAGTATATAACTTGGCAAGTGTTCAAACTTTGTTCTTCAGTAATAAAGTCAAGGGGGTAGTCTTAACTATATTTTATTAAAATGTTTACTAATTCAGTATCTACAAAACTGAAATGACAGCTGAAAATGATTCGATATAATTAAGAACTTCACTTTTCGGCCTTTTGGCTAAGATCAAATGTGTAGTGTGTAATTAAGAACTCATATGAATATACAATAATACCTTGGATTGCAAGCATAATTAGTTCCAGAACCATGCTTGTAATCCAAAACACTCTTATATCAAAGCGAGTCTCTGGTGGGCGTGAGCAGGGCCGATTTTGGCCCGCTACGCCCACTCGAGGCAAGCGGTTACATCCCTACACTTGTCTTGCAAGATCTTGCTTGTTTATCAAGTCAAAATTTTAAATTTTTTTTGCTTGTCTTGCAAAACACTCTCAGACTTGCAATCTAAGGTATTACTGTATAACAAAAGAAGCTGCTGTATGATGAGTCAGATCATTGGTCCATCTAGCCCAGTAACTGTCAAATCCAGCCTCCCCCAAACTGGTGTCCTTCAGATGTTTTGGACTTCAACTCCCATCAGCACCAGCCAGCATGGCCATTGGTAAGGAATACTGGGAGTCTGACTGCCAGTGACTCTCCTCGTTCTTATGCATAACTCTTTGCCAGCCAAAGATTGATGCTGAGACCTTGTGCAAGCAAAACATGTAATTTCCCATTGAGCTATGGGTAATCCCAGTTTGTACAAATATATTACAGCTGCTTTGTACATTAGGAGAGGTGACCTGTATGTTTTAAAAATAAAACACAGGCCCAAATGGCTGTCCTTGAAATTGTCAGTGCTGAAGTCCCACAGTTACTCTTCAATCTTCCTGAGCCAAATTGCTGGAAGAAGGCATTTCCAACACTTCTATACCAGATGTGCTTATTAGATGGCTCAGGATAATTTTGCCCAGATTACAGAACCCAATGGTGCATCAATTGATGTGGTCAGGAGAGGGTACCTGTGAAGAATCAGTACAATAAAACCTTCCCAAAAAATAGAATACAAATGAAAGCCATATTGGACTGGACCCAAATTGCATCACAAGTGTCTGAGGAGACATATTATTTCCAGATGGCGGCCCTTCTCGATGTTGGGGTTGCTGTTGGACCTGGAAAGTCCTTATGACTAGCTGTGTCACCAACTTCAGTGCCACAGCATGCTGACACCCACCATTTTGGAATGGGGTAAATAAAAAATCCATAAAGATTAACATTCATGTGTGTGACAAGTACAATTTTAACATTGTGCAATTTTAACATTCATATGAATATGATTCTGAGTTGGCTCTAGTGTTAATTTTAAGAAGGGACAAGTTTATATTTGCCAGTATTTGCTTCCTTAGCCAAGGGCAGAGGCATCGATAAAGTATTTGAGAGTTTCTCTGTGTCTGAATTCAGGAGATATAGCAAGATACCTGCATGGAAATTCATCCATATATTATCTTTGTTTCTGTCTGACCCAGTGGTATTTGTAGACTTATTTTCAATCAATACTTTTTGTTAGGGACAAATACATTGGCATAATCTTCATCGACCCTGTGTCTCAAAGGGTGGTAAATATGTCACACTTGTCTGGTATACTGCAAAAGGAGAGCCCACTTCCTGGTGGCACAGTGCATTTCCATGGCATGGAATAGAATCACTAGCCTTTGGATCCATTTATCCCAGGAAGAGCCCAGCATGATATGGGAATCGTGGGCATCAAACTGCCATAATGATTTGTCTCTAATTGCAAAATTCTTATAAATGGGGCCTTTCTCTTTATAGCAGTGAAAGCATTAGTTCTTCTTCTCGTCAGGAGGCTATAATGCTAGCAGAATATCTCCAGGCAGGGAGATAAAGAAGTGGAGACCTGTCCAGTGTCAAGAAGCTTCCTTTGTCTAAGACAGATATTTCAAACACCCTTCGATTTCATAGATCATAGAGTTGGAAGGAGCCTACAAGGCTATCGAGTCCAACCCCCTGCTCAATGCAGGAAACTAGAGGAGGGGTCTCCCATCCAAGTAATAACCAGGCCTGACCCTGCTTAGCTTTCCACGCTCAGACAAGCTGAGCCAGCGTAAGCCACACACCCTTGCTGCAACAAAGGTCCAAATGTTGTCATAAGTGGAATGAGATCTGCCAGAAGCTTTCATTGTTTCCTGACCTGGTCCACCTGATGGTGTTGGCTGTGAGATTCTGAGCAAAATCTTGGTTGTAATGGTCCAGATTCTAGCACATGAAAACTACCACAACCGACTTGCAAACATTGCAGCCTTGAACATGTTTTTTCCCCTCCTTCATTTTGATGGGTGGACCTGGTTTAAACTGAGACTGTTGGGTAAATGTGTGTATTTTTTGTAGAGCAGGGGTGGGCAGAAAATAGATCTCCAGATGTTTTGGACTTCAACTTCCAGCATTCCTGACCATTGACCATGCTGCTTGGGACTTCTGGGAGTTCAAGTCCAAAACATCTGGAGATCTACCTTCTGCCCACCGCTGTTGTAGAGTACTGAGAAACAGTGGAGGTCTATGGGCTAGGTGATATATTAAGACTGCAGCTCCTCTTGGCAACATGCCCATCACTCATTGTGTGATGCATTGATGATGCAGCATGAGTGGGGCCTGTACCAAAAAGTATTCTACCTTGGGACATTGAGCGGTCTTCTTGGTGATGGCATCCTGGTTGTGGAATGCCTCCCCTAGAGAGGCTTGCCTGTCACTTTCTTTATGGTGTTTTTTTGTTTGTTTTTTTGGCAACAAGTGATAACTTTTTTTTTAATTATCTTAAGCCTTGTAAGAATCTGTGACCTAACCTTAGCATTTTGATCCACTTTATATGCTGTGTATTTTTAGTCATGATGTACGTAAACTGGTTTTATTGAACTCTTACATGCTGCTGGAAATGTTTATGCTGTAATCTTTTTTTATGATACTGTATTGTATTATTTTATGTTGTGAGCCACCAAGAGAAGAATGCTCTTGGATGGCCTATATAAATGCTGTGAATAAAATAGCAGTTCTTCAACATCACACAGCAAGTTGTATGTATAAGTAGGGATATCGCTGGGTTGCCTTAGAGCCTTTTAAGACCCTAAAAAAAAGCCTGAAGCTATATAGTGCAGGTTAAGGGAGCATTCTGTGATCCATGTCAAAAACATGGAAGGTTCTACCCTATCCTGTTTGTACAGGATTTTGGCCTTCGAGAGCATTCACACATATCTCCAACCTGTATTCTGAGGTGCTACAGTCAGTAAGAATTGTACCATGCACTTTCTTCTCTGCATCTGATTTGATTCTGAGAGTGCAATCCTGTGCTTGTCTATTGAAAAGTAAGTCCCACTGAGTTCAGTGGGACTTACTTCTAGGTAAATGTGTGTACGATTGCAGGCCAAGTGTCATTGCGGCAGAACTCCTGGCTTCCCTTCCTTGGGAATGTTATGCCACTTGCACAAGAGGGTGTGCATTTTGTTTTAAGTAGTGCTTTTCAACTACATGCTCTTCTTTTCCATGCAATTTAGCACTTGAATTGCTCTGATTGTGCAATTACCATTCCTCTGTACTTGGAGCATATACTAGCAATTCTGACACTTGTTTCCCAATGTGTATGCCTGCCTACAATTTCTAACAACCTAAGCGCTTACAAATAATCATTTTAAAGACTAGCTTAATACACCGTTATTTTTATCAGCGTGGCAGCATATGACAGGGCAATCTGCTGTTTCTGCATTGTATAGGTTTTGCATGTTGAAGTAAAGGACTGTGAGCATTAATAAGACATTTAAATTCATTATAATGAAAAAAGTCTCCATTTAAAAGCAACGATTGTATATAATGTTTGCCAGAGCAAGTTGTCTCATAGAAAAGCATTCCCTTTATCTCTGTATAGAAGAGTGCTGGAAAACATGTATAAAGATAGCTGTAGTAATGAGCAATACAGTCGAGAGAGGTGATTTATGATACTGGTTTCTGACAGCTATAGTGCTGAGATTCCCAGGGTATGTGATCACTGTGTTAGCATTCTGACAGCTCAGCATTTAGAACATTATGGTAATTTATGCAGCATACGCTGTCACCTGCACTGTCAGAGTTTCTCTTTAATGATGGTGTAACTATTTTGTTTGTTTGTACTGCATTCTTTTCATTTGGCTAATGCCTTCTCATTAGATTCAGCCTAGAAAATGAGAGTAATTAAGTGCTTCCTATAGCTCAGATGCAATGATTAAGTTGCAGAGCTGCTGCTGGTTATGTCTTGTCATTTATCTCTATTAATCTGAGAATAATCAAGATGATAAACACATGTAATTTTTGCTAATGTTCAATAGATGAAATTTATAGTTTCTTAATCGAACCCAAATAGTGTGTATATGTGTGTATAAGTTTTATTATTGTTGTTTTAGTGTTTTAAGCAAACATACTATTATCCATATAGTTACAGCAACAGAGAACCATACAGCGCTATGCAGTCATTTCAGTTTTTTTGAGAGCATTGTCCTTACTGGAATCTGATATTAATACATAAATAATAATGTATGCTTGTAGTTCTCTGGGGAGTCTGCAAAATATGCTGAGGTTTGTGATTATTGCTCAGGAATAAAACTTGTCTTTAGATTAATAATAATAATAATAATAATAATAATAATAATAATAATAATAATAATAATAATAGATTTCAGATTGTGGTGTTTTTTCCTTGTAGCATTTTCTACAAGATTTCTCAAATCATGTTTTAAGGCTTAATATCTTTGTGTTATTAAATGATACAAGTATGCATAAAATAAGGTGTATATACATAACTTGATCTTTTTATCTCGCAAATGAGTTTTAATGTCTTACAGCAATTTTAAAACCTTTGTCCGCCTGAAATGCTAAAACTCCAGACAGTGTCATGCTTTGTTTTTTGTTTTTTCCCCATATTAATGGTGACTGAGGAGCTTCATGTGTTTACCTAGATATGCAGGGGCAGTACATGTAATGCAAGCAAGTGGAGTTTCCTGGTTTTGCATGCCTGGCAAATGTGTTCAAAAGAACCTGCATGGGACTGTTGTGCACATGAGAGCAGGGAAGTCAACATGTGCAAAGCTAACATTAGAGGCAGTTGCCTTTAAGTTCTTAGTATTATGGCTGAGAGCCAAAGAGCCACATTAGGGTCCCCTGAGGGCTTGGGCAGGATCAGTGGGGTTTTGACTTTTTCTTTTGATCTGCAGTCACTCATGCCACATCACAAGCTGCTTTTGAAATTCATCAGTTTTGAAAGGTTTAATATGTGACATGGAAGGTTGCTCTTTAAAAAAATACAAGTCTAAAGCATCCATAGGCTCCAGGAACTAGTTTTGTGGTTCTTTGGATCCAGGTCACTATCTGAATACTCAGGAGAAATTAATGAAAAATCCATGGTCCTCAAACACATTGAATTAAAACCTATTTTTTCTATATGAATCAATGAACCAGGGCAAAAAATATGACTTTTGAGATATATAAACATGACACTAGGTTTGGGTAGATGACCTACTGTATATATAATAAAGGTCAATATATGTAATATTGTCCACATTACAAATATTTAGGCTCTGTCAATCAAATAGCATGGACAATTAATTTCCTTCTCTTGTAGAAACATAGTTCTGCTGACTGTCAGCCCTTGATTTTTGAAAGTTCCGAACACTTAAGGAGGGTTTGCATGTCACAATAAGCCAGTCATTTACACACAGAGTGCTTGTTGTAAACACTACGCCAAAACAGTCCTGCTGCAAGTGGGAGCGGTTAACAAAGCATGGACTGAAGGTCTGTGTGGTTTGTTCAGTCTGACATGCGAACCCAATCTCTAGCCTGTCTCCGCAACAAGCCAGAGAAAACCCCAACAATATACTAGCGCCCAGCAGGGGCAATCAGGCAGTGTTTACGAGCGTGCTGTTTGTACACAATAAGCCAGGGCCCTCATGATATGCGGACTGGGCCTTAATCGTCAGTAATTGTTCTCGCTTGGTGTTCTTACCTGCATAAAGAGAGAGCCGTGCAAAACTCCTTCATTTCATAGTTGCTCCACTGTGTCTACACAGGTATAAAGTCTATAGTGAAAAGGTATGGAGTCTACATGATTTTGGGTTGTGCTCCTAGGTAGAATAAAGATTTACAAACTGATATGTTTTAATAATTATAGTAGCCAATTAAAATAAGATTTTCAGGTAAGATTTAGATCAGTGATTTAACTCAGACTCACATGTGTGATTTCAAATCCACTGATTCTGTCTACAGCTTATCAGAACCTAACTGTTTATAGTGTTGATGTTAAGGGGGAAAAGAACCCAAAATGAGGAGAATTCCCTGAACAGGCAGCTGCATAGAGTGTCGATCTACATAAAATGAGCTTTATAAGAGATTGAAGTTCTAAACCAATCAGAAGCATAGAAATTCATTGATTATAGAGTTGGAAGGGGCCTACAAGGCGATTTAGTTCAACCCCCTGCTCAATGCAGGAAACTAGAGGAGGGGTCTCCCATCCAAGTAATAACCAGGCCTGACCCTGCTTAGCTTTCCACACTCAGAGAAGCTGAGCCAGCATAAGCCACAGGCCTGTAGGGTCCTCAGAGCAAGAAACTTTCTGCTTCCTTGGAACTGATTGTAGAAATCTTGGATTCTGTTTCCCATCTCTGCTACATATTCATTGTTGCAACTTTAGCAAGTTATTAACTCAAATCTTCAGTTACCCCATATACAAAATGGATTTAATATTGGCCCGCCTGCAGTGTTATCTATACATTACTAGTAGTGGTAAATATGTGGGTGGTTTGGGAAGTGTGGATGTAGTTTAAGCGCATGGAGATTGCTGACTGAGTACAGGTAAGGGTCGGTAATAAAATGACACCATGGTCCATTTTAGCCTTCTGTTTCTGTGATGCTGGATAAACTTTCATAGAACAATTGATATTGGCAATGGTCACTCCTCCTACCGTGACCATTCCTTCTCTAACTAAAAGGAATTTCTAAAACCTTTGATAACTTTCTTGGCAATTGTCTACACACTCTCCCCCCCCACACACACCCTATTTTCTTCTTCAGAAAAAGACCCCTCAGGTACTGATGATGGTTCATACTACTACTATTGCTATATCCTCCCCAGCCCCAAGCTAGATATTAAAATAAAAGTAGGAGGAGTTATGTTAGAGTCATGGAAAATAGAAGGGATGTGGAAGGATTGGTACAACGTTGTGGGGGAGGGGTGAGAGAGAGAAAGCGGAGGGGAGAAATTTGGCTTTGAGCACCCAAAGGATGATTTGAAAAATCTGCAATTTTTTCAGGACAAAGAGAAGCTATCTGGATTGGGGAATTTTAGAAGGAGAAGTCAAATGCCTCCGAGCTTAAATACATATTAAAGTTATCAGATTTCTTAATTTAAAAAAAAAAACCTTTTCAAGTCAGCAGAGCTTATTCTGCGATATCATTTCTATTTGCTTTGGGTTACAGCTGTAAGTTACTTGGAATGTCTTAAAAGACATTAATTGCCTTGTTTTTGCAGACCAGTTCCCATTTAAATAGAATATTTAATTTTAATATGCATTGTATTGTTGCAGTATTCTGTCCAAAGGGTAAGTACATCAGCATTGTTTTTAGAAACAACATTAAGGAGTAATTACTACTTGTATAGGGCAACTCTGAAGCAGTCATTGAAAATACCATACATTGTTGGATCATTTTTCCCAGAAAAAAGGTTGAAAGTGGCCAGTGATGGCTGCTGGGCTTTCATTTTTCTGTGACTGGTAAATGAAACGCATGCAGCCTCACCAAACTACATGACTAATGACAACCTCTAGTGGCTTCTGCAATCAAAGATTAATTTGCTTTATCAAGTTTAAAGAATAGTAGGTGATAAATCATGTCAGAAACAAATAATCAGTGGCAGGCTGATGTTCTTTTGCACAGTGGAGGACAGGTGCAGCGGAGGATTTGTCTCCCATAGATGGCTAATGTTGTTCCTGCACTCTTGTGCTAAGTCTTAATTTTTATTGCGTTGATTTTTAAGTCAGACAGCATCCTTTGTCAAATCAACTAATTTTTGAAAAAGAAATCGACTTACCCTTTAAAATATTAAATACATTTTGAGACACAAATGCTTTCACTTCTTAAGAAGAATTGTTGGATATATTTTTACAGCAAGAGAAATCTCTTTTAGACAGAAAATGTGTGTGTGTGTGTGTGTGTGTGTGAGAGAGAGAGAGAGAGAGAGAGAGAGAGAGACATACCTGTATGTTTTTCTTTTAATTATCTAAGGATGCAAGGTAATTGAGATACTCAGTTCAGTAGGATGCATTAGCAAAATCGGTGAACATAAAAACTAAGCTTGCATTCATTGACAGTGCAATCCTAAACGTGTCTACTCAGAAGTAAGCCCCATTGGGTTCAATGGGACTTACTCACAGGGAAGTGTGTATAGGATTGCAGCCTAAATGTTTTACTCTCTAACAATCTATTTGGCTTCTCTCAAATATACACTGGAATATATTTGAGAGTCACAAGTTGAACCCATTATGAATTGCATAGCTAAAATTCAGCAGTTTGGTATTATTATCTATGTCCTAAAATATGTAATGACTACAGTAAGCACCAGCTAACAAAAAAGTAAAATCATTGTGTGTTTTTTAATTTGGTAAAATTTTGAAGGGAATATTATATTTAGACTATTTATTTATTTATTTATATTTAAATTATATGCACATTTACCTGCGAGTAAGCACTCCTGAACACAGTGAGACTTATTTCCAAATAAATATGCATACATTTGGGCTATCAAGCCATATACTAACTGATGGTCAACCATGCCCTCCCCCACTTTTTTTAACAGCAGTGGTAGTGCAAGGTAGATAGTGCAGAGGTGATAATGCAGGCTGCTTCTGAGAATGTCAAGTGCTGACACGAGCCATCCAGGACTCATCATTCATTGTTTTGACTGCTGTCTGTTGTTTCACATCTTGTGATGATAAACAGGCAGTCAAGACAATTCTGATACTTTGAAGCACTGAGAATCAGAGTGTATTGTTGTATGCATGGAATTATTGCTCTTGCAGTATGAGATAAATGTTTGAATGTTTTCTCCTAGCCAATTATCCTTTTTATTAACTTAAAATTTAAATACACTAATGTCTTTCCCCCTAGATCACTTCTGCCGGGAAAGGGCAGTCTGTCCCATTAGTGTTTGGAAATTTAAGTGATGCAGAAGGTAGTGTGTGAGTGTGTGTATGTGTGTAGCGAATGAAAGCAATACTGTATATATTAATTTCTTTCAGATTGATGTAATGCTCAGTGCTTATATAGCAACCTTTCTAAGTCATAACAGTTCCCATAAATATGATTTTTAAAAATTTAAAGTTGAATTATTTATTTAGTGTTTTTGTACAATGTATTTGTCATTGCCTATTTGTAGGAATGAGTGAAGGCATCCCTCTACTTGCTTTTTACAGACACATCTGCATTTTCCTGCAGTATCACCCTATTAAACAAAAATGTCTGCTTGCAATAGATCTACCATTATAATTAAAGATAAATGTTTTTCCTTCTGGAATTAAATGTACATCTATACAACAGTATTTGAAAGAGAGACATTAATTCCTATTGGCTGGCAAGCCTGCTGAATATGGCCAAGATTATTCTTTTTAGGTATGCACAACTGATCCATGATTTAACACACTACAGAATGACTCTTTTTTACCATTTAAGAAAAAAGTGGGAAACTGGCAACCCTCCATATGTTTTGACCTGTAACACCCATCAGCCCTAGCCAGCATAGCCAATGGTGAGGGATGATGAAGTTGTAGGCCAAAACATCTGGAGGGCCTCAAGTTGCCCACTCCTGCTTTAAGATGTGGCTTAAAATGATGCAGGAGGGTGTGTTATATTTTTTCTTCAGAATAACTTCTCCAGAGATGAGCTGTGTCTGCAAGTGTGAGGGTTTGTAGGGAAAACACATGTGATTCATATCTGAATGGACTGTTATGTGCCAGTGTGGCATAGTGGTGAGAGTGTTGTACTGGGACTCGGGAGATCTGGGTTCTAGTCCCCGCTCGGCCATGAAACTCACTGGGTGACTTTGGGCCAGTCACTGACTCTCAGCATAACCTACCTCACAGGGTTGTTGTGAGGATAAAATGGAGAGGAGAAGGAGGAGGATTATGTAAGCCGCCTTGGGTTCCTTGCAGGAAAAAAGGCAGGGTATAAATATAATAAATAAATAATACTGCCAAACCAAATGCTCAACACAGAGAGCCAGTTGTGGTGTAGTGGTTAGAGTGTCAGACTGGGACTCAGGAGATCCGGGTTCTAGTCTCCACTTGGCCATAAGCTCACTATGTGACTTTGGGCCAGTCACTGACTTTCAGCTTAATTTACCTCACAGAGTTGTTGTGAGGATGGAGAGGAGGAGGATCATGTAAGCTGACTTGGGTTCCTTGCAAGAGGAAAAAAGGCAAGATATAAATGTAATCATCATCATTAGTAATAATAGTAGTAATAATACAACACAGTGCACCCAAAAAAATCAAATACAGTGTATAAAGTTTATCATAAAATATGACCACAAAAACATGAACATAATTCCACAGTTAGCTAAAATACAGTCCTCAATCACTAGTTACTAATGAATGGCTTTACCGCAGTGCTGCTGTAACATTTAAAATGCCCAACTTCATGTAGGTAGGGCCAGCCAAACAGGTCTTTTCCATGCAATTGTTGCCTGGCTGGGATCAGAGGTGTTGGGTATTTCTAATTTTAAGAGTACAGAAAATGAATGAAAACATAGGAAAATGGCTATCATGTATAAAGAGTACCTGAAAGCCAGTCTGAACATAAGCTTTATATTTCCTCCAGAAAATAACTAGGCCTTAATCTTAATCTTGTGTGTATGTATTTATTTAAGGTGAAAACCATTTTAAACATGAAGGGTTGTGTGTGGTTACCCCTTCCTTGCCTACAGAACAGTTTTCGGCAGCAGAATGGGGAGGGGGCGATCCCCCTTCCCTCCGTGCACACACCCCAAATTTGCTCTGGAGGATTCCGGGGCCTTCCAGAACAGATTCTGGGGGAGCCCAGGGGGTTGCATTGAGGGGAAGAGAGTGGAGAGTCTGTATGTGCAACATTGAATTTCACCTGTATCTAGCAAATATTTGATCAAACCTAGTAGAATGCATGACTGAAAATTAACAGTAAAACTTGCAATTTCTAGAGTTTTACCTTAAATATGTAAAAGATTAATAGCAAAAGCAGAAAATCAAATTAATTTGTGGAAAGAGCTTGTGATAGAAAAACACACAGAAGGCTTTAGAATTATTTTGTATCAGTTATAGAAATAAGATCTTCTCTGCTACTGTGAACAACACTCTTGGCATAATCCTATGAATGTTTAATTGGAAGCCATACTGTGTACAGTGGGGCTTACTCCCAGATAACAGTGCGTAGGATTTCGGCCCCAACAATGTTCTTCACTGCCAAATTTCATTTTAAATCAGTGGCAGACAACATCAGCTTGAACCAAGGAATATGAATTCAGATTCAGTTACCTTTCTTCTGTAATGCCTTTTGATCTATCGGCCTCACCATGAGTTGTTTTCCTTTTGATATCTCTGTATGCAGTATATGAAATAGCTCTTTTCTAGCTGTGTCTTCTGTATTACTGTGAACTAGGGCTCATTATCTTTCTAATTCCCTATTGAAGTTTAACTCTTCAAACTTAAATCTTGGGGGCACTTTATTTTCCTGCCTGCTAACTGTACCCATATGGTCCTCAGAGAGTGGCCTGGTTCAAACAGAACAATAACCCAGGTTTTTTTAAACAACCCATCCCTGGGTTGTTTAGTGTGGTGTCTGAAATCAGAACCCTGGCTTGTCTCTCCCCCAACAAGCCAGATTGGAACCTGGTTGGGTAGAAGCAAGCCAGAGTTCTGGGTTTGGATGTCACGCTAAATAACCTAGGGATGGAGGCCAAGCGGGAGCGATTGAGCAACGGGGACTAGCGCGCTGGGTCCTCCACGACAGCCTGAGGTTTAACCCCACCCCTGGATTGTTGATGCATGGGAACCAGTCCAGTGAATGTGCAAGGATTGGCTGTGCCCAAATCTGTGTGCCGTAGCTAAACGCATACAGTGAGAAACATCACCATTGGCCAAGTCAGTGGGCGGGTTCAGATGACACTTTAAGCCCAGAGTGGCACTGTGGCTACTTTGGACTTAAAGTTGCCTGGGGCCCCTGAGGCACCTCCTCCCCGCTCAGTCCTCCTGCCAGCATCCCAGGGGACACCATGGGAGCACTGAGGGGAGCGGGGATGACAGCTGCTGAAAGTGCCCAATCGGCACTTTCAGCGGCTGTCATCCTCTTCACCGCCCCACACTCCTGCTGATGGCATCAGCAGGAGCATGGGGCAGTGACTTGGAGGTGGGGAGGTTGGGTGCTTCTCTTTGCCTTCATTGCATGTTCTCTTGGGCCTACTCCTGGGTAGACCCACTGGGGGGAAGCACCTCCTTTCCCCCCTGCTGGGCAGTATGATCACGAGGCAATCGTGCTGCCTGGTGGGGGGAGAAAGAGGCACCTTCCCCCTCTGTCTCCCTGGTGGTGGTGGGGGAGGCATGTTCTCCTGGGTCGCTTTCCCCTGCCTCCTACCCAACCTCAAACAGGTTGAGCAGGTGGCACGCGGAAGTTCCCCACGTGTTTCTGCCAATGCTGGGAGAGTGGTATTGCTCATGAGCAATCCTGCTCTCCCTGCATCGGCAGGAGCGCAGGGGGAAGCCGATGACAGCCACACCAAGTGCCGCTTGGGCAGTTTGGCGGCTGTCATTGGCCAGAGCCCCTTGGCCAGAGCAGTAACCCTTTTTTGCTGCTCTTGCCAAAGGGCTCTGTAGCCTTTTTGGCTTGACGGTGGCTTAGCGTGTTGTCCGGGTTTGGATGACTCACCAAGCCTTCTAGGGTTTACTAAACCCTAGAACAAGCCATGGCTTCTTGGGGTGGCTTTGGAGCCACCCTGAAGACACTTCTGGGGGAGGGGGTTGATTTCAGATGACACACTAAGCCACCGTGGCTTCAAAGCCACCATGGCTTAGCGTGTTGTGCAAACCCTGGCAATATGTTTATGATCATTGATTACTTGGCAGTTTCTAAATGAAGAGCTGGATCTCGCGGACTATGGGCTGTCTATGGAACAAAATTCAATTTGCAATGTGACTGACCAAAATGGGTGTGTCGTATGCCAGAAGGTGCAAGTCTGTGTCCTTTTGGAGACATTTATGCTGTATGGAAATATGTAACTACAAAAGCAGCAGTTAGCTTTTGTGCTGTTAGATCGAAAGATACGTAAGCAAAGTTATGATTTGCTGCTTTGATTTCATGTTGATTATTATGTATTTTCTAGTATCCTGCAGTTTATTTCAAGAAATCTTGGTTCTTAAAGGGAATGGGGAAGCTCTTATGTTAAGAGGCTGGGGGTTTTCTTTTTCCAAAAAGTGAACTAGTGTCAATTGGCATGTAAAAATGAAGGGTTTATTGTTTTAGTTAAGTTACTTGCTTCTTAATTCTCTATAAAAATAAGACTCTTTTTAAAAACAACCACAATGTGGGCAAGAAGTATGTTCAACATTGATTTGGCTAGAATGGATTCAACCCCACTGCATGGGATTCAAGAAGTATATATCCCCCCCCCCCCCAGTTAGAACTATTTTAGAGCGCAATGCTATGCAAGTTTAGACAGAAAAAAGTCCTACAGCTGCCAACAGTGCCCTAGCCAGCCATGCTGACTGGGGCATGCTGGGAGTTGTAGGACTTTTTAATGTCTAAATATGCATAGGATTATGCCCTTACTTGCTTTATGGGATCTGAAGGAGGCAAATGATGAAATATAAGACCAACCAGCCTCAAACTGTGACTGGAACTTTTTATATCATTCAGTAGAATGTTGGGAGTTCACTTTTTTGCATTGCTTTATGGATTTTACTGTTTTGTTTAATAGTGTTACTATTTTGATGCATGCACGCACACCTAAAGCATATATTTATAATCTTTCATTGGAGAAGGTCCAATTCTTGGCATCTCCAATTAAAAGGTACAGGGGTAGCAGGTACTGGGGAAGACCTCTCTTTGCCCAAGGCCCTGGGAGCCACTGCCAGTCAAGACAAGAGTAGACAGTACTGGGCCAGCTGGACAAATAGTCTGACCTGCTATAAGATAGCTTCCTATGTTTGCCAGAGAAAGAAAAAGGGAAAGCAGCCTGCCCTGCTGAGTTTTATTTCTGGTAGGCTTGTGTTCTCCCTTCCTCCCCCTCTCCACTTTCTAGGAATAGACAACAGTCATCCCCCACCTAAGTGGCAAAGAAGAGCATGTACAATTGGAAATCTCCTGGAGCAGGTTTTTGCTATGGGTGTCCAGAACAATTG
This sequence comes from Shinisaurus crocodilurus, assembly GCA_021292165.1. Lineage (NCBI taxonomy): Eukaryota > Metazoa > Chordata > Lepidosauria > Squamata > Shinisauridae > Shinisaurus > Shinisaurus crocodilurus. The sequence continues at coordinate 165,519,719 of CM037879.1, read as the reverse complement.
CTTTTTTGCAAGCTCATAATAGCTCATATCAAAATAATAACTCAAGTGATTGCATTTCCCATTGCATGGGAAGTAGAGTGCTCAAGCCCAACATGCCATTCCCAAACCATGATGTGAGGACCTGAACGAAAAATCACATGGGAGAGGCTGAACTCTTCTGAGGTTTTGAATCTTCGTTCCTGGCCATGCAGTCATCCTAAACCGGGGTGGGCAATTTGTGGTCCACCAGATGTTTTGGCCTACAACTCCCATCATCCCTCACCATTGGCTATGCTAGCTCAGGCTGATGGGAGTTAAAGGCCAAAATATCTGGAGGGCTACAAGTTGCCCGCCCCATCCTAAACAATTGCTGTAAGCTAGAGCAGCTTTCACCTATGCTAATAAACTTGGAGATTGGTCCACAGTCTCAGACTATTAAGAAAAATGGGTTGAAAATCTCCAGCAGCCTTCCTCATAGATGCTTCCTTTGGAATCACAATGCAAAGAGAGGTACAAACTCTAGCCTCTAACACGTGTGTCATTGGGAAATGGACACCAGATCCAAGTTAAAACTCAACCCTTCTGTGCCTGTATGGTCATCAGCAACCCAATGAAAGCAATCCTAAGAAGGATAAAAAGTAAGAACTATCATTTACACCCAAGTAGGAGAAGTGAGTCTCATTAGTTCATGCATCCCTTTTTGTCGTCCTACTTCACTAATATAGCTAGGAACTTTTGAGATCACAAAGTCTAGGACTCTAGGTGATCCACAAAGGTCCGACCAAAGCATTGAGATCCCACCAGTGATCCTTGCCTCCCCTCCTTTATACCTTTGGGAAGGTGGCTCCACCCTGTTGTGATAAGGCTTGTTTGGCTCAGCCACATCCATACAATTTTGCTAATAGGTCTCTTCCCTAGCTCTCTCCTGTTACTTTCCCCCAGGTCCCTTAGGTCACGCTTGTTCACAGTCCTAAATATTTGACCATATTCATGTTGAGTTTCTTAAAGTGTGTCCCATCAATTTGCTGGGTTCCCTTTTGCAGTTTTAACATTAGTCTTTGAGATGATCCCTTTAATACTTTGGGGAAGTTCCACTTCTTTCTTTTAAGATGCTGCTCTTGGTGGGAGATTACATATGCCCTCCATAGTTGGATATGCTAATGCAAATGCAAATCTGTTTATTACTGTCCATGACCAGATTGGAAATACTAGGTATACAAAATGTATATACAAAGACATATAGAGCAGAGACATAGAGAACGGTATACCATCCACCCTGAGCAAATAAAAAACATGTTAACTGGGCTGTCAGCTTAACTGCAACAGAAAAAAACATAGCATCTTTTTCAGTAAGTACAGGGATGATATCAGCCAAAAAAAAAAAACCTGTGGTCTGTCACAAATATCAGTTCAGCCTCTTTGCCTTATTCAAGGCTTCCTCAGCCTCTACCATAGCTGTTGATGATCCAAGGAGTGGTGTTTTTGAAACAGTATGTGTACGTACCAGCACTGACGTGGGCAGCAATACTAAGAAAGCAGCAAGGCTCCCCTGACTTCATCTTATCAGTTTCTCCAATGAAGGTAATGGCAGAGTGGAAGACAGGTGACAGAGAGTGACGCAGTGTTCTATACCATCAGTCACCACTTGCACAAGAACCACCAATCCAAACTGTGTGAGACAACAGTGCTGTTCATTCACACCTGAAAATTGCAGTCATGCTGCTATACTATTTGGAAGCTTAGGAAATCATGAAATACTAGCCCTTGGGAGTGGGGACACAACAACAGGATTCTTTAATAACTGAATGAGCAAATGGCATCAATATTTGAGGAAAAGGCTAGTGTGGAAGCACTATAGATCTTGCTCATCTATTACAGTGGTCACCTTGTTTCAACCCATCCTTGATTGCTGTATTTTGAGGTCAACGCTAATTGGAATTAATAGTGGTTTTATCATCCCCATGGAAGGTGGTGCATCTTAAGTATGCTGGCCCGATGGCTCCAGTTGAGCAGTTAATCTTCCTTTTGGCTGGAATCTAAAGAGCTGCTTAGGCTCATGCAAGGGCTTGCACTCCCCCAGTAGAAATGTTGCCTTTCTCCTTTCTAATCGCTGTATTGAACAGCTCTTATGTCATATTAGAAACTTTATATTAAACTGCTGTTACTTTCAAAACCATTTGCCATGCAGAATTGGGGGTGGGTGTTGTTTAAAAGCAACAAATCTTAAGTCCCTTTGAATTCCGGAACTAGTTCTTCTCTCTCGGTTCTTTGGATCTTGGCCATTGGCTTGTGTTCCCTTTCCCCCATGGTTTTCCTCCTATTTCCAGTCTAGGTAATGCATATTCCCTATTCCAGTCATTTGTTTCCTTAATTACAATCCCCTCTCTTATAAATGACTGCGATAAGCCCCTGTTATTTTATTTGGACACCTAATGTGAAGTAGTTTCTGCTCCTGTTCACAAGCTGTTTAGCACAGAGGTTGCATTTCCATTTATTATAGAATGCTCAAAATCCTGCTAAAATCAGAATTTATGCTAAATCAAAACTCCTAGCATCATCCAGGCTTGTTGAAAGATATTCGAAAGCAGTGTACTGTTAAAATGCACCAGGCATGTGTTATTTTTTCTCAGGGCGGGGGAATTAGGTTTATTCTGCATTGTGTTAACATTTAATCTTTTCAGAGGCATTACAGAGAAATCTGTGAAGATGTCACCCTAAAAGAATGTGGCTTAATAACTTGCTGAATTTCCTGGAATTTTTACAATAGTCCCAAACTGTGTAAATATGCAGTCTTTATATTGCTTATAAGATCAGAGTTATAGAATGGTTCACTAGAAGTTAGCAGCCAGTCAAATGGTAAGGAAAAGTTGTATGTAAAGAGTGTGGGATATTAAGAATACCGAATATCCAACAATGCATATGTAATATCCACTGCACTTTCAAGACTTCAGAAGACCTATAGTATTCCAGCATAGTGCAATGTTATTTAAGTGTATCTTAATGATTGAATAGGTCCATACTCATATTTCCTTTGGTTTTACACATAAATAAGACGGCCTTTATGGAGAATTACTGTATTTTTCCGTCTATAAGACGCCCCAATGTATAAGATGCCCCCCACTGGGCAGTTTCGCAGCCGCGCGGTTCTCTCCTTGGCTTACTTCCGTGTATAAGACGACCCTCAATTTTTAGTCTAAAAATTTTAAGAAAAAGTATAGTCTTATACATGGAAAAATACTGTATAAACTCCTCTAATTAAAAATAGGTGCAATGTTTTCCTGCATCTGCTGGAAATGCATGCTGTTATTATTATTACTGATAAGCCTTTGAAATTGAGATGTAGCTATAGATGATGTTTTCTTATGGGAAGTGTGGCTGAAAAATTAATGCTCTTTTTTTTAATGTACAAGGTATATTGAAGGACTTTTTTTTCTTAAAGCAGATGTGTCTTAACAAGTAAATTATTTAAGCCATGTGCCAATTTTTTAACTATTACATAGTGCTTTTAGGATAGACAGAATGGCAGTGTTGGTGGAAAGGTGTGTGTGTGTGTGTGTATATATATATATATATATATATATATACACTTTACCCTTAGATATAACCTCAGATTTGCCTTCAGCTACTATGTAAAAGGTCAGATTTTACTAAAGTGGTTAATAAGACATAAATATAGACATTTCACATGATGTACCATGTAAATGTAAACCTTTGTAGTTACAAGTTTTTGTAGCTGGAGAATTGTTTTAAAAGGCATGTAATTTATTAGCTATCGGTAGCTGCTTTATTGCCTTGCCGCACTGCAGTAATAAATAAAAGAAAGTGAACTGATTTTACAAATGGCACACAAGGTGCACATTTTGTGAAAAAAGTCTTTCTTTTTTTTAAGAATTGGCATTAAATCCTTTTTTTGTGATGACAAAGAGGCTAAGAGTGCAAACTGTATTTTCTGTTTATCGAAAACAGAGTCTTTTTTTCTCGAGGGCATTTTTTCCTATGATCATCAAGGGATTTCAAAAGCAATAAAGTGTGGAATCGTTGTTCGACTTGAACAGTATTAAAACTTAGGTTTTAATTTCAGTGAAGTAATAAGATTTGAACCTGTCTCACGTTACAGCACTGTAAGGCATTTAGCAATTGTATTTTAAAGGAGGTTTTTAAAATGCATCTCACTTGTAAGCTAACATTCTGTCTAATAATTAATAGTTTCTCCTTGGTATGAACTGGGTTTTTGGTATAAGCTGTCTTGGTTTTGTTAATAACAGATTATAATAATTATAAGGATGTTCATTCTTAATTAGCTTAAGCCCACAACCACTTTTTTGTTCTTCTTTCCAATTCCTACTGTGATTATACATCTTACTTAAAATGTAGATACATTGTTTTCTAGTTTACTAAAAAAAAACCTAAATAGATTTGATTACTAGAATTAATAATGAATCTTACCCAAACATGCCTAAGAAATACGAAAACATTCATTATTCAGCAAAATAAAATTACATAAAAACACTTAATTTCCTTACATGTTGCAAGTGTGGCACACTGACACCTGTATGGCTTTGTAAAAAACTACATAAAGGTCTAAACTGTAACTATCTGTACAATAGTTTTGCTAATAAGGTCTGATTATACTTAGATAATTTGTGCCTTTTTTTATTCTAACAGGACAGGTTCAAAATGGCTAGCAATATTTAACATTGCAGTACTGAGCTATGGTCTTTCAGGATGATTTCAAATACTAACTGCCTCGATTAGCCATAAGGTTTGTTTCTTTATTTTAGTAGATGGCCTAGACTGTAAATATTAGAGGATCTAAAATAAATCAACATATTATCCTAAGGATACAAAACATAAGAGCTATTTGTGGTTGGGAACCTTTGACAGATAGTTTGGATGAAGCAGATGATTACCCGCCTTTCGTATCTGGCCTCCATTACTATGCCTGGAGGCAGTTTAGTGTTATAGTTGTATACTGATGTCAGGATTACTACTGAGTGGCTAGCAATGACAGATGTCTATAATTACAGACAATGCTTCCAGTAGTTCAAAAAAGCCAGCCTATGTTGAACAATTATCTTATTTCTGGCCTGCCAAAGAGTAGTGTTCAAATTGCTAGTATTAGCTATGGTGTATCTTCCCCCTTCCCCCAAGGCTCTGATACAAATGTGCAAAAAGCATTCTGAAATATAACTTAAAACACATGGGCCCTGATCCAGAATACTTGCATGTAGCATTTAGACTGCATACATACTGTAGCACGTGAAGATCTCCCTAGCCAGCACATGGTTGGTAGTCAGCTGTGAGGAGAAAGAAAATGCCTGAAATCACATACGGTACCTACCCTCTACAAGTCATCAGTTTTGCTACAACTGATAGTACAATCATTTGTTTGGCAGATCTTGCAGGATACAGAAGCACCTGTCATGCATCCCCAAGTATGGCATGCTGATCCCCCCCCCCCCCCCGTTGCTGAGTATCTTTTGGTGTGGATGACAGCATCTATGTTCAGCCCATGCACACAAGCTTGTTTCTGAGTGTCTGTCAACCTTGCTGAATGAAAGCAATAATCTTCTCTGCTAAGTTTCTAATACTTAGAGCGAAGACATCTGTATGATGGATTTTTAAAAATATACCATAAGCTACAATAACATGTTAACTACCATTTTAAATATTGCCTACCCTATTGTAACTTTAAGGGCCTCTTTATGCATTGCTTTTTATGACACAACAATTAATGCCTATGTTAGGGGGATGGACAAAAGCAACAGATAATGTTTAAATGGTACTATGGGGACACAAGGTGGATCTCCATGTAAAAAAGAAAGAATGTAATGCATTGTTATAAGGCTGTCCCAGAAAGCCACACATAGATATTTGTTAGTCTGGATTAATGGTACCCCAATAACCAAGTAATGTATTTTAAAAAAAAGAAAAGGAAAACTCAGTGGTAGAGCACTTGTTTGCATGCCAGAAGTCCCAGGTTCAATCCCTGGCAACTCCAGGTAGGGCTGGGAAAGACTCCACTCTGAAAGCCAGGCAAGCTGCTGCTAGCCACTGTAGATAATAATGAGCTAAATAGACGAACAGTCTTAATTTGGTATAAGGCAGCTTCCTAGTTCTGAGTGACACGACTCTGGTGGGATGTAGTGTTCCATCTGTGCTTTCCTTAGGCCGTGGTCTGCCAAAGGTCCTCTGCTCTGCTCTGCTCTGCTCTGCTCTGCTCTGCTCTGCACTGATGGGATGGCAAAGATAGTGGTGCCTCCTCAGGAGGCAATGGTAGTTCCAGGGGAATGAATACTTTGTCTGAAAAACTTGGGAAGAATTTAAGGCCGTTCTTCCCCAACCCTTTAGAAACCAGCAGTGGATGTAGGGATTAGCCTCTTCCCATTGGGATGTGTGACTCTTCCATCCTTTGAGCATGCTGCATTTTCCACTGTGCAGACAATCCTCACTGCCTGTTACGTATGCGGCTAAAGTCATAGAAGATTTGACTAGAAGGAGAGGGGGGAGATGGGAGAGTATCAGACCTTCCCCCAACTCCACTTGCCTCCCCCACGGCCAGAACTCCAGCCATATAAGCTGTGCCACATTTAGATTCAGTATCTTTTCAAAGCTGTTTTAATGGACAAGGATAGGGCTCATCTTAGTAACAAGACAAAGTATTTGCTGCATGGCCTATTGCACACATAGGGGTAGAATTCCAAATGGATGCCCGTAAATGAATTTACAGCTTTACCTTCTGAGCGTTTTGAGGGGCAGGGGAGTGGAGTCAGCTCCTGTGGACTTTCCCAGCACACATACTGAAGATGCAGGGAAAATATACTTGCATTATACTTCTCAAAATGCTGCTTCTCATTTTACCATTTGTACTCAGGATACTTGCCTATAAAATACACTTGCCTTTCATCTGTTTAGAACTACATTTGTATATTTATATGTTCCTCCCCCCCCCTTTTATTTTATTTATTTAAATCCACCCTTCTAGTATCCCCAAAACAACCCTATGAGGTCAGTTTAGCTGGAGAGAGAATGACTGGCCCCAAATTGCCCAGTGATTCTCCCTGCTGAGTGGGGCTTTGAACCCAGGCCTCCCTGACCTTGGTCCAACACTGTAACACAGCCTTCCCCAACCTGGTGCCCTCCAGTTGTGTTGGGCTGCAGCTCACATCATTCCCAGCAGCAAGGCCACATCTGGAGGGCTCAAGGTTGGGGAAGGCTGCTGTAACCCAACACTGGCTCTCTTTGCATGGAAGCAGGGTGGGGTGGGGACCTAGTGTTGCACATTTATATCAGAGTTAGTTTTTATTTTGCTGAGAAAGGTGATGACGTAAAGATGCACACACCATTCTCAACTGACAGGAGGTGTGTGTATTTTGTATTCTGATTACCTGTGCCTAAACACCAAAAGTAAAGCAGAAAGTGGCCATAAGAGTAACACAGTGTAATATGAACAAGGGTGTTTTCCCCAGCCTCCTATGCAGTGGCCAGCTTGTCTTCTATCTGAACTCCGCTAGGAAGAGTAAATGTTTGGCTGCCCTAAGTTATCTGATGACAAAATGCTTTAATGTTGAGTCTGTGTCAGTGCTAGTTTTCTGCAGCAAAGCTTGAAGAAAGTTCAAGAAGTTGTAAGATCTAAAACATTTATACTGCGCCTCTGGGTAATAACTTTGTTGTAATTTTCTGAAGATTGGCTACCCCAAATCTTAATTCATTATTATAGCCTTTACAAAACATATAGAATCAACACTTTCTGGTCTATTCTTGTTCGCACAGTGTGAAGGATTCATTGTTCTAGTTTAATTTGTTTCATGCAGTGCTTTTGAGTACATTCCATACAGAGCTGTTATTGAATTTCTCTGACTGTCATTATATATCCATACAACCTGTAGGAACTCTCGTTCTCGGTTTCCCAGTTTTATAATATGCTTCACGTTTTAAGGATTGACATAATTAGCTTCTTCTTCTTAGCTAAACGTATCTGGGGCCAAAGGATTACATGAACAATATAGGAGTTAAACTTTAATTTCTATAATGGTTATAACATGTTTTCTCATCCTAAAATTAAATTAAAATACACTGCTTTCTACAATTTGTCTCCGAAGTTGGATATACGGTATGTCTCCCTGTCTCCTCTATTATTTCTAGGTTAGCAAAAAAAAAACCTTTTTAGATTATTGAAGAAATAAGAATAGGCTGTTCTCATCTCTATGATACTCTGTGGTATATCAAGTATTGAATTGATATTGGAACAATGTGATTCGATACTGCTTAACTTCCTGATCATACTATAAGAAGAGAAACATTAGTTTTTGTTGAGAATATATTTGAATAGAACTATTTGGTGAATCTTATCTTTTAACTGAAGCTTAATTATCCATAAGTGCTGGATATAACTTTTGTGGTTCTGACCCTTCTCCCCACTGGGAATACTGTGGTTTCACTGTTTGTTTGTTTGTTATATTCATATCCCGCCTGTTGCATGCATTATACACAGTTTGCATCCTATATTATTTGTTGGTGATGTTTCTGATAAAAATGGAATAGATTGCAGAGCTTGTCCAATCCTGTTGGTCCCAGATTAGACAAACATTGTGGAAGTTACACTGGAAACTGTTCAACTAGCAGGGCGGAATAAATAAATAAATAAATAAATAAATAAATAAATAAATCAGTTGAGAGCACCCTGCCAGCTTTCATCAGGCTCCATGTCTGAGTCTAGGAAACGTAAGAATGAGTAGAGCCTATAGCCCTGTGTTACAGGATGTGTACAGTTGTAATCGTGGTGGTGGTGGGGTAAGCCTACTGGCCCTGCACCCCTTCTGCACCTGACCTCCACACCTTGGCACTCACAGGTTAACAGGGCCTATGCATGTAGGCTCTGCGTGATCTATAGCCTCCATTTTTCAGAGTATATGGATTGTATGTAAAGAGTGCGTGCATTGGGGGATGAGGACCTTGTGCAGATGGAACTTACTGTCATTGCTCCCATCCCAAGCAGCGGCCAGGTTTCGGACTCGAAAGGGGGAGGAGCTGGTCGCTTCCATCTCAGTTGCCTCCCCAGCAGATGAGTGAGACCCCTTCCCTGATTTCTAGCTGAGATGAACACCATCTCCACAGGGTTTACATTTTGTAAACTAACTTGTAGTATCAAATGCAAAAAGGGACAGTTAAAGAAGAATAATTTTATGGATATATGGAATCAATTATTAGACTATGTATTAATAAAGGGGAAGGAAAGTATGCCTTGTCAGGATATGTTATATTTTTGGAATGTGGAATTTAATTAAGGCGATGGAAGTATATTAGTTGATCCCTAGGCGGGTGGGGGGTGCACCTTATGATTTACTGTAGTTTTATGTTTTTGTTTTACAGTGTTGTATGTAGTTTATAATAACTAAATAAATTTTATTTTTTTAAAAAAAGGTTTACATTTTGAATACTACAAGTGGGATCTGCAGCAAAATATTGTGATGTATCCACACCTCTTAGCAGGAATGCTCCTTTTCAGGATTTCAGCCAGCCAGTCATGTTTTCCTCCAGGATAATAAGAACTGGAATGATCTCAAGCAGGGCATTCTACCCCTGGCTCAATTTTCTGTTTTTTGTTTCCAGCAGACACTCGAAATTCTGTGGCTATTGAGCATGTTCAATCTTCATTGGGCTGTTTGGTATTTTTGGCCATTGAGGCTGGGTTTTTTGCAACCTTGCCCCCCCCCCCCCCCACACACACATCCTGATACCTCCCTCTTGTTTCTCAGTGGCCATGTTTTGTCTCCAGTCCTGTTGCTATTCGCCACCTTTGCTCGCTATTAGAAGGAGTGCTGACTCTCTGTGTGTGTTGTATAGGAGAAGCAAACAGGATCAAATCCTTTTATATGCAAAATTGTACAGGTTTAGTACAGGTTTCTTAGCTGTTTTAATTTAAGGGCTTTTCTCTTCCATAACACATGGTTGAACTATGTTACCCGTACAGCTACTTAAAATGACCCTGCCACATGTGAAAACAAATCAGATTGTTCTTGCTAATGAGCTTTTCAATTTACTTATTCAGTGGTTCAGATAAATAGATTTAAGAGGTAATGATCCTGTTTAGCACTCAAGCTTAGCTGTCAGATTCTTGTAGTTGAGGGACATCTCTAGGGATACATGTTGACATAGATCTTGATGGGATAATAGGAATCAAAGCTAATGCATGATAAAAGGAGTACCAAGAGCTACAAGGATAACTGTGGATTAAAGGAGTGTTCTTTGTTAAGTTTGACATCTCTCCCAGTGCTTTATTTGTTGAACCCTGATCTGAATGTTATTTGACAACAGAACAAAATGCTAGCATAGCACATGGTTTCCTCTGTCTTGCATTTTTTTCCCCTTTCATTTTCATGTTAAGATATCTTACAGTTGAAACAATTTACATATGGTAAAAAAATATATCCTGAAATTCCATTGTACTCAACCTATAGTATAGATAGTTGTGGTGGTATCAGTTGCAAAGACTAAGGAATACAAAATAGTTAAAGTGAGATCTTTTGTATAAAAAAAATATTGTCCAAGGATTATAGCTACCTTTCCATTCTCCTTGATAAATAATTATGTGTTACTCAAAGCCTTGCATGCTTCTACAAAAACAAAACAAATCCACTAAATAGAAATAATTAATCTTAGATATCAACTGTTCCTTGCATATAAAGTGTGTGGAATTAATCCCAAATTGCAAATTTGGAACTTTTTTGTATGCATGCATAGTAAAGACACGTTCTTCGTGGTCTCTGTGCATCACACATATATGGGCTCTCTGCGCCTGCGTGGAGTGCGTCCGGAAGATCCAATAGCTGAGTAGATGAAAATCGGGTGGGAGGTCCTCCCCCTCACGCCTGCTCCTAGGCGCGGCTCCCACCCGGTCCCTCAGTTCCTCTTCGACCGCTCTCGCGAACAGTCATTGGGAAAGTCCTCTCTTTGATCGAAGCTTAGGTGAGATTCTCCCCTTTTTCCATCGTTCTACAAGAATAATACTCTCATGGCGCCTCGAGCGCCCTTTAGAAAGTGCATGCAATGCGGCGCCAAACTGCCACCAGCAGATGGGCACTCACTATGCCTGTTCTGCCTCGGTGAGGGCCATATTGTCGAGGCCTGCCCTCACTGCCAGGCCTTTACCTGCCAGGCACAGAAGCACAGAGCCAACAAACTCAAGGCCGGACTCTGGCACAAGGCTCTGGAGGCAACCGCACCCCCGTCGCAAATGGCAGTGACACCCTCTAAGACCAAGACGCCCCCCTTGCATACCAACTGTTGAGACTTTGCTGCACAAGAAATGGCAGCACAAGAAGAAAGACGAGGGTGGGCGTAAACGGAGGCACAAAGAAGCGAAAAAGGCAAGGGACCCTAAGTGTCCATCTTCCGCCTCGGCAGCTATACCATCTGAGCAGCTGCCCCGTCCCCAGGCCGTTCTTGATCCCCAACATTCGGATCCAGCCCAGCGGTCGAGCCCGCCTCCTCGACACCGATCGCTCGATACTGAGCTACAGGTGTCTAGATCTCGCTCCACAACACCGAAAAGATCGCTGAGCCCTGTGCCCGTTCAAGCCTCGGTCTCCGAAGGGGAGATCGTAGACTCCCCCCGTGCGGAACAACCACTTACAGTCCGCCCACAACTCGAGGTGACCCGCTTCTCGCAGGCGGCGCAATACTCGCCACTCAGACCATCACCAGTGGCCAGCCCTACGGACGCCGCCCTTGAGCATTACCGTCACAGATCACGCTCTCCCATATATCGAGAGGGATCAGTATGCTCCGTAGCGTCTACGTCCCGGTCTCACTATACGGCCTACCACGACGTGTTTCGCTACTCCTACTGCACTGACTGCTCCCCCTGGACCGACCAACACCGCTACCAGTACCAGCAGCACTCTCAATACCGGTCTCCATCTCCAGCGCCACCTCCAGTCCCTCCACGGCGGGCTTCTCTCCGACCGGCCTCCAGCTCACGCTCAAAGCCTTCGGCACCAGACCACCCCCTGCCCCCTCCTCCCAACCTCCCCCACACCTCTCACCTTAGCCCATCCCACTCCTCCTCTAACTACGCCTCCGACTCTGATTCAGGCACATCGCCGTCCCACGACTTGACTCAGGTCAAGGTCCAGAAGATGGCCCATGCACTCGAAATCGAAGTGTGAGTAGAGGAAAAGAAGGCACGCGATCCCATCTATGACGTGGTCACCTCTACCGAATCGGCCCCAACACTCATCCCGTTCCCTCTCACTCTGCTTGACACAGTGAAAGCCAACTGGAAAACCCCGGCTTCGACTCCAGCGACGGCCCAACGACTCGAGTCCATGTACCGGGTTCGTGAAGATGACACAAAATTTCTCTTCAACCACCCGTCTCCAACCTCGATTATTGTAGAGTCCTCCCTGTACCCCTCAGGGAGGAGCCACTCTACTCCCCCCGATAAAGTAGGGAAATGCCTTGACACCTTCGGACGATGGGTCTACGTGTCGAGTTCCCTCGGTCTATGCGTCGACGGTTACCAGGCCACTATGGCCCGGTACCAACTTTTCCTTTGGGAGAAGATCAGAGCCCTCTGTGAACATCTCCCCGACAAACAACGGGAGTTTGCTAGGGTCTTCCAATCCGAGGCCACCGGCATCGCAAGGCTCCAGCTGAACACCGCCCGCCACCAAGCAGACTGCCACAGTAAATCCATGGTGGCGGCGGTCACGCTCCGACGACACGCCTGGCTCCGCTCCACGTCCCTGGCACAAGAAGTGAGATCTAAGATCGAGGATCTCCCATTTGACGGCGACGGTCTATTCCACTCATCAACGGACGACTCCTTGGACGCCGTCCAGAAGGCCCGAGCCAACGCGAGGAAGTTGGGCCTGACCCCGCAGCTCCCATCTCGGCCTTACCGCCAGAGAAGGTGGAACAGATTTCAGTCCCTCCAGACTCGGTACCAGCCTTACCCTCAGAGGCAGAATGACCGTCGTCCTTGTGAACAGCAGCCGTCGGCGCCGAGACGATCCAACACCCAGTCTCGGTTCCGCGGCTCCCGTAAAGGAGGTGACTTTGCCAGGCGCCAGGTTTGATGCCCCCCACCCCCGCGCCGGGTTTGATGCCCTGCGCCAGCGCCTTGATACCATCACCACGGATTCTCTACACCGACTGCCTGTCCCATTTCCTGCCGACTTGGTCTCACATCACCACGGACCGCTGGGTCCTACAAATCATACACCACGGCTACCGCATCGAATTCGACACTCTTCCACCATTCACCGGTACCCGCACCACCCGGGCGACTCCACCTCTCCTCAACGAGGTAGCCTTGCTGCTTTCCAAGGGAGCTATACGCCCGTCCCCCTAGGAGACCAGGCCTCTGGCCTCTATTTGAGGTACTTCACTGTACCGAAGAGAGGCGGCGGACTTCGCCCCATACTCGACCTCCGCCCGGTGAACTTCTTCATCACCCCCAAGAAGTTCAGGATGGTGGCGCTCCAGTCGATCTTGCCACTTCTACGCGAGACCGACTGGTTCACGTCCGTAGGATCTTCAGGATGCATACTTCCATATTGCGATCCACAGGGATAGCACGAAATACCTCTGGTTCATGCTCAACGACCTTGCCTACGAGTTCACCATCCTGCCATTCGGCCTATCCATGGCACCGCGCGTGTTCACGAAATGTATGGCCCCAGTATGCGCCTACCTCCGTTCACACGGGATACAGGTTTATCCCTACCTGGACGACTGGCTGGTCGTAGATTCTTCCAAATCACGCCTCCAGGCAGCACTCCATACAACTCTGGCACTCCTCGACGAGCTCAGCCTGTGCTTCAACGTAGAGAAATCCGTCCTCACACCTATGAAACGTATTGAGTTCATCGGAGCTGTTCTCGATGCCGACGCTGGCCGGGCATTCCTACCCTCCCGCCGCAAGATATCCATATTAACCTTGGCCTCGAGAGTCGTCACTGACCCACGCTCCTCAGCCAAGTCTATCCAGCGATTACTAGGCCTTATGGCGTCAACGATTTCTGTCGTCCCACTCGCCTGCCTCCACATGAGGCCCCTTCAGAACTGGCTCCTCCGCAACTTCGACCTGGAGCTTCAAAGTCCACGAACCCAGCTACGAATCCCACCTCACATCCGTCGCTCACTCCACTGGTGGGTGCAAGACAGATCTCTCCAAGGGCCTCCCATTTGTCCCTTCGATATCGCTCACCACCGACGCCTCCCTCACAGGTTGGGGTGCCCATTGCGGAACCCACACAGTCCAGGGCAGATGGACTCGGTCAGAACAGACCCTCCACATCAACCTGCTAGAAATGATGGCTGTCTGGCGAGCGCTCCGTGCCCTCGAACCCGATCTCCGCGGACATCGGGTACGAATCGTTTCCGACAACACCACTGTGGTGTCGTACATGAACAAGGAGGGCGGCACCCGCTTCTGCTCCCTCCTAGCTCTCACACTCAGACTCTTCGACTGGACACTACCCAGACACATTGCACTGATGGCAGTACACATAGCGGGCAAACTGAACATGCTAGCAGACGCACTCAGCCGCACGACCCTAGACCGCCACGAGTGGCAGCTGGACCCTCGAGTTCATGCCACGCTTTTCGAGTCCTGGGGAACCCCCGGCATAGACCTCTTTGCGATGACTAACAACACCGCTTGCCCGCGCTTCTGCAGCCGCAGTAGTCATGATCCCCGCTCCCTCACGGATGCCTTCCTTCTCCCATGGACGAGCGACCTTCTATACGCTTTTCCGCCTCTCCCTCTGCTAACGAGGGTGATCTCCAAGATCGACAGGGAGCGTGCCAAATGTATCCGGATCGCATCTTGGTTGCCGTGGCAGCTCTGGTTTCCTCTTCTCCTGACACTGTCCCGCAGAGAGTACCGCCGCCTGCCGTCCAACCCGACGCTGTTAACACAGGAGTCGGGCTCGATTGTCCATCCGTCCCCTCGAATGTTCCGCCTCACAGACTGGCGCATCCGCTGAATGATCCTCGACAACTTCCCCCCGAGGTAGCGGCAGTCCTGCTGGCAGCCCGCAAACCCTCCACTCAAAGGTCCTATGTGTCCAAATGGTCGACTTTCTCCACATATGCCACGACCCATGGCTTCGACCCCCTCACCTGCCCCGTCGCCGCCTTGCTGACCTACCTTCACTCACTGATGTCGCGGGGACTCTCCTTCTCCTCAATTAAGGTGCACCTCGCCGCCATCGCTGCACACCACCCAGCCCCCCCACTGGGAACCCTCTTCACCGACCCACTGGTCCGCACGTTCCTACGCGGCCTCCGTAATATTCTTCCCCCACTACTCCCACTGGTACCGGGCTGGGATCTCCCACTGGTCCTCCAGGCCCTAACGAAGCCCCCCTTCGAGCCACTAGCCACCGTCGATCTCCGGCTCTTCTCCTGGAAGACTGCCTTCTTGGTCACCATTAACTCGGCCCGCAGGGCCAGCGAACTATGTGCCCTCAGGGTTGACCCTCCGTTCCTGGTCTTCCACAAAGACAAGGCAGTCCTTCGACCGGGCCTAGCATTCCTACCCAAGGTAGTATCTGA
This sequence comes from Shinisaurus crocodilurus, assembly GCA_021292165.1. NCBI lineage: Eukaryota > Metazoa > Chordata > Lepidosauria > Squamata > Shinisauridae > Shinisaurus > Shinisaurus crocodilurus. The sequence goes on along the minus strand of CM037879.1, from coordinate 165,504,173 downwards.
TTTCCACCTCGGACAGGATATCGTTCTCCCAGTTTTCGGACCAGCTCTTTTCGCTCCTCCCAGTGGTTATTCGTCTGCTACAGCGGCCGCCTGAAGGGATGCCTGGTGTCGGCCCAGCGTTTCGCTCCCTGGATTGTCGAGTCCATCCAATTGGCTTACGCCTGCTCAGGTCGCACTCTCCCGGGACCGGTATGGGCACACACTACCTGAGCCCAGTCGACATCTACCGTCTTCGCAAGGGGCTTGCCGATTCCAGAACTGTGCAGGGCAGCCACATGGGCCTCCCCCTCCACATTCGTCCGGCACTACCGACTAGACGTACGTTCCAGGGCACCTACCGCCTTCGGCAGAGCTGTATTGTCTTCGGTGCTGTCATGAGGAGCGCCACCCCCCACCTCCGGTAAGACAGCTTGTTATTCTGCCCATATATGTGTGATGCACAGAGACCACGAAGAAGAAAGACAGGTTGCCTACCTGTAACTGTTGTTCTTCGAGTGGTCATCTGTGCAATCACACAACCCGCCCACCGGCCCCTCTGGGTGTTGCTCCTCTCGACTTAGCCTGCCTCTTGGGCCTCAGCCCTGAGGCCCACACGATAAACCTCCCTTGGGCCCGAGGCCGATTCTTCGGTTTCGAGGAACTGAGGGACCGAGCGGGAACCGCTCCTAGGAGCAGGCGTGAGGGGGAGGAGCTCCCACCCAATGTTCATCTATTCAGCTATTGGATTTTCCGAACGCACTCCGCGCAGGCGCAGAGAGCCCATATATGTGTGAATGCACAGATGACCACTCAAAGAACAACAGTTACAGGTAGGCAACCTGTCTTTATTACTACTAAATGATTATTTATCCAAACAAGTTGTGCCCTGGCACTTCTGAAAGTGAAATGTTATATGTAATCATAAGAACTGTATTCAGACCCCAAAGGCCCATCCAGCCAGATCCACAGGAAAACTCATAAGTATGGCCATCCTTTGTTAATCCTGGCATCTGGTAGCTATGCTTTCTTTGAACCTGATGGTTGCTGTTCTGTCATAACCATAACCTGGCTATTATAGACCTAACCTAGTAATCAACCAGCGTATCAAGGATTTTTATCATAGTAAATGATTATTGTCAACTTGAAAGTCTGATGTAGATATATTTAGAATAGAATACCATATTCTTGCTGTTAAGTCGTGATAAGTGCTAATGAAGGTTGGACATGACTTCCATTTTAATTCTAATTTAATAAAAACACAGGAAATATTTTACAAAGATTTCAAGATTTCTTTCCCATACAGAGTAGCATATATCCTCAAGAATAAAGGGAGAGGAGAGGATACCTTAGTATTTATTTATTATTAATAATATTTATATACCACTCAATATTCAAAATCTCAGAGTTGTCCACATACAATATTAAAAGTCACATTTAAATTCGGTATTGAAATACTGTAAAAAGCAATTTCAACTAAAACAACAAAACAAATATATTTAACACTATTAAACTACTACTAGTAGAGCCTGGGATAAGAACATAGAACTGTATCCAACATAACACTAGCAGGAAAAGTATATGGGGTGGTTTTCCACTAGTGGTTGTATGTTCCATTAGTGATTGCAGAAGTGCTAGTGAAACAACTAGTGCAACTAGCACAAGCAACAGCATAGTGAAGTTGTAATGAGTGGTGAAAGTCCTTCTGTAATGGCATGTGCTAGCAGAATCAAAGTATTGGATTAGACAAGTGTGCAAGGATGAAAAAAGGGTTTACACAAGAGGGGAGAAGCTTTCTGCTAGTGTAATGACACCATTGAATACAACCTGTTGAAACTAAAACTGTCAATCACCACCATTTTTTAAGATATACATGGTGGGTTCAACATTTGAGAATCATTTGCAGCAACATAGCATAGATCAATCATGTAGTGGGTGGCTTTTATTTATTTATTTATTTATTTATTATATTTATGCCCCGCCTTTTTTCCTGCAAGGAACCCTAGGCGGCTTACATAATCCTCCTCCTCCACTCCTCCATTTTATCCTCACAACAACCCTGTGAGGTAGGTTAGGCTGAGAGTCAGTGACTGGCCCAAAGTCACCCAGTGAGCTTCATGGCCAAGCGGGGACTAGAACCCGGATCTCCCGAGTCCCAGTCCAACACTCTAACCCAGTGATGATGGCGAACCTTTTTGAGCCAGAGTGCCCAAACTGCAACACAAAACCAACGTATTTATTTCAAAGTGCCAACACTGCAATTAAACCTGAATACCGAGGTTTTCGTTTAGAGTTGAATCGCACAAACCACCACAGCTTAAATCACACCACCTCCAAGCTGCCAGTGCATCCTCGTGGCAGGAGGCGCCCGGGACCCCTGCCTGATCTCGCTCCTCTTGCGTGCCCACAGAGAGGTCCCTGCGTGCCAGCTGTGGCACACGTGCCATAGGTTTGCCATCACTGCTCTAACCACTACGCCACACTGGCTTGTGCAACTTCCTGGTTTTGATGTTCTTGAATATAAGTTCAAGAAGACTTCCCAGTGTGCTACTATGGTTTATAATGTTAGTTTTTGGGGGTCTGTGTTCACATCCCTGCTTAGCTATTGGACAAGGTGTGTCAACAACTTGAGCATGTTATGATCTCTCTCTCCTACCCTAACCTACCTCAGGGACTATTTGAGGGTAGATTAGACTGCACTGAAAAGTGCCCAAAACTTTATTAATAGTGGAAATTTAAAATGATATAACTTCATGCAAACAACAAACTTTACCCTAGGATACTGTGAGAATAATTATTCTAATAATCCATTGTAGAACAGAACTCAAATTTACAACCAAGATGGGGGCATTTCTTGAATTACTAGTTCAAGACATATGATTATAATTTGGCAGACGGAGAGTGACATATCAAAGAGATTTTGGCAGAGAACATGGAGGGTGGAAGACAAGAATCAGGGCAATTAGGTTACAGAGCTTGCAATTGACACATTAGGAAAAATAAAACAAAGTTCCAAGAAGTTATAAATCTGTGCCACTAAGGCCGTGATCCCATGCATATTTACCAGGGAACAAGCCTCATTGACCTAAGTAAAACGTACTTCTGAGTAAATATTAATAGGGTCACTCTGCATGTATTACGTAGTTCGTGCTACTGTCCACCCATTTCAGTCTGCTTATAATCACCACAGGCTTCTTAAGAGAAAATGACTTGCTTTCTTAAATACATAACATAAAGAGATTGTAAAATAGGAGTATGGGGAAGAGAAATACAGTTGGAACATAATTTCAGCCTTTAAAAGCGATGCATGCCTAAAATAGCCACAGTAGAATTGAATGACCAAAAAACAAACAGCCAATGTGCTTGTGACTTGCTGCCAAAAAGGAAAAGAAAAGAAAGGAGATATCTCTTCGGAACAATACAAGTTTTGAAAACTGTGGTAGGTTATTAAGATGCCACTGTTGAATTTTTTTCCAGGTTTATGCTCGAATGTCGGAAGTCTTGGGAATAACAGATGATAACCAAGTTCTAGACACATTTATGGCAAAAATGTGAGTGTGCATCTGAGTTTTCTTCTATAGTGGTGTTTGTACCCAAAGTTTAAAATGTAAATGATGCTAACAGTTAATGCCTTAATTTTTAAAATTTGAAATTTAATATGTGCATACAATCCATAAAACCTTTAGTCTCCGCTTCCCCTACTGGTCTGTTTTCCTTGGCACTAGTTAACCATGTTCTCCTGTTATTTCCATACTGATTGTAATTCTGATTGTCATTTTCATAGTTTTCTTTTAAATGCTGGTCATAATACATTGTAAAATTTTGCAACACATTTTGACGTTCTAGATAGCAGCTTGATAGATTGATCCCAATCCTTCTCTGGAAGGAATAATAACAAGATAGCTGTGAGAAGAAAAGGTCTTCCTTCTCATGCAGAGTTGCCACTGTCTGGAAAGTCAGGGAAATTGGGCTAAAGTCAGGGAAGGTCAGGGAAATTGTGATTAAATCATACTTGTGTAATGGATTTTTTGAGATTCTGCTGCAAAAGGACAGTCTGCACTTGAGGCAGTTGGAGTAGAGAAGCGGCAGAATAAAAGTGTAATGTAATGATACACTCATGTTCCATAATACGTTTATAAGATTTTGAAAATGTTTATTGGCTGCTGGTTGTTAACAGTAAAACAGAATAAAATGAACCTGCATGTGATAGCCTTGTTTTATTATACAGAAGCTGACTGGCTTCTTGCACACCAGGCCTGTGGCTCATGCTGGCTCAGCTTGTCTGAGTGTGGAAAGCTAAGCAGGGTCAGGCCTGGTTATTACTTGGATGGGAGACCCCTCCTCTAGTTTCCTGCATTGAGCAGGGGGTTGGACTCGATGGCCTTGTAGGCCCCTTCCAACTCTATGATCTATGAATCTATGAAACTAAATAATTTGTGCATTCAAACAAACTGGAATCAGTTTCAATTGATTTGAAGATGTGAATATGCCCATGTGCTCCCCTCACTTTTCCAAGTGTGGATAACCCAGGGGCACATGAAGTCCCCCCCCAAACCTGGGGATCTTGCAGAAAAGTGTGTTTTGGGGGCCACCCCCTCAATTGCCCCCCCTTTCCAGCAGGATCCTCGGCAGGGTTTTGAGGTGATCACAAGTCCCAAGTGCCCCCTCAGTTTTGCCATTGACCCCAAGTTGCTAGCAAAACTTGGGGGGATTCTCAGTGCCAAGGTTTCGCAAGTTTGACATTACTTTGACACATGTCAAACCGAGCTCTCCCTCCTGTCAGTGGGGATCCCCTCCAATTTTGAAGGTTCCCCTGATGCTAGCAGCAGGCGGACACTTGCAAAACTGGGGCCCCACTAAGGACACCTGATCTCCCTCAAAGAAACAAAGGGATCACGCTGAAAAAAGGGTGGAAAGAGCCCCTTTCTGCAAACTGCAATCTCCCCGGGCTTTGCAAGGAGCTGACAGGTCCAGACCTGTCAGACCTTTCAGCTCCTTCTGAAGGGGCGGAATACTTAGCTGCAGTCTGGGGTAGGCACTGTATAGGGTGGTTGCCTGCTGGATTTGGCCAGGCAGCACCCACTATGGCCAGTCCCTAGCCCAGGGACCCCCTTGCGCTAAACCACCCTGCCTGATTTGCGCAAATCGGGCAAGTCAAGTTTTTAAAAAATGAGCGTAATTATTTGCATACATTATCATTACATTTATTTATTTATTTATTTTAAAAAGGAGGTGACCACAGGCAGCCCCTCCAGGGTACTGCGGAGGGTCCTTGGGGGGGCACCTTGTGGATGCCCCCATAGGGATCATGAAAGCCTGCTTGACAGCTGGATTTCATGCTCTCCCCCAAAAAGTTTTTTTTTAAAAAAGGTCATGCTGTGGCAGCCCAAAATGGGTTGCAGCGGGGAGCAGGGGAAGCCTTTGCCAGACACCTCAAAGTGCCACTCAGGGTTGACCCATGATGGGTCATATCATCTGGGTTCGGATGACATGACAACCAGGGATGTTGAAGAGTCCTTGGTTTCGAGTCACAACAAGTCTTTGGACCCAAGTCCCGAGTCCTTGGTCCAAAATGGTGACTCACGAGTCACGAGTCACTCCCAAAGCTGACTCCATTAGTCCCTATTAAAATCAATGGGTTTTTCCCCCCAACAAAATAAGGCTACTTCAGATGTGTGGCTTAAATAAATTCTAGGCACAAGTGTGCCTTTTTATTTCAAAACTCTGCAACTGATTTTGGCAAGAGCAGACCAGGCAGACAAACCCAAAATAACCAGACAGGCAGAGGAGGCAGGGAACCCCAAAGCAGGCAGGCAGGCAGAGGCGTTTGTCTTGGCCAATTCAAACTGTGGAACTGGTTAAGAAGAGACCAGGCAGGCAGAGGAGGCAGGGATCCCCAAACAGGCAGGCAGAGGCAGCCAAACCCAAAATGTCTGAAAGGTTGCATTTTGGGAAAACGATTTTAAAAAATAAACTTGCTGTACTTGGTAAAACCTATCCATGTTGACATTTGAGGAACACGATTTTGGAACACGAGTCCTTGGTCTCGAGTCCCGAGTCGAGTCTCGAGTCCCATTAAAAATATTGGGACTCGAGTCTGACTCGAGTCAGAGGGGGGACTCAGTCCGACTCACGAGTCGAGTCCTGGAGTCCGAGTCCCCATCCCTGATGACAACCCATCATGGATCAAACAGACCCTACTAAAAGCCATGGCTTACCAGGGTGGCTTATGACAAACCCATCCCGGGTTTGCATGACATGACAACCCACTGTGGTGTATAAGCCACGGTGGGTTGTTGTGTGTCGTGTGAACCCAGTCTCAGTGTTTAAAGCAGCTCATACTGAAGCTCCTATTTTGACCCCCCAAAAATTGCCTTGTAGTACTTGTGTAATTTTAAGCCATTAACCGTTATTTAATGTAATGTAACCTATGAATTCTTTTGACCGCGTTATTTTTAAATGGTGGTCAGGGAAATTGACAAAAGTTTGTCAGAGGAAGTCAGGGAAATGGAAAATGAAATTTTAGTGGCAACCCTGTCATGGCTTTTTTGTCATTATTCCTTCCACAGAAGGATTTCTCTGTAACTTGTGTTACAGAGGAAAATTCAGTTTTTGCTTCCATAGGATTTGACTGCCTAGGAGTGTCTACTATCAGCTTAAGCTGGTATGCCTACTGTGCCCATTTATGGACAGAAATAGCCTGGCCACTGTGATCCACAGTACCTATAGGACTGGTTTGGAAGCTGTAGCTAGCACAGAATACAGCAACTAGGATACTGAATGGGGTACCTTACCACACACATATTACCCTTGTATTAAAGGATCTAGGCTGGCAGTTTACTACCAAGCTAGGTTTAAAGTGTTGGTATTAGTATACAAAACCCTGTACAACTGGAGACCAGGTTTCCTCAACAAACATCTCCTGTTTACCAACCTCCCAGGCCACTATGATCTTCGTGGAAGGCTCTGTTGCCCATGTTGTGTAGACCTGGCATAAGACTTCCTGCTGCAGGGGAGGGGGAACGCAAGCTGCTGCATGCCACTGGTGGTGGGGATGTGCTGTGCTGCTGCACGCTGTGTGCCACTGCTGGGGGGGGCACACATTGCTGGGGGGGGAGTAAGAGCTGTCATGCTCTGCTGCTGGGGGGATGAACATGAGCTGCCCCATCAACTGCCCACTGACAGGTCCTTTTTCAGAGCGAGGCATTGTTGGGGAGGTGGCCCTGGAGACTGCCTCTGCCACAGCAGCACAGGTGATCTCCAGGGTCACTTCCCTGCCAGTGCCTTGCTTTGAAAAAGGATCCCTCAGAGTGAGGCATTTGGGCTGGGGGGCTGCTCTGTGGGCACTGCATGGTGCTCTCTTGCTGAGACTTTTGCTGAAGAGCAGTCGCCTGCCTATGTGTTACTCAGCGTGAGGCATAGGGTGGGTGGCAGTGGCAGTGCAGCTGCTCCAGATAGCTGTAGTGGCTGCTTCCCTGGAGAGTGGCCATCAGGCTCTCCAGAGCACCCGCCCTATGCCTTACTTTGAGAGGCATAGGGTGGTGGTGGCATGACTCCCGGTGGTAGGCACGCAGGATCCACCGCCCTTCCCAAGCTGCTGCCTGAGGCAGGGGATTCACCCCGCCTCATGGGAGGGCTGGCCCTAATGCCTTGGCCTATGTATTTCCATTTGGCAGCATCATGGAGATGGGCTTTTTCTGTGGTGGCGCCTGCCCTGTGAAGTGATCTCTCCTCTGTGGTACATCAGGCCTCAACACTGGCATGTTTTACTTGTTTATTGAAAATGAATCTTTTTACTTTGGCTTTCCCCTAGCCATGAGCTGTTTTGAACTATCTCTAACATTGTATTCTTGTATTTATTTATTTATTTATTGTATTGTTTTATGGTGTTGTAGTAAACCACTTTGGGATTTGTGCAAATGAGAAGTGGTATAGAAATATTACAAATAAATAAATAAATAAGTTATAGTGTTTGATCTTGGTTTGCAGGCAAGCACAAATAATACTTTGCCTGATCATGAAATGTCTGATACAGTTTGCTTCAAACCAGGACAGATAGGCTAGGAAACTGAGCTATGAATCAGGAAGTAACCGGTTTGAATCTGCAATGAACTTACTAGGTGGCTTTGGGCAAGCCTTTCTCTCTCTCTTTCTCTCTTTCTCTCTCTCTCTCTCTCTCTCTCTCTGTGTGCGCGCACGTGCGCGCCTCAGCCTGTAATATGGGGGATAATAATACAGACTTAACATATGGGATTGTTGTAAGGATTACAACGATATAATGTAGGGGTGCAGGACCTCTTTCAGCCTGAGGGCTGAATTCCAATTTGGAGAAGCTCTGGGGGCCACATTCCAGTGGTGGGTGGGGTTGAAGGCAAAGTGGGCGGGTCCAAAAAACCAAATATACCAGCCTACTTTAGCTTAAATCTCTCACTGCCAGCAACAAAGCCTTAGGAGAGGCATTTCAACCTTTTAGAATGGGGGGAAACTGCACAAAAGCAAGGAAACCACCAGTCAACCAGCAGTTGGGGTGAAGGGAGTGGGGCCTAGGGAAGGGTGCATGGCCTTCTGTGGAAACTCAGAGTGCCAAATTAGGACCCCCAGAGGACTGGATTTCGTCCCCAGACATATCCAATTAAAAAATAAAATTAATAATATTTATTGTCTCCCCCCACCTTGAGTTTTTTCCCAATAAAAATGATTCATTGAGAACACTCTCATTTGGAAAGAGGAGAGGTAGTAAAGCAAAACAGGGCATAGTTATTCCTAGGCTAATTGTGTGTACATGGCCATAATTATTTGTGCACCTATTCTGCCACAAAGTACTTTGAAGATCATTTTATGATCACTATTCCTATAATGAAAGGAATAGTGCCTTCTTACTTGCCACCACTAGAAAAGTTAAAACAGAAAGGGATGCATACTGTTCAGGGTTCAAGCTGCTTTAATGCTTTCAGATGATACTGTGTTTTTCCTTTGTCCATATATGATCTTTTAAACTTTGTAAGCCACTCTGGCAGCCTTTTTTTTTTTTTTTTTGGCTGAATGGCAGGGTAAAAATACTGTAAATAAATAATGAATAAATGTTTAGCAACAGTTAATCTTTCAAGTGATTTGCAGCCACTTATCACTCAATCTTCCCTATTGCAAGGCAGAACTATGCTGAAGACCCTTGAGACAACACAGGACAATGACTATTTCCATGCCTTTTTATCATAAATTGCTTTGGGGATGGTTTCATGGGGAAGCGTTATACAAATTTTATAAATGGACTTGCATTTTTTTCTTGTGTAACTCAAGATGCCATCATTTTGTAGACATCCTTTACATTAGGTATATTTGAATAGCACAAGAATATTGAGAACTAAAAAGATTTCTACAGTTCGCAGGTAGCTCACGTCCTTAGTGTCAGCTGCAATTTAGCCTAACCAATCACCCCAATTTAGTAGTATCTCCATGTGCAGGTAGGAGTGCCAATACATAGACACATCTTCCACTTCAGATCCAGGGGCATCATCGCATTGCATGCATGGAGCTGGTTCTGACACTGAAGCCAGTGAGAAGACCCATGGAGTACACAGGTTCTGCTTGTATGCTGGAGCTCCTACAGCTCTTTGGATCAGAACCAATCATGCTTGATATCTTAAGCAACATATGGGTACAATGGGGACTTGGGAATAGTAAGGAATGAATGTGCTCACTAGTGTGTGTTGGATCATAAAATGACTATATCATATGATAATTTTTAAAAATAATAGATTGATGAGTTAACTTAATAGATGGAATACAGCCCTAACTGTATATCTATATTTAAGTAGACATTTGGCTAGAAAGCATGTTTGTAAAACTTTCTTCTTCTTTTTTTAATTCTAGTGTTACAAATCTTAAATACTGGGGACAATGTGAGCCTGTGATTTCAAGAACTCTTCAGTTTCTAAATGATCTTTCCGTTGGATATCCTTTTAATTGTACATTGCAGGTCCTACACACTGAACAGTTTAGAATACTCTAGACTGTTAGTCGTTTCTTGTTGACTTTTTCATGTTGAATAATTTTAATATCTGTGGGAATAGTTAATATTTAAATATTAATTCAGCTTAGCCCTTTCAGTGCTTAGTACATTTTAAAAATGCTCTCTTGCTATTTTGCACACAGTTTTCCTCTCAAATTAATCTGGTTCTGGTTTCTGACTTTAATTGGTTGGTAAAAGCTGGGATACTGAATTAAAACCAAAGAGGACTAGGGGCATTTTGGCGTGACTCCAAGTGCCATGTGCCTATATGTGGATTTCCCTTTTCTTGGTTTAATTTTGCTAATGTAGTTTGATAACCTAAGCCTGTTGAGCACTTTTGTTAAACATCTGGGGTCAGTCACAACGGCCCAGTTTTCACAATTATTGTGGCTTAAACAAGTTACAGTGGCTTGTTTAAGCTACAGTGCGTGCCAGGCACCATTTGCCTAATTACCCACCCAAGCACAGTTTTTCATGTCATCCGTTCCCCATCCCTGGCCTAGTCCTTTCTCTGCTACACCCCTTCCCACTAACAGCCTATCTGATTCATGAGGCCTTGTGTGCTGACACTTGTAACTTCTGAACAGTTTGGATGACCTTGAACATTTGTGGTCAATATCTAGATGTCATTTATTTCAGTAAAGTGAACCCAGAGGTCTTATACCCAATAACTCAGGAGGTTTCAAAAACTGCACCCTGTATTTATCTCTGTGTTTATCCCCCCCCCCCCGCAATTATATTCTGTGCTTTCATTTGAGGCCTTGTGCATCTTTCTATTTACCATGGTAAGTACCCTATTAGATTATCCCAAGCTTGTCTTTCATTTCATAAAGATGTATATGTTGTGGAACTAAGGAGTTTGAGAAAAGGAAAAGGAAACATGCACTTGCTCCTCCCATCCCCTCCCCCGAAGGCCTCCCTCCACCCCCGTCAAGTAGACTCACACACCTGCATAGATGCCTCTTCCGATCACAAATGGGAAACACACATGGTAATACTCTTCTGCTGCCCTTGGCTGCCTCTCTATCCTTATGGTAAAGCAACAACTATAGCAGTTGCCAGCGGCTGTTGAGACTACTAGAATCCCTGATGCTTGCTTCACCGTGTTCATTTGGCCGAATGCTCAGCCTATCCCTGGCTTTGGGGCCAGCTGTGTGGCGTAGTCTGGGCTTCTGGGAGAGCATGCAGTTGTTGCACTGCCTCCCACAGCTCAGTGCCATCTCCTGCTGAGCACCGCAGGGGCAGGCTCAGCTGAGCGTTCAACTGATCGTACTTAAGTGGGCTTCTGGTTTAATGAACCAGCTAACATGGTGTGATGTAAACGTATGTTTACATGCTTTGTTCTTGTAATCAGATACAGGATGTGTATGAGAAAGAAAGTGCCACTTTCATGTGACAAAGTCAGAAGAGAAGAGGTTATTGTGTTGCATTGCTAAAGGCTAAAAATGATTGGTTTTCTGGCGGTGTAATAGTGTTCAATAAACTAAAGGTCAACAAGAAGTTCAACATTAAATATTTTTGTTAAGATAGGAAGATAACCAAGTGATAAGCATTTCATTAATGCTTCTGTTTCTGAAATGGCTGTCTCTTATACCCTGTGGAGTCCGCCCCCTGCAAGTTTTAGTTTATTCCTTCCTAGGGGTTTGGGGCAGGTAAACCTACTTTAGAATGGGAGCTAAGTATAAAATAGTTACTAAACTACAATAAATTTTCCTGTGAAGGCTGCACTTCACCCTTCAGTTCTGGGACTGGGACTTTATGTACAAGATCACTCTGATAGCCATCCACCTGGCTTAGGATAGTCAGCCCAAATGGAAAGGTCCGGGCAAGGCAGTTGCAAACGAAGAATTGTGATCTTCTTCATGGTCTGTGTGCAGCCTTTCATATGGGTTCGGTGCCTGCACAGAGCTTAATCTGGGGAAATTTCTAAAGCTAGGCAAGAGTTTTGAGCTCTCACGCTCCATGCGTGCACTGAAGGGGGTGTGGTTCCCACCTTCGTGCTCAGTTCTCTTTCAAACACAACAGCAGTAGGACATCAGGGAACTTTGCTGCATATAGCTAGAAAAAAGGAAAACTCTTTTACTTTGATTATTTTATTCTGACTCTTCTGTCTACTTAATATTTCCATACTCTGCAGTTTGTATTTATTTTATTTTTTCAGTTAAGAGCCTCTAGTGTCCCTTTTGCTGCTTAGAAGCTGGCTTTCTTTTGATAGTATTCCTCTTGTGGGAGCAAACTTCCATTCAAACTTCCACTGATGGACGGAAACAGTTTGTGTCTCCTTTGCCTTGGATAGTCTACTTGTTAGGTACAGAGAAAGTGAATTGCCGGAAGGGTTGTCTTTGGGAGAATGGCACTAGAAGCAGCAGATGCTGAGAGCCTGTAGTGTTTATGCCTTCAAAATTTGGCTCAGCTCCATCTATTGCTCTTTTGATGGCCACACTCTCCTCTGGCTCTGTCACAACACTGCCCTCTAGCAGATTTGGTTGCTCTTCAGATACAATGTCAATATTTCCTCTTCCGCTGTATTAGGACCATCCGCTTTGGTATCAGCCTGGTACTGATCAATCTCCCCACTACTCAAGCTGCTCCACCGGCTTCGGGGTTGAAGGTGGTCATCTGACTTCCAGCCAAGGTTTCTAAGTGGCATGCATCTTCAGCATCTGCTCCTAAAAAGGAGGAGGAGGAAAAGACTCAGTTGGTATCAATTTCCTTCCAATCAGGAGCAGTTGGCCACACAACAGAAGTTGTCTGTGCAGCAAGTGTCACTTGCTTATCAGCAGAAGCATTGGGGTTGTCTCTACATTGGTGTTCCTTGGTCCACTGTATAGAGAGAATGATACATCAACACATTCAGAACAGTTGGCTGTGGCCAAGGTGTTTCACAACTTTAACTGCTCTGTTCACAACAGAGTAATTCAGGTGGTCACAAGTGTGCACGGGGATGAGTTCACCTACTCAGCTGCACTTCACCCTTCAGTTCTGGGACTGGTACTTTATGTACAAGATCACTCTGATAGCCATCCACCTGGCTTAGGATAGCAAGTGTCTGCTGGATGTCCTCTGATGGAGTACAGTGCCCTGGATAGTGCACATCCTCTTCCATCACTGGGGCACTCCACTATGTCTTCGCCATGCATGCCCACAAACTGTGCAGCTTGTATTGAACGGGGATAGAAGAGAATTCTCTAGTGGGAAGATTGCTTTACCAGTGGTCAGAGGTGTTCCTATGCATCAAGGGTAGGCAACGGGGTACCCTCCAGATGTTTTGGACTACAACTCCCATATTCTTCTTCGTGGTCTCTGTGCATCACACACATGATTGAGTAGTCCATCTCGGAGGACGATTTGGTTTGCGTACGCTCAACTGTCGCCGTGGCAGTTTGTGCTGATTGCTCTGTTATTGGGCGTTCTGCAGTAGGTACACGCTCAGACTCTGCCGGTAGTAGTCGAGGCGGAGAAGAGCGATAGCTATAGGATGGCGATCTAGATCGACGTCGTGGAGAAAGGGTTGGTCGTTCTCGACGTCGAGGCGACAGACCGTGTCGATGATAATATCCAACATGACTGGCGGATCAGTGGCATGGGTCCTCATAGGTGTAGCTGGAATAGTAGGACCTCGAAGCAGAGGCAATTGAATATATCGAGCCCTCTCAAAAGACCAGAGATCAAGATCGATATCTGTCATAGCGGCTCGCAATCGTTGGGCTATGCCGCAGTGACAAGGTCTCTCGCCGTCGTGATGTGGTTTCTCGCCGTCTCGATCCCGTACTCGAGATCGAGTACGGGATCGAGAGCGTGACCTATCTCATGCCGGTTGTTGAGGCAACTGAGGAAAAATAGATGGCGAGTCCACAATTTCGCCGTCCGAAACGGACTGGGCCCTCGGAGTGTGGAAAGCTAAGCAGGGTCAGGCCTGGTTATTACTTGGATGGGAGACCCCTCCTCTAGTTTCCTGCATTGAGCAGGGGGTTGGACTCGATAGCCTTGTAGGCTCCTTCCAACTCTATGATCTATGAAATCTCGTAGCTTGAGGCCGAGGTTCCGTCGACTCCAGGACTGCATCATTAGATGGGACCAATTCGTGCACCAAAGGAGACACTGGGTGGGCAGTGTGTGTCCTTGGGCTAGATGGTCACGTCGACACGGCGGCACTAGCAGAGGCCTCTGTAGTGACTGGCCGGTCTGAAGCTGGAGCTTTGGTTGTGGAACGTTCCCCTAAGGCGTTCAGGCTTTTCTCCTTTTTCTTTTTAAGTTGCTCTTTTGTTTTCTTGGCCTTTTAAGCTAATTTCTTTGCTAGATAGGCCTCCCTTGTTATGGTGGAAGATGGCTTCGATCCTGAAGCGGGACAAGATCCTCCAGGCCTTTTTCAGGAGTTGGGGAACTCGCGGAAAGGGATTTCTCCCACATGAGCACCCTTAATTTCATAGCTCGATGTTTTCTCGCCTGCTTTGTGAAAGCTTGACAATGAGGGCAAGTTTCCATAATATGTGCTTGCCCTAAGCAGAGCAAGCACAAGGAATGGCCGTCCGCTGGTGGTATTTTCGTTCCGCAGTGAACACATTTATGGAAAGGAGCCTTAAGAGACATAGTGGAAAGTGAAAGAGAAAGCGAAGGCCGGAGAAGAATGGGGGGGGAGAGAACGGTGATAGCAAGAATTTTTTTTTTTTTTTTTTTTTTTTAGAAACAGTCTAGTTGACAGATAGATAGAAATTATGAAGAAAACTGTGGAGATTTAGTAATATAGAAGTATAAAATGCTCAGTAGATAGATCGAGAGAGAGATATTCCTGAAAACGAACCACTCGCAATGGCGGTCGAAGAGGGAAAGGGCGGGAGCCGCGCTAAGGAGCACGCACGATGGGGGAGGGGCTCCTACCCAATTTTCCTCAACTTTTAGAGTATTCCGAAATGGCCTCCGCTGCAGGCGCAGAGCCCATGTTTGTGACTGCACAGATGACCACTCGAAGAACTACAGTTACAGGTAAGCAACCTGTCCGTCCCTGACCATTGGCTATCTTGGAGGGCACCAGGTTGCCTACCTGCGCTTCCCTCCAATCCCTTTCCTCATTCCCACAGTGGCAAAGATAATCAGGAATTGAGCGCATTGCATCCCATTTATCAGTTGGCATTGTTCATGATGCTGATGCTCATTTCGAATCTGTCAGAGTATGTAATGTGTCCTTGAGCAGAAAGGACTATAGCAGAGCACCTGTGAACAGCAGTTCTGTTAGGGAGTGAAACTTGTTAAAGTCGGGCAGTGTGCCCAAGGTCATAAACAGAGTGTTGAGTGGGGAGGAGTTATATGCTGTAATATTCTCTCCCCACTAGTCTTTGACTCTTATGCGTTTTGTGCCGTGCATGGGGAGCCTTGCACTGAGATGTATAGCTGTATATTGTAATGGATCTATGCGTGCAGAACCTCAGTAAAAGTTTCTACTGATGAACTCACGTCTCCTCGTTATTCTCTGAGCTTGCACACAACAACTCCTAACTCTGCTACGTGGGGCGACAGCAAACTTCCGACAGGTCATGGGCCCAGATTCTTCAGCTGCGCAACGCTGTGTTTCCTGGTGAGGAGGTGTGCATTGCAACCGAGGATAGTCCTTTTTGCTTTGTGAGACAGTTGGAGGAGCAGTGGTTTAGCTGCATTCATATCTCCGGAAAGCTGGCTCACGGGAGAAAGCTGGAGGACGAGACAGACGGAATAAAGTCGGAGGAAGAGGAGGAAGAAGGTGAGGAACAGCTGATACAACCTGCTCCCAATATTGAAGACATGGCAGCCCCTCAGCAACCTCTCGGTGTGTATGTTGAGAGACTTAACAACCACAACTATCTCTCATGGGAGTTTAAAATGAGAATGTTGCTGAAAAGAGAGGATTTATGGGAGGTGGGAGTGAATGCTCCTCCGGCAGCGCCTAGTCCTGCGGAACGGAGACTGATGGACAGAGCCCACTCTTTAATTGTTTTGGGGCTTGAAGATTCGCAATTAATGCATGTTAGACGGCTTCAGACAGCTGCAGAATGCTGGACAACACTGAGGCGGATACATGTACGTACCACAGCTGGAACTAAAATAGCACTGGCATGGCAGCTGTATAACAAAAAGTTACAAGAGGGAGAAAAAGTATCTGAACACTTGCAAGTGATCACTGGATTACTGGCTCAGCTTGCTGAAAGGGGCCAGCAATTAGAAGAAATCCAGCAGGTCCAGATTGTTATTTCTTCTCTTGATTCTTCTTGGGACATTTTGGTGGCCAGTCTTGAGGCCATGCCAGAGGATCAGCTTACAATGGAGTACCTGTCAGGACGTCTGATTGAAGCTGAGGCAAAAAGGCTGTTAGAGCTGGAAGAAGCAGCTAAGAACAACCTTGCATCTGGCCGTATGGGAAAACGTGGAAATGACACAACCAAAGGAAAAATAACACCTCAGAAGGCTGGAGAAGACGGAACAGAAAGAGCTATGGTCATCGTGAGGAGATGTTATCGTTGTAATAAACCAGGACATATTCGGCGAGATTGTCGAGCCAGATTAACTTCAAAGCCTGACCGGGAGAAGAAAGAAATGCAGTCGGAACGGAGGGGGGAGAAATCTACTCTATTCTCGGCTGCTGTGGAGTTGGACAGAAAACTTGGCACGGACTCTTGGATTCTGGACAGTGGAAGTTCAAGAACTATTTGCAACTCCTATGAACAATTTGTCAAGTTTACTCCTGGCTCCAAGGACAACAACAGTAAGACTATAGCGTTGGCAGATGGCCATAAATCGCCTATCTTGGGGGAGGGGACTTGTAAAATTAATTGTCTTAGCAATGTAATGCAGGGTGTATTATTTGTGCCTACTTTAGATTACTCACTGCTAAGTGTATCGTCCTTGATTGCAAATGGTTATAATGTCAGTTTTTCACAAGAAGGTGGTATTGTGTCAAAGGCAGGGAAAATAATTGCCTCAGGAGAGTTAATTAATGGTCTGTATGTGTTACAAAACCAAAATACTGAGGGAGGAGACATCCCTGCTGTAGCAAGCGTGAATGCCCCCCCACATTCGCGCTGTGCGCACCTTTTCCATAGACGGCTAGGGCACACGAATTTTAACACTATTCAAAAGATGTCTAAAGAATGTGAAGGCTTACAACCAAGCAAATGTAACAAATATTTGAACTGTGGTGTGTGCAAAGCAGCAAAGTCCCGTATCCAGCCTATAAACCGTAAATCTGACAGGCAGACTGATACACTGTTTGGGTTAGTGCATGCAGATTTATGTGGCCCTTTCCCTCCGAGCTGGGGAGAGGCAAGATATGCTTTTTTGATCCTAGATGACAAAACTAGGTTTGGTTGGGTTTATTTACTTAAGAAAAAGGATCAAGTATATTCTGTTTTCAAAAGTTGGCTGACTTATGTCCAGAGACAGTTTAAGCAAAATGTGTTGCAATTGCAAACAGATTTGGGAACTGAGTTCATGAATCATCAGTTCCAGCAACTTCTCAGTACCCAAGGTATTGTGCACAGGAAGTCCTGTGCATATTCTCCATGGCAGAACGGAACTGTTGAGAGGCATATTGGTGAATTACAGAAAATTAAGGATTGTCTGTTAAAAGATGCTGGTTTGGAATCTAATTCAAGATTCTGGGGAGAGTCATTCTTAGCAGCAAATTACTTATGTAATAGAACTTGGACAGCAGCTATAAATGATATCCCTTACACAAGGTTGTTTGGTAAACCTCCTAACTTAAAACATTTGAGAGTCTGGGGGAGTTTTGCATACGTTCACATCCCCAAAGCACAAAGGAGAAAAGGAGAACCAAAAGCTCAACGACTGCGTTTTGTGGGTTACTCTGGGACAGAGGGTTCAAAGTCATGGAGGTTTTTCTGTAGAAATAACAGGGTTGTTATCTCACAAGATGCAACGTTTGTTGAGGAGGGATGGGAAAGAGTTCATGCCAATCCTGAAGTTCTTTTTCCTGTCCAAGATAAGTCTGAGCCAGCAGCTCAGCAAGAGGCAGAAAGTGAAAGCAGCGGAGAAGGCAGCTCGAGAAGCCACACACACACACATTCCACACCCACTAGCTCAGATGAGGAGGGGCTAGGGGGGAGTGGGGGGGAAAACAGCCAAACTGAGAATGTTGAATCTGCCGTTCGCAGATCTCAACGAGCAACAAAAGGTGTACCACCAGAGAGATTTGTAGTGACTGGTATTCGAGTGTGTAATGTCACATTTAGTGAACCAGAAACTTATGCACAAGTACAAGAATTACCAGGTCCAGAAAAACAGAAATGGCAAGATGCCATGCAGGCTGAAATGACTTCATTTCAGCGCAATGAAGTTTATACACCATGTGTAGCACCACCTGGTGTAAAAGTGACGGGCAGTCGCTGGGTGTTTAAAAGGAAAATCTCTCTGAATGGGGAACAAAATTATAAAGCAAGACTTGTGGCTCAAGGGTTTTATCAAATTAAGGGTTTGAATTATGATGAGGTTTTTGCCCCAACTGCAAAAAGTGATAGTATGAGACTTGTTCTCTCATTGGCTGCACAGCAAGGTCTCATAATTCACCATTTTGATATTACCACTGCATATCTGAATGCAGATCTTACAGAGGAAATTTATATGCATCCTGCCCCTGGATTTGAAGAAAAAGCTGGGGTAGTATGGAAACTGCACAGGGCAGTGTATGGATTAAAACAATCTGCCCGTGCATGGAACAGGTGTCTCAATGACAAATTAATCCAGTTGCATTTTCAGCAGGGCATTGCTGATCCGTGTCTTTACACTAGAGGTTCAGGTTCCAGTTATATGGTGTTATTTGCTTTTGTTGATGATATACTTTGTTTATCTAGCAACATTGAACAAATTCATGAATTGGCCAGACAACTGGGAGAGAGTTTTCTCTTGAAGTCATTAGGTGAAGTGTCCCATTATCTGGGGGTTCAAGTGCTCAAAGATGACAAGGGTAACATATTGTTGAGCCAAAAGCATAAAATACTCCAATTGTTAGAATCTTATGGAATGGCTGATTGCAAAAGTGTACAAACCCCAATGACAACAGATTTTTTGCATTCTTCTGAGTCAGAGGAACATTTCCCTGACAAAGAACGTTATCAATCATTGGTTGAAAGTCTACTTTATCTTGCACAGTGGTCTAGGCCAGATTTGGCCTTAAGCGCTGGAATTTTGGGTAGATATGCAGCACAGCCCACGGTAACAGCTTGGAATGCCGCAAAAAGAGTGTTACGGTATTTAAAAGGTTCTTTAGACATGTGTCTTAAATTGGATTCAAAGAAGGCTGAAGTTCCACAGGTATGGGTGGATTCTGACTGGGGAAGCTGTACACTCACACGGAAATCTGTTAGTGGTATAGTAATAAAGGTTGGTGATTCACTCATAAGTTGGAAATCAAAGAAGCAGTCCAGTGTGGCTGGATCAAGTTGTGAGGCTGAATACACTGCATTATCACAAGCATGTGGTGAAATCACATGGTTCATTCAGGTTTTAAAAGATCTAGGCTTACAAGTAGCATTACCGGTTCACGTGTACTGTGATAATCAAGCCTGCTCTGCTTTGGCAAAATCTGAATATTTAAAGGGGCTCACAAAACATATAGCTGTGAAGTACTGCAATGTTCGTGACTATGTGCAGAAAAAGACAATTGAATTGATATATTGTCCAACAGGGCAAAATGTAGCAGATATGTTTACTAAGTCACTGCCTGGGCCAAGATTCAAAGAACTATGTTCAGAACTAGGGTTGGTGATCTTTAATAAAGGAAAATAAAAAACCCTTTCTGTCTGCGGACAAGGAGGGGTGTCAGAGTATGTAATGTGTCCTTGAGCAGAAAGGACTATAGCAGAGCACCTGTGAACAGAAGTTCTGTTAGGGAGTGAAACTTGTTAAAGTCGGGCAGTGTGCCCAAGGTCATAAACAGAGTGTTGAGTGGGGAGGAGTTATATGCTGTAATATTCTCTCCCCACTAGTCTTTGACTCTTATGCGTTTTGTGCCGTGCATGGGGAGCCTTGCACTGAGATGTATAGCTGTATATTGTAATGGATCTATGCGTGCAGAACCTCAGTAAAAGTTTCTACTGATGAACTCACGTCTCCTCGTTATTCTCTGAGCTTGCACACAACAACTCCTAACTCTGCTACGTGGGGCGACAGCAAACTTCCGACAGAATCACACCTATTACTGGCTGTTGCACAAGATGGACATATTGTCTCAGGACTTAGGTAGAGTCCTGCATCTGGATCTCCCCAGTCTCAGGATGACAGCATGGCTCATTTGCCACTGAGGATCTTCTCCAAGGGAGTTGAGGAGGTTCTACAGGTGGCTCACAGACCATCAGCCTTTGCAGTCAAGTGGGCTGAGTTTCTGAAATTTTCAACAGAAGCAGTGGTTGATGCTCCACATGCCCTATTACTACAGTGTTAGATTTTCTCTTCTCTCAAGTCTCCTGTTCTTACCAACTGAGGGCTTTTGGATCCTTCTGCTTTTTCAACAAACCCCAGATTTGTTTGTCTGATTCAGCGGCATATCGTAGAATTGGACAATAGTCTTTTTGAGGAGGGATCACAGCTCAGTGGTAAAGCAAAGTCCCAGGTTCAACCCTGGCATCTCCATCAAAAGGATCTCGGATAGGGCTGGAAAGGATCTCTGCAACAGAGAATGCTGGGCTAGATGGCCATTGGTGTGACTTGGTATGTGCTTCCTCCCCTCTCCCCGATGCCTATACAGTAATACCTTGGATTGCAAGCATAATTCGTTCCAGAACTGTGCTTGTAATCCAAAACACTCTTATATCAAAGCGAGTCTCTGGCGGGCGTGAGCAGGGTCGATTTCGGCCTGCTCGAGGCAAGTGGTTACATCCCTACACTACTTGTCTTGCAAGACCTTGCAAGTAAAAAAAAATTACAAAAAAATGCTTGTCTTGCAAAATGCTCTCAGACCAAGTTACTTGCAATCCAAGGTATTACTAGTATTTATAACTGCGGAAACCTTGAGAAACCATCTCATGGAATTTGATGTCCCTTTCATCCAGAACCTGGGTCCAAAGGTATTCAGTGTTATACTTCTCACTTTCCTTGCCTGTTCTTCCAAAATAAATGATGAAGAACCCTCTTGGTTGACAGGGAATCTTACTATATTGTGGAAGAGGCCATGATGTTAAAAAAAAAGGGGGGGGGTTATATACAAAATCGGCATTAGCTTTGATGATGAGATGATGTTTTTTTTATATTGACAACATTGAAATGAACAATATTTTGAATAAATAAAATGTGGTTACCTGCGGTATTAAATGTAATTTGATGCAAACTACTGAGATTTGTATCTTTTTTCAGTTTAGATGGGTGCAGCATAAAAGAGCTAACCTAAATGCTGTTTCACTTTATTCTTATATGTTAGTATTAGTTAAGTTTAAAATTGTGTTCTTTGGCAAATGAAAAAAGAATTCAGAAGTATTAAGACACCCACTTTTGTGCTGGAATTTAATATGCAACTTTTTATTGGAAAATAATCGTCCTTGTCTGGCAAAATCCACCATGCAATATTTCTGTTAGTCGGCATAATGTAATAAAGGCAGGGAGGGCTATTTATCACAACAAATTTTGAGGATTTCAGGATTCTTTTTATTATTTTAATATATTTCTTTGGTATTAAATCAGAAAAATGATAAATTACACCTGTCGAAGCTGTTTTTCCTTTTTGCTGGAAAATGATGTACAACCCAATTTTGCTGGTCATTTTGGCTTTTAACGATACGTATCCCCCCCACCCCCCGTTTAAAATCTATTGGCTCAGCTTTTAAAAAATAATACTGAGGTACTTTTTATTTCTTACATATGAAGTGTTTATAAATACTTCCTGGTATTGCAAACTTTGACCTTTGAACATTGCATTAGTTTATCAGAACAACTCAATGGATATGATGCTCAAGCTCACTGAACACAGGCACCCTTCCTTCTGATCAGGATTGTGCCACTGTGGTAGGTTGAGGATTAGATTTTCATTATATATAACTTTGTGGGATGTGGGAAGCATTGTGTTTTTAGAGACCACATCTTGGGAGGGCATTTTCAGCACATAGGGTACATTAAATTGTGATTAATTTGAAAAGCTAAGAATAATTAGTTTAATTTAAATGCCTGCCCATTGCTTAATTCATTCATATGCATATAATTTCCTTCCAGAATCAAGCACTACATATTCCTTGAAATTGGTACTTTTATTATGCATGGTTATATATTTCTACAGAGATTATGTAACAGTTTTATTTTTATTATTGCTATATATTTTTTTAGAAAGGATTAGATAAAAGAGCAAAAAAAATAAATAAATAGGGGAGATATTTTAAGCAACAAGGGGCAACAAATGATTTGTGTTGCTGTCTTGTTTTGCATTTATTTTAACAATTATTCTGGGCTTGCATATTTAGAAATATATTAGCCCAATTTGATTTTAAGGCTCAGTTATTTGAATTATAAATCATTATGTCCCTTCTAGCTGATCAGTCATGGAATAGCTTTGAATTCATTTACATAATGGAATGTGTTAGTGTTTCCTTTATGTCAGTACAGTCATGGTGCTCCCTCATGCATCCTCGGTTGTTTCTAATAATTAACTTTATCACAATCTTTCCTGTAACAAAATATATACAATTGCATAGTTATTTTGTGAAGCAACTGACCGCGAGGTGTCTTTCAATTATTCCAGTTGTTCTACTTCCTATGTATGTATCTTTGCAATTGTTAAAGGTTTCCTTTAAATTTAAGAGAAACACACTATAAAAAGAGTGCATAACATTCACTTTAGGTTGTTGATAAATATCCAGAAAGGTTACCTAAAAATCTTTACATTTAAGTCTTTAAAACTTACCCATAGCCTTCTAAAAGGGAAGTGGACCATTTAAAGATTTGGTCTTCAACTGGTGAGTCATTGGTTGGATTGCGTCCAGACCTAAGATGGGTTGCCCAAGGCATGTTTCAAATCATTTTTCGAAAAAGAAAGTTAGTGAAGGATCTAGACAGATGTAGTAAAGAGAAAAATTATGGCTAAAGTCCAGTACTGATGTAAAGCCTGTTGCTATCCATGTTTTTAAACATCCCTCCTTCTGTGCTGGACTGTGGCCAAAATATAAAAATAAGTTAAAACTGGGTCCCAAGTTACAGGTTGGAGTAAAACATGGGTCCTGGATCAGGAAGAGCTGAAGGCTGCTCATGTAAAGTTTGGTGTACTGACTTTTAAAACATTGAGATAAAAGAAAATGTAATTGTTTTAACCAAGATCCCAATTTAGATCTCTTTTTAACCTGGAAGTTATGTTTCTTAGCCAACACCAATTTCCCTATGTAATTCGAACTCTTCTCCCATTCAGTCCTCCCAAATACTTTATCTACTAAGATTGATTTGTGTAAATATTGTAATGTATTTACTCATTTGAATAGCATTCTATATTCTAAACCTTATTCTAACATGTATGTAGGGTGTGGGGAGAAAGTGTTAATATTTGTAACCTTTGACTTTTCTGTTTTAAATACTCTGTGCTACAAATACATACTTTGATGCAGGAGTTGTTGCTCCATTCCTTATACATGATAGTTAGTGTAACAAATAAGATGATGTGGAATACTTTCAGGATTCATCTGTAACTCCTTTCCTTCCTGTCTTGGCCATTTTAAACAAGGAAGTGATAATGAGGTGAAGTGTGATAGTGGGGGATCTGTTGAAGATAAGTAGAACTTAAGACCTTGATCAAAGACCCATGCACACCAGCTACTTTGTGCCAACTTTTCTGCCTATGAAGATTTCCCTCATGCACACTCTGAACAGAAAAATGGCACTGTCAGTTCTGACAGTTTTGATCACCTGTTGTGGGGCAGGGGTCAAGAATTATTTGAATTTGGTAACCCCTCCCTGCCCCCTCAATATTGGGTTACCGCTGTCAGAGATGACAGCATTGACCTTGAAATATATTCAGAAATGTCATACATTTCCTACTGGCCTAAAAATCTTAAGAATTTTTGACGATTGCTATAACATACATATATACTCCATTTAACAAAGAACTTGATGACTCTAAATCTGTTGCATGTAATTAGCTGGTGCTTACTCTTAGTTTGTAGTAGGCTTGCTTTCAGTTCTTGATCATGGACTATTACGTTGTTACACTATTTCCAGCAATACTGTTAAACAATTTTTCTCATTAGAACTATTAGATATTCATTTGTATTTTCCATGAAACATTTCTGTGCAACATTTTAACTACTTTTTTTAAAAAAACCTGTATATTTTAATTCTTGGTTAGCTATTGTTTAAAATCTCTGACCATGAGAATGAAAAAAGTTATGTTTTGTTTTTCTTAACCTCAAGTACTTATATTCTCTTAAAAAAGCTTGTGAAAATAGATGCTGTGAAATTCATGCTGCAGAATCATACGGTAAGCCTCTTGAATTTGTTCCAATATTTTAAAAATCACTAACTTTTTAAAAACTAATTTGTCTACTCTTTTTACTTTTCCACCAGAGTAAACATTTTCCTTTCTTGGGTGTCAATGATAATTATGGTTTGAGTGACCTTAGGTGCAGAACAACATTCTATACCGCTCTCACACGTCTCCTCATGGTAGATCTAGGTAAGAACTTGCTTATGATATTCCTTCACTGTCTTCCTGAAATTAGAATGTTTTCTCAACAACGTTGTCTAATAAATACTTCCTGGCAACATTGGTCTTGTTCTTAAATCAAAATAATGCTATGCCAGACCATTCTGAAAATATTTTATGACCACATTTAAATCTAATGGGTTGGATTACATATGTAGAAGACATTTTCTTCTCACGGAAGGGCTGTTTTCCATCTCATGCTAGAGCAGTGCTTCTCAATTATTTTCTGTCATGCCCCCCCTAGGAAGAAGAAAACATTTCGCGCCCCCCCGCGCGACTGTAAATAGTATCATTTGTCTATAAAATTGTTATAAGTACACCTTAAAGCAGTGATGGCAAACCTTTTTGAGCCCGAGTGCCCAAACTGCAACACAAAACCAACTTATTTATTTCAAAGTGCCAACACTGCAATTAAACCTGAATACTCGGGTTTTAGTTTAGTAAAAACAACTCATACAGTTGTCTGAACTAATTAACATATTTTGTCTTAAAAGAAAAACACAATAACAGGGCTTTCAATGATACAAACAGTTTTTTATTGAAAAAAACATCAACTCAATTTTTTTAAATAGTACTACATTGTACACATAGCCTGAAGGTAATTTAG
Organism: Shinisaurus crocodilurus; assembly: GCA_021292165.1. NCBI lineage: Eukaryota > Metazoa > Chordata > Lepidosauria > Squamata > Shinisauridae > Shinisaurus > Shinisaurus crocodilurus. Next base: position 165,478,928 of record CM037879.1, on the reverse strand, counting down.
GGGGAAAGAGGGGGGGATTGTGAAGAAGCCAGGGAGAATGTGGGGAAAGGAGGAGGAGGTGCTGGCTAGGAGGGAATGAGGCGGCTGGGGGGCAAGAATGAGGCGGCTGCATGGGAACGCACGGCAGGGATGTAATACGAGCCTTACCTGGGCTCTTCCGATCGTTCCTGCGGCGGCCCGATCTCACTCTTCTGAGCGGCGTGGAGCGTTCTCCGCGCCGCTCAAGCTGCTGCCGCCGCCGCCCGTCGCTCTTCTGAGCAGCGCGGAGCATTCTCCGCGCCGCTCAAGCTGCTGCTGCCGCCGCCGCCGCCCGTCACTCTTCTGAGCGGCGCGGAGCATTCTCTGCACCGCTCAAGCTGCTGCTGCCGTCCGTCGCTCTTCTGAGCGGCGTGTTCTCCGCGCCGCTGAAGCCGGCTCCGCCTCTGGACCCGCCGTCGCAGCCCGTTGCGTCATGCCCTGTGCGCTGGATCCCCGCGCTCTGTTTTTGGCGGCGGGGGGGGGAACCAGGGCAGCAACAGGACTTAAACAGCCCTGTTGCCCTGGTTCCCCCCCGCCAAAAACAGAGCGCGGGGATCCAGTGCGCAGGACATGACGTGACGGGCGGCGGATCCGGCGTGCAGGACATGATGCGACGGGCAGCGGCGGGTCCAGCGCAGCCGGCACGGAGGCAGCAGGTAGGCCCGTCGTCCCCGTCCGCCGCATCACGGCCTGAGCCCTGGTGCGCAGCATGACGCTGCCTCACGCGGGCCTACCAATTGGTTTGGCCAATCAGGCGCGCCCCCCTTTACGGAGCCTCGCGCCCCCCCAGGGGGGCGCGCCCCACTATTTGAGAAGCACTGTGCTAGAGTGTTGTGTGGGGCAAGTGAAAGTAAATGCAACACGATTGTTCTGATTGCGTAAGAGTCTATGGGACTTCTTGTGCAAGCAAGAGCATAAGAATTGTTGTGTAGAACCTGCTTATATGAGCCCTTATGAAGTATTTGCAGAGCACATTAGTGGCTATTTTTATTCCACTCACTGTTCTTTGGATCCATCCCAGTTTATTTACCTATGGGTTTTGGTTTCAAGGCTAAATTTACTTACCAGGAAGTAAGTCTCAAGATTGATTTGCAAGAAATGTTTAGGATTGGCTTGTTGGATTGGGGTGGGCAGACTTCAGGCTTGTGGGAAGAGTGTTGGACTGGGACTCGGGAGATCCGGGTTCTAGTCCCCGCTCTGCCATGAATCTCACTGGGTGACTTAAGGCCAGTCACTGACTCACTCAGCCTAACCTACCTCACAGGGTTGTTGTGAGGATAAAATGGAGAGGAGGAGGAGGATTGTGTAAGCTGCCTTGGGTTCCTTGCAGGAAAAACGGCAGGGTATAAATATAATAAAATAAAATAAAAATAAAAAAATACTTTTTTTTTTTACTTGTACCCTGAGATTTACACCAGAGCCTGGTGCCAAATACATAGAATTTAAGAATTCTGAGCCCAAGAATTTATTTTGAGTATCAGAACTGAATACAGTTCATAGTCTTTCCACACAAAAATGCACACCTGGTTGGTCCAAGCTTTCTTCATTTTTGCAGTATAATTTAGGGCAGGAGAGGAGTCATTTGTTGCTGCTATTGTTAAACAATTGGGAGTCAGGAATTTTTCCTGATCCACTACAAATCGTCCAGATACTAGTAGATCCAGAACTATCTTCTGCTCGTGCCAGTCTTAGATTATAAGAACATGAGGTTTGGGCACAGGATCAGTCCCTTTTCCACGGAAGAAGCCAGTTTTGTTTCAAGTGTCCTATGCCAAGAGTGAAAAGCTGTATTTAGAGTGTATTCTGGTTTAATTTTATTGGTTTTAGATTGCACCAAAGATCCACGATGCTTCAATATTTCATGATAATGTTGCTTACTTAAATTTCTGAACTTAGAAGTTTCTCTGCAAAGTAATAAGTGTCCTAACAACTCATTTGCCAGACTAGAACAAGAACAAACAAAGTTGGCCTGTAAACTACTTATACAGCCTTCATACTTAAAACAGTACATCCTGGGAGCTTTAGGTAGAATCCTGGAAATCCTTGTTCTCCTTGTGTTTTTTTAAAAAACGTTTAAAATGCATTCCAACAACAATATGATTGTCAAAATATAATTGCATGGGAAGGGGGGAAATCAAAGGATTCTTTTATGTAAAAAGAAGCATAAATGTACTGTTTTTCAGTTGATTTGCATATGTTTCATAACAGAATCAGCATATTGTGAAAATAAGTGCAACATACCTACTGTTAGAGATGGTCATCAGTGAAGTAAATAATCAATAGCACAATCCCAAATGTATTTGATTGAGCACATGAATATCTTATACTGTTGTGTACATACCTGAGAACAAAAAGTAAAGTGAAAATTTTCCCTAAGAGCTAAACTGAAAGTGTCCACATGTCTGCCATGTTCATATGCAGATTTGGCAGTGGTAGGGGCAGGGAGGAGAGAAGTCAAATTTTAAGGGCCTTGGTTTTCACCTGGAACACTCAAGAGAAGTTCACGTGGCTCTCTGATGGCTTTTTGGTGCCAGGCGAAATCCTTTTAATTTTCCTAGGCTTTTAAACTTCTGGTATGTTTTATGCTGCTATCAATTTTTTTTTTAAAAAAAAAACCCCACCTCTGATGTTTTTCTGCTGCTTTATATTAATTTTAATTCCTGGTTTTATTGTTTGTTTTGTAACTTTGGGGGGGGGGGTAAGCTGCTCTGGAAACATATCTTGAAGGATGAGATATCAATATATAAAATAAATAAATGCACATAGTATCAAAAGAGGCATGTAGGTGAGGGGAGTAGAACCCTCCCCTGCCTTACATCTCACCCTGAATTCCCACACCCAGACTCCTTTTTTCCCCAGCCTGGCTGTGATGCCAGAAGAGAAACATAGACTGGGTTCACACAACACGACAAGCCCCCCTGACTTATAAGCCAGGGGGGCTTGTCATGTCATGTGAACCTGCCATGGCTTATTCGGGGTGGTTTATAAGCTGAGCTTCGGGCCTTGTAAGCCACCCTGACAGGCCATGGCTTGTTCTAGGGTTTCGTAGCCACCCCTGGGCTTGCCCTTTCATCTGAACTTGGACAACACAAAAAGCCCAGGGCTAACCGAAACTGCTACAGAGCCACTTGGCAAGAGCTGCAAAAAGGTTTGCCACTCTTGCCAAGCAGCTCTGGGTGAGCGCCAATGGCAGCCGCCCCCAAAGTGTCAAAACAGCACTTGGGGACAGCTGTCAGAGGCTCCCCCCGCCCTGCGCCACCCCAATTGCCAGCTGAAAGGGCTGTAGGCTGCGACGGTGTGGGGCGAACCACACTCTGCTTGGCCTACCCTGGAGTAGACTGAGCGCGGCTTGGCTTCCCCCGTCTGGCGCTGCTGCTGCTGCTGCTAGTTACCTAAAGGTGCTGGTTACATTTGCTACGTTTTCCCTGTTCAGAGGAATATATATGTTTGCATTACTTTTTACTTAAACACTACCATTTTCCCACTCCTCTTTGCTGTAAACAGTTGCCCAAACAGTCCACTTCATGAGCTTTCATTCTATTGTCATCCTTGTTGTACTGCAGCTCTAGTTCCAGGCACCTCTCATTGCTCCGTTCGTTCTCAGTATTCCTAAATCTTCCCCTGTCCCCTGCCCCCTCCTGGTTATTCACTTTCCTATACTTTGTAGAATGCCCAGTTGTCCTAGCTCTTTAAATCTAGGACATAAAGCAAGACTACCCTACTGATGTTCCCTTTCCAGCAGGAGTGCAGTGGTATGATAGTTGTGTAGCATGCTGTCTGTCTTCTGTTCTTAAGCACCAGATAGGATCCTGCTATTGGTCTCCCAAAGAGACTTGCATATGCATATACATTTCCTTGCAGGAAAAGCTACACAGATAGACTAACCTAGCTTGGCAACCGAGTAAGGTCCCATGAGTGTCAATCTTCTCAAGGGTCTTGCTCTGGAGTAACCTTCTAGAATTTCAGTATGCTACTACTTTAAGGCATGAATGTATCAACAGATGTGGTTTATTTATTTATTTTTAAGTAAACCCGCTTAAAAATAAGGTCAGGAAGGTTTGTGTATTGATTTCTTCCTGAAGTGTCCTGTTCTTTGTCTAAAAAAAGTAATGTTGTCTAAAATTTAAGTAATTTTAAAAGTGTCTTTAAAATGTTTGAGTAAATTTTTTGATGTTGTTATTGTTTGTATTTTTTATACTGTATTTTATTGTAAACTTGTATTTTTATTGTATCATTGTATTTTATTATGTAATTTTATAATTGTTGTGAACCGCCCAGGGAGCTTCAGCTATTGGGCGGTATAGAAATGGAATAGATGATGATGATGATGATGATGATGATGATGATGATGATGATGATGGACAAAATTTTAATAAACATAGTAATATAATGAATATATTCCTGAATACAGAGTAAGTATGTAGTCTGAAAACCAGGCATTTCCTATGCTAATTGCTCAGTTATAAATAGGCATGACAAGTTGGACCCTGTAATACCATTGCTGCAGCATGGAGTACGGTACTTCTGTTTAGGGTTCCAGCTACTCCGCTCCGTTCCCACTCCCCAGTTTTCCTCCCCAACCCAGCAGTCAGCATTCTGTGCCCACTGAGCACGATTTGGGCAGGAGAGATGGGGTGGACACACTGGTACCCAATCCCAGCAACACTAAAATCTTTGATTTCTCCATTTATTTCAAAATTAAAGACTCAGTTTAGATATTTAGTTGAAGTTTGCATAGGTCAGCAGTATGCCTGGGTTTTGTTTTGTTATTTAATTTAATGACTGCTATGCCAGATTCTTAACAGTGTGTTCTGTTTCTTTCCCCCTCTCCTTTTTTTCATAGGAGAAGATGAGGATGAATTTGAAAACTTCATGCTTCCCCTGACAGTTTCGTTTGAAACTTTAGCGCAGATATTTAACAGTAGTTTTAAGCAAGAAGAAGCAAAGGTAGGTTTCTTTGAATAGTAGAGGGAAATCTTACTGATCATAAACTAATAAGGTTTTTTTAAAAGTGCTGAGCTCAGTCTAGTAAAAAATAAAACAAAACCCTACACTTAAATATGAGCTCAATTCTCCCATTGGATTCTCAATAAGATCTAAAGGCATGTCTCCTCTCATATGTACCTGCCCAAACCCTCTGCATGCCCCCACTGAAGAAAGCTAGGCAGATGACCCCCAGAAAACCTGTCACATCAGCTAATGTTATTGGTGTTGTGCTAGAGGTCTCTCATGCTAGCGCAACATAATTTACGCTGCTGCTAGTGTTTGATTGGATCCTGCCTTGTATATGACCTCTATTTGTTAAGCCTTTTGGAATGTTATTCTACATTCCCCAGAGGGAAAGGCAAGGCATGAAATCAATGAAAGCAAGGCCCTGACTGAGAGTGTAGGCCAAAGAGTAAGAAGGAGGACAGCTTAGGGTGGGCAGACCTGCATTCTCCCTCACTTGACATATTTTCCTGTTCTATCCCTACTTGCTGGATGCCTTGCTCTTGGACTGTGCTCCTCCCTACATGGTGTTGAGTGATTTAGGGGCTTCTATACATGAGGTCTATTCCTAGCCTGTGCTGAATGCACATGGGGAGGAGCAAAAGACCTTGGCTTGCTATATATTAGGGGGGGGGGGATCTTGATTGCCCATTGTTTCCCCCCTCCTGATAACTTTGCAAATAAAGGTAGAACTAGATATGGCACTTTTCATGGAGTTGCCATCAAAAACCACCAATTTCATATCCAGTTCCCTCATGTCTCCCCATAACATTTAATAAGGGAAATGGGTGATGTCATTGCTAATTGTTTTATTTCCCTTCTCCCCCCCCCCCCACTGGCAGCCAATAATATGGAGCAGGGGTGAAAACATGATGTCATATCAAATGTTCCCATTACTTAA